>CM038145.1:486370594-487621844 GCA_021437245.1 Aegilops speltoides
CACATAAAACACACATGTCATCTCTCTTTTCACTAACCTCAATGATGTACACTTATCTACTTCCATCCTTCGAGGTAGTCCTCTTCCTAGTTCCTTCATGATACCTCAGTCCGTGTTCCTGCTATCATGCTACTCCTTCTGCACATTCATGCGGCTTCAATCATGTGTTGCTTGTCTAGTATTGATTTCAACTGGCTTGCAGCTTGAGCTGATTAGCTAGTGGCAACTAGAGCTTGGCCATACTAATGCATGTCTAATTCGCCCTCTAATGCGCGCTGTCCAGTTTCCTATACAGCCTCTCGTCTCATATCACCTGACCTACTCTCCTTCCCTACGCCATATGCCACTTCCTTGAACCTACCTCTACTTCAGATCGGTATTACTTTCAGAGTCCATTCTGCCTGTATGTTAGCGATTGGACGTCAGCTCGCGATTGAATTCATTCCTGAGGGAGCAGTCTTCTTGGAACATGCATCCTCGTCTTCGCTTCTATGCTCCATAAGCATATGCTCATTGGTCCTATGAAATACCTCAAGCTTTAGCTCTATGCACTAAGCCTGCCTTGATTGTCCAAGTTATATGAGTGTTGTCATACTGACTCCAATAGCACACTGTCAGCTTTATCAGCTGCTAGCTTCCTTCTGCAAGCTCTAGTCTTCATCCACAGTTACTCAGTTGTGCTAGATCTCTCCGACAGTTACTGTCCAGATCACGGGTAGCTTTGGCATGAATAGTCTGAGCTGGCATTCTGCTATCGTTCCATGAGCCTCACATTCATGCCTGTCTATCCTTGCAATTCGCTATCTGCAACATGCCGATGCCTCGATCTGCATGAGTCCAGCTCTGACACTTAGCTGACTCTCTTATGAGTGCACTTCCAACCTTCGACCTTTGATATAATCTAGATTCTACCAACTGCACTTTGCACTCTGTCCTCTTTAGTCATTTCGCTACACTGTGGATCGCCACTGATCATTAGTTTAACAATGCTTGCTGCTGAGTTGTAATATGCTGCATTCTGCTTCCATTGCTACTTAGGAAATACGCTTCTATGCTTATGCTATGTGTTAACTACTAGATCTTCTGCCTCAACTAGGGACTCTCACGTTTTAGAATTTTCTCCGCAGCTATCCTGCTTGTACTGCAAGTTCCTTACTTGCGCACTATGGACTGTCTAGGTGTTCTATGTTATCAGTTGTTTTGATGACCCAAAGTTTATTCTGCCAGACTCTTATTGCCTTTAGTCGCTCGTATGTTTACTCTTCTCGCGTGCATGACACATCTTAATGAACTCTGATCAGTCAATCCCACTTTGTTATCTTGAGTTCATTTGACTTTCTAGGCAGTCTGTTGAACAGGCTTGCCTTTCACATACATATTCTTATCCATAAATCTTCATACGCAATGCGTGCATAGTAGATCTGGTACTTTCACATGTTATGATCTCATGCTTTATTGACAGCATTATGTACGATGCTACTTCATGAGGCAGCTATGAGATCTTGCTCTCCATTAGATTGTGAATCTGTATCTACATTCTTTGCTGTTAGTACATGAGTTGATTAATGTGGCGTGCTTTCTGCTACTTTGTATCAAGTTATCAGCTTGCCTCTATCGTAGACATAGGGTCATTGTAAGCGCATTATGTTGATCGGTAATCTGATGGTCTTGTTTTTGGTTCTCTGAGCATTCATATCTACTTCGATAGATGGCTTTGAAAGTGCTATATTTCTAGTCCATTTTTGACTGTTCTTTAGGTCAATTCTGAGATTGTTAAGTTAGGCAAGTTTGGTAATTGATAATTGTTAGTATTATTCAGGGTAATTTATCATGTTCCAGATAGATATTTATATTGGTATAATCTTGTCTCTGTTGTGTAGCATCTTGTTACTATGCATCTATTGTGTATGCTATTATTGGTTAGCTGTAGCTGTGGTTTTGTTAATTGATTATGATGTCATAGTCATTTTATATTCGTTAATGTTTGTATAGATGTGATTGATCTTATAGGATTAACATTTAGCTATGTCTATTGAATGTAATCCTTAATGAATTATTACAATGTGTATTTTTGACGTGTACTTTTGACTGTGCTGTTCAGTACACTGTGTATAAGTTGAGACATTCTGTCAGCTTGTTTGGAATTACGAGAGGTATATATGCGCTACATGGTGCTTTAAACTGCACTGATCATACAGAGTGATTACCATGCTGATGATCATGGATCCTCTTGTAATTAGTAGTATATGCCTTCTCTAGACATTCGACTTTCCTTAAATGATCACCTTTCTTTATGGTACTGTTCGACTATGTAAAGTGACATGAGTATGCAGTATGGATGTTGTATATGGTATCTGCTGGTAGTGTAACTTGCTTAGTTACTTCTAAATCTCCTTTAGGTCTATTGTACATGAGCTTGTTCTTCCTTTAGCTATGTATGATTTATGCATGCATGGACACTCTATATTAGTGATTTAACCTGTGACTATGTTCAAATCTGTGTTTGCGTTGCTGATGTTACGCTTCTACTTGATGAGTGATTATGCATAACCTATGCTATTGACACTGTGTACTAATGACTGTGAAGTCTTGTACTCATGATTGATGTTGTTCGTTATGGCATTTTGCATGCTGATGTGATTCATCAGTGTCTATGTCTGGTACTGCGCTGTTACTAGTACTGTTGACTGTCTATTGATATCTGATTGTCAGCAGCTATCGATATCTGTGAAGAGTATCTTAGAGCATCCTCCACATGTTGTCTCTCATTGGTTTGACTATTGCTTTCAGCTTGATGTACTGTGCTCTCTTGGATTGCTTAGTGTATCGGGAGTTGACTTATTGAGTATTCGATTTCTTATACTATATTGCTTGATTTCATGGCATAGCTTTCAATCGGCTCCTGCTTTTCTTGATCGGTTCTATTGCTGTTTGGACTGCTTTGCTAAGTTTGTTAGGACTATATTGTATATGAGCGATATTGGATATATGTGTAGCTAATTCTGTCGCATATTTGGCATGTTGTCATGATGATGGCTAATCTTTTGTTCAATGCGGCTATTATGTTGCTACATGTCTTACCTAACTTCTATATTAATACAATATTGGCATGGTTCTATGCATACTATGATGTCTATGTATATGTTATGTTGTAGCTCTTACGACTTATGTATATCGTATCTACTTGTCTTTACATCCATATCTATTAGCTTATTAGTGTCTTCTACTGTCATTAGCATTCTATTTGTTTAGAACTATCATGGATCTCTTCTGGTCTATGTCTTACCTTATGTGCACTGCTCAACTATGATCTTGTACATAGTAGCATGTAGTGTGTTTGTTAGCTCTTGATATCATTACATTGTTAGTCTGGTATCTCCTCCATTGTTTGATGTCGGCTGTACAGTATTGTAGTGTGTCTAATGCTTATGATTTATGTGTATTTAGTTAGTCTGAGTCTTTACTGATGATTAATGTTATTAGTTCCTATGTATCTAATCTGTTCAATGTCAGACTGTTATTGTCGATTGGATATGATGTAATTGCTGATTTTTGTGCAATTATTATTGCCTATATGAATGCATTTTATCTAGACTTTATGATCAATTGTAATGATTTGCTAGATTGTTTAAGTGATCATATATGTTGATTATATTCAACTATGTTGAATATACTGTTTCGATCTTGATTTGCATTGACATGATAGTATTGCGTTGACTGTTTGACTCAATATTATTCTATTGTTTATTCTGACTATATCTGCTTGTTTGCTGAGTGATGTTGATATCTGTACATCGCTTATGCGACTTCGATTTTAGCTCATATCATAATATAAATCTATGAATGCTTATGATTATGTATAGTATGTCAACAATTGTGTATTACTTTTTGTTAATTGAGCATAATTTACTGATCTACTCTAGCTTATCAGTTTTCATGTTAGTCATTGCTATCTAGTCATGATAATGTCTATATGACTGATTTTGCTCTATTTTAAGCAATTAGCTCCAATATTAATGGTCTATAACCATGTAATTGTTGCTAGCTATGTTCTATGATTTGCCTATCTCATACTTTGTGCATGATAGTAGTCAACATGTTCGAGTATGACATATCTAGCTTAATGTCATAATTGGTACATGTAAATCATGGTCAGATACTGCTATGTGCTCATGTACATTTTGATTATTAATCTAATTGATACATCTTATTTGCTTCACTATTTCTATGTAACTTGATGCAATGTTGATATCTGTCATGATAGTGTATCTTGTCATGTTACATGACCGATTGACTATGCATGTGAGTATGTTTGACTGAAGTTGGATACTTCACATGGAAGTAGTATATGCTATGACATGCTGTTTGACATGTGAGCATTTAGCCTGCATTGGAATGTTCTGTGCTGTATTGTCTTCTGATTTGCATGCTACTTAGCATTAGAGCTCTGATTTGCATACTAGACGTTGAGTTATAATTCCATTTTATCATTTGTTAATGTTGACATTGAGTAATCAGGATGTACGCATATGTTAGTGTCTGTGTGTTATGTGCATATATCTTATGGTTTATAGAAGATGACTAACATCTGCATGCTGATTAACTTATGAGTGTATGAGTGTCTGACATGTATTGATTTACTCGTATTCCAATCCTTTGCTGACCAGAAGTTAGTGTTAACTATGCATGTTGATCTGCAATGGTCATTTGACTGTACATGCACACTGTAGCTGCCATTGGCTGTATGGATATTGTGTTGATGATGGCTTGTGTATGCTAGTATTTATTGGTGCTTGTTAATGACATGGTAATGTTATTGTATTGGCTCACGTCTACTTTGTAGTGCTGTCTGGTTGATGGCTATTGTTGTCTTTGTATCTTAGTTGCTATGGTTAGTCTTGATCATTTGGTCTATGTTGTCATTGCTTCTTGCTGATTAACTATTCTCTGTGCATTAGGTGATATGTTGATTGTGAATGAATTTACGATCAATTGACCTTTGAGATCTTTAGTCGTTCGATATTGTTTTATTATGCTAGATATTTAGGTTTAGATTTCTATGGTTCTAATATTTGTTCAGTAGTGAATCTTGTTAAGATATATAGGATTCTGTAACTGCTGATTATATCTTGTTAGGACTCAACTGTTTGCCTGTTTGACGATTGCTTGATTTGTGTATCGCTGTTCAGCTGTTGGCTCTGGTTCCATCTACTTTGTCTTGCATCCTAGTTCGTCATGTGCAGTTTGGTATTGCTTATCATGGTTAGTTGTATGTTCCATTTGTGGTCAGTCATGGCTTGGTCCATGTGATATCTTGCATAGTTTGTGGATCGTTTTGACTATGCTATTGGTCAATGTTATGTCTATGAGATTGTATATGCTTGTGTCTGTTGCTGATTTGCGTGTCTTGGATTTTGTGTTAGTTGGTTTATGCTATTGTTACGTTATCTGTTATGTATTTAGTTGCGCTTATACCATGGATCTGTAATTGATATGAAATATATTCTAATGGCTTATTCTATATGTTGACTACTGATGTTTGGTTAATCATCTGTTGGCTGCTAGCTTATTCATTGATACTTGTATAGAGTCTGTAATTACATTTATATACAATATACCTATCTATGTATTGTAATCTCATCTTGTTATATGATTTCTAATGGCTTTCGTCTTTGTGACATCACTGTATTCATATTACTTAAATATCTTGCAGATTAACTCATGTAGTTCGTATTTAATAGATCTCTATGCTCATGCACTATCACTTAGTGATTACTACGTACCATATAGTGCTTCGATTTGTTTATCATGGTCTCATGTATCGTCCACCTTTCATGCCATGTATGTTAGGCTCATCCTATTCTGAGCCATGCTCTTGACTACGATTCAGCTAGTCGTTTGCCTGCATGGACTGGTGCTATTGCTCGTGTGGCATTGTCATGTTCTGATGTGTTGCATGAGATTCTTGTCTTGAGATTGTGTCTTGAGAGTGTTCTTGTTGTGCATGATACTACTTATGTTACCCCCACTATGGCCAGCCTAATGGCATCCGAGACAAGTCCCCGTGAATGTGATGATGTCAGGTCGCCGAGAAACGCTGTCTGTGTTGCTCGTGGCGGCGGACGGGTCGGAGGCGGGAGATGAGTGGGCCGCGTCGATGGAGGAACGATCGCCATGCCCACATCGCGTTGGAAGACCAGGGATACTGGTGCCCGACGTGTGCACGATACCGTAGTTTAAAAATTGCGTTGACACCTACGCAGCTATGTTGCGCATCTAAACCGTAGTTTAAAAATTCTTTCTCCTTGCCATAATCGAAACTAAACACAAATAAACATAATAAAAAGGTGGTGGGATATGTTGTTGCTGATTTGAAAAAAATCGTGTCTCGAGTTTTCTACTAGTGTCGCCCGGTCCATCATCATAATTTATGTTTCATGTATCATCAAATAATTCTCTGGCTAGTGTCTTTTGAAACATTTTGTTTCCGTCGGAGTTTTCCGCCGGTGTTTCCCAATAAAAAACTCATCCTAGCTAGAGATGCATGTGATCGGGTCCAACACGGAGCAGGCTGGTGATCTTGCAGACCATATATAGGTGTAGTTGGAGCTGGGTTAGACGATAGCGCAGCGGAGCAGGACCGACGTTTGAAGGGACAACCGCCGTTGCTGCCCAAAAGGTAGCACACATGAAGATGACGAACATCACCCGCAAAAGAAAGAAAGAAGAAGATGCCGAACATCGACGGTAACCAAAGGTGCTCGAAGACGCTCTAAATGCGTGATGGTTTGCCTCCTAGTAGTTCGGAATCGGTGTCGGTGTGTCGGGGTCAGGGAGAGGTGGAACTCGAAGACACCCGTCGTGGGTTGATGTAAATGTTGAATCTTGGCGAGTAAATTTCATTTTTGAAGTATTACTATCCCGAGGAGAAGAAGCAAAAATTTGGGGTTCCCAAAAGTCAGCTCGGGGCCTTCGAGATTTTTAGATTTTTGATGAGGTGGTTGGGGACTCGAGGAAATTAATCTCAGCTCACAGCCGTCCCCTTTCCCCTTCTCCTTCCTTCTCTCAGCTGCTCCGGCGACGGCTTCTCCGCCTCCGGCCTACCTCTCCCGGCTGCGCTCCCCTCCTCCGCATCGATTCTCCACTTCCCAGCCACGAAGGCGGACGTTCTCCACCGATCTACGGCACCAGCGGCCCCATGGACGCCGCGGCGAACCCTAGCCGCTTCGGGTCGCTGGCGCCGCCGCCGCAGCTCTGCTCCTCCACCGACTTCCCTCTTCGCCTCATCTGCCTCTGCGGACCCCGCCTGATGCGAGCTCCCAGCCCTCTGCGGATCCGGCGCGGTCGCCGTCGTCGTCTGCACGCACGGTCGCCGTACGTGGTGATGGCGGCTCACCAAGGTCGCCGTCGTCGTCTGTACGCGCACGAGGCAGCCGTCCACGACCTCCGCGCCCAGCAGCACCGTCAGGACCAGTGAAGGCGGCTCCTTTCCTTCGAGCCCCTCGATCTCCACACGAACGCCCTCTTGCCTGCGACGAGGTGCGGCGCCGGCGAGAGCTCGCCGTGTGGGCCGGCGAGGCAGATGCTCACGTATTGTGTTGCTGGCTATGCGGATAATTTAGTATGACTAGCATACATGGATATATGATTACACCTCTGTTTAAATTATCTATTGGTTCCAAAATTAGCTCATTCCCTTGTTTGTATAGTAAGTAGCAGCAGCAGCAGCAGCAATGCAGTCCCGGACTGATGCCACCCCCCTCTCTTTCTTGCAGGCTCCGCCGTGTTTGTCCAAGCACGTCAAGTTTGGCAGAGGCAAGCAGAAGAACAAGGTTGAACCCCATACCCTCCCTCTATCTAGCTCTATCTCATGTTGCTCTCTCACGGCTTCATGGATTTTATTTGCTGTGCTGTCGGTGGTTGCAGAAGTGGAGCAAGGGGAAGGAGAGATGATCAGCCCCTCCATCCTCTCCGAGCGCCTCAAGGTAATGCTATCCTTCCCCGGATCTTGTTATTCTTCTTTTTACTACATGCCATTGAGATTGAGGCCTCGCAAAGAGCTCAAACCGCATTAGTTTCTTTGTCGACACTTCGCTTGATGAATCTATCTGGTAAATGAATAGCATCTGTTATAAATATCTTGTGTTAAGTAGCAGATTTTTCTTTGCGAGTAAGATGTAACATGCGAGCACTGTAACCTGAACCGGGCTATATGTGATGACTGGCATGTAAAATTAGAGAAAAATACTGAAATTTTGATAGGATGGCACTGTCCATAGAATAGATAACTTATTATAGCTCCTGACTGACTAGCGTACAGGGATGTATCATATATGCTTGTACTGATGTATGATTAAACCTTTGTTTAAATTATTCATTCTTTTCCATAATAGCTCCTTCCCTTACCGTTTGAGTGTTATTGTTTCTATAGTAGCAGTAGCAGTGCGGTACCATACTGACACCACCCCCTCTCTCGCTTGCTCTCGCAGGCTCTGCCATCGTCGTCCAAGCATGTCAATTTCGGCAGAGGGAAGCAAAAGAAGGTTGAGCCCCACATCGTACCTCTATATATCTCTGTCTCATGTTGCTCTGTCACAGTCTTGTGGAGTTTATTTGTTGTGTTGTGCGTGGGTTGTAGAAGTGGAGCAAGGAGAAGGTCAACGACAAGGTGCTCAATCTCTCTGTCCAGGTCACCTACGTGCGCTGCTCAACCCCTCCGCCCTTTCTGAGCATCTCAGGGTAACGCCATCCCATCCGCCCTTCCTGAGGTGTTGTTCAACCAAGCCACCTATGACAAGCTGATCAACCTCTCCATCCTCTCTGAGCACCTCAGGGTAAGGCCATCCTTCTCTGGATCTTCTTCTTCTTCTCTTTACTACATGCCATTGAGATTGAAGCCTCACAATGAGCTCAAATCATGTTATTTCTTTGTTGACACTCTGCATGATGAATTACTATCGGTAAAATGAATAGCATATGTTATAAAGATCCCATGTTAAGTTGTTGTTTCTTCTTTGTGAGTAATATGTAAACATGTGAGCACTGTAATCTGCTGCTAACCTGGCTATATGTGATGACTGGCTGCCTGCTGGTATTCCCTGTTAACTTGGAGAGAAATACTGAAGTTTTCATACGATGCTGCTGTCCGGAGTATAAACAACTTCTTAAAGCTCCTGACTGACTAGATCTCTCTCTCTCTCTCTCTCTCTCTCTCTCTCTCTCTCTCAACTAGATTTCTAGGTTTTAGTTTCTTTCCGGGCAGCAGCGTCACAAGGTAGAGGCGTTTGTTTTGGCTTAGTGTCAGGTGACATGAATTAGCTTTAATTGCTACTTATGAGTTTTGTTGGGTTACAAAAAAGTTGTACATGAAATTTAGTTTGTGTTTGCAGTTGGGTTCTGCGTATACTAGCAGCAGCATAGTTGTAACTCATCTTACTACAGATTAATATATTGGAATGATTGTACAAGCAGGCTCACGTATTTTGTTGCTGGTTATGCGATAATTTAGTATGACTAGCGTACATCGATATACACTTGCACTGATGTATGACTACACCTCTGTTTAAATTATCTATTGTTTCGAAATTAGCTCCTTCAGTTACTGTTTTAGTGGTTAGTGGTACTCTTTGTATAGTGGCAGCAGCAGCAGCAGCAGCAGCCCAGTCCCGGACTGACGCCACCCCCTCTCTTTCTTGCAGGCTCCGCCGTGTTCGTCCAAGCACGCCAAGTTTGGCAGAGGCAAGCATAAGAAGAAGGTTGAACCCCATACACTCCCTCTATGTATCTCTATCTCATGTTGCTCTCTCACAGCTTCATGGATTTTATTTGTTGTGCTGTGGGTGGGTTGCAGTTGTGGAGCAAGGGGAAGCAGAAGGAGAAAGTGAACAATGAGGCGTTGTTCGACCAGGGCACCTACGACAAGATGAGCAACCCGTCCATCCTCTCCGAGCGCCTCAATGTAATGCTATCCTTCCCCGGATCTTGTTATTCTTATCTTTACTACACGCCATTGAGGTTGAGGCCTCGCAAAGAGCTCAAACCGTGTTAGTTTCTCTGTTGACACTTCACATGATGAATCTATCGGTTAACTGAATAACATCTGTTATGAATATCTT
This sequence comes from Aegilops speltoides, assembly GCA_021437245.1. Classification (NCBI taxonomy): domain Eukaryota; kingdom Viridiplantae; phylum Streptophyta; class Magnoliopsida; order Poales; family Poaceae; genus Aegilops; species Aegilops speltoides. Next base: position 486,380,710 of record CM038145.1, read on the forward strand.
GTTTTAAGTAGAAGATTTTTCTTTGTGACTAAGATGTAACATGTGAGTTCTGTAATCTGAACCTGGCTATATGTGATTACTGGCATGTAAAATTGGAGAGAAATACTGAAATTTTGATAGGATGCCACTGTCCATAGTATAGACAACTTATCATAGCTCCTGACTGATTAGTTCTCTCTCTCTCTCTCTCTCTCTCTCTCTCTCTCTCTCTCATCTAGATCTCTAGGTTTTAGTTTCTTCCCGGGCAGCAGCATCCCAAGGTAGAGTGTAATTGCGTTGTTTCGTGGGGATTTTGAGCTGTGTTCTGATCTATCATCTTTTAGTTTACTTGTCTCAGCCGCTTGTTTACTTCTCGTGATTAGAAGTTAGAACAGCCTTTGCTCATGAATTCATGTAGATGTGTCATATATTATCTTGGACATACTAATTTAATTTTTTCAATGGAATTGGCAGTAATACAAATGGCACTTTTACTTAATCTGGTCATACTGGAATTATTTGTAAATTTGTGAGCACACTGGCATATCATGTTGCTTATTATGTGAGAATTTCGGATGACTAGCGTACATGGATATGTCGTATATGCTTGCACTGATGTATGATTAAACCTCTCTTTAAATTATTCATTGGTTTCCATATTAGCTCCTACCTTACTGTTTGAGTGTTATTGTTTGTATGGTAGCAGTAGCAGTGCGGTACCATACTGACACCACCCCCTCTCCCGCTTGCTCTCGCAGGCTCCGCCCCCGTCGTCCAAGCATGCCAATTTTGGAGGAGGCAAGCAGAAGAAGGTTTAACCCCACATCCTCCCTCTATATATTTTTGTCTCATGTTGCTCTGTCACGGTCTCATGGAGTTTATTAGTTGTGCTGTTGGTGGGTTGCAGAAATGGAGCAAGGAGAAGTTCAACGACGAGGTGCTCAACCCCTCTGCCCAGGCCACCTACGTACGCTGCTCAACCCTCCGCCTTTCTGAGCGTCTGAGGGTAATGACATCCCCGCCGGATCTTCTTCTTCTCTATATACCTGCCATTGATATTGAGACCTCACAATGGGGTCAAGTCGTGTTAGTTTCATTGTTGGCGCTTTGCATGATAAATTACTATAGGTTAAATGAATACCATCCCTTATAAGGATCTTTTGTTAAGTAGCATATATACTTTACGAGTAAGATGTAAATATGTGAGCACTGTAATCTTGTGCTAACCACAAGTGTTAAATGATACTCCCTCTGTCCCAAAATATAAGAACGTTTTTAACACTACACTAGTGTCAAAAACGTTATTATGTTATGGGACGGAGGGAGTAGATGTGTATTGTCAAGTTTTTATGCTCTACATGTTTATTACTTCATTTTTAATATGGAGGTATTGGCTGGTTGTCTTTTTTACAAGGCAATCAGTATTTGTACACAGCCTGATATCAAGCTGTTAATGGAGAATATACTAATATTTCTAAATGCCAATTGTATGTTTGATAGATCAGTCTATGGATGTACTATGTCGATGTGTACTTTGGAATTTGTCAAGCAACCCTGTCCTTGTAACAGAATCAGAATATAGAATTTATATTTCTGTAGCAAATCTTATATTTAATAATCTCTGACTTGTTTATGTCATTACCATGTTCAGCTGCGTCGTAACCTCCATGTCCGTCTACTATGGCTTACAGATTACCTCCTCCCCGTCCACTGCTCGGCCTCTGATGCAGCATGATGACAGTGGTGGCCACCTCTTCCTCGGTTCTGGTGAGTCGCTGGTCTCCCCTTTATCTTCATGTGCTTTGAGATGGTTCGGGCATCGAGTCATGGCTGGTTGTGGTATTGGCCATCAAGCTAATGATTTAGGGTTCGGTTATGTGGTCATGCGATGTGTGATAATTTGTGAGTGAGGCATTTCTGTGGTGTCACTCTTTTTCACCTTTGAGATCTGATGCATCCCGGCCGCAATACTTAAACTGGCCATATTGGAATGATTTGTAGATGTGTGAGCACACTTACATATCATGTTGCTTATTATGTGACAATTTTGGATGACTAGCGTACATGGATATATGCTTGCACTGGTTTATGTTTAAACCTCTGTTTAAATTATTCATTGGTTTCCATATTAGCTCCTTCCCTCACTGTTTGAGTGTTATTGTTCTTAATAGTAAATATAGCAGTATGGTACCGTACTGACACCACCCCCCTCTCTCGCTTGCTCTCACAGGCTCTGCCACCGTTGTCCAAGCATGCCAATTTCGGCAGAGGCAAGCAGAAGAAGGTTGAACTCCAGATCCTCCTCTACATATCTGTGTCTCATGTTGCTCTGTCACGGTCGCATGGAATTAACATGTTGTCCTGTTACCTGCAATGATTGATGTGACTTGGCAAGTTTTTATGCCCTACATGCTTATTACTTCATTTTTAATAGGGAGGTATTGGCTGGTTGCCTTTTTTTCTTACAAGGCAATAAGTATTTGTACACACCTGATATCAAGATGTTAATGGAGAATAAACTAATATTTTCCATGAATGTTTGATAGATCAGTCTATGGTTGTACTATGTATGTGTACATCAGAATTTCTCGAGCAACCCTGCACCTTGTAACTGAATCAGAATATACAATTTATATTTCTGTAATAAAATCTTATATTTAATAATCTCTGACTTTTTATGTCATTACCTTGTTCAGCTGCGATGTAACCTCCATTTCCAGCTACTATGGCTCATCGGACAACCTCCTCCATGGCCACTACCTCGGCCTCCCACGCAGCATGATGACAGTGGTTTGGCTGCAACGGTGACGGTGGTGGCAGCCCCTTCCTCGGTTCTAATGAGTACCCGGTCTCCCGTCTCTCTCCTTGTGCTTTGAGATATGTGTGCATTGAGTCGTTTCTGTGATGTCACATTCTTTTTCATCTTGCATATCTGATGCATCCCCGCCACTGATGCCTTCCGCGATAGTATTTTTTTCCTTTCAAAAATCTTTTGTTTTGGGTTTTAATGTGCGGGAGATGAGATGCTGAATGAGATTAATTTCCCCATTAGTTTGATTGGCTGATATGATGGCCTAAATACTGAAATGAATCTGATCATCCTCTCGTTTTCACAAAAAGTTGATATGTTTTTGCTTGCCTCTTCATGTCATTATTTTCCCCGTTTCTTTTTTGGTAGGGTTATTTCATTTATTCAATGAATGGTTATTTTATGGTTCATTATGAGATGATCAACCATTAGACTTGTTCTTTGTTGGCTTGTGCCGATAACATATCAATCATTAGCATTTCCAACCGTGCAATGTGTACTTCAATGACCAGGGGTTGCCACAACTTTACTTTTCGTGGAGTTCATTGCTTGGCATAATGTTTGTTTGACTTATTCCTGTGTGTGTTGCAGCCGGAGCAGAAGCTGATCACCGAGTGCCAGGTTGCTGGCCCGCACAAAACCTTTAGGGTAACGCCATCCTTCTCCAGATCTTCTTCTTCTCTTTACTATATGCCATTGAGACTGAGGCCTTCCAGTCAGATCAAATATTGTTATTTCTTTGTTGACACTTTAGCATATGTTATATAGATCTTGTGTTAAGTAGCAGATTCTTCTTTGTGAGTAAGATGTAAACACGCGAGCACTGTAATCTGCTGTTAGCCTGTCTATACGTGATGACTGGCTGCCTGCTAGTATCCCCTGTTAAATTGGAGATAAATATTGAAGTTTTGATAGGATGCTACTGTCCAGAGTATAAATGTCGTAGTTAAGGGGATAGCTAACCTGGATGCTGCGCCACCTCCTCTTGTCTTTATTTCACTTACTTGGTGAGCTCAAGGATGACCTATATATATATATATCCAGAGCAGTCACCTGCTGAGTAGGTCACAGGTTGGATGGGCCTCATGGGCCAGACATGTCAACAGGGGCAACGGCCCACTTCAACATTCCCTCAAGTGGGATGATAGATGTCTATCATTCCCAGCTTGTCACAAGCTAGGTTGCATTCTTTTGCTGCCAAACCTTTAGTTGGCTTGTGTGCACATACACAGTCTTCATAACCCCAGCATCAAGCTTCTCCTTGATGAAGCATCGATCAATCTCTAGATGCTTAGTTCTGTCATGTTGCACTGGATTGTTAGCTATGCATATAGCAGACCTATTGTCACACCGTACATTCAGAGGTCCTTCTCTTAGCAATTTCAATTCACTGTGGAGATTTCTCACCCACAACATCTCACTTAACCCCTGAGACATGGCTCTATATTCTGCTTTTGCTGTTGATTTTTGAAACAACTGGCTGCTTCTTACTTCTCCATGAAACGAAGTTATCTCCCACAAACACACAATACCCAGATGTTGATCGACTATCATCCAGGCAACTTGCCTAGTCTGCATCACTATACCATCAACTACCAAGTGTCCATTCCCTTCGAGCCGTAGTCCTCTTCCCGGTGTTCCCTTCTAATACTCCAGAATTCTGTGTGCTGCCTCCACATGTCTACTTCTGGGCTCATGCACAAAGTTCAGAAAAGCGCTAGGCGTTAATTATGCTTCTGGCCACCTACTTGCGCTTTTCTAGCTTAGGCGTGATTAGACAAAACTAGGCGCAATTAGGAGTTGGTACTGTAGCTTGAAGAAATAAGCTAGATGGGCTGGCCTAGCCCATTAAACCACATGCCCATCTTCCTATTCTCCTACTAAACCTCTCGTATGTGCACAGTTGACAGAAAGCTAGGTTTCCTCCTCACGCCGCCTCTTCCCCTCGTCCTCTCTCCCTTCTGCATGATGCGCCCTCTCTCCTTCCTCTACCCCTCCATCGATATCATGCCGGAGAAGCTCGATCCTTGGTCGGAGAAGCTCGACCCCTCGCCGGAGAAGCTCGATTCGTCGTCAAAGTGGTTGAATCCTCGCAGGGGAGATTGATTTCTTGCTTGAGGAACATGATTCCTCGCCGGCCGCTTTTTTGAGCTTCTAGGGCCAAAGCGAGGCGCTATGCCAACGCCCAATGCTTATGCGCGCCTAGGCGAGCGCCTAATAGCGCCTTCTTGAACAGTGCTCATGTATATACCTCCTCACTATGCTCACAACATAGGCAATGTATGGCCTTGTGTGACACAAGTATAGTAAACACCCCACCAGTCTTTGGTATTTCTCCTTATCCACTAGATCTCCATATTGAGTTGTTACCTTATGGTTTTCATCATTTGGGGTAGTAGCTTCTTGACACTCTTGACATTCCCATATCACTGAGGAGGTCCAAGGTGTACTTGCGTTGGGACAAGGCTATCCCTTTGGCAGATCTTGCTATCTCAATACCCACAAAGTACTTCATCTGTCCAAGATCCTTCACTTGAAATACCTTTCCAAGACTTACCGGCAGCAACTAGCTTCGTGGCCATGATGTCTGCAAGCTTGTCCATTGCAGCTGCCATTGTGCTTCCCTTTCAATCAGCAGCAGCTCGCCACCTCTCAGCGCGCGCACACATCCCTACAGACAGCTCCTTGCAGGAACAAGCTCCAGCAGCACAACACTTCAGCTCCTGCTCGTCGTGTCCCAGATCGAGGACGAGAGGATGAGCTGCACCTCCTCTGCCTCTCTTCGCAGGACCCCGCCGCCTGGTTTGATGCCATGTCCCAGTCGGGGATAGCTAACCTGGATGCTGCGCCGCCTCCTCTTGTCTTTATTTCACTTACCTGGTGAGCTCGGGTTTGACCTAGATATATATCGAGAGCAGTCGCCTGCTGAGTTGGTCACAGGTTGGATGGGCCAGGCATGTCAACAGGGGCTACGGCCCACTTTAGCAATAAACAACTTTTTATAGCTCGTGACTGACTAGATCTCTCTCTCTCTCTCAACTAGATTTCTAGGTTTTAGTTTCTTCCCAGGCAGCAGCGTCACAAGGTAGAGGTATTTGTTTTGGCTTAGTGTCGGGGGACATGAATTGGCTTTTGGTGTTGCTTCTAAGTTTTGTTGAGTTGCAAAAGGTTTTGTTTGCGATTGTCTTCTGCGTATACTAGCAGCAGCATAGTTGCAACACATCTTACTACGGATATCGTGCTTACTCCGTAGAAATAAAAAACTAAACCATTAATTAAAGAACTAGAGTGATGCAATCCCCTCTGTTGTTACTTGTGCGGCACCATTTGTCGCTTTTGAGTATGCGTACCCTTTTTGTAACATGGCATTGCTATCTACAGTTAGAACTATGAATTTTCTTTTCATAAGAATTGTGCTATTGACCTGTGATTAAGGGCCAAAAGTGTAGGGATTTCATTGCGACTTTAATTTGTTGAGACTTTATAGTGTTCATCGCATCTCACCCATCAAGGGATGCCCTAGTCATATCTCAGAATGCATTCAACAGTCCACAATATAGTATTTATTGGATAACAAACTGTATTGATCTCTAACTTTGACATCCATCTAGTAATTAAGCACATAAAGTTTCATATCAAATTGGGTCTATTTTACTTGACCTATATGTTCATATCTGCAGGCGAGGCAGGCCCACGTCCCGCACCTCAAGATTAGGGTTTGCATGCTCGGTGATGACCAGCATGCATGGGATTTACGTGCTGTTTATTGGTACTGCTAAGCAATTCTCCTTCTCTCTGTAGCATAGATGGCGATGTTAGTGTAATTGCGTTGTGTTGTGTGAATTTTGAGCTATGTTCTGATCTGTCATCTTTTAGCTTGTTTCAGCTGCTTGGTAATTCTATAGTGGTTAGAATTAGAACAGCCTTTTTTGGGTCATGAATTTATGAAGTCATCTTGAACTTGGTAAATTTAATATAATTGGCCGTAATAAAAATGACATTCTTTTATTTAAACTAGTCATATTGGAATGATCTGTAGACTTAGTTCTCATGTTGCTGATTATGTGGGAATTTAGGATGACTAGCGTGCTTGGATATATGCCTACACTGATGTTTTATTACACTTCTGTTTAAATTATTCATTGGTTTCCAAATTAGCTCCTTGCCTTACTATTTTAGTGTTAATGTTTGTATAGTAGAAGTAGAAATGTGGTACCATACTAACACCCCCCTCCTCTTGCTTGCTTTCTCGCAGGCTCGACCGTCGTTGTCCAAGCACGCCAAGTTCAGCGGAGGCAAGCACTAAGGAGGTTGAACCCCAGGGGAGGTTGTACTGTGGGTGGGTTGCAAAAGTGGAGCAAGGAGAAGGTCAACAAAGAGGTGCTATTCGACCAGGCCACGTACGATGAGCTGCTCAACCCCTCCGTCCTCTCTGAGAGTCTCAGGGTAACGCCATCCTCCTCTGGATCTTCTCTATACTACCTGCCATTGAGAATGATACCTCATAATGGGGTCAAACCATGTCAGTTTCTTTGTTGACACTTTGCATGATAAATTACTATAGGTTAAGTGAATAACATGTGAACACTGTAATCTACTGGTGACCACAAGTGTCAATGTAGTCAGCGTTGATGTGTTCTTTACCGGTATACTAAGAATCTCCATTCCCATATGTGTTAGCTTGTTTAACATGGACATGCTATGACATCTGAAAGCATTGTTTGCGGAAAACACACCTGTGGCCTCATTATAGGGAAGACGGTGCTGATGTTTATTAGTGATTTGATCCTGTGGTGATGTCTTTTTCATGCCCTTGTTGGTTTGGCTGTTGATGAAATGCTAGGGTATAGGCTTTCTGTGTGCGCCATGATTATGCCTTGATTACCACCTCTATAATGTTTGACATCTTTTGGTTCAATGTTGACAATTCTAGGCTGCTGCATGATGTCTGTCTTCGGGTTGCTGCTTATGTTCATATTAGAGCTTTTAATGATCCTACTGTGATTCTGAATTTGTAGAACTTAGGTTTTAAATTGGTACAATGAGAATATTTAAACTTCAATCCTTTGACTGTGCAACTGATTGTTTTTTAAAGTTGTGCTGCAGGGGAACATTACATATACAGTCCGCATAATCTGTGCTAACAAGTAAGCTGAAGATGCGGACTCCGTGATGCAAGGATTGATAATCTGCCGATTGCAGGGCTGTCCCTAACTTCCTGTGTGGACTACCTCCTTGACCACTACTTGGCTTGCCCCGCACCATGATGGCGGCCCCATGGCATTAGTGGTCGCCTATTCCTCGCTTCTGGTGAGTGTCGGGTCTCCTCCCTCTTCCCCTTGTGCCTTGAGACTGTCCGGCTGTTCCGCCACGTCTGTTTTTGGTGCAAAACGTCGAGTCAATGATTAAGGGCTTGATTATATGGTCATGTTGTCTGTGGCGGTGGTCTTCCGGCTACCACAATCTTGTGGTTTTACTGATTTTGTCGATGAATTGGCCCATGTGTTGATGAGGCCCTTGTGCTATTGTATGTTATTTGTTGGGGTTTGATGTTTATTAGGACAGAACTGTTTTGTATTACTATATTTGCTGCATTATATTTGTGTGGTGGCTGCTTTGGGCTATTTTTTAAGCCCTACATGCTTATTACTTCATTTTGAATAGGGAAGTATTGGTTGGTTGCGTTTTTTACAAGGTAATAATTGTTTGTACACAGCCTGATATCTAGGTGATAATGGAGATTAAACTAATATTTCTAAATGCCAATTGGATATTTGATAGATCATAATATGGTTGTACTGTATATGTGTGTACAGTAAAATTTCTCCACCAACCTTGTCCCTTGTAACAGAATCATAATACAAAATATATATTTCTGGAATAAAATCTTATAGCTAATAATCTTCTTCTTGTCTTTGTCTTTACCATGTTTAGTTGTGTTGTAACCTCCATATCCGGCTAGTCTGACTCATCGGACAAACCTCTTCCTTGGCCACTACCTCAGTCTCCCACGCAGCATGATAACAGTAGTTTGGCTGCAACTGTGATGGTGGTGGCCGACCGTTCCATTGTTGTAGTTAGTACCTGGTCTCCCCTCTCTCTCCATGTGCTTTGAGATGGTCCGGGCATTTAGTCGGTTGTGGTACTGGCCATCAAGCTAATTATTTATGGTTCAGTGTGGTCATGCGATGTGTGATGTGTTGTAATTTGCGTCTGAGGCATTTCTGTGATGTCACACTCTTTTTCACCTTGTAGATCTGATGCATCCCCGCCACTGATGCCTTTGGCGTTCTTAATATTTTTTCCCTTTCAAGAATCTTTTGTTTTGGGTTTTAAGATGTGGGAGATGATATGATGAATGAGATTAATTTCCCTATTGGTTTGATTAATTGGCCGATATGATGCCTAAATACTGAATCGAATCTGATCAACCTCTCGTTTTGGCGTAGTGTCGGGGGACATGAATTTGCTTTCGGTGCTGCTTCTGGGTTTTGTTGGGTTGCAAAAAAGTTATACTTGAAATTTAGTTTGTGTTTGCAGTTCTCTTCTGCATATACTAGCAGCAGCATAGTCGCAACACATCTTACCACGGATATCTTGCTTAGTCCATAGTAATAAAAAACAAAACCATTAATAAAAATGCTAGTGATGCAAGGATGTGTATGTCCCCTCTGTTGTTACTTGTGTGGCACCATTTGTTGCTTTTGAGTATGCGTATCATTTTTGTAACATCGCATTGCGATCTACATTGAGGACTATGAATTTTCTCTTCATAAGAATTGTGATGTTGACCTATGATGAAGGGCCAAAAATGTATGGATTTCATTGCGACTTTAATTTTTTGAGACTTTATAGTGTTCATCACATCTGACCCATCAAGGGATGCCTTAGTCAGAATTTAGAATGCATTCAACAGTCCACAATATATTATTTATTGGATAACAAACACTATTGATCTCTAACTTTGACATCCATCTAGTAATTAAACACAAAGTTTCATATCAAATTGGGTCAATTTTACTTAACCTATATGTTCATATATGCAGGCGAGGCAGGCCCATGTCCCGCACCCCAAGATTAGGGCCTGCATGCTCGGTGATGACCAACATGTGTGGGAGGTATGTGATGTTGGCTGTAATAAAAATGACATTCTTTTACTTAAACTGATCATATTGGAATGATTTGTAGATGTGTGAGCACGCTCACGTACCATGTTGCTGATTATTTGAGAATTTAGGATGACTAGCGTACTTGGATATATGCTTGCACTGATGTGTGGTTACACCTTTGCTTAAAATTATTCATTGGTTTCCAAATTAGCTCCTTGCCTTGCTGTTCTAGTGTTATTGTTTGTATAGTAGTAGTAGCAGTGTGGTACCATACTAACACCCCCAGGGAAGGTTGTGTTGTGGGTGGGTTGCAAAAGTGGAGCAAGGAGAAGGTAAATAGCGAGGTGCTGTTTGACCAGGCCACCTACGATGAGCTCCTCAACCCTTTGTCCCCTCTGAGAGTCTCAGGGTAACGCCATCCTCCTCCGGATCTTCTTCTTCTCTATACTACCTGCCATTGAGATTGAGAGTTTGAGACCTCAGAATGGGGTCAAACCGTGTTAGTTTCTTTGTTGATACTTTGCATGATAAATTACTATAGGTAAATGAATAGCATCAGTTATAAGGATGTCGTGTTAACTAGCATATTCTTCTTTGCGAGTAAGATGTAAACATGTGAACACTGTAATCCACTGCTAACCACAAGTGTCAATGTAGTGATCTGATTTGGCATGTTTGTAATCATTGATGTGTTTCTTTGCCGGTATACTAAGAATATCCATCTGCATATGTGTTGGCTTGTTTAACATGAACATGACATGACATCTGAAAGCATCTTTTGCGGAAACACACCTGTGGCCTCCATCTCTCGTTAGAGGGAAGACGGTGCTGATGTTTACTGGTGATTTGGCCCTGTGGTAATGTTTCGTTCATGCCCTTGTTTTGTTCGGGTGTTGATTGAATGCTATGGTATATAGGCTTCCTGTGTGTGCCATGATTATGCCTTGATTAATTTGGTACCACCTCTATAGTGTTTGACATGTTTTGGTTCCGTGTTGACAATTCTAGGCTGCTGCATGATGCCAGTCTGCGGTTTGCTCCTCATGAGTATATACCGTGCTTATGTTCATATTAGAGCTTTTAATCATGCTACTATGATTCTGAATTGGTAGAATTTAGGTTTTAAATTGTTCCAATGAGAATATTTCAACTTCAATCCTTTGACCGTGCAACTGATTGTTTTTTTAAAGTTGTGCTGCAGGGGAACATTACAAATACAGTCTGCATAATATGAGCACACAAGTAGGCTGGAGATGCGGGGGTCTGTAATGAAAGGATTGATAATCTGCTGATTTGATACCTACTCGGCTACTACTTTGGCTTGCCCCGCACCGCTATGGTGGCCCCATGACATTCGTGGTGGCCTCGTCTTCCTTGGTTTGGGTGAGTTCCTGGTCTCCTCCCTCTTTCCCTTGTGCTCTGAGATTGCCCGGCTATTCTATCATGTCTGTTTTTGGTGCAAACCATCGAGTCAGTAATTGAGGCCTTGATTATGAGGTCATGTTGTCTGTGGCGGTGGTCTGCTGGCCACCACAATCTTGTGGTTCTAATGATCTTGTCCATGTGATGACGCCTTTGTGCTACTGTATGTTATTTGTTGGGTTCGATGTTTATTAGAACAGAATTGTTCTGTAATTACTGTATTTGCTGCTTTATATTGCGTGGGGGCTACTCTAGGCTAGTTTTTATGCCCTACATGGCTACATGCTTATTACTTTATTTTTAAAAGGAAGGTATTGGCTGGTTTCATTTTTTTGTTTGTACACAGCCTGAAATCAAGATATTAATGGAGATTAAACTAATATTTCTAAATGCATACCAGTCTTATGGTTGTACTGTGTCTATGTGTACATTAGAATTTCTGGAGCAACCAGGTCCCTTGTAACGGAATCATAATATAAAATATATATTTCTATAATAAAATCTTATAGTTAATAATCTCTGACTTGTTTTCGTTGTTACCATGTTCAGCTGCGTCGTAACCTCCATCTTCGTGTACCATCGCTCAATGAACTACCTCCTCCTTAGCCACTACCTCAGCCTCCCACACAGCATGATGACAGTGGTTTGGCTACAACCATGACGGTGGTCGCCGCCCCTTCCTCGGTTCTGGTGTGTCCCCGGTCTCCCCTCTCTATCCATGTGATTTGAGATGGTCCAGGCATCCATTCATGGCCGGTTGTGGTACTGGCCATCAAGCCAATGATTTGGGGTTTGGTTATGTGGTCATGCGATGTGTTCTGATGTGTGATAATTTGTGTCTGAGGCATTTCTGTGATATCACACTCTTTTTCACCTTGGAGAGCTGATGCATCTCTGCGGTTGATGTCTTTTGTGTTCTTAGTACTTTCTTGTCCTTTCAAAAATCTTTTGTTTTGGGTTTTAATGTGTGGGAGATGTGATGATGAATGAGATTGATTTCCCTATTGACTTGATTGGCTGATATGATGGCGTAAATACTGAACCGAATCTGATCATCCTCTCATTTTCACAAAAAGTCGATCTGTTTTTGCTTGCCTCTTCATGTTATTATTTCCCCAACGTTGTTCTTGGTATAGTTATTTCATTTATTTAATGAATGGTTATTTTCTAGTTCATTATGATATGATCAACCATTAGACTTGTTCTTGGTTGGCTTGTGCTGGTAAATATCAACCATTAATATTTCCTACCGCTGTGCAATGTTTACTTCAGTTACCAGGGAGTGCCACAACTTACTTTTCATGGAGTTCGTTGCTTGGCCTACTATGTTTGTTTGATTTATTCTTGTGTGTGTTGCAGCCGGAGCAGAAGCTGATCGCCGAGTGCCAGGTCGCTGACTCGCACCAACGCCTACACCTCCTACTGGCTCCCAAAAGTGCATCCATATGTACGCTCCTACTGCCAGCTGCCTCCCTCCATTACTTACTTCTTCCTCCGCTTTCCCTTGTGCTGAGTGCCCATGGCCATTAAGCCGTGGTAGAAGTGCCACATAAGTAGAGTTCTGCAATGATAGAAGTTAGGATGAATTGTGCAACCGAGCATGTCTATTTGTTTTTTAAACTATAAAATCTCTGTAACACTTGATGATTAGTTAAACCCCACCGATTTTTTATTTCTGCGTGTATCGGTGCATCTATCGCCCTACCCAGAAAATTACCATCTTGAAACCACTAGATTGATCTCAGTATAATAATTGGTCCAGAATAAGACCCCACTTGGTACCCAATGTGGGTTCAATTTCCCTAGGTGGCATGGTATAGTAAACTAACTGATCATGGTTATGCTATTGTTTGAGTGATTCAACAGATATGTTCCTTGGCCATGCTAGGATTGGCCATTATAGTTTATATTTCTAGTATCTGAGCTTGTCCTTTGGGTTGCTGTTGAATGTCAATGTGATGCTGTTCCAGTGGTACTTATTTTCCCGGGTGCTTAACTTCTTGCTCGATTTGTATCCAATACCGTCTCTTTGAAATGCAAGGTACTGCTTCTCTATAGGAGAGGTGCATGCATTTTGGAATTCAAAAAATCATGCTCATTTGTGTGGAATGGAATGACTTTATGAGTTTCAAACAACGTGGTGTCTGCTTTCCAAATCCGGACCAGAATACAGTATGATGGAATTTTTTAACATGTTGCTTGAGTAGGTAACAATTCATGCCCAGTTATAGGCGGGTCTCCTCTGTTTTGTGAATTTCCTTTCTGCATTTTAGAATTTCAATGGCGTAATTTTGATAGGAACATGGCTGATTTGCTTGACCTTTGGTATAACTTGTTTATTTATGATGGTAAGCTGGCTACCTTGAATTTGCTGAAGTAATTTAATGTGTCCGCGCAACTACTTGAGTTATAATTCAACATATATGCTTCTTGCCTTCTTGGCCATGTTAGTATTGGTCTTTAGAATTTTGATTTCCGCCTAGGCGATTCTTCTTCTTATTTGATAATATAGGAGAAGAACAGATAGTCTTGACTTGTTTCCTTTACCTAGTGTGAGTTGTGCTTTGTTTCTGCTGGTAAGAACTTGTGGCATACTCGACCTAGATTATTTGTGTCTTTTCTGGTGACGACACATTGCTTTAAGTTATCTATCAAATGTACAAGTATGAAGCCAGGCAAATGTGATAGGGAGTTTGACAGGGCAGTTGTACAAATGTAGGCTTTTATGATTTTTCTTCTTGTTTTTGTTCTACTCTTGACTCAATAGATGTAAGAATTATTAGCTAGCTACTGTCTTACATATTGGTGAATTAGTTGTTATACTACTGCTTTACATTTGTTTATTCATGCCCTGTTCTTCCGGGGTGACCTTTGCTGTGATATTCCAGGGTTCAGTCGAGGAGGTGGCTGATTAATAGCTATTCTTCCGCTGGCTTAAAACTGATATAAGTCAGTTTCTTGTATGTACCCACGAGGGCCGTCATAGGCTCCGCCTGAGCCCTCTTGCTGGCGTTCGATGTGGCGCCTCGTACTCCCATAGAGGACTAGAAGCTTGCAGCAGCAGCAGCAGCCCCTCCGACTCCCTCCTGACGAGCTGCAGGTCGTAGATGAGGTCCCAGCCAAGGTATGCCCTCCTCTCCTTTCTTGCCCTTCCTATCAAGTGCTCGTGAAGCAATCTTGATGCAAGATAAATCTGCTTATTTAATGGACTGCCACTTCACATTGATTTCAACATGACTAGTTTGTCGTATCTTTACTATGTCTGTGGTCAGTTATTTTCTTAGCTCAAAATATGCTCAACTTCTCAGGAAAGTAATTGTTGTTGTAGTGTTATCGTCACCAAGTTTCCTCTTGTTCAGTAGACGAAATGAGGTGATTATTTTAGACTGAAATGTTATGCTGGTGCCCTGGTTGAAAGCTAGTGCCCATGTTGTGTGATATACAATATTGTCGTGCTGTGTGTGTCTTGTGTGGTGCATCATTGCAGCTATCGTACTAGCTGTTCTCTTATTCAGAGGAATCAAATCTACAAGGATGAATAATAAACAATCATCAAGCTGTTGGTCTGGGAATGAAACTAAATTAATTCCAACTTAGTTTTTCCATGTGTTGCAGTCCTATCCTACCCGCCCAGTAGATGAAATGGTGGGTTTTATTAGTACTAAAAAGGTCTTGTTTGGAACATGTGTTTTCTCTATATACAATGAACAACAGATATGTGGAAGCAACCATTCATTGATGCTAGCTAATCATTTGAACGATTGCATATCAGTCCTAGATAAGGCTCGATGTATATTCAAAGATCTTACCTGTCAGGGATCAGATATCATCAAACAAAGATGGCATGATCCTTGAGAAGTTTAGTCAAATACACAATCTCTATACTCTCTTGTGTGCTGCATCATTGCGGATACTAGCTGTTTTCCTATCCAGAGGAATAAAATTTGTGAGGATAAATCATAAACCATGCTGTTGGTCTAGGATTGAAACTAAATGAATTTCGACCTAGTTTTTGCATGTGTTACAGTACTAACCTTGCTGGGCATTTGATGAGATGGGGGGTTATATTAATACTGAAAATGTCTCATTTGGAACCAGTGTTTTTCTCTTTTGGATCAGATAGAAAAAAAAACTAGTATGTGCAAGCAACAGCCCATAGGTTCTTGGCTATGTTTCATTATTACAGATTTTATTTTTTCATGGTTCGCACACATGGCATTGGTATCTTGATGCTTGTTTCAGTTATATCATGCATGGGTGTTTGTGGGTTTCTCTTCGGCTATAGGCCATTTTTATTTTCTTATCATTGAGTGCCGCCAATGATAATGCATGAAGAATGAGACTGATTTGGTGCCTGGAAGAGAAGTGTCTTGCCATGCTATATCTCTTTAGAAAATGATGTCTGCATGCTTACATGTTCTTCTATGCAGCTTGGAGTTGACACTGTCTGAGTGCTTGTTATAGCAGTCTCATACTTGCTGCTCTCTAAGGCAGCAAAGGGTGTGGAGAAATCGTTCTCTTATTTCACCTGTTGATAGCATTGTTTCCGTCTACAAGTAAGCGTCGGTTGAAGCAACCAACTCCTTTTGTTTTAACTTGAATCTTCAGTTGATAAGGTCTAATGTTATATAAATCGCAGGGACGTTGTCACTGAGATGAAGGCAGCTGGTTCAGAAGGCTGTAATTTCACTGAACTTCAGTCATATACACATGAATCAAGTGCCGAAGAATCTGGTTGTCCGGTGAGCGAGTTGTGTGCTGGGAGAAGTTGGAGGTGTGACACACCTCCCCTGCCATCCTTGCCTCTTGGGGAGGTGCTTCTGGAGTTAAAGACCACCAGCACCAGGGCTGCGCACTGGCGGCGGCGGGGATCCGTTGGGCGAACAGATAGATCTCCAGCAAGACCAATGCGGGCGTGGCGGGGATTTGAGACCTGTGATGCTGCTCTTCCAGTGCAAGTTTTATTGGTGTCATTGTTGTACATCTAGCTAGCTAGAATAAATATGGTCTGGAGAGGTAGGTGCGTTGGTTGGTACTGTATTGTGTACAACATACATTGGAGATGGATGGCAAGGTCAAGATTTGTTTGATGATGAGTTGCTTGAAAAATGTGAGTTCTTGGTTTTATTTTTTTGCTTTCTTGTCCGATTGAGGGGATTTGAGATTCTGGTTGATCTGTTATGATGTACTAAAGGAATGCTATGCATATATATGATTGGAAAATTTGTATCTGTTTTCACCTCAAGTGTTGTGTTTATTGTGTTACTCTATCGTGTCTAAATTGTATTTACAAGTTGCGCCACTGGCGAGCAGGAGATGATGATAGGGTGTGTCATCATATTATTTGAGACGATCGAGCAAGTTGTTTGTGCTTTTTGTTGTTAACTGGTGTTGTCTTTGTTTATTTATGTATAAAAAATGTTGAGTTAAGTAGCGACATTTGAAATGTTGCCAGCATAAGTTTTTGAACAAGTTGTAGTGAAAGAAGATGACCCAGCTAGCGTCATACATGAAATTCTTCACTTTGGGACTGAATTGTTGCCAAAATGATATGCTAAAGAGAGACTAATTCGGTGACTGAATTGTTGCCAAAATGATACGCTAAAGCGAGACTTGGGTGACTGAATGGTTGCCAAAATGATATGCTAAAGAGAGAAAGGAAGAAAAGAAGAAGAAACAAGTGGCTGGCCAGTAGCAAAAACAAAAACACGTAGAGAAACGAGAGCCATGACCATGTCCAGCAGCAAGCCAACACACAGAGCCACACTTGTCGGTTGGTCGTCCTGTTTTGCTTAGCGGCGTCCATCTCGTCTGGTACATGCAACAAGCAGCACCAAGTACATATCTTTTCTGTTTTGACGGGCAGCAAGTACGTATCTTTTTCTTTTTGGATGGGCAGCAGCAAGTACGTATCTTTTTCTTTTTGGACGGGCAGCAGCAAGTACTTATCTTTTTCTTTTTGGACGGGCAGCAAGTACGTATCTTGGCAAGCAGCAGCGACAGCAAGTATTATGCACATGGGATCTAGCAGATTGCATCCAAGACAGATATACAGATACCAGCCCCTCAAAAGAAAAGGAAAACCAAAAAAGATGGATAGATAGATACTATGTAGTAGACAGATGCGAAAGTTTCTCTAGAGGCCATTAACTACCGTCCCTCAAAACCAGGGGCCAGCTCCTCGATTACTCCCTCCCTCCCTCTCGTTCCTGCCGCATTCCATCCATCGGCCTCTCGTGTTCCTCACGCGGATCGACCTCACATCCAACGCCTCCCCGTGTTTCTCTCCCGCTCCCTGCGCGCCCTCCTCTTCTCCCTATAAATCTCGATCCAATCCCTCCTCCCCGTGTTCCCCTTTCCTCTCCACCTACTCCTCCTCTCGCCCTATCTGCGAGGCATGCATACATGGAGAACCAAAGCCGCGCCACGCAGTTCCTTCCGATCCTGCTGCAGCACTGATCGGTTGCGTCGTGCAGTGGGCAGCATGGCTTGTGGGTTCGGTTTGCCCTCTAGGTAAGACCCCACCCTTTCTCGATCTAAGAACTTATTGGTTGGTTGTTGATGAGTTTTCTTGTGATGTAGATGGTTCTACTTATTAGGGAACATTCCATGCGTAGATGAAGCCGCCAGACAACATCTAGCTAGTTGGGGGGATGTATATATGCAGGTATGTTCATGTTGAGGACCGATTAGGTGTTTGTTTAGCTATACATTTGTTGTAAGGGGAATTGACTACTGGGGAATCTATTAACTGGTTGAAAGGAACAACTAAGTCCATTTATCTGAGAACATATTGGCTCAGAAATATCACACATGAAGTAATTTGCCAGAGATGTTTTCTAAATTATGTTTTATTGGTTACTTACACCAAGTATTTCAGTGAAAGAAGTATTTGTTTTAACAAGGAAACAAGTTTTCAGTCACATCAAACAATAGTCAGGTGTAGGAAACTCATTATCCTAGTTTAGATCCATTTTCAGTGTGATTTTAGTATCATTTTCCAGTGTAAAGTCTGAGTGTGATTTTAACTGCTATGTGTTCACTGCTGAACTTATGTTTTTCTAAGCAATGTCTGAATTTGTTTTTAAACTACTGTTGATGCTACTATACTAGTTCTGTTGCTATGCCACCACACGTGCTGCTATGCTACTTCTGCTGCTATGCCACCACACTTGCTGCTATGGTACTGCTGCTATGCTACCACACATGCTGCTATGCCACCACACATGCTGCTATGCTACTGCTGCTAAACTAGTGTTGTTGATGTTTGACTTTACACTGAATTTTCATCTGATCTAGTGCTGAATATTTTTCTTTATTTAGTTGTTTTCATCCACTAATCATGTATGACTTTTAGGGTTGAAACCATGTCATGTCTCTGCGTAGCATGCCTGCTCGTAGCGATCGAAAACTTGCCGCAACCACGCTTAGGTTTGTGTTGCAGCCGTAGCCGATCACTTTGGGTTTAATTAGCTGATGTTGTCGTCATCCTACATACAATCCACAAGCGTTGATGCAGCTCGTTCTGACCATGGCCACGGCTAGCGGGACTGCGCCGCCGTCGCCGCCTCCCAGCAGCACCGCCATCAGCGCTGTTGTACTAGTGCTCACAAGCTCCCTCTCGTGCGCTGAATAAATAAAGTTGATGTTCCAACTGCATGCAGCCATGCGCATGGAGGCATGGTATGGGTTTGTTGGGGCCGAGGGACTGGGATCAACTTAATAAAACTTTGAAAGTGTTTGGAGCGGGTTAGATAGGTTTGCAAATTGTTTTGCAGACTGGATAGGCTTGATGTATATGGCTTCTTGCGAGTGGATTGGCCCGGATTTGGTGTGGTACTCAAACCATTCCCCAGGCTGAAGTGTTGACGTGCATGTTGTGATTCTTCCCAACGCGTTATGCTGCCGAAATTTTTGGTGAGAGTTTGGCCGACTTGTCAAAAATTTGTCCTTGTTTGTAACGAAGCGAAAACTTTAGGGTGTTTTGTGTAAAATGTTAGGGTCTTGGCTGCGAGATTTTGTTACTTTGTGAGGATGGAAAAGGAAAAATTAATTAATTCGCTTTAAAGAAGAAAGAAAGTGAAAAAATAATTAATTCACTTTGAAGAAAGAAAGATCCATCGGGGGGGAAAAGAGAGCCCCCTTGGCAGTTTTTTTTTTTTTAAAAAAAGAAAAACTTGGCTCGTTGATCTGAGCACGTGAGCAAAGAAAAAGACATCTTATCGTAAACGCAGAAATGAATTCCATCGTAAGTTGGCTCATGCGCTCTCGGCTCGGCTGAAAAATGGAGTTACATAACGAAGTACGTACTAGTGGTCAAAGTAAAAAAGTCTACTAGATAGGCGCAGTGCGGCCATTACTCTAGCGGGTCATCATAGACCTCCAGGTACAGGGTGCAGCCAGCAGCCCAACCTTCGCGCTTTGACGTTGGTCACGAGCCTTCCAAACCGCGCCTGATCACAACAACGGCATTGGTTAGAACCAACCAACCATGTACGTATGTGTTACATCCAGAACAGTTGAGCCTCGAAATCGACGCGATATCTCGACACTTTGTAAGACTGAACGCGGCGCTCCATGATCCTAAGGCAGTGTGGCTTGACGTACTCGTGCTTGAGGCGGAACATGGTCAGGCGGAGCAGGCACTCCTCCCCGCCGCCAAGACACTCCTCCTCACCGTCGGTTCTCTCGGGCCGCAGGCGCTCAAGGAGGCAATACTTGCCGCGCTCGCCCATGTACACGAGCTTGGCATCGACGCGCCTCCAGCCCGGGACGTCGAGGAGAATCTTGTCGTGGCTGCCCACCACATCCGGGGGCGAGGAGGAGAATCTTGTCGGGACACGGCAGGCGCAGAGGTGCCCGTCCATGCCTCTTGCACCGTAGAGACCAACCAACGCGTCTAGGTCGCCGTCGTAGCAGCCGTGGCCTTTGAACGGCAGCCGCCAGTCGCCGCGGCGCGTCCACCTGCACTTGGCGCTCGTCGTGTCGTACGCGAATGTGGCGGCGCGGTCGCACCGCCCTCGCTGCCCGGACGGTTTGTCGTAGTAATACTCGGGCACGGACACGAAGATGACGCATCGGCGCGGGTGCACTGCGTGCGCCTGTATTTCGCGGGGGCGGAACGGCAGCTCCCAGATCGAAGGCGTACCGACGCTCCAGTCGCACCGTGAGGAACCGGTGCGGCCGAAACGGCCCCAGGCGTGCAGCCTCACCTCATCGCCGGCGTCGGCGCCGTCTTGGCCTGCGGTCATGCAGTTGAAACTGTCGTACGAGCTTGACCGTGGGTCCAACACGTACAACCTATTCCTAATGGGCATGGCTGCTACGTAGCCGTACTGCAGGGTTTCCGAGGGATGAGTCGCCAAGGACAGCGCTGCCGTCCTGACGTCGTAGAGGATGGTGGCCATCGCGTGTTCATCGACCCCCCAATAGGGGAAGCAGCCCGTGGCAACTATGAAGCTGCCTACGGCCGCGAACTGCGCGGATCGGAATTTTTCCGGGACCTCCAACCGGATGAGCGCACAATGGGGGAAGCCGACGTCGCCGTCCAGATCGGCGTCAACGTCCAGCTTGTAGATGCCGTAGTCCGTCTTGTGGTCGTCCAGTACCAGGTACAGATGTCGCTTCGTCGGCGGCGGGTGCCGCTCCTCGGACGTGCGGCCGGGCTGCCGATCTTGATCCGCCTCGGGCCGGCTGGGCGAGTCTCCACCGGCGGCGTGTCTCCGTGCTGATGCAATCAGCTGGTTCCTGGCGAGAACCGTGGTCTGGGTTGCGTCGTGGCGGCGGGGAGTATGGGAGGTGATGAGGGGGTTGGGTCGACGGAGAAACCACCGCCACGCCCGCATGGGAGGTGTAAAGGGAGATCGAGCTGCTAGGGCTTACGAGCGCGCGCGCGCAGAGACGCGGTATTGTTTCTCCGATGTGAGATAGACCCACGGTTGTTGCCGAATCACCCGGGGTGGATCCAATCGAATCGCGTGCCCCCTCGACGCCCTTAACTAGGTGCGGAGAAGTGTGGGCACGTGGACTTGCAGCTCCGTTGACACCGCTGCAGAAAGAATCGGGTCACACCCATGTCCTCGTGGATCAGACCGATCCTGCCTGAAATGGAAGCCCAAAACTGCAAAAATCTAAATCTCACAAGGCCCATCTCTGGCGTGACAGATAAAAACTAAGAGCAACTCCAAGGCAGTCAAAAGGTCGCGCTTTCGCTGAGGGGAGCCGCCGGTCGGGCCGGCCCATGTACGGGCTTCGCGTTTTTTCCGTTAGCTACAGCTTTTTTCGTTTTCTTTTCTGTGGTTTTTTGCTTTCGTTTTTTCTCAATGTTTGTCCGGTTTTCAGTGGTTTTGTTCTGATTTTTTTGGTTCGTTTTTCCTTTCGGCCTTTTCTTTTTCTTTTAGTTTTATTTCTTCTTCTCTTTACTGTGTGTTGTATAAAAAGTTCACCTCCTATTAAAATGTTCAATATGCATTCCGAAAATGTTCATCGTGTATTACAAAAATGTTCATCGTACATTTAACAAAATGTTCACGACATATTAATAAAATGTTCACTGTATACTTAAAAAATGTTTAGCGTATATCACACAAATGTTCAATGCCTATATCACACAAATGTTCAGTGCCTATTTAGAAAATTTTCATTATATATTTAAAATTGTTCATTGTATATTAAAAAGATGTTCAATGGTTGATTTTTTTTATCTGTCGCTGCGCTTAGTTCTTAAACATTCTCGCACCGAATTAATCACTAGTATTGGTGAGCTCAACTGGTAAAGAAGACATGAAGTCTATCGTTGGTCGCGTGTTCGATTCCTCGACTGAGCATCCCTTTTTGCTAATTTAGTTGCAGCCCGCAGTGAAGCCACCGAATGGGCCGGCCCAATTCGATGCACGCCCTGCGCGAAAGCTCCTCCTGTTGACCCGTTTTTGTCCGTATGAATCATCCGGACAAAAAATTTGGTCCAACGAAACGGCCCAAACAAACAAAACATCCGCCTGTTATCCGTCTCAACCCAAACTGAGCCCAAATTTGAGCCACAAATGGTCCGCGACGGACAAAAGCGGACACTTCCGTCGCCCGCTCCTGCCCTCTCGTGTCCGGCCTGGTCCCATCTATCAGCGACCCTGCACTGCCTCCACAACCCGCCGTGGTGAGGCCCCCGAGGCAAGCCGCCGCGGCGCTCACCGGCAAGGACACTATCGCAGGCTGCCGCCTCCCATTCTGATCTTGACGGCGGGGAGATCTCGTGGGACGCCTTCGCCGCGTCTACCGGTGGCGAGCAGCTGGCCGTGGTGGTGGAGGAACGCGACTGATAGCGCCGGAGGAACGCAGGGGCTGCGGCGGGGCAGGCAGCCGACAGTGCAGGCTGCGTCGGCGGAGGAACGCGTTCGCCGGTGGTGCAGAACGCGGCCACACGGGAGGAATGCGGCGGCTGTGGCGGGCGGGCGGCAGTGCCGGAGAGCATTGGGTCATGGTGGCGGAGGAACGCATCGGGCAACGCGGGAGGAACGCAGCGGCTGCGGCGGGCGTCTGGCCGGTGGTGCAGGCCACGTCGGCGAAGGAACGCATCGGCCGGTGCACTAAAAAAAATCCGTGGTCACTCGGGGCACTGGGTCGAAGGCAAGACTCTCTCGACTACTAGATTTACTGCTACTATATACAGAGGAGGGCCAACCACCTATCTCATCCTCATGCCGGACGGCAGAGCCGTCGGAGAGAAAGAGGGAAAGGGGCGAAGTCGGAGCAAGCAAGACGACTCTCAACGCGTGCGAGTGGAGGCTTCCGCGCTCCTCGCATTTCAATCGGCTTTCGGTGCTCGCCGGGTTCCTCCCGAGCTTGCCGTCCATGGAGGACAGGAGTAGATAGGAGTGGATCTGGCAGGAGCTCTCCCTCTCCAATAAGCATGTTATCTTCCCTGATCTGGAGGGCAACCATCTGCTGTTGCTTGCTTTTTCAGGCCATCATCGGGGTGGATGAGGAGCAAGGAAGATGCACAAATCTGAAGCCTGCAGATCGAGTTCGAGCTTATCAGCAGAGGATTCCTTGGTGGAGCTACGGCGCCCTTGGCTGGCTGCCGGTCTTTACCGGTGCTCTGCTTCTTCTGGTCGAATGGCGGCCCACTCTATTCCTCCCGGCTTGCGTGCCTTATGGGAGGCAGTTTCAGCTGCAACTCGGAGGCCATGCGGAGCAGGTTATGCTTCTATGGCAATTTCGTCGCACCAAGTGGTTCGTCCCCGGTGGCGGCGAGGTTCAATCCGGGCGGCGGCTGTCAAGGACCCGATCGCGTTTCTTGCTCTAAGTTTGGGGTCCTCCATGTAAAAGTCAGGGACTTGCTTGTTATTTTCTTTTTCTGTTGGGTCCTGTTGTAATCTATGCTTTGATGCTTATCCAATGAAGTATGGGCCTTGGGCCCTTTCACTATTCAAAAAAAAGAAATCACTAATTAAAAGTACTATTTTCAAAGGACACTTTCACCTCTTAAGTTGCGACAAATGAAGCACTATATGTGCGTCACTTGTAGCAACACGGTAGTTTTTCATTTTTTTCATAGATTCATTTATGCAAAACGATTTAAACCATGCGTGCAAATCTTGACCCTTTTCACCGTTGGATTCCTCGCGTCTTCAAAATTTGATCCCAGATTGATAGCTTTCGACGAACGTTTTTTCACGAAGAAAACCGGATGAAAAAACTGAACCGGGAGCATGCTTTATTTTCCTTTCCGAAGAGGTAGAACTATGTCTTGCGGAAGCAAATCTCTGCCTTCATGAGAAGCAAGTGTGTGTGAAAAAAAACATGTTTTTTTTTCATTTCTGAGAGGCACCACTATGCCTCTTGCAGGAGCAAATCCGTATCTCCATGAGAAGTATATCGATGCCTCTCATGGAAGTTCCGACATGCAGTAAATCTGTGCCTCAACGATAAGCAAATATGTGCCCCGTGAAAAAAAAATGTTGTTGTTTTCTTCTTTGAGAGGCACGGCAGTACCTCTTGTGGAATCAAATCCGTTCCTCCACGGAAAGTAAATTTGCGCCTCTTGCAGATGGAAAAGCACATTTTCTTTTCTTTCCAAGAGGCACGACTGAGGCTCTCGCAGAAGCAAATCAATGCCTCCACGGGAAGTAAATCTGTGTCTCTTGCAAAGAAAGAAAAAACACGTTTTTTCCTCTTTCGAGAGGTATGACTGTGCTTCTCGCGGAAGCAAATCCGTGCCTCCACAGGAAGTAATATGTGCATCTCGCGGAAGAAAAAAAATAGAAAACAATTTTTTTTTTACCTTTTCCAACTGTGTCTCTCGCGGAAGCGAACCCGTGCCTCCACGGGTAGTTAATCTGTATCTCTCTTGAAAGAAAGAAAAATGCATTTTTTTTATTTTCCAAAAGGACCGGCTGTGTCTCACGCGGTAGCAAATTTGTGCCTACACTGTACTAAATATGTGTCTCTCATATGCCTCCCCTGAAAGTAAATCTGTGCCTTAAATTTGTAGCGACGGAATTGTCTAGTGATGGATTAGAGAGAAAGTGGTAGAAGCATGAGCTTTGCACGTGGAGTTGCGCCCACTCAGCATGGTGTATTGAACCTGACATGTTACATGTATCCTTACTGTATTTCTTCTTCAATATATTAATGTCAGGTCTCAATGCATATCTCTCCATATTGCAGGGACCCCTATGCTACCCCAAAATATTGTGTTATACATCCACAAGATACGATGAACAATAGTGAATATATCTGGCACAACATCTATATTTATCAAGGCATATATTACTAGTGTCTGGGTTCGTCAAGTTTTAAATACCTTTTATAGTACAATTATTATTTTCTTTCTAAAATTATTTGATTTTACCCTTTAATTTTCCCATTGGTTCCCATATTTTGTAGATTCGTTTTATTTGCTATTATTTATAAATAACTTATATATCTTTTTATGTGCAAAAATCGTGATGTGGTGAGGCCAATCCTTCTAATAATGTTCGTATATTTTGGAGGGATGTTATAGTGAAATGTTATCTTTCCTATTATATGTACTATCAATGGCATATTTTAACACTCAGATATACCACTTTAATGGAATTTATTTGGATAAGCACAAGCTTCATACCATTGTGTCTATATAAAGGGATGGGATAAGTATATTTTTCGTCCCTCAATTCTTTCG
This sequence comes from Aegilops speltoides, assembly GCA_021437245.1. NCBI lineage: Eukaryota > Viridiplantae > Streptophyta > Magnoliopsida > Poales > Poaceae > Aegilops > Aegilops speltoides. The sequence goes on from CM038145.1 coordinate 486,406,190, forward strand.
AAAGTATAGAAATGGTCCCTTAACTTCAAAACCGGTAAATTTTAGTCCTTCAACTTTTCATACCGGTTAAGTTTAGTCCCTCTGCTCACATGAAGTGGTTTTTGAGTTGACGTGGCTTGGTTTTGATAGGTCTTCGTCCACCTGGCAACATTTACTCTCCTTTCATCTTATCACTGTTGTAGACATTTCGTCAAGCACATGGCATGCATGTCTGCGCTCCTAGCAGCATGCCTCTGTCCCAGGGTCGAGGGACGACTCAGAGCTGTCGGCGGCGAGCGAACGATGTGCAGGAGGTGGTGACGAGGATCGTCTTCATGTACTGAGGAGCGGGCGCATCGAGCGGCAGCGGCATATAGGGCGAACTCGTCCTCATGGTCCCCGTACCCGAGCTAAGCGGCGAGCAGGACGCAATGGTGCGGGTTGCTGGCATCGATGCTTGCGGCACGGAGCGCTCGCCGCAGCGGATGTACTCCACCTTCTGGCCGAGCTCAGCCTCCATGGAGCGGCCAACGTCACGGGAGCTCGCGCTTAGGCTGTAGGAAGGTGGTGACACCTGTCGCTCAGCCCCCGGGAGTGTTGGTCCTGCGCACCATGGAACGCGTCAGCGGTGCAGTCCATGCTGCCCGCCCCAAACTGGTTGTGCTGCCCGAGGAAGGAGCCGACGACGAGGTTGAGGACGAGGCACACTACTTACCTTGCGACGACGGCGATGTCGCGCTACTGATCTGGTCCTGTGTATGGTCCCCCTCCGTGTCCATTGGCCTACACAAGAGAATGAAGAGCGGCCTTTTGGTGGATGGCCGGAGAAAGACGGAGGTGTGACATCGTGTCTAACGCCGGCACCTCGCAGTTGGCCGGACAAAGACTCAGTCACCACGCGTGCATGCAGGGAGCAACCGCGTCGCGCTCTTGACGTCTCAGGCCGTACCTCCGCGCACGTCCGCGACCTGCTTCCTCGATAGGCTTTTTTTCAATACGTAGATGAGCTGATCCATTCGTTGTACTCGTATATACCGTAACTTCACTGATGTGATTAGTACAAGCAGAGTTACGCAATTCAACTCGCTCCGGACGCCGCGTCCAGCAAGTCCAGCCAGTCCATGCGTGCGGCGGCGCGGAGGGCATGGCACTCGGTCCATTGCCATTTGCCAGCTGTCGGGATGGCGTGAGATAGAAGAGGGAGATGAGATGGACAATGATGTGGCAAGGTCAATGGTCAAAACCATGCCATGTCAGCAGAAAACCACCCAAATCAATTCAAGGGATGAAAGTTATCCGGTTTTAACAATTGAGGGACTAAGATTTGCTGGTTTTGGAGTTGAGGGACCATTTCTATACTTTCGAATAAGTTAAGGGATGAAAAATATACTTTTCCCTAAAGGGATTATGCGGTATTTGTTAAGACCAAACATAAACTACAGGTGGAAAGAGTAGTGCAGATTGTTCTCTATTGCTCCATGTACTTCGGCGATGGTGAATAATAGCACCCTCCAAGTTTCATTGTTTTTCTCATCGCTCAAATCTGCCTGCTCATGATGACGCTAGCGCCGGCGACACATGCAGCTGGTAGGCTTATGGTTTATAATCCAGTTTGCTGCCTGATGACCCACAAGTATAGGGGATCTATCGTAGTCCTTTCGATAAGTAAGAGTGTCGAACCCAACGAGGAGCACAAGGAAATGATAAGCGGTTTTCAGCAAGGTATTCTCTGCAAGCACTGAAATTATCAGTAACAGATAGTTTTGTGATTAGGTAATTTCTAACGGGTAACAAGTGTAAATAAAGTGCAGCAAGATGGCCCAATCCTTTTTTAGCAAAGGACAAGTCTGGACAAACTCTTATATAGAGAAAAGCGCTCCCGAGGACACATGGGAATTATCGTCAAGCTAGTTTTCATCACGCTCATATGATTCGCGTTCGTTACTTTGATAATTTGGTATGTGGTTGGACCGGTGCTTGGGTGCTGTCCTTTCTTGGACAAGCATCTCACTTATGGTTAACCCCTATTGCAAGCATCCACAACTACAAAAGAAGTATTAAGGTAAACCTAACCATAGGATGAAACATATGGATCCAAATCAGCCCCTTAGGAAGCAACTCATAAAGTAGGGTTTAAGCTTCTGTCACTCTAGCAACCCATCATCTACTTATTACTTCCCAATGTCTTCCTCTAGGCCAAACAATGGTGAAGTGTCATGTAGTCGACGTTCACATAACACCACTAGAGGAAAGACAACATACATCTCATCAAAATATCGACGTTCACATAACCCCCCGGTACTCCGGTAAAATGCCGATTTCACTCGGAACGATTCCGATGTCCAAATATAGGCTTCCAATATATCGATCTTTATGTCTCGACCATTTCGAGACTCCTCGTCATGTCCGTGATCACATCCGGAACTCCGAACAACCTTCGGTACATCAAAATACATAAACTCATAAAGAAACTGTCATCATAACTTTAAGCGTGCGGACCCTACGGTTCGAGAACAATGTAGACATGACCGAGACACGTTTCCGGTCAATAACCAATAGCGGGACCTGGATGCCCATATTGGTTCCTACATATTCTACGAAGATCTTTATCGGCCAGACCGCATAACAACATACGTTGTTCCCTTTGTCATCGGTATATTACTTGCCCGAGATTCGATCGTCGGTACCCAATACCTAGTTCAATCTTGTTACCGGCAAGTCTCTTTACTCGTTCCGTAATACATCATCTCGCAACTAACTCATTAGTTGCAATGCTTGCAAGGCTTAAGTGATGTGCATTACCGAGAGGGCCCAGAGATAGCTCTCCGACATTCGGAGTGATAAATCCTAATCTCGAAATACGCCAACCCAACAAGTACCTTTGGAGACACCTGTAGAGCACCTTTATAATCACCCAGTTACGTTGTGACGTTTGGTAGCACACAAAGTGTTCCTCCGATAAACGGGAGTTGCATAATCTCATAGTCATAGGAACATGTATAAGTCATGAAGAAAGCAATAGCAACATACTAAACGATTGGGTGCTAAGCTAACGGAATGGGTCATGTCAATCAGATCATTCAACTAATGATGTGATCTCATTAATCAAATAACAACTCTTTGTCCATGGTTAGGAAACATAACCATCTTTGATTAACAAGCTAGTCAAGTAGAGGCATACTAGTGACACTCTGTTTGTCTATATATTCACACATGTATTATGTTTCCGGTTAATACAATTCTAGCATGAATAATAAACATTTATCATGATATAAGGAAATAAATAATAACTTTATTATTGCCTCTAGGGCATATTTCCTTCACAAGTGTGGGAGGGGACCAGCTCCAGGTGGAGTGGGGCGCCCCCCCACCAAGGCCCAAGGCGCAGGGAGAGTGGGAGGGGGCAAACCCTAGGTCCAGATGGGCCCTAAGGCCCACCCTAGGTGCGCCCCCCTCTCCCCCCCTCTGGCCGCCACCCAGATGGGATCTGGGCTGCCGCCACCCCTAGGGAGGGAACCCTAGGTGGGGGTGCAGCCCCTCCGCGCAGCCCTACCCCTCTCCCTCCTCGTCTCTTGCGGTGCTTGGCGAAGCCCTGCAGGAGTGCCACGCTCCTCCACCACCACCACGCCGTCGTGCTGCTGCTGGACGGAGTCTTTCGCAACCTCTCCCTCTCTCCTTGCTGGATCAAGGCATGGGAGACGTCACCGGGCTGCATGTGTGTTGAACGCGAAGGTGCCGTCCGTTCGGCACTAGGATCATCGGTGATTTAGATCACGACGAGTACGACTCCATCAACCCCGTTCACTTGAACGCTTCCGCTTAGCGATCTACAAGGGTATGTAGATGCACTCCCCTTTCCCTCCTTGCTAGATTACTCCATAGATTGATCTTGGTGTTGCGTAGAAAATTTTGAATTTCTGCTATGTTCCCCAATAGGGCCGATCGAGAGCCTCTCGCACCACCACCGGTGGCAGGCTATGTGATAGTCGTGGTACGGGTTTTTGAGGACGTCACGCCCGTCGCTACTCGGGATGGACAGTGTCGCCCCGTCAGGCTGGCTTGATGTCTTGACCCCGGGAGATGAGTGGGTCGGGTCGACGGAGGAACGATCGCCATGCCCATATCGCGTTGGAAGACTATGGATTGGAGCCTCTGCGAAGGAGATAGGAGATGACGACGTGCTACTAGGGATTAGGGTCACGTAACCCGCCTCATGCACTGCAGATCAGGCTAGCAGCAAGGCCAATTGGCACGTACCAACTTCTCGAAGAGGTAACAACCCTATGTCTCGTGCCCTGAGGCTTGAGTTTTCTCTTGGGGTATGTGATAAGATTGTTAACTTACCTATGCTCTAGTTCTTCTGTAATGCTGATTAACTATCTTTGACGACGTTTCGATACTTCGTATTCAGTGTCTCGTTTCTATGCTGTGTCAAGTCTATTCTTGTCAAATGTTCAATTGATAATGTCTTGAGTACTCGAAGATCTTGTCAGCTAGCTTTGTCTACGATATGAGTGCTGATATAGTTATGTAGGCCCTGTGCTAGTTCATAGTATGCTGCCTGCTGTGTCACTCCTATCTTGTCGTGGACTATGCAGTATACTTAGTCTCATTAGCTTCGAAGTATCACAGTGCACACTTATCTAGCTTGTCTGAAGTGTGTATTCTGTACTAGTATTGCATCTTCCAGCTTTAGACTGTCTTCAGCCATGTGATTACTGATATAGTGTCTTTATAGATAATCAGTCTATTGATATTCATGATTGTATTGAGCTATTTCTATGTTCTCATCATTATTGCTGCTATTTATCAGATCTACTAGGCATAATACAATTGTGAATCGTCAAGGATTGAAATATAAGTCAACCCACATTTCTTCAGGAATAACACAACTCATAGTGCTCGATTATTTTCATAGGACCGTACATTTTAAAACAAAATTCAAAATAATCAATTTCGTAAATCATGCCTAGTCCTGGATATCTAGTTTGAAAACTAGAACTAATTCCATTCACCGGCATGAATTCAGAGGCCACTCTTCTCCCAGACACAGTAGTTGTTGCCTTTAGCCGCAATCTTGAAACCCGAGGGGATCACGTTGTTGCCAATATTGTATCTTGACCCGATCTTGGTTATAACCTTGCCCCCGATCTTGGCAACATAGAGATCGCCCTCGGCCTTGAGGATATCCAGTGTGCTACCCGGATGGATCCCGTTCCTTGACCTGACCCTGGCCAGTGCGGTGATCTCCTGCTTCAGCTTCCAGTCGAACACATGGTCGTAGAACTGCGCGCGCAAAACCAAGTAGCTGTGAGTTCATATCACAAACATCCAATGTGCAATTTGATGTGAAATGTTATGGTGAAGTTGTGCAGTGTGCTACTTACGAGGCATGGTATACCCGGGTGTGTGAGGATGTAGGCGTAGCCCTGCATGACCTTGTCCGAGGGGAATGGCCACAGCCTCTGCGTCGACCCAGTGTCGTGGTTATCGATGAACGTGACGGTCTTCTCCGGCATCCACCCAATCAGACCGGGCGCCTTGCCGTCGCTGCCGCGCATCCTCCCCAGGTTGCCCTGCACGGCCTCCTGGAGAACGCCCTTTGTGGGGAAGTCAAACGCCGTGGCCGGCCCGCCGACGCCGTGCACCCAGTTCGCGAGCAGCTGTCGGTCCCTGTCGTAGAGCTCACCAACCACGAAAGACGGCTTGCTGTTGTCGACGTAGATCTTGGCCATGGCCGCGGAGTATCCCTTGGCGAAGTCGAGGCGCCATCCGTCGAAGCCGAGGTCGGTTTTGAGCCAGTTGAGCCAGGCGGAGAGCTCCCTCTGCACCCGCGGGTTGAGGTGGTCGATGTCGGGCGCGGCGTCGAAGCCGCCGCCGGTGTCTCTGTGACCGCGGCCGTTGGAGTACTTGGTGTCGTCGCTGCAGATCTCGTCGGGGCCCCAGTCTAGGCGGTTGTCCGACGTCCCGCCCTCGAAGATGCAGTAGACGCCGCGGCCGTCCTTCTTGTCGGCGCACCGGTGGTTGATGACGATGTCGGCGATGCACGAGATGTTCTTGCTGCGGAACGCCTGGATCAGTGACTTGAGGTCGGCCCCGCTGCCGTACTTGGAGTTAAGGTTGTAGAGCTGCCCCGGCAGATAGCCCTCCGGCGACACGGACTGCGACGGCGGGGGGAGCCAGACGTGGGTGGCGCCGGTGCTGGCGATGTCTGCCACCTTCCCTTGCATGAACTTGTACCACCCGCCTTGTGTCTTCCATGATTCCCAATTAAAACCCTGGCCAACAAAACACCAAAGCACACATCAACATATGTAATCAAATGTTCTTGTTTGGCTGGAAGTTCAAGAATGAAATAATTTATTTATTTTGCGGTTCAAGAATGAAATATTTTTAGAGCAAATGGAACTTGAAGACACATTTTCTCACCTGGAAAAGAATTTGAGCCTGTGCTAAGCTGGAGGCCAGACAAAGCACAACAAAAAGAAGGCCACAGAGAGTGGCAGAGTGCTTGGCCATAGCTACAGTTTGTGCAGTGCAGCTCGCCTCTGCTTCCTATGAAATCTGGACTCCTGGACCGACGGCTGCTCCTTGGTTGGCAATGCCTGAGCTCGCTTGTATTTATAGGTACTTTGGAGCTTGGAGATTAGTAGGTGCCTAGTAAAAACTATCAATGCTCCTTAATTTTTCTCCAAAGATCCGCATGGATAAGGACCGCTGGCTTCTAAGATAAAATGGATAAGGAGCCGTTTTGTATATTACTTACTGCCGTTTAATTACTCTCCATGTATATCTGCACTAGACAAGCCCTCTGCTCATAGTTCTAAAAACCGGAACCGGCGATTCCTGCAGTTCCTTAAGCCTGGTGGACCGTTTGAGTAATCGAACCAGGAAAACCCGGTCGAATCAGACGGTTTTTGAAAAAACCGATGAACCATGCGGTTCACATAAACCGGACTGTTCAATGTTGATTCTAGAAAAAAACCTCGATTGACTTGTTTTTGTGTGTACAAGCTGAGGGTAGAGACGGAAAAAAAAATCTTTTTGTAGGTTTTCGGCCCATTAGGAGTTTTCTCTCTCGATTTTGTCCACAAAGACAAACCATCGGGCACCACCGCCCCCTTCGCAGCCACCCTTGCTCGGCGCGGTGGCACGGCGACCCGGCCTCCCCCTCACCGCTCCGGCTCCGTGCGGCAGCAACAACACACTTTTTTTATCATGTATATGAATATAATTAACATGTAGTTACTGGTTGTGATTACACATTTTTTCTATTGATTGGTGTATTTGTTGATAATATATATATTATTTTATTGCTTAAAAGATCGACAATTGTACCGGTGAACTGGCAGTCAAACCGGTAAAAGCCCGAACTGACAGTCTGGCTGGTTTGATTACCGTTTTGGCTTTTAAACTATGACTGTGGTAGTTAGTACCGAATGCGCTTGGTCAATTACGTGTGCGGAACTTTTGGCTCAGAATGGAAAACCTGTTTGGCTTCAAGAATTTAGAAAACGATGACATCTCCAAGAATTCACGTCTTTCTTACGGTAGAAGTTAGCAAACGCAAAGATTAAAGAAAAACGCGTGAGCATGAAATGCTATAGAAAAACACAGAAAACACTGCCATCTTTTAAGTGTGCATCATGGTGCATATATCAAACTTCTCAAATGAAAAACAGGATCGTTTTTACTGATTGATATGAGAACTGCCCGATCTTGTATTCCCTCCGTCCGAAAATACTTGTCGGGGGAATGGATGTATCTAGACGTATTTTAGTTTTAGATACATCCAATTTTTATGCATTTCTCCGACAAGTATTTCCGGACGGAGGGAGTATTAATTAAGATGTGTTCTTGGGTGCAGTTGGAGGAGCGGCTGCTAGAACTCTCGTTATGTACTCCCTCCGTTTCTTTTACTTTGTGTATTAGATTTTTGAAAATTCAAACTTTATAAAGTTTGACCAAATTTATATTAAAAAATATCAACATCTACATTACCAGGGGCTTCTTACCCCATCCTCTTCTTTAATATATAGTAATCGCACTCATGCGCATTCAAGGAAAAAAGCATCTACAATACCAAATAAATATAATATCAAAATATATTTCATGATGGATCTAATAATATAGATTTTGCATCGTGAACGTTTATATTTTTTTGTGCAAAACTTGGTCAAACTTTGAAGAGTTTGAATTCAGACAATCCTAATACGCAGAGTAAAAGGAAATGTAGGGTGTGCACTTCAAAGTTTTTATTTATACAAAGTCCATATTTTTTATTAACATGCAAATTATGAAGACCACAGTTACACAATTATTATACGTGCAGCTATAATGTTTCATTCGCTCAGCGTAAATCACTTGCTCCCTTTCTAACGGTCGATACAGATCATTTATTTACGGGAAAAAATGATGCTTCCGCAGATGGAGAAAATGTTTCCATACTTCCATGACGAAAAGAATGCATCTTCAGAAATGTCGCGAATCATTTTATACTAGACAGTTGTTGGAAATAAATCATAACGTATCAAAATTGTTGCTCACCAGAATTGCGTGATTTTTTTTCTGGACAAGCAAATTGGTTGTGATCCTCTTTCGTCAAGAAACAAAATGTGTTTCCGTGTTTAGTCGGATACGATCTAGTGATCGTTCGTTAGCCCAAATCCCACAACACACGCCGCATTCAGCTCGACAATACTCACATTGCCACGCCCCGATGCCCTTTAAAAAGGCAGTGCAGCCCCGATTCGATCACGAGCATGCACCGTTGATTTCTCCATCGCCAAAGACAACAATGATGCCTACCCACGCCGCCGCGCCGGTGAGGGCGTGGGAGATCCCTTCCCACGGCCGACCGGACTTCGCCGACGTGTTCAAGCCCGACGGTGTCCCAGCGGCGGCGACCGCGGTGCACGTGGCGAATCTGCCGTCGGAGTGGCCCGCGACCCGCCGGGAGTCCTGCACCATGTACGTCCCCGCTCCGGACCCGGAGATGTCGTACTTCGCGCGGCGCCGCGCGTACGCCTACATCAGCCCGGAGCCCCGGACACGGCACCGGGCCGCGCGAACCCGGAGGCCTTCTTCCGCGCCGTCTTCCGCACCCTGGCCCCGGACCTTTGTCAGAACATGGAGCTCCAAACGCCCAGCTACTTCGGCGACGTGGTGGTATGCTTCCGCACGCCGGAGGACCGGGAGGCGGCCATGCGCAGGCAGCCGTTCGAGGTGGCCGGCGGCGTGACGCTGAAGCTGGTGCGCGACGGGGAGACGCCTAACGTCACCTTCACCCCGGCGGACTTCCTCGCCCACGTCGCCCTGCACCGCTACCCCGTGGAGGAGCGGACGGAGGAGGAGATCCGCGGCAACTGCTGCCACTTCGGGGGCGTGCTGGATGTGGACCGTGCCTGCTTCACGGCGCCCGACCTTGCCACCGTCTTCGTCGTCCTTAACATGGAGCACCCTCGAGAAATCCCCCGCGAGCTCCGCATCAGGTACAGCGACGGCTCCCGCTGCGTCGTCCCCATTGAGATCCTCAGGGTTTGGGATCGGTCTCAGTCCCTCGACGCCAATGGAGAGCACGTGCCTCTCTTCCAGCCTCCGGCTGCGGCGGCTTGATTGGTGTATCATCAGTTGGCTATTATGTTGTTGCTGCTGCAAGTGGTGCCCGATGGGATTGGCAGCAAGCTAGCAGTATTCACCGAGTCCGTAATAAGAGCAATAGTCGGCTTTAGTCTCGTTAATGTTTGTTAGTATGCATAGCTACTATGTCAGTGCGTGATTTCTGAGAACTGCATCACTGTATGATGATGTAAATGGTTACATTGCGAAGTTGATCTTACTCCCTCCGTTCCTAAATATTTGTCTTTTTAGAGATTTCAAATGATTACCACATATTGATGTATATAGACATATTTTAGAGTGTAGATTCACTCATTTTGCTCTGTATGTAGTCGCTTGTTGAAATCTCTAGAAAGACAAATATTTACGAACGGAGGGAGTACTTATTATTACTCCCTTCGTTCGATCAAAAATAAATGTCGTTGGTTTAGTATAACTTTATAACATTTATTTTGAAACTGTTGAGTACTTGCTTTTGTCGCTAGGTGCTTTCCAGGTCGCTCCCAAGCGACTCCGGAGGCACCGCCGCCACCCAACAAGTCAATCCTAGCCACCAAATCCCCCTGCCGCTCCTGGAGGAGGCAGACTGTGACGGCGGGTCCGTCTCCGGTAGTTCCTCTCTCCCTGAATCTAGCCTCTTCTCCAACCACCACCCCTCCTCCGCCCATCAGTCGCCGGCCAGGTCCCAGCGTTGGGATGCTCCAGCGACTCCGCACCGGTGTTTGGAGGCATTCCTCGATCGTGGCGTCAGATTCAGTGGTTGGCTGTCTGCTCTGCATGCATGCCAGCCTCAGGCTTGGATGTGGCACAACAGGAGACAACTTCTCCGCTTTCTTGTGTGCATCTTCTCCGCTTCTTGTGTGCATCTTCAGATGCAGCGGTGGATGTTTGGGTGATGTGTGGGACCTCCCTGTGGGGGGCGGTCTCTATCCAGATTCTATCGGATTCGGCGTCGGGACCTTGGTGTGCGCAGGGCTTCCCGCTGGATGTGGACCATGGCGGCGAGGTGTTCGCCTTCCGCGCAGGCGGTGGCCGGCTAGCCGCGCTACAGTCTATGCCTTGCGGTGGTGATTCAGATCCAATCAGCCGTATGGTGATGACTACAAAGTACTGCAGCGAGTTCCTACGGCTCCAGGAAATTATATACGACAGCTTGACGCGGAGGGATGGTTGTGCAGTGGCGGCGGTCACATCGCATACAGCTGTTGGAATTGCAGAAAAATGGTGACGACAACACATGAGTGACTTCGATAATGGTGCTACTCGAGCACCCGGTCTTGAGCTCCGGGGCGAAATCCTAGGTCAAACCCGAGTGGTTATACCTCGCAATGAAGACGTTTTTCTTACGCCGTTACCTTCTTGAAGGCATTGCTTGGATCGGTTCGGATTCATCATGAGGGTGAAAATCTAGATTCCAGCCTTGTGGTTGGATCCGGTGAGGCGCACTAGTAGAAAACCACCCATTAGACCCTGTTCGTAAGGGCCTTTAGTCCCGGTTCATGAACCGGGACTAATGGGTCGTTACTAATGCCTCCACCCATTAGTCTCGGTTCAAACGCGAACTGGGACCAATGAGCCTCCACGTGGCCCTGTGCGGAGAGCCCAGTCAGGGCGCCTTTGGTCCCGGTTGGTGGCTCCAACCGGGACCAAAAGGCATCCACGCGTCTGCATTCCAGTGGCCGGGTTTTTTTGAAAGGAGGGGGGTTGGGGGTTTAATTTAGGTGTTTCGTATATTGTGTTAGCTAGCTAATTAATAGAGAGAAGTGTCCTCTCTTATGTCCGTGCTTGGTCGACGCTACGTAGTATATATACATAAGTGATCGAGAGAACCATTCAGTACAGAAGTTCGTCATGCATACCGAGAGAAGATCGATCGACCTCTCCTTCTCCGAGAGATTGGTCGAACAACAAGTTTTTTACTGGCTACATACATGTATAAGATCTCTTAATTACAAACCACTAGCATTTGAAATGAAGTTCCATATGGTATTCTCCGCTTTCTTGATGGCGTTTTCAAGAAAGAATCCGCCAACTCCTCTTGAATTGCTTTCATGCGATCGGTGGTAGGAGTTCATCCGCATCTGCCATGTCTAATTAATTTGAAGAAGGGGTTAATTAATACATATATATGAATGAAACTCAACAGAAATGATGGTGTAATAAAATGAAATTGTGAATATTATTGCTTACGCACTTCATATTGTCTTCTAGAGTAGCCCGCTTGTTTTTCAAAGTCGCGTTGTGGATGAACTCGCACACGTAGTATCCACAGAAATCATTCCTTCCTCCTGCCACAAGCACTTTACGAGAAATAGAGGTCAATCAAACTGATAATGAAGCATTATATAAATGGCATTGATGAAAGTATAGCTATAGAATCAACGGAGATGCGCGCGAGAGTACTTACTTTGGTATACATATCGCAGCTCCTTCGGCAGTCCCAGAGCTTGTGCGGTGAACTGTTTCCAAACCCTGCAAGACAAAAAAAATAATTATTATTACTTGAGATATCAGGAAATGAACAAAAAGTTGCTGATATGGTGCGATAATGATCGATTGAACTTACTTGCTGAGCATTTCAGTCATGTCCGCATAGGTGCTGGGATCTTGCCGATATGGTGCGATAATTATTATTACTTAAGACGGTTACTAGTCCACGCTCAAGCTTAATCTCCAGAAGAATATAGTGGTACCTGCACACGCATGCATAACTCATCAGTTACATTAACCTCGCTCGAGTAATAAGGGAAACCGAATATGCACACGACAGTAACACTCACGGGCCGTTGTAAGGAAAGAGTATGGTATCTTTGTTTTGATTTTTGATTAACGATTGTAGCAAGTTGTCCTCGGCCTCTTCGACGTTCTTTTCAACCAGAAATACATCTATGATATTTGTGTTAATGAACCCAATATCATAGATTTCATTTTTTTGCACTCGACGATCTTCAATCTGCATAATATATTGAGGATAATTAATTATAAATACATGCAATGAAAGAGCCGAGCTATATATAGAGACTAATGACAGAAATAGTACTCGAAGAACTCGAAGAACTCCTCAAATGGAATAGCCAACACATCATTTGAAACGAGGTTGTGCTCCTCTTTAATTTTCAGATACAAACTGTTCGTCCCCTCAGACTCTCTGCAGGTTTTCATGTACCAACTATGGAATCTTCGCATCATTGTTGTCAGAGACTTTTCATCTTTGACGAGAGGCTTCCGTACTCAGATCTGAATCGTCCACCTCCATGAAATCAGGAAGTGCATCGTCAGGCGGGTAATCTTCAAGATTGCCATAACCGCCACCGCCCCGGAGGATTAGACACATTGAGCGGGGGCACGATTGCTGTGCTTGTTCGCCGAGCTGGGCAATTTTTCCCTTTGCTCGTTGTTCTTTTGACCTTTATCACAGCAGTAGTTCCCGACCGCTTGGCTTGGAGATATGTCTGTTCAAGATGTCGCTCATAGTTGGTTCTCGGCAGAGACTTTGGTGGTTTCCTCAGGGCATCGAGAGTGCTCTTTGCTTTCACCGGATCTACCTTCTCCTCCGGAGGTGGATGTATCTTTGCTTTCACCCCTTCAAAGAACTCGTTCACTTGGGCCTGCACGATCGTATTTTTTCCTCCTTGGTCCTCTCGTACGGTAACTTCTCTACGGGCTTTAGAGGTGGACCGTATCTGTATTGCCTCTCTCTTCTTGTGCTGCTAGACGCCGGAGCAGACGGAGCGGCTGCGGCGTCTGTCTTCTTTCGTGCTTGCTTATGAGGCGGAGGAGAAGGACTACGACGCGCCGGAGCAGCCGAGGCGGCGGCGGGTCTCTTCCGCCCTTGCTGGCGAGGCGGAGAAGGAGGAGGCGGAGTGCCGCCACGCGCCGGAGAAGGAGGCTGAGTGCCGCCACGCGTGCCACGATCGTCACTCACGGAGGAGGAGGCGGTGGAGGAGGCGGAGTGCCGCCACGCATGCCCCGATCGTCACACTCACGGAGAAGGAGGTGGTGGAGGAGGCGGAGTGCCTGACTCACGGAGGAGGAGGAGGAGGCGAGGCGTCCATTCGGAAGGTCGATGAGCTCCTTCCGCCATAGGCATGGAGTCTTGAGCGAGAACCCAGCCTAGTCTCCCTTCACGGTAGGGTGCTCAAGCCGAGGTCCTCAAATCCTCCGTTATTTCATCCACCATCACCTTAGCAAATCCTTCGGAATCGGTGGCGGTGATAAGTTGTGCGGGTCCACTAGGATAAACTTGGCCAACAGCCGCCTTGACCTTCAAATTCATGCATCGCGCCATAATGTGGCAATTTTGAGACTCCGTGATACCATCCACGGGATAGCTGGCAGGAGCCGTCAAGACATGCTCCGGCTGAAGCAGCTCGGTGGAAGCAACGCTGCTTCTCCGCTGAGATGGCGGGGTAGCTTCGGGGGAAGCTTCGGCATGTCGTTTGTTGCGATCTGCTGCTTCTCGTTCCTCTTCTCGATCATCTAGCCCCATTGCCCTTCCAAGCAGCACCTACATTTGGTCCTGCTCCAGTTTCTTCCTCCTCTCGTGGGTTTTGTAACCCCCTGCGTCCGGAAAACCAACCTTCCACGGAAGGGAGCCTGGCGTGCCTCGTGTCCATCCAGGGTGCTCGGGATTCCCAAGGGCCATTGTGAGCTCGTCCTTCTCCCTGTTTGGAAGGAACGTCCCTCGCTGCTGCTGCATCGATATAGTGTCGAAGGTTCTTGACTGGTGTTTGCAGTTGCTCGTCCGTCCCATCGACATTGCCACATTCATAGGTCCAAGGTTCCGCCAGCCCGAAGAACCAAGTCCGGCAATGGTGCAGCGGCGCAATGTCTACGGTTCGATCCCTTTTCAAGCGAGATCATGCTCAGCCTTGGACCACTTAGGCGGGCTTTGAGGTAGCCACCTAACCCCGTGCGATGGTGAAGCGTCTTCTTCGCAGCATTTTTCTTGTTTGTCTCCGACATCTTCTTACTCTTTTCCGATGTCTTGTGGGCCACAAATGCGGCGATGATCTTTGATCTTCTCATATTTCTTGATGAATTCTGGTGTCTCTTTTTCTTGACAAACTGGTTCAGCTCTTTCCTCCACCTCCTCATTAGGCCTGCCATCTTCTTAAGAGGACAAGACTTGATTAATTGCTCTTTAACTGGCTTCTCCGGATCCTCCTCTGGCGGTAGGGTGAAATTTTCCTTCAGCTCAGTCCAAAGATCTTCTTTCTGCATATCATTGACATAAGACACCTCATCGTCTTCATCCTTAGCAGGCTTATACCATTGATGGATGCTGATCGGGATCATGTCCCTAACAAGAACCCCGCACTGAGCAGAAAATGCCTTCTTTGTCCGGATGGGTTCAATCGGTTCGCCGTCGGGCGCGATTTCTATGATCTCAAACTTTTCATCCGAGCTCAACTTTTTCTTCGGGCCTCGTCTCCTTACCGAAGTTGTGCTCGATCCCGAGGGCTAGAAATTATAAGGAAGAAAGACGACAGTAATTAATATGTGTACATATACCAAAACAATGGATGCATCAATTAACTTGTCAGCACGGGCTTAACTAATATATATATACCTGGCCGGACTCGGTTCGGTGACCGGAGTAGTCAGCACGGTCTCCTTCGTCTTGTACCTCCATTGTGTCACCGGAGCCATCATGAACATAGTCCTTTTCTTGTACCGGCATTAATGGGTCGAAGCCATCATAAACATAGCCCTCTTCTTCATCCAGCTGACCAACGGTGTCGATGAGAAATGACGCAACATCATCACTTCCATTTGTGATTATGTCCCCCAACATCGCTTCTGTTTCTTCGTCTCGGGAGTGCTCCATAGTTTCTGCAAATATTGACAACATGTCAATTATTATTCAAACATGGTACATAGTGGCAAACGTAGAACTAGCTAGCTAATCACAATAAGGAATCATGTTAGTGGCCTCGACGCTGCTTCTCTAGGGTTTGGGGTCGCCTCGACACAAAGCTTCAAGGGTTTGGGGTGGCCTCGACGATAACGCTCTTTTAACTTGATAAATTTGGGTGGCCTCGAGAGAGTTAATTTGTCGGGTAGGGGCGGCGGGAGGGTAGGAGAACTGCAACATCGTTTTCTCTCTAGGGTTTGGGTGTCCTCGAGAGTTTTGGTCGAGCGAGAGGGCGAGGGGTGCTGCAGTTGTATCTAGAGGGGTTATATTGACAACGACGCGACATACATATACACGGGAAAATAATGTTATCGGGAGGGGTACCACCCCTCGTGTTGAAGTTTCTTCTTTCTCCTTTCCTTTCTTTCTTCTTCTCCTCTTCTTTTCTTCTTCTCCCTCGAGAAAGGAAAATAATTAAGGAAAAGGAAGAAAAGAGGAAGAAGGAAGAAGGAGGAAGAAGAAGAAGTAAAGAAGAAAAAAAGGAGAAGAAGAAAGCAATAGAGGAGAAGAAGAAAAATAGAATTTCTTCTTTCTCCTCTATTCCTTCTTCTTCTCCTCTTCTTTTTCTTCTTTTTCCTCTTCTTATTTATTTCTCCTCTTCTTCCTCTCCTCTTTTCTCCTTTCTTCCTCTTCTTATTTTCCTTTTCCTCTCATTCTTTTAGTATTGCTTCTTTTAAAAAAAATGTTCAAATAGAAAATTTCGAAAAAAACAAAGGTTTTGCCTAATGCATTGTTCATATGAATATACAAACATTTGCATATTCTATAATAATTAATATCACCAAAATAAATCTATGAACACAAAAAAACCTAACTTTTCTAAAATCTATCTTTTGCATATATGAAAACATTAATACACATATGAACAATAAATACATATATGAACAAAAACATGCTCTGAACAATTTTTGAACATTACATACACATAGCCACATACATACACACACACACACACACACACACATATATATATATATATATATATATATATATAGGGATTGACTATTCGTCACCCTGGGTGAGGAATAGTTATTCTTCACCCCCCTCTATTTTACTATCAATGGACCGTAATTTTACGTTCCGTAAATTTTGCCTTATTTCTGAAGTAAAAAGAGACCGTAAGAAAATATATAATCGTCGGAAAAATATTTTATGTTATGTAAAATTACAAATTTAAAAACATAGTGTAAAATACACATAAACTGTAAATTTTCTTGTCTTATGACCTATATTTTTATTTTCTTATGTCAAATTTTACGTCGTGAATCGATAGGAATGTAACTATTTGAATTCCAAACGTAATTTAATTATGAAATGATCGTAAGATTACCTCGGGTGAAGAATAACTTATTCTGCACCCTGGGTGATGAATAGTAACACTATATATATATATATATATATATATATATATATATATATATATATATATATATATATATATATATATATGAACAAAAAACTAAACTAATAAAATGAAAAAAAAACAGAGCCGCATATATATATAGCCACATACATACATATATATACATTGAACAAAAAATTAAACTAATAAAATGAAAAAAAAATAGAGCCGGTGCTTGTGCTGGCGGCTCACAATGTGTGTGCGGCGGGCGACGGCGACGGTAGAGGCTCGGGCGCGGGGCGCGCGGCGACGACGACGGGCGCGGCTGGCGGCGAGCCCGGCGGCCTTGAGCTCGGGAGGCGGCGACGACGACGGCGGCGGCGACGGCGGCGCGACGGCGGAGACGGACGGCGGTGTCGGGCAACTGGCGGCGTCGATGTGCACGGCGTCGTCGAAGCAATCGGTGGCGATGAACTCGCAAAGCTGCGAAGTGCTACTTATATACAAGGAGCATTGGTCGATTCTTGGCACCAACCGGATCGATGCCCTTTAGTCGGTTGGTTCCTGGCCGGGACCAAAGGCCTTTTTCGGCAGCCCAAAGGGCGGAAGCTGACCTTTAGTCGGTTGGTGGTACCAACGGGACCATCTCTCTTTAGTCGGTTGGTGCCACCAACCGGGACCAAAGGCCTGTCTCGCCCGCATCGGGCCAAAGTTTAGTCCCACCTCGCTAGTTGAGAGGGGCGCGCAGTGGTTTATAAGCCCCACTGCCGCACCCCTCTTGAACTCCTCTCTATTGCAGGCTTATGGGCTTACTTGCTACTGCTTTGCCCGATGGGCCTACTGGGCCTTCTGCGGGCCTAAATCCTGGCTCAAAGTAGGGATTCAAGTCGTATTCAGGCCGTGGGGGCCCAGTAGGGGGCACTTTTTTTGTTTTTTTGTTTTCTTTACTTATTGTTGCCATTTTTATTTTTTTTCCATTTTTTTGTTTTGTTTTCTGCATTATTTATTTTCTTTTGTTTTTTGCTTTATTTTTTTAATTCTTTTTGCTTTTAGTTTTAGGAAAATTATAAACTTTCTGTTAGTGCCATTACTTTTCAAATTTGAAAACACTTTTTTTTTCTTTCTTGCTTTATTTATTTTATTTTGTTTCTACTTACAACAAAATACTTATTGTTGTTTTTTTGTTTTGTTTTCTGCATTATTTATTTTCTTTTATTTTTTGCTTTATTTTTTAATTCTTTTTGCTTTTAGTTTTAGGAAAATTATAAACTTTCTGTTAGTGCCATTACTTTTCAAATTTGAAAACACATTTTTTTTTGTTTTCTTTCTTGCTTTATTTATTTTATTTTGTTTCTACTTACAACAAAATACTTATTGTTGTTTTTTTGTTTTGTTTTCTGCATTATTTATTTTCTTTTGTTTTTGGCTTTATTTTTTAATTCTTTTTGCTTTTAGTTTTAGGAAAATTATAAATTTCCACTTTTTTGTTTTTTGTTTTCTTTCTTGCTTTATTTATTATTATTTTTTCTACTTACAACAAAATACTTATTGTTGCTATTTTTAATTATTACGAGGGCCGAACCATAAGACATTAAAGCATTTCAAATGAACTCTGAAAAAGTTGAAAGTTGGCATGGTATCATAAATTGACCCACACATAGCATGTGCATGTACAAAACGAACAATGGTATCATACTCGTCAGTTACAAAGTTGGCATGGTATCATCATAATAGTTGCGGGAGAAAGTCTTCACTTTTTCTTCGCTTGTGTCATTTGCTTATTGCACCGTAACCATGGATAATCTTCATCGTTTATCAGGATGTTGGGGTCAGCCTTGACTTTAAAGGGAGGAATTTCATGAAACTTGTCATAATCTTCAGACATGTCTGTCTTGTCCTCCACTCCCACGATGTCCCTTTTTCCTGAAAGAACTATGTGGCGCTTTGGCTCATCGTATGATGTATTCGCTTCCTTATCTTTTCTCTTTCTCGGTCTGGTAGACATGTCCTTCACATATATAACCTGTGGCACATCATTGGCTAGAACGAACGGTTCGTTAGTGTACCCAAGATTTTTCAGATCCACTGTTGTCATTCCGTACTGTGGGTCTACCTGTACCCCGCCTCCTGACAGATTGACCCATCTATCTATCTATTATTTATTATATAATTAAGACAAGAGGCAAACAAAGCATCACGTTCATCCACATATATTAAATTATCTTGATCGTTGATATTATAAATTGATGGTTAAGATTTAAAAGATGTAGCGTTACATACAAATATAGTCCTGAATAGACATATTGACCTGGCACGTAAAAATATTGACACGTCTTTGAATCAAGTCACATGCCTTCTCCAAGTAAAAAGGCATGTCCAGGACAATCTGACTTTGTATTGCATTATACAGCTGCCATCGGCTAATTATAAAGGAAGGAAGTCACCGCTCCCAACACATAATAAAAGGAGATCACGGCTGTCAAGTATAAAAGAGTCCGAGCGCTCCACTCCACCAAAATTAAAAGTCCCATCACAATAGTACATCTCATGATGTCATCTACAATTTCATACAAAAGTTGGTTCATGATTTCAGCAAATTAATAAAACTAAAATATTTTTCGTGTTAAGAAAATTGTTTATTTTATGTTTAACAAAAAAATCAAGACCGGACAGCTGATACTCAAAAGACATGAACATCCAGGAGCAATTTTTTTGACACGTACAAACATAAACAACATGTACGGGGTAAAAAACAGCCAGAATCCTTGGAAATATTACCAAAGGAAAGATGTGTCCGGCTCCTGTACGTCTCCTGCAAAGGAAATCAATGATAGATTATGGTTTGGACTGTCTTTAAACACAGTCACCGAATAAGACAGATAGAGAAAGAGAAATAGAAAAATAAATTAGCAAGGCATGGTGTTGGGCCGCAAGCAGTATGATTTGCACTGGCTATTAGGCCCGATACAACATAGAAGGAGATAAAAAAACAGCAAAGGCGTGTTAGGCCACACAGATAATGTTGCCCTGTCTAACTCAAAAAAGAAGATAATGTTGCCCTGATTCTAAAAAAAAAAGATAACATTGCCCTAAAAAAAGATAATGTTTCTAAATACCGATAAAAAAGATAATGTTGCTAAAAATGATTCTAAAAAAATGATCTTGCTAAAATGAAGAAAAAATAATAAATCTACAGAGGTGATTAACTCATGTAGTTTAGTTGGGCTATGATAAGATAAAATGAAACAGACATATTTAAGAGCAATCCTAGGTGTCTCAAAAAAAGAGCAATCCTAGGGATAGGTTATTTAAATTCAGTGGTTATTTTTTCAATTGCATATTATTTGATAGAAATCTACTCTCTAAATTTTGACAAATTGATAAGACTATGCTAACATTATTTACATCGTCCGATCAGAATGTTATTTGCATATTTAACTTTCACGTTATCATGTGCACATGCAAAAGCTACACGTTCGGGAAGACCAGGCACATACAAAGTACTAATCTAATTAAGGCCGCAAAAGAAAGGCCGCTAAGTTAGAATTGTAGGCCGGCCGCATCACAGCCACACACTTCTTTCTTTATATATATCTGAACCAAGCACATGAACTCTCCTTTCCTTTCTATTCTGAATCGGAACAGAACAGCCTGACTAAGTCGTTATGAGTCTCTTAGCCGAGCCAGTCTATCAATCTACAGAATATATAAGACACGCGTGTAGAAATAATTGACCATATTGAATATTGCAACTTTTATTGAATTCTACCGTAGATACGATAGTTGAAAAAAAACTTTATTCTATTGGATTGAGAACAGTAAGTAAAATACACACGATCTACAATCCATTAATTATCTATATTTTGGATAAACGCATTGTGAAAATTATCAGTTGAGTCTATATGGGAAATAAAATACTATAAAACAGAAACATGAAAAAAAATGGCATAAGATCAATGATTTTACTTAGGAGTATGTTAAGTAGCAAGCAGTATTTAGTCACGTAAGACCAGTGTAAACGAAACTCTGCTCATATATATCAACATAAAAATCCTCGGCATCAAAGGAAAATATATGAGTAGACAAGGGGCGAGTGAAGGAATGCATACACTTTTGACAAAGAAGCCGGCTAGGTAGGTCTCATAGCTTTTGTTTTGAATGAATAAGAATCCAAAATTTTGACCATGAGAATTTGAACTCCGGTATCTGGGTTGTACATCAATTCTTCTACAAATATTTGGTTGGCTCAATTCTTTAGACTTGCATTAACTGAATGTCGCTAGGGGAATGCACACCATCCGAAAGAATTTTGGAAGTGGCAGAACCAAAGATAACATGCATGCATAATGGCCACGTACAAGGCATGCAAGGTGCCGATGAAAAAAGGTGACATTAGGAGTCCCCCCTTTTTTTACGTGCAATCGAGTGTATATACGGATGAAGAAAATTGATATGTGGTTCACTAAAGTTGGAAATGACAAATGATGTCTGTATGTAATAACTTATTCAGTTGTAATAAACAATATTTGTGTTCTCGATTTCAAAACAACAACTTTTAAGTCATTATTGAGAACCAGTCCACACTATGTTTTGGGCAGATTCAAAGGATGAGAAACTCTTGATCCGATTGATATTATTAGTTGACTAAGAAATATTTATTTGAAGGTCGCGATATAGCATAATCACTGATGAAATATAAGTCAGTTATGCAAGACAAGAAAATGACCTAAAAAATGTTATAAAAACATTTCTACGAATATACATCGGTAACTACATCATTTTGTCCGAGTAATCGAGGCAAGTAAAGAGATGGGTACGAATGGAGGTCACTAAAAGAATCATTATTACAGAAATAAAAATATATACCATAAACCAAAGATGATTCGTGTGAAGGAAGAAAACATAATTTTACGATACGGTCCATCAATTTCATATTTACTTTTCATCGAGCATTTTCCAACAAAGAACGGTTATATAATTAAGACAAGAGGCAAACAAAGCATCAACGTTCATCCACATATATTAAATTATCTTGATCGTTGATATTATAAATTGATGGTTAAGATTTAAAATATGTAGCGTTACATACAAATATAGTCCTGAATAGACATATTGACCTGGCACGTAAAAATATTGACACGTCTTTGAATCAAGTCACATGCCTTCTCCAAGTAAAAAGGCATATCCAGGACAATCTGACTTTGTATTGCATTATACAGCTGCCATCGGCTAATTATAAAGGAAGGAAGTCACCGCTCCCAACACATAATAAAAGGAGAGCACGACTGTCAAGTATAAAAGAGTCCGAGCGCTCCACTCCACCAAAATTAAAAGTCCCATCACAATAGTACATCTCATGATGTCATCTACAATTTCATACAAAAGTTGGTTCATGATTTCAGCAAATTAATAAAACTAAAATCTTTTTCGTGTAAATTCGAGTGCGGACCTATAAAGTCATGGGTCATTTGTTGTCACACACCCACGTTATGTTCCTAGAAAAAATCGAGTTGATGACTGGGTTGCTACCAAACCAAAATCATGTTTTTCACTAGACGTATAATTTAGTCATATAGTACTTTTAGTTACAGTTAAATTTTATACATTTGAGCGCACCTCAATGATAGAATAGAGGCAATTAAACCAAATAATAGTTAAATATGAAACAAATAGTTGGTAAGTATAAATATGAAATGTGATAACATGGTAAATCTAGCCGCGCAAATGCGCGGGTTACTCTGCTAGTTTGCACTTAAACAAAGGGACCTTAAAATCATGTCCGTAGTCAAGTTCCCATATGTCCACTATGTAACCATATATGTGTCATTTCCCCTCTCGGTTGTTGCATCAAAGCGGACACCGCTGTTTTGGTTGGTGCTCTTTTGATCTTGGTCAATCGTGTAAAATGTATTCCCATTTATCTCGTATCCTTTCCAAATCAATACAGTCAAAGATGGTCCCTGGATAACAAGTACAGCTCATCACAAACAGTGTTGTCACCTCGTCGTGCTTCCAACCAACTGCTGAAAGTCTGATGTGTTCATATGTAATCCGATCGTCGCCTTTGCTCGGGTGTTTGGAGCGCAGACTGTTCTTGTGTTCATCGACATACGGGTCACTAAGGTAGAGTTACGTAGAAGCTGTAGTGGGCTTGAGACCAAGAATATCCGTCCTGCATATTATTGAGTCCTTTCCAAGCGTGCCTTTTCGGTCAGTCTCCCCTCATACCGCGATTTAGGGAGACCTATCTTCTTAAGGCCAGGAATGAAGTCAACACAAAACCCGATGACATCCTCTGTTTGATGGCCCATGGAGATGCTTCCTTCGTCCTAAGCGATTCTGAGACATATTTCTTTAGGACTCCATGAACCTCTCAAAGGGGTACATATTGTGTAGAAATACGGGGCCCAGAATGACAATCTCGTCAACTAGATGAACTAGGGCGTGTGTCATGATATTGAAGAAGGATGGTGGGAACACCAACTCAAACCGACAAGACATTGCACCACATCACTCCTTAGCTTTGGTATGATTTCGGATCGATCACCTTTCGAGATATTGCATTGAGGAATGCACATAGCTTCACAATGGCTAATCGGACGTTTTCGGTAGAAGCCCCTCAATGCAACGGAAGCGATTGCGTCATAATCACGTGGCGATCATGAGACTTTAGGTTCGAAACTTTTCTCTGCCATATTTATTATTTCTTTTATATTCGACGAGAAGCCGGTCGGGCCCTTCATACTAAGCGAGGCACTCAAAGAAGATTTCCTTCTCTTCTTTGGTAAGAGCATAGCTGGCGGGACCTTCATCTTGCTTTGGAGGCATGCCGTCTTTTTTCGTGCAAACGTTGCAGTCCTCCCGTTTCTCAGTTGTATCTTTTGTCTTCCCATACATGCCCAAGAAGCCTAGCAGGTTCCCGCAAAGGTTCTTCGTCATGTGCATCACGTCGATCGGAGAGCGGACCTCTAGGTCTTTCCAGTAGGGTAGGTCTCAAAATATAGATTTCTTCTTCCACATGGGTGCGTGTCCTCCAGCGTCACTCGGAACAGCTAGTCCGCCGGGACCCTTTCCAAAGATTACGTGTAAATCATTGACCATAGCAAGTACGTCATCACCGGTACGCATGGCGGGCTTCTTCCGGTGATCTGCCTCGCCTTTGAAATGCTTGCCTTTCTTTCGACATTGATGGTTGGTCGAAAGAAATCGACGATGGCCCAGGTACACATTCTTCCTGCAGCTTGCCAGGTATATACTATCGGTGTCAAGTAAACAGTGCGTGCATGCGTGGTATCCCTTGTTTGTGCGTCACGAAAGATTCTTGAGGCGGGCCAATCGTTGATGGTCACGAACAGCAACGCCTTTAGGTTAAATTCCTCCTGTTTGTGCTCATCCCACGTACGTACACCATTTCCATTGTTGGGAAACGTAGTAATTTCAAAATTTTCCTACGCACACGCAAGATCATGGTGATGATATAGCAACGAGGGGAGAGTGTTGTCTACGTACCCTCGTAGACCGAAGCGGAAGCGTTGATGCAACGTAGAGGAAGTAGTCGTACGTCCTCCCGGTCCGACCGATCCAAGCACCGTTACTCCGGCACCTCCGAGTTCTTGACACACGTACAGCTCGATGACACACCCTCGATCTCCAATCCAGTAGAGGCTCGAGGGGAGTTCCGTCAAGACGACGGCGTGGTGGCGATCTTGATGTTCTCTGTCGCGCAGGCTTCGCCTAAGCACCGCTACAATATGATCGAGGTGTAATATCGTGGAGGGGGGCACCGCACACGGCTAAGGAACGATCAATGATCAACTTGTGTGTTCTAGGGTGCCCCCTACCCCCGTATATAAAGGAGGGAGGGAGGAGGTGGCCGGCCCAAGGGGGGGCGAGCCATAGTGAGGGGGAAACCTACTCCAAGTAGGTTTCCCCCTTTTTTCCTAATCTTATTTGGAGGGGGAAGGAAGGAGTACTAGTATTAGGAAGTAGTACTAGTAGTAGAAATAGGAAGAGGGGGAAGGAGAAAGGAAAGGGGGGGCCGGCACCCCTCCCCAATTCGGATTGGGCTTG
This sequence comes from Aegilops speltoides, assembly GCA_021437245.1. NCBI lineage: Eukaryota > Viridiplantae > Streptophyta > Magnoliopsida > Poales > Poaceae > Aegilops > Aegilops speltoides. The sequence continues at coordinate 486,431,116 of CM038145.1, forward strand.
GGGCGCCCCTCCTTGCTCCTTCTCCTTCCTCCTACATGGGCCCAATAAGGCCCATATACCTCCCGGGGTTCGGTAACCTCCCGGAGCTCCAAACTTCTCCGGAACCTTTCCGGTGTCCAAATATATCCGTCCAATATATCAATCTTTATGTCTCGACCATTTCGAGACTCCTCGTCATGTCCGTGATCATATCCGGGACTCCGAACAAACTTCGGTACATCAAAATACATAAACTCATAATATAATTGTCATCGAAACCTTAAGCGTGCGGACCCTACGGTTCGAGAACAATGTAGAAATGACCGAGACACGTTACCGGTCAATAACCAATAGCGGGACCTGGATGCCCATATTGGTTCCTACATATTCTATGAAGATCTTTATCGGTCAAACCGCATAACAACATACTTTGTTCCCTTTGTCATCGGTATGTTACTTGCCCGAGATTTGATCGTCGGTATCCAATACCTAGTTCAATCTCGTTGCCGGCAAGTCTCTTTACTCGTTCTGTAATATGTCATCTCATAACTAACTCATTAGTTACATGCTTGCAAGGCTTAGGTGATGAGTATTACCGAGAGGGCCCAGAGATACCTCTCCGACAATCGGAGTGACAAATCCTAATCTCGAATTATGCCAACTCAACATGAACCTTCGGAAACACCTGAGAGCACCTTTATAATCACCCGATTCACGTTGTGACGTTTGGTAGCACACAAAGTGTTCTTCCGGTACACGGGAGTTGCACAATCTCATAGTTGCAGGAACTTTGTATAAGTCATGAAGAAAGCAATAGCAGTATACTAAACAATCAAGTGCTAGGCTAACAAAATGGGTCATGTCAATCACATCATTCTTCTAATGATGTGATCCCACTAATCAAATGACAACACATGTCTATGGTCAGGAAACATGACCATCTTTGATTAATGAGCTAGTCAAGTAGAGGCATACTAGTGACTATATGTTTGTCTATGTATTCACACATGTATCATGTTTCCGGTTAATACAATTCTAGCATGAATAATAAACATTTATCATGATATGAGGAAATAAATAATAACTTTACTATTGCCTCTAGGGCATATTTCCTTCATCCATTCCACAGCTGTAAAAGTTCTTCAACTAATGGCCTTAGGTACACATCAATGTCATTGCCGGGTTGCTTAGGGCCTTGGATGAGAACTGGCATCATAATGAACTTCCGCTTCATGCACATCCAAGGAGGAAGGTTATACATACATAGAGTCACGGGCCAGGTGCTGTGATTGCTGCTCTGCTCCCCGAAAGGATTAATGCCATCCGCGCTTAAAGCAAACCATACGTTCCTTGGCTCACTTGCAAACTCATCCCAGATACTTTCTCTCGATTTTTCTCCATCTGCGACCCGTCGTGGTGCTCTCAACTTCCGTCTTTCTTACGGTCCTCACTGTGCCATCGCATCAACTTGGCATGCTCTCCGTTTACGAGCAGACGTTTCAACCGTGGTATTATAGGATCATACCACATCACCTTCGCAGAACCCTCTTCTGGGGGCTCGCCGTCAACATCACCATGGTCATCTCGTCGATCTTATACCGTAATGCACCGCATACCGGGCATGCGTTCAGATCCTTATACGCACCACGGTAGAGGATGCAGATCATTCTGACATGCATGTATCTTCGCACCTCCAATCCTAGAGGGCATCGACCTTCTTTATTGCGTATGTCTTGTCGGGCAATTCGTTATCCTTTGGAAGCTTCTTCTTCAATATTTTAAGTAGCTTCTCAAATCCTTTGTCGAGCACACTATTCTCGCCTTCCACTTGCAGCAATTCGAGACGGTACCGAGCTTTGTGTTGCCATCTTCGCAATTGGGGTACAACCCTTTTTTGTGGTCCTCTAGCATGCGATCGAACTTCAGCTTCTCCTTTTGACTTTCGCATTGCGTCCTTGCATCGGCAATGACCCGGCGGAGATCATCATCATCGGGCACATCGTCTGGTTCCTCTTGATCTTCAGCAGCTTCGCCCGTTGCAGCATCATCGTGCACATCGTCTGGTTCCTTTTGATCTTCTGGAGCATCACCGTATTCAGGGGCACATAGTTGTCATCATACTCTTCTTCTTCTCCGTCTTCCATCATAACCCCTATTTCTCCGTGCCTCGTCCAAATATTATAGTGTGGCATGAAACCCTTGTAAAGCAGGTGGGTGTGGAGGATTTTCCGGTCAGAGTAAGACTTCGTATTCCCACATATAGGGCATGGACAACACATAAAACCATTCTGCTTGTTTGCCTCAGCCACTTCGAGAAAATTATGCACGCCCTTAATGTACTCGGAGGTGTGTCTTGAACCGTACATCCATTGCCGGTTCATCTGTGTGCATTATATATAATTAAGTGTGTCAAAAATCATTACAGAACATCATGAATAGATAGTTAAGTGACCAAATTAATAGAAGTTCATCATCCCATTAAAACCAAAGTACATACATAGTTCTCATCTAACAACATAAAGCTCTGCAGAGCATCTAAATTAATTAAACCATACACTGAAACTATGTAAAACATTTCAATGCGAAAACAAATGTGATCATAATCGCAACCAATGTAACAACTGATCCAAAGGCATAATGATACCAAGCCTCGGTATGAATGGCATATTTTCTAATCTTTCTAATCTTCAAGCGCATTGCATCCATCTTGATCTTGTGATCATCTACGACATCCGCAACATGCAACTCCAATATCATCTTCTCCTCCTCAATTTTTCTATTTTTTTCCTTTAACAAATTGTTTTCTTCTTCAACTAAATTTAACCTCTCGACAATAGGGTCGGTTGGAATTTCCGGTTCAACAACCTCCTAGATGAATAAAATCTATGTCACGTTGGTCGGCATAATTGTCATAAACAATAAATGAACCAATAGTTATGAAAAGATAATATATACCACATTCGAATCATAGACAGGACGAGGGCCGATGGGGGCGGATACCAAAACCATTGCACTATATAAGATGCAATAATAAAAGTAAGAAAATTATACAAGTATCTATCTAAACATACAAATAAGATTTTTTTTCCTTTCAGAAAGAAGATAAGAACAAGAGGCTCACCATGGTGGTGCCGGCGACGAGATCGGCGTGGGCGATCAACGGCGGTGAAGACGGGGACGGGACGTGACGGACCGCTAAACCTAGACAAATATTGAGGAAAATGGAGCTTGGAGGTCGAGCTTGGAGAGGAGAAAGCTTAAGTAGTGTGGCTCGGGCATTCCATCGAACAACTCGTGTGCATAGGAGGTGAGCTAGAGCACCACAAAGCTCTCCCCCGCTTGGCCACAAAAAGCAGAGCTTGGGAGTGCTCGCTCATGGCGAGGGTATATAATAGGCAACTAATTGGTCGGTTGGTGGCTTGAACCGGGACTAAAGGGCAACCTTTGGTCGATTAATGCCACCACCGGGACCAATGGTGGTGGGCAGGCGAGGCCCATTGGTCCCGGTTCGTCCCACCAACCAGGACCAAAAGGTCCAGACGAACCGGGACCAATGGCCCACGTGGCCCGGCCGGCCCCCGGGGCTCACAAACCGGGTCCGATGCCCCCATTGGTCCCGGTTCTGGATTGAACCGGGACTAATGGGCTGGGCCGGCCTGGACCATTGCCCCCTTTTCTACTAGTGAAAGTAATATGCTATGGCCATTATATATAACAGATTCAGTGTTGCATATGCTTGTCGTTGGTAAGTGATTCAACGTGGAGAATAGTTAAGGCTGGTTGTGCAGTGGCGGCGGTCAAATCGCATACAGCTGTTGGAATTGCAGAAAAATGGTGACGACAACACATGAGTGACTTCGATAATGGCGCTACTCGAGCACCCGGTCTTGAGCTCCGGGGCGAAATCCTAGGTCAGACCCGAGTGGTTATACCTCGCAATGAAGACGTTTTTCTTACGCCGTTACCTTCTTGAAGGCATTGCTTGGATCGGTTCGGATTGATCATGAGGGTGAAAATCTAGATTCCAGCCTTGTGGTTGGATCCGGTGAGGCGGTGTCTGGGTGTCGCTCCTTTCCGGAAGGCGTTGCCGTTGTAGAACCTCGTTGTTCATGTGGTGTCATGAAATTATTGGTGCGGATAGGGTCACTATTGTAGTTTGTCGATTGCAAATCTGATCGCCTTGTTTTTTTTCCTTTTTCCTCACCTTTGTATAGCTTTGGTTTTAAATGACTTTACATGTTGTTGACGTTTTTTCGCGTCTGTGTGAGCTGCTGTAGGCTGTTGTGTGCATCTTAATTATGCAGAGGCTGAGTGTATGCTCATTTTGCTATGTATCTTTTCTTGACGCTTCATTTTGAGCTGATAAAATCCACCCTTTGTCGAAAAAACTTGCTTAGTGTCCCTTCATTCGGGGCTTGATTTGTATTAGAAGCTAAATGAGATTACAATGCTAAAGCAGCATGTTATGTTATGTGATGGAGGCCGTGCAATGAAGTCATGAAACTGCTGCCTTTTATCTTTTTTGTTTTCTGCAGTACTTCACAATGTAAGAGCATCTTCACCTAATGTTCCCACGCGTTATGCTGGCGAAATTTTTTATGAGGGTCAAAATTTTGGCCTTGTTTGTAATGAAGCGAAAATGTTAGGGTGTTTTGTGTAAAATGTTAGGGTCTTGGCTGAGAGATTTTGTTATTTTGTGAGGATGGAAAAATAAAAATTAATTAATTCGCTTTGAAGAAAGAGAGATCAATCAGGGGGGAAAGGGTTGGACAACAAGTGCGTGCACGCTTGAGAATTCGTATATACGTTTGTTGGCAAAAAACTTGGTTCGTTGATCCGAGCGCGTGAGCAAAGAAAACGACATCTTCTCGTAAACGCAGAAACGAATTCCATCGTAAGTTGGCTCACGCGCGCTCGGCTCGGCTGAAAAATGGAGTAGAGTAACTTTTTCGCCTTGACCCTGGAAATGGAGAAATGTAGCGACAAATTTTCCATTGCGATTGGAACTGCACCTGCACGTCGGTTTAAAACATTAACCGAAATGCATCCCCACTCACCAAGTCAAGTCAGACGTAGTAGTTCGTCAAAGTAAAAAAAAAAGTCAAGGTAGGCGCGGTACGGCCATTACTCTAGCGGGTCATAGACCTCCAGGGTGCAGCCAGTAGCCCAACCTACACGCCTCCCTGCTGCAGAGTCACAGCCTTGCTCATGTCAAGGGCTAGTGAATAGTGATTCAGCTAGTACTCGAGAGTAGACACAGACTGAAACAGTAGCAACCGAGACCAGAGAAGGAGGCTGAAGTCAAATGCATGCGGCATGCCCTGCCCTATCGCAGAACAGAGCTGCCACTGCGATGCCATCACTCCAAACCACACAGAAGAGAGCTGCCTGCGCTGCAGTAACGGCGAGCTACCAAGCACCACTCCTCGGGTCATCCATGCCTGGTGCGGGTGCCCATGAAAACACCACCACTCTTCGGCTCTTCCTCCTCCCAAGTCCCAACATCAGACTCCATTCCACACTTCCAGTTCACTTCTCGCGCTGTCCAAATGTTGCCCGCTGACGCCCTGCTGCCGGAGGGTGCGACGGCGTTGGAGATTTCCTCCGACCGTCCGGTCACCCTTCCGCGGCCTCACCGACGTATCCCTCCCAGACTCCATCACCAAGCTGTACTGTACTGGCAGTCCCAATGGTTCGGGGGCGCTCTACGCGGGGCGCATCGCCTACGCATGCATCAGGCCAACTCCACCGCGTGACCCCAAACGAACGTCCGTTTTGTTCGGATTCTGTCCGTTTGGGTAGGGCAATGGGGTCGTGTCCGGGCCTGTCCTGTATGCGGTGGCCGTGCGCCCAGTGCGCGGCCGCATCCGTTTGCCCCATCTTGTCTGCCAGGGCCTAAAATGCCCATATTTTCATATGAAAACAAGTTTGCTCGTTCAAATATTAATTGTTTGAAAATTAAAATAGTTTTACAACCCAATCGAAATTGTCTCTAATAAAGATAGTTTTACAACCAAATTGAAATTGTCTTGAATGAACATAAAACGAACCAATACATCTATCGGTTGCCAATATGCTCCCAAACGTGCTCAACCAAGTCATTTTGAAGAACCTTATGAGTGTGCCAATCACGCAGCTCACGATGGAACTGGCAGAACTGATCAAACGTGGCCGATTCTTGGTGCACGGGCTCAACATTGTCATCTTGATAATCAAATCCTTGGTCGAAGATACTGTCATCACGCTCGTCCTCGACGATCATGTTGTGCATGATCACACAAGCAGTCATCACCTCCCAAAGCTTCCTTTCATCCCATGACAGTGCAGGGTATCGAACGATGCCCCATCGGGATCGAACCACACGAAAAGCACGTTCCACATTCTTTCTAGCACTCTCTTGCATTTGGGCAAATCTCTTTCTCTTCTCACCTTGGGGCTTCGAGATTGTCTTCAGAAAAGTTGACCACTGAGCATATATACCATCAGCTAGATAGTATCATTTGTTGTACTGGTGGCTGTTGACCTCAAAGTTGACAGGTGGGGAGCGGCCTTCTGCGAGCCTCGCGAAGACTGGAGAACGTTGCAGCACGTTGATATCATTGTGAGAACCTGCCATACCGAAGAAAGAATGCCATATCCAGAGATCCTGCGATGCCACCGCTTCTAATATGACAGTGCACTCGCTGACATGCCCCTTGTACTGGCCCTGCCAAGCAAATGGACAATTCTTCCACTCCCAGTGCATACAATCTATGCTGCCAAGCATGCCTGGAAAGCCTCTTGCTGCGTTGGTCGCCAACAATCTCTCTGTATCAGCTACAGTTGGCTGCCTCAAGTACTCTGGGCCAAACACCTCGATCACAACTTGGCAGAACTTGTACATTGACATCAGACATGTTGTCTCGCTCATACGCACGTACTCATCCACCAGATCGCCTGGAATTCCATAGGCAAGCATGCAGACGGCCACGGTGCATTTCTGGTAAGAGGAGAACCCAAGCTTGCCAAGGACATCCGTCTTGCACTCGAAGTACGGGTCATGAGCAACCACTCCCTCTCGAATACGATTGAACACATGCCTTGCCATTCAAAAATGGCGATGGAATTTATCCGGCTTGAAGAGCGGTTTGTTGGAAAAGTAATCGGCATAGAGCAGGGCGTGGCCTCTCTCCCTGTTGCGGCTCAGGTTGGGAGCACGGTCAGGGACTGACCCCCTGTATCGAGGAAGCTGCCGTTGAATGTGGTCGTGAACGACCAGTGCAGCCACCACAAGATCTTCATCATCCGACGACGAATCGTCCGATGAACAAAGGAAGTGGTGGAATAAGAACTCATCTCCACTGTCCATACCTTTGTGGGCAAAATGTCGTACACCTTGTGGTCGTGGTGCGCGAAGAGGCCGTGATGATCACCTCGACGCAGCAGCGATGGTTGCTGGCCGGCTACTGGCCGCTCTGGAGCCGTCTGAAGCTGCCACGGCCGCCGTGGTACGTCGCCGGCGGTCGTGTCTCCTTTGCCACCAGCAAAGGCGGCGACGGCCAAACCTCCTTCGATCGACGGCCAAAACTACGGTGAAAGCGCGGGCGTGGTGGCGATCATGTCTACACGTGGTTTGATATGGACGGCTGGGGGCTGCGCGGTGCGGAGGCGGCCGGAGAATAGCGGTAGCGCCGGCGGCGGGGCGGGGCAGGAGAGAGAGGGTTGAAGCGTTGGGAGGGAAGGACTGCTAGTGTCCCCGACTGGCGGGCCATGAGAAGGACAAGGGCGTGCGTCGCGGCCGTCCACGCGCGTCCGTTTCACCCCAAACCGAGCGCAACTTTGGGCCGGGAATGGGTCGAAAACGGACGGATTCCGGACATATATCCGTTTGAGGCCGCGCGTTGGGCCGCGCTATTCATCCGTTTTACCCCAAACGGACGCACCCGGACAAGATAGGGTCGCGCGGTGGAGTTGGCCTCACCCCTTCGTGCGGCACGGACCCGGAGCCCTTCAGCCGCCGAGTCTTCCGCACCCTGGCGCTCGACCTGCAACAGAACTTCCAGTTCCTCCGTACCGCCTTGCGCTCCGGCAACATTCTTATGTTATTCCGCAAGCCTTGTGACAGAGAGGCGGCCATGAGCAGACAGCCGTTCCTGCTCGACAGCGTCACGGTGAAGCTCATGCCCGCTGAAATGATCACTGATGTCTCCCGCGGCTACGTGGTCCACGCAGCACTGCACGACTACCCTATTCAGCAGCGGACGGGGATACACACCGCGGACAACTGCCGCAGGTTCGGGGTCGTGCGCGATATCGGCCGCTCCTGCTTCGCGGCGACCTCTCCATCGTCCGCATCATCCTTCAGGTCGAGCACCCCGTGAGCTCCGGATCTACTACGGGTGTGTTTGGTTGCGTTCTCGTCTCAGCATAATTGTTCCCTCTTCATGCATGCTTAACTCAACACCCCTCTTCATGCATGCTTCTAGTGTATTTGTGCTAAACTACTGTGGACTCATGCACCTTTCATACACTCTACCAAACACCCAAAAGTGGGTCGATAAGGAAACTCTTGGACTCATGTACCCTTCATACACCCTACCAAACACACCCTACGATGATTGCTCCGCCAGCGTCGTCCCCATCGAGATCGTCAGGGTTTGGGAGTGGTCGCACTCCTAAGACGCTAATGGGAAGTACTTGCCTCTCTTCAAGCCCCCAACTGAGAGGCCAAATAATGAAGACTAGGAACTGGAGCCTCTCGGACGCTCATGCGCAGACCTATTTCGTGTGTTGTAGAAATGGATGTGTATTTTCTTCGGTATTAAAAATGTTTGCCCTTTGTGTCTTTTGTTCATATATTGTATCAACTAGTAGAATGCCCATGCGTTACTATGGGCTTTTAAACTAAATTAAGATGTTAATAACGGATTCCATGCCCATGAATTACTATGGGCTTTTGAAAAGAAGTTGAGATGCTAATGACGGAGCTAGCTAAAAAACCCGAGAACAATGTCATCTAAACTAACACGAAATCAACTAACACACTTCATACTCTCAAATCCTCCACTAACGAGCCGCTCAGTTACCGAACAGGAGAGAGAAGCAAAAGGTGACACAACCACAACCCTCATATCATCCCTATGTTGGAAATATGCCCTAGAGGCAATAATAAAAGTATTATTATATTTCCTTGTTCATGATAATTGTCTTTTATTCATGCTATAACTGTATTATCCGGAAATCGTAATACACGTGTGAATACATAGACCACGATATGTCCCTAGTGAGCCTCTAGTTGACTAGCTCATTGTGATCAACAGATAGTCATGGTTTCCTGGCTATGGACATTGGATGTCGTTGATAACGGGATCACATCATTAGGAGAATGATGTGATGGACAAGACAATCCTAAGCATAGCACAAAGATCGTGTAGTTCGTTTGCTAGAGCTTTTCCAATGTCAAGTATCTCTTCCTTAGACCATGAGATCGTGTAACTCCCGGATACCGTAGGAGTGCTTTGGGTGTATCAAGCGTCTGGCGAATCGGGTGACTATAAAGGTGCACTACAGGTATCTCCGAAAGTGTCATTGGGTTGACACGGATCGAGGCTGGGATTTGTCACTCCGTGTAAGCAGAGAGGTATCTCTGGGCCCACTCGGTAGGACATCATCATAATGTGCACAATGTGACCAAGGGGTTGATCACGGGATGATGTGTTGCGGAGCAGTAAAGAGACTTGCGTAGCGAGATTGAACAAGGTATCGATATACCGACGATCGAATCTCGGGTAAGTAAAATACCGCTAGACAAAGGGAATTGTATACGGGATCGACTGAGTCCTTGACATCGAGGTTCATCCGATGAGGTCATCGTGGAACATGTGGGAGCCAACATGGGTATCCAGATCCCACTGTTGGTTATTGACCGGAGAAGCGTCTCGGTCATGTCTACATGTCTCCCGAACCCGTAGGGTCTACACATAAGGTTCGATGGCGCTAGGGTTATAAAGGAAGTTTGTATGTGGTTGCGAATGTTGTTGAGTCCGGATGAGATCCCGGACGTCACGAGGAGTTCGAAATGGTCCGTAGGTAAAGATTTATATATGGGAAGTCTGTTTTGGTCACCGGAAAAGTTTGGGTTTTATCGGTAGCGTCTGGGACCACCGGGAGGGTCCCGGGGTCCACCAAGTGGGGCCACCGGCCCCGGAGGGCTGTATGGGCCAAGTGTGGGAGGGGACCAGCCCCAGGTGGGCTGGTGCGCCCCCCCCCCCCACCAAGGCCCAAGGCGCCTAGGGTTTGGGGAGGGGGTGCTTCCACCTAACTTGGGGGGCAAGTTTCCCCTCTCCCCTTGGCCGCCACCCATAGATGGGATTGGGGCTGCCGCACCCCTTGGGGTGGAAACCCTAGAGGGGGAGCACCCCCTCCCTCTCCCCTATATATAGTGGAGGTCTTGAGGGCTGCCAACACACGAGAACTTCTCCTCTTGGCGCAACCCTACCTCTCTCCCTTCTCCTCATATCTCGCGGTGCTTGGCGAAGCCCTGCTAGACTACCACGCTCCTCCATCACCACCACGCCGTTGTGCTGCTGCTGGATGGAGTCTTCCTCAACCTCTCCCTCTCTCCTTGCTGGATCAAGGCGTGGGAGACGTCACCGGGCTGTACGTGTGTTGAACGCGGAGGTGCCGTCCGTTCAGCACTAGGATCTCCGGTGATTTGGATCACGGCAGTACGACTCCTTCAACCCCGTTCTCTTGAGCGCTTCCGCTTAGCGATCTACAAGGGTATGTAGATGAACTCTCCTTCCCTCGTTGCTGGTTTCTCCATAGATAGATCTTGGTGACACGTGGGAAAATTTTGAATTTCGCTCGTTCCCCAACGATGGCATCATGAGCTAGGTCTATTGCGTAGATTCTTTGCACGAGTAGAACACAAAGTAGTTGTGGGCGTTGATATTGTTCAATATGCTTACCGTTAATAGTCCAATCTTGTTTGACGGTATTGTGGGATGAAGCGGCCGGACCGACCTTACGTACTCTTCGTGAGACAGTTCCACCGATTGACATGCACTTGGTGCATAAGGTGGCTAGCGGTGCCGATCTCTCCCACTTTAGTCGGAACGGATTCGATGAAAAGGGTCCTTATGAAGGGTAAATAGCAATTGACATATCACGTTGTGGTTTTTGAGGTAAGAAAGCGTTCTTGCTAGAAACCCATAGCAGCCACGTAAAACATGCAAACAACAATTAGAGGATGTCTAACTTGTTTTTGCAGGGTATGCTATGTGATGTGATATGGCCAAGAAGAATGTGATGAATGATATGTGATGTATGAGTTTGATCATGTTCTTGTAATAGGAATCACGACTTGCATGTCGATGAGTATGACAACCGGCAGGAGCCATAGGAGTTGTCTTTATTTATTGTATGACCTGCGTGTCATTGAACAACGCCATGTAATTACTTTACTTTATTGCTAACCTGTAGCCATAGTAGTAGAAGTAATAAGTTGGCGAGACAACTTCATGGAGACACGATGATGGAGATCATGATGATGGAGATCATGGTGTCATGCGGTGGCGATGATGATCATGGAGCCGAAGATGGAGATCAAAGGAGCAAAATGATATTGGCCATATCATGTCACTATTTGATTGCATGTGATGTTTATCATGTTTATGCATCTTGTTTACTTAGAACGACGGTAGTAAATAAGATGATCCTTACAAAATTTCAAGAAGTGTTCTCCCTAAGCGTGCACCGTTGCTAAAGTTAAATCGCTTCTAAGCACCGCGTGATGATCGGGTGTCATGGATTCTTACGTTCACATACAACGGGTGTAAGACAGATTTACACACGCGAAACACTTTGGGTTAACTTGACGAGCCTAGCATGTACAGACATGGCCTCGAAACACGGAGACCGAAAGTTCGAGCATGAGTCGTATAGTAGATACGATCAACATGAAGATGTTCACCGATGATGACTAGTCCGTCTCACGTGATGATCGGACACGGTCTAGTTGACTCGGATCATGTAATCACTTAGATGACCAGAGGGATGTCTATCTGAGTGGGAGTTCATAAGATGAACTTAATTATCCTGAACATAGTCAAAAGATCTTTGCAAATTATGTCGTTAGCTCGCTGTTTAGATATGTTCCTAGAGAAAATATAGTTGAAAGTTGACAGTAGCGATTATGCATACAGTAGAAAGCTTATGTCCTTAATGCACCGCTCGATGTCTTTGAACCCCAAGCGTCGTTTGTGGATGTTGCGAATATCGGACACGCGTTTTGATAACTACGTGATAGTTCAGTTAAACGGTTTAGAGTTGAGGCACCAAAGACGTTTTCGAAACATCGCGGAACATATGAGATGTTTTCGAGGGCTGAAATTGGGATTTCAGGCTCGTGCCCACGTCAAGAGGTATAAGACCTCCGATGATTTTTTTAGCCTGCAAACTAAGGGAGAAAAGCTTAATCGTTGAGCTTGTGCTCAGATTGTCTGAGTGCAACAATCACTTGAATCGAGTGGGAGTTGATCTTCCAGATGAGATAGTGATGTTTCTCCAAAGTCATTGCCACCGAGCTGCTAGAGCTTCGTGATGAACTATAACATATTAGGAATAGATATGATGATCCTTGAGGTATTCGCGATGTTTGACACCGCGAAAGTAGAAATCAAGAAGGAGCATCAATTGTTGATGGTTGGTGAAACCACTAGTTTCAAGAAGGGCAAGGGCAAGAAGGGGTACTTCATGAAATGGCAAATCAGCTGCTGCTCTAGTGAAGAAGCCCAAGGTTGAACCCAAACCCGAGACTAAGTGCTTCTGTAATAAGGGGAACAACCACTGGAGCGGAATTATCCTAGATACTTGGTAGATGAGAAGGCTGGCAAGGTCGATAGAAGTATATTGGATATACATTATGTTAATGTGTACTTTACTAGTACTCCTAGTAGCACGAGGGTATTAGATACCAGTTCGGTTGCTAAGTGTTAGTAACTCGAAATAAAAGCTACGGAATAAACGGAGACTAGCTAAAGGTGAGCTGACGATATGTGTTGGAAGTGTTTCCAAGGTTGATGTGATCGCACGCTCCCTCTACCATCGAGATTTGGTGTTTGCGTTGAGCATAGCCATGATTGGATTATGTCTGTCGCAATACGGTTATTCATTTAAGGAGAACAATGGTTACTCTATTTATTTGAATAATACCTTCAATGGTCTTGCACCTAAAGGAATGGTTTATCGAATCTCGATCGTAGTGATACACATTTTCTTGCCAAGAGATATAAGATAGTAATGATAGTACCACTTACTTGTGGCACTGCCATGTAAGTCATATTGGTGTAAAACGCATGAAGAAGCTCCATGTTGATGGATCTTTGGACTCACTCGTTTTGAAAAGTTTGAGACATGCGAACCATGTCTATTGGTGTATATGCATGAAGAAACTCCATGCAGATGGATCGTTTGGACTCACTTGATTTTGAATCACTTGAGATATGCAAATCATACCACATGGGCAAGATGACCTGAAAAGCCTCGTTTTTGATAAGATGGAACAAGATAGCAACTTGTTGGAAGTAACACATTTTGATATGTGCAGTCCAATGAGTCTTTGAGGCATGCGATGAATATCGTTATGTTCTTACTTCACAGATGATTCGAGTAGATGTAGAGTATATTTACTTGATGAAACACAAGTCTGAATTATTGAATGGTTCAAGTAATTTCAGAGTGAAGTTGAAGATCATCGTGACAATAGGATGAAATGTCTATGATATGATCATAGAGATGAGTATCTGAGTTCTGAGCTTTGGCACGCAATTAAGACACTGTGGAAATTGTTTCATAATTAATACCGCCTGGAACACCATAGTTTGATGGTGTGTCCGAACATCATAGTTGCACCCTATTGGATATGGTGTGTACCATGATGTCTCTTATCGAATTACCACTATCGTTTATGGGTTAGGCATTAGAGACAACCACATTCACTTTAATATGGCACCACATAATTCCGTTGAGATGACACCGTATGAACTATGGTTCAGAGAAACCTAAGCTGTCATTTCTTAAAAGTTTGGGGCTGCGATGCTTATGTGAAAAAGTTTTAGGTTGATAAGCTCGAACCCAAAGCGGATAAAATGCATCTTCATAGGACACCCAAAACAGTTGGGTATACCTCTAATTCAGATCTGAAAGCAATAGGGATTGTTTCTTGAATCGGGTCCTTTCTCGAGGAAAAGTTTGTCTCGAAAAGTTGAGTGGGAGGATGGTGGATACTTGATGAGGTTATTGAACCATCACTTCAACCAGGGCGTAGCAGGGCACAGGAAGTTGTTCCTGTAGCACCTACACCAATTGAAGTGGAAGCTTATGATAGTGATCATGAAGCTTCAGATCAAGTCACTACCAAACCTCGTAGGACGACAAGGACGCGTACTGCTTCGGAGTGGTACGGTGATCCTGTCTTGAAGGTCATGTTGCTAGACAACAATGAACCTACGAGCTATGGAGAAGCAATGGTGGGCCCATATTCCGACAAATGGTTAGAAGCCATGAAATCCGAGATAGGATCCATGTATCAGAACAAAGCATGGACTTTGGTGGACTTGCCCAATGATCGGCAAGCCATTGAGATATATGGATCTTTAAGAAGACGGACGTGGATGGTAATGTCACCATCTATGAAGCTCGGCTTGTGGCGAAGAGTTTCACAAGTTCAAGGAGTTGACTACGATGAGATTTTCTCATCCGTAGCGATGCTTAAGTCCGTCGGAATCATGTTAGCATTAGCTGCATTTATGAAATCTGGCAGATGGATGTAAAAACGAGTTTCCTTACCAGTTTTTGTAAGGAAAGGTTGTATGTGATACAATCAAGAAGGTTTTGTCGATCCTAAGGATGCTAAAAGGTGTGCTAGCTCTAGCGATCCTTCTAAGGACTGGAGTAAGCATCTCGGAGTTGGAATATGCACTTTGATAAGATGATCAAAGATTTTTGGTTTATACAAAGTTTATGAGAAACTTGTATTTCGAAAGAAGTGAGTGGGAGCACTATAGAATTTCTGATAAGTATATGTTGTAAACATATTGTTGGTCAGAAATGATGTAGAATTTCTGGAAAGCATATAGGGTTATTTGAAAAGTGGTTTTCAATGGAAAACCTGGATTAAGCTACTTGAACATTGAGCATCAAGATCTATAATGATAGATCAAAAACGCTTAATGGTACTTTCAAAATGAGCACATACCTTGACATGATCTTGAAGGTGTTCAAGATGGATCAGTCAAAGAAGGAGTTCTTGCCTGAGTTGTAAGGTATGAAGTTAAGACTTAAAGCTCGACCACGGCAGAAAAGAGAGAAAGGACGAAGGTCGTCCCCTATGCTTGGACGTAGGCTCTACATATGCTATGCTGTGTACCACACCGGAAGTGTGCCTTGCCATGAGTCAGTCAAGGGGTACAAGAATGATCCAGGAATGGATCATTGGACAGCGGCCAAAATTATCCTTGGAGTAAATAAGGACATGTTTCTCGATTATGGAGGTGATAAAGAGTTCGGCGTAAAGGGTTACGTCGATGCAAGCTTTAACACCTATCCGAGTGACTCTGAGTAGCAAACCGGATACGTATAGTGGAGCAACCATTTGGAATAGCTCCAAGTGGAGCGTGGAAGCAGCGTTTACAATATGACCTAGAGATTTGCGAAGTACATACGGATCTGAATGTTGCAGACCCGTTGACTAAAACCTCTCTCACAAGCAAAACATGATCAAACCCCTGAACTCATTGAGTCTTAATCACATGATGATGTGAACTAGTTTAATGACACTAGTAAACTCTTTGGATGTTGGTCACATGGTGATGTGACCTGTGAGTGTTAATCACATGGCGATGTGAACTAGATTATTGACTCTAGTGCAAGTGGGAGACTGTTGGAAATATGCCCTAGAGGCAAAAATAACAGGATTATTATATTTCCTTGTTCATGATAATTGTCTTTTATTCATGCTATAACTGTATTATCCGGAAATCGTAATACACGTGTGAATACATAGACCACAATATGTTCCTAGTGAGCCTCTAGTTGACTAGCTCATTGTGATCAACAGATAGTCATGGTTTCCTGGCTATGGACATTGGATGTCGTTGATAACGGGATCACAACATTAGGAGAATGATGTGATAGACAAGACCCAATCCTAAGCATAGCACAAAGATCGTGTAGTTCGTTTGCTAGAGCTTTTCCAATGTCAAGTATCTCTTCCTTAGACCATGAGATCGTGTAACTCCCGGATACCGTAGGAGTGCTTTGGGTGTATCAAACGTCACAACGTGGCGGGTGACTATAAAGGTGCACTACAGGTATCTCCGAAAGTGTCATTGGGTTGACACGGATCGAGGCTGGATTTGTCACTCCGTGTAAGCGGAGAGGTATCTCTGGGCCCACTCGGTAGGACATCATCATAATGTGCACAATGTGACCAAGGGGTTGATCACGGGATGATGTGTTGCGGAACGAGTAAAAAGACTTGCCGGTAACGAGATTGAACAAGGTATCGGTATACCGACGATCGAATCTCGGGTAAGTAAAATACCGCTAGACAAAGGGAATTGTATACGGGATCGACTGAGTCCTTGACATCGAGGTTCAACCGATGAGGTCATCGTGGAACATGTGGGAGCCAACATGGGTATCCAGATCCCGCTGTTGGTTATTGACCGGAGAATGTCTCGGTCATGTCTACATGTCTCCCGAACCCGTAGGGTCTACACACTTAAGGTTCGATGATGCTAGGGTTATAAAGGAAGTTTGTATGTGGTTACCGAATGTTGTTGAGTCCGGATGAGATCCCGGACGTCACGAGGAGTTCCGGAATGGTCCGGAGGTAAAGATTTATATATGGGAAGTCCTGTTTTGGTCACCGGAAAAGTTTCGGGTTTTATCGGTAACGTACCGGGACCACCAGGAGGGTCCCGGGGGTCCACCAAGTGGGGCCACCGGCCCCGGAGGGCTGCATGGGCCAAGTGTGGGAGGGGACCAGCCCCAGGTGGGCTGGTGCGCCCCCCACCAAGGCCCAAGGCGCCTAGGGTTTGGGGAGGGGGTGCTTCCACCTAACTTGGGGGGCAAGTTTCCTTCCTCTCCCCCCTTGGCCGCGACCCATAGATGGGATTGGGGCTGCCGCACCCCTTGGGGTGGAAACCCTAGAGGGGGCGCACCCCTCCCTCTCCCCTATATATAGTGGAGGTCTTGAGGGCTGCCAACACCCGAGAACTTCTCCTCTTGGCGCAGCCCTACCTCTCTCCCTTCTCCTCATATCTCGCGGTGCTTGGCGAAGCCCTGCTAGACTACCACGCTCCTCCATCACCACCACGCCGTTGTGCTGCTGCTGGATGGAGTCTTCCTCAACCTCTCCCTCTCTCCTTGCTGGATCAAGGCGTGGGAGACGTCACCGGCTGGTACGTGTGTTGAACGCGGAGGTGCCGTCCGTTCGGCACTAGGATCTCCGGTGATTTGGATCACGACGAGTACGACTCCTTCAACCCCGTTCTCTTGAATGCTTCCGCTTAGCGATCTATAAGGGTATGTAGATGCACTCTCCTTCCCCTCGTTGCTGGTTTCTCCATAGTTAGATCTTGGTGACATGTAGGAAAATTTTGAATTTCTGCTACGTTCCCCAATACCCTATACATCTGAGTTGTCTACAAACCCTTTATTGACACCAAATATGGATAGAGAGGAAAAAATGTGACTCAACCACACCCCTCATATCATCCATATACATCCAAATTGTCCGCAAACCCTCTATTGACACCAAATATGGATAGGATATGTGGGCTCGCGTGTTGGGGAACGTAGTAATTTCAAAAATTTTCCTACGCACACGCAAGATCATGGTGATGTATAGCAACGAGAGGGGAGAGTGTTGTCTACGTACCCTCGAGACCCGGCGAAGCGATCACAATGTAGAGGAAGTAGTTGTACGTTCTCCTCGCGATCCGACCGATCCCGGCGCCGTTACTCCGGCGCCCCCCGAGTTCTTGACACACGTACAGCTCGATGACGTCCCTCATACTCCGATCCAGCCGAGTGTCGAGGGAGAGTTCCGTCAGCACGACGGCGTGGTGACGATCTTAATGTTTCACCGGCGCAGGGCTTCGCCTAAGCTTTGCGACGATATGACCGAGGTGGAATATGGTGGAAGGGGGCACCGCACACGGCTAAGGAACGATCCGTAGATCAACTTGTGTGTCCAAGGGGTGCCCCTTGCCTCAGTATATAAAGGATGGAGGAGGAGGAGGCCGGCCAAGCCAATTGGTGCGGCCAAGATGTGGAGTCCTACTAGGACTCCAAGTCCTAGTAGGAGTCCACCAAGAGGGGAGGAAGGGAGAAGGAAGTGGAGGAGTAGGAAAGGTGGCCGGCCCCCTTTTCCCTAGTCCAATTCGGACTAGAGGAGAGGGGGGGCGCAGCAGCCTTTTTCCTCTTCCCACTAAAGCCCATCAAGGCCCATTACTTCTCCCGTAATCCCGTAACTCCCCGGTACTCCCGAAAATACCCGAATCACTCAGAACCTTTCCGATGTCCGAATATAGTCGTCCAATATATCGATCTTTACGTCTCGACCATTTCGAGACTCCTCGTCATGTCCCCGACCTCATCCGGGACTCTGAACTCCTTCGGTACATCAACACTCATAAACTCATAATATAAGCATCGCCGAAACCTTAAGCGTGCGGACCCTACGGTTCAAGAACAATGTAGACATGACCGAGACACGTCTCCGGTCAATAACCAACAAGCGGGACCTGGATGCCCATATTGGCTCCTACATATTCTCGAAGATCTTTATCGGTCGACCGCATAACAACATACGTTTGTTCCTTTGTCATCGGTATGTTACTTGCCCGAGATTCGATCGTCGGTATCCAATACCTAGTTCAATCTCGTTACGGCAAGTCTCTTTACTCGTTCGTAATACATCATCTCGCAACTAACTCATTAGTTGTAATGCTTGCAAGGCTTAAGTGATGTGCATTACCGAGAGGGCCCAGAGATACCTCTCCGACAATCGGAGTGACAAATCCTAATCTCGAAATCGCCAACCCAACATCTGCCTTTGGAGACACCTGTAGTACTCCTTTATAATCACCCGATTCGTTGTGACGTTTGGTAGTACCCAAAGTGTTCCTCCGCAAGCGGAGTTGCATAATCTCATAGTTATAGGAACATGTATAAGTCATGGATAAAAGCAATAGCAACATACTAAGCGATGGTGCTAAGCTAATGGAATGGGTCATGTCAATCAGATCATTCAACTAATGATGTGACCTTGTTAATCAAATAACAACTCCTTGTTCATGGTTAGGAAACATAACCATCTTTGATTAACAAGCTAGTCAAGTAGAGGCATACTAGTGACACTCTGTTTGTCTATATATTCACACATGTATTATGTTTGCGGTTAATACAATTCTAGCATGAATAATAAACATTTATCATGATATGAGGAAATAAATAATAACTTTATTATTGCCTCTAGGGCATATTTCCTTCAGTCTCCCACTTGCACTAGAGTCAATAATCTAGATCACATCACCATAACATCGATAGTTCACATCATCATGTGATTAACACCCATAGTTCACATCGCCATGTGACCAACACCCAAAGGGTTTACTAGATTCAGTAATCTAGTTCACATCGCTATGTGATTAACACCCAAAGAGTACTAAGGTATGATCATGTTTTGCTTGTGAGAGAATCTTAGTCAACGGGTCTTTCACATTCAGATCCGTTATGTATTTTGCAATTTTCTATGTCTACAATGCTCTGCACGGAGCTACTCTAGCTAATTGCTCCCACTTTCAATATGTATCTAGATCGAGACTTAGAGTCATCGGATCAGTGTCAAAACTTGCATCGGCGTAACCCTTACTTACCTAACCTTTTTCCACTTCCATAATCGAGAAACATATCCTTATTCCACTAAGGATAATTTTGACCGCTGTCCAAATGATCTACTCCTAGATCACTATTGTACTCCTTGCCAAAAACAAATTGTAGGGTATACAATAGATCTGGTACACAGCATGGCATACTTTATAGAACCTATGGCCAAGGCATAGGAATGACTTTCATTCTCTTTCTATCTTCTGCCATGGTCCGGTTTTGAGTCTTACTCAATTTCACATCTTGTAACACAGGCAAGAACTCTTTCTTTGACTGTTCCATTTTGAAATACTTCAAAATCTTGTCAAGGTATGTACTCATTGAAAAAAAACTTATCAAGCATATTGATCTATCTCTATAGATCTTGATGCTCAATATGTAAGCAGCTTCACCGAGGTCTTTCTTTGAAAAACTCCTTTCAAACACTCCTTTATGCTTTGCAGAATGATTCTACATTATTTCCGATCTACAATATGTCATTCACATATACTTATCAGAAATGCTGTAGTGCTCCCACTCACTTTCTAGTAAATACAGGCTTCACCATAAGTCTGTACAAAACTATATGCTTTGATCAACTCATCAAAGCGTATATTCCAACTCCGAGATGCTTGCACCAGTCCATAGATGGATCATTTGGAGCTTGCACACTTTGTTAGCTCTCTTTGGATCGAAAAACTCTTCCTCCGTAAAACCATTCAGAATGCAGTTTTTACATCCATTTGCCAAATTTCATAAATTGTGGCAATTGCTAACATGATTCGGACAGACTTAAGCATCGCTACAATTGAGAAAATCTCATTGTAGTCAACATCTTGAACTTTGTCGAAAACCTTTTTGCAACAAGTCGAGCTTTGTAGATAGTAACACTACTATCAACGTCCGTCTTCCTCTTGAAGATCCATTTATTTTCTATGGTTTGCCGATCATCGGGCAAATCCATCAAAGTCCATACTTTGTTCTCATACATGGATCATATCTCAGATTTCATGGCCTCAAACCATTTTATGGAATTTGGGCTCATCATCGCTTCCTCATAGTTCGTAGGTTTGTCATGGTCAAGTAACACGACCTCCGTAACAGGATTACCGTACCACTCAGTGCGAATCTCACTCTGTTTTACCTACGAGGTTCGGTAGTAACTTGATCGAAGTTACATGATCATCATCATTAACTTCCTCACTAATTGGTATAGTAGTCACAAGAACAGATTTACGTGATGAACTACTTTCAATAAGGAACAGTACAAGATTACCTCATCAAGTTCTACTTTCCTCCCATTCACTTCTTTCAAGAGAAACTCCTTCTCTAGAAAGGATCCATCTTAAGCAACGAATATCTTGCCTTCAGATCTGTGATAGAAGGTGTACCCAACAATTTCCTTTGGGTATTCTATGAAGACGCACTTCTCCGATTTGGGTTTGAGCTTATCAGGATGAAACTTTTCACATAAGCATCGCAACTCCAAACTTTAAGAAACGACAACTTGGGTTTCTTGCTAAACCACAGTTCATATAGTGTCGTCTCAACGGATTTAGATGGTGCCCAATTTAACGTGAATGCAGCTGTCTCTAATGCATGATCCCTTGGTAAATCAGTAAGAAACATCATAGATTGCACTTTATCCAATAAAGTTGTGGAGCGACAGGGCAGGTTGAGACCACCTAGGAGACAGGTGGGCCTGGCCCTGTTCGGCGTTCGCGGATACTTAACACGCTTAACGAGATCTTGGTATTTGATCTGAGTCTGGCCATTTGGTCTATACGCACTAACCATCTACGTGGGAGTAGTTATGGGTATCCCGACGTCGTGGTATCACCGAAGCCTTCTTGACGTCGACGACGAGCGGCGCGCCGGATTGGATCGAACGCCACTAGGCTAGGTGCGCTTCCGGCCGCCCTCGAGCGTCTTGTGTGTGCTCGAGGCGATGGGCCTGCACCCTGCTGGCGCTTAGGTTTAGACCGGCGTGTTTGACCTCTCGGTTGTGCCTAGGTGGGGCTGCGACGTGTTGATCTTCCGAGGCCGGGCATGACCCGGAAAGTGTGTCCGCCAAATGGGATCAAGCGTGTTGGGTTATGTGGTGCACCCTGCAGGAAGATTAATCTATTGAATAGCCGTGTCCCTCGGTAAAGGGCGACCGGAGTTGTACCTTGACCTTATGACAACTAGAACCGGATACTTAATAAAACACACCCTTCCAAGTGCGAGATACAACCCGTGATCGTTCTCTAACAGCGACGAGGAGAGGATTGCGGGTAGGATTATGCTATGCGATGCTCTTGGAGATGCTACTTGGAGATGCTACTTGGAGATGCTACTCGGAGATGCTACTTGAAGGACTTCAATCTACTCTCTTCTATATGTCTGCGAGGCGGAGGCTGCGAGCGTAGTCTTGACGTGATTAGCTATCCCCTCTTATTACGGCATTACGCATTCGGTCCACCGATATGGCCCTTTACACATATACCCATGCATATGTAGTGTAGCTCCTTGCTTGCGTAGTACTTTGGATGAGTACTCACGGTTGCTTTCTCCCCCTTTTCCCCCTTTTCCTTTCTTTTCGGTTGTCGCAACCAGATGTTGGAGCCAGAGCGACGCCACCGTCGGCGGCGACTACTACTAGACTGGAGGTGCCTACTACTACGTGCGGTGCTCTGGCGACGACTAGGAGTAGTTTAGGAGGATCCCAGCAGGAGGCTGCGCCTCTTCGTCAGATCCCGATTTGTGCTAGCCTTCTTAAGGCAAACTTGTTTAACTTATGTGCGTACTCAGATATTGTTGCTTCCGCTGACTCGTCTATGATCGAGCACTTGTATTCGAGCCCTCGAGGCCCCGGCTTGTATTATGATGCTTGTATGACTTATTTATGTTTTAGAGTTGTGTTGTGATATCTTCCGTGAGTCCTCGATCTTGATCGTACACATTTGCGTGCATGATTAGTGTACGATTGAATCGGGGGCGTCACAAGTTGGTATCAGAGCCGACTGCCTGTAGGAATCCCCCTTCCACACTCCTTGGTCAAGTCGAGTCTAGACATTGCAAAACTTTTACTAACATGGTTATGCGGCCCATGGGCCCACGCCGCCATTGGGTGGTATTAGGATCTTTTACTCCTCGACCTTTACACTGGGACTCTTATCTCTCTTCTATTTGGGTTAAATGAATTTTGCTAATCTAACATTAGGATCTCGTTATCACTTTCACCCGGAGAGCCCCTTATTACTAAGGATCGCTCACGCACATGAAGACCACAAGATACTCACCATGTTAACCCGAGAACTTGTCTTCATCGCGTTTGCAATTCCCCTTCCACCGTCAGCCCTTATGGATAACTACTTGCAGTTGTTATTCTTACATATATCCCCAGTTAATCTTGTTATTACAAGATACCTCGAGAATATTTTGTGCCTACTGCCTTGCAGTTCCTTGCCACCTGAATACCCCTAAGAATAACTTCTCGCACCTTCCGAGTATCCGCTCATCCCAGTTGTTGAGGTGTTTCACAAAAGTCTTTGAAATACTATTCAATCCTCCGAAAATCCTTAGCAGCTTTATTGCTCTGCAAATACTTGTCTACTAGCATTATGGATGCTTCCCATATATCTGGCAATATTCACTAGTATCTTTTGACACCGTCATTTTGATCCTATTGATTCAACACGTGTGCGAATGCACACAATCATCTATCAACCCTTCTAAATTATATTTCCGGCTCAGACATCATTTTTGAACATGAGCTGGTTCTCGACCAAACTATTTGTCGCCAATTGTGCCTCTGGTCTATCCAACTTATCCATCCTTGATCAGAGCGACTGCTTCTGATCCTTGTTTTGGAAATCGTAATTCCTTTGTTATCTAAGCATCGAATTATTCCGATGTTCTATAATATGATGCTCGTGCATTCTATCATCCTCTGATGGAGTACCGATACTCACATCAGCTCCGTTGTGGATCACCTGATCGATTGTTGGATTGTTATCCGATAGTGTGCTTCATATTCAATCACCTTGTGAGTTCTTTCCCTGATACATTGTGCCTTTGGTAAATTGTATCATCTGTTTGGCCAACCATGCTCTGCTTTCGAGCTGGTGGTATTTACTATTGAAGCTTGTGGTATATGTTTCCACGATACCCTGACGGGTTGAACCTATGCCTTCCTTTATATGTGTGAACTCGGAAGTTTTCACGAGTCATACTCCTCTGGTATTTCACCAGGTAAAAATTTCAACACTGCAACTTCATCGAACGTGAGAGGTGAATGGAAGGTTATACATTGAAGAAGTGGGAGTCGACCTTGAACTTTGTGTTCATGCCCATGGACACGATGTAGATCCTATCATGGAAGCTTCTTGTAATAATAACTATTGCCTTGATATAATATCATCTGGTATCTGTGGATAGATCTTTTGCAATCGTGGTTCCGACCATGTTCTCCTTTAAATACCATTTCTCGTGCAAGTTTAAGCACTTGTCTTCTGTAGAGCAATACCCCAGTCCAACCTCTACTTTGATCTGACGTCGAGTATTACCCCCCTGGTATCTCGAGATTATAATGGAACTGCATAACTTCTTATGAGTTCTCCATCAAGTACTACATCCTCACTGATTCCAATTTTTCACGGGCTTTGAGTTATTAAACACTCGAAGACACCGATAACTGAACCGAGTCCGCACTACGGTTCAACAACTTTTAGTAATCTTCTTTACTTACGAGTTTGTACCTGATCACGCCATTCCTAGCCTGTTCGGCTACATCATTACCGTGCTAATTTTCATTGTGCTACTGGGCCCTTCTTCCCGGAGCACAAATTTCGATGATGAGCTAAGCTTACGTCGATTTTTCCTCGTCTTATCATTTCACCTTGAACAACAAGCTTGATTTCAAGTTTGTGTCGTACCCATGGTTCCAATAACCTTTTGCTTCATAATTCCTTTAACATGATGTCATCGCCTATGGATTACATCTTCGTGGAGACTCTCGACAAAAATTGTCGTGATCATCATCAACATCTTGACTCCTTCCTGGATATCTATTGAATTCATGATGAGAAATACCATCCTTGCCGTCGATGATTTGTGTTGTCATCGACCACTTTAATGCCTCCCCTCCAACACAAACTTGTTCGTGTTTTGTGTTGTACCTTGAGATCCTTGCTACCCATCATTGTTCTTCTTTACATTGGAGTATTGCCATCTTTTATGTCAAGAATGTCGTGAGAGTTTCACCACCTCTTAAGAAATTCTTGATACAGTGAGGCTTCTCACCATCATAATTCTTCTCTTGGTCCCCGTGTTGAGTGAACTCTGTTATGAGAATTTAATATCTCTAGCAACCTTGCTACTCCAGAGTTAATGGACAATAATTCCAATGTAGTGTGCTGGTTGCTAAATTTCAATTCCGACGTTGGTCGTGCAACCCAGCCCATATTTCGGGTGCCCCTTTTAACCAATATTTAATTGTGTATGTTTTCATCGAGCATACATCATTATATCGTTTGATCTGACAAGTTTTGCCACCTTGTTCACATCATTGTGGAGATCCATCTTTTATTAATCTCGATGAATTGTCGCTGAGTCCATCTGACATTTCCTCACCCTCTCCTTGGTTTGGTGATGAACCCTTGTTTCGAAAGTTCGCTTCCATAGTTGATTTCCCAAGAATCTTACAATGCTATCTCGTCAATTTGTTTTGCACCTTTTATTCTCAGGCATCCTGAGTCCGAGTTATCCTGATTCCTAACATCAATCAAATCTGAATCTCGGTCAGATATGATGGTTGGGTCATATTTCCAAGAGTTATAAAATTGGTCTTTATATGACCTGGTAAGGTGATGTCATGCCTAGCACACCAGGCCGGAGGACCTGCTGTCATAGTCTCCTTTTTAACAAGGTTAACCAATTTTCCATGAGGAACTTGAATGCCTTGTTTAATAAGTTACCCTGATGGATCCTTTGTGAATCCAAAGTCTGACCTTTGCTTGAAGACCATGTCAATGCTATCTCGAAGCATGTCTGTGGCACTCCGATCTTCAATAAGAACATTTGAAGAACAATGCTAAATGTTTCCTGCTCAATTATCCAAACACCGCTGTATGGGTAATGTTAGGAAATTTCTCACCCCGTACCTAAAGAATTTTCTACATTATATCCTGTCATGGATATCATGCTCTGCTTGTCCTTGGGAATGATATACCCTTGAAATATGTGTTTAGACACATTTTCCTTTCCATTGTTCTGTTTAAACCTGATAATCACTTTTCCTTTCCATTGGTTTGTTTGACCTCTCTTGTGATCTATATAATCTAAGCAGTAATGATTCACTGCTTATGTAAACACCTCGGTGCGCCATTTCGTCAGCAAAACCCTGTTACTATTGTTGATGACATTTTCGAAATACACCGATGAACGGGAACCTTGCCTATCGGTCCGCCTCGTTCAACGAGCGGGAAAATGGTTCTCTTCGTCCCTCGCCCTTGGTATCGATGTTGTTGCCGACATAACTGACAGGTTATTCTCTGGCATGCTCTGCTATCATAACCGTGCAAGATGTCGGCCCCCTTCCTACCTTCAACCACATGGTGGGCCCATAACCCACAGTTCCACAGGATCGAAACCTGACTCTCCTGTACACCCCCTGTTCCCAGAGTTATTCCTCATGCGTGGACTCGTATGTAATTCACGGACCACCGTCCCAAGTGATCTATTTTGGTATCAGACGCAATACTTATTCTCGTTGCCCTGAACCCCTTTCACCTTCTGATTAGGCATCGAACGCTTGCCTATCCGTTTGAAACTTCTCATGGTACCTCCTTACTTTGCTCTCGATATCTTCTTAAGATTCAATTCGAGAGTAACTTCCGCCACCTTCCTCGATGATATCGACCAGATAGTCAACCTTGTAGAGGTTCGTTCTCCCGGAATGCCCCCTTATTTTTACGTAAGTACGATGGAGTTACCGAAGGAAGGACGACAACTTCATCATGATGACCTGAAGCAGAGAAATGAAGACGTCAATGTAATGGATCGACCTCTTCGAGAAGAGTAACCAAGACCAACAAGACCCGTTAGAATTTCGCAACCTAATCCCTTCCCCGCACTTCCCCTCTTAAATCTCGGGACGAGATTTCTTGTAGTGGAGGAGAATTGTGACGCCCGGATAATTAGGCTACAGTAATCCCACGTTAACGATGCCACGTCACCATGGTTACTGTTGTTAAATCTCGCGTTAATTGGAAACCGCTTCAAAATTCAAATTTAAATTAATGGCAAACAACAAAAGTTTTTAAAAGTTAAAACAAAAATGTTCGGGTGGTGCCATATTTTGTTTAAGTAAATATGGTGTAATAAACACATTTTTATAAAGTGCCTAGATAATTTAAAATGATTTAAAACAGAATAGATAATAAACAAAAGAAAGAAAATACAAAAGGAGAAAACAAAAAAGGAAAGAAAAGCAAGCACCCCCTCCCCACTGGGCTCCGGCCCAGCTGGCCTGCCCAACTGGGCCAAGGCCCACCCCCACTCCCTTATACCCACTCCCCCTCGTAACCTAATCCACCCACCGACACCCGTTCCCCCACTCGCGCCCCTCCACTCGGTCCCGATCTGGATCGGGATCCCGATCCTCGCTTCGTCGCTTGCCGCCGCTGAAGCGCCCGGCGCCAACGCCACCACGCTACCCGCGGACTGCCTCCTCCACCTCAACGGCTCGCTTCCTCTCCCGCACGCCGTCTTCGACCTCTTCCCCGAACACGGCTGCCCGAACCCCTACCGGCCTTGTGAGCACGCGCCGATCCTCCTCTCTTCCTCCCCCATCCATGCGCTCGAACCCGTGCCGCGCCTCGCGCCCCTGCTGTCGTCCTACTGCGCGCCTGCCCACGCGGGGCCGCGCCCGCTGCCGCTCGCGCCGACCGGCCTCATCCCGCCTCTTCTACGAGCGTGCCTGCTGTGGCCGCAACCAGCCGTCGCCGAACCCGCGCTGCACCGCCTTGGCCTCGTGCGCCCCGGCGTTCCTCCCTCGTCACGGCGCTTTGCTCGCGGTCTCGCTCCGCCTTGGCGCCCGCTTCATGATGGCCTCGTGCCTCGCTTGCCCGTCTTTGCTGCTGGCTGCGCCTTCCGCCGCCCGCAGCTCAGAGGCTGCCGGCGCCTACGCGCCCCGCGCTGCTGCAAGGCTGCCATGGCTTCGTCTCGCCGGTGGCGCGTGCCTACAACCCCACAAGATGGTGCTGCTCACTGTCGTCGCTGGCCACCGAGGCCCCTAAGCGCCTTTCGCGCCGCCATGGCCAAGCTGCGGCGCAGACGGCGCGCCTCCACGCACGTCCGCGCCTCCTCCCTGCCGCGGCCTCGCTTAGCTTGCGTACGGCTGCTTTGTCTTGTCTTTGCTCGCCTCTGCCGCCTTCTTGGGAGCGCATGGCGCTTGCTGCTTGCCTCCGGCGCCCCCTGCTGCGTCGGCTTCCGCCGGAACGCTTGGCCGGTGAGCCCATACGGCCGACGGCGCCAGTGTTCTGCCCGTCGAGGCTCGTTAGCCCTCGTTCGGCGTCCCCTTGGCCAGGCGCCTGCGTTCGCCCGATCCACTAAGGCCCCAGACATCGACTAGGGGCCCCGCCCAAAACGTTTTTTTTTTTAAAAAAATAAAAAAATAAGATAAATTAAATAAATAATAATAATTAAATTAATTAACTAATTAAGGAATTAATTAAGTTAATTGATCATGATTAGGTTAACCTAATTAAACTAATTAGTTTAGTTAAACAATAATTAGATTAGTTTAATCTTAATTAGCATAATCAGAGTATGACATGCGGGTCCCACCTGTCAGGTTGACCAGGTCAACGGTCAACGTTGACTACTGACGTCATGCTGACATCGGCAAACACTATTCTGGATAATGTTAATTTAATTAATAATTAATAAATTAGAAAATGATTAAACCCTTTAAAATCAATATAAAATAAACCGTAGCTCGGATGGAAAAACTTTGTACATGAAAGTTGCTCAGAACGACGAGACGATTCGGATACGCAACCCGTTCGTCCGCCACACCCCCCTAACCTATCGAACTCGCAACTTTCCCCCTTCGGTTCACCTGTCCGAAAACACGAAACACCGGGAATCCTTTCCCGGATGTTTCCCCCCTTTCACGGTATCACCTAGTACTGCGTTAGGGCACACCTAGCACCGCGTATTGCCTCGTTATGTTTTGTGATGTTTTGTTTGCTCCATATTTACTGTTCTTCCCCCTCTTCTTCCCCGATAGACCCCGAGACTGATGCTGCTGCTGGTACCCCGATCGGCTACGGTGTTGACGAACCCTCCTTGTCTGAGCAACCAGGCAAGCCCCCCCCTTGATCACCAGATATCGCCTATTCTCCTCTATACTGCTTGCATTAGAGTAGTGTAGCATGTTACTGCTTTTCGATAATCCTATTCTGATGCATAGCCCGACATTCTTTGCTACATCTGTTGATACCTTACGCAGTCCTAAATGCTTAGTATAGGATGCTAGCTTATCATCATTGGCCCTACATTCTTGTCGATCCGCCTTGCTATACTATCGGGCCGTGATCACTTGGGAGGTGATCACGGTATATACTACATACATACATACTATACAGATGGTGACCAAAGTCGGGTCACTCGTTGAGTACCCGCAAGTGATTACGATGAGGGAAATTTGAAAGGACAGTGGCTCCATCCGGTAGAGGTGGGCCGGGTTCCCGACGGCCCCGATCGTTACTTTGTTGTGGAGCGACAGGCAGGTTGAGACCACCTAGGAGGCAGTGGGCTCGGCCTGCTCGGCGTTCGCGGATACTTAACACGCTTAACGAGATCTTGGTATTTGATCCGAGTCCGCCATTTGGTCTATCGCACTAACCATCTACGTGGGAGTAGTTATGGGTATCCCGACGTCGTGGTATCACCGAAGCCTTCTTGACGTCGTGACGATGGCGCTAGCGCCGGATTGGACTGAACGCCACTAGGCTAGGTGCGCTTCCGGCCGCCCTCATAACGTCTTGGTGTGCTCAGGCGATGGGCCCTGCCCTGCGCGCTTAGGTTTAGACCGGCGTGTTTGACCTCTCGGTTGTGCCTAGGTGGGGCTGCGACGTGTTGATCTTCCGAGGCCGGGCATGACCCAGGAAAGTGTGTCCGGCCAAATGGGATCAAGCGTGTTGGGTTATGTGGTGCACCCCTGCAGGGAAGATTAATCTATTCGAATAGCCGTGTCCCTCGGTAAAAGGACGACCCGGAGTTGTACCTTGACCTTATGACAACTAGAACCGGATACTTAATAAAACACACCCTTCCAAGTGCCAGATACAACCCGGTGATCGTTCTCTAACAGGGCGACGAGGAGAGGATTGCCGGGTAGGATTATGCTATGCGATGCTACTGGAGATGCTACTTGGAGATGCTACTTGGAGATGCTACTCGGAGATGCTACTTGAAGGACTTCAATCTACTCTCTTCTATATGCTGCGAGACGGAGGCTGCCAGAAGCGTAGTCTTCGACAGGATTAGCTATCCCCCTCTTATTCTGGCATTCTGCAGTTCAGTCCACCGATATGGCCCTTTACACATATACCCATGCATATGTAGTGTAGCTCCTTGCTTGCGAGTACTTTGGATGAGTACTCACGGTTGCTTTCTCCCCCTTTTCCCCCCTTTTCCTTTCTTTCTGGTTGTCGCAACCAGATGTTGGAGCCCAGGAGCCAGACGCCACCGTCGACGACGACTACTACACTGGAGGTGCCTACTACTACGCAAAGGCCGACGCGGCGACTAGGAGTAGTTTAGGAGGATCCCAGGCAGGAGGCCTGCGCCTCTTTCGATCTGTATCCCAGTTTGTGCTAGCCTTCTTAAGGCAAACTTGTTTAACTTATGTCTGTACTCAGATATTGTTGCTTCCGCTGACTCGTCTATGATCGAGCACTTGTATTCGAGCCCTCGAGGCCCCTGGCTTGTATTATGATGCTTGTATGACTTATTTATGTTTTAGAGTTGTGTTGTGATATCTTCCCGTGAGTCCCTGATCTTGATCGTACACATTTGCGTGCATGATTAGTGTACGATTGAATCGGGGGCGTCACAGTGCGGTTACGATGTTTGGACACACCATAATATTGTGGTGTTCCAGGTGGCGTGAGCTGTGAAACTATTCCACATTGTTTTAATTGAAGACCAAACTCGTAACTCAAATATTCGTCTCCGCGATCAAATCGTAGAAACCTTATTTTCTTGTCACGATGATTTTTCCACTTCACTCTGAAATTCTTTGAACCTTTCAACTATTTCAGACTTATATTTCATCAAGTAGATATACCCATATCTGCTCAAATCATCTGTGAAGGTCGAAAATAACGATACCGCCATGAGCCTTAACACTCATTGGATCGCATACATCAAGATGTATTATTTCCAATAAGTCGGTTGCTCGCTCCATCGTTCGGAGAACGGAGTCTTAGTCATCTTGCCCATGAGGCATGGTTCGCAAGCATCAAGTGATTCATAATCAAGTGATTCAAAAATCCCATCATCATGGAGTTTCTTCATGCGCTTTACACCAATATGACATAAACGACAGTGCCACAAATAAGTTGCACTATCATTATTAACTTTGCATCTTTTGGTTTCAATATTATGAATATGTGTATTACTATGATCGAGATCCAATGAACCATTTTCATTGGGTGTGTAAGCATATAAGGTTTTATTCATGTAAACAGAACAACAGTTTATTCTCTTACTTAAATGAATAACCATATTGCAATAAACATGATCAAATCATATTCATGCTCAACGCAAACACCAAATAACATTTATTTAGGTTCAACACTAATCCCGAAAGTATAGGGAGTGTGCGATGATGATCATATCAATCTTGAAACTACTTTCAACACACATCGTCACTTCACCCTTAACTAGTTCCCCCCAAAAAAAAAAAACCCCCCCCCAAAAAAAAACCCCCCCCGGAAAACCAAACCCCCCCGGCCCTTCCCCCACCCCCGGGGGTCCCCCCCCGGGGCCCCCCGGGGCCCCCCCGGGGCCGCCCCCCTTTTGGGCCCCCCCCCCCGGGGGGCCCCCCCCCCCCCCCGGGGGGGGCCCCCCGGGGCCCCGGGTTCCCCGGGGGGGCCCCCCCCCCCTTTTCCCCCCGGGGCCCCCCTTTTCCCCCCCCCAAAGGGAAGGGCGCCCCCGGGGGCCCCGGAAACCCCGGCCCCGGGGGGGGGGGGAATTTGGGGGGCCCCCGGGGCCCCCCCGGGGGGAAAAAGGGGGGCCCCCCCCCTTTCCCCCCCCAAAACCCGGGGGAAAATTTTTCCCCTTTTGGGGCCTTAAAATTTTAATGGGGGGAAGGGCCCCAAAAAACCCTTTTAAATTTTTTAAAAAGGGGGGCGGGGAAAACCCAAACCCTTTTAAAAGGCCTTTTTTAACCTTTTTTTCTTGGGGGGGGTTTTTTTCCCCGGGGGTTTTGGTTTTTATTTTTTAAAAAAAAAAACCCAAAAAAATTTTTTTTTAAAGGGGAAAAAAAAAATTTTTTTTTTTTGCCCAAAAACCGGTTTTTAAAAAAAAAAGGGAAAAAAAATTTTGGGCCCCCCCCCCAAAAAAAAAAAAAAAACCCCCCCCGGGTTGGGGCCCCCCCACCCCCCGGGCGCCCCGGGGGCCCCCCCCCCGGGTTTCCCCCTTTTTTCCCCCCCCAAAACCCTTTTCCCTTTGGCCCTTCCCTTTCCTTTTCCCCCTTTTTTCCCCCCCTTTTTTTGGGAGGGGCCCCGGGTTTTTTGGGCCGGGGGGGGGGGGGGATGGGAAAACCCCCCCCAAACCCCCTTTTTTTGGGGGGGCCCCCCGGAAAACCCCCCCCCTTTTTTTCCCCGGGGGGGCTTTTTTTCCCAAAAAAACCCCCCCCCCCCTTTTTAAAGGGAAAAAAATTTCCCAAAGGGGCCTTAAACCCCCTTTGGGGCCCCCCCCCCCTTTTTTCCCCCCCCCCAAAACGGAAAAAAATTTTTCCCCCCCCCCTTTTAAAACCCCCCGGGTTTTTGGCCAAAATTTAAAAAAATAAAAAAATTAAAAAAAGGTTTAAAAACCCGTGGGGGGTTTTTTAAAAACCCTTTTTCCCCCAATTTCCCCCCCAAAAAAAATTTTGGGGAAAAGGTTTTTTTTCCCCCCCCCCCCGGGGGGCCCCCCCCCCTTTTGGGGGGGGGCCCTTTAAATTTTCTTTTCCCCCGGCCCCCCCCCCCCGGGGGGGGGAAAAGGGGACCCCGGGCCGGTTTTGGGGTTCCCCCCGGGGGGGAAACCCCCTTTTTTCCCCCGGGGGGGGGTTGGGAAAGGGAAAACCCCCCGGGGGGCCCCCCGGGCCTTAAACCCCCCTTTGGGGCCCCCCCCCCCCCCCCCCCCGGCGCCCCCCCTTTTTTTTAAAATGGCCCGGAAACCCTTTAAAAAAGGGAAGGGGGAAAAAAAGGGTTTTTCCCCCTTTTTTCCTTTTTTTAAACCCTTTTTTTTTTGGGGGGGAACCCCTTTTGGGGGCCCCCCCCGGGGGGCCCCCCCCTTTAAAGGGCCCCCCCC
Organism: Aegilops speltoides; assembly: GCA_021437245.1. Lineage (NCBI taxonomy): Eukaryota > Viridiplantae > Streptophyta > Magnoliopsida > Poales > Poaceae > Aegilops > Aegilops speltoides. The sequence continues at coordinate 486,464,584 of CM038145.1, forward strand.
CCCCCCGGGGGGGGAAAAACCGGTTTGGGGCCTTCGGGGGGTTTTTGGGGGGGCCCCCCCAAAGGGCCCCTTTAAAAGGCCAAAAGGGCCCTTTCCCCCAAAAAGGGGGGGGGGGGCCCGGGGGGAACCGGCCCCCCAAAAACCCCCCCCCTTGGGGCCCCCCCTTTTTTAAAACAAAAAAGGGGGGGGGGGGGCCCCCCCGGGGGAAAAAAAAGGGAAAGGGTGGGGGGGAAAACCCCCAAAAAAAACCCCCCCCCCCGGGGCCCCCCCCGGGGGGCCCCCCCCCGGGCCCCCCGGGGAACCAATTTTGGGGGGCCCAAAGGGCCCCCCCGGGGCCCCCCCCCCCCGGGGGGGGGGGAAGGGGGGGGCCCGGGGGCCCCCCCCCCCCCCCAAAAAGGGCCCCTTTCTTAAAGGGGGGGCCTTAAACCTTGGGGGGCCCCAACCCCCCTTTTCCCCCCCCCCCCGGGGGGAATTTGGGGTTTTGCGGGGGAAAGGGGAAAACCCCCCCCCCGGGGTTTTTTTTTGGGCCCCCCCCCCAAAAACCCCCGGGAAAAAAAAGGGGGCCCCGGCCCCGGGCCCCCTTTTTGGGGGCCCCTTTGGGGGAAACCCCCCCCCACCGGGGCCCGGGGGCCCCCGGGGGCCCCCCTTCCCAAAACCCCCCACCCCCGGTTTTTTGGGGTTTCCCGGGGCCCCGGGGGAAGGGGGGGGCCCCCCCCCCCGCCCCCCCCCCCCCCGGGGGCCCGGGGGGGAAACCCCCCCGGAGGGTTTCCCCCCCCTTTTTCCTTCCCCCCGGGGAAAGGTTTCCCGGGAAAATTTTTTCCAAGGCCCCAAAAAGGGGGGGGGGGGGGGGAAACCCCTTTCCCCAAGGGCCGCTCCAACGACTTCAACAACATCAACTCGTTTGATTGCATCATGGCATCAATCTTCTCCCTCAAGCTCGATGCTTCTTGTTCTCTCTTCATCTTCTCTTTAGTCTTCTTGTCGCCATCGGGCTTGTGCAAATTTCTTGGGCCATCATCATCTCATCTTCATCCATGTTTACAAGTGAGCCTCTCTTTGTTGGGGATTCTTTGTCGATCAACTTCCACTTCTCGCACTTTTGGAGCAACTCCCAACAATGCTCTAATTTGAAGAATCTGCCTTCCGAAGCTTCCATGTCCTTGTATCTATGTTGAGCAATCTTGTCCTACAAAATGTGAACAAAGTGATGCAATCATTTCCCGTTATACATTACGATGATGCACAACTTGAACAAAGGAAAAACAAACTCACATAGTCGGACTCCACGGTGCCACTTGGAGGTGCATTGCAAACTTGCTCCAAGCAAGCTGCCCAACGGCTACACATAGGCTTAATATTCTCCCAACGCCCTTGAACCACCGCTATAGCGAATGATAACAAGTCACGAGCTATCGAGACTAATGGCGAAAAATGAAAGGGAATCGCCAAGACCGAAGAGGCATACCTTGCAGCCATTTCGTCGAACACCTCGCTCGCGGGGGGTGGGTGGGTGTGGCACTGTTGAATGGCATCGCTGGAGCACCTCCTTGCGGGGGTATGGAGTGAGAGGTTGAAGAAGGTGGTTTCCTTTTAGCCGGAACCTTCCTCCGCTTTACGCCCGCGGTCTTGCCGGCATTCTCCGCCGCCGGCCGGGATCGCACTGCGGCGTTGGCGTTCGGAGCGCGGGCTGTCGAGGCGGGGGAGCCAGATTCCCACCCTGCATGACCACATTGCCCTGCCGCTTGCGGCTGGCATGGCGTGTGCTTGGGCGATGGCGGCGGGGGCAACATGGCCGGCGACGAGATCCGCCCGAGAGGAAGGAGCATGCGCGACCTCGACGGTGACGGGGGACAGCATGGGGTTGTACATGGCGGCGAGGAACGGCCGGGAAGGAGGAACCGGAGCTTGCAGAGGGGGGGGGGGCGCAATGGTGGCGGAGGGTGCGGGGAGCGGGAAAGGGCGCGCGGAAATGTTCCTCCTGCCAAATCTCGCGCCGGATAGGGGTTCAGCTCGGGTCGGCCTCCCAGACCGTGAAGATAAAGGTTGGGGGAGAAGATTTGCCGTGTCCCGCAAAAAAATTTGCGGGCCGGGGCGGGATGCGGGGTCTGCTAGAGTTGCTCTAATTACGGCACAAGGTGGATGGATGGATGCAAGTGTTCACATACATCGACACATCGTCATGCATCAAGTGGAGATCAGGAACAAAATGGAATATAACAAAATAAAGACCGTAAGAGAAACTAATTAGATGGGTTTTATGATTCACGAATGTGCCATGTCCAACTAACATGTTTATTCCATTTTCCCCATCATTTCATTTTTATATGGCGACCAAGATGTTTTTGCTTATCCGTGCCACATATTGTTTACATCCCCACCCTCGAGCAAAAAATTATCTCTTCTTTCATCATTTATCTTCTTTTGCCGCTTTGTTTTTCATTATGCTCGTCAAACAAGAATTGCCTTGCCATATACCCTTGCATATTCTTGCAAGTGGAATAGTTATGAGGCCATATCATTAACACAAGTTAAACATTCCCAATTCTAAACACCCGTGGAAGAATTTTCACATACAAGAAATGCCAAACTAATTAAGAAAAAAAATAACATACCATATTCAAATCCATATTAACAAGGTGCAAGACCCTCCTTGATTAAGTAGAAAATTACTTGTTAGGCTAAAATTACCGAGAGCATAACTTCTCTCCCTTGATTCCAAGTTAATTGAAATCCAAAGCTCCCCCAATTCCCAATTCTAAGATAATATTTTTTAATAAACTTGACTTTCTTTTGCACTAGTATATCAATTTTCATGAAGGAGAAACCCCCTTGACTTCAAAAATATATATTATATACTATAAGTTACTATTCACATGATTTTTGCCTTCAGTTTTTTTTTTCTTTTTCGCCCTGAAGTTACAGGGGGTTTTCCTTCGCCAATTTTTTTACGAGTACAATAGAAGGTCAACTTTATTTCAGAAACATTTTCAGTTTTTATGACTTTTTAATTACTATATTTTTCATATAGGGTGTATATACACCCAGTAACCAAAAGTTCCTGTCCGCCTGCGATCCTATCACCCCAGGTCTCCACCCTGCTTGTGTGGCTTTGCCGCTTTAAAACGTCTCGCCGTGCAACTTTTGAGTTCCCGAGCGATTCGAGCTATCCAGCTCACACCGGTTTAAACTGTTTTTGACATGTCAAAAGGAGATTATTTTGAAGTTTTCAGTATTTATTTGGAATTTATTGTTCATGATGTACGGTGGTATGGGAGTAGACGAGCACTAGTTCCAAAATGCTGTGTCCGCTAACAAAAATGCCAAATGGAGGCCAAGCTCCACAAAGATTATAACTAAAACTTTTAAAAAATCAAAGTCATACTTTTACATTTCAATTCTGTTTAAAAAATACGCATATATCCAGAGACAATATGTATATGTGTGTAAACTTTATGATGAAATACATTAAAATGTGAGTTAGACAAATAAATAAGGCCTTTTGGAGGAATTTCACAGGAATTCTAGAGGATAAGATTCTTATAGGATTTTTTTTCTTTAGAGCCCTTTGGTTCATAGGAATTGATTTCTATTCCTACATAGGATTGGTTCCTATCCTCCACATTTCGAAGGAAAATAAACAAGAGCCTAGTCTCAATGAAAAAATTCCTATGATGCGAACCAAATGAAATCTCTTTTCCTAATACTACTCATAAGATTTCAGATACATTTCATCTCATTTCATACAAGTTTCCTATTCGTATGATAATCCTATCCTATGTATCAAAGGAGGCCTAAATATGTGGCTTTTCAGCACATGTACTACTGTTCATTCTCGGAGTCCATAAGGTATTTCATTATGAAATTTTACACACATATGCATTACTCCAACCATCCATATATATAGGGCCCAATACCTTTTTTGAGGGTAACTTCAATTACATGTTAGAGCAGTAATATATAACATGCAAGTTACATAAAGTACACCGTCAAAATTCATACCCGGAAAGAGCTTCTAATGGTATAATTTTCACATTATATATCTCCTTCTTTTTGCAGGAATATCTCATATAGTATTAATATTATCAATAGTCAAAGAAAATCTTGGAAAATATATTAGGCCCTATATATATGGATGAAGGAAGTACATCCTTATATACGCGTGTCTTTATGTATAAAAAATTGCTATTGAAAATTTTGAATTTTGAATATTTCAAAATAAAGGCCTAGATGGAGCTCAGGCCAACTCCAGCGCGCGACCCCATCCAGTCCGGCCCCGTTCATTTGGGGTAAAACGGACAAACCAGACGGCCCAACGCGCGACGCCCTGGACCCATCTAGTCCATTTTGGGTCCGGGCCGACCCATTTCAAGCGCAAACATGCGCGCGGTTTGGGTCGCGGCGGACAGCAAACGGACACCTCACTCGTCCGCGTCGGGGCCGCGTGGTAGGCTGCCACATACCTCCAACCGCCCGACATTAATGCACACGCGTGGTCGGCCCCACCTGTCATCCGCCCAGGCGAACGGTCGCCGTCCTTCTTAAATGGGGAAGCCGTGGACCGGTCGCCGTCCACACTTCCCACTCCAGCCCTGCTGCCTCCTCGAAACCCGACACGCCCCAAACCCTAGCCTCTCCCCGTCCTCGATCTCGCCGGTCGGCCGCCTTGCCGCCATGGGGTTCTGGAACCACGGCCGCAAGGGGAAGCATGACCGCGAGGCTGGCTCGTCCTCAGGCCGCCGCCGCGGCTCCGTGAAAGAGGAGCCCACATCACCACCGCGTAGGGCCCTCGCGTCTGCCCCATTCACCATTGGCCCTACGGCCGGCGGCGAGCGCGACCGGTAGTAGATCAGCGCAGATGTATGCCGGCGTTAGACGAGGACGCCGCTCCTGTGGAGTGACGTGCACCTCCCCAATAACTGGCATCTCTCCGTCGACCGGGTCCTGATCCCGCCAGTCCGAATGAGCGGCCATGCGCACCGCGAGGAGATCAAGCGCCGCCGCCGCCTCCTGCCGGACGACCTGTACTACGACTCCAGGTACGCCCCCGACTCCGTGCTCTTGGACACGTGGTTAAGGGACGAGCACGACGTGCGGCGCGCCTCTTTCTTCGCCGGCACCTCGTCGGGGCCGTGGCGGCCACGTCGAGAGCGCGCAACGCCTGCTCCCCAGGTGCGCGGGCGTACGGGGGTGCGCGGCCTCATGCCCACGCCGTCACCTTCACCATCTCCGTCGCCACCACCACCTTCTCGCATGACAGCGGAGGAGGAGGCCCGACTCATGCAACGTGTCATGGAGGACTCCATGTACACGCACGATGAGCGCCAATGGGAGGGCCTCGAGGAGATGATGACCCTCTCTGCGGGCGGCGATGTCACCATCGCCGAGCTGGAGATGGTGAGGGCGGAGGAGGTGATGGAAGAGGAGCCGGTGGCCGCGTTCCACCCGGGCCTTGTGGGCCAGCAGTGGAGCTGGCTGTGCACGGGTCCGGAGATGGCCGACGCCGTGGGGGGCATGAACTGGTGCCCCACGCCGCCGCGGTCACCAGAGTGGGAGGTGTCGCCATGGGAGGAGGTGGTGCAGACACCTCCCGCCATCCAGCCCACCCCCGTGTACCACGCATCGCCGTCCCACCTCTGGACGCCGTCGGACTACGTTGACCTCGGCAGTGACGACGACGACAATGACGACCACTGAGAAGACGGCGACGGCCACGGCAGGAGTGCGCGGGCAGTGTTTTTATTTTTTATGTTAATTATGGCTGTGGACCGTGGAACTTGGGCCGTTTTGTGGCCGTAAACCCCTAATTATGTTTATGTTTTTATGTTTGCATTTATTTTATATTTTTTGTATTTTATTTTAGTTTTTTGCTTTTTTTAATCACGTCCATCCCAGACATGATTTGAGGTGCGGTCGTGCGTTGGACGCACCGATAACCCAAATAACCCAACCAGACTTGGGCCGCCTCATTGCCGCTCTAAACGGATGAAAATAGGCTAAAACGGACGTCCGATAGTGCTGGAGTTGGCCTCGCTTCGCGGTGCAGCCATTAGTCTAGCGGGTCATCCTCATGCGTGCAGCCAGGGACCAGGATCGTGTCCTGCAGAGGAGTCCCCCCGACCCCCGCGCCGCCCCTCCAGGGCGTCTCGGGGGCGAAACCCTAGATCGCCGCGAGTCCTCCCCTTCCCATCTCCCACCCCTCGCCGCCGCCTGAGGCCACCGCCGGGCAAGCCCGGGGCGCCGCCGAGGAAGGTGGCGGTGGGGCATCCGCTGCTCTGCTTTTCGCAGGGAGCCACGGGGTCTGGGGCAGCGGCCTCGGTTGGAGTGGCGCCACCGGCTCTCCAGCGAGCGGTGGCGCGGGCGTGGTGGCGGTGTCCCTGGCCGCGAGCGCGGTGGGAATCCGTTGGGCATGGACCTCGCGCGGTCCTGGCGTCCGGCGGCACTAGATCTGGCGTCCCCTGCTTTCTCCGTCATGGTGCAATCCCTCCCCTCCGGGCCTGGGTCGGCGTTCTTCTTCGATCTTCGCTCTCTGTGCTGCGGGTGGGTTGGTGGTGTGGAGCCAGACCAGGAGAAATCCATGGCCGGCCATGGCTGGCCGCGACGGCGGCGGCGCCCGAGGGCACCGTTCTTCCTCCTTGGAGGCGTTTGTCAGGTCTGACTCCCTCCACCCACCTTCCTCTAGCCTCCCGGGTGAAAGCCCTAACCTCGGTGGGCGGCGGCGGCGCTCCCGCGTCGTTCTCCTTCTTGAAGGCGCCGCCTTTGGGTGCTGTTTGGTTGGTGTGCGCTGTCGGGGTGCATTCGACGTCGTCAGTGGTGTGTCCTCTTCGTCCAAGCTTGGTGCTATCCCTCCTCTACGGCCGGGCCAGGGGCAATTCTGCTTGAGGGAAGCTTTGGCGGCTTGTCGGGAGTGCGGGGATCCTCTCTATGTGGCCATCCTCCGGCGGCATCCATTCTAGTTCTAGGTGGAACATTCTATCTTCCGACGGTACGGCGCCTTTCGAGCCAGGCAAGGAGGTTGTGGCCTTCTTCGGAGATGGAATTGGATGGTTGTGCCGTGCCGGGGTCCATAGCTGTTTGGTGACCACACTCCCTGGTGATGTCGTTCATCCCCTTCTCCTCAGTGCCAGCTTGGTCCTAGCTCCCTGGTGCTTCGTTCTCGGAGGAGGGCCTCGATGTCTGCAGCTGTGTGCTTATCTGTTTTATCTTCTAGCTTGTAGCTTTGAGGCTAGTTAGCTGCTTACCAGCGTCTATGTATCTTACCGTGTTGTTTTTCTTTCTTTGGTTCGTGTGATCTGTAATCCTAGCCGGTTGATGGCTTTGTTAATTCAAAGCCGGGCTAGGCTCGAGCCCCATCTCGGGCTCGATTGATGCCTTTTCTCTAAAAAAAGATCGTGTCCTGCAGCCAGCAGCCCAAGCTACACGCCTAGCTCCTGTCATTTGTCAAGCGACAAGACTGGACACTGACGAATCAGTCCACAATCGAGCAGTGTTGCGTCTTTGAGAAATTGATTCACTCGTACGTGTACACGCCATAATCTCGCAGGCAGGCACAGCACAGAGCAATGGTCTCTCCTCCAGGCTCCAGCGCCCTAGCCTTCTCTCACAAGCAACAGTAGAAGCTGAAGTTAAATGCATGCCCTGCGCTGCCATCTGTCCTACCCGACGTGTCTTCTAGGCCAACTCGGACGCACGACCCGAAACGGGCGTTTGTTTTCTTCGGATTTTGTTCGTTTGGGGTGAAAATAAATCCGCGTCTGTTTAAATTTGAGTTCGCGTCAGTCGGGCGCCCAATGTGCGGCTGCATCTTATTTCCGTGCATGCAAATGTGAGAACCAAGGATGTTAGTCGTGGCCGCGATTCACACTAGTTCACGCCGACCGGCAACACAGCCCGGCGTACAATCTCATGCCGACAGCAAAGCCAGCGGCCGGCACAGGAGCCAGCCTTCAAAAAGACATGTTTCATGCCGGCAACAAAGCCAGCGGCCGGCACAGGAGCCGGCCCTCAAAATGAACAAGTTTTTGACGCCGGCAACAAAGCCATCGGCCGGCACACCAGTCAGCCTTCAAACTGAATGGATGTCCACCACTGCCCGAGGCCTCACCTAGTTCAGGCCGTTGCGGGCGAACATCTCCATCTGTCGATTCTCGGACCAAGCCTTTCTCTTCGGCGACATGTTGGCCCTACCCACGCTCATGAACCGGAGTGCCACCTCTTTATTTTGGTGTCCGCCATGGTGGCCTCGATCTCAAGCTTTTTGAATTGAGCGGCCTCCTCGATATCAAGCTTCCTCCTTTCAGCGGCCTCCTCTATGGCAAGCTTCTTCGTTTGGAGCTCTAGATATATCTTCATTTGCTCCTCCTTTCCTTTGCTCCTCCTCTTGTCCCTCACTTTCTTTTGGCCCATCATGTTCTCCAAAGCGGCTTGCAAGGCAATGGAAGACGCATCACGTCTCTCATCGACCTTTGAGTTTGTCTTACCCCTCGGCCTCTTGAGCAAGTCTCCCTCATCATCCACGGCCTTCTTCCATCCTTTCTTCTTACGAGCGGCATATTGGTCTTTGACATTGGCACAATCTCTGATGAGCGCCCAACATTGCGTGAGAGTGAACGGCTTGTTCTTGTGTCGGGTCTTGAATGCTTCCAAAGATTGAAATGCCTACACAATCAATGATGACTATGCTAATGTAATAGCGAAGGGCACAACATGTATGAAAATGAAAAACATGCCAACATAAATGGACACAAAATGAAAAGGCAAGAGGTTCATACCAAGTCACCAAGGCCAAGGCCACTCAAGGGACGGGTTTCGACGCTCTCAAGTGTGGCACGGTACTTCTTGCACTCTTGTTGAATAACCCCTGTCTCTTTTGGATTGAGTCGATGTTGCGAGTGCTCTCAAATTGATAGGGGCAAACTTCCTTCGCTCATGGAAGGTTTTAGGAACCCTCCCCCAAAAGATGGCACCTTTTTTCTCGGCACTTCTTATCAGATCTTCTCCTATCTCAATTCAACTCTTGCAAATCAATTTGTCCTCTTTGGGGGTGTATGGCCCCGGGCGAATACTTTGCTTCCTCTGTTGTGCCTTGGCCCTCTGGTTGATCTCATCGACAAACACCAATGGCTCTTGTGAAATGTCGAGCTCTTCTTCCTCATCTTCACAATACAAATCATCATCTTCATGCCATGAGTTGCCATGGTCGTCTTCCTCTTCATCATGGCCAGCAAAATCAGTGTCCTCATAGTGGCTGCGACCGTCCTGGCTCTGGATCTCGTCGGGATCGAAAGTCTGGCCTTGGCCGAGGTGCTAGAAGGCCTCGCCACAGGCTTCCTCTCCGCGGCGATGATGGATTCCTTCTCGTCGATGCGGCAAGATGCCGCGATTGGCGCTGGGCGTTGGCCTCGACGGCATAGTCCACAGCCGCCTTCATCTCCTCCGCCTTTGCCCGTCAGCCCCTTCTCTTCGCCACTTTGAAGTCGAGGAAGGGGATCTTCTCCGGCTTGCACTAGGATCGAGGCTTCCTAGGACACTTGCGACCTTTCTTCTTCGCCGCAGGGTGCGCGGCCGCGGCCGCATCGCCAGGGTTTGTCTGGTCGCCATCCATGGAGGAGGGAGGGGAGGGGGCGCAGGGGAAGGTTTGTACGAAATGGAGGGAAAGTGGGGCGGGTGTGTTCTCGACAGGCGGGCCAGGGGATGACAAGGCCGCGCGTCCCGCCCGTCTGCACGCTGTCCGTTTGGCCACAAGCGCGGCCCAAACTTTGGGCGGAAATGGGTCGAAAGCGGACCGAAAACGGACATTTGTCCGTTTGCTCCCGCGTGTTGGGCTGCGATTTGTGTCCATTCACCCCCAAACGGACACGGGCGGGTCAACGTGCATTGGAGTTACCCTTAGGCATCAGTTGGTTTGGAGAAATTTTATAAGATTGGATTCTTATAGGAATTTTTTTAGAGCCCTTTGGTTGATAGAAATGGATTCCTATTCCTACATAAGATGGGCTTCTATTCTCCACATTTCAATATATAAATAATAAACATGAGTCTAGACTCAATGAAATTCCTATGATGTGAACCAAATGACATCTCTTTTCCTATTTCTACTCATAGAATTTAAAATTTTAAGATACATGTCATATCATTTTCTACAAGTCTCTTATTCCTATGATAATCCTATCTTATGAACCAAAGAAGCCTTTAATAGGTAAGACAAAACCTAGGCCTATACACAAGCTACATGCGCACCTCTCCCTCCTCTACTCCGATGAATGACGTCTTCATTAAGAAAGGGGACCACGTCCGACCTACCTCATGAGGGACTCTCAACGGTGCTAGAGCGACGCCAGAGAGGAAGAGTCGAATGCACTCAATGAAGATATTGCAAATTCAGTTAACTTACATGCAATTATATTGCGCTAAAAATCATAAAATCATAAAATGCATGGTTTTTAAATGCAAAATATTGATTTTCTTTTACAATACAAGGAAAAAGAAGATTGAAGTCTTGGAGCATTAGACCATCTGCGCAGCAACCACGGCGACTCCAACACGCGACCCCAAATCGTCTCGCCAGGTCCGCTTAGGGGTATACGGACAGAACAGACAGCCCAACGCGCTGGAGCAAACGGCCCAATGCCCGTTTTCGTTCCGCTTTCTACCCATTTTCTAGCCCAATTTTGGGCTGTGTTTTGTGGCCAAACGAACACGAGTGTACGGGCGCGACGCGTGCCTTTGTCCTCTCCCTGGTCCTCCCGTCGGCGACACATGCACCACCTTTTCTATTCCCCTCCCCCCACTCCAGCCGCTCCCCGCCGCACTCCCCTCTCGTCCCTAGCCGCCTCTGCCGCCATTTTTCTTGGTTGTGTCGTTGTCCAGCACGGCCGGGCACTCGCCCCCTTGTCGCAACCCCGTTTTCTCGACACCCGAGCTGTCCACCCCCAGCCGTCTGATTTCAGCGCATCCGGCGGCCGGATTAGGAGCGGATCCAATTGGATTTGAGATCACCCTATCGGTGGAGGCTGCGCTGTGCAATGGACCGGCCGGGTACTGGACCGCACAACCCGACAATGCCCCCGGGACATATGCATGCATTGACTCCTCCTCTAGCCGCTCGGATCGACCCCGTCGTCGGTTCGTCGAGAAATACCCGAACGACTGTCGTCCGGGCTCGGTGCTGGCTCAAAGGCTCGTGGGCGCACCATTGCTGCTCGTAAAGTGTGACAAGTGTCCATTGAAGGTCATGCACATCGTGCTACAACGCCGGAACATTCCGGATGGGTGTTCGTCAAATGCAAAAACAATGGGGTATGTGCTAGTTTAGCTTCGGTTGTGTTCCCCGATTAGGTGCATACTGCTCATACTCAAATTTTTATTGTGTAAGGAGGATTCAACTTTTGATATTGGGAAGAAGAATACACCAATCTATTGATAGAACCAAATTTAATTGATGTTCGTGCACTTGTCGTTAGAATAGATGCTAGAGATGAGACTAAATATGAAGAAGCAACGTCTACTTCTTTGGACTCAAACAAGAAAGAAGCATGTAAAATAAAAAATTCGCAGATCAACAATAAAGGTATCGAGAAGATATTAATTCAGATTGCAGGAGAGGCTATGGAAGTTGAGTATCTTTTAAAATGTCCTTTTGTGATTCGTGTTTTTTTGGCTTTCTATTCTAGTCAAGATTTGATGAATGTACTTCAACGTATCAAAAAAATCGTCGTTGAAAGTGATAAGAAACACGGCGAAAAAAATATGTGAACAAGATGTGACCTCGCGTTGGACGCACGGTTGGTAGATCCACAAATTCGGACGGACGCGTCCTATTGCATCCAGAAACGAATGAAATCCGGGCAATACGGTTTGGGGTCGTGCTTTGGCAACCCTGCCCATGAACTTCCGACTTCCGTGGCAATTCCAGTTTTCGGGCTGACACCGCCTGACCACCTTTTAAACGCGCCATTACGGCGCAGCACGAGCCACCTCCACTCCTCGTGTTGATCCATTCCCGTGCCTATCGCCCTTAAAAAAGACCACCCATCTTCCTCCCGACCTCATCGACAAGCCCCAGTCCACCGCTTTCTCCCACTCCACTCCAACCTCACTGGCACTGGTAGCTTCCACTCCAAATCTCACTGGTACTGGTAGCTTCCACTCCATTGCTTCTTTCCATCAAGTATCTACCGCTTCACCATCATCAAGATGGCGTATCCGTTGATGCCGGAGGGCGCGACGGCGTTGGAGATCCCCACCGACCGGCCGGCCTTCTACGAGTGTTTCAAGTCCTTTGGCGTCCCCGCGGCCGCGACCGCATTCCGCCTGGCCACTCCGCCGACGGAGACAAGCGCGTCCCGCCCAGAACGCATCACCATCTACATGCCTCCTCCCCCTCCCGAGATGGTCTATTTCGCCAAGCGCTTCGCGTACGCCTACATCACCCCGGCCACGGCCCCGTGCCGCGCCGACCCGGGGCCCTTCATCCGCCGGGTCTTCCGCACCCTCGCGCTCGACCTGCCGCAGAGCTTCGAGCTCCTGCCCCCCGGCCACGGCGCCGACGCGACGGTGCGCTTCCGCACGCCCGACGACCGGGAGGCGGCCATGCGCCGGCAGCCGTTCGAGCTCGACGGCGCCACCGTGAAGCTGGTGCGCGAGGGGGAGACCAGCAACTGCTCCCGCGTCAGGAACGACTACGTCGCCCACGTCGCGCTGCACGACTACCCCGCCGAGCAGCGCACCCAGAAGGAGATCGGCGCCAACTGCGGCAGGTTCGGGTTCGTCCGCGAGATCGACCCGGCCTGCTTCGCGGCGCCCGATCTCGCCACCGTCCGCGTCGTCCTCCAGCTCGAGGACCCTCGAGAAATCCCCCGCCACGTCCGGATCAGGTACCATACTGGCTCCACCAGCGTCGTCCCCGTCGAGATCGTCAGGCTTTGGGACCACGCACACTCCTCCGACGCCCATGGACACTATGTTCCTCTCTTCCAGGCCCCGACTGCGGCGGCTTGACAGATATGATCGTCAGCTGGTTGTGTGCTGCATGAATTTGGCATTCCCAATCCCAGCAGCAAGCTGGTAGTAGTAGTATCTACGCAGGTCAAGTTCTAAATTAGTAGAGCCGTAGCCGGCTTTGGTCGCAGTAATGTCAGTCACTTCTCCTCTCCGTAGCTATATTATGCCAGTGCGTCTGTTTAAGCCTTGGTTCAGTGTATGATGTCTCGGTGGATGGTACTTCAGTTCAGAGAAGGTGATGCTCGCTTAGTGTCGCTTAAAAAAAATGTGTGGTAGAAGCGACATAAAATGTAAACCTCATCTTTGTTATGGAATGGATGCGTACTAGTAGAAAACTGTAACGTTGCATCTGTTTATTTTTTGATGACAATACGTGTCTCGTTCATATCATAACGAACAAAGTACATGTCACGAAAAGATCGACATGACAAAACTGAAAAGATAGCAGAACATCTCTGAGCTCGACACAAACGCCCGTCACCTGCCTTCGGCACCATCATAACAGCCACCGAAGAAAATAATGACGAATCACCTCCTCACCCGAGCTCGACGCGCGGCCTTGCGCCGCGCGGCCGCCACCGCATCGCGCTCGGTGGCGAACTTGGCCGTGGCGGTCTTGCCCTTGACGGCCGCCCTTCGGTTCCTCCTCTTCGCCGATTCTGTGTCCAACTTGGCGATCTCCTCCGGCGTGCACTCCGACCGCGGGTTCCTTTGCACCCTTGGCCTTCTTCTTCTTCACCTTTGCGGGCGGGTCGACGCCCAGGCCGCCGGAATTCGGTGGGGCGTCGGCCATGGACGGGGGAGGGTGGGGGCGGGATGTGGGAGGGTTTGGGGGAAAATGGTGCCAAATGGGGGCGCGGTTTTTTTTTGCTTGTGCAACTGATGGGCGGGCCATGGGAGGACACGCGCGCGCGTCCCGCCCGTCCGCGCACTGTCTGTTTCGTCCCAAAAGTGGCGCAAAGTTGGGCCAGGATGGGTTGAAAGCACTGAAAAAATAGCGCGCTATAACGTCGCTAATAGCACGCTATAGCGTATTGAGAATTGCCTCGTAAAATATATCGATGTACAATGTCTCGCTAATAGCACGCTATAGCGTGATATAGCACGCTAATAGCATATCTTGAAGTCGCCGCTATTTTGCTGTAGCGCGCTATTTTTTTCATGCGGACAGATAGACAAAAGTCCGTTTGCACCCGCGTGCTGGACCGTCTGGTTTGTTCATTTTACTTCAAACGGACACACCCAAAGTTCGCCAAAGTTCGCGCGCTGGAGTTGGCCTAACGAGTACTAGATCAGAAGAGTGATGGGTACACGCCACGATCTCAATGTCAAAGGTACATCAGTGTAGCAGCGTTGAAAGCAACCGTAGGGCTGAAGTCAAATGCATGCCCTGCCCCATTGCAGAACAGAGCTGCATCAGTCCACTCCAATCCAACCCCACGCAGCTGTCGAAACCCAGCGCCGCACGCCTCGCTGCCGGAGCGCCCAGCGACCAACTACCTACCAGTCCACCACTACGCATGGTGCCCATTAAAAGCACCACAACTCTTCGTCCTTCCTAGCAACGTCAGTGCCTTCCTCCTCCCACTTGACTTCTTGCCCTGTGTCGCTCGAGATGCTGCCCGGCAACTCCTTGCTGCCGGAGGGTGCGACGGCATTGGAGATCCCCTCCGACCGCCCGGCCACCGCCTCCATTTTCAAGGGTCGTGAAGACCCTCCTGCCGCGACTGCGGTCCGCGGCCTCCCTGACGTATCACTCCAGGACTCCGGCATCAAGCTGTACTTTTCTTGCCATCGCGATAGTCCCGGAGTGCGCTACGCGCTGCGCATGGCGTACGCGTGCATCACCTCGGAAACAGCACCGTGCCGTGCGAACCCGGGGCCATTCATCCGCCGCGTCTTCCGCACCTTGGCGCTCGACCTCCCGCAGACCTTCCAGCTCCTCCCGCCGGTCTACGGCAGCGAAGACACGCCTATTCCCTCCTTCCATCTATACAGGGCCTAATGCGTCTTTTGAGACTAACTTTGATCAAATATTAGAGCGATAATATATGACATGTACTTACATAAAGCACACCGTTAAATTCATGTGTGAAAGGAGCTTTTAATGATATAATTTTCACATTGTGCGTGTCATGTACTATTAATCTTGTCAATGGTCAAAAGCGGTCTTAAAAACGCATTAGGCCCTATATAGATGGAATGAGGGAGTATCTGATTTCGCACCCCCGTGACCGGGAGGCGGCCATGCGCAGGCAGCCGTTCCAGCTCGACGGCGTCACGGTGAAGCTCGTGCCTATTCAGATTGTTCTTAACATTTCGCACGGCTACATGGTCCACGTAGACTGCACCGCTACCCTATCGAGCAGTGAACGGGGATAGATGCCAAGGACAACTGCCGCATATTTGGGGCTGCGCGCGAGATCGACGGTGCTTGCCTGGGAGCACCCGACCTCTCCACAATCCGCGTTGTCCTGGTGTCGGGGGTTGGGTGCGACATATGCCAAAGAATGGCTTATCATGGTGGGGGCGAGTAGAACGTCGCCGGTGCTTGGAAACGGGATAAGGCGTAGACATGCACGCCGGCGAATCTTACCCAGCTTCGGGGCTCTCCGGGAAGATAACACCCCTACTGCTGCTCTGTGGGGTCTCCGCATGGTCACTATAGCAAGGTGGCTACAACGATGCTCCTAGAGCTGTATCGGGAGGCCGGAGAGAGCAAGGCTAGTTCTCTCCTCCCTGGTCTATGTATCTATCTCTGAAGGTCCGAACCCTTTGCATGGGTGCCCCGGGGGGTTTATATCGGCCTACCCCCCGGGGTACAATGGTAATCCGACTGGGCGTGGGTCCCAGCCGTCTGTCTCTCATGTTGCCGTCCTTCCCGCCGGCTTCTGGGGCCCGCCGACTTGTGGGTCCCGCGGACAGGCCGGACACTGTGCGGCACTCCTGATGACGCAGGCTTGGTCATGGGGTCGTGGCAACAGTGCCGCCGTCTATCAGGCGATCACTGTCGCCACTCCCCATCCAATCGGGTTTATGGCTTGTGGGGCCCTGGCGGGGAGACGGCCGACTCCAAGGAGGCCGACTCCCGCAGGGCCGTCTTCGGGCGCTCTGGCCGCCTTTGGTTCATCCACTAACAAAGGCCCCACGGTTTCGGACCGTGACAGCCGGGCGTCAGGCACAAGGCATCGCAGACCGTGGCTGAGGTCAGGCGAGCATGGCACAGCGGCGCCGCGCGGAGATCTCCCAAACGACACGGCTCATCAGATCCATGCCAGCCCTCAGAGGCAAGGAGGGGACGCCAAGTCGTGACTGCACTCGCGTTGGGCGTCGGAGGTCATGGGCCGACTCCATAGTCGGCACTCCCGGAGGTCGCCACCGAGTCGGCTTGCTTTGAGTCGTCCTCGGGACTCGACCTCTCCGAGGTCGCCAAGCGAGACTCGGCTTCTCGAGATCGCCACCGACTCGGCTCTCTAGAGATCGCTTAGCCGGGACTCGGCTGGAGGCGCGGCCTGCCTGGATGTCTTGAAAGATCCTGGTCCCTGTGTCAGCCTACCGTGGCCCATTATCCGACAAGAGTCCCGGCTGGTGAAGTTCGCGGTCGCCGCTCGTGGGGGCTTCAACAGTTTCAACTTCCCAAATACCGACTCGAGACTCGGCTGTTGTTTTTGGGCCGTCTCGCCGAAGTCGGACTTGTTCAGCGAGGGGCCACTGCTGGTAAGTCGCGGCGGAAATCAGCGGCGATCGACACGCCTCTGCGCCATCGAGGCGGTCCTATCGCGGGCGCCACGTGGGAGGATAGTCGCCCACCCACACGCCGCTGACGGACGGGCCGCTGGCGGGCCCGCCATCACGCGCTTCCGAAGCGGATCCGCTGCGGTCGCGAACGGTTATTTCTATCGCTGTTATTCTGCGCGCAGAACTTCGTGGGTAAATCGTGGGCGGCGTGGGGCTTCGCGCGCAGCATCCCACGCCCGCCTCGCTCCTCGGCCCGAGGGCTATAATAGGCAGGAAGAGCGGGCGCACCGCACGCGCATCCTCTCCCCGCCTCCTGCCTTCTTCTTCTTCCTCCGCCGCGAGCAAAGCACTCTCTCGCCGGGCGATGAGTTCTTCCTCCACCGCGCCGCCTCGCGCCCGGCGCAGGGACGGTTTCGGACGTGGAGGCGGAGTATATCGAGTTCTCCGCCGGACCCGCTGCCTCCCAGCGGACCTCGTGCACGCCTGGCCCGCGCCGGGCGGAGATCCGCCCGCGCCGGAGGAGGGCGAAGGGTCGCCTTCCGCTGCACCTCATGCGCTGGTTGGCTGCCGGCGAGCGGGTTCTTCCGCTGCCTCGAGTTCCACAATCTTTAGCCGCACCACCTCACCCCAAACGCGGTGGTGCTGCCTCCGCCGCCACTCAGTGCGAAGGCTTCTCGGCGTTCTTCCACACTCGAGTTGTGGGGAGAATTCTTTCTTCAAAGCTCGCACGCAGGCCACCGCACGCCGCCTGCGGCGGCACCTACATCGCGGTGCGGCGCTCGACGGCCGACAACCCTTTCCCTCTCATCTCGCTGGTGAAGTCGGTGAAGATGTGGCAGCGCTCCTAGTTCTATGTGAAGAACATCTCCATCGACGGCGACTGGGTCAACCTGCCACCCTTCAACCCCGAGCCCTTAACTGGGAGGCTTCCCAGTTGGTCCCACCGGTCCAAGTCGCTGACTCCCTCCGGAGCCGCCGCCGTGGCGCGACTCCAGTTCTCGCTTGATCGGAGGGCCTCGCCGGATCCGACCTTCGCCGCGCCGTGGCGTGCCGAGTCCTCCCACCTGTGGCTGGCCTCACCTCATCTGCCGATGAGCGCCGCCACGACCCGAGCCGATCGCAGACCAAGGAGATGCCCCGCAGGGAGGTGGCGAACTTGGTGAACCACATCGCGCACCGCGAGTTCACGGAGGACTGGCAGTTCGGCAAGGAGCCGTACTCGCGCGACAACACCCCTCCAGTGGTAAGTTGCATCTTTCTGTAGCTTGATCTTCTTTGCAGCCGACCGCTTCTAATCGCCATTGGCTCTTCGGCGAGAACCCCTCATGGATCCGCGGCGGCGGCATGAGAGACCCGCGACCACGCCCCGATCGCGAGGACAGCGACGCCGACGACCCGAATTGGGGGCGGCGGCGTTGAAAGCCGACGCCGAAGGCGGCGAAGAAGGCAGACGGCGGCCTCGAGCCATCGGCCACCTTCGCCGACCGCCCGATGGCGACACCGACGTGGAAGTCGCCCCACGCCCCAGCCGAGGGCCGCCCTCCGCCAAGGCGGCGCGAAGAGGCGCCACGCTGGCCGAGCACACGGGCGGCAAGCGAAGAAGTTCAAGGGCGCGGCCGCCGCGACCAAACGGGAGGAGGCGGCCGCGAAGGCCAACCGCTTCCGAAGGGAAGTGAAAAGGCCGCTGTTAGTTTCCGCGTAAGTCTTTACGCTCTTTTATTTCCTTTGTTGGATCTTATCCGAGTCTTCTTTGATTTTCCCTCCATTCTTATCCAGAGCCCCCCTCTCCCTTGAGAGAGCCGCCGTCCGCCAACACCCGGCGGGTCGATCCCGCCGCCGACCTTCAGGAGGCGACGGAACGGAACGCGCGGGAGAAGCGCGATGAGGAGGAGGCCGACCGCCTGGAGAAGGCGCAGGCCGAGAAGGCGGCCGCCAACGCCCAGAAGAAGCTGGAGGAGGCCGAGGCTGCCGCCGCGACGAAGCGGCGTGCTGAGGAGGTCGCGCGTCGCCGATCGGCGATGCTCGTCCCTCCGTTGTCGTCGGTGCCCCCGGCTCCAGAGTTCACGGGGAAGACCGGAGAGGTCGGCACCGAGAACCCCCTCGTGGAGGAGGGCGGCGAGGCTTCGGGCTCGAACACTCTCGCGCCGCCTCCGCCGCCTCCGCCACCGTCTAGGAGGCCACACGGCAAACTGCCAGTGGGCCCGCAGGATCCTCCGATCACGGACGATGCCGAGGCGCGACTGCTTCTTCAAGTCGCCGTGCCGGCACGCCGCCGGCTTGAGAGGACGAGCTCGGCACCGCGAGCTCGGGAGACCGGCGCAGCCAGCTCGGCGAGTCTGGACGTCGAGGCCTCCAGTGCCGCGCCCACCGGCTGGTTGCACGGAGGCGGCACCAGCCCGCTGAACCAAGCCCTCCTGGATGTCCAGGCGAAGCTGCGCGCGGAAAGCGACGCCCTCCAAGTCTGCACCAGAGTGCATCTGGCCGTGCGGACATCCGTCCGAGTAAGCTTCCTTTCTCTTTTTTAATTCCTGTCTTTCTCGTGAGGCGCGCCACGCACTCCACCGTGTAGTCCTCGAAGTTCGGCCGGTGCTGAGCAGCGGTTCGAACTCCTCTAGCAAGTCGAATACTAACTTTTACCTTTGCCGGCTTTTGTAGGAATATCATAACCTCCGCGCCACTGCCTTCAACCGCAATGTCGAGGAGCTGAACAAGCGGACCGCCGACTTGACGGAAAGCCGGGGTGAGCTCTTTTTTTCTTGGGCGCACATGGCGCACTGCTGGCTGTAGTCCCCGAGATTCGGGCCGACTGCTGAGTAGTCGGGCCGGATCTCCCCGGCGATCTTATTTACTGATGACTTTTCTTGTCTCTTTCTTCGTTCTTCAGGCGCCAATGCCGCCCTTCAGGAGCAGCTGGGTGAGGCCAACACTGCTCGTCGTGCCAAGGAGGAGGAGTGCGGCCGGCTCGCCAAAGTGCGCGATCTGCTGGCGACGCAGCTGGCCGAAAGGTATGAGCTACTCGTATATGCAGGACGAGGCCAAGACGCGGGAGGCCGCCCTCATGGCCGAGTTTGAGATCGAACGTTCCGCCTGGACCGACCGGGAGGCGATGCTGACCTCTGGCTACTACGAGCTCGAGGACATCGTTGATGGTAATTCTCTTTCGTTTCTTTGGTCTTTCGACTTCGTGTCAGGCCGATTTCTGATTTTTCCGACTATCTTCTTTTTTGTCTTGGCAGACTTCTTTCCTGGTCACTCACAGGCCGTCCCTCTGGCCATCGAGGCGGCTTGGGAGGCGCGAAGGGCGAAGGGTGAGGTGATCGCCGCCAATGCCCCCCGAACCATCGACGAGCAGCTCCTGAGCATCGAGGCCCGTCTTCGTCCGGCTCACCGGCTGCTGCGCCGTCTTCAGCGTGCCGGTGCCCAGGTGGTTGCCGCCCTGTGGCCGGACGTGCCGGCTCTGCGCACCGCCAGTCGGACTGCCGACTGGCTGGAAGTCGCCGCCGGCCGTCTTGAGGCTTGGAAGGGCTCGCCCGGCCGAGCACGCCGGGCCTTGGAGTTCGTCAAGGCGTGGTATCCGGGGCTGGACCTGGACCGCCTGGCCGCGTTCCGGTCAGAAGCCCAGGCCGAGCTGGAGGCCGTAGAAGACGCCCTTGTCGAGCGCGAGGCGGCCATCGCCGAGTACACGGACACCAGCGTCTTCGTGCCCGAGCGGACTGAAGGCGGCGAGGAAGCACCACCGGACTGGTTCGGGATGAACCCGGAGTACAAGGAAGACTCGGCGGAGGTGATCGACTCCAGCGCCGAGGAGGAGGACGAGTCGGAGGACGGAGGCGAGGAGGAGGCGCCAGAAGATTTGGCAGCGGCCAGCCTCGGCCCGACAAGGCGCCAAAGAACGAGCCGAGCAGGAGACAAGGCAACCGCCACCGGAGGCGACCAAGCTGAGCCCAGCCGACTGCCCCGGCATCCGACACCGCCGTCACCTCCGATCCTCCGGCCCCGGAGGCCACCTCCTAGACTGCTTCTGTTTATCTGTCTTCAGTAATCCTTTTGAAAGACTTGTTAAGTTCGAACAATTCCACCCGCGGGGTGTATCCTGAATTTCTATTCGGAGATTCGGCCGAGGGCCTATGTAAATATTTATCTGATTTCCGCCTTTCCTTGCTTATTGCTCCTTAGACTTTTTCCTTTGCCGCCTTCCTTTAGTTGCCGCCTTGCCGGCTGGGCAGCCGCTCTGCGGACTGTCGCCACGTCAAGTGCTTGGCTACTTCAGGAAGGCAAGTACTTAGCCGTTTAGAGTTTCTTTAGCAAGTCGGCTAGAAGGCGACAGGCCGACTATCCGAGAGTCGGCTGTCTTTGTTAAAAGCTAAGACGAAGAGCCGACTACTGATGAGTCGGCTCTTTGGGGGGAGGCTGGTAGCCGGCTTGAGCCATGCATATGCTTTTAGGTCCTTAGCCATTTTTCATGTGTGCGCTCGTTCTTGCTTGTTCTTCGCTTACCAGCATCGCTCATGCGCTGCGGCTTTCGACAGGAGACGGCTTGAGCGCAACACATTACTTGTCCGACTGCAGGAAGCATTTCATAGCGCAAGACGGCAAGTCCCCGGGCTGACTAGTCGGACCCGTGTCGATAAAGATGATAAAAACAGTGGCATGTTCGGAAGCGTAATTCTTATCATACAGATAACAAAAAGGCAGTCCCCAAGCTCATCCCGGGGGGCCTAAGGTCTTAGTACTTTAATACAAAAGGGGTAGTGCGATACATACCGTGATCAATCGTAAAATCTTCAAGAAGATTCGCTCCACGGCGCCTGCTTTTGCCGAGTCGCCCTCTTGCGCGCCGAGGCTTCGAAAGGCCAATCGTAGTAGGCGCTGCTCCTAGTACCTTGTCGATGATGAAGGGACCCTCCCAAGGCGCCGACAACTTGTCTTTGGCGGCTGTTCTCTCGAATCAGCCGAGCACAAGGTCACCCTCTTGAACGATCTCGGCTTGACCTTGCGGTTGTAGTATCGGGCGCAGACTCGCTGGTAGATGCCGACCCATCGAGTGCCAACAATGGCCCTCTTCCAAAGAGGTCGACACCGCCTTGGCGTGCTTCTTCACTTCCTCTTCGTGTACATGGTGACTCGTGGAGAGTCGAACTCTATATCCGCCGGATGGCAGCTTCGCACCGAGACGAGGAAGAAAGGCGTGAAGCCGGTTGACTTGTTTGGAGTCGTCGCGCAGACTCCAGAGGACGGCCGCAGCCTCGACCCAACAACCGCCGAACGCCGAGTGGTTCGACCAACGAGGCTTGATGCTTGACAGATGAGGCCATTGGTCTGCTCCACGCCGCTTGATTGCGGATGGGCAATGGACGCTAAGTCCAGTCGGATGCCCTGCGTCGTGCAGAAACGAGCCAAGGCGCCCTTGGCAAAGTTTGTGCCGTTGTCGGTGATGATGTTGTGCGGTATGCCATACCGCACTGTGATGTCGGCGATGAAGGTTACTGCAGTCGGCCCGTTCAACTTCTTAATGGGCTTTGCTTCCACCCACTTGGTGAACTTGTCCACCGCGACAAGAAGATTTGTTAGGCCGCTTCGGGCCGTCTTGAATGGTCCTACCATGTCCAGGCCCCAAACTGCAAAGGGCCAGGCGATGGGGATTGTCTTCAGCGCGGAAGCCGGCTGAAGTGGCTTGGACCGGAACGTCTGGCACCCCTTGCATTTTTGGACTAGCTCTTTAGCTTCTTCCAGGGCAGTCGGCCAAAAGAAGCCGTGCCGAAAGGCTTTGGCCACGAGTGCCCTTGAAGCCAAATGGTGGCCGCACTCGCCCTGATGGATGTCTCTAAGAATCGCTTGGCCTATTCTGATTCCACGCAGCGCTGGTAGACACTAGTGACACTGCGCCTGACTAGCTCTCTGTTGACTATGGTGTATGATGCCGCTCGGCGCTGCACTTGCCGAGCCAGGATCTCATCTGTTGGCAACTCTTTGTTCACTAGAAATTTGAGGATGGGCTGCGCCCATGAAGGTGATGCTATCTCTTCAACTGCTACCACGGCGACTTGGACAAGGGTGGCTGGGCCGGGAGGCGGCGGGTTGAGTCCGCGCCGTTCTTTGGATTAACGGAGTCTCTGGGCCGACTGGGGCAGCTCCCGGGCCGGGTTCTGAAGTCCTCGGGCCAACTGGCACAGTCCCCGGGCCGGGCTCTGAAGTCCCCGGGCCGACTGGCGCAGTCCCCGGGCCGGGCTCTGAAGTCCCCGGGCCGGTTTCAACTGTGGTTTTCTTGAGGTCGCCTGCTGGGGCTTTGGAGTCGGATCCGACTATTTCTGGCGGAGCCGGCACGAAGATGGAGTCCAACTCTGGTGAAGGCTTGATAGACGGCTTGAGGAGGCACTGAAGGACGACGCCGGAGGGTATCGCTTGGCGAGTGGAGCCGACTCGTGCCAAGGCATCTGCTTGATCATTGTCATTTCTTGGCACGTGAAGGAACTCGCACCCCTCGAAGTATCCGCTGAGTTGCTGCACCAGGAAACGGTAGCTCGCCATGTTTGCGTCTTTGGCGCCCCGCCACGGATGATTGCTGAACCACCAAGTCGGAGTCGCCATAACGTGATCCGCGATGCCGAAGTTCTTTGGCAAGCCGGAGCACATGAATGAGCGCCTCATATTCGGGCGATGTTGTTGGAGGCGGCGGCGGATCTGCAAAGACATACTTGAGCTTGTCGCCTTAGGGAGGAGGATGACGCCGCCCAAGGCCAGTGCGCATCTTGGAGCCGCCGAAATGCATCCGCCAATGAGTGGAGTCGGTATTTGGCGGCAGAGTATTGGGTCTCGCCCGGTCGACGAGGAAGTCGGCCAGCCGCGACTTGATGGTATAAAAGGGCTGGTAGTAGATGGTGTAGGAGCTAGATCTATAGCCCATTTGGCCACTCGACCGAGGCGCCTCTGGCCCAATGATCTCGGCGAGTGAGCGGTGCAAACCACAAATGATTGGATGCTCTTGAAAGTAGGGCTTCACTTCTTGGCGGCAAAATTCACGCCAGAGCACATCTTTCCGTAGTGAGGGTAGTTCGCTTGAGGTCGACAAGACTCGCCAGTAATATACCGGTCTCTGGACAGGGAGCACCTTGCCTTCCTCCTTGCGCTTGACTACAATGACTGTGCTGACTACTCGGTTGGTGGCGGCGATGTACAAGAGCATGGGCTCTTTGGGAGTCGGAGCCGCCAACACGGGGGAGTAGTCAACTTTTTCTTCAGCTGGAGAAAAGCTTCATTCGCCTTGTGGTTCCACTCAAAAAAGGTGGTCTTCTTCATCAATTGATACAAGGGCAGAGCTTTCTCGCCCAGCCGACTGATAAACCGGCTAATGGACGCCAGGTAGCCGGTGAACTCTCGCACATCCAATAATACCGGTACCTCCATTCATCGATGGCCTTGATCTTCACGGGTTGCACTTATGCCGCTGCTCGAGACCAGGAAGCCAAGGAGCTGGCGGTGGTACTCCAAAACGCACTTTCGTGGTTGAGCTTGATCCAAATCGGCGAGATTTTAAAGGTCTCCTTGAGGTCTTCCAGCAGCTTCCCCACGCCTCCGCCTTCACCACCACATCATCCACATAGACGCATGCTCCGCCGAGTTGCTTGAGGAGGCACTTCGCATGCAACGCTGAAAGGTGGCGCCGCATTCCACTAGCCAACGTCATCGCTGCAGCGTAGGCTCCAAAGGGCGTGATGAATGCGGTCTTCATCCGTCTGGCTGGGTTCAGCTTGATCTGGTGGTATCCCGAGTATGCGTTTAGGAAACTCAACAGCTCGTGATCCGGCTGTGGAGTCTATCACCTGATCAATTCTTGGCAGAGCAAACGGGTCCTTTGGGCAGGCTTTGTTGAGGCTTGTGTAGTCGATGCACATCCGCCACTGCTTGTTCTTCTTTAGTACCAAAACCGGGTTTGCCAGCCACTCTGGAAAAAAAATACTTCCATGATGAAACCGGCTGCCAGGAGCCGGGCTATCTCTTCTCCAACAACTCTTCTTTTCTCTTCTGACAGGCGGCGCAAGGGCTGCCTGACAAGCTTCATATCTGGCCTGATGTGTAGCTTGTGCTCGGCGAATTCCGCCGGTACACCCGTCATGTCTTTGGGGGACCATGCAAAGATGTCCCGATTCTCACGGAGGAAATCGACAAGCTCGCCTTCCTATTTGCTGTCCATGCCCGTGCCCATGACAGCGTACCTTTCTGGGTGCTCTGGGTCCAAGGGTATCTTCTTGGTCTCTTTGGCCGGCTTGAATGATCCTTCTACCTCCGACTCCTTGGGGTCGGGCGACATCTCTGGCTGCTTTCCGGCCATTGCCACGACTCGGTCAAGGAGCCGCCTCGCCGCGATCACTAAGGACTCGCCAGCCGACCGCTTCTCGGCCACAGTGACGACTTCTTGTAGTCGCGGCCACGTTAGAATCCCTTGAACTCGCATCTTCATCTTGAGGTAGGCGAGGGGAACCGCCATGAACTTGGCCAAGGCAGGTCGGCCAAGCAGAGCGTGGTACGGCTCTCCAAGTCCACCACCTCGAACCAGACCGGCTCTCGCGGAAGTGATCTTTGTCTCCGAAGAGGACGCCTATCGTGATCTTGCCGATCGGTGAACAGAAAGGCCGGGTACAATTCCATGGAACACGGTGCGGCTGCTCGCACTGTCTTTGCTTGATTCCTAGCTTCTCCATGGTGTCCTTGTACAGATGTTTATGCTGCTGCCTCCATCTATCGAGGACCGCAAAAATGGGCGCTCGCCTATCGGTGGCCAAGGTTGCACCTAGGACCCGGGCATAAGAGCTCGGACTCGCATCACCTCTGGGTGATCCGCCCGACTCACCGATAGGCCTCTCGACCAATGCATGAACACTGGGGCATCTGCTGCTACAGCATTTACTTCTTGTTGCTGTTGGCGCCTACTGCGCCGGTCATCTGCCACACTGGTGAACACTACATAGGCTCCATGCTCTTACTCGAACTTCGTCTGACCGCGCTAATCGGCCGGGCCGCCGCCTGGGCCGGGCGGCGGCGGAGGCGGCGGCCCAGCTGGCGGTGGAGGAGTGAGGCCGTCTTCCTTGGCGTTCCTGGTGAGCCAGTGGCATTTCCTGGTGGTGTGGTTCGACGGCTTCGCGCCGCTGTGGAACTTGTAAGGACCATCCAAAGTCTGCTCATAGGAGAAGGCCGGCAACCAATTGGACTTGCCGCCCTTCTGCCGCTTGGACGGAGGCTGCCACTCCGGCTGCTGATCTTCTACTGCTGCGACCTGCCGACTGTTGGAAGTCGGCTGCGGGGCCTTGCGCTTGTTGTCGTTCTGTTGCTGTCGCCGACTGGTGTCTCCAACCGAAGTTATGGGAGCCTGGGGAGTCACTTTGCCAGCCGCGTTGACTTGAATCTCCGACTTCATGGAAGAGTCGGCCGTGGCGTATTTGTCTGCTATGACTAGCAACTCGTCTAGGGTTTCTGGCTCGTCGCAGAGGAGTTTGTGCTTGAGGAGGGTGCCCTCTCGGCACCCGGCAGTGAAGTACTCGATAGCCTGCACCTCGTGCACACCTTCGCAGGAGTTTCAAGCTTCGCCCTCAGCAAGGAGGTAGTCGCGTGTTGATTCTTCAGGCCTTGCACGCACAAGGAGAGCCTGGCGCTGCTTGGGAGGTCGCTTATGCGTGCTTGTGAAGTTGCGGATGAAGGCTTCGTGAAGTCGACCCAGCTGTTGATGCTGCGGGCTTCAGTTATTCAGCCATGTCCGCCGTGCCTCGAGCATGAGGGGAACGATTTCACGGCAACTCGCTTGTTGCCGTTTGCTATGCTGACGGCTGTGGAGTAGTCTATTAGCCAGTCCTCTGGCTTCATGGAGCCGGTGTACTTGGGTGTGTCTCGGGGGAGCGTGAACCCTTTGGGGAAGGGCTCGTCTCTGATGTGGGGCCCGAAGCAAGGCGGACCCAACTCATCTTCTTCTTCCAGCGCCAGGGATCGGTGGAGTCGATCGATCCGATGGCGGGCGTCATTCTCTCAGACTCCCTCTTGGCGGCCAAGGCGACCTCCGAGAGTCGGATGCTCAACAGGTGGCGGGGAAACTCGCTGTTCTCTTCTGGGCGGGGGAGGCAGATAATCGTCCCGCCGCTCTACTGCTCTTGGGCGGCCGTCTTGGTCGCGGCCGATGGTGATATGAGTCCGACCGTGACTAGCAGTCGGCTCTTTTCTTCTTCATGACTCCGCCAATGGCGTCCGGAGCTCGCGCTTTGATCTCGGCGGGAGGTAAGTCGTTGCTCGGTTGCCGCAATAAGATCTCGCGGCCGCCCGGCGCGTTTTGTGCCGCAACCGCGCCAAAGAGCTACCGGACTCGCTCCGTCATCACACGGCGCTCTTCGCCTCGGTTCTTCAGCTCGCTCGCCGCCGCTTGGGTGGCGCGGATGTTCTCCGCTGGTGGCGACATGCGGGCGTTTGCCCGAGCAAGTCGGAGATGGCAAGGCTGCCGCCGATCAGCACCTAGACGGCTCGCCCGCTTGAGCCGGGCGAGCGCTTACGGCGCGATCCATCTCGCTGGTATGCCTCGACAAGCGCCATGCTTGCTTGCCGCTTCTTGCGCCGCCGATGATCTCAAGGCGCGCGCCCAGCGTCTCGGTGTCTGCGTCCTCTCCGAATGGGCGCGTTAGGTCTTGCAGTACGCAGCTAGCGGGTCTGGGCTTTTCATCGGAGTGCTCGCCGTGGCTGATGACGAGCACCACCGCGGACGGCGCTCCGCCGCTTCCTCATACGGAAGCGCTCGTCAGAGACCACCACGCTGGTGGGGAAAACATCGCGACACGGCGCCGAGTCGACCAAAGATCGGGTCGGAGGAGCCTACGGACTCCAAGTCTACGGCAGGCTCGCCGGCGATGTGCAGTTGGTCGAGGAGGCCCGCGAGAAGGCTCTCGGGGCCACCCGTGCCTGCATCGGGTGCAGGTTCGTCGGAGAGGCGTACCTCGCCAATGAGTTCGGCGAGGCCGCTCGCGGCGCAGGCGGCTTCAGCGCCGCGCATCGTGTCGATGCAGACTCTATCTGGCGAGGCTGGCTGACTGCGCTCGCCAGGGAGGAAGAGGGTTCCCATCCAGAACAGATCTCCGGACGACGGTGCACCTCGCCCCACGGTGGGCGCCAAATGTCGGGGGTTGGGTGCGACATATGCCAAAGGATGGCTTATCATGGTGGGGGCGAGTAGAACGTCGCCGGTGCCTGGAAACGGGATAAGGCATAGACATGCACGCCAGCGAATCTTACCCAGCTTCGGGGCTCTCCAGGGAGATAACACCCCTACTGCTGCTCTGCGGGGTCTCCGCATGGTCACTATAGCAAGGTGGCTACAACGGTGCTCCTAGAGCTGTATTGGGAGGCCGGAGAGAGCAAGGCTAGTTCTCTCCTCCCTGGTCTATGTATCTATCTCTCTCAAGGTCCGAACCCTTTGCATGGGTGCCCCGGGGGGTTTATATAGGCCTACCCCCCGGGGGTACAATGGTAATCCGATCGGGCGGGTCCCAGCCGTCTGTCTTCATGTTGCCGCCCTTCGCCGGCTTCGGGGCCCGCCGACTAGTGGGTCGCATGACAGGCCGGACATCGCGGCGGCACTCGATGACGCATGCTTGGTCATGGGTCGGGCAACAAAGGCCGCCGCCTCATCAGCGATCACTGTCGCCACTTCCCATCCAATCGGGTTTATGGCTTGTGGGGCCCTGGCGGGGAGACGGCCAACTCCCGCAGGGCCGTCTTCGGGCGCTCTGGCCGCCTTTGGTTCATCCACTGACAGGCGGCCCCACGGTCTTCGGACCGTACAGGCCGGCGTCGTGGGCACAGTGCATCACGCACTATGGCTGAGGTCAAGGCAGGCATGGCAACAGTGCAGTGCCTCGCCGGAGATCTCCCAGCGATACGGCTCACTGTAGCCATGCCAGCCCCTCGTAGGCAAGGAGGGACGGCCACGTCGTGACCGTACCTCGCGTTGGGCGTCGTGAAGTGTCATGGGCCGACTCCCATAGTCGGCACTCCCGGAGGTCGCCACCCTGGAGTTGGCTTGCTTTGGAGTCGTCCTCTGGGACTCAGCCTCTCTGGAGGTCGCCAACTGAGACTCGGCTTCTCGGGAGATCGCCAGCTGGGACTCGGCCTCTCTGGAGGTCGCCTAGCTGGGACTCGGCTGGAGGGGCACGGCCTGCCCCGATGTCTTGAAAGATCCTGGGTCCCGGGTCAGCCTACCCGTGGCCCATTACTCTGACACCTGGAGGTCGAGCACCCTCGAGAAATCCCCCACAAGCTCCGGATCTTCTACGACGATGGCTCCGCAAGCGTCATCCCTGTAGAGATTGTCAGGGTTTGGGAACGCTCACACTCCTACGACGCCAATGGACGGTACATGCCTCTCTTCAAGTGCCCACCTGAGAGGCCGATCAGTGAGGATGAAGCTTTGAGGGCTCTGGCCATTTGGCTGCGTTCAGTGGTATGAGGACAAGCTCCATTCTAAATTAGGGCCGTAGCCGGCTTAGTCTTAGCAATGTTACTTCTAGTTAGTTTTTTGAGAGCTAGTATTTCGGTGTGTGTTTGCCGAAGGATTTATTGTATGATGTCCATGTGTACTGTGGGGAAGATGATGCTTGGTTGGTTGTTCTACTTCCTTGTCTTGGAGCTTATGTTCTGGGGGCAATCGGACATAAAAAACATGCAATGTCGCATCTTTTGTGATGGAACAGAGGTGTCTAATGCAATTTATGCACATTTTCATGCATGTTATGTCTTTTTTTTGTCACAATGCATGTGTTTGAACTCAGTTATCGACTTGCTTCTTAGATTCTAAGATTTTAAGTGTTACTTCTTGGATTCCAAGATGTAAGTGTATTTGATTGTGAAAGAAAGCATAATGCGCCTAAAATAAAAGGAATCCCTCCAATCCATATTAATTGTCGCAACTTTAGTACAACTTATTTTGAGGAAGCTTAGGACTTACCCGAAAACATCTAGCTATATGAAAATATTTATAAAACTTGTGACTTTTCTTAGAAGTGCACCAATAATTGAGGCTCTTTGAGATTTAACTCCTAAAGAAAGTTATCATTTCAGCCAAACAACAGAGAATAAAAACAGTGTTTTTTAGAGCCGTAAACGATACTACTACTCCCGTAGCAGGAGTACAACAATGGCGACTCTCTGTTTGAGGTCGAGTAGCAAAGAGATCCAAGTCGAACATAAAAGCAGTTCGTAGCAGCAGTGTTGTGTGCTTACTCCTGCCTATTTGCAATAGCTGTAATGTGCTTGCTTTTCCAAGGTGATCTCCTCATTTACCCAGCCAACCGCTTTCTGCCTCCTTCCGTCAGCCAGTGATCTCGCAAGCCAAGGACGTGTCTGGTTGTCATATTAGTTTTTGCATGCACCGCATACACTTTTCAGTTGGGCTGGAGGGAAAACAGCAAAAAACCAACATCTTCATCTAGTTTGGTTGCATGTATGAGCGAACGAAAACTGACATGTTTGGTTGGTCACTTGTTTAGGCGGAAACACAAGGCATGGTGTTTGGTTTCATGCAACGGTTGTTGTCTGTTAATCTCTTTCACGAGGTGGTGAGGTTACCAGCACACATGGGCGTGTAGAACAGACACACAGAAGATAGCAAGCAGTAAGCAGTTTAACATACTACCACACTTAATCATAGTTGTAAACTGTAGAAAACAGTTTTAAACACAGTACGACACTTAAACATAGCAATTTTCAAGCAAACCAGTACAATATAGTTGATACTAAACCAGCTGGAGCAACGGAGAGTTGTCCTAGACTTTCACGATGTCGGCCTCGTCGTGCCTCCCGCATTTGGTCACCACTTCAATGCCGTTGTCGTTGAAAACGATGACCTTGAGCGTGTTGGGAGTCAGCAACTTGAACGTCACCATGTACCCAACCTTGATCTGATGGACAACGGCGAAGGTTGCCCAACCCTAATCGAGGGTGACCATGTCGCTTATCAGCTTCATAGTGACCTCCATGAGCAGTTGGTGTTCATCTTGAGCTTGAACTCCGCTGGCATGACCGGAAATGCTTGGTGAAGTCCCGGAGCATTGGGATCACCTTGCGTAAGTGAGTTCGCACACCCTCCTCATGAGAAGTGCCCGTAGTTCCGGAGCTTGCTGCTAGGGGAATCCTCCGCAAGACATTGCCGTCTGCGGCTCAAAACCTCCTCACGCGTGGTTCGACAACCTCCAAGGGCTGCACCACCTCCTTGCCCCTTCTCCATGGGTGGCACTAGCTCCTTGCCCTTTTCATTGTTCTCCATCTTGATCGCCCTATGAACGCACACAATGTTCATGGCGTTATGAAGAGCACAAAGTTCAAAGGTTGATTGACATTAAAACCTACCATCGAAAAGCCCCTATATTTACCCACCTTGACAGCTACTACTTAACCATAACCTCTGTTATCCCTCTCTCTTCTATGTCTAGCACTCTTCCTCCTATCCATTGCCATGAACTCCAACCCCAGCCCCTTCCCTTGGGGCATTGGATGGAGGGCTTTCTTCCTCGGGTGCTCGCTCGGTGACCCGCACCAAGTTCGAGAACAACATGGAAGTGTTCTTGAACTTTTGCACCAGCGAAGACATGCACGGGGAGGAAGACAATGTGGTGAAGAAGGCGACGGCGAAGGAGTTGAAGACGTTGATTCCAGACCCAGTGAATGGCGCTATGTTAGTCGACATCCTTTGCTGGGCCATGAATCAGGCCGATTCCGGCGACACTAGACAGAGGGCAAGGTGGGCCAAGTACAGTGAGTATAGGGCTCCTCATGACCAGCGTGCCGCAACATACTGGAATGGGACTTTGATGGCGCTAGAGGTTATCGGTTTGGAGCCGGAGGAAGAAGAAGAACCGGTAGAGATGGTTGTCAGGACGCCAGAGCGTGGCCACCGTACTTTGCCAATTGGTCTGACGACAAGGACGCGAGACGGTGGTCCTACCGGAGGACAAGAACAAGGCCAAGGCCACCCGCCGCTCCAACCGCCCCAAGGATCGCCGGGGCTAAGATTAGAAACTGCCGTGTAAGATTTACCCCCAATACCCATTCCCCTTGTACTCAATTCAGATCCAAACCCTAAAATCCATCGCTACTAGGAACTCATGATGATGTTATGATCAGTACTATGGCTATTTACTCCGATTCCCCATTCCCGTAGAATGCGGATCAAATCTAAATGCAGATCGAATGTGAAATAACAACTCAAGATGGTGAAAAAAGTGCTTACTGCCATTGCTGAAGTGCTATGGGTGATTTTGTGGATGCTAGTGATGGAGACTTGTGGTCACCTTGCTGTTCTCCGATCCGCTGAACGCCACCATTGCCAAAGGAGAGGGAGAGAGGGGAGAGGGGAGAGAGAGCGATGAAGGAAGGTGATGGTAATTATTTCGGCGCTTCAGAAGCTATGTGGCTTCTCGAGCGAGGCCTCGCGATGCGCCATCGCCACTCACGCATCGAGCGGACTTGGCTCGCTGGAAACTACCGATTTGACTGGCCCCAACGGGCTGGCCGAGAACGATGAACGCAGACTACCTAACAACCTATTTAATTTCGATCCACGCGAGCGTAGTTGGCCTCTATACGGCTACCAAACATGTCCCAAGTGAACCTTTGTACAACACAACAACATCTATGGCCTCAAGACTGGTGTTGCACACCCTAACGGAGTAATGCCCGCTCGAGCCCACCCTGCGCTTCCTTTCATTACGCCATCGACGACTCCGCCACGTATGAGACGGACGCCGATGAAAGTCCAATGTTGCTGCCCCATTACCATGCATGGTTAGACCAAAGCATCGTCTCGTAAACTTCACACACGCATTTCTTTAGGGAAATGTTTGAATCAGCCAACCGCCAAACTTTTGGCGGTCATGTCATTTTTTCGCACACGCGACAACAACCGTATGCACACCACGCGTCCCCATCCATTATCCCACATGCACCACATCACTTTCTTATCCCTAGCACCACCTATCCACACAGATCTTGCCATCTCGCCAGGCCTTGCTCGCTCGCCTCCTCCCCCTCTCGCTATACTGTCAGATCCTACTCGGCTATCCCACCACCCCTCGATGAATCCCTTTGCTACTCTTTCTCCCTTTCCAACGAGCCTATTCCCTCTTTTTTCCTCGCAGCTCCATGAGTCAGCCTCCACTTTCTCCTCCCCAATGACCCCTCTCACCTAGCACTACAAAAAGAAGACACATCTATGACATTTTGGGCCGAACGAAATTTTTTTCTGTCATGCTTATGACACTTCTATGACGATAATTGTGACAAAATCTAGTATCATCATAGATGTGGTGGGCTCCTACTTCTATGACAAAATCATCACAAAAAATGGGCTTTCCTTCCCGGCACCCGGAGACGCAACTGCATGACATTTTGGGTCATTTATGACGGAAAAACCCGTGGTAGAAGCATGGGCGAGGAAAATATCGGGAGTTCTTGCTACGGTGGGTGGTCGGGGTCGAAGCGATGCGTGTTTCTCTCGTGATAGTACACGGTGGGTGCGGCGTTGGGCTCTAACTGAACCCGAGCGAGGCATTCGCCATCGAACCCGAAAGCGATTGCAATACAAAGCATGCGTTATCGAACCCGGCGGTCGATCAATCCCTGGCTGTTAACTGAACCAGATCGAGCGATTCCTTTGCAACTGCTGCTAACTGAAGCCGATCGAACCTGCTGCCTCATTCCCTTTGATGAACAGTGAGCATTGTTGGGGGGTTGGATGAGCAATTCTTGATGGGGTGTTGGATGAACAGGACCCCGTGGTAGTAGAGGCCGTTACCGCTGGATGAATAGGACCCCGATCGATCGAGCCGGTTGGGGGTGGATGAAAAGGACCCTGTGGAGGGTTGGATGAACAGCACGACCCCATGGAGGGTTGGTTGAACAGTAGCCGGTGGAGGGCTGGATGTACAGTAGCCCGTGGAGAGGTGGTTGAACATGCCCCCGTGGAGAGGGCTGGTTGAACAATAGCCGGTGGAGGAGCGGTGGAGGCTGGAAGAACAGGAGCCCGTTGATGAACAATCACATGTGGAGGCTGGAGAAGGTTGAAGGTGGATGAACAGTAGCCCGTGGAGGCTGGAGGAGGTTGGCGGAGATGAACAGAGTCCGTGGAGTCCTGCTTTATGCACGCCACACCCTCCCGGCGAACAGGACCCCTGCTCACCATAGCGCCCAACACAAGTTTGTTTTCTCCGCTTTGCGGCACGCCACACCCCTCCCGACCAACAGACCTCGCTTCACCGTAGGCACTCGAACACAAGTCCGCTTCTCCGCTTTTGCGGTACTTCTAGACCCTCCCGGCGAACAGATCCTGCTTTGACCCTAGGCCATCGAACACAAGGCCGCTTCTCCGCTTCATGCGGTATGCGAGCCTCATTTTGATCGGCTGTTCTGCCCGCCAGTTGCCTCCCGGCGAACACAACGATGCAGTTTCTCCGTTCGACCCAGCCGGGTTGGCTGCCGATGAACAGACGCCGCCGCCGCCTCTCCATGTAGACGAGTCCCAGCCATACATATGTGCGAGTAGGTGTTTGAGACCTTGCCCGTATGTAATGCACGCGGGTCAGATTTACTTTCTTGCACCCTGGCTATACGCACGTGTACATGCTACGTGCACGCCTCTACTACGACACATGCCCTTACTCGCCACGGTTTCATCGTAGCTCGCAGCATGCACTAATCAACAAGTATGTACTTACACGTCGCACTGTAATGACAATGTTAAGTTTGTTTCACTAGGTGGGTCCCGACCGTCGTGCACTTCCTTGCATGCTAAGATGTAGCCGGTGAGTCCCAACAATGGGGGAACATTTTTGCCGCCAAACACGGTGCCCCGCCCTGGTGGGTCCTGCTGCTAGGTGGAGGAATCATTATTTTGTGCGTAATAAGGAGGCACTTCTTGCCGCGCCATGGACCCACCGCCAGCCTCTCCATCGCATGATTCTTCCGATGGAAGTCGCCTTGACCACATTGACCACGCCGCGCCGAGAGCACCAAGGCGGTGGACGCACGACGAGGCCTAGGAAGGGACGACGCGAGCCGGGAAGACACGACAATGGATGCCCACGCCAAGAGGAGTACGAGGGTTCACCGTTCGGCTATGGTGTGAGGCTGCCGCTGCTGCAGAATAATAGGGGTGTGGGTGAGTAGAGGATGGCTCTGCCAGCTGTGGGAGTAGAGGGATAACCCAAAGGAGGGCTGGATGAACAGACGCACCCCGTGGAGGGCTGGTTGAATCTGAGCTGTGGAGGGCTCGATGAACAAGAGTCTGTGGAGGGGTGGTTGAACAAGACCCCCGTGGAGAGGGCTGGTTGAACAGTAGCCGGTGGAGGAGCGGTGGAGGCTAGATGAACAGGAGCCCGTGGATGAACAGTCACAGGTGGAGGCTAGAGGAGGTCGACGGTGGATGAACAGTAGCCCGTGGAGGCTGGAGGAGGTCGACGGTGGAGATGAATAGTATCACGTGGAGTCCTGCTTTATGTGTGCCACACCTCCCTATGAACAGGATCCCTGTTTCGACCATAGCGCTCCAACACAAGTCCGTTTCCTCTGTTTTGCGGTACACCACACCCCTCCCGATCAACAAGGCCCCGTTTCGATTGTAGGAGGTCCAAGAGAAATCCGTTTCCTCCGTTTTGCGGTACGCCAGATCCTTCCCGACGAACAGGATCCCGTTTCAATCGTGGCCGGTCAAACACAAGGCCGCTTATCTGCTTCTGCGGGTACGCCAGCCCCGCTTTTGATCGGCTGATCTGGTCCAAGCCGGTGGTTCCCGAGCAAACACGATGTATTTCGCTTCTCCCGATGAACACGACGCAGGGAGGAAAAAACCCCCCCCGGCAGGAACCCCCGGAATTTTTTTTCCCCCCCGGGGGGCCCACCCCCCGGGGGGGGGGGGGCCCCCCCCCTCCCGGGGCCCAAAAAGGGGGGGGGCCCCCCCCCGGCTTTTGGGGGGGCCAAAAGGGCCCCAAAAAATTTTTTTTTTTGGGGGGGCCCGGGGGGGGGGGGGCCCCCCCCTTTTTTCTTTTTTTTTTTTTTTTTTTAAAAACCCAAATTTGGGCCCAAAGGGGGGGGCCCCGGGGGCGGTTGGGCCCCCCGGGGGGGTTTTTTTAAAGGGGCCGGGGGGCCCCAAAGGCCGGTTTTTTCCCCCCAAAGGGGGGGCCCCCTTTTGGGGGGCCGGGTTGAAATTTTTTTTTTTGGGGGATGGGCCCCCTTTTTTTCCCCCTTTTTTTTGGGCCCCCCGGGGGGCCGCCCCCCCCGGGAATTTTTTGGGGGCCCGGGGTTTTTTTTCCCCCCCCCCAAACCCCCCCCCCCCGGGGGGGGGGGCCCCCCCGTCCCCCCTTGGGGGGCCCCTTTTTCCCTCCCCGGGAAAGGACCCAAACCCCGGGGCCCCCCCTTTTTTTGGGGGCCCCGGGGGGGGAACCCCCTTAACCCAAGGGGGGGTTTTTTTTGGCCCCCCCCCCTTTTTTTTTTTTTTTGGGCCCCCCCGGCCCCCCCCCCCCCCCTTTGGGGGGAAAAAAAGGGGGCGGGGGGGGGGAAGGGGCCCAACCCCGGGCCCGGGGGGGGCCCCCCCCAAGGCCCCCGGGGGGGAAAGGGCCCCGCCCCGGGGCCCAAACCGGCCCCCTTCCCCTTTCCCCCGGGGGCCCCCCCTTTTTTCCCCCCAAACCCCCCAAAAAAATTCCCCCCGGGGGGTTTTTTTAAAGGGGGGGGGGTTTTAAAATTTTTTTTTTTCCCCCTTTCCCTTTTCCCGGGGTTTTGGGGGGGGGCCCCCCCTTTTTGGGGGGCCGGAAAAGGGGCCCCGGTTGGGTTTTTGGGGAAAGGGGGGAAAAAGGGTTTTGGGGGGCCCAAAAAAAAAAGGGGGGGGGGGGGGGGGGGGCCAAGGGGCCGGGGGGGGCCTTTTTGGGGGGTTTGTTTTCCCCAAAAAAACCCGGGGAAAGGCAAGGGAAGGGCCTTCCCAAATTTCCCCGGCCCCCCCCCCCCCCTTTTTAAAAAAAAAAAGGGGGGTTTTTTTAAAAAGGGCCCTTCCCCCCTTTTTTTAAAATTTTTTTCCAAAACCCCAACCCTTTTCCGGGTTTCTTTCCCGGGGGGGGCCCCTTTTTTTTTTGGGGGGGGGGTTTTTTTTCCCTTTTGGGGCCCTTAAGGGTTTTTTCCCCCCCTTAAAGGGCCCCCCCGGGGGCCCCCCCGGGGGGGAAAAATGGCCTTTCCTTTTTGGGCCCTTTTTCCAAAGCAAAGGGGGGCCCCCTTTCCCGGGTTTTTTTTAAAAAAGGGGGCCCAATTTTTTTGGGGGGGGGAAAAAGGGGGAACCCTTTTTTTAGGGGCCCCCCCGGGGGTTTCCCCCCCGGGGTTTTTTTTTTTTTTTTTTTTTGGGGGAAAAGGGGGCCCCCCGGGGAAAAACCCCCCTTTTTTTTGGGGGGGGTTTTTTTAAAAAAAACCGGGGGGGGGCCCCCCCTTTTTTAATTTTTTAAAAAAAATTTTCCCCCCCCGGGGGGCCCCCCCAAAAAAGGGGGCCCCCCCAAAAAAAAATTTTTTCCCTTTTCCCCCCCCCCCCCTTCCCTTTTTGGGAACCCCCCGGGGGGGCCGGCCCCCGGGAAAGGGGGGGGGCCCCCCCCCAAAATTTGGCCGGGTTTCCCCCCAAGGGGTTTTTTTCCCCCAACCCCGGGGGGGTTTTTTTAGTTCCCGGGGGGGGGCCCCTTTGGGAAAACCCCCCTTTTTTTAAAAAGGGGTTTTTTGGGGTTTTTCCCCAACCCGGGGAGGAAAACCCCCGGGGGCCCGGGGGGGGGGGAAAAAAAGGGTGGGCCCCCGGCCCTTTTGGGGGCCCCCCAAAGGGGGGCCCCAAGCCCCCCCCCCCCCGGGGGCCCCCCCTTGGGTTTTTTGGGGGGGGGGGGGGCCCCCCCCCCCTTTTTTGGGGGGCCAAAATTTGGGGGTAAAAAAGGCCGGGGGTTTTGGGGGGGGCCCCCCCGGGGGATTTTTTATTTCCCCCCGGGGGGGGAAAACCCCCCCCCCCTTTTTTTTTCCCCCCCCCCCCCAAAAAATTTGGGGGGCCCCCCGGTTTGGGGCCCAACCCCAAGCCCCAAAAAGGAGGGGTTTTTCGGCCCGGGGGGGGCCCAAGGGGCCCCCCCCCCGGGGGGGCCCCCCGGGGCCCAAAAAGGGGTTTCCCCCGGGAAACCCCCGGGAAGGGGGGGGGGGCCCCCCCCCGGGTTTTTTGGGGGGGGGCCTAATTTTTTGGGCCCCCGGGGGGAAAAGGGGAAGGGGGCCCCGGCTTTGGGTTTTAAAAGGGGGGGAAACCCCAGAAAATTCTTCCGGTGGGGGGAAGGGGGGGGGGTTTTTTTAAAACCCTTCCCCCCTGGGGGGGTTAAAGGGGGGGGTTGGGGGGTTTTTTCCCTTTTTCCCCCGGGGGGCCCCCCCGGCCGGGTTTTTTTTCCCCGGGGCCTTTTCCCCCCCCCCCCCCGGGGCCCCCCGGGGCCCTTTCCCCCCCGGTTTTTGGGGGGGTTTTGGGGTTTGGATTTGGCCCTTTCGG
The DNA here is from genome assembly GCA_021437245.1 of Aegilops speltoides. Taxonomy (NCBI): domain Eukaryota; kingdom Viridiplantae; phylum Streptophyta; class Magnoliopsida; order Poales; family Poaceae; genus Aegilops; species Aegilops speltoides. The sequence goes on from CM038145.1 coordinate 486,502,874, forward strand.
GGGGGGGGGGTTTAAAAAGGAATTGGGGGGGAAAAAGGGGGGGGGTTTTTTTTTTCCCCCCCTCCGCCTTTTTAAAAAAAATTTCCCCCCGGGGGGGGGGGGAAAAAAAAACCCGGAAAAACCCCCCTTTTGGGGGGCCCCCCCGGGGGGGTTTTTTCCCCCGGGGTTCCTTTTTTTCCCCCCGGGGGTTTTTCCCCCCCCCCAAACCCGGGGGTTTTTTTGGGGGGGGGGGGTTAAAAAGGGGCCCCGGGGGGTTTTTAAAAACCGGGGCCCCCCAAAAAAATTTCCTAGTCAACTTTTTCTTCAGTGGAGAAAAGCTTCATTACCTTGTGGTTCCACTCAAAAGGTGGTCTTCTTCATCGAATTGATACAAAGCAGAGCTTTCTGCATGACAAGTGATAAACCGGCTAATGGGCGCCAGTAGCGGTGAACCTGCATCAACGGTCGGTTGGTACCTCCATTACATCGATGGCCTTGATCTTCACGGGGTTGCACTCTATGCAGCGTTCGGAGACGAGGAAGCCAAGGAGGCTGGCGGTGGTACTCCAGCGCCTCTCGGGGTTGAGCTTGATCCGAAATCGCAGATTTTTAAAGGTCTCCTTGAGGTCTTCGGCAACTTCCACGCTTCGTCTTCACCACCCACATCATCCACATAGGCGTGGGCGTTCGGCCGAGTTGCTTGAGGAGAGCACTTCGCATCCAGGCTGAAAGGTGGCGCCCGGCATTCCACTAGAGCGAGCGTCATCGTCGGTGCGAAGGCTCCAAAGGCGTGATGAATGCGGTCTTGATCTGTCCATGGGTTCGGCTTGATCTGGTGGTATCCACAGTATCGTCTAGGAAACTCAACAGCTTCGCATCCGGCGTGGAGTCTATCACTGATCAATTCTTGGCGAAACAAGCGGGTCCTTTGGGCAGGCTTTGTTGAGGCTTGTGTAGTCGATGCACATCCGCCCTTGCTTGTTCTTCTTTAGTACCAAAACCGGGTTTGCAGCCACTCTGGAAAAAAATACTTCCATGATGAAACGGCTGCCGGGGCAGGCTATCTCTTCTCCAACAACTCTTCTTTTCTCTTGACGGTAGCGCAAGGGCTGCTGACAAGCTCATATCTGGCACGATGTGTAGCTTGTGCTCGTAAGTCGCCGGTACACCCGTCATGTCTTTGGGGACCATGCAAAGATGTCGATTCTCACGGAGGAAATCGACAAGCTCGCCTTCCTATTTCTGTCCATGCCCGTGCCCATGACAGCGTACCTTTCTGGTGCTCACGGGTCCAAGGGTATCTTCTTGGTCTCTTTGGCGGCTTGAATGATCCTTCTACCTCCGACTCCTTGGGGTCGGGCGACATCTCTGGCTGCTTTCCGGCCATTGCCACGACTTCGGTCAAGGCCGCTTCTCGACGCGATCACCAAGGACTCGGCCAGCCATTGCTCTCGGCGCATGGCGGGCGACTTCTTATAATCGCCCGGCTCGGTTAGAATCCTTGGAACTCGGCATCTTCATCTTGAGGTAGGCGTGGTAGAGAACCGCCATGAACTTGCCAAGGCAGGTCGGCCCAGCGGGCGTGTCTGGGCTCTCCAAGTCCACCACCTCGAACCGGACCGGCTCTCGGCGGAAGTGATCTTTGTCTCCGAAGAGGGCGTCTATCGAGGATCTTGCCCGATCGGTGAGCAGGAAGGCGGGTACAATTCCATGGAACCGGTGCGGCTGCTCTGCTGCTGTCTTTGCTTGATTCTAAGCTTCTCCATGGTGTCCTTATGCAGGATGTTTATCTCTTTGCCTCCATCTATCGGGACCCTTGAAAAAATGGGCGGCCCGCCTGCTCGGTGTAAAGGTTGCACCTAGGACCAGGGCATAAGAGCCGGACTCGGCATCACCTCTGGGTGATCCGCCCGACTCAGTGATAGGCCTCTCGGACCAATGCATGAACTCTTGGGGCATCTGTTGCTCTGACATTTACTTCTTGTTCTTTGTTGGCGCCCTCTGCGCCGGTCATCACCATCTGCGGTGAACACTACATAGGCTCCATGCTCTTACAGGGAACTCGTCCTGCTGCATGTGCCCAGGCGGGCCGCCCGGCTCTTGAGGCGGCAATGGCCCAGGCTGGCCCAGTGGAGGAAGTGAGCCCGTCTTCCTTAGCGTTCTGGTGAGCGGTGGCATTTCTGGTGGTGTGGTTAAGCGGCTTCGGCGCCCGCTGTGGAACTTATGAGACCATCAAAATGCGCTCATAGGGAAGGCCGGCAACCAATTGGACTTGCCGCCCATACGCACGCGCAGACGGAGGCTGCCACTCCGGCTGGCGATCTTCTCTGCTGCGACACTGCCGGTATTGGAAGTCGGCTGCGAGGCCTGCGCTTGTTGTGGATTACTGTTCTTTATCGCCGCTGGGTGTCTCAACGAAGTTATGGGAGCACGAGGAGTCACTTTGCGGCCAGCGTTGACTTGAATCTCCGACTTCATGGAAGAGTCGGCGTGGCGTGTTATGCGCTATGACTAACAACTTCGTCTAGGGTTTCTGGCTCGTCGCGAGAGGTTGTGTGAGGAGGTGCCCTCTCGGCACCCGGCGATGAAAATACTCGATAGCTTTGCACCTCGTGCACACCTTCGCGAGGTTTGGCTTCGCCCGGTAGCGTGAGGTAGTCGCGTGTTGATTCTTGAGGCCTTGCGCACAAGGAGAGAATTGGCGGCGGCTTGGGAGGTCGCTTATGCGTGCTTGTGAAGTTGCGGATGAAGAAGCGGTGAAGTCGACCCAGCTGTTGATCTGCGGGGCTTCGGGCTATTCAGCCATGTCCGGGCGTGCCACAGGCATGAGGAGCGTGCTTCGGCAACTTCGCTTGTTGCCGTTTGCTATCTTGGCAGTACGTGGAGTAGTCTATTAGCTTGATCCTCGGCTTCATGGAACAGTGTACTTAGGTGTGTCTCGGGGGCGTGAACCCTTTGGGGAAGGGCTCCGTCTACGATGTGGGGCCCGAAGCAAAGCGGACCCAACTCATCTTCTTCTTCCAGCGCCGAGGATCGGTGGAGTCGATCGATCGATGGCGGCGTCGTCATTCTCGAACTCCCTCTTGGCGGCCAAAGCGACCTCCAAAGTCGGATGCTCAGGTGGCGAAACTTCATTTGTTCTCTTCGGCGGGGAAGGCGGAATGTCGTCCCGCCGCTCTCTGCTCTTAGGCGGCCCGTCTTGGTGGCGCTTTCGATGGTGATATGAGTCCGGCGTGACTAGCGATGGCTCCTTCTCTTTCCTTCGCGGACTCCGCCCGATCGGCGTCAAGGGCTCAGCATCATGATCTCGGCGGGGAAGTAGGTAAATGCGTCGTTAAACTGCTGCGGCTGTCTGCGTGGCCGCCCGGCAGCGTTTTCAATGCATAACGCGTCAAAAACTCTTGGACTCGCTCCGTCATCACCGGCGCTCTTCGCCCTCGAAGTTCTTCAGCTCGTCGATCGCCCGCTTGGGTGGCGCGGATGTTCTCCGCTGAGGTGGCGTACCGCAGGCGTTTGCCCGAGCAAGTCGGAGATAGCAGCGCCCTTCTGCGGACCGCACCTGAAGCGGCTCGGCCGATTGGAGCCGGCGAGCGCCTCGGCGCGATCCATCTCGCGCTGGTATGCCTACGACAAAGCGCCTCATGCTTGCCGGCTTCTTGGCGCCGATGATCTGGAAGGCGCGCCTCAGCGTCTCGGTGTCTGCGTCTCTGGAATGGGCGCGGTTAGGTCTTGCGGGGCGCAGCTAAGCGGGTCTGGGCTTCTTCACGGAGTGCTCGCCGTGGCTGATGGCGAGCACCTCCGTGGCGCTTCCGTCGCTCTCCTCATCTGAGCGGCTGCGTCGTGAACCACCACGTTAGTGGGGAAAACATCAGCGACCCGGCGTCGGGTCGACCGACGCCGGTCGGGAGCCTACGGACTCAAGTCTGGCGAGCTTCGCCCGGCGATGTGCGATTGGTCGAGAGGCCCGCGAGAAAACTCTCGGGGCCACCCGTGCTGCATCGGTCACGAGGTTCGTCGGGCGTACCTGCGCCAATGAGTTGGTGAGCGCTCGCATGGCCTTGAAGCTGCTTCGGCGCCCGCGCATCGTGTCGTCTGAGACTCTATCTGGCGAGGCTGGCTATTGCGCTTCGCCCGAGGAAGAGGTTCCCATCGAGCAGATCTCCGGACTGACGGTGCACCTCGCCCACGGTGGGCGCCAAATGTCGGGGGTTGGGTGCGACATATGCCAAGGATGGCTTATCATGGTGAAGGCGGTAGAGCGTCGCGGTGCACAGAAGCAGGATAAGGCATAGAACATGCACGCGTACGAATCTTACCCGGCCGGGGCTCTCGGGAGATAACACCCCTCTGCTGCTCTGCGGGGTCTCCGCATGGTCACTATAGCAAGGTGGCTTCAGCGGTGCTCCTAGAGCTGTATTGGGGCCGGAGAGAGCAAGGCTAGTTCTCTCCTCCTGGTCTATGTATCTATCTCTCAAGGTCGAACCCTTTGCATGGGTGCCCGGGGTTTATATAGGCCTACCCGAAGTACAATGTAATCCGGCTGGCGTGGGTCCCAGCCGTCATCTCTCATGTTGCCGATCCTTCTGCTGCGGCTTGAGGGCCCGCCGACTAGTGGAGTCGCAGACAGGCGGACAACTTGCGGCACTCGATGGCGCATGCTTGGTCATGGGGTCGTGGCAGCAGTGATGCGCCGTCTATCGAGCGATCGCGCCGCCACTTCCCATCAATCGGGTTTATGGCTTGTGGGGCCTGGCGTGAGCGGCCAACTCGCGAGGGCCGTCTTGAGCGCTCGGCGCCTTTGGTTCATCAGCGAAGCGGCCCCACGGTCTTCGGACCGTACAGGCCGGCGTCGTGGGCACAGTGCATCACGCACTATGGCTGAGGTCAAAGCGAGGCATGGCAGCAGTCGCGATGCCTGCGCGGAGATCTCCGGCGTCTGACTCCTTTGTAGCCATGCCAGCCCCTCGTGAGCAGGAGGGGCTGGCCCGCGTCGTGACCGTACCTCGCGTTGGGCGTCGTGAAGTGTCATGGGCCGACTCCCATAGTCGGCACTCCGGTCGCCACCACAGGTTGGCTTGCTTTGGAGTCGTCTCGGGACTCGGCCTCTGGAGTGTCGCCAGCGAGACTCGGCTTCTCGGGAGATCGCCCGGTGGGACTCGGCCTCTGGAGGTCGCCTAGGCTGGGACTTCGGTGGAGGCACGGCCTGCCCCGATGTCTTGAAAGATCCTGGGTCCCGGGTCAGCCTACCCGTGGCCCATTACTCTGACACCTGGAGGTCGAGCACCCTCGAGAAATCCCCCACAAGCTCCGGATCTTCTACGACGATGGCTCCGCAAGCGTCATCCCTGTAGAGATTGTCAGGGTTTGGGAACGCTCACACTCCTACGACGCCAATGGACGGTACATGCCTCTCTTCAAGTGCCCACCTGAGAGGCCGATCAGTGAGGATGAAGCTTTGAGGGCTCTGGCCATTTGGCTGCGTTCAGTGGTATGAGGACAAGCTCCATTCTAAATTAGGGCCGTAGCCGGCTTAGTCTTAGCAATGTTACTTCTAGTTAGTTTTTTGAGAGCTAGTATTTCGGTGTGTGTTTGCCGAAGGATTTATTGTATGATGTCCATGTGTCTTTGTGGGGAAGATGATGCTTGGTTGGTTGTTCTACTTCCTTGTCTTGGAGCTTATGTTACAGGGCAATCGGACATAAAAACATGCAATGTCGCATCTTTTGTGATGGAGCAGAGGTGTCTAATGCAATTTATGCACATTTTCATGCATGTTATGTCTTTTTTGTCACAATGCATGTGTTTGAACTCAGTTATCGACTTGCTTCTTAGATTCTAAGATTTTAAGTGTTACTTCTTGGATTCCAAGATGTAAGTGTATTTGATTGTGAAAGAAAGCATAATCGCCTAAAATAAAAGGAATCCCTCAATCCATATTAATTATGCATAACTTTAGTACAACTTATTTTGAGGAAGCTTAGGACTTACCGAAAACATCTAGCTATATGAAAATATTTATAAAACTTGTGACTTTTCTTAGAAGTGCACCAATAATTGAGGCTCTTTGAGATTTAACTCCTAAAGAAAGTTATCATTTCAGCCAAACAACAGAGAATAAAAACAGTGTTTTTTAGAGCCGTAAACGATACTACTACTCCCGTAGCAGGAGTACAACAATGGCGACTCTCTGTTTGAGGTCGAGTAGCAAAGAGATCCAAGTCGAACATAAAAGCAGTTCGTAGCAGCAGTGTTGTGTGCTTACTCCTGCCTATTTGCAATAGCTGTAATGTGCTTGCTTTTCCAAGGTGATCTCCTCATTTACCCAGCCAACCGCTTTCTGCCTCCTTCCGTCAGCCAGTGATCTCGCAAGCCAAGGACGTGTCTGGTTGTCATATTAGTTTTTGCATGCACTGCATACACTTTTCAGTTGGGCTGGCTGAGGGAAAACAGGCAAAAAACCAACATCTTCATCTAGTTTGGTTGCATGTATGGAGCGTAACGAAAACTGACATGTTTGGTTGGTCACTTGTTTAGGCGGAAACACAAGGCATGGTGTTTGGTTTCATGCAACGGTTGTTGTCTGTTAATCTCTTTCACGAGGTGGTGAGGTTACCAGCACACATGGGCGTGTAGAACAGACACACAGAAGATAGCAAGCAGTAAGCAGTTTAACATACTACCACACTTAATCATAGTTGTAAACTGTAGAAAACAGTTTTAAACACAGTACGACACTTAAACATAGCAATTTTCAAGCAAAACCGATACAATATAGTTGATACTAAACCAGCTGGAGCAACGGAGAGTTGTCCTAGACTTTCACGATGTCGGCCTCGTCGTGCCTCCCGCATTTGGTCACCACTTCAATGCCGTTGTCGTTGAAAACGATGACCTTGAGCGTGTTGGGAGTCAGCAACTTGAACGTCACCATGTACCCAACCTTGATCTGATGGACAACGGCGAAGGTTGCCCAACCCTAATCGAGGGTGACCATGTCGTTTATCAGCTTCATAGTGACCCTCCATGAGCAGTTGGTGTTCATCTTGAGCTTGAACTCCGTTGGCATGACCGGGAAATGCTTGGTGAAGTCCTGGAGCATTGGGATCACCTTGCAGAAGTGAGTTCGCACACCCTCCTCATGAGAAGTGCCCGTAGTTCCGGAGCTTGCTGCTAGGGGAATCCTCTGGCAGTACATTGCCGTCCGTGCCCAAAACCTCCTCACGCGTGGTTCGCACAACCTCCAAGGGCGGCACCACCTCCTTGCCCTTCTCCATGGGTGGCACTAGCTCCTTGCCCTTTTCATTGTTCTCCATCTTGATCTGCCCTATGAACGACACAATGTTCATGGCGTTATGAAGAGCACAAAGTTCAAAGGTTGATTGACATTAAAACCTACCATCGAAAGCCCCTATATTTACCCACCTTGACAGCTACTACTTAACCATAACCTCTGTTATCCCTCTCTCTTCTATGTCTAGCACTCTTCCTCCTATCCATTGCCATGAACTCCAACCCCAGCCCCTTCCCTTGGGGCATTGGATGGAGGGCTTTCTTCCTCGGGTGCTCGCTCGGTGACCCGCACCAAGTTCGAGAACAACATGGAAGTGTTCTTGAACTTTTGCACCAGCGAAGACATGCACGGGGAGGAAGACAATGTGGTGAAGAAGGCGACGGCGAAGGAGTTGAAGACGTTGATTCAGCACTCCGATGAATGGCGCTATGTTAGTCGACATCCTTTGTTGGGCCATGAATCGAGCCGATTCCGCGACACTAGACAGAGGGCAAGGTGGGCCAAGTACAGTGAGTATAGGGCTCCTCATGACCAGCGTGCCGCAACATACTGGAATGGGACTTTGATGGCGCTAGAGGTTATCGGTTTGGAGCCGGAGGAAGAAGAAGAACCGGTAGAGATGGTTGTCAGGACGCCAGAGCGTGGCCACCGTACTTTGCCAATTGGTCTGGACTCCGACAAGGACGCGAGACGGTGGTCCTACCGGAGGACAAGAACAAGGCCAAGGCCACCCGCCGCTCCAACCGCCCCAAGGATCGCCGGGGCTAAGATTAGAAACTGCCGTGTAAGATTTACCCCCAATACCCATTCCCCTTGTACTCAATTCAGATCCAAACCCTAAAATCCATCGCTACTAGGAACTCATGATGATGTTATGATCAGTACTATGGCTATTTACTCCGATTCCCCATTCCCGTAGAATGCGGATCAAATCTAAATGCAGATCGAATGTGAAATAACAACTCAAGATGGTGAAAAAAGTGCTTACTGCCATTGCTGAAGTGCTATGGGTGATTTTGTGGATGCTAGTGATGGAGACTTGTGGTCACCTTGCTGTTCTCCGATCCGCTGAACGCCACCATTGCCAGTGAGAGTGGGAGAGTGGGGAGAGGGGAGAGAGAGCGATGAAGGAAGGTGATGGTAATTATTCTCGGCGCTTCAGGAAGCCATGTGGCTTCTCGAGCGAGGCTCCTCGCATGCGGCCATCGCCACTCACGTGCATCGAGCGGACTTGGCTCGCTGGAAACTACCGATTTGACCGTCCCCAACGGGCCTGGCTGAGAACGATGAACGCAGACTACCTAACAACCTATTTAATTTCGATCCACGCGAGCGTAGTTGGCCTCTATACGGGCTACCAAACATGTCCCAAGTGAACACTGTACAACACAACAACATCTATGGCCTCAGTACTCTGGTGTTGCACACCCTAACGGAGTAATGCCTGCCTCGAGCCCACCCTGCACGCTTCCTTTCATTACGCTACTGACGACTCCTGCCACGTATGAGACGGGACGTCGATGAAAGTCCAATGTTGCTGCCCCATTACCATGCATGGTTAGACCAAAGCATCGTCTCAGAAACTTCACACACGCATTTCCTTTAGGGAAATGTTTGGAATCAGCCAACCGGCCAAACTTTTGGCCGGTCATGCCGCTCTTTTCGTGCACACGCACAACAACCGTATGCACACCACGCGTCCCCATCCATTATCCCACATGCACCACATCACTTTCTTATCCCTAGCACCACCTATCCACACAGATCTTGCCATCTCGCTCGTGCCTTGCCTGGCTCGCCTCCTCCCCTCTCGCTTGCGCTGTCGTATCCTACTCCGGCTATCCCACCACCCCTGATGAATCCCCTTTGCTACTCTTTCTCCCTTTCCAACGAGCCTATTCCCTCTTTTTTCCTCGCAGCTCCATGAGTCAGCCTCCACTTTCTCCTCCCCAATGACCCCTCTCACCTAGCACTACAAAAAGAAGACACATCTATGACATTTTGGGCCGAACGAAATTTTTTTCTGTCATGCTTATGACACTTCTATGACGATAATTGTGACAAAATCTAGTATCATCATAGATGTGGTGGGCTCCTACTTCTATGACAAAATCATCACAAAAAATGGGCTTTCCTTCCTGGGCACCCGGAGACGCAGCTGCATGACATTCTTTGGGCCGCCCATGACGGAAAAACCCGTGGTAGAAGCATGGGCGAGGAAAATATCGGGGAGTTCCCGGTTACGGTGGGTGGTCGGGGGCCGAGCGATGCGTGTTTCTCTCGCATAGTACACGTGTGGGTGCGAGGCGTTGGGCTCTAACTGAACCCGAGCGAGGCATTCGCCATCAACCCGAGCGACAGTCTGAGACTGCTGGCGTTCTCGAACCCGAGCGGTCGATCAATCTCGGTGTTAATCTGAACCAGATCGAGAGATTCCTTTGCAACTGCTGCTAACTGAAGCCGATCGAACCTGCTGCCTCATTCCCTTTGATGAACAGTGAGCATTGTTGGGGGGTTGGATGAGCAATTCTTGATGGGGTGTTGGATGAACAGGACCCCGTGGTAGTAGAGGCCGTCACCGCTGGATGAATAGGACCCCGATCGATCGAGCGGTTGGGGTGGATGAAAAGGACCCTGTGGAGGGTTGATGAACAGCACGACCCCATGGAGGGTTGGTTGAACAAGAGCGGTGGAGGGCTGGATGTCTGAGAGTCTGTGGAGAGGTGGTTGAACATGCCCCCGTGGAGAGGGCTGGTTGAACAATAGCCGGTGGAGGAGCGGTGGAGGCTGGAAGAACAGGAGCCCGTTGATGAACAATCACATGTGGAGGCTGGAGAAGGTTGAAGGTGGATGAACAGTAGCCCGTGGAGGCTGGAGGAGGTTGGCGTGGAGATGAACAGTAGCCCGTGGAGTCCCGTTTTGCGGTACGCCACACCCCTCCCGATGAACAGGACCCCCGTTTCGACCATAGCGCTCCAACACAAGTTTGTTTTCTCCGTTTTGCGGTACGCCACACCCCTCCTGACCAACAGGACCCCGTTTCCACCGTAGGCACTCGAACACAAGTCCGTTTCCTCCGTTTTGCGGTACTCTAGACCCCTCCCGATGAACAGGATCCCGTTTCGACCCTAGGCCATCGAACACAAGGCCGTTTCCTCCGTTCTGCGGTATGCCAGGCCTCATTTTGATCGGCTGTTCTGTCCAAGCCAGTTGCCTCCCGATGAACACAACGATGCAGTTTCTCCGTTCCGACCCAGCCGGTTGGCTGCCGATGAACAGGACGCCGTCGCTGCCTCTCCATGTAGACGAGTCCTAGCCATACATATGTGCGAGTAGGTGTTTGAGACCTTGCCCGTATGTACGTACGTGGCCGTATTTACTTTCTTGCACCCTGGCTATACGTACGTGTACATGCTACGTGCACGCCTCTACTACGACACATGCCCTTACTCGGCCACGGTTTCATCGCTGTAGCCTGCAGACAGACCAATCAACAGTATGTACTTACACGTTCGCGACCAGAATGACAATGTTAAGTTTGCTTCGACTAGGTGGGTCCCGACTGTCAGGCACTTCCTTGCATGCGAAGATGTAGCTGGTGAGTCCCAACAGTCGGGGGGAACATTTTTTGCCGCCAAATACGGTGCCCCGTCTGGTGGGTCCCTGCTGCTAGGTGGAGGAATCATTATTTTGTGCGTAATAAGGAGGCACTTCCTTGCTGCGGCCATGGACCCAGCTGTCAGCCTCTCCACGTACAGTATTCTTCCGATGGAAGTCGCCCTTGACCACATTGACCACGTCGCGCCGAGAGCACCAAGGCGGTGGACGACGACGAGGCCTAGGAAGGGGACGACGCGGAGCCGGGGAAGACACGACAATGGATGCCCACGCGAAGAGGAGTACGAGGGTTCACTGGTTCGGCTATGGTGTGAGGCTGCCGTCGTCGCAGAATAATAGGGGGTGTGGGTGAGTAGAGGGATGGCCTGGCCAGCGGTGGGAGTAGAGGGATAACCCAGTGGAGGGCTGGATGAACAGGACGACCCTGTGGAGGGCTGGTTGAACTGTAGCCAGTGGAGGGCTCGATGAACAGTAGCCCGTGGAGGGGTGGTTGAACAAGACCCCGTGGAGAGGGCTGGTTGAACAGTAGCCGGTGGAGGAGCGGTGGAGGCTAGATGAACAGGAGCCCGTGGATGAACAGTCACAGGTGGAGGCTAGAGGAGGTCGACGGTGGATGAACAGTAGCCCGTGGAGGCTGGAGGAGGTCGACGGTGGAGATGAATAGTATCACGTGGAGTCCCGTTTTGCGGTGTGCCACACCCCTCCCTATGAACAGGATCCCCGTTTCGACCATAGCGCTCCAACACAAGTCCGTTTCCTCTGTTTTGCGGTACACCACACCCCTCCCGATCAACAAGGCCCCGTTTCGATTGTAGGAGGTCCAAGAGAAATCCGTTTCCTCCGTTTTGCGGTACGCCAGATCCTTCCCGACGAACAGGATCCCGTTTCAATCGTGGCCGGTCAAACACAAGGCCGTTTCATTCGTTCTGCGGTACGCCAGGCCCCGTTTTGATCGGCTGATCTGTCCAAGCCGGCTGGCTCCCGATAAACACGATGTATTTCGTTGCCTCCCGATGAACACGACGCATTCCATTGCCTCCCCATGAACACGACAACAACGTAGTTTCTCTGTTCCGACCCAGCCATGTACACGAGCCCTGGCCATACTTATGCGCGAGTAGGCGTTCGAGACCCCGCCCGTATGTACATACATGGCCGTATTTACTTTCCTACACCCTGGCCGCTGTACGTACATGTACAAGATATTAACGGGACTGCGTGACATGCTACGCGCGTACCTCTACTACGACACGTGCCCTTCCTTACACGGCCACGTTTCATCACTGCAGCCTGCAGACAGACCGATCGACCAGTATGTACGTACACGTTCGCGTCCAGAATGACAACGCTACGTACGCTTCAACTAGGTGGGTCCCGACCGCCAGGCACTTCCTTGCGTGCGAAGATGTAGCTGGTGGGTCCTAACAGTCAGGGGCGTATCATTTTTTTGCCCATAATATGGACGCACTTCCTTGTGTGCGAAGATGTAGCTGGTGGGTCCCAATAGTCAGGGAGGAAACATTTTTTTCACAAAATATGGTCGCCCGTCCGGTGGGTCCCTGCTGTCAGGTGGAGGAATCATCATTTTCCACGTAATAAGGAGGCACTTCCTTGCTGCGGCCGTGAACCCAGTTTTCAGCCTCTCCACATATAGTACTCTTCCAAATGGAAGCGGTGGACGATGCCGAGGCCTAGGAAGGGGACGACGCGGAGCCGGGGAAGACGCGGAAGTGGATGCCCACGTAGAGAGGAGTACGAGGGTTCACTGGTTCGGCTGCGGTGTGGGGTTGCTGCGCCGCAGGGCTTGGCCAGCAATGGGAATGTAGGGGGTGGTGAGGCCTCCGCGAAAGCACAGCCGGCCACGGGAGGCAGGAGCATGCGGCACGACCGGCGCTGCTTTAGGCGGCTGGAGCAAGAAGACCAGAGGTTGAAGAAGCACTACGGCCGTTGGATGGACATCGTACGGTCACTGGAGCTAGAATCGTTCATATTGACTAAGTTGATAAAGCCCTCCATCTCCGCCAACTTAGTAGGCCCACAAGTCAGCCTCCCACGTATGGTGGGTCCCAACTAGCAGTGGGAGTATTCATTTTTGTGTGCGTAATAAGGAGGCACCTCCTTGCGTGCTAAGATATAGCTGGTGGGTCCGAGCTGACAGTGGGGGAACATTTTTTTCACAAAATACAGAGGCCCTTCCGATGGGTCCCAGCTGTCAGGTGCAGGAATCATTATTTTGCGCGTAATAAGGAGACATTTCCTTGTGTGGGCCCCTACAGTCAGCCTCTTCCGATGGCTATTGTTTGTTGACTATGTTGACCTCGCCGCGCCGAGAGCACAAACGTGGTGGACGAGGGCGAGGCCCAGGAAGGGAACGACCCAGAGCCGGCAAAGCCATCGCAGCAGATGCCCACGCCGAGGGGAGTACGAGTGCTGATTGGTCGGCTGCGGGGGGTGAGGCTGATGTCGCCGGAAAATAACAGGTTGTGTGGGTGGGTAGAGGGATGGTCTGGCGGCAGCACAGCCAACCACGAGAGGAGGGAGCAGGCAGTCCCGCCGGCGCTGGTTTGGGTGGCTGGAGCAGGAACATCAGAGATTGAAGAAGCACGACGGTCATTGGATGGACATCCAATAGCCACTGCTCTGTGTTGACTAAGTTGACAAAGCCTTGCGTACGCGTCAATTTTTTTTAGGACATCATCATCGTCAACCTAGTAGGCCCAGAAGTCAGCCTCCAAATCTGTGGAAAACAACGTACAACCCATTAGCCATTATTTTCAATAATTCACAGCCCATTTGCTAATTATTAAGGATATTTGAAGCCCATATTCTTTTTATTAGCATTAAGACCATATATTCTAGGCACCGCTAAAAAATTCAACGAAATTTTGCATATTTTGGTGGGCTCCGAACTCTTTTAATCACGAAATTCGAGTCACGTTAAAAATGATTTTTTAAAAAATATATCAAAATAAAATTCTAAAAACAATTCTCCACAAAAAAATGAATGAAATTTAAAATCTTAACTAGCAAGATGCCTGTTCGTTGCACGGAACATGAAGATGCATTTATATGAGTAGTTTATCTTGTGGGAGAAAAGATGATATTTTAATGTAATTACGAGTTAGCTTTGGTTTTTATAAGAGTAGAGAGTAGAGAAATCCAGAAAAAATTGATATTTTAATGTAATTGCCCGTTGGCGTTGGTTTAAAAATTTACAGCTCATTTCTTACAACTTATAGCCCATTTTCTGGGGAAGCCCATTTCTTACTACTTACACCCCTCCTCGTCTTGAAAGATTTGCAGCCCAGCAGGGCTAAGAAAAGCAAGTAGGCCTTGGTTTTGGTATTCTCCAAAAAAAGAACTGTACTAGCATTTTTAGAAATAAAAATATATCAACTGGGTTCGTCATGTGCTTAAATAAAAGGGTAAGCATGGGCTAGACGGGCCACAGCCCCCGCACAGCGCGCAGTCGTGCTCCGTCTCTGAAACTAGAAAACAACTAGGCGAGCTGCTGGGTCCCTGGTGTTATCCGCTCATTGTGTAATTTTCTCGTTTATTGACTACATTGACAATGGCGTGGGACCTAGTTGTCAAACAATTAGGAGGAGTATTTTTTGGCTTGTAATAATGAGGCACCCGCTATGTAATGCAATGACCTCGTGGGTCCCTACCGTCGACCTCTCCACGACAAATATCTCCTGATTCCTCTTGGTTGTTGACCATGTTGACAACGCCAGACGGCGGCGGGCACAACGAGCGAACCAAGGCGGAGAACGACGGCGAGGCCTCGGAAGGGAACGAACAGCAGCCGTGGAAGATGCGGCAGTGTGGTGGCTGGTGGAGGGGAGTACGAGGGCAACAACATGCAACTCAAGCTTACAAATGGTACAAAAAGCCCAAGGATTAATTGTTCACCAAGTTTTTAGACAAAACCCAGATTGAACATGGCAGTAACATCTAACCCAACCACTCTTTTTCGCAGTCACAAACAAATGGATCGGTCTGATCCATAAGATCAACATCCTGTGCAAAAAAAATTATTTCAGAATGACTACAACTTGTTGTAAATAGAAGCCGAGCACGTTTAGAAGCCCAATTGACTACTTGAAACTTATTTTTTTGTTCAACGTGTCTGTCCGTGAGAAATCTCTTGCGGTAAAACTTAAGCCTCATGGACAATAGTAACCTCGCATTCAACAGGAAGAATGTGACAAAGCTTATGTTTGCCTGGTTGGATGCATAACCTTCTATTGTTATTGTCCTCAAACGAATGTCATGAGAACTGAGAAAATCCTGGTGCTTATTACGCCACCAATTGGTTATATGTTTTGCCACATGTGGTTTTGCTTAAGTAGACATAAAGTTTGAAAACAGTTAAGGTCTGAAAAAAGAGTATGTTGAAAGAACGACAGCTGAACGGTTAATTCTAGTACAATATATACGGGCTTTCAATGTGCATGAAATCATCACCTCTCTATATAAATTTTCCAGAGATCAAAAGCATCGCAACAAGCCAATGATTATGTTTAGATCAAAACTAAACTTTCTGATATATAAGATCTTGACAGAATCCAGCAGCATTGGTAGGCTATCAATGGACGAATTCTTCATTGAGCATATAACATAATATTAGTACCCAAAGTGTACTCCAAGATGATATAAAACTTATGCGCACAAATGAAAAATGCAGCTTATGATTACAAATGTGTAGATGATAATATACGGTACCTGAAAAAGTGAGGACCCAAACACCAACTTCTTGTGATCATTAAACGGGTCATGAATTACATCCAAGGTCTCCAGTTTGGGCGCAGAGACAACAGTTATTCGTGAAGGTTTATAACAATCATCAAGGAGAAACCTTTGTAGTGAAGAGGCATCTTCGATGATGAGCTGCTTTCCTTCAAAACAAATTCCAATGCTGTTAAGGTGAGGCGACTTTATTTGGAGACAACTGATAGGGATTTCTATTCCCAAAACTGTCGGTGTTCTGGGAATGGGGGTCCCCAGACTTGCCTGCCTGCGGCCTGCGGCGTGGCTCAAGTGGTGGCCCAGTACGTCCTATCTTCATCAACTCAAGCTCAAGACCCTCGCGGGGCGAACGACGCAAGGTTTCCTCAGGCATGGCCTCACCAGGCAGGCTCGCGAGGAGGCAGAGAGATCAAGGCAAGGGTACCTCACGAGGTGCTCGTGATGCAAGCCATGACGATCGAGACCAGGCGAGCGCCAGGTGGGCGCCGGCCTATGCAGTGTCCTTGTTTCCTCTTTGGTGAAAAGGGGGCAACACAGGCGTGGAGTACCGAGGCATCAAGCAAAGGTTACCATTTCGGTGCAACAAGACCAGGACTAGCAGAGCGACATGACGGAGGTCACCGTGGAGCCCAAGACGGCGTCATCGTGAGTGCCTTTGGCAGCCGAAGACCAACTTTAGTCAATATAACTTGTACTAGATGTTCCCCTTCAAAATGGCCGTTGTTGGCGCCCTTCCCGCTCAATATTTGGGAAGAGGACCAGGGCCTCAATATATAGAGATAGCCACCACAGTAGGAGGGGATCGATCAAATCCTTCCCAAGCAAACCACAACCACAAGAACACCTCTCGTGAAGCTGTTCTTCCCCTGTACTGTTCATCATCAGCCCCTGAGGCAATCCACCATACCACACACTAGAGTAGGGTATTACACCATAACGGTGGCCTGAACCAGCATAAACCTTGCGTCCCTTGTGTTGTTCATCGTTTAGCTTGGATCCTCAGCGAGGCATCGGGACGTGGATCAGTAGGGGGAAGATCTTCGCGCACACCCCAGAGTTCGAACCTTAAGGGTTTTGCCGGAACCCGATATCCGACATTTGGCGCTCCAGGTAGGGGTGCGCCAGAATCTTTCTTCCGCTGTACCACGTCTTATTGTTCGTCGTATCCATGGTTGACGCTCTCCGAGCTCGCGTCGAGCGTCGGGCTGCTCTCGCCGCCCAAGTCGCCCAGACGGCTCCCGTTGGTGGGCCTCCCCGTCGTTCCTGTCGCCTGCCGCCCACGCCACCATCGGCCCGGCGGGGAACGAGCAGCAGGCGTCGTCGCTGCATCCCTCGGTGCGGCGGGAAGGCCGCACCGCCACTCCATCGCTGACTCTAGCTGGTTCTGAAGGAAATATGCCCTAGAGGCAATAATAAAGTTATTATTTATTTCCTTATATCATGGTAAATGTTTATTATTCATGCTAGAATTGTATTAACTGGAAACATAATACATGTGTGAATACATAGACAAACATAGTGTCACTAGTATGCCTCTACTTGACTAGCTCGTTTATCAAAGATGGTTACCTTTCCTAGCCATGGACAAAAGTGTTGTCATTTGATTAACGATATCACATCATTAGGAGAATGATGTGATTGACATGACCCATTCCGTTAGCTTAGCACACGATCGTTTAGTATATTGCCATTGCTTTCTTCATGACTTATACATGTTCCTATGACTATGAGATTATGCAACTCCCATTTACCGGAGGAACACTTTGTGTGCTACCAAACGTCACAACATAACTGGGTGATTATAAAGGAGCTCTACAGGTGTCTCCAAAGGTACATGTTGGGTTGGCGTATTTCGAGATTAGGATTTGTCACTCCGATTGTCGGAGAGGTATCTTCGGCCCTCTCAAGAATGCACATCACTTAAGCCTTGCAAGCATTGCAACTAATGAGTTAGTTGTGAGATGATGTATTACAGAAGGAGTAAAGAGACTTGCCGGTAACGAGATTGAACTAGGTATTGAGATACCGACGATTGAATCTCGGGCAAGTAACATACCGATGACAAAGGGAACAACGTATGTTGTTATGCGGTTTGACCGATAAAGATCTTCGTAGAATATGTAGGAGCCAATATGAGCATCCAGGTTCCGCTATTGGTTATTGACCGGAAACGAGTCTCGGTCATTTCTACATTGTTCTCGAACCCGTAGGGTCCGCACGCTTAAGGTTTCGGCGATGCTTATATTATGAGTTTATGAGTTTTTTGTACCGAAGGAGTTCGAGTCCCGGATAAGATCGGGACATGACGAGGAGTCTCGAAATGGTCGAGACGAAAGATCGATATATTGACGACTATATTCGACATCGGAAAGGTTCCGAGTGATTCGGGTATTTTTCGGAGTACCGGAGAGTTACGGGAATACGTATTGGGCCTTATTGGGCCATACGGGAAAGAAGGAAAAGGGCCTCAAGGGTGGCCGCCCCTCCCCTTGGTCTGGTCCGAATTGGACTAGGGAGGGGGCCTTCCTTCCTTCTCCTTTTCCTTCCTCTTTCCTATTCCATATGGGGGGTGGAATCCTACTAGGACTAGGGAGTTCTAGTAGGACTCCACACTTGGCGCGCCCCTCCTAGGGCCGGCCTCCTCCCCCCTTGCTCCTTTATATACGGGGGCAGGGGGGCACCCCATGACATACAAGTTGATGTTCGTGATCGTTCCTTAGCCGTGTGCGGTGCCCCCTCCACCATATTCCACCTCGGTCATATCATTGCGGTGCTTAGGCGAAGCCCTGCGTCGGTAGAACATAAAGATCGTCACCACGCCGTCGTGCTGACGGAACTCTCCCTCGACACTCGACTGGATCGGAGTTCGAGGGACGCCATCGAGCTGAACGTGTGCTAGAACTCGGAGGTGCCGTAGTTTCGGTACTTGGATCGGTTGGATCGTGAAGACGTACGACTACATCAACCGCATTGTCATAACGCTTCCGCTTACGGTCTACGAGGGTACGTGGACAACACTCTCCCCTCTCGTTGCTATGCATCACTATGATCTTGCGTAGCGTAGGATATTTTTGAAATTACTACGCTCCCCAACAGGGCATCCGAGCCTAGGTTTTATGCGCTGATGTTATAAGAACGAGTAGAACACAAGTGAGTTGTGGGCGATATAAGTCATACCGCTTACCAAAGATGTCATACTTTGGTTCAGCGGTATTGTTGGATGAAGCGGCCGGACCGACATTACGATACGCTTACGCGAGACTGGTTTTACCGTCGTGTTTTGCACACAGGTGACTAGCGGGTGTCTGCTTTCTCCAACTTTAGTTGAACCGAGTGTATACGCCCGGTCCTTGCGAAGGTTAAAACAACACGAACTTGACGAACTATCGTTGTGGTTTTGATGCGTAGGTAAGAACGGTTCTTGCTCAGCCCGTAGCAGCCACGTAAAATTTGCAACAACAAAGTAGAGGACGTCTAACTTGTTTTTGCAGGGCATGTTGTGATGTGATATGGTCAAGACATGATGCTATATTTTATTGTATGAGATGATCATGTTTTGTAACCGATGTTATCGGCAACTGGCAGGAGCCATATGGTTGTCGCTTTATTGTATGAAATGCAAACGCCCTGTAATTGCTTTACTTTATCACTAAGCGATAGCGATAGTCGTAGAAGCAATAGATGGCGTAACGACAACGATGCTACGATGGAGATTAAGGTGTTGCGTCGGTGACGATGGTGATCATGACGGTGCTTCGGAGATGGAGATCACAAGCACAAGATGATGATGGCCATATCATATCACTTATATTGATTGCATGTGATGTTTATCCTTTATGCATCTTGTCTTGCTTTGGTTGACGGTAGAATTTTAAGATGATCTCTCACTAAAAATTATCAAGAAGTGTTCTCACTGAGTATGCACCATTGCGAAAGTTCTTCGTGCTGAGACACCACGTGATGATCGGGTGTGATAGGCTCTACGTTCAAATACAATGGGTGCAAAACAGTTGCACACGCGGAATACTCAGGTTAAACTTGACGAGCCTAGCATATAATGATATGGCCTCGAACACGAAGACCGAAAGGTCGAACGTGAATCATATAGTAGATATGATCAACATAGTGATGTTCACCATTGAAACTACTCCATCTCACGTGATGATCGAACATGGTTTAGTTGATTTGAATCACGTGATCACTTAGATGACTAGAGAGATGTCTGTCTAAGTGGGAGTTCTTAAGTAATATGATTAATTGAACTTAAATTTATCATGAACTTAGTCCCGTAGTATTTTGCAAATTATGTTGTAGATCAATAGCTTGCGTTGTTGCTTTCATATGTTTATTTTGATATGTTCCTAGAGAAAATTGTGTTGAAAGATGTTAGTAGCAATGATGCGGATTGGATCCGTGATCTGAGGTTTATCCTCATTGCTGCACAGAAGAATTATGTCCTTAATGCACCGCTAGGTGGCAGACCTATTGCAGGAGCAGATGCAGATGTTATGAACGTTTGGGTAGCTCAATATGATGACTACTTGATAGTTTAGTGCACCATGCTTAACGGCTTAGAATCGGGACTTCAAAGACGTTTTGAACGTCATGGACCATATGAGATGTTCCAGGAATTGAAGTTAATATTTCAAGCAAATACCAGAGTTGAGAGATATGAAGTCTCCAACAAGTTCTATAGCTAAAAGATGGAGGAGAATCACTCAACTAGTGAGCATGTGCTCAAATTGTATGGGTACTTCAATCGCTTGAATCAAGTGGGAGTTAATCTTCCAGATAAGATAGTGATTGACAGAGTTCTCTAGTCACCATCACCAAGTTACTAGAACTTCATGATGAACTATAGTATGCAAGGGATGACGAAAACGATTCCCGAGCTCTTCGTGATGTTGAAATCGACGAAGGTAGAAATCAAGAAAGAGCATCAAGTGTTGATGATAGATAAGACCACTAGTTTCAAGAAAAGGGCAAAGGGAAAGAAAGGGAAACTTCAAGTAGAATGACAAACAAGTTGTCACTCCCGTGAAGAAGACCAAAGCTGGATCAAGCCTGAAACTGAGTGCTTACACTGCAAAGGAAATGGTCACTGGAAACGGAAATACCGTGAATATTTGGTGGACAAGAAGGATGGCAAAGTGAACAAGGGAATTTTTGATATACAGGTTATTGATTTGTACCTTACTAGTGTTTATAGTAGCCCCTGAGTATTTGATACTTGTTCGGTTGCTAAAAAATTAGTAACTCGAAACAGGAGATACAGAATAAACAGAGACAGTTGAAGGGGAAGTGACGATGAGTGTTGGAAATAGTTCCAAGGTTGATATGATCATCATCGCACACTCCCTATACTTTCGGGATTAGTGTTAAACCTAAATAAATGTTATTTGGCGTTTGCGTTGAGCATGAATATGATTTGATCATGTTTATTGCAATAAGGTTATTCATTTAAAATCAGAGAATAATTGCTGTTCTATTTACATGAATAAAACCTTCAATGGTCATACACCCAATGAAAATAGTTTGTTGGATCTCGATCGTAGTGATACACATATTCATAATATTGATGCAAAAAGATGCAAAGTTAATAATGATAGTGCAACCCATTTGTGGCACTGCCGTTTGGGTCATATCGGTGTAAATCGCATGAAGAAACTCCATAAAGATGGATTTTCGGAATCACTTGGTTATGAATCATTTGATGCTTGCGAACCGTGCCTTTTGGGAAAGATGACTCCGGAACAATGGAACAAGCTACTGACTTATTGGAAATAATACATGCCGATGTATGCGATCCAATGAGTGTTGATGCTCGTGGCAAGTATCGTTATTTCTTGACCTTCATAAGATGATTTGAGCAGATATGGGTATATCTACTTGATGAAACATAAGTCTGAAATAGTTGAAAGGTTCAAAGAATTTTAGAGTGAAGTGGAAAAATCATCGTAACAAGAAAATAAAGTTTCTGCGATCTGATCGCGGAGACAAATATTTGAGTTACGAGTTTGGTCTTCAATTAAAACAATGTGGAATAGTTTCACTGCTCACGCCACCTGGAACACCACAACGTTATGGTGTGTCCGAACATCGTAACCGCACTTTATTGGATATGGTGCGATCTATGATGTCTCTTATTAATTTACCATTATCGTTTTAGGGTTATGCATTAGAGACAGCTGCATTCACGTTAAAAGGGCACCATCTAAATCTGTTGAGACGACACTATATGAACTGTGGGTTAGCAAGAAACCCAAGTAGTCGTTTCTTAAAGTTTGGGGCTACGATGCTTATGTGAAAAAGTTTCATCCTGATAAGCTCGAACCCAAATCGGAGAAATGTGTCTTCATAGGATACCCAAAAGAGACTATTGGGTACACCTTCTATCATAGATCTGAGGGCAAGATTTTCGTTGCTAAAACGGATCCTTTCTAGAGAAGGAGTTTCTCTCGAAAGAAGTGAGTGGGAGGAAAGTAGAACTTGATGAGGTAACTGTACCTTCTCCCGAATTGGAAAATAGTTCATCACTGAAATCAGTTCCAGTGATTACTACACCAATTAGTGAGGAAGCTAATGATGATGATCATGAAAATTCAGTTCAAGTTACTAGAGAACCTCGTAGGTCTTCTAGAGTATGGTCCGCACCAGAGCGGTATGGTAATCCTGTTCTGAAAGTCATGTTACTAGACCATGATAAACCTATGAACTATGAGGAAGCGATGATGAGCCCAGATTCCGCAAAATGGCTGGAGGCCATGAAATCTGAGATAGGATCCATGTATGAGAACAAAGTGTGGACTTTGGTGGACTTGCCCGATGATCGGCAAACCATAGAAAAATAAATGGATCTTCAAGAGGAAGACGGACGCTGATAGTAGTGTTACTATCTACAAAGCTAGACTTGTTGAAAAAGGTTTTTGACAAAGTTCAAGGTGTTGAATACAATGAGATTTTCCCACTCGTATCGATGCTTAAAAGTCTGTCCGAATCATGTTAGCAATTGCCACATTTTATGAAATCTGGCAAAAGGATGTCAAAACTGCATTCCTTAATGAATTTATTAAAGAAGAGTTGTATATGATGCAACCAGAAGGTTTTGTCAATCCTAAAGGTGCTAACAAAGTGTGCAAGCTCCAGCGATCCATTTATGGAATGGTGCAAGCCTCTCGGAGTTGGAATATACGCTTTGATGAGTTGATCAAAGCATATGGTTTTATATGACTTTTGAGAAGCCTCGTATTTGCAAGAAAGTGAGTGGGAGCTCAGAGCATTTCTAATATTATATGTGGATGACATATTGTTGATTGGAAATGATATAAAAATTCTGGATAGCATGAAAGGATACTTGAAAACAGTTTTTCAAAGCAAGACCTCGGTGAAGTTGTTATACATTGAGCATCAAGATCTATATAGATAGATCAAGACGCTTGATAAGATTTTTCAATGAGTACATACCTTGATAAATTTTGAAATAGTTAAAATGGAACAGTCAAAGAAGGAGTTCCTGCTGTGATGCAAAGGTGTGAAGTTGAGTAAGACTCAAGACCCGACCATGGCAGAAAATAGAAAGAGAATGAAAGTCATTCCCTATGCCTCACCATAGGTTCTATAAAGTATGCTATGCTATGAACCGGACCTATTGTGTACCTTGCTCGAGTTTGACAAAGGAATACAATTTTGATCTAAGAGTAGATCATCGACAATGTCAAGAATATCCTTAGTGAGGACTAAGGAGATGTTTCTCGATTATGGAGGTGATAAAAGAGCCCGTCGTAAAAAGTTACAATGATGCAAGCTTTTACACCAATCCAGATGACTCTAAGTCTCAATCTGGATACATATTGAGAGTGGGAGCAATTAGCTAGAGTAGCTCCGCAAGAGCATTGTGGACATAGAATATTTGCAAAATACATACGGCTCTGAATATGATGTAATCTGGTTGACTAAACTTCTCTCACAAACAAAACATGATCATACCTTAGTACCCTTTGGGTGTTAATCACATAGCGATGTGAACTAGATTATTGACTCTAGTAAACCCTTTGGGTGTTGATCACATGATGATGTGAACTATGGGTATTAATCACATACAGATGTGAATATTGGTGTTAAATCACATGGCGATGTGAACTAGATTATTGACTCTAGTGCAAGTGGGAGACTGAAGGAAATATGCCCTAGAGGCAATAATAAAGTTATTATTTATTTCCATAAATCATGATAAATGTTTATTATTCATGCTAGAATTGTATTAACTAGAAACATAATACATGTGTGAATACATAGACAAACATAGTGTCACTAGTATGCCTCTACTTGACTAGCTTGTTTATCAAAGATGGTTATGTTTCCTAGCCATGGACAAAAGAGTTGTCATTTGATTAACGGGATCACATCATTAGGAGAATGATGTGATTCAAATGACCCATTCCGTTAGCTTAGCACATGATCGTTTAGTATATTGCCATTGCTTTCTTCATGACTTATACATGTTCCTATGACTATGAGATTATGCAACTCCCGTTTACCGGAGGAACACTTTGTGTGCTACCAAACGTCACAACGTAACTGGGTGACTATAAAGGAGCTCTGCAGGTGTCTCCAAAGGTACATGTTGGGTTGGCGTATTTTGAGATTAGGATTTGTCACTCTGATTGTCGGAGAGGTATCTCTGGGCCCTCTCGGTAATGCACATCACTTAAGACTTGCAAGCATTGCAACTAATGAGTTAGTTGTGAGATGATGTATTACAAAACGAGTAAAGAGACTTGCCGGTAACGAGATTGAACTAGGTATGGAGATACCGACGATCGAATCTCGGGCAAGTAACATACCGATGACAAAGGGAAGAACGTATGTTGTTATGCGGTTTGACCGATAAAGATCTTCGTAGAATATGTAGGAGCCAATATGAGCATCCAGGTTCCGCTATTGGTTATTGACCGAAAACGAGTCTCGGTCATGTCTACATTGTTCTCGAACCCGTAGGGTCCGCACGCTTAAGGTTTCGATGACAGTTATATTATGAGTTTATGAGTTTTGATGTACCGAAGGAGTTCGGAGTCCCGGATGAGATCGTGGACATGACGAGGGTCTCAAAATGGTCGAGACGTAAAGATCGATATATTGGACGACTATATTCGGATATCGGAAAGGTTCCGAGTGATTTGGGTATTTTTCGGAGTACCGGAGAGTTACAGGAATACGTATTGGGCCTTATTGGGCCATACGGAAAGAAGGAAAAGGGCCTCAAGGGTGGCGCCTCCCCTTGGTCCTGGTCCGATTGACTAGGAAGGGCCCCTTCCTTCCTTCTCCTTTCCTTCCTCTTTCCTATTCCATATGGGGTGGAATCCTACTAGGACTAGGGAGTCCTAGTAGGACTCCACACTTGGCGCCGCCTCCTAGGGCCAGCCTCCTCCCCTTGCTCCTTTATATACGAGGCAGGGGACACCCCATGACACACAAGTTGATCTTCGTGATCGTTCCTTAGCCGTGTGCGGTGCCCCCTCCACCATATTCCACCTCGGTCATATCGTTGCGGTGCTTAGGCGAAGCCCTACGTCGGTAGAACATCAAGATCATCACCACGCCGTCGTGCTGACGGAACTCTCCCTCGACACTCGGCTAGATCAGAGTTCGAGGGACATCATCGAGCTGAACGTGTGCTAGAACTCGGAGGTGCCATAGTTTCGGTACTTGGATCGGTCGGATCGTGAAGACGTACGACTACATCAACCGCGTTGTCATAACGCTTCCGCTTATGGTCTACAAGGATACGTGGACAACACTCTCCCCTCTTGTTGCTATGCATCACCATGATCTTGCGTGTGCGTACTACGTTCCCCAACAGGTTCATCGTCTCACGCCCATCACGCTCCCAAGGACGCGCATGCCGCGTTGCTCCTGGCACATGAGCTCCTGCACTACCGTCCCGTCGACGACCTCTACGAGGAGTGGCTCGCTCGCATCACCGAACTCGTCAGTGCCGTAGGGGGCTCCCCTGCGCCGTCCCTCTTGCTGCCCCGCCCTTCGTCCTGCATGGGTGATGCAGCTCAGGAAGTGCCTCCGCCACCTCCTGTAGCAACCCGACCTCAGACGGTCAAGTCTCTGTGCTTACGTGTCATCCCTGGATAGGTATGCTGACACACACAGTACTCGAGGATTTATAACAGAGGTAAATCACATGTATAAAGTAAGGTAAATACTATTATCTCAATCCAAAATATAGCGGAAGTAACAAGGTTGTGGATTCCCATCAACACCAACGGCAAAGTTGAGTATAGGAAATCGTAACCCTAACGTAACACTTACTCGTCGTAAGATCCTGCAACATGAAACGTTGCGGCCACAAAGGGTCAGTACATTGAATGTACTGGCAAATTCACACCATAGAACAATGATGAATAAAGGCTATCACTACATGCATATTTGGCTGGTGGAAAAGCTCTACGGTTATAATGTTTTTTGAAAAGCCAATTTTTCCCTAGCAAAGGAATAAATTTATTTAACTATCATGGTGGTTGTTAAACATTGAGAATCGTTGACAGCATTCTCAATCCCAATTAAAAGTACCCATTAAAACTCAACAATATTGATTATAGTAACATGATGAGATTCACATGATAATCAAGTACTAGATACTCAAGATGTCCATAACCGGGGACACGGCTAACCATGATTAGTTTGTACACTCTGCAGAGGTTTATGACTTTTCCCATTAAGACTCGATCGCCTCCGCTTGATTCCTCGCACTACATGATGTTTGAGAAACGGATGACCGAGACATAGTCTTCTAAGCACTAGCACCTTACATGTGGGTAGACCGGTACACCTACTTTCCCTACATCTGCTAGTCTACCCGTAAGAGTTCGCACAACTTAGTCAACTATGCAGAGCCCATAATGGCTTGTGGCTGCACACGAAGTTTCTAGTTTGAATAATCTCATGATCCCTTTGAGCTTGGGTGGCGGTCCAAGAAAACAGCAAGTCCAGAAACCTGTGTGCCTAGACAGTAAGTCTGAAGTAACCAGGTGCCTCAATCCACCCAGATGTGTGTTTAAGTTGCCACCTTAAATAACCATTAATTAACAATCTCACATCTGTCATGGATATTCACTCACCCAATCCATGTCTACTAGCATAGCATGGCGTAATAAGCAAACATAGAAGTAACTCCCAAAGGTTTGATAATAAAACAGGTAATAGGTACTACCTCATCTACTTCCCATCCCACAATTTAATTAGATCCTAATCATGCAATGTTTGAGGATAGATCTAATGCATAAAAACTGGGTATGAAAAGGGATATGATCAAAGTATGAACTTGCCTACAATGTTGATGAAGATGATTCACACTCATAACTCTTGATAGTTC
This sequence comes from Aegilops speltoides, assembly GCA_021437245.1. Taxonomy (NCBI): domain Eukaryota; kingdom Viridiplantae; phylum Streptophyta; class Magnoliopsida; order Poales; family Poaceae; genus Aegilops; species Aegilops speltoides. Next base: position 486,529,897 of record CM038145.1, read on the forward strand.
TACTCGTCACACTCCGGTCAATCTATCGTGAGCAAGCAATGGTAACCACACATAAGCAATCACTCAAAAAGATCGGAAAGAACGAAGAAGACGATTCGGAAAACATCAAAACCAAGCAAAATGACTCTTGCAGCATAAAACAATTTTTAACAGTACAAAAACTATGTGTATTTGGCCTTATCAGAAAGTTTAGGTCAAGAGCTTTAATTTGCAAAAAGAATCAAATAAATCGGAGTTATAGAACTCAAGTTATGATCAAACGAACTTCAAATACAAAACTGTTTGAAATTCAAATTTTAAACTTTCAAAAACATGTTTAAGTTGTTTTACTGGATAGAGGAGATCATAACGGAGAAGTGGGCGTTGGTTCCATTGAATTTGGATCAACGAGTAAAAAGATGTGGTCGTTTGAAGTACAGGGACTAATCTGTAAATAGAATCATCACAGATAGGTCCCTGGCCAAAATTAACAGAAAAAGAAAAAGGCTAAAAAGCGAACGTTCGCTGCCGAACGCTAACTAGTGGAAACCGTTCGCTAAGGAGGTCTAACCGGAGAACGTTCGTTAAATAACTAGACTTAGAAAAACCGGGTTTTAAAACGGTAAACCAAAAAAAAACTAAACCCTAAAGAGAAATAAACCGGACCGGGCGGTTTACCGGTTTGGTTCGACAGCGGCGGATCTCCAGCGAGACGGCGGTGGCGGCAGCTCCGGCGAGGTGCGGCGTGGGGCGGCGATTCCACTGGCGTGGCAGAGGCAGCAAGCGGCATGCTTGAGAGCATGGCGGCGGTGAGATCAGATAGCGGGCGGCGGCGTCGACCGCTGCTGCGGCGGCGATCTGTGGTGGCGGCGAGGGGCGGGCAGAGAGAGAGGCGGGCTCGGGCCGCTTATTTAAGGAGGAGGGATGGCGTGGGGAAGGGGGAATGAGGCCGGAGGCGACGGCGTCCATGGCAGGCTGGTGGCGTGCGTGCGAGCGGGACTCCGCCGAAGGAGAGGAGCAGCTGGCTGGTCATGCCATGTCAGACCTCGGGCCGCCCTGTCGTGCACGGGGAAAGATTTTTTTAATAAAACATTTTCTCAGAAAAAAAACAAACTAAATAATAGATATTATATAGGCATATAATATATCGAATTTTCGTAAAAAGATTTCCTACAAGCTGTACATTTTTGTAAGATCAATTAAAATACACACAGATTTAAATAATGCAAAGAGTGCTTCTGCCCTAGTAAAATCCAATAAAAATCATTTTTGAAATACCAAAATTAATTAAAATTTATTTCTCTCTAATTTTCTGATGTAGGGAATCATGTTACCCTATTTTCCATATATTTTATTTTTGGAGAAAAATAATTTGAATAAAACTCAAATAACTCCAAATTGAAAATAAATTCAAAAGAACTTTGAATTTAATTCTTTTAATCTCCCAACTCATATTTCATATGTTTTGAAGAAGTCATTTTATCTTCTCTCATGAAAATCATTGAGTTGCTTGAAGTTTATGAATTGGAAATATTTCCAAATGAAATTCAAATATTTTCAAATACCCTTTCATTTAATTAAATGGAAGAAGTCATATCATCCACGCTCAAGTGTTTTGTATTTGAAAAGAATTTGAATTCAAGAAGATCAGAAAAGAAAATGAAAGTTTGGGAAAGTCCTTTTATTCCCTCTCATTTAACTTTCAAAAAGTTTCGAATTCACTCACTTTCAGTCAATCAATCAACACTATCTATTTATTATAACATTCCAAAATTTAGAATTTTGCGATGTGTATTTGAAGTTCGTTTGATCATAACTTGAGTTCTATAAATCCGATTTATTTGATTCTTTTTGCAAATTAAAGCTCTTGACCTAAACTTTCTGATAAGGCCAAATACACATAGTTTTCGTACTGTTAGAAATTGTTTTATGCTGCAAGAGTCATTTTGCTTGGTTTTGATGTTTTCCAAATCGTCTTCTTCGTTCTTTCCGATCTTTTTGAGTGATTGCTTATGTGTGGTTACCATTGCTTGCTCACGATAGATTGACCGGAGTGTGACGAGTAGAACTATCAAGAGTTATGAGTGCGAATCATCTTCATCAACATTGCAGGCAAGTTCACACTTTGATCATATCCCTTTTCATACCCAGTTTTTATGCATTAGATCTATCCTCAAACATTGCATGATTAGGATCTAATTAAATTGTGGGATGGGAAGTAGATGAGGTAGTACCTATTACCTGTTTTATTATCAAACCTTTGGGAGTTACTTCTACATTTGCTTATTACGCCATGCTATGCTAGTAGACGTTGATTGGGTGAGTGAATATCCATGACAGATGTGAGATTGTTAATTAATGGTTATTTAAGGTGGCAACTTAAACACACATCTGGGTGGATTGAGGCACCTGGTTACTTCAGGACTTGCCTGTCTAGGCACCTGGGTTTCCAGGACTTGCCTGTTTTTCTTCGGACCGCCACCCAGGCTCAAAGGGATCATGAGATTATTCAAACTAGAAACTTACGTGTGCAGCCACAAGCCATTATGGGCTCTGGCATAGTTGACTAAGTTGTGCGAACTCTTACAGGTAGACTAGCAGATGTAGGGGAAAGTAGGTGTACCGATCTACCCACATGTAAGGTGCTAGTGCTTCCGAAAGACTATGTCTCGGTCATCCGTTTCTCAAACATCATGTAGTGCGAGGAATCAAACGGAGGCGATTGAGTCTTGTGGGAAAAGTGCGCAAACCTCTATAGAGTGTACAAACTAATCATGGTTAGCCGTGTCCCCGGTTACGGACATCTTGAGTATCTAGTACTTGATTATCATGTGAATCTCATCATGTTACTATAATCAATATTGTTGGGTTTTAATGAGTACTTTTAATTGGGATTGAGAATGCTATCAACCATTCTCAATGTTTAACAACCACCATGATAGTTAAATAAATTTATTCCTTGCAAGAGGGAAAAATTGGCTTTTCAGAAAAACATTATAACCGTAGAGCTTTTCCACCAGCCAAATATGCATGTAGTGATAGCCTTTATTCATCATTGCTCTATGGTGTGAATTTGCCAGTACATTCAATGTACTGACCCTTTGTGGCTGCAACGTTTCATGTTGCAGGATCTTACGACGAGTAAGTGTTACGTTAGGGTTACGATTTCCTATACTCAACTTTGCCGTTGGTGTTGATGGGAATCCATAACCTTGTTACTTCCGCTATATTTTGGATTGAGGTAATAGTATTTACGTTACTTTATACATGTGGTTTACCTCTGTTATAAATCCTCGAGTACTGTGTGTGTCCGCATACCGATCCAGGGAGGACACGTAAGCACAGAGACTTGACCGTCTGAGGTCGGGTCGCTACACCTCCTCCCCAAGAAGGTGCCCTGGCTCCAAGGCGCGCGGTCCCTGGATGAGACCCACCACGTCCAGCGCCCGCGTGACAAGAAAGGAGCTTCCAAGAAATCCCTCGTCCCCAAGAAGGTGCTTGTGTGCTCCTAGCACCGGCACGCCATGACCGCATCCCGGAGCAAGCCTCACGTCAACAAAGGGCTCCAGTGGCCACCGCAGATTTCCGCGCCTTCACCACCGAGCTATGCAGTGTCGCCTGGCCAGGCAAGTTCAAGCCGGATCTGCCTCCTCGCTACGACGGCACTGCCGACCCCGCGGATTTCCTGCAGCTCTACGAGCTGGGCATCGAAGCGGCCAACGGAGACGAGAAGGTCATGGCGAATTGGTTTCCCATGGCACTCAAGGATGGTGCCCGCACCTGGCTCCTGAACCTGCCCCCAGCACGATCTCCTCTTGGGATGAGATGCGCACCCGCTTCATCACCAACTTCCAGGGCACCCGCGACCGTTCTCCAGTCATGGGCGACTTGCGCCGCATCAAGCAGCAACCTGGAGAAACTCTGTAGAAGTACATCCAGCGCTTCAACAACGCTCGCCTCAAGATTCCCAAGGTAACCGAGGAGGCCATCATCTCAGCGTTCTTTGACGGCGTCCGCGACGTCAAGATGAAGGAGGAACTGGCAATCCATGAGGATCTGTGTACATCTCTGGAGCTGTTTCAACCTTGCGACCAAGTGCGCAAGGGCCAAGGAGGGACGCCTCTTCCTTCTCGAGCTCCCAGCTGCTGACCCAGAAGAGAAGAAAGCCAAGGCCAAGGACATGAAGCGCAAGGAAGCAGCCATACTCGTTGTAGAGCCAGACAGGAAGCGCGACAGGGACCAACCGGAGTCGTCCAAGGGCAGCCGGTACTGCGTGTACAACTACCTCCACACCCACAACACCAACAAATGCCAAGAGCTCAGGGCCATGCGAGAAGGACGTGTCGGTCGACGCCCCGAGCGCAACGACCGGGCCTATGGCCGAGGAGGAGGAAGAGGTGGAGGACGATGGGACGACCATGGCCCTCGCCAAGGGTGGCGTGACCGACCTCGCGAGGACCGCTGGCAGGACCAGCCTCGCGAGGGGGCTTGGAGGGATCAGCCTCGTGAGGATCGCCCGCAAGGCAATGCAGGCCTTCCTCCTCTACCACCACCTCCAAGAAGGAATGACGACCATCATTAGGACGAGGGGGCTGGGGGCTTCCAGGAGCCACGCGCTATCACTTGCATCTTGGACGGAGCTCAGGCCCCAGCCTCTCAGCGCATCTGCAAGCAGTTTGCTCGCAAGGTGAATGCAGTCCTCCCCAAGCTCGAGGCCACGCGCCCTCTTAGGTGCTCAACATGCGCCATCACGTTCAGCTCAGCGGATCAGCTCAAGTGTGCGACAACAGCCGGGGTCCTCCCAATGCTTTGTTCCACAGTCATCAGCAACGTGCAAGTCACCAGGACCCTCATTGATGGCGGCGGAGGGCTCAACGTCTTGTCCGTCGAGACGTTCAACAATCTCCAAGTGCCATATGATCAGCTTCAGCCGACCAAGCCTTTCTCAGAAGTCACTGAAGGTTCCACCTGTTGGGGAACGTAGTAATTTCAAAAAATTTCTTACGCACACGCAAGATCATGGTGATGCATAGCAACGAGAGGGGAGAGTGTTGTCTCACGCCCTCAGAGACCGAGGCGAAGCGATCACAACGTAGAGGAAGTAGTCGACGTTCTCCTCGCGATCCAACCGATCCCAGCGCCGTTACTCCGGCGCCCGAGTTCTTGACACACGCACAGCTCGGTGACGCTCCTCGGGCTCCGATCCAGCAAAGCTCCGGGGAGAGAGTTCCGTCAGCACGACGGCGTGGTGACGATCTTGATGTTCTACCGAGGTGGAATATGGTGGAGGGGGGCACCGCACATGGCTAAGGAACGATCTCAAGGATCAACTTGTGTGTCTATGGGTGCCCTTGCCCCGTATATAAAGGATGGAGGAGGAGGAGGCCGGCCAAGGGTGGCGCGCCCAGGTGTGGAGTCCTACTAGGATTCCAAGTCCTAGTAGGAGTCCATCAAGAGGGAGGAAGGGAGAAGGAATAGGAGGAGACGGAAGGTGGCGGCCCCTTTCCCTAGTCCAATTCGGACTAGAGGAGAGGGGGCGCAGCAGCCTTTTCCTCTTCCCACTAAAGCCCATCAAGGCCCATTACTTCTCCGTAACTCCCGGTACTCAAAAAATACCAATCACTCGGAACCTTTCCGAACTCCGAATATAGTCGTCCAATATATCGATCTTTACGTCTCGACCATTTCGAGACTCCTCGTCATGTCCCCGATCTCATCCGAGACTCGAACTCCTTGGTACATCAAAATACACAAACTCATAATATAAGCATCATCGAAACCTTAAGCGTGCGGACCCTACGGTTTGAGAACAATGTAGACATGACCGAGACACGTCTCGGTCAATAACCAATAGCGGGACCTGGATGCCCATATTGGCTCCTACATATTCTACGAAGATCTTTATCGGTCGACAAAGCATAACAACATACGTTGTTCCTTTGTCATCGGTATGTTACTTGCCCGAGATTCGATCGTCGGTATCCAATACCTAGTTCAATCTCGTTACGCAAGTCTCTTTACTCGCTCCGTAATACATCATCTCGCAACTAACTTATTAGTTACAATGCTTGCAAGGCTTAAGTGATGTGCATTACCGAGAGGGCCAGAGATACCTCTCGACATTCGGAGTGACAAATCCTAATCTCGAAATACGCCAACCCAACATCTGCCTTTGGAGACACCTGTAGTACTCCTTTATAATCACCCGATTACGTTGTGACGTTTGGTAGTACCCAAAGTGTTCCTCCGCAAACGGAGTTGCATAATCTCATAGTTATAGGAACATGTATAAGTCATGAAGGAAGCAATAGCAACATACTAAACGATCGTGTGCTAAGCTAACGGAATGGGTCATGTCAATCGATCATTCAACTAATGATGTGACCTTGTTAATCAAATAACAACTCCTTGTTCATGGTTAGGAAACATAACCATCTTTGATTAACAAGCTAGTCAAGTAGAGGCATACTAGTGACTTTCTGCTTGTCTATATATTCACACATGTATTATGTTTCGGTTAATACAATTCTAGCATGAATAATAAACATTTATCATGAAATAAGGAAATAAATAATAACTTTATTATTGCCTCTAGGGCATATTTCCTTCATCTCCCACTTGCACTAGAGTCAATAATCTAGATCACATCACCATGTGATTAACATCGATAGTTCACATCATCATGTGATTAACACCCATAGTTCACATCGTCATGTGACCAACACCCAAAGGGTTTACTAGATTTAGTAATCTAGTTCACATCGCTATGTGATTAACACCCAAAGAGTACTAGGGTGTGATCATGTTTTGCTTGTGAGAGAGTCTTAGTCAACGGGTCTTTCACATTCAGATCCGTTATGTATTTTGCAATTTTTCTATGTCTACAATGCTCGCGCGAAGCTACCTAGCTAATTGCTCCCACTTTCAATATGTATCTAGATCGAGACTTAGAGTCATCGGATCGGTGTCAAAACTTGCATCGACGTAACCCTTTACGACCTAACCTTTGTCACTTCCATAATCGAGAAACATATCCTTATTCCACTAAGGATAATTTTGACCGCTGTCGATGATCTACTCCTAGATCACTATTGTACTCCTTGCCAAACTCGGTGCAGGGTATACAATAGATCTGGTACACAAGATGACATACTTTATAGAACCTATGGCCAAGGCATAGGGAATGACTTTCATTCTCTTTCTATCTTCTACGCCGTGGTCGGGTTTTGAGTCTTACTCAATTTCACACCTTGTAACACAGCAAGAACTCTTTCTTTGACTGTTCCATTTTGAACTACTTCAAAATCTTGTCAAGGTATGTACTCATTGAAAAACTTATCAAACATCTTGATCTATCTCTATAGATCTTGATGCTCAATATGTAAGCAGCTTCACCGAGGTCTTTCTTTGAAAAACTTCTTTCAAACACTCCTTTATGCTTTGCGAATAATTCTACATTATTTCCGATCTACAATATGTCATTCACATATACTTATCGAAATGTTGTAGTGCTCCCACTCACTTTCTAGTAAATCTGAAGCTTCACCATAAGTGCAGACAAAACTATATGCTTTGATCAACTCATCAAAGCGTATATTCCAACTCCGAGATGCTTGCACCAGTCCATAGATGGATCGCTGGAGCTTGCACACTTTGTTAGCTCCCTTTGGATCGAAAAAAAACTTCTGGTTGCATCATATACAACTCTTCCTCCAAAAACCCATCCAGGAATGCAGTTTTTACATCCATTTGCCAAATTTCATAAATTGTGGCAATTGCTAACATGATTCGGACAGACTTAAGCATCGCTACAGTTGAGAAAATCTCATTGTAGTCAACATCTTGAACTTTGTCAAAAACCTTTTTCGACAAGTCTAGCTTTGTAGATAGTAACACTACTATCAGCGTCCGTCTTCCTCTTGAAGATCCATTTATTTTCTATGGTTTGCCGATCATCGGGCAAATCCATCAAAGTCCATACTTTGTTCTCATACATGGATCATATCTCAGATTTCATGGCCTCAAACCATTTTGTGGAATCTGGGCTCATCATCGCTTCCTCATAGTTCGTAGGTTTGTCATGGTCAAGTAACACGACCTCCGTAATAGGATTACCGTACCACTCAGTGCGGATCTCACTGCTTTTACCTACGAGGTTCGGTAGTAACTTGATCTGAAGTTTTATGATCATCATCATTAACTTCCTCACTAATTGGTGTAGGTGTCACAGAACCAATTTCGTGATGAACTACTTTCCAATAAGGGAGCTAGTATCATTACCTCATCAAGTTCTACTTTCCTCCCATTCACTTCTTTCGAGAGAAACTCCTTCTCTAGAAAGGATCCATCTTAAGCAAAGAATATCTTGCCTTCGGATCTGTGATAGAAGGTGTACCCAACAATTTCCTTTGGGTATTCTATGAAGACGCACTTCTCCGATTTGGGTTCGAGATTATCAGGATGAAACTTTTTCACATAAGCATCGTAACTCCAAACTTTAAGAAACGACAACTTTGGTTTCTTGCTAAACCACAGTTCATATAGTGTCGTCTCAACGGATTTAGATGGTGCCCTATTTAACGTGAATGCAGTTGTCTCTAATGCATGATCCCAAAACGACATTGGTAAATCGGTAAGAAACATCATAGATTGTACTATATCCAATAAAGTACGGCTATGACGTTCGGACATACCATTATGATCTGGTGTTCCAGGTGGCATGAATTTGTGAAACTATTCCACATTGTTTTAATTGAAGACCAAACTCAGAACTCAAATATTTGTCTCCGCGATCGATCAGAAACCTTATTTTCTTGTCACGATGATTTTTCCACTTCACTCTGAAATTCTTTGAACCTTTCAACTATTTCAGACTTATGTTTCATCAAGTAGATATACCCATATCTTGCTCAAATCATCTGTGAAGGTCAAAAATAACGATAACCGCCGCGAGCCTTAACACTCATTGGATCGCATACATCTGTATGTATTATTTCCAATAATTCAGTTGCTCGCTCCACTGTTCCGGAGAACGGAGTCTTAGTCATCTTGCCTATGAGGCATGGTTCGCAAGCATCAAGTGATTCATAATCAAGTGATTCCAAAATCCCATCAGCATGGAGTTTCTTCATGCGCTTTACACCAATATGACATAAACGGCAGTGCCACAAATAAGTTGCACTATCATTATTAACTTTGCATCTTTTGGTTTCAATATTATGTGTATCACTACGATCGAGATCCAATGAACCATTTTCATTGGGTGTGTAACCATATAAGGTTTTATTCATGTAAACAGAATAACAATTTATTCTATATCTTTAAATGAATAACCGTATCGCAATAAACATGATCGAATCATATTCATGCTCAACGCAAATGCCAAATAACATTTATTTAGGTTCAACACTAATCCCGAAAGTATAGGGAGTGTGCGATGATGATCATATCAATCTTGAAACTACTTTCAACACACATCGTCACTTCACCCTTAACTAGTTTCGCATTTATTCGCAATTCCTGCTTTGAGTTACTACTCTTAGCAACCGAACCAGTACCAAATACCGAGGGTTGCTATAAACACTAGTAAAGTACACATCAATAACATGTATATCAAATATACCTTTGTTCACTTTGCCATCCTTCTTATCCGCCAAATACTTGGGGTAGTTCGCTTCAAAGGACCAGTCCCTTCGCAAGAGAAGCACTTAGTCTCAGGCTTAGGTCCAGACTTGGGCTTCTTCACTTGAGCAGCAACTTGCTTGCCGTTCTTCTTGAAGTTCCCTTCCATCCCTTTGACCTTTTCTTGAAACTAGTGGTTTTGTTAACCATCAACACTTGATGTTCTTTCTTGATTTCTACCTTCATCGATATCATCATCATGAAAAACTCGGGAATCATTTTTATCATCCCTTGTATACTATAGTTCATCATGAAGTTCTACTAACTTGGTGATGGTGACTAGAGAATTCTGTCAATCACTATCTTATCTGGAAGATTAACTCCCACTTGATTCAAGCGATTGTAGTACCTGCATAATCTGAGCACATGCTCACTAGTTGAGCGATTCTCCCCATCTTTTAGCTATAGAACTTGTTGAAGACTTCATATCTCTCAACTCGGTATTTGCTTGAAATATTAACTTCAATTCTGGAACATCTCATATGGTCCATGATGTTCAAAACATCTTTGAAGTCCCAATTCTAAGCCATAAAGCATGGTGCACAAAACTATCAAGTAGTCATCATATTGAGCTAGCCAAACGCTCATAACGCTCAGATCCGCTCCTCGCAATAGGTCTGCTCACCTAGCGGTGCATTAAGGACATAATTCTTACAGGCAGCAATGAGGGTAAACCTCAGATCACGGATCCAATCCGCATCATTGCTACTAACATCTTTCAACACAATTTTCTCTAGGAACATATCAAAATAAACATATGAGAGCAACAATGCGAGCTATTGATCTATAACATAATTTGCAATACTACCAGGACTAAGTTCATGATAAATTTAAGTTCAATTAATCATATTACTTAAGAACTCCCACTTAGACAAACATCTCTCTAGTCATCTAAGTGATCACGTGATCCAAATCAACTAAACCATAACCGATCATCACGTGAGATGGAGTAGTTTTCAATGGTGAACATCTTATGTTGATCATATCTACTATATGATTCACGCTCGACCTTTCGGTCTCCGTGTTCCGAGGCCATATCTGCATATGCTAGGCTCGTCAAGTATAACCTGAGTATTCGCGTGTGCAAAACTGGCTTGCACCGTTGTAGATGGACGAGAGCTTATCACACCCGATCATCACGTGGTGTCCGGGCACGATTTAACTTTGGCAACGGTGCATACTCGGGAGAACACTTCTTGATAATTTTAGTGAGAGATCATCTTAAAATGCTACCGTCTATCAAAGCAAGATAAGATGCATAAAGGATAAACATCACATGCAATCAATATAAGTGATATGATATGGCCATCATCATCTTGTGCTTGTGATTCCATCTTCAAGCACCGTCGTGATCACCATCATCACCGGCGCGACACCTTGATCTCCATCGTAGCATCGTTGTCGTTACGCCATCTATTGCTTCTATGACTATCGCTACCACTTAGTGATAAAGTAAATCAATTATAAGGCGTTTGCATTTCATACAATAAAGCGACAACCATATGGCTCCGCCGATTGCCGATAACTTCGGTTACAAAACATGATCATCTCATACAATAAAATATAGCATCACGTCTTGACCATATCACATCACAACATGCCCTGCAAAAACAAGTTAGACGTCCTCTACTTTGTTGTTGCAAATTTTACGTGGCTGCTACGGGCTTTAGCAAGAACCGTTCTTACCACGCATCAAAACCACAACGATAGTTTGTCAAATAGACTCCGTTTAACCTTCACAAGGACCGGGCGTAGCTACACTCAGTTCAACTAAAGTGAGAGAGACAGACACCCGCCAGTCACCTTTAAGCAACGAGTGCTCGTGAGCGGTGAAACCAGTCTCGCGAAGCGCACGCGTAATGTCGGTCCGGCCGCTTCATCTCACAATACCGCTGAACCAAAGTATGACATGCTGGTAGGCAGTATGACTTATATCGTCCACAACTCACTTGTGTTCTACTCGTGCATATAACATCAACGCATAAAACCTAGGCTCGAATGCCACTGTTGGGGAACGTAGTAATTTCAAAAAATTTCTTACGCACACGCAAGATCATGGTGATGCATAGCAACGAGAGGGGAGAGTGTTGTCTACGTACCCTCGTAGACCAAGGCGGAAGCGATCACAACGTAGAGAAAGTAGTCGTACGTTCTCCTCGCGATCCAACCGATCCCAGCGCCAAGCACTCCGGCGCCCGAGTTCTTGACACACGACAGCTCGGTGATGCTCCTCGGCTCCGATCCAGCAAAGCTCGGGAGAGAGTTCCGTCAAGATGACGGCGTGGTGACGATCTTGATATTCTATCGACGCAGGCTTCGCCTAAGCACCGCCACGATATGACCGAGGTGGAATATGGTGGCGGGGGCACGCACACGGCTAAGGAACGATCTCAAGGATCAACTTGTGTGTCTATGGGGTGCCCTTGCCCCGTATATAAAGGATGGAGGAGGAGGAGGCCGGCCAAGGGTTTGGCGCCAGGTGTGGAGTCCTACTAGGATTCCAAGTCCTAGTAGGAGTCCATCAAGAGGGAGGAAGGAGAAGGAATAGGAGGAGAAGGAAGGTGGCGGCCCCTTTCCCTAGTCCAATTCGGACTAGAGGAGAGGGGGCGCAGCAGCCTTTTTCCTCTTCCCACTAAAGCCCATCAAGGCCCATTACTTCTCCTGTAACTCCCCAGTACTCAAAAATACCGAATCACTCGGAACCTTTCCGAACTCGAATATAGTCGTCCAATATATCGATCTTTACGTCTCGACCATTTCGAGACTCCTCGTCATGTCCCGATCTCATCCGGGACTCGAACTCCTTGGTACATCAAAATACACAAACTCATAATATAATCGCTATCGAAACCTTAAGCGTGCGGACCCTACGGTTCGAGAACAATGTAGACATGACCGAGACACGTCTCCGGTCAATAACCAATAGCGGGACCTGGATGCCCATATTGGCTCCTACATATTCTACGAAGATCTTTATCGGTCGGACCGCATAACAACATCGTTGTTCCTTTGTCATCGGTATGTTACTTGCCCGAGATTCGATCGTCGGTATCCAATACCTAGTTCAATCTCGTTACGGCAAGTCTCTTTACTCGTTCCGTAATACATCATCTCGCAACTAACTTATTAGTTACAATGCTTGCAAGGCTTAAGTGATGTGCATTACCGAGAGGGCCAGAGATACCTCTCGACATTCGGAGTGACAAATCCTAATCTCGAATACGCCAACCCAACATCGCCTTTGGAGACACCTGTAGTACTCCTTTATAATCACCCGATTACGCAGACGTTTGGTAGTACCCAAAGTGTTCCTCCGCAAACGGAGTTGCATAATCTCATAGTTATAGGAACATGTATAAGTCATGAAGGAAGCAATAGCAACATACTAAACGATCGTGTGCTAAGCTAACGGAATGGGTCATGTCAATCAGATCATTCAACTAATGATGTGACCTTGTTAATCAAATAACAACTCCTTGTTCATGGTTAGGAAACATAACCATCTTTGATTAACAAGCTAGTCAAGTAGAGGCATACTAGTGACATTCTGTTTGTCTATATATTCACACATGTATTATGTTTCTGGTTAATACAATTCTAGCATGAATAATAAACATTTATCATGAAATAAGGAAATAAATAATAACTTTATTATTGCCTCTAGGGCATATTTCCTTCACCACCACCACGATAGGGCAGGTCTACCTCCCTTTCACCTTTGGACAATGCAAGAACTACCGTACCGGTGCCCACATCCAGCCCTGGCCAAGTTCATGGCAGTGACTCACCATGGTTACAATGTCCTCAAGATGCCAGGAAGCGGCAGAGTCATCACAGTCCCTTGCAAAGAGAAGGATGTGGTGTGCTCTCTCTGTTGGAAATATGCCCTAGAGGCAATAATAAAATAGTTATTATTGTATTTCCTTGTTCATTATAATTGTCCATGTTCATGCTATAATTGTATTAACTGGAAACCGTAATACATGTGTGAATACATAGACCACAACATGTCCCTTGTGAGCCTCTAGTTGACTAGCTGGTTGATCAATAGATGGTTATGGTTTCCTGAGCGTGGACATTGGATGTCATTGATAACGGGATCACATCATTAGGAGAATGATGTGATGGACAAGACCCAATCCTAAGCATAGCACAAGATCGTGTAGTTCCTTTTGCTAGAGCTTTTCTAATGTCAAGTATCATTTCCTTAGACCATGAGATTGTGCAACTCCTGATATCGAGGAATGCTTTGGGTGTACCAAACATCACAACGAATCGGGTGGCTATAAAGGTGCACTACAGGTATCTCCGAAAGTGTCTGTTGGGTTGGCACGAATCGAGACTTGGATTTGTCACTCTGTGTGACGGAGAGGTATCTCTGGGCCCACTCGGTAATGCATCATCATAATGAGCTCAATGTGACTAAGTAGTTAGTCACGGGATCATGTATTACGGAACAAGTAAAGTGACTTACCGGTAACGAGATTGAATGAGGTATTGGGATATCGACGATCGAATCTCGGGCAAGTAACGTACCAATTGACAAAGGGAATTGTATACGGGATTGATTGAATCCCCGACATCGTGGGTCATCTGATAAGATCATCGTGGAACATGTGGGAGCCAACATGGGTATCCAGATCCCGCTGTTGGTTATTGGCCGGAGAGATGTCTCGGTCATGTCTGCATGATTCCCGAACCCGTAGGGTCTACACACTTAAGGTTCGATGACGCTAGGGTTATAGGGAATAAATGTACGTGGTTACCGAATGCTGTTCGGAGTCCCAGATGAGATCTCGGACGTCACGAGGAGTTCCGGAATGGTCCGGAGGTAAAGATTTATATACGGGAAGTCCCATTTTGGACACCGAAAGTGTTCTGGGCGTTATCGGTAACGTATCGGGACCACCTGAAGGGTTCGGGGGTCCACCGGGAGGGGCCCAAAATCCCAGAGGCCTGCGTGGGTCAAGTGTGGGAAGGGACCAGCCCCTAGGTGGGCTGGTGCGCCTCCCACAAGAGGCCCAAGGTGCAGGGAAGGGGGGAAGGGGGAAAACACTAGGCTCAGATGGTCCTAAGGCCCAGCTAGGACCGCCCCCCAGATGCATCTAGGGCTGGCCGTGTAACGCCCGGATAATCATGCTATAGTAATCCCACGCTAATCATGCCACGTCGCCTCGGTTACTGTTGCTAACCTCGTAATGATTCGAAACCATTTTGAAATTTAAATTCTAATATGTCAAACAACAAACGTTTTCAAAAGTTGAAACAAAAATGCTCGGTGGGTGCCGAATATTACAAGGGTAATTATAATAAAGAAAACATATTTTTAGAAAGTGTCTGAGTATTTTAAAATGAACTAAAACAGAAAAGAGAAATAATAAAAGAAAACGCAAAAAAAAGGAAGAACTTCCCCCCTCAACTGGGCCGACGTGCCCAGCTGGCACCGCGCCCCCCCTTGGGCCTCAACCCATCTAGCCTACCTTGGCCGGCCCAACCGAACCGGCCCAGCCGCCCCCCCACACTCACGCTCCCTTATCCCCTCGGGCACCGAAACCCTACTCCCCTCGTTCCCCCACTCTCTCTCTCGCTCGATTCCCTCCCCATCTTCGTCGCGCCGCCACACACTCAGCGGCGAGGGCCCTCGTGCCCGAACCCCCCTCGCCTTGTCCGCCTCTCCCTCTCCCCACCGGATCTCCTTCTCCACCTCGCCGACGGCCTTGTTGTCGCTGCCTTGGACCACCACCGCAGCCCCGCCGCCCCCAGGCGCCCGGACCTGCCTTTCCGCTTCTTCGACGTCTGCTACATCTTCCCGCCCACGAGCTCAAGCTGGGAGGGCCGGGCGCCTGCTACCTCCCGTCTTCAACCTCCGTCCTCCTCGGGTGCCGCCGACTCCATCGTCTCCGGCCGCGCTGCCTTACCCGGGCCTTCCTGCAATGGCGGTGAGCCATCGCCCTCATCCTCCTCCCTTTAGCTCGCCCACATGCCGAGGTCGATCCCGCCGTTGCGCCCGATGCTCCCGAGGAGCCCTGCCTTTCCCCACATCTGTCTTGGCTCTCGGTCGCTGCGCGCATGTGAGACCTGCGCCCTCGACGCCTAGCCTTAGCCTGGCTGCTCTCTGCTGTTGTCGCGCCGCCATGTTTCCGTCGCGCCTTAGTTTTGCCTCCGTCGCTTCGCTCCCACTCCGCCACGCGCCGCCTGCGAGACGCGAGCCTCCCGACTGTTCGTCGTCGCCGCCCGCCGGGCGCGTGGCGCTTGCTCGCCACCCCGTTAGCCACGCCGAGGCAGTGACGGGCGCGCCTTCGCCCGATTCGGGTTGCGCCCGACGCCGCTAGCGCCGAATCAATATGGCCCCTAGGGCGATGAGCGGGGCCCCGCCCAAAACAGTTTTAGAAAGAAAAAAAAAGAAGAAAAAGAAAAATAATATTAATATAATTAAATAATAAATTAATTAATTAACTTAATTAACCCTGTTTAATTAACATAATTAATTAACTAACCTAACTAACCTGTTAATTAAACTAATTAAATTGGTTAATTAGTTAGCAGAGTATGACCAGTGGGACCCACCATCAGATTGACCCAGTCAACACCTCTGTTGACTGCTGACGTCATGCTGATGTCATGCTGACATCAGCGTGCACTATTCTGGATAATGTTGGATTTAAATAATTAATTAAATTCCAGAAATTAATAAAATCTTTAGAAAATCATATCTTTTAATCCGTAACTCGGATGAAAATACTTTCTACATGAAAGTTGCTCAGAACAACGAGACGATTCCGGATACGCAACCCGTTCGTCCGCCACACCCCCGTAACCTATCGAACTCGCAACTTTCCCCCTCCGGCTCCTCTGCCCGAAAACACGAAACACCGGGAATCCTTTCCCGAATGTTTCCCCCCTTTCACGGTATCACCTAGTACTGCGTTAGGGCACACCTAGCACCGCATATTGCCGCGTCTTGCTTTGTGTTACATTTTGATTGCTCTATTATTTATTGTATTCCCCCTCCGTTACCTCTTTCCCAGACTTCGACATCGCCGTGACCCCGGCTCGACTACGGAGTTGATGACCCCCTACTTGCTGAGAGCAACCAGGCAAGCCCCCTTGATCACCAGATATCGCCTATTCTTCTCTATCCGCTTGCATTAGAGTAGTGTAGCATGTTCTTGCTTGATTACTCCTATTACATTGCATAGCTTTGTCATTGTTGCTACAATCATTGATACCTTACCCAAATCCTAAATGCTTAGTATAGGATGCTAGTTTATCTTCATTGGCCCTACATTCGTGTCAGTCTGCCTTGCTACACTATCGGGCCGTGATCACTTGGGAGGTGATCACGGGTATATATTATACATACATACATACTATACAGATGGTGACTAAAGTCGGGTCAGCTTATTGAGTACCCGCAAGTGATTCTGATGAGGGGGCTGAAAGGACAGGTGGCTCCATCCCGGTAGAGGTGGGCCCGGGTTCCCGACGGCCCCGATTGTTACTTTAATGGCGGAGCGGCAGGCAGGTTGAGACCACCTAGGAGACAGGTGGGCCTGGCCTGCTCGGCGCTCGCAGATACTTAACACGCTTAACGAGATCTTGGTATTTGATCTGAGTCCGCCATTTGGTCTATACGCACTAACCATCTACGTGGGAGTAGTTATGGGTATCCCGACGTCGTGGTATCACCGAAGCCTTCGTGACGCCGGCCGATCGAAGCGGCGACGCCGGGTTGGATCTGCGTTAACGCAACTTCCTTTGTAATGGAGGTTGCTAGGTCGCTCACCGTCACAGACGCATAACGTGCAGGTGTGCTCGAGGCGATGGGCCTGCACCCTGCGCTTAGGTTTAGACCGCGTCTTGACCTCTCTGTTGTGCCTAGGTGGGGCTGCGACGTGTTGATCTTCCGAGGCGGGCATGACCCAGAAAGTGTGTCCGCCAAATGGGATCGAGCGTGTTGGGTTATGTGGTGCACCCTGCAGGAAGTTTAATCTATTCAATAGCCGTGTCCCTCGGTAAAAGGACGACCGGAGTTGTACCTCGACCTTATGACAACTAGAACTGGATACTTAATAAAACACACCCTTCCAAGTTCCACGACAACCCGGTGATCGCTTTCCACGGGCGACGAGGAGGATCGCCGGTAGGATTATACTATGCGATGCTCTGGAGATGCTTCTTGGAGATACTACTTGGAGATACTACTTGGCGATGCTACTTGGAGGACTTCAATCTACTCTCTTCTACATGTTTGAAGGCGGAGGCTGCCGAGCGTAGTCTTGACGTGATTAGCTATCCCCTCTTATTACGGCATTCTGCATTCGGTCCACCGATATGGCCCTTACACATATACCCATGCATATGTAGTGTAGCTCCTTGCTTGCGAGTACTTTGGATGAGTACTCACGGTTGCTTTCTCCCCTTTTCCCCTTTCCTTTCTTTACGGTTGTCGCAACCAGATCTTTGGAGCCTCAGAGCGACGCCACCGTCGACAACGACTACTACTGGAGGTGCCTACTACTACGTGCGGTCACCGGCGACGACCAGAGTAGTTTAGGAGGATCCTGTGCGGGAGGCCTGCGCCTCTTCGATCAGATCCCGCTTTGTGCTAGCCTTCTTAAGGCAAACTTGTTTAACTTATGTCTGTACTCAGATATTGTTGCTTCCGCTGACTCGTCTATGATCGAGCACTTGTATTCGAGCCCTCGAGGCCCCTGGCTTGTATTATGATGCTTGTATGACTTATTTTACTTTTAGAGTTGTGTTGTGATATCTTCCCGTGAGTCCCTGATCTTGATCGTACACGTTTGCGTGCATGATTAGTGTACGATTAAATCGGGGGCGTCACAAGTTGGTATCAGAGCCGACTGCCTGTAGGAATCCCCTTTCCAACTCCTTGGCCGAAGTTGAGTCTAGTCATTGCAAAACTTTTACTAACATGGCTGTGCGGCCCATGGGCCCACGTCGCCATTGGGTGGTACTAGGTTCTTTTACTCCTCGACCTTTACTCTGGGATTCTGAACTCTCTTCTATTCGGGTTAAACGATTTTTACAAAAATCTAACATTAGGTTCTCGAAAATACTTTCTCCCGGAGAGGCCCTTCAGTCCAGATGATCACCGATGCGCGGAAGATTTCAAGATACTCCGATTTTCTCTCGAGACCTTGTGCCCGTTGCCTTTGCAATTCCCTACCATCGAAATATCCCTATGGATAAATACTTACACTGTCGTGCTTACTTTTATTCCCAAATCGATCTTGTTATTACAAGATACCTCGAGAATATTTTGTGCCTACCGCCTTGCGTTCCTTGCCACTGAATACCTCTAAGAATAATTTCTCGCACCTTTCGAGTATCCGCCATCCCAGTTGTTCGTGTGTTTCAAAAGTCTTTGAAATACTATTCAATCCTCCAAAATCCTTAGCAGCTTTATTGCTCTGCAAATACTTGTCTACTAGCATTATGGATGCTTCCCATATATCCGCAATATTCACTAGTATCCTTTGACACCGTCATTTTGATCCTATTGATTCAACATGTGTGTAATGCACACAATCATCTATCAACCCTTCTAAATTATCTTTCCGACTCGGACATCATTTTTGAACATGAGCTGGTTCTCGACTAAACTATTTGTCGGCAATTGTGCCTCTGGTTTATCCAACTTATTCATCCTTGATCGAGCGATCGCTTCGATCCTTTGTTTTGGAAATCATAATTCCTTTGTTCTCTAAGCATCGAATTATTCGATGTTCTATAATATGATGCCCATGCATTCTTTCTAGAATACCGATACTCACCTCAACTCCGCTGTGGATCGCCCGATCCATTGTTGGATTGCTATCCGATAGTGTCCTTTATATTCAATCACCTTGTGAGTTCTTCCCCGATACATAGTGCCTTTGGTAAATTGTATCATCTGCTTGCCAACCATGCTCGCTTTCGAGCTGGTCGATTTACTATTGAAGATTGTGGTATATGTTTCCACGATACTCGACGGGTTGAACCTATTCTTTCTCTAAAACCATGTGAACCGAAAGTTTTCACGAGTCATATTCTTCGGTGATTTACGGATAAAATTTCAACATTACAACTCCATCGAAAATGAGGAGTGAATGATAGGTTATGCATTGAAGAAGTGGGAGTCGAATTCTGAACTTTGTGTTCATGCCCATGGACACGATGTAGATCTTGTCATGTAAGCTTCTCAGAACAATAATTATCCCTTGATATAATTTCATCTTATATCGGGATTTGGTCTTTGCAATCGTGGTTTCGACCATATTGTTCTTCCTTGATCCAATTTCTTGGACAAGTTCAAGCACTGTCTTCTGCGGATCAATACCCATCCAACCTCTACTTTGATCCGCCTTGAGTATTACCCCTGGTATTTCGAGATTGTCACGAATCGCATAACTTCTTATGAGTTCTCCATCAAGTACTACATTCTCATTGATTCCAATTTTTCACGTGCTTGAGTTATTAAACACTCAAGGACATCGATAATCGAATCGAGTCCGCATCGCGATTAAACAACTCTTAGTAATCTTTTGCTTACGAAGTTTGTACTCGATCACGTCATCCCTAGCCTAATCGGCTATATCATTACCATGCTAAATTTTAACTGTGCTACCTGGTCCTTCCTTCCGGAGCACAAGTTTCGACGATGAGCTGCTTATGTCGATTTTCCTCGTCATATCATTTCGCCTTGAACAACAAACTTGATTTCGAGTTTGTGTCGCACTCCATGATTCCAATAACCTTCCGCTTCATCATTCCTTTGACTTGATGTCATCGCGATCGATTACATCCTCATGAAATCTCTCGACAAATGTGTCGTGATCATCATCAACCTTATGAGCTCTTCCAGATATCAATTGAGCCCATGATGAGAAATACCATCCTTGCCCCGATGTTTTGAGATATCTTTTACCACTTTATGGCCTTCCGTTCAACACAAACTTGTTCGTGTTTTGTGTTATACCTTGAGGTCCCTACTATATCCAGCATTTGTTCTTCTTTACCTTGGAGTATTACCATCTTTTAACTGCTCCGCCTCTTAAGGAATTCTTGGTATTGTGATGCTTCTCACCATCACCATTCTTTCTTGGTCCCCGTGTTGCTTCCAACAACTGAACGGTGTTGTTTGGATTCTAAACTTCTAGCAACCCTATTGCTTTGAAGTTAATGGTCGACATTTCATTCCTAGACCATTGGTTATCGAATCACCATTCTAACATTGATCCTGCTACCTAAGCCCATATTTCGGATGAACCTTTCAACCAATGATTCATTGTGTATGTTTCCCTCGAGCATACATCATTATATCATTTGTTCTGTTAAATGTTATCTCCTTGTTCACATGATTGTGGTAATCCATCTTTTTGGGAATCTCAATGAATTGTCGCTGAGTCCATCAGCCACCCCTCACTCTCTCTTTGGTTTAAAGATGAACTCTTGTTTCAGGACTCGCTTCCATAGTTCATTTCCCGAGAATCTTACAATGTCATCTCGTCAAATTGTGTCGCACCTTTTCTTCTCAGGCATCCAAAGTTTGAGGTATCATGACACCAACCGGATCTGAATCTCGGTCAGATATGATGGTTGGGACAACTTTACAGGAGTTATGATGTTGGTCCTTTGATGATCCGATAATATGATGTTATGCCTAGCACCCCCCCAGCTGGAGGACCTATCATTATAATTTCTTTTGCAAGGATAACCATTCTTCCTGGAGGAAACTGTAAAACTTATTTTATAAGTTGCTCCTGATGGATCATTTGTGTATCCAAAGTCTGGCCCTTGATTGAAACACCATGCATTGCTATCTCAAAGCATGTTCGTGGTACTCCGCTTTTCAACAAGGACAATTGAAGCCCAATGCTAAATATTTCCTGTATGGATAATGTCGTGAAAATTTCTCTCCCCTCACCTAGAGGCTTTTCTACCTTATATCCTGTCAGGGATATCATTCTCTACTTGTCCTTGGTAAGGATATACCCTTGAAATATGTGTTTAGACACATTTTCCTTTCCATTGTTCTGTTTAAGCCTGATAATCACTTTTCCTTTCCATTGGTTTGTTTGACCTCTCTTGTGATCTATGTAATCTAAGCAGTAATGATTCACTGCTTATGTAAACACCTCGGTGCGCCATTTCACAAGAAACCCTGTTACTATTGTTGATGACATTTCCAAATACACCGATGAACGGGAACCTTGTTTATTGGTCCGCCTCGCTCAACGAGCGGAAAATGTTTCTTCGTCCCTCGCCCTTGGTATCGATGTTGTTGCCGACATAACTGACATGCTACTCTCTGACATGCCTTGCTATCATGATCGTGCAAGACGTCACCGCCCTTCCTACGGTTAATCCACATGGTGGGCCCATAACCCACAGTTTCACAGGATCGAAACCTGACTCTCCTGTACACCCCCTGTTCCCAAAGTTATTCCTCGCAAGTGGACTCGTATGTAATTCACGGACCATCGCCCCAAGTGATCTAATTTGGTATCGATTTAATACTTATTCTCGTTGCCCTGAACCCTTTTCACCTGCTGATTAGGCATCGAACGCTTGCCTATCCATTTGAAACTTCTCATGGTACCTCCTTACTTTGCTCTCGATATTTTCTTAAGATTCAATTCGAGAGTAACTTTCGCCACCTTCCTCGGTGTTATCGACCACATAGTCAACCTTGTAGAGGTCTGTCCTTTTGAAGCTACCCCTTATCCTTTCCGTAATTACGATGAAGATCCCCAAGGAAGGACGATAACTTCATCATGATGGCCCGAAGCGGAGAACTGAAGACATCAATGTAATGGATCGACCTCTTCGAGAAGAGCAACCAAGGACGAGAAGATCCGTTAGGATTTCGTAACCAGACCTTTCCCCCTAGTCCCCCTCTTAAATCTCGGGACGAGATTTCTTGTAGTGGAGGAGATTTGTAACGCCCGGATAATCATGCTATAGTAATCCCACGCTAATCATGCCACGTCGCCTCGGTTACTGTTGCTAACCTCGTAATGATTCGAAACCATTTTGAAATTTAAATTCTAATATGTCAAACAACAAACGTTTTCAAAAGTTGAAACAAAAATGCTCGGTGGGTGCCGAATATTACAAGGGTAATTATAATAAAGAAAACATATTTTTAGAAAGTGTCTGAGTATTTTAAAATGAACTAAAACAGAAAAGAGAAATAATAAAAGAAAACGCAAAAAAAGGAAGAACTTCCCCCTCAATCGGGCGACGTGCCCGGTGGCCACCGCGCCCCCCCTTGGGCCTCAACCCATCTAGCCTACCTTGGCCGGCCCAACCCGAACGCCCAGCCGCCCCACACTCACGCTCCCTTATCCCTCGGGCACCAAACCCTACTCCCTCGTTCCCCACTCTCTCTCGCCGATTCCTCCCCATCTTCGTCGCGCCCACACACTCAGCGGCGAGGGCCTCGTGTCTGAACCCCCTCGCCTTTGTCCGCCTCTCCTCTCCCCACCGGATCTCCTTCTCCACTCGCCGACGCACTTGTCGCCGCTGTCGCTGACCACCACCGCAGCCCCGCCGCCCCCAGCGCCTGACCTGCCTTTCCGCTTCTTCGACGTCTGCTACATCTTCCCGCCCACGAGCTCAAGCTGGGAGGAGCCGGAGCGCCCGCTACCTCCCGTCTTCAACCTCCGTCCTCCTCGGTCGCCGCCGACTCCATCGTCTCCGGCCGCCGCTGCCTTCCCGGGCCTTCGCAACGGCAAGTGAGCCATGCGCCTCATCCTCCTCCCTTTAGCTCGTCCGCATGCCGAGGTCGATCCGCCGTGCGCCCGATGCTCCCGAGGAGCCCTGCCTTTCCCCACTTGTCTTGGCTCTCGGTGCGCTTCGCGCACAGAGACACCTGACGCTCGCCGCTTAGCCTCGCTGCTGCTCCTGCACTGTCGCGGCCGCCCATGACCCGTCGCGCCTTAGCCTTGCCTCCGTCGCCCCGCTCCCACTCCGCCACGCGCCGCCATGGACGCATCCCCAAGACCGGTTCTGCGTCGTGCCGCCGCCCGGCGAAGCGTCGCCCGCCGCCACCCGTTGCCACGCCGAGGCAATGGACGGGCGCCCACACGCCGATTGGTTGCGCCGACGCCGCTAGCGCTCGATCAATATGGCCCCTAGGGCGATAGATGGGGGCCCCGCCCCAAAACGGTTTTTAGAAAGAAAAAAAAAGAAGAAAAAGAAAAATAATATTAATATAATTAAATAATAAATTAATTAATTAACTTAATTAACCCTGTTTAATTAACATAATTAATTAACTAACCTAACTAACCTGTTAATTAAACTAATTAAATTGGTTAATTAGTTAGCAGAGTATGACCAGTGGGACCCACCGTCAGATTGACCCAGTCAACACCTCTCGCTGATCTGCCGACGTCATCTTGATGTCATCTTGACATCAGCGTGCACTATTCTCGATAATGTTGATTTAAATAATTAATTAAATTCCGAAATTAATAAAATCTTTAGAAAATCATATCTTTTAATCCGTAACTCGGATGAAAATACTTTCTACATGAAAGTTGCTCAGAACAACGAGACGATTCCGGATACGCAACCCGTTCGTCCGCCACACCCCCCTAACCTATCGAACTCGCAACTTTCCCCCTCTGGCTCCTCTGCCCGAAAACACGAAACACCGGGAATCCTTTCCCGAATGTTTCCCCCCTTTCACGGTATCACCTAGTACTGCGTTAGGGCACACCTAGCACCGCATATTGCCGCGTCTTGCTTTGTGTTACATTTTGATTGCTCTGTTATTTATTGTATTCCCCCTCCGTTACTTCTTTCCGGCAGACCCCCCTGATACTGCCGGCGACCCCAGTTCGACTACGGAGTTGATGACCCCTACTTGCCAGAGCAACCAGGCAAGCCCCCCCCCTTGATCACCAGATATCGCCTATTCTTCTCTATACTGCTTGCATTAGAGTAGTGTAGCATGTTACTGTTTGATCACTCCTATTCTGTTGCATAGCCTGTCATTGTTGCTACAATCATTGATACGTTACCCGCAGTCCTAAATGCTTAGTATAGGATGCTAGTTTATCTTCATTGGCCCTACATTCGTGTCAGTCTGCCTTGCTACACTATCGGGCCGTGATCACTTGGGAGGTGATCACGGGTATATATTATACATACATACATACTATACAGATGGTGACTAAAGTCGGGTCACTTATTGAGTACCATAAGTGATTACGATGAGAAATTTGAAAGGACAGTGGCTCCATCCGGTAGAGGTGGGCCCGGGTTCCCGACGGCCCCGATGTTACTTTGTGGCGGAGGCGGCAGGCAGGTTGAGACCACCTAGGAGACAGTGGGCTGGCCCTGTTCGGGCGCTCGCAGATACTTAACACGCTTAACGAGATCTTGGTATTTGATCTCGAGTCCGCCATTTGGTCTATCGCACTAACCATCTACGTGGGAGTAGTTATGGGTATCCCGACGCCGTGGTATCACCGAAGCCTTCGTGACGCCAATGAATCGAAGCGGGCTAGCGGGTTGGACTGCGTTAACGCAACTTCCTTTGTAATGGAGGTTGCTAGGTCTGCTCACGCGTCACAGACGCAACATGCAGGTGTGCTCGAGGCGATGGGCCTGCACCCTGCTGGCGCTTAGGTTTAGACCGCGTCTTGACCTCTCTGTTGTGCCTAGGTGGGGCTGCGACGTGTTGATCTTCCGAGGCGGGCATGACCCAGAAAGTGTGTCCGCCAAATGGGATCGAGCGTGTTGGGTTATGTGGTGCACCCCTGCAGGGAAGTTTAATCTATTCGAATAGCCGTGTCCCTCGGTAAAAGGACGACCCGGAGTTGTACCTCGACCTTATGACAACTAGAACTGGATACTTAATAAAACACACCCTTCCAAGTTCCACAGACAACCCGGTGATCGCTTTTCCACGGGGCGACGAGGGGAGGATCGCCGGGTAGGATTATACTATGCGATGCTACTGGAGATGCTTCTTGGAGATACTACTTGGAGATACTACTTGGCGATGCTACTTGGAGGACTTCAATCTACTCTCTTCTACATGCTGCAAGACGGAGGCTGCCAGAAGCGTAGTCTTCGACAGGATTAGCTATCCCCTCTTATTACGGCATTCTGCAGATTCAGTCCACCGATATGGCCCTTTACACATATACCCATGCATATGTAGTGTAGATCCTTGCTTGCGAGTACTTTGGATGAGTACTCACGGTTGCTTTCTCCCCCCTTTTTTTCCCCTTTCCTTTCTTTCTCGTTGTCGAACCAAATGCTGGAGCCCAGGAGCCAGACGCCACCGTCGACGACGACTACTACTGGAGGTGCCTACTACTACGTGCGGGTCACGGCGGCGACCGGGAGTAGTTTAGGAGGATCCAGGCGCAGGAGGCCTGCGCCTCTTCGATCCAGATCCCGGTTTGTGCTAGCCTTCTTAAGGCAAACTTGTTTAACTTATGTCGTACTCAGATATTGTTGCTTCACTGACTCGTCTATGATCGAGCACTTGTATTCGAGCCCTCGAGGCCCCTGGCTTGTATTATGATGCTTGTATGACTTATTTTACTTTTAGAGTTGTGTTGTGATATCTTCCCGTGAGTCCCTGATCTTGATCGTACACGTTTGCGTGCATGATTAGTGTACGATTAAATCGGGGGCGTCACAGGCCGCCACCCCTAAAGGGGGAACCCTAGATGGGGGCGCAGCCCCTCCCCTTCCCCTATATATAGTGGGGGTTTTGGGTCTGCCAGAGACACGAGTCTTCCTCGCTCTTGGCGCAGCCCTACCCCTCTACCTCCTCGTGTCTCGCAGTGCTTGGCGAAGCCCTGCCGGAGTGCCACGCTCCTCCAGCACCCCCACACCGTTGTGCTGCTGCTGGATGGAGTCTTACCCAACCTCTCCCTCTGTCCTTGCTGGATCAAGGCGTGGGAGACGTCACCGGGCTGCACGTGTGTTGAACGCGGAGGCACCGTTGTTCGGTGCTTAGATCGGATTCGGCCACGATCTGAATCGCTTCATGTACGACTCCACCGACCGCATTCTTGCAATGCTTGCGCATCGTGATCTTCAAGGGTATGAAGATACACTCATCCTCTCCCTCTCTTGTTGCTAGAATCTCCATAGATTGATCTTGGTGATGCGTAGAAAATTTTAATTTCTGCAACGATCCCCAATTGTGGCATCATGAGCTAAGTTTGTGCGTAGTTTCTATGCACGAGTAGAACACAAGTTGTTGTGGGCGTCAATTTTGTCAATTTACTTGCCACTACTAGTCTTATCTTGATTCAGCGGCATCGTGGGATGAAGCGGCCCGGACCGACCTTACGTCTGACGCCGACGTGAGGCAGTTCCACCGGTCGACATGCACTTGTTGCATAAGGTGGCTAGCGGGTGCCAGTCTCTCCCACTTTAGTCGGATCGGATTCGATGAAAAGGGTCCTTATGAAGGGTAAATAGCAATTGGCATATCATGTTGTGGCTTTGGCATAGGTAAGAAACATTCTTGCTAGAAACCTATAGCAGCCACGTAAAAACTTGCAACAACAATTAGAGGACGTCTAACTTGTTTTTGCAGCATATGTCGTGTGATGTGATATGGCCAAAAGGATGTGATGAATGATATATATGTGATGTATGAGATTGATCATGTTCTTGTAATAGGAATCACGACTTGCATGTCGATGAGTATGAAAACCGACAGGAGCCATAGGAGTTGTCTTAATTTATTGTATGACCTGCGTGTCATTGAATAACACCATGTAATTACTTTACTTTATTGCTAAACCATTAGCTATAGTAGTAGAAGTAATAGTTGGCGAGACAACTTCATGAAGACACGATGATGGAGATCATGGTATCATGCCGGTGACGAAGGTGATCATGCCGCACCTCGAAGATGGAGATCAAAGGCGCAAGATGATATTGGCCATATCATGTCACTCTATGATTTGCATGTGATGTTTGTCATGTTTACATCTTATTTGCTTAGAACGACGGTAGCATAAATAAGATGATCCCTCATAAAATTTCAAGAAAGTGTTCCCCCGAACTGTGCACCGTTGCGAAGGTTCGTTGTTTCGAAGCACCACATTATGATCGGGTGTGATAGATTCTAACATTCGCATACAACGGGTGTAAGCAAGATTTACACATGCAAAGCACTTAGGTTGACTTGACGAGCCTAGCATGTACAGACATGGCCTCGAAACACAAGAGACCTAAAGGTCGAACATGAGTCGTATAGCAGATACGATCAACATAAAGATGTTCACCGATGATGACTAGTCCATCTCACGTGATGATCAGACACGGCCTAGTTGACTCGAATCATGTATCACTTAGATGACTAGAGGGATGTCTATCTAAGTGGGAGATCATTAAATTATCAGATGAACTTAATTATCATGAACATAGTCAAAAGATCTTCGAAAGTTTAGTTGAAAGTTGACAGTAGCAATTATGCAGACTAGGTCCGTATTCTGAGGATTGTCGTCATTGCTGCACAGAAGGCTTATGTCCTTATTGCACCGCTCGGTGTGCTGAACCTCGAGCATCGTTTGTGGATGTTGCGAACATTTGTCATACACGTTTTGATGACTACGTGATAGTTCAGTGCATAAGGTTAAACGGTTTAGAATTGAGGCACCAAAGACATTTTTGAAACGTCACAGAACATATGAGATGTTACAAGAGCTGAAATTGGGATTTCAGGCTCGTGCCCACGTCAAGAGGTGTAAGACCTCCGACAAGTTTCTTAGCCTGCAAACTAAGGGAGAAAAGCTCAATCGTTGAGCATGTGCTCAGATTGTCTAAGTACTACAATCGCTTGAATCGAGTGGGAGTTAATCTTCCAGATGAGATAGTGATGGTTCCAGTGCCACCAAGCTACTAGAGCTTTGTGATGAACTATAACACATCAGGGATAGACATGATGATCCTTGAGCAATTCGCGATGTTTGACACCATGAAAGTAGAAATCAAGTAGGAGCATCAATTGTTGATGGTTAGTAAATCCACTAGTTTCAAGATGGGCAAGGGCAAGAAGGGATACTTCATGGAACTGTAAATCAGTTGCTGCTCTAGTGAAGAAACCCAAGGTTGAACCCAAACCCGAGACTAAGTGCTTCTGTAATGAGGGGAACGGTCAGTGAAGCAGAACTACCCTAGATACTTGGTAGATGAGAAGGCTGGCAAGGTCGACTGAAGTATATTGGATATACATTATATTAATGTGTACTTTACTAGTACTCCTAGTAGCACCAGGGTAATAGATACCGGTTCGGTTGCTAAGTGTTAGTAACTCGAAATAAAAGCTGCCGAATAAACGGAGACTAGCTAAAGGTGAGATGACGATATGTGTTGGAAGTGTTTCCAAGGTTGATGTGATCAAGCATAGCATGCTCCCTCTACCATCGAGATTGGAGTTAAACCTAAATAATCGTTATTTGGTGTTTGCATTGAGCATCGACATGATTGGATTATGTTTATCGCAATACTATTATTCATTTAAGGAGAATAATGGTTACTCTGTTTATTTGATTAATACCTTCAATGGTCTTGCACCTAAAATGAAAGGTTTATTGAATCTCGATCGTAATGATACACATGTTCATGCCAAAAGATATAAGATAGTAATGATAGTACCACCTGCTTGTGGCACTACCATTTGAGTCATATTGGTATAAAACGCATGAAGAAGCTCCATGTTGATGGATCTTTGGACTCACTCATTTTTGAAAAGATTGAGACATGCAAACCACGTCTATTGGTATATACGCATGAAGAAACTCCATGCAGATGGATCGTTTGGACTGACTTGATTTTGAATCACTTGAGACATGCAAATCATACCACATGGGCAAGATGACCGGAAGTCCTCGTTTTCAGTGAGATGGAACAAGAAAGCAACTTGTTGGAAGTAATACATTTTGATGTGAGCAGTCCAATGAGTGCTGAGGCACGCAGTGGATATCGTTATGTTCTTACTTAACAGATGATTTGAGTAGATGCTAAGTATATTTACTTGATGAAACACAAGTTTGAATTATTGAAAGGTTCAAGTAATTTCAGAGTGAAGTTGAAGATTGTCGTGACAAGAGGATAAAATGTCTATGATATGGTCATAAAGATGAATATCCGAGTTACGAGTTTGGCATACAATTAAGACATTGTGGAAATTGTTTCACAACTAATACCGCCTGGAACACCATAGTGTGATGGTGTGTTCGAACATCATAACTGCACCCTACACTACTAGGAAAAGGCATGCTAGTGGCGCACTAGTTTTGCCTTCTAATGGCGCACTACTGGTGCGCCACTGGCATCACGCCATTAGAATTAAATTCTAATGGCGCACTACTGGTGCGCCATTAGTATCTGGTGTTCTAATGGCGCACCACCTAGTGCGCCATTAGTATAGCTGCTGAGCGCCATTAGAATGCCTCCCGGGGCCATATGTACAAATGTGCTTTGGCATTCTAATGGCGCACCAGCTGCTAATCGCCATTAGTGTGATGATCACAGTCGCCATTAGTGTCTTGTGTGGTGCGCCATTAGTATGAATATTAGGTTTTTTTTGCTTTTCTGATTTTTGCACAGGTTACAAAATATATTATTGCATAGAATATAGACAGCACACAACAACATCAGATTCATCAAATACAATAGAAGATTAGTCTCGAATACAATTCATCATATTAGTCTCCGGATTCAAAAGACCGGACAAATATAAAACATTACAAGTCTCAAGACCGCGAGTATCGAGTTTGCCTTCACATTACAAGTCGATATCGATCATCTAAACTACCATCACATAGAAGAGAGCTGTGGTCATCACGATGAGCATCATCGCGATCAAGCGGTCTTCATCCGGTTCCTCCAACGCTCCTCCTCTCTCCCGCTAGATAGCGGGCGATCTAGATTCGCCTCCGCCCTAGTGGTGTACCCTTTGTAATCATTATCGCTGAAGCGGTGAACCTGTCTCCGACACTCCTCCCGGTCATCGAGACTCGGGAACCTTACCCTTGTACACGACATACGACGGCATCTCTATGCACAAGCCAAACAACTGACAATACATAAGCAATGTGTAAGTATGCAACAAAAGGATCGAAAGAGAAAAGCAAGACATTAATAGCACGATTCATGGTCCTACTAATAAATAGCATCGATTACATCTAAGTTGAACAACCGTCCAAACCAAAGAGACATACGAATTCATTAAAGTTTAATTACAACATGAAGCCAATCAATGTTTCAGAACTACACATCACTACTTTCGACTCGACTCATCGGACAAGAGCGTGGATGAAGCCGTCGTCTGTCGCGATGGTCATGAAATCGCGGTCGTTGTCACCCTGCATTTGTAGCATTCCATCTATCTCATTGTTGGACGGTTGATATCTGAGGAAGAACTGCCCCAACGTATGAAGGACATCTTGATGGATGAGGTCCGCAAAGTCCGACTGGATGCGAAAGAATTCTTGTCTGAGGTCCGCGTCCTGGACTGCCCGACAAGCTCGCGCCCAATCTTTGAGATTATCGGTAGCGAAGGTGATGATGGTCCCTTACGATCGCCGCATGTGATGGAGGGCGTAGTAGGCATCCTTCGATCACAAAGCGGCTGCTTGACGCAGCAGAACTTCAGTGTGTGTGAGAAGATGTGCTTGCCGCATTTACGAACTGTCTGGTGAAGGTGCCTCCAGTTAGGCGTGGCGGGAGAACATCATCAAGAACTTTCTTCACATTTGTGTAGTCTATCATGGAGTTACGGTTTGGGTCGAAATCGTGGCCATGGAATATTTCAGGCTTAAGAGGATGAGTGTGCAATGTGTGTCCGCACGTAACACGGAATGTTAGAAAAAAGAACGATCAAAATCTAAGAAATCATATGTTACGGGCGGTTAAGGGATGACTTACTCGGAAAGTAAGGCACAAGGAAGTTATCCTTATCTGCGTTTTCGAATGACGCCTTGAGGTGTGAACTCGCAACTTAGCGGTCCCAGCGCTGCTCAAGTGCTTGGCACGCATGTAGAAGGGTCGACTATCACGATGTCCGGTATTGTCTCTAATGATCCGTGATCCGCATGCTCAGCGAAAACAGCCGAACGAAGGTGTAGTGCAACGGATGAAGGTTAAACATAGCAAAGATGTCATCAAACCGCAGGACGATCATACCCCGATGTCGCCATCCACAAAGCCCTTGCTCTCGGCACCTTGGCCACAAAAACCGGTATGCCACATCCTTCTCTCGAGACGCCGCTTCTCCAAAATCAGAACAACGTCGTGCAGACTCCGATAGCACCGTTGCAGCATTCAGCATATTTGGAGGTAGCATCGCCCTACCCGCCACATGCACCTCCTCGAGATATCCTTAGGTGAAGGTGGCCCGCCCCGAGCACGGATCGAACTCGGTGCCGGCTGGCTCGCACCGGCGCCCTTGTTAGTCTTTCGCTTCCGCCCTTCTTCTTGATCTCCTGTAATGGGACCGAGTTCGCTCACAGACCGCCTTCTTCAGCGGTTGGGGCTGATAATATTTCGTGCCTCAGCTATCCGAGGCTCGGTGAAGACGGGAGCCTGAGGCGTGTCACGAGAACTGAACGCATGACGACGCTTGTTGCAATTGATTTCTCCGCCGCACCAGCTAGATCGCGGTGGTCTTGGCTGGGTTCTTGAGAAAGAGGCCCGCAGAACTCGTCGGCGCACCCATGTTCGCAAAGTACTTGTCAAATTTGGTAAATGTACCATCGTCGTTGTCGCCGCCGTCCGGATCTCGTGCCATAGGGCTGTCCGGATCTGTGCCATAGGGATGTCCGCAGGTCGGTAGCGTTGCGGCGTTCTTGCCATGGCTTGGCGCCGCCGCACGATCGGGCGGTCTTGTCGTGGGGTGGTGTCCCCGCCCCAAACGAATCGGCTCTTCGCCATAGCAGGGGCCAGTTTACGCAGGTGCCGAGGGTCATCTCATCTTCTTCGTCGGCCCCAGCGGGTCGAATCGGAGGTAACAGCTCGTCGCAGCTTGGCAGCACCCGGACCACTTCAACCCTATACATTGTGGTTGGCATCGGATTACCGTGGAACATGGGGTTGCCCGGTTGAACGATTCTGCCCTTGGCAACATCGACCAACTCGGCGCCCACAAAGTGCAGAAGAGTGCAAGGAACGTCGGCGGTGCCCTGCGAAAACATGTATAGGGCGTCGGGATGCCCAGTCAAAGACAAGGAGATGAAGTCATCGGCCGAGAGGCTTAGTTACCGTGATGCTGTCGAGCTCGGCTAATGTCGAGGCACCGCCAACGGCGGGCGTGCAACTGACGGAAGGGGCGCTTGCTGGCGAGGTGCCGGTCGGCGTACACCCGGGTGCATTAAGCTCCAATACCCGTGCCGGTGCCGGAGACACGAATACCGCCTCCGCCGGAGACACCAATGGCGCCGCCGCCGGAGACACCAATGGTGCCGCCGCCGGAGACACCAATGGCGCCGCCGCCGGAGACACCAATGGTGCCGCCCGCCACAGGCGAAGGTTGGCCGTGAAGCCGGGAACCGGGAGGCCCTTTGGCCGCCCGCAATCCACGTCGTCAGCCCATGAATCAACGTAGGCACCATGGTGTTGAGCCGTTCCCAGCTGTTGTTCCACTTGCTCTTGGACAAGCTCCGAATCCGCGCCACTTGTGCCTTGAGTGCTTCAACCTCGCGTCGGCTTTCCGAGCTGGCCTTTTTCTCCTTCCGCACACCAGCGGTATAGTATGACCCCATTTTGTGGACAAGCCTTTGCCGCCACACGACCAGTGACGCCGGCTTATCGAGCTTATCCTTCTTTTTCATTATGTTCAACGCCCTATTTAAAGGGGTGTCGAAGGGGAGCTCTTAGACGACCCAGCGCATCGCTTTCATTGTCCCGCGAAAGGAACATGAGCCATTTAGTAATATTGGGGATTAATTAGAGTGCAACCATATGGAGCTAATTACGCGGGGTGTATTCCTTACGTAACAAGCTCAAGCGCCTGGTCTTCGGATCCGTGGTAAGCTCCTTTGTTATCGGGTCCTCCTTGTACCGGCCCCGACATAGTTCCTGGTCTGTTTGTCACCATTGTATTTCTCGAAGCGGGCGGTAGGCCTTGCTCGGCACGCCCGCGTCCTCCTTGTCCCATATAGGCTCCGCCACTCTATAACCGCCGGGACCGAGTTTGTGTTCCCTAAGTTCAACTCCGCATTTCTTTCCCCATCGACTTGATTCGAGCTTGCGGGGCTCGCACTTGATCTTGAACTCCTTGTACTCATCTTCGCCATCAAATGATATTTCGCCTTGATCTTGTCATAACTATCACCTTTATCAATCATTCTCTTCACGCGCTTCTCCAAGTAGACAGGCCGTGCTCATCTTCGTGAGGCGGCATTGTTCACTCTATTCCCTAAGAGGCGTGTGTTTTCAAATTCGGCGGGAACTTGTATCGCTCGTGCAGCTTCGTGAAGAGGAGGTTGCGCAAATTCCTCGGTCCTTATGCCTAAGGTTCTCGGTGTTGATCGAGACGGTGTTCCGGAGAATGCACCGAGCTGAACCGCGCACCCTTGACTATATGTTTGGGCTCCATTGATTCCGTCGGAGTCCACTTGAGTGAATTCCTCCTTGACGGTGCGGAGCGCATTCGGGCGCCGGTCCTTCCTTTAGTTCTTCGGTTGGCTGCCATCTGTGTGTGCGCCGCCACCATCTGTGTGCGCCGCCATCATCATGGTGGCATCCTCGGCGGCACCATCGGTGGTGGCATCCCGACGCCACTAGGGGTTGTGTAATCAGGATCGGTGTCTTCATGGCGCCATCATAGCGGTGAGGTTGTTCCTCCATCTCTTGGGACAGCTCCTGAATTGCTTGCCGCCAACCACCGGCCTCATCGTTGTGGGCCATGTTTCTCTCTAAATAGGAAAAAAGTTTGGTCAAAAAGATGGTTATTGTCAAGGAACAAGATCATGGTCTCATGATTTAGGGTTTGTCGACACCGAGGCACCCTATAAGCCTAAGCTTTCATCATTTAGGTTCTCATCGACACCGAGGAATCTGGGGCAGCCAAGTTAAGTTTTCATCATTTAGGGTTTATCGATGCCGAGGCACCCTAGGTTGGGCCTAATCACTTAGCTCTATTGCCACCTATGTTGGGTTTATCATTTAGGGTTTATCGATGCTAAGGATAATTCTAAGTTGGGCCTAATCACTTGGCTCTATTGCCACCTATGATTTAATGTAGCAAGAATGGCAGGGCAGTTGATCCTACTTAACAATGTACTAAGATAGCCCGGCCCATGCATTAGTCGCAAGTACCCCATATGTCCTATTTTTAGCAAAGTCATGCTAAAATTCACGGAAAATTTCAGCATGACCTTTGCTAAAAATAGGACATATGGAGTACCCAATTTGCGGAACGGAAGTTAATCGACATTCCGCAAACTCAAGGGCCTCTCGGGTACAAAGCAAAGATCACAAGTTGACAAAATTTCCAAGTAGTACAGCAGAAGCATCACAAGTAGTACCAATGAACATATAGTCCAAGCACATTCTGAATTTCGATAAATGACAGCAAGTTAACTCATGCCGACAAACAACAAACTTATAACAACATAAATGAAATTGCAGTTCCAAGTGGGTATGCGAAATAATAAAACCAGATAAATGATTTTGTTCGCTCCACTTAACAAAAATAAAGAAATGATTTCTTTCAATACATCTGGTAAGCTGCACACTGTCTAATATGTGTCATAAATGACAAAGCTGCACACTATCTAATATGTGTCATAAATGACACTAAGATCTCATTACACTCTACATATGAAGCATCTATAGAAAGAGGCCATCAGTAATAATCGGGTACTGTCACAAAAATCATGCAAGGCACATCTTCAGATCAAGGAGAAAATAAGCAGATATTTGGCTAGGTCTTTCGGTCTTGTTCAAAGGCACTTGTCTCGTTGGAGTAATCCAAAGTGAGTTGTGTTTAATCAAGCAAGTTAATAGGCCACTATCTAACAAATAAGCAGATATTGCTCTTCATGATTTATACTCAAACATCAATGATCAATGATTAATGATTTATACTCCAGCAATTCCAGGAATGATTTTAGGATATTAG
This sequence comes from Aegilops speltoides, assembly GCA_021437245.1. Taxonomy (NCBI): domain Eukaryota; kingdom Viridiplantae; phylum Streptophyta; class Magnoliopsida; order Poales; family Poaceae; genus Aegilops; species Aegilops speltoides. The sequence goes on from CM038145.1 coordinate 486,565,679, forward strand.
TCTAGATTAGGAGTTTTAAATCGAGTACTCCATCGATTGGGATACTACTCTAGATTAGTGTAGCCACTATCTAACAAAAATTTCAGAACTGAATTTCATAGTACTCTAAATGTTGTGTGCCCTAGTATTTCTATGTTCCTTGCATTTCTATAACATTTAGTAGCATGACAATTTTATCATGTTGAAAAAATTCAAGAACATGAATTTGGCTAAGCCAAGCATGATCTTGCTTGCATTGCCGCCTTTGCTACATGAAGCAATAGGGTAGGTTCAGTTTCACTCTGAATTTTTGAAACTATACATCATTTGCTGAATTTTTGCTCTACATCACTTGCTAAAGCAGTTAAGCTGAAACTGTCTAAAACAGTTCTCTGAAATACATGCAGGCCAACAGAGAGGATGTTCTAAGGGAGCAAGAAGCCTGCCGCCATGGCCCTAGGGTTTGCGGTGAGGGTTGGAGGAGAAGGAGGAATCACCAGGGGAGGGGATGGAGGAATGGAGGAAGACGCCGGCGTTGAAGCTCCTCCATTCGCCTGCCTCTCTCGCTTGGGCGGAGGACGCCGAGGGGCGTCGGCGCGGGCGGAGGGGGGACAGAGGAGGGTGGAAGGCAAGGAGGGGGAGGGCGAGGGCGCTGGGCGGAGGGCGCGAGCGGAGGGGGACGATGGAGCTGGGCGCGGGAGGAGGAGGGATTGCTGGAGCGGGCGCGGGGAGGGGGGACGGGGGGCGGGCGGAGGGGGATGGCGAGATGCGGGCGCGGGCGAGGGGGGCCGCCTCCTCGCTCTCAAGGGGGCGGGCGACGGCGCGGGGGCAACGGCGCGGGGGCGACGGCGCGAGAGGCTGATAGCTGCTATCAGGGGGGGATCTGGCGAGGGAGGGAGAGAGGCCAGAGGGGAATAGGTGGAGGGAAGCTTTCTAATGGCGCACCAGACGCCGGTGCGCCATAAGTACGACTGTTCTAATGGCGCACCGCCATTAGAATGTTGTTTTAATCTAGCCCAGTAGCCATATCTACAGCCCAACCCTATCTACAACAGAACCCACCCACTAGCCCGATGGTTAGCACGCAAAGACACACACGGGAGGTCTGGGTTCGATTCTCAGGATCCCCAATAATTTTTTATGCATTTTAAATGGTGTTTTTATATTTATTTGTGTTTAAATATGTTCAAACTTGTTTAAATCATAACTGTAATATTTTTTATGCATTTTAAATGCTGTTTTTTATATTTATTTGTGTTTAAATATGTTCAAACTTGTTCAAATTATAACAGTAATATTTTTTATAAAAATAGTAAAAAAATTAAAAAATATGTTCAAAAAGTCTTGGTGCGGGGGCCGGGTGCTCGGCGGTGGAGCGGGGAGGGCGATGGGTGGAGCTAGCGGGGAGGGTGCGGTGCGATCGAGATGGAGGGGATCGAGATCGAGATGGAGGGGGAATCGAGATCAAGTGTCCTCATGAATTCAAAAAGTGCCCATGAAATTTAAAAATATTCATGATATCAAAATGTGCCTATGAAATACAATCGGGAAATGAAGACTACGATTTAAATACAATCGGTCTTAGCTAGCTATCTGTTCACAATCTTCTTGCCCTTCTTTTTCGCAAACGGAGTTCTTACGTGGAACGGACGCCCTTAGGTAGGGTGGTCCTGCTTCTTCTTGTGGTGTGTGCTGCTACTTCATCGTCGTCGTCATGTTCGATCTTCGGTCGCCGATTTGTCGAAGTCTTGCTCATTGGCTACTCCATCCATTCCGATGATCTTCCTTTTGCCTCTCCTCACGACAACACGACCGGGCTTTATGGTCGGTAATGAAGAAGCATTGGTCCACTTGGGAAGCCAGTACCCATGGCTCATTTTTAGCGGTGACGCTTGCGCCATGATCTTGATTTGGCCGGGTATAACCATGGTGGTGAAATACCGGTCTTCTTTTATGACGCTTTTGGCCCATCGACACGGAACATCGGGACCTTCTCTCCGGTAGCTCAGCTCCCAGATCTCCTCGATCCTTCCGTAGTATCTGTCCTTGTCATTACCGTGTAGGATTCCATCGTTACCCGGAGTTCGATAACCATCGCTCTTCATGTCCTTGTCCTCGGTGTAGAATGTGTAGCCGTTGATATCGTGACGCCTCATAGGTCATCGTTGTGCTCGGCGCTACCGTGACAAGGCGAATATGAGTTGTTCTTCCGCGGAAGAATCCTCATGTAAAGGGTACGACGAAGCTTCGCTTGAACCAACGCGTGAAACATGAGTTGTGCTCTTTGAGTATATCTCCGTTCCTCCTCTGTTGGCCTCGGTCATTGTACGTCTTCTTAATAAAGGTTTTGTGCTCTACCACCCAAGGATCGACCACGTCTATGTGTTGTAGCACGACTAGGTTTGCTCTTTCAAAGTCGGCGAGTCGACCCTCGAAGTCGACATGCATTTCGCGGCGACCCTCATGGTGACCCCATCCAGCGAGCCTGCCGAGGTGCCTGTTGACGGGCAAACCAATGGGGTTCTCGATGCCTAGATAATTCGTGCAGTAGGAGATGCACTCTTCGGTCGAAAGCCCCGCTATGCTTCCTCTCGACGTGACATGTTGCGAACGTATCCTTTGATGACACCATTCATCCTTTCGAACGGCATCATCTTTGTGCGAGAACGCCGCCCGAGTTGATGATATCCTCCACTATATGGACCAGCAGATGCACCATAACGTCAAAGAATGCGGTGGGAAGTACATCTCAAGCTCGCATAGTATCACCATGATCTCTTCCTGTAGCCTTCGAGTTGCCTCTCACGCCAATCGACTTCCGAGAGATGACGTCGAAAAAGTTGCATAGGCCAAATAGCGTTTCACGGACGTGCGCGCCCATGATCCCATGGATTGCAACCGGAAGTATCTGCGTCATCAGACGTGATACCGTGAGACTTCATCCCGCTGAACTTCGCTTCACTGGGTCTAGGTATCCGCTTATCTTCCCAGCGCAGAATCAGAAGGAAGTTTTACTCCTAGGAGGCAGGTGAAAACTGCTCGATCTCCTCCTCGACTTAGAGTGAAGCACGCGGAGGGTAGTCATTTCCGGTCTTCTTGGCCTTTTTTCCTTTGCGACGACTTTCCGTGTCCTGCTTCGCCTCATCATCATCATCATCATTAGCGTGAAGCTCCTACCGATGCCCATTGATTTCAAGTCCGCCCTTGCTTTCGCCCATCTTTGGTCCTCTCGCATGTTGAGCAGGGTACCAGCGCACTCGCACACGTTCTTCGTGATATGCATGACATCAAGGCTGTGAGGCACACGGTGGATCTTCCAAGACGGCAAGTCCCGTAAAAGACCTCGTTTTCCATACCTTCAGCAGCGGCTCTGGCGCTTTCGATCTTTCCAAAGAAGGCGGTCTTTCCAATTTTTCAACAGCTTGTCTATTTCCTCGCCGCTCCTCGTAGACAGGCGTTTTGGGTTCGGTTTCACCATCGAACAGATCCTTGCGTTTCTCCACGGGTCATCATCGCGAAGCCACCTTCGATGTCCCATGAACACGGTTTTCAAGACCCGGATCTCTATCTAGCTGGCGATACGTTGTGTCATCCATGCACCTTACGCATCCGAAAATCCGTGGACTACCTGCCCGCGAGATATCCGTAATCGAGATAGTCGTGCACCGTCGTGAGCGGTGCGGCTCTCATAGGGAAATATTCTTTCTCTGCGGCGCCCCACGATTGGCTGGCGTTTTCCACAGCGTGTCTAGCTCCTCCTTCAAGAGCCCTAGATACAGATTGATGTCGTTCCTGGTTGTTTCGCCCTTCAATTAGCATTCTCATGTGAATGTACTTCCTCTTCATGCACAACCAGGGGAAGGTTGTACATCCACACAAACACAAGCCAGGTGCTATGTGTGCTTCTCGCTGCCAAACGGATTGACTCCATCGGTGCTCGTGCACAGCCACGATGTTCTTGGATCCTTCCCAAATTCTGGGTCTTGAAGTTCAACGCTGCCACCGCTCGCATCCTTAGGGTGACTCAGATCTTGTCTTTTTTATCTATCTCCGGATCATTTCCGTCATCTTCCCGCTTCTTCTGCTCCCTATCCGCGTGCAACGCAGGAGCTTTGCTACCTTAGGGTCCGCGAAATACCGCTGCAGACGAGGAGTGATCGGAAAGTACCACACCGATTTTCGAGGAGCTTTCTTCCTCTTCTTGTATCGAGTGACGCCGACACGGACATATGGTAGACTCGCGTGCTCGTCCCGATAAATGATGCAATTGTTCATGCACACATGGTATTTCACGTGCGGTAAATCCAGAGGACACACGATTTTCTTCGCCTCCTTGAAACTGGTCGGGCACTTGTTCCCCTTGGGAAGACGTTCATGCTAGAATGACATGTTCTCGTCGAAGCATGCGTCGGTCATTTGTGTTTTACCTTCATCTCCAGAGCCATGAGCGTTACTTTCAGGCGGGTATCCTCGAGCCTGCATCCTTCATACAATGGAGTAACCGCGTCTATCTCCAGTTGATCCAGCTTGGCTTTCTCTCGGGTGGCAGCTCTTGCGTTATCCGTCCGCTTGAGAAGCAGCTCTTGAATATGAGGGTCCTACACCCAGCCTCCATCGCCGCCCGCGCTCCGGCATCTTCATCTTCATGATCATGCCCTTCGCCTTGATCTTCCTCATCATCATGTACGACATCTTCTACATGATGATCGGTACAAGATCACCGCCGTGATCATGTCCTGGAGATTCTTCGTCTTCTCGCCCGCCCTCGCCGCGGTGGTACTTGTCTTGTTGCCCTTCCTCATTTCTTGCCCGGCCCCGGCCATGGACGACTTGATAGTCATCTTCATCACCTTGCCACCGATAGCCATCCATGAAACCACGCAAGAGCAGGTGGTCCCGCACCTGCCCGGAATCCGGGTCCGCAATAAGGCTCTTCAGCTTGCATCTTCGACATGGACATCTTATCTCCGTCTCGTTCTTTTGAAGCATCTCGGCCTTCGCGGAGCTCAAAAACCTATTCACGATGCCTTCAGTCATCGTGCGGACCATGGTCGCCTGCGGGGTAGAGCAAAACGATATGTTAGAACCAAGAAAAAATTTGGCATGACCTTCCCTAAAAATAGGACCAAAAGAATGCATAGTGCAAAATTCTGCCAAACGGAAATGAATCAAAACATTCCGGCAAAATATTGGCAACTATCGCATATTTCAAATACCGGTACCTTCAAACACAAACATATATGCAACACCACAAACACTTGCAACACCACAAACATACATAGATCTAGCTAGGCCACAAAAAGTGCATGTGCACGTTGTTGGAGCGAGCTAGGGAGAAAAAAAAGTAGATCTATATCATGAAGATAGCTTTCCCTTACTTACCTATCAAAAAAAGGTAATTTCACCACTTGATTTTGTTGAATCTATGGTGGAAATGAGGTGAGGAGGAGGAGATGGCCGAAAGCTTGGAGAAGGAGGTGGATGGAATGAAGTGGGGAAAGTGAGTGGGTAGGTGTGGGCTGTCCAAAATATCTTGTTGGTCCCAGGTTACTAATGGCGCACCGTCTGCTGATGTGCCATTAGTAACCCTGGTTACTAATGGCGCATCAGCAGACGGTGCTCCATTAGTAGTTTTGCAAAAAAAAGAATAAAACAAAATTTACAGATAATGGCGCATCGCCTCGCTTGGTGCGCCATTAGTAGTTATATATAGTAATGGCGCATTATGGACCTGATGCGCCATTAGTATGTATGGGAAAATGGAAAAAAATAATAATTCATACTAGTGGCGCACCCTGTTTACGGTGTGCCATTAGTATCTTCCACACTAATGGCGTATCAGAAACAGGTCCGCCATTAGAATATAGTAGTGGCGCACTGCTTCCACGGTGCGCCATTAGAATCAATCCTATCTATAGCTCTTTTCCTAGTTGTGCTATTGGATATGGTGCATACCATGATGTCTATTATCGAACTACCACTATCGTTTATGGGTTAGGCATTAGAGACAACCGCATTCACTTTAAATAGGGTACCACGCAATTCTGTTGAGACGACACCATATGAACTATGGTTTGGAGAAACCTAAGTTGTCGTTTCTTAAAAGTTTGGGGCTGCGATGCTTATGTGAAAAAGTTTTAGGCTGATAAGCTCGAACCCAAAGCGGATAAATGCATCTTCATAGGACACCCCAAAACAGTTGGGTATCCCTCCTATCTCAGATCCGGAAGCAAAAGGGATTGTTTCTAGAATTGGGTCCTTTCTCGAGGAAAAGTTTCTCTTGAAAGAATTGAGTGGGAGGATGGTGGAGACTTGATGAGGTTATTGAACCATCACTTCAACTAGTGTGTAGCAGGGCACAGGAAGTTGTTCCTATGGCGCCTACACCAATTGAAGTGAAAGCTGATGATAGTGATCATGAAACTTCAGATCAAGTCACTACCAAACCTCATAGGTCGACAAGGATGCGTACTACTTCAGAGTGGTACGTAATCCTGTCTTAGAGGTCATGTTGCTAGACAAAAATGAATACGAGCTATGGAGAAGCGATGGTGGGCCCTGATTCTGACAAGTGGCTCGAGGCCATAAAATCCAAGAGAGGAGCCATGTATGAAAACAAAGTATAGACTTTGGAAGAACTACTCGATGGTCGTAAGGCTGTTGAGTACAGATGGATTTTAAAAGGAAGACAGACAATGATGGTAAGTGTCACCATTCAGAAAGCTCGACTTGTCGCTATAATGTTTTCCGACAAGTTCAAGGAGTTGACTACGATGAGACTTTCTCACTCGTAGCGATGCTAAGAGTCTGTTGGAATTATATTAGCAGTTACTACATTATTTATGAAATCTTGCAGATAGGATGGCAAAACATTGTTTCCTCGACGATTTTCTTGAAGAAAGGTTGTATATGATACAACCAGAAGGTTTTGTCAATCCTGAAAGATGCTAACAAGTATGCAAAGCTCCAGTAATCCTTCTAAGGAAATCTCGGAGATGGAATATACGCTTTTATGAGATGATCAAATATTTTTGGTTTATACAAAGTTTATGAGAAACTTGTATTTCCAAAGAAGTGAGTGGGAGCACTATAGAATTTCTGATGAGTATATGTTGTTAACATATTGTTGATCAGAAATGTTGTAGAATTTCTAGAAAGCATATAGGGCTATTTGAAAAGTGTTTTTCAATGGAAAACCTGGATTAAGCTACTTGAACATTGAGCATCAAGATCTATAAGGATAGATCAAAAAACGCTTAATAGTACTTTCAAATGAATACATACCGTGACAAGATTTTGAAGGAGTTCAAAATAGATCATCAAAGAAGGAGTTCTTGGCTGTGTTATAAGGTGTGAGTATTGAGTAAGACTCAAGACCTGACCACGGCAGAAGAAGGAGAAAGGCAAAGGTCGTCCCCTATGCTTTAGACGTAGGCTCTACAGTATGCTATGCTGAGTACCGCACCTGAAATGTGCCTTCCCATCAGTCAGTCAAGGGGTACAAGAGTGATCCAGGAATGGATCACATGACAGCGGTCAAACTTAACATTAGTAACTAGTGGACTAAGGAATTTTCTCGATTATGGAGGTGGTCAAAGAGTTCGTCGTAAAGGGTTACGTGGATGCAAACTTTGACACTAATCCGGATGACTCTGAGTAGTAAACCAGATTCGTATAGTAGATCAGTTATTTGGAATAGCTCCAAGTAGCGCGTGGTAGTTGCATCTACAAGATGACATATAGATTTGTAAACCACACACGGATCTGAAAGGTTCAGACCCGTTGACTAATAACCTCTCTCACAAGCGAGATATGATCAAACCCCATGGGTGTTGGATTCATTGCAATCACATAGTGATGTGAACTAGATTATTGACTCTAGTGGAAGTGGCAGACTGTTGGAAATATGCCCTAGAGGCAATAATAAAATGGTTATTATTGTATTTCCTTGTTCATGATAATTGTCTATTGTTCATGCTATAATTGTATTAACTGGAAACCGTAATACATGTGTGAATACATAGACCACAACATGTCCCTAGTGAGTCTCTAGTTGACTAGCTCGTTGATCAATAGATGGTTATGGTTTCCCGACCATGGACATTGGATGTCATTGATAACGGGATCACATCATTAGGAGAATGATGTGATGGACAAGACCCAATCCTAAGCATAGCACAAGATCGTGTAGTTCGTTTTGCTAGAGCTTTTCTAATGTCAAGTATCATTTCCTTAGACCATGAGATTGTGCAACTCTCGGATACCGTAGGAATGCTTTGGGTATACCAAACATCACAACGTAATTGGGTGGCTATAAAGGTGCACTACAGGTATCTCCTAAAGTGTCTGTTGGGTTGGCACGAATCGAGACTAGGATTTGTCACTCCATGTGACGGAGAGGTATCTCTGGGTCCACTCGGTAATGCTTCATCATAATGAGCTCAATGTGACTATAGTCATGGGATCATGCATTATGAAACGAGTAAAGTGACTTGCCGGTAACGAGATTGAACGAGGTATTGGGATATCGGCGATCGAATCTCGGGCAAGTAACATATCGATTGACAAAGGGAATTGTATACGGGATTCATTGAATCCCCGACATCATGGTTCATCTGATTAGATCATCGTGGAACATGTGGGATCCAACATGGGTATCCAGATCCCGCTATTGGTTATTGGCCAGAGAGATGTCTCGGTCACGTCTGCATGATTCCCGAACCCGTAGGGTCTACACACTTAAGGTTCGATGATGCTAGGGTTATAAGGAATAAATGTACGTGGTTACCGAATGTTGTTCGGAGTCCCGGATGAGATCCCGGACGTCATGAGGAGTTCCGAAATGGTCTGGAGGTAAAGATTTATATATGGCAAGTCCCGTTTTGGACACCGGAAGTGTTCTGGGCGTTATCGGTAATGTACCGGGACCACCTGAAGGGTTCGGGGGTCCACCGGGGGGGCCACCAACCCCAGAGGCCTGCGTGGGTCAAGTGTGGGAAGGGACCAGCCCCTAGGTGGGCTGGTGCGCCTCCCACAAGAGGCCCAAGGCGCAAGGAAGGGGGAAAGGGGGAAAACCCTAGGCCCAGATGGGCATAAGGCCCACCTAGGGCGCGCCCCCCTCTCTCCACCTCTGGCCGCCCCCCTCCCAGATGCATCTAGGGCTAGCCTCCACCCCTAAAGGGGGAACCCTAGATGGGAGCGTAGACCCTCCCCTTCCCCTATATATAGTGGGGGTTTTGGGGCTGCCAAAGACACGAGTCTCCCTCTGTCTTGGCGCAGCCCTACCCCTCTCCCTCCTCGTCTCTCGCAGTGTTTGGCGAAGCCCTGCCGGAGTGCCACGCTCCTCCATCACCACCACGCCGTTGTGCTGCTCCTGGATGGAGTCTTCCCCAACCTCTCCCTCTCTCCTTGCTGGATCAAGGCATGGGAGACGTCACTCGGCTGCACGTGTGTTGAACGCGGAGGCACCGTTGTTTGGTGCTTAGATCGGATTTGGCCGCGATCTGAATTGCTTCATGTACGACTCCACCGACCGCATTCTTGCAACGCTTCCGCATCGTGATCTTCAAGGGTATGAAGATACACTCATCCTCTCCCTCTCTTGTTGCTAGAAGCTCCATAGATTGATCTTGGTGATGCGTAGAAAATTTTAATTTCTACAACGATCCCCAACACTCTCGAGCGTGCCTTCCAAGCCGTGTCAGTTGAGGACCCAGATAGCAAGAGTAGGAACCTTCCCGAGGCAACTCCCAAGAAGAAGAATGCATCACCCAGCTCAAGGCTTCAGGAGGCAGGCACCTTCGGTGGCACCGCACCAGGATCTACGCCCGTCCAAGGGGCGCCTCCCTCCGTCGCAGAGGAAGGCGCGCCTGGCGCCCTCCTCGGGCAAGGCTCGGGGGCTCTCTCCTCGAGGGCCACTAACTTTGCCAAGATCACGAGGAGGCGCTCGGGCACCACTTGGATGCGTGCTTCGCAGCACATTTCCCTCAGGAAGGCATGGGGCAAGGAGGGCCCAACCCTCTGGAGTTCAACACCAAGGTCACTCAGGAGCTGCAGGAATCGAGAGTCATGCGCGGTCATCGCTGCCTACCCGGTGTAGCTCCCCATCCAGGAGAGGATGGTGGGCTGCGCGTCTGCATCGACTACCCATGGCTCAACCGAGTCGCGTCTCAGGAGTGTTTCTGGCCTTCACACGTGGGACGCTGCGAGGGTCCGCCACACAGCTATGTTTGCATGCCTTTCGGCCTGCCAACCGCGGCTGCTGCTCACCAGCGCCTGATGAGGAGCATTCTGGAAGCTCAGGTGGCCAGGCATCGCGCGTTCCTGGCGGAGGTGGAGATGGACCTCGAGGAGCCGCCCGGACCCCCAGAGCCGCCCAAGGCTTAGGGCTCCGAAGGCTCGTGAGGACCGGCTTCTTCACCGCGCATCGACAGCTACTCCAACACTCGTTCTGCAATGATATCAGGTGACATCTTCCAAGTTTCATTTCAGCTGGGAGCGCCCTTAGGGCTGCATCATTCCCAGGTCGCGCGGGTCCGTCCCCGCGACACGTATCCGTTTTTCTTATGTCTTTAGCTTACCTTGTTGGGGGCGCCCCCCGGAATGCATCATCCCCAAGCCGCTCGGGCCTGACCCAGTGGCATGTATCTTTCCTGCATCTATCTAAGCTGATTTGCTCTTCGTGCTTAACCTACCTGTGATAATTGCCTGCTCGATTCACACCTACCTTTGGAGCCGCTCGCTTTGGCACGGCGCTTGTGCATGGGTCCGTCCCTGCAATGTCGACAAATCTGAGTGGTCGAGCTCTGGCCGCGGCAGCCCCGCAAAGCGCTACCTCATCAGGCCCTCAGTGCCCTCATTGCTCCCTCGGAGCAACCAATGGCTGGCCGGCAATCGTAATGGCAACCCTTGCTTCTCTCGTGATTGGATTACAGGGCCCACCTAAGGAGTAACGTGGGGGAGGGCTTCGCGAGCTCTCTCTCTCTCTCTCTCTCTCTCTCACCCATGCGAACCGCTTGCACGTTAAAAGGGGGGCGCCCGAGCATCGTGACTCAGGGGCTCTTACTGGCTCTCCAGCACTCACCCCCTGGCCTTGTCCACGGCATCGCGACCTGGCATACCAGCGGCGGCTGAGCTCGCTCGAGGGCCGGGGCCTGAGGACGTAGAGCACGAAGGAGAGTGCAGGGAAGAGAGGAGAAGCTCACGAGGGCCTGACCCAGCAACATCCCAGCTACCGACACGCAGGTCCGGCACCTCGCTAAGGAATGACTCCGAGCTCTCAAGATAAGTCACGCTCCTGGAACAGCTAATCCACGCGACACCAGACCCTCACTTAATGCCGCTCTGTGATGGCGATGTTGCCTTCCTTTCTCACCCAGCGGCGGCTGCTTGAGTGCTAAAGGGGACCTCCTGAGCATCACGCCTCGGGGGCTCTTACTGGACCTCGGGCCGCTCACCTCCTGGCCTTGACCACGGCATCGCGACCTGGCATACCAGCGATGGCTGAAGCTTGCATGGGGACCGGGACCTGTCAGCGTAGAGCACCAAGCCCTCATGAGCTTAGAAAGGGGGAACCGAGCCGAGACAGGACGAGCATCTTGCACCACTTCGCGATAAGGATAATATCAACAAAAGACATTGCAGATGCTTTACGTGCCCCCACGGGGTATTTCCTTGATTCCTCGCAAGGAAAAAAAGGTGCTAATCCTAAGGAGCCCTAGCTACACGCGCTTCCATGGCCGACGCCATCATCAACAGTGGGCCATGAGGGGCCGGCGCCAACCCCATCCAGATCAGCCACGCCGGTGGCCTAATGCAGAACCTCTGCTCCGGGCGCGACGCAAGCTCGGGGGCTCGTAGCTCTTGTCGCTCATCTCCGGAGTCACGAGAAGCTTGGGAGAGTCGCTGGACTCCCCTGCATCGCTGCTGCTGCCGGAGGAGCTGATGAGGAAGCGGGTGGCGGGCCTAGCCCTCGCCACTTCGATGCCCCGTCCGCCTTCTCTGGGGCAGCACTCCAGTCGGGGCCCTTCCGCGTCAAAGACCTTGAAGAGCATCAAGGAGGCGCCATCGTATTCGAAATGAATCATGAAGGCGCCCCCTGTTCGGCAGACCCGGGCGATCTCGCCCTAGCCCCGGGTCATTAGACCTTGCCCGGTGCAACGACCTCAACCACCGCTCCGGTCGCGTGGGTACCGCAGTCGGCGTGCTGCAGCGAAAGCTTGAGAGGCCCCCTCGGTGGCATCTCGAAGGCGAAGGAAGGCGGAAGGCGAATCCAGGAGCTTGGAGGCATGGCGGCGTGAAGCACGAGCTCACGAGAGGAGTCTGCGGCATGGACTCCAGGAGCAACGACGCGCACCGCCGTGATTCGTCGGCATCACTGGTGGCGCGGGCGGCGTCGCTCGGCGTCTTCTTCCCTAGGGCCCTCAGCCCGAAGCGCATAAAGGCAGCGAACCTGTGAGGCGGCCGCCGATTAGGGCCTCAATGCTCCGCCGAGCAACTCGCCACGGCGTCGGGACCAGCCGCTTTTCTTCGACGGAGCGATCGGGCCCTCTCGGGCGCTTCTTCTCCTCGGCTGAGAATTGGCGGATCGGTGCCATTGGCGTCAAGATGGAGGAAGAGCGAGGAAGAAGGAGCGGAGCAAGAAGAGATGGACTGCGAGGGCTCACGCCACTCCGTACTTATAGTCCAGAGGAGGCCAACCGTCGGCCTCCACGATCGCAGGTAATCATGACTCATTTCTGCATGCAGGGACTCATCAAATCAGGCAGTTGCCGAGGCAGCGTGGGGAAGCGAAGACACCCATGTCCAATCAACCGACACACGGCGACCAAGGCCGTAGGCTATTGGGGCCCGTGGTGCTCCGCACTTGCCCCTTCGCTTCTCTTCTAAGCCAAGTCCGAGCGCGCCTTGGGCCCGGGGGCTACTATCGGCGTTCTAGGAACAGGGGTCCCCAGACTTGCCTGCCTGCGGCCTGCTGCGTGGCTCAAGTGGTGGCCCAGTACGGCCCATCTTCATCAACTCAAGCTCAAGACCCTCGCGGGGTGGACGAGGCAAGGCTTCCTCAGGCACGGCCTCACCAGGCAGGCTCGCGAGGAGGCGGAGAGATCAAGGCAAGGGTACCTCGCGAGGTGCTCGTGATGCAAGCCATGACAATCGAGACAAGGCGGGTGCCAGGCGGGCACCGGCCTGTGCAGTGTGCTTGTTTCCTCTTTGGTGCAAAGGGGGCGAGCACAGTTGTGGAGTACCGAGGCATCAAGCAAAGGTTACCATTTTGGTGCAACGAGACCAGGACCAGCAGAGCGGTAGGACGAGGTCACCGTGGAGCCCAAGATGGCGTCATCGTCAGTCCCTTTGGCAGCCAAAGACCAACTTTAGTCGGGATAACTTGTACTAGGTGTTCCCCTTCAAAATGGCCGTTGTTGGCGCCCTTCCCGCTCAATATTTGGGAAGAGGACCAGGACCTCTATATATAGAGATAGCCACTACAGTAGGAGGGGATCGATCGAATCCTTCCCAAGCAAACCACCACCACAAGAACACCTCTCGCGAGGTTGTTCTTCCCCTGTACTGTTCATCATCAGCCCCTGAGGGAATCCACCACACCACACACTGGAGTAGGGTATGACACTACAACAGTGGCCCGAACCAGTATAAACCTTGCGTCCCATGTGTTGTTCATCGTTTAACTTGGATCCTGAGCGAGGCGTTGGGACGTGGATCGGTAGGGGGATGATCTTCGCGCGCACCTCCGAGTTCGAACCTTAAGGTTTTGCCGGAACCCGATATCCGACAAAAACAATCAGCAAGAGCTCCAGGGCAGGGCAACTGGAGTGGATGATGATGTGCAGTGAGGCCTCCGATAGATAAGTCACCACAAGCAAAAGTTTTTTAGCAGTGTGAGTCGAAGCATTTGTACCAGATCGTCTGGTAGATTCCACTGGGCGAAGGTGGCGGTGTGGAGAGAGGAGGAAAACCGCGAGATGGACAATAGTGGTGTGGGCACAAATTCTTGGTGTGTTCGTGGTATGAAACTTTCGTGGTAATGGTACAACTCAGACTGCTGGAGTTTTCCGAATTTAGGGGATGTCAGCCAAGTGTCCACCGTGTCGGGTATGGACAGCAGGTAGCGTGTCGGGATGCAGAGGCATTGAACGGGGCCCTGCTGGTGAGAGGAGAAAATGGCTCTGAGGATATCAGGTTCAAGAAGGACAGATATCTAACGACAGTCGAGATTGAGGGGCGCGATGCGCCATAGAGGCCGCCACCGAGTTGAGAGGACTTGTGTGCGGCAGCAATCCTTGGTGGGGAGAAGCAAGATGATCTCCTAGATTGACGTCCGGGAGATCGCTGATGTGGTCCACTGGAGATTCTACCGGTTCCTCAGATCCGGGTGGGTGGGGGGCTCGCCGCTTCTCCCCGCGCTGCCGGGTACTGGATCTACAACCGACATCACCGCTAGCGGGAGCCTCATCTTCTTGGCGCTGGGGCCAGCCGACTCCATTTTCGTTGTGGGAGTCGCGCCGAGCTCACAAGTTTGAGCAAAGTAGCCAGAGACGAGCCTAGTGGCAGTGCGAGTGGGGAAGAAGGAGGGCTGGGGATTTATGTAGGAGTTGAAGAAGAGGAGCAGGCATTTTCTGTACGAATGAGGAAGAAGGTGAGCGGGGGTTTTCTGGACAAGTGAGGAAGATGGGGGCGGGGGAATTGGGGAGACGGAAGGGAGAGCAAGTTGTTCGTGTTTATAAGGCCCGCTGCACTAACTACTGCTTCCCAAGAATCGCTTCTTCTTTATGCTGTTACATTAGAGTCGGCGATGGACTTCGCCGACTAACCATGCATGCAGGATGCATGTGCCCACTGCCATCGTGATGCGCCTGGTTTGTTACTAGGCCTATTTAATAGGGTGGTTATGGAGTAAATTAAGGAAATTTATTTTCTCTGTGTGCATCTTCTTGGTCTTAGCAATTGGCTCATGGGCCTAATAAACTTGGACGGAGGGAGTGTCGGTGTCAAAACCAGCGGATCTCGGGTAGGGGGTCCCGAACTATGCGTCTAGGCGGATGGTAATAGGAGACAAGGGACACGATGTTTTTACCCAAGTTCGGGCCCTCTCGATGGAGGTAAAACCCTACTCCTGCTTGATTGATATTGATGA
Organism: Aegilops speltoides; assembly: GCA_021437245.1. Classification (NCBI taxonomy): domain Eukaryota; kingdom Viridiplantae; phylum Streptophyta; class Magnoliopsida; order Poales; family Poaceae; genus Aegilops; species Aegilops speltoides. The sequence goes on from CM038145.1 coordinate 486,580,809, forward strand.
TATGGGTAGTACAAGGGTAGATCTACCACGAGATCAAGGAGGCTAAACCCTAGAAGCTAGCCTATGGTATGATTGTTGTTCGTCGTACGGACTAAAACCCTCCGGTTTATATAGACACCGGAGAGGGCTAGGGTTACACAGAGTCGGTTACAATGGTAGGAGATCTACATATCCGTATTGCCAAGCTTGCCTTCCATGCCAAGGAAAGTCCCATCCGGACACGGACAAAATCTTCAATCTTGTATCTTCATAGTCTTGGAGTCCGCCGATGATGATAGTTCGCTATCTCGACACCCCTAGTCCAGACTCCTCAAGAGCTCCCTTAACCAGCTTCAATGACGATTTAGTCCGGCGCGCATATTGTCTTCGCATTGCAAGGCGGGTTCCTCCTCCCAATAATTTGTAGAAGATTTGTGAACACCATGATAGTGTCCGCTCGCAAAATAAATTCCACGTATCACCGTGAGAGAGAATAATATACACACAAGTTCAATCTGCCGACGATTTCGTGGCATGACGCCACACCCCGCCAAGCCTTTACTCAATCGCTTTTATTATTCCACCTCAGCGCGCTTAGGAAGCGGTTTCTTTGGCACGCCTTGTCGAAGCAGAGATCGTGTCCCCTTATTCCGGGATTCTCATCAATACGGTCATGAGTAACCCAACCACGCCCGTTGGCTCGCCTCCTCCATCGAAGGCGAGTCCCAAACGGTTACGGGGACGGCTCTTGGTAATCAACCCCTTTATAACGAGACCAAGGCCTGTTCTTTCTTCAATCTCAATCGAGTCCGCCGCCTCTGAGTTCCAACACCCAAGGCTCCAGATTCAGCGCCGACCTTTGATAATGTCCGCTCGACCTTCAGGTCGGTGGATGCCTTCTTCCGTCACGGAAGAAGATGTGCTAAAGCTGAGAGACGCCAGGTATCTAACCAGCGAAATTTCGCATTGGCTGCCCGTCCCAAGGCAAGTTATTCCCACTCCCGAGCCTGGCGAGAGCGTGGTGTTCATGTCCCACTTCCGTCAGGGTTTAGGCTTCCCGATGGACCCCTTCGTGAGGGGGCTCATGTTTTCTTATGGGCTGGAATTCCATGACTTGGATCCGGAGTCCATCCTCCACATCTCATCATTCATTGTTGTATGCGAAGCCTTCCTTCACACCACTCCTCACTTCGGATTGTGGCTCAAGACCTTCAATATGGAGCCGAAGATGATCGAGGAGCGGCAGGCAGAGTGCAGAGGGGCAGAGTTATGCAAGAGAGCCGACGCTCCCGTGGCCCGAGGGCTATTTTCAAAAGGAGCTCGGTTTGTGGCAACAGGAGTGGTTCTATATCACCACTCCCAGGGGTACCCACTGGGCGGCGCCGCCGCTTTCGCGGGCCTCCACAACGGCCGGGCGCCATGGGTCAACAAAGGGCTTGATCGGGGCCGCCCAAGGACGTGCTATTATTGCAGGTCAGATTCGAGACCTCCAAGAGAGGGAGATCAATCTGGTTGTAGTGGCGTAGGTCATGCTGATTCGGCGCCTTCTGCCCTGCAAATGTCGCCCCGTCCGCCTGTGGGAATTCAATCCGGAGGGACCGCGAGCTCTTCAACACTTCATGGGTGCGACGCCCGTGGAGATGTATAAACTGTTCTTCGGATCACAAGAGATGTGTCCGGATTTGACCGAGGATGCAGGCCTGAGCTGCAATCGCCCGGATACTCAAGTAAGTAGTCCTGTATCCGGATATACCGTCCGTCCATTTATCATGGGCTTGCCCTTTAACCAGCTATCCCTTGAACAGGAGTGGATAGCGAAAGCAAACCGATACGGTGTCCGCTCCTCCCCGAGACCACGCCGGATCCCGTGTTAGTCAAGATGTCGGAGGCTGCACCTCTAAGAGGGCTAAGGGGCTTAACAGAAAACTACCGCCTCCGCTAAGGAAGCTCTCAAGAAAGGGGGGATCAAGAATCCCCCCCTCCAGAGGGAGAAGAGGACCGCTTCCGAAGATCCGAAGGCCAAGGCCTCAAAGCAGGGGAAGAAATCTTCACCAGAGGGTCCCGCGCCAGGAGAAGCCCCGGCCGCACTATTTCCCCAAGGGAATCAGCCCTCTAGCGAGCCGTAAGTAGAAAGGGCAGTTTTGTAATAAGGGACATCCCTGTTTCTATTTCTGAGGATAACAAAAGTTTTTACCTTGTAGTTCAGATCTCAGCCCTTCTCAGCAGAGCTCATCTTCGGGGGATCTTCGTCCGGAGATTATGGAGAGCAAAACGCCTCCATCTGTCGCACCGTCAGGCGGGGCGGACGACCCTGAGGTGTTGTCGCGGAGGGTCTCCCCGAGTTTGGCGTTGCCGAAGAGTTCGGCACCAACTGGTGTGGGCCGGAGGAGCTGAAGGATCTGCTTGGGCGGGTGTCTATCTCAGAGGATCACCGTACGTTGATGAGTACGGTGATTGAAAGAATTTCATCCGCTGACAGCGGGTTGCATGAGGCCGTCAGAAGTTTACTGACGGGGTTTGAGGTACGTAAAAATAATATACCTTTTGACAGTTTTGGCGATAGAGTGCGCCTCAGATAGATAGTAGCCTCGAGACTTGGTACGTTGTCGGGCAACAGCGGGCGAGGATCATAATCTTCGTTATAAGATGTCGCCGCTCCTAATCAGGTGGCGGAATGTTCGTGGCCAGCCGATCGATAGAGTTGCCGAATCAAGCGGCAACTTGACGCTATGGATGCCGACATCGCTACCGTCAATAAACGACTTGACGAGTCACAAGGTATGTGGCTTCTCCGGACACCTTTTAATGAGCTTGACGCCCGTGCCTTACAACATGTATGCTTGATACAGATGGCGCCGCTGCTATGGAGGACCTTCGGCGGAGCTTGCCCGAGTCAAGGAGCAAGCTGAAGTGATGCGCCGCCTTTGAAGGCGTCAAGAGCTAAAAGTCGAACAGCCGCTCATCGCCAAGCAGGGAGGAATGGCCAAATGGCCGTGAAGCTGAAGGATGCTACCGACCGTTGTGAGTTTCTTGAAAGAGAACGCCGAGCGGAGCAAGAGGACCTGAAGAAGGCGACAGCCAAAGCCAAGGATGCCCGCTCTGTGATGAGGGCTATAAAGGAGGATCTACGTCAGGCCGGGGATATTGCGGCTGGAAAGCCCTTTCTGCTGCGTAGGAAGTTCACGGATCCGAAATATGCTCAATTGGGATAGTTGTGGGGTGCGGAGGATGCTTATCTGAATTTGGCAGCGAGTGCGGCGGACGCAGTCGCACACTTCCGAGGCCAAAAGGATCACGGAATGGAAGAGCTTTATTGGTCTCAAGTCCATAATCCGGAGCGTCCACTTCCATTAACCGATCGGTTGGCTGAGTGGGCTGAGCTGAACAGGTTGTCCGGACTTGCCATGAAGGGTGTCGTGGCTCATCTGTGGCCGGAAAGGCCCGAGCCGAAGAGTTATTTTGGCTTGGCGCAGCAGTTCCTTGATGCGGTGCCGCATATCAAGGCGATGAAGCGGTCGGCATGCATAGAGGGTGCACGGATGGCCCTCGCCCGTGTCAAAACATACTGGGCAAAGATGGAGGCCACCGACGTTGCATCTCGGGATTCGGACAGAAGCCGATTACCTGTCGAGCACTACTTTGAGGAAGTCCTGCAGGGCACTCGTTTAATAGAGTCGCGGTGCTCGAAAGACGTTATGTTCAAATGACATGTATGATTTGTGAAACCATGTTTCAAATATATAATATAAGGTCTTTTTACACTTGTGCGTTCAAGTATTGAAATACCTCCTGTGCGGCCATTAATGTATATGTATGTATATAACCTGAAAGATGGCAGTCTTCGGCTTCAGCCCCCTCGCACGTAGTGCGGGGGTGTTTGCAAAAAAGCGCATTTTCACACTTAATCTGACGTCTTGTTCTTGTGAAGGAGGTGATAGCGTAGCAAACTAGGCAACCAGACTATAATGCTTTATCACTTTCACTTAGCCATAGGAGTTCGATGGTGGGGCTACTATATAGCCCCTAGGGGCACCGCGCTCTCCGAATTCGGGTGCGCGCGTTCGACTGAAACGGTCCTTCGTCAAAGCGGCGAATTCTAAACATTCGGTGGTCGATCGAGTGGTTGACCAGTCTCGCTATATCATGACATCGGCCGCCGGCTTTCATCGAGGTGCTCACCGTGCCAAACCTGGGCACAATCACAAGAGTTTCCGGTGCCGCGATAGCCGATAGAACGGAACGTAAGGCAGCAAAACACGTGAGCCGGGCAAACCCAACATTTGACCAAAGACATGATTCGGAGCTGATGCATATAAGGCCTAACTCGAGATGCCGAACACTCCCTGGGGTATTCGGTCTTTATGAAAACGGGCAGAACGATGCCCTAAGCCCCTAGTATCCGGGTACGTGCGAGAACTTCTGACGCGGCCGATGCCAAAATGCCAGCCTCCTCTTTGGTTATGGTAAGAAACCGGGGGATGTGTATCAACAAGAGACAGTAAGAAAGGTTTACGCAGGTCTTAATCAAAAGAATCTTGCAACGGGTCCCATCGCACGCCTCAAGGCCAGGTTCCGCGCAGCCGTATCTCGGACGGGTGTAGCACGTTGTTCATCTCGTAAAAGAGAAGAACTTAGTTTGAAAAAAGAAGGATCGCGTAAAATGTATTTAAAACAGAGTATGATTCAAAAAATGAATAAAATTGAGCTTTATTGGCTCTCATTGTTCATGCGTGGAGCCCCTTGTAAAGCGGTACGCGACTAGTAAGCCCCTTGTTTATTTATACCGGACTCGCCTAACCGTGTCCGGGGTCTGAATGACCGGCTTTAGGGGCTTTGATCAGCAAAGCCGGATTAGTGTGTGGCTGTCAAGGCAGTCTCACGTTCTTCTCGCGGTCGAGGAACACCGGGTTACCCTTTAATGAGATGATGCCGCTTGGTCCGGGAATTTTATGTAAGAGACGCGAATGCGGTATTATGCTAAAGCGGGCGAAGCTTCAAGGCCCCAATAGTGCTTGATGGCTACTTTTAAATGGGGCGATATGGAAGATTAGTTGCGATGGAAGTTGTCGGTGAACCAACACAACTTCTAGTAGTAGGGAGCCCGTGCAATTGGCATATGGGCTCAAGGCCACTCCTTTAAAGGAGGTGTTGCTATGGCTTATTTTGGTTGGGTCTATCCCCATTCTGCGGATTGTGTCCTGGTATAGCAGGTTTAGATCACTGCCGCCGTCCATTAGGACTTGTGTAAATTGTAATCCGTCGATTATAGGATCCAATATCAAAGCAGTCCATCCTGCGTTTCAGATACTTCTGGAGTAATCCTGATGGTCGAAAGTTATTGGTTTTGTCATCCAGTTTCGGGACTCCGCTGGGGTGGACCGTGTGGCGCGTACTTTAGTGGGTGCCGCTTTATTTTTCCTTGTTATCACTTGAAGTGAATTTACTATTTTGATCTCTTGTGGGAATTTCTTTTGTTTTCCGGTGCTCTGCTTGTGGGGTTCGTCATCGTCCTCACTTGGTGTGTAGAGCCCCTTGTGTTTAGCGTTAAGTCGGCTGGACTGCTTGAAACCCAACAATCTCTATGGGTATGGTTTGCATGCTTCCCGGGGGTACTATGGATTTGACATATCCTGTCCACGATTTTGTTTAGGTTGGGTAGCTCGCCACTGTTTTCCTTGAGAGGCAGTGTTTTGTTGTTCTGCCTAGTGCTTTTGAACCCTGCGTTGACTGCCGTCCTCTTTGGGCCATTTTCCTTAGTCAGGCGCTAGTCTTTTTTGCGTTGTGGTTTCCCATTTCCATCGCTGACCTCGGATGTACTCAGGTTGCTGGTGCTGCATCTTGCCAGCCAGCTATCTTCTCCCGCGCAAAAGCGGGTCATGAGGCTGTTTAGTGCGGCCATTCTCCTTGGCTTTTCCTGGCCGAGGTGTCTGGCGAGCCATTCGTCTCGGACGTTATGTTTGAAGGCTGCTAAGGCTTCGACGTCCGGACAGTCGACTATTTGGTTCTTTTTGGTGAGGAACCTGTTCCAGAATTTGCGGGCTGACTCTCCGGGCTGTTGAGTTATGTGACTTAAATCATCTGCATCCGGAGGGCGGACATAAGTCCCCTGAAAATTTGCCCGAAACGCATCCTCGAGCTCTTCCCAACTTCCAATGGTATTTTTTGGGAGGCTTTTGAGCCAACGCCGGGCTGGCCCTTTGAGCTTGAGGGGTAAGTATTTTATGGCATGGAGGTCGTCTTCTCTAGCCATATGTATGTGTAGGATGTAATCCTCAATCCAGACTCCGGGGTTTTGTTGTTCCGTCGTATGCCTCTATGTTTACGGGCTTGAAACCCGCTGGAAATTCATGATCCAGTACCTCATCGGTGAAACATAGGGGGTGTGTGGCACCCCTGTATTTGGGTGTACCGTGATTTTCGAATACTCGACGTGTTGTGTTGCTTTCTGGAGCTTTCTTTCTTGGCCCATAGATGGACCTGACTGGGCCATCCTTTTTGCGAGGATCCTTATGAGGATCGCGTGCCGGCTTGTGTGCGGTGCCGCTTGCCGCTCTTTGTTTGTCATGTGGTCGTCTATCCGACCGGGCGGCCTCTTTGTTTTTTGATTGTGGGGGCTCTACGGCCTCCTCACAAATTCGGGCAATAGTTTGCGCTCGGGTAGTTTCTGTTTGGCGGCTATCGCCAGATTTGTCTCATGGGTCTTGAGTACTTTGCTCCATCTCATTCTGAGTACGTCTTCCGCTGTTTTGAGCTTCCGCTTCTGCTTCTTCACACTTCGTGCATGGTGACGAGCCTTTTGTGAAGGTTCTTCTGCTCCAATGATGTGTCCAGCGTGAGATCATCCGGACTGTTGTTTTCGCCGGGGATGGGTTGTTTATCCAATTCGTCCTGTTCGGATGGTTGCTTGGTGGCATGTTCGTCGTCCACTGGTTCGCCCTGCTCTGTGGCTAGGTCTGTATGGGTGTTGTCGTTGTCGAGGCGGGACTTTGGGCGGCGCTTGCGGCGCCGTTTCGGTTGTTTTTCGGGGGAATTATCCTTCGCAGCGTCCTTTTGTTCCTCGTTATCGCCTCCTTTAGGTGTATCCACCATATATACATCGTAGGTTGAGGTGGCTTTCCAGTGCCCCGTAGGCGCTAGTTTTTGGTCGTCTCCGGCATCGTCGTCCATATCGTCGATGTCTTCAGAGTCGAAGTCTAGCATGTCGGTTAAGTCATCGACAGTGGCTACGAATGAGGTGGTGGGTGGGCTTTGAATTTCTTCGTGGTCCGTATCCCAACCGACCTGGCCATAATCCGGCCAAGGCTCTCCTGATAAGGAGAGGCACTTTAGCGAATTCAGGATGTCGCCGAAAGGCGAGTGCTGAAAGATGTCCGCAGCAGTGAACTCCATGATCGGCGCCCAATCAGATTTGATTGGAAGGGGTGCGGAAGGTTCAGAGTCCGGAACCTCGGAGTCACGAGCTTCGCAAGGGACAGGGTCGGTATTCGGCTCCATCGCCGTAGAGGTAGCAGCCCCCGAGGCGGTTTCTAGCCACCCATCCTAGATCGGCGTAGTCGGCTCCGAGTTAAGGGTCGGAGCGGACTCTCGTGCGGCTTCCAGGGCACTGTCCGGCAGCAGAGCTAAATCATGCCCATCGCAACAGTGTGGCACGCTCGGCTGTGGCTCGAATCCGTCGAAGATCAAGTCTCCCCGGACGTCAGCCGTATAGTTCAAACTTCCAAATCTGACTGATGGTCGGGCGAGCTTCGATCTGCTCCAGATGGCTGCTTAATTGCCCGCAGTGCAAAGCCGCCGATCATTTAAGATCTGTCCGGGAGAAAAGTCTCACCGACCGCGCTGTTGTTGATGATCGAAGGAGCCATCGGGCCTATGAGCGATTTACACGCGAGGAACTCTCAATGAAAGCACCAATGTCGGTGTCAAACCGTGGATCTCGGTAGGGGTCCCGAACTGAGCGTCTAGGCGGATGGTAACAGGAGACAAGGGACACGATGTTTTTACCCAGGTTCGGCCCCTCTCGATGGAGGTAAAACCCTACTCCTTCTTGATTGATATTGATGATATGGGTAGTACAAGGGTAGATCTACCACGAGATCAAGGAGGCTAAACCCTAGAAGCTAGCCTATGGTATGATTGTTGTTCGTCCTACGGAGTAAAACCCTCCGGTTTATATAGACACCGGAGAGGGCTAGGGTTACACAGAGTCGGTTACAATGGTAGGAGATCTACATATCCGTATTGCCAAGCTTGCCTTCCACGCCAAGGAAAGTCCCATCCGGACATGGGACAAAGTCTTCAATCCTGTATCTTCATAGTCTTGGAGTCCGGCCAATGATGATAGTTCGGCTATCCGGACACCCCCTAGTCCAGGACTCCCTCAGGGAGTATAAGTGGAAGCGAGGAGAAAGGAGGTTTTTTCTGGGATCGCCCCCTCTTCAAGAAATATGGGCTTCTCCTCGCAAAAAAAATAAATGGGCTCTAATATGGATAGGCTTTTGTATCGGCCCAGTCGGCTGCCCGTATTTCATACTGGAGGGCCTTCTGCTAGAGGCAGCCCAAGACACTCTCCAGCTTATTGCCCATTCGAAAGAAAAAAGAGACGCCTCCAGCTTATAGCTACTCATCGGTAACCTTTTTCACCTTGGCATCCACCAAATTAGAGGATGCGGTACTGGATGCAGACACTCACATTAAAGTAAGCTTCAGAAGATACGGTATGCATACTAACATTCAGAAGAACAAAAGTTCAGCATGTTTATGCATCTCAATGATTCACCATACTATAACCAATACAAAATTGTGAGAAAGTGTGGAAATAAAGAAAATCGATCGATGCTTCTCTAAGCAAAGGGCCTCCCTGCACACACATTAATTTCCTGGGCATGCTTGTTTCTTCTCAATGTTGCGAGCACTTTGAGCATGTTGGCAACTCCATAGCTAGCTAGCTGCCTCATCTTGCAATTGATGCTGACACATTTGCAGCAAACACATCAGGCAATAGAGATGACTCAACATGAGTCCATATTGTGCAGTTCGCCTGAAATCATCTTCATTGTCCTAAATCTGAAAAGATAGGAAAACAATAGCTATACTTAAACGGTGTTGCAAAATAGTAGCACATATCAATAGCTCGGCATGACAAAACACGATCATCTGGATGAAGGGGATACTGACCTGCCTGAGGAAGATTATATATAATTTCATAAGTCCTTGGTTGATTTCCACCTTCGTCTGCACTGCTTGTTTGTGATACGTCTCCAATGCATCTATAATTTTTGATTGTTCCATTCTATTATATTACCCCTTTTGGATGTTTATGGGCTTTATTTTACACATTTATATCATTTTTGGTACTAACCTACTAACCGGAGGCCTAGCCCAGACATATTTTTTTTGCCTATTTCAAGATTTCAAGAAAAGGAATATCAAACGGAGTCCAAACGGAATGAAACCTTCGGGAGCGTGATTTTTGGAACGAACGTGATCCAAAGGACTTGGAGTGCATGTCAAGAAGCAGCCGAAGCGGCCACGAGAGGGTAGGGCGCCCCCCTATAGGGCGCGCCCCCTGTCTTGTGGGCCCTCGAGTGCCACCGTCGCATTTCTTCCTCCTATATAAGCCTCACGACTCGAAAACATCCAGGGAGCCAACGAAACACAATTTCCACCACCGTAACCTTCTGTATCCGTGAGATCCCATCTTGGAGCCTCCGCCGGTGCTCTGCCGGAGGGGGAATCGACCATGGAGGGCTTCTACATCAACACCATAGCCCCTCCGATGAGTTGTGAGTAGTTTACCACAGACCTTTCGGGTCCATAGTTATTAGCTATATTGCTTCTTCTCTCTTTTTGGATCTCACTACAATGTTCTCCCCCTCTCTTGTGGAGATCTATTCGATGTAAACTCTTTTTGCGGTGTGTTTGTCGAGATCCGATAAATTGTGGGTTTATGATCAAGTTTATCTATGAGAAATATTTGAATCTCCTCTGAATTCATTTATGTATGATTGAGTTATCTTTGCAAGTCTCTTCGAATTATCAGTTTGGTTTGGCCTACTAGATTGATCTTTCTTGCCATGGGAGAAGTTCTTAGCTTTGGGTTCAATCTTGAGGTGTCCTTACCCAGTGATAGAAAGGGTTGCAAGGCACGTATTGTATTGTTGCCATCGAGGATAAAAAGATGGGGTTTATATCATATTGCATGAGTTTATCCCTCTATATCATGTCATCTTGCTTAAGGCGTTACTATGTTCTTATGAACTTAATACTCTAGATGCAGGCAGGAGTCGGTCAATATGTGGAGTAATAGTAGTAGATGCAGGCAGGGGTTGGTCTACTTGTCATGGACGTGATGCCTATATACATGATCATGCCTAGATAATCTCATAATTATTCGCTTTTCTATCAATTGCTCGACAATAATTTGTTCACCCACCGTAATACTTATGCTATCTTGAGAGAAGCCTCTAGTGAAACCTATGGCCCTCGGGTCTATCTTTTATCGTCTTTGCCTCCAATCTACTTTTATTTGCATCTTTACTTTTTTGCATCTATATTATAAAATACGAAATATATATTTATCTTATCTTATTATCTCTATTAGATCTCACTTTCGCAAGTGGTCGTGAAGGGATTGACAACCCCTTTATTGCGTTGGTTGCGACTTCTTTGTTTGTTTGTGTAGGTGCGTGGGACTTTTGAGGAGCCTCCTACTGGATTGATACCTTGGTTCTCAAAAACTAAGGGAAATACTTACGCTAATATTGCTGCATCACCCTTTCCTCTTCAAGGAAAACCAACGCAACCTCAAGACATAGCAGTTTGCTCCTCCACACATGACAGGATTGTTCCGCACTGCAATCAACAATTCAATGTACGAATAAGCTTATTTCATCTTGCGGTGGTCATTGTACCTAGTTACGAATGTAGCAATACCTGGAGCACCATGAGGTTAGCTGACAGCAGGTAGATGCATCCATACAAATTTTGTGTGGTGCTACCAAAATTGAGGTTTGTATCCCTTCCCGTTATGAGAATTCTTCTTGAAGTTGGTAGAATGTGACGGCTTGTTCTTTGCATCAAACTTGCCTTTCCCCTGAGATTTGTTCTTGATGTTTTGGGGCTGGTTGGGCTGGAAGTTCTTCTCGTGTACCATGTGGGCACTAGAAGCTCCCTCAGCGACCCGAGCACGTCTGTATTTTGCTCTCGCCTTATCTTCAAAATCAAGAGTGCTAATGAGATCCGAAACGCAAAACTCATGTCTCTTGTTTTCCAGAGAAGTAGCAAAATAGTCCCACGAAGGTGGAAGCTTAGCAATGATGGTCCCAGCAACCAGCAACACACACTTAAAGTACTCAAGTTCCTTCATGAAAGGATCAGATCTCAAGAGTCTTTGAACAACAGAGCGCCACTACCATCTTGTAGTCACAAAATTGCTCTATGATGTACAACTCGTTGCCAGCGCTCGAGGCCCCAAACGTGACCTCGAGCGCAGCCCACGTGTCTTTACCGCTGTCAAACGACATATATGAATCCATAATGGAATCGTCGAGAACACTCAGGAGGGCAGCTTTGAAGAGGGTATCCATATAATCAGGTTTACCTATAATCAGGTTTTTGGATTGGATTGTTGAATATATGATAAATTTACTATGAGATTTAATCTTAATCAATAGTAAATAGATCATGACGACAATTGGAAAGATCAAAGTAATGATGCGGAATAAACCAGGAGGACGGAATCACATACTGTACAGCAGGAGCAGAACCGCTGTGGTTGATGTTGTCACTTATGTCATTGATGAAGAGGTTACCGAGGTCGGGGAAGAAGGTTGTCGTTGAGGAAGTCGTCGCTTGCAGTAGTCACAGGAGTGTGCTCCCCAAAAAGCAGATCACCCCTCTCCCGTACAGGATCATGAAAGGCGGGGTTCGGAGGACTACTGTCCCTTCTCGCGGTGCACACCGGAAGGAGGGCTAGAGAAGAATTGCGTGGCGGCGCTAAGATCTGGAACGGTGCGAAACCATATGATACAACAGCGGCTAGGGTAGAGCCTACCAAGTCGTTCGTGCGACTAAGACCAAGTATAATAGTAAGCCTTCGGCTAAACCCCACGTCCAAGTCAATAATAGCCCCACCAAGGTTTGTCTCAAAAAAAGGCTGAGTAATTAAGGTGTCCGTTAAGTATTAATTAATGACTTAATAAATTTTCTGACCAACAAAATATAGACCACGTGGATAGCTTTTGTCATTGGACAGGCTCATTCCCGAAGAGAGCGCGTGTAGGTTTCCTATTATCATGCTCATGCAAATACTAGAATAGATCACATTATAAAGTGGTGCAACTCACACCCACCTAGCAGTATGGGACTAAACTTTAGTCCCACTCACACCACACTTAGAGCATGGTTAATAGTATAGCCAACATCCGGCTATATGAAGTTGACACATCATCTAGAACTAACCTAATAGCCTGCTAGTACAATAGTTTGTCCCTTTAGTATAATACTATATCATTAATAATGGCCCCACCTTTTGTCTCACAAACTATGTTGGAGCTCCTGCTACAACCGGCTACAAGTTTACAACCCGCTTCTCTTGTCTCTCCTCTTCTCTCATCTTCTCCCCTTCAGCTAAGCACAAATACAACATTTAAATCCTTATAGCCCGCTTATGTCATCTAATTGTAGTACTTGCTCTAAAGTTACTCTCCACCGTGTAGTCTGAAATGCCGGGCGTGCAGCGGGTGGTGCCCTCGGTCAGTGCGCCGCTTCAACGGCGGAAGCAGTGAGAGGTCACGTCGCCCTGACTTGCCATAAATGTGGAGCGGCGGGCTTAGTTGGCGCCGGGCGAGAAGCGCGCGCGGGAGGGGGGAGGGTTTTTTGTTGGGCCAAGAAGGTGAGATGCCAACTTGGGATCGGTCCGGACGGGGAAATACCATGTGCTCCCATACTCACTAGTAGTTTCATGCATATGACACTAGTCTATGTTACTACTCCCTCCTTTCCGGTTTATAGAGATGTTTAGAGTAACATAGTAATATGTGATAGTATAAGTTACTCCCCATTATGACCAGCCTTGGCCTCTCCCAGTGCTCCACCATGTATAGCTGCTAAGCCTGCTACGTAGGCATAAAATATGACGTGACAAGTTAATTAAAAAGAGAGAGACTAGTTTGGTGACCCCAGGAAGAAACGGTGGAAAGACAGTTTTGAGTCTATAGCTAATTAAATGAAGCAAGCTTAGCAACAACAAACTAAGCACCTATGCATTGGAGACTTGAGTTGCTAAGCCATTTAATGCACTTAGCACCTCATCTAAGCACATCTAAGCACTTAGCACTTAGCACCCCCTTGACCGTGGACCTTGACGGTGTACGTCACCTTGTGTCCAGATCTGAGATGCCACGTGTACCAGATGAATGACTCCAAGCTCGACCACCGTGATGCAAGAGGTGCGAGCCGAGGATCACTGTTGGAGACACCCGCCTCAGACTAGCCACAATGGGTAGTAACATAGACTAGTAACATGCTCATGTTACTAGTCTATGTTACTACCTCTATAGTAACATATGTGTGGTAACATGCAATTTATTCTTTTGGGGTTGTGTGATAGACACATCTTGCCTTGATATGTGTGATGTTACTACTTTCCTCTCTTTCTTCATTTATTGCTTGCCACATCATCTACTTTATCTAGACATGTGTGATGTTACTACCTATGTTACTCCCACTTTGGGTAGTCTCATAATTTTCCTCGTCATCATCTGAGTCCTAGAAGATCTTACCCACATCATCATTAGGCATGCAGCCGCCTTGATAGACAACGTGCGCAGAAGGAGTAGAGGCGACTGGGGACCCGCCACGTCGTGGGCACTCCGTACGTGCTCGTTTGTGTGCAGCGTGCGTGCTTTTCCATCAGTGCTAGCTCTAAGGCCGAGGCTGCAGTCGTCTTCGTCTCCGACTAGTCGTTGAGCAACGACGGCAAATAGGTGCTACAAGAGATGCGTAGGCGCCGTTGTGTGCGAGCTTCGCCATAGCACGACGAACTGGACGTCGCCGTAGATGGCGCACACCTCCATGCCGCCAAGTGTGTGAGCATGCATGTGTTATTCACGTGCATTCTGCGGCCGAGTGTGTGTGCATGCATGTGTTGTGTACGTGAGTTGTGTGCTCCATGCTGTGCGCGTATGTGCATGAGTTGGATCGGCATGAGTTAGTGCGTTGGCGTGTGTACAGGCGTGGCTGCATGCGTCCTATACATGCATGGCTTCTTGTGTGGTTATCAATATAAACTAAAAACATCTTCAACGTAGCATCCTGATGTATCGTCTCTAGTGGTTAGCAAAGAGTTCATGTTCTTTTATTTGTTTGTAGGTGGGCAGGCGGCAAAACACAGGGGAAAACGCGCAAGGTTCCTTGCAGACGCTCCACCGCGAGGTTCCTTGCTCCTTCTCGGTCTTCAGGAACTATGTTCTTCAACTCTTTTTTTTACGTGAGCTTTGTTCATCCTTTTGCCATCACGCGAGACATCTAGCATCAAGGTGCACGTGTCATGCAAGAAAATTGAGATAATCAGATAAGTAGTGCGTAAGTGAGTCATGCACTTCGATGGCACCTACTACGCAATATTTTTTCTCCTCGATGGCACGTGAATAGTGCACGTACTCAATGATGGAGCACGGGATGGTAGCCATGACAGGGCCAGCCCTTTTTTGAAGAGAGTACATACAAAATAACTTTGATGTGTCCCATCAACTAGCAGAACGACGAGAAGCTTGCTTACTACACCTTCTCCCTCACCAACGCGTGCGCGGTGGCTCGCAGCACGAGGAGAAACTTTTGCTTACAAGTGGTGGATGTGCAATAGTTCATTTGGTGTCAGATTGACAGAAGTACTACTGTAGTACCATCATTATTGTTCGACTTCCAGAAGAGGCAAAGAGCCAAGCGCAAGGTCACCTACTAACCTTATGCTAGGCATAGTGGGAGTAACATAAGTAGGGGTACCTTCTTTTTTATTCTAGAAACAACCACACGCGAATATTGGACGGTAGCAGCACAGCTACTGAATCAAAAATCGAAACCAACCAATGAACTACTACTACTGGTGAGCGTTTGCTAGTACGTATCATGTACTCCGTATGTCCATGTATATAGGGCTCAGTGTGTTTTCCGAGACTAACTTTGGCCCTATTTGGATCCATGGGTTAGAGTTAGTTTGAGCTAGTTGGGGCTCAAATAGCCTTAAAGTATGCAAGCATGCACTACTAGGAAAACCTTATACACAACATCTTAGCAGTAGCGCCGGACAAAACAGGGCGCTACTGCTACTTAGTAGTAGCGAGTTTAAATAAACCGTGCTACTACTACTATTTTAGCAGTAGCGCGTTCTCCTAAAGTGCGTTGCTGTTATGCTTGTACTGGGCACAGATGGCTAGCCCCACTTAGCAGTAGCGTGTATGCCTAACCAGCGCTACAGCTAAGTCCCATAGCAGTACCGCGTTTCTCTGAAACGCACTACTACTTACTTACCTTATACTAGAGCGGTTCACTGCACCCTCTCACTCACTCTCTCCTCTCACTGCCTCGCCTGGCCGAACCTGTAAATGCTGCCGCCACGCTGCTCCTCGCCGAGGTACTCCTCCTCCTCCTCCTCCCGCCGCCCTCGTCCCCCCGCCTCCTCCTCCTTCTCCGCCGCCTCCCACTCCACCCCTGCCCCTCCTCCTCCTCCGCCCGCCCCTCCTCCTCCTCCGCCTCCTCCACCCCCCCTCCTCCTCCTCCGACCGCCTCCTCCACCCCTCCCTCCTCCTCCTCCTCGTCCCGGCCCCTCCCCTCCTCCCCGCCCCTCCCTCCTCCGATCCCACCGCCCCTCCTCCTCTCTCTCCTTCTTCCTCCTCCCTCCATCTCTTTTTTTCTGTTTATTACTATTGTATAATGTAGTTTTTTTATTGTTTTTAGTAAGTGTTTAAATAATTAGTAAGTAAATTAATAAACTAGTTGAACTAGTTTGGTTTTAGTAAGAACTAGTTGAATTAATAGAACTAATGTATTTTTAGTAAGAAAATTAATATAACTAGTTGAACTAGTTTATTTTTAGAAAGAACTAGTTTATTTCTATTTATAGTAAGTTTATTTTTAGTAAGAACTAGTTGAATTAATAGAACTAGTTGAACATGTCACATTTTTTTAGTAAGAACTATTCGGGATGTATTAGTGATAACTTATAGGGTTTTTGTTTTTGCAGAAATCAAGGAGCCCCTCCATCATCCCCGCCGTCGTCCCCGTCACCGACCCCTTCCAACTTCGAGGTGAGACCAGCCAAATCTCCATGTCAATACGAGTCCTATAAGATATGATGTAGATAAAAACATGTATATCTTGTGTTGCTCAAATAGGATATGTGGTTGCCCAAGTGGCCGGTCATGTTTGCAGGTTACACCTCCGAGTGGCCTATGTTTTGTCGGAGTGTTGATTAATTTCCATTCCGGCAAATTTCAGGTGCTCGCTATGTCCTGTTTTAGCAAACGTCATGCCGGAATTTTCCGTGAATTTTGGCATGACTTGTGCTAGAATATGTAGGAAATATCGAGTGGCCTGGATTTTCTAGAAAGATAATTAAACGATATTTCGGGTTGTCTTTAAGACTATCGAGGCTGAAGAATCCCGACTGTTGTCGTGGGGGTCGTTTCTCCTTCTTCTCCGGGTGCTAGACCTTTGGTATGCACTAGGGGAAGGAGGAGTGACGACCATCACCGACGGTCGCAAATGTTAGAGAAGAATCAGTGAGGGAGAGTATCCACCATATATGAGAGGACGAAGAATCCCGACTATTGTCGTGGGGGTAGCTTCTCCTTCGTTCCCATGTGCTAGACAATTTGGTGTAATGCACTCGAGAACGAAAGGAGGAGCTACCATCACTGACGGTCGAATATATACACCACGTGACCTGAGAGTTTTCAACAAAAGACTCGACAGACCCATAGTCAACCCGTGATGAATAATAATGATCTAATTTAGTTTTTGTAGTACATATATTTAATTGTACAAGTTTAATCTTTGAATTATGAACATAGGAAATGTCGTCGAACGTAGAAGGTCCCGGGGAGTGCTCCTGGTGCGGCGACAACCTGGGTTTCTGTGACAGGCCTCACCTGGACGAAGGTCGGCGCTTCAACATTAAGCTTGAGGAGGCCTTCGATTGTGAAACGGTACATTACGACGCTAAGTGTTTTTTTCATAATTAAGCTCGACTTCTACTACTTCAACGTGTAATTTTCGTCTTTTACAATTCGACTAGCTTATCCCATGCCATGCAAGACGCTATGTCTTGGAGAGGATGGGTTTTGAAGATCATGAGAGGAATGAAACAAAGAAAATTAACCTAAGGACCCATCATGGTATGGATTTTGAGGTAAATCTATACAATTTTGAGAGCGTATCCAATTTTGGTTGCCCGGGTTGGGAAGCACTTTGCAAGATGTATGATTTTCAAGAGGGTATGTTTATCACCATGGATCTTGGTGATCCTAACATCAACCAAGGCAATTTGGACATTTGGGTTCTTGTTGATACGCTTCCAATTCTACCTCTATGTGAGTTCCTCAAACATAGTTATTAAGTAATTTACATTGTTTATTTCAAAAAAGTTGACAACTTATTTCCATTGATAGCTTATTTTCATTCTTCAAAGAGTGTGCAAAAGATGGTAGACAGAACCAACTACACCGATGGCTCTGAGTTAACTTATCTAGAGAAAAATCATCTGGTCGCATATTGTACTGACATTGAGAATTACAATGCCTTTTATTGAACTCCTCCAAATTATGGTGAATACGTGCCACTAGTGCATGTTTTGAACAACGATAACTTCCATGGAGATTTCCTAGTAATATTTTTTACTATTATGACATTCATGCATCTTTTGCATACTTCTAAAACTAAACTACATTGCTAACTACGAAGTTATTACTATGTTTTTCAACAGAAATCCCGATGGATTGTGTGCCTCATTTGATGTATCAGAATGGTCGCCTTGATGTTCTGAACATACAGCCAGGTCGTCTTACGAATCTCACATGTGCATACCGGATTTCTAAAAACGGTGAACACATGATAATCAAAGAATAGAAGAAATGTATGGACATTCGTAAGGAGGTTCTTGGAAGCAACATTGTTCTAAAGGCAAGAATTGGAGACAGGATAATCTCCATTCTCCATAATGGAGAGTCAGGGGCTATCTTGTTTTATGCTATTTTACCTAAGATAATATAGTAGGTCCTAAGAGAATGTAATAGGTCCTATGAGGTACAATATGTTGATGAGAGTTGATGATGATGAGTAGTTGGGATTATGTCTAGTGACCAACTTGTATGTGATGTCTCATTGATGAAAACGATGATCATGAGGAGGTGTTTGATACGTCTCCAAGGTATCTATAATTTTTGATTGTTCCATCCTATTATATTACCCGTTTTGGATGTTTATGGGCTTTACTTTACACATTTATATCATTTTTGGGACTAACCTACTAACCGGAGGCCCAGCCCGTTTTGCTGTTTTTTTGCCTATTTCAGTGTTTCGAAGAAAATGAATATCAAACGGAATGAAACCTTCGGGAGCGTGATTTTTGGAACGAACGTGATCCAGAGGACTTGGAGTCCAAGTCAAGAAGCAGCCGAGGCGGCCACGAGGGTGGAGGGCGCGCCCACCCCTACAAGGCGTGCCCACCCCTACAGGGCGTGCCCCCTATCTCGTGGGCCCCTCGGGCGGCCACCGACCTACTTCTTCCTCCTATATATACCTACGTACCCAGAGAAAATCAGAGGCGACCAGGAAAAACTATTTCCACCACCGTAACCTTCTGTATCTGCGAGATCCCATCTTGGAGCCTTCGTCGGCGCTCCGCCGGAGGGGGAATCCACCATGGAGGGCTTATACATCAACACCATAGCCCCTCTGATGAGTTGTGAGTAGTTTACCACAGACCTTTGGGTCCATAGTTATTAGCTAGGTGGCTTCTTCTCTCTTTTCTGATCTCAATACCATGTTCTCCTCGATCTTCTTGGAGATCTATTCGATGTAACTCTTTTTGCGGTGTGTTTGTTGAGATCCGATGAATTATGGGTTTATGATCAAGTTTATCTATGAGAAATATTTGAATCTCTTCTGAATTCTTTTATGTGTGATTAAGTTATCTTTGCAAAACTCTTCGAATTATCAGTTTGGTTTGGCCTACTAGATTGATCTTTCTTGCAATGGGAGAAGTGCTTAGCTTTGGGTTCAATCTTGCTGTGTCCTTTCCCAGTGACAATAGGGGCCGCAAGGCACGTATTGTATTTTTGCCATCGAGGATAAAAAGATGGGGTTTATATCATATTGCATGAGTTTATCCCTCTACATCATATCATCTTTCTTAATGCGTTACTTGTTCTTTATGAACTTAATACTCTAGATGCATGCTGGATAGCGGTCGATGTGTGGAGTAATAGTAGTAGATGTAGGCAGGAGTTGGTCTACTTGTCACGGACGTGATGCCTATATACATGATCATGCCTAGATAATCTTATAATTATTCGCTTTTCTATCAATTGCTCGACAGTAATTTGTTCACCCACCGTAATACTTATGCTATCTTGAGAGAAGCCACTAGTGAAACCTATGGCCCTCGGGTCTATCTTTTATCATATAAGCTTTCAATCTACTTTTATTTGCATCTTTACTTTTCCAATCTATATCATAAAATACCAAAAATATATTTATTTTATCATACTATCTCTATCGATCTCACTTTCGAAGTGGCCATGAAGGGATTGACAACCCTTTATTGCGTTGGTTGCGAGTTCTTTGTTTGTTTGTGTAGGTGCGTGGGACTTTTCAGGAGCCTCCTACTGGATTGATACCTTGGTTCTCAAAAACAGAGGGAAATACTTACGCTACTATTGTTGCATCACCCTTTCCTCTTCAAGGAAAACCAACGCAAGCTCAAGATGTAGCAAGAAGGATTTCTGGCGCCACTGCCGGGGAGATCTTCGCTCAAGTCAAGACATACCAAGTACCCATCACAAACTCATCTCCCTCGCATTTACATTATTTGCCTTTTGCCTCTCGTTTTCCTCTCCCCCACTTCAGCCCTGCCGTTTTATTCGGCCTCTCTTTCCCAATATCCTCTCTCTCTTTTCCTTGCCTTTTTTGTTTGATCGTGTGTTAGATCGTTTACCTTGTCATAATGGCTAGTCCTCCTATCCTTGTTATTACTCCCGAACACGAAATTCTTAATTATAAACAAAGGAAGGGAGAAAATTTAAAAGATGTGTAGCGACCCGACCAGAATGGGTCAAGTCTCTGTGCTTACGTGTCATCCCTGGATCGGTATGCTGACACACACAGTACTCGAGGATTTATAACAGAGGTAAATCACATGTATAAAGTAGCGTAAATACTATTACCTCAATCCAAATAGCGGAAGCAACAAGGTTGTGGATTCCCATCAACACCAACGGCAAAGTTGAGTATAGGAAATCGTAACCCTAACGTATCACTTACTCGTCGTAAGATCCTGCAACATGAGACGTTGCAGCCATAGAGGGTCAGTACATTGAATGTACTGGCAAATTCACACCATAGAGCAATGATGAATAAAGGCTATCACTACATGCATATTTGGCTGGTGGAAAAGCTCTATGGTTACAGTTTTTGCGAAAAGCCAATTTTTCCCTACTGCAAAGGAATAAATTTATTTAACTATCATGGTGGTTGTTAAACATAGAGAATGGTTGACAGCATTCTCAATCCCAATTAAAAGTACTCATTAACCCAACAATATTATATTAAAGTAACATGATGAGATTCACAGGAAAATCAAGTACTAAATACTCAAGATGTCCATAACCGGGGACACGGCTAACCATGATTAGTTTATACACTCGCAGAGGTTTATGACTTTTCCCACCGACTCGATCGCTTCCATTTGATTCCTCGCACTACATGATGTTTGAGAAACGGATGACCGAGACATAGTCTTTCGGAAGCACTAGCACCTTACAAGTGGGTAGACCGGTACACCTACTTTCCCCTACATCTGCTAGTCTACCCGTAAGAGTTCGCACAACTTAGTCAACTATGCCAGAGCCCATAAGCAATCTTGATAGTTCTACTCAAAACTCTTTGTGAAACTGATGAAGATGATTCGCACTCAAAACTCTTGATAGTTCTACTCGTCACACTCCGGTCAATCTATCGCGATCAAGCAATGGTAACCACACGTAAGCAATCACTCAAAAGATCAGAAAGAACGAAGAGTACGATTTGGAAAACATCAAAACCAAGCGAATAACTCTTGCAACATAAAACAATTTCTAACAGTACCAAAATTATGTGAAAGCCTTATCCGAAAGTTTAGGTCAAGAGCTTCGAGATGCAAAAAGAATCAACTCAAACGGAGTTATAAAACTGAAGTTATGATCAAACGAAGTTCAAATTCAAATCTGATCTAATTCAAATTTTAAACTTTCAAAACAAGTTCAAGTTGTTTATTTGGATAGAGGGGATCATAACGAAGAAGTGGGCGTTGGTTTCGTTGGATTTGGACAAACGAGTAAAAAGTTATGGACATTTGAAAAATCAGGGCCAAGCTATTTTACGGAAAAAAAATAGCTACTGCTAAGGTCTAATGTATAAATACATAGAGTAATTGGTAATCTAATTATTTTATCGTACTAGTCTAGAAAATAATAAACTACGGAAGTATAGAAAAACGAAGAAAGATACCTTTATAAGGCAGAGAAAAGACAACTTCGGAAAGAGAAGACAATTTCCAAAAGTCGCGCCCGAGAGGAGAAAAATATTTTTCATAAATGAATCTAGTCAAACCAAAATATTGATGTAACCTGAATCGGTTGATTTTTGAAGGCTCTATAGGTCTATATTTACTGTTGGAAAAAAGGTTTAGGGGTCAAAGGCTAAGCAATGTGGGACTAAACATAGACGTAATTAAACGAAACAGAGAAGAAAAAGGCTAACGCCTCGCACGGGCCTAAACCCATCGGCCGGCCGCGCGCGTACGTGCTTCATTTTTTTTTTTGCCAAAGAAAAATAAAATCTGAAAAGGAAAATGCTGGCTGGGCCTGGCCTATTTAAGAGGAAAAAAAACAACGGGCCGCCAGAAGCTACTATATGTGCATGTAGGCGATAAATAAATACGGGCCGCACGCACAGTTTCTCTTTTTTAATTAGAAACAGAAGGAAAACCGAAATAACGAAATTGAGCGTAAAAGTATATATAGGCATGTTATATACCAAAATTTTACAAAAATATTTCCTACGAGATGAACATTTTTCTATAGTCAAATAAAATACGCGCAAATTCAAATAAAGCAAAGAGTGCTTCTGCCCTAGTAAAATCCAGTAAAATCATTTTAAAAATACCAAAATTAATTCAAATTTATTTATCTCCAATTTTCTGATGTAGGGAATCATGTTGCCCTATTTTCCGTATATTTTATTTTTGGAGAAAAATAATTTGAATAAAACTCAAATAACTCCAAATTAAAAATAAATTCAAACAAACTTTGAATTTTAATTCTTTGAAACTCCCAACTCATCCTTCATATGTTTTGAAGAAGTCATGTTATCTTCTCTCATGAAAATCATTGAGTTGCGTGAAGTTTATGAATTGAAATATTTCTAAATGAAATTCAAATATTTTCAAATACCCTTTAATTTAAATAAATGGAAGAAGTCATATCATCTTCGCTCGAGGGTTTTGTATTTGAAAAGAATTTGCATTCATGAATATCAGAAAAGAAAATGTAAGTTTGGGAAAGTCCTTTTATTCCCTCTCATTTAACTTTCAAAAAGTTTTGAATTTCACTCACTTTCAGTCAATCGATCAAACAATCAATCAAAACTATCTATTTATTATAACATTCCAAAATTTAGAATTTTGGGATGTTACAAACCTACCACCCTTAAAATGAATCTCGTCCTCGAGATTCGGAGAGGCTAGAAAGAAATAGGTTAGGGTTTGGGGGTCTTCTCAAAATCCATCGATCGTCTCAGGGGGTCTCGGGTGCTACCACCCTTAAAAGCATTGTTACGGTTCCATCAAAACTCATATACTCCATCCTTATTCATGACTGTGTCGGTCTTCCCAGATCTCGGGAAATTCCTTCTCTGGGCTCTTCCGGTAGCGGCATAACCTTTTCTTAATTCTTGTATCCATTTCATCCTGGTAAGGTTATTCCGAGAATGAGTCTTCTTAGCTGACGGGTCTGGCGCCAATGCTAAGCAACTATTGATATCTCATGGTGGTCATCCATTTATGGTTTCTCCTGCAGAAAACGGGTCTGGGTTGAACCTCACCGTATCTCTTACGATTGGCAACAACTGCCTTGTACAGGGGAAAATACTATACCATTCTAAGGTTTAAACAAGGTTTTGATCGTCGTCTCTCTACTATAGGTAAGTCAATCAGATTTACCATCTCATATAGCAAGGCGAACAATAAGAGTAAGTCGGTATGGTGATCAATCCATCCCGCACCCAAATCATTACCGTGTATATGGTTTAGCAAATCTCGCATTCTAACACTCGGTCATCCTCACAAGCATTGCAGAATTTCTCTTGTCAACGAACCAAGTTCGAATAAATCCATTGATTCTGCAAGCCAAACAAACATCTACCGTTTTCTTCACAACTCTCGGGTTTTGCGTTGCTCCTATAAAATCGTCGGTTGATAAAGGCATATCCTCTTCTTCCAAGGTTTCTCCTTCAGCAAGAGTGTGCTTGCTTCTTGGCAGGTCCTGGGGCCTGTGGGTTATGGCCCATCTCATCACTTGTAGTCCTTGAACTTATCCTCGGGCTTTTGATCATTATACCCAACTTCCAACTTCCTAGTATTCTTAAATCCATCCAATTGTACTGTTTTCCTTCCTTCTATTGGCACCAAACTAGGACGTGATTGCTCCGACTCATCATAGAGTTTCCATTGATCCATATTTCCAACATCATACCTCCTTTATATCCAATAGTAATTCATCTCTTCATCCTCGTGGGATGTCCCACATACCGAGATAACAACTTATACTTATGAAGTCCATACTCCACTTCGTGGAACATCATTATCCTTTCCAGGGTCAAGCGTGCTTATAGGGGAAATATTGGCCATCCCTGCATGGCACTTCTTCAACTGGGAAACGTGAAACACATCAGGAACTCCTGACAGTGCTTCGGGTGACTCCAACTTGTTGGCCACTTCTCCCATATGCTCCAAAACTCGGTATGGTCCTACAAATCTTGGGGCCAACTTTCCCTTAACTCCAATTCGTTTAACTCCTCGCAGAGGGGACACACGAAGACATGCTCTATCTCCAATTTCATAGACTTCCTCCTTGCATTTTTGAGTCTGCATAACTCTTCTGTCTAGACTGAGCTACCTTCAGTCTATCTTGAATCAATTTAACATTCTCTTCTGACTCCTTGATCACATTTGGTCCACACAACTGACGGTCTCCAACTTCATCCTACATCAACGGTGTCTGGCTCCTTCTCCCATACAAAGCTTCAAAAGGGGTCATCTTCACTGGCTTGGTAACTGTTGTTGTATGAGAACTCAGCGTAAGGTAGATTATCATCACTACTAGATCAATGCACACTCTCAACATGTCCTCCAGAATCTAATTGACTCTCTCGGTCTATCCATTTGTCTGCGGATGAAAGGCTGTACTGAACTCTAGCCTAGTACCCAAAGTGTGGTGCAGCTGATTCCAAAACTTTGAGGTAAACTGTGTTCCTCTATTTGATACGATGGTCCTCGGAACTCCATGCAGACATACGATTCTGGTCAAATATATCTTGGCCAACTTCTCACTTGTATAGGTGGTTTTCACTAGGGTAAAGTGAGCCACTTTGGTCAAGCGAATCAACTACTACCCAGATAGAGTCATATCCCGTTCGGGTTCTAGGAAATCCGGAAATGAAATCCATGCCAGGCTTATCCCACTTCCATTCGGGTATCGGCATAGGTTGTAGTAATCCTGCTGGCTTCTGATGCTCTGCGTTTACTCTCTCTGGCATACATCACCTACGACTACATACTCCGTAATATCCTTCTTCATACCAGTCCACCAGAAACGCTCCTTCAAATCCAAATACATCTTGGTGTTTCTAGGGCGAATCGAGTATGGTGAGTCATGAGCCTCTTGAAGTATTTACTTCCCGATCCTTGCATTATTGGGTACATGTACACTATCCTCAAACCATAAGATGTCGTGCTCATCCTTACGAAAACCTTTGGTCATTCCTTTGCTCATCCACTCTTTTAACTCAGAAATCTCTTTGTCATACTTCTGAGCTTCATGAATCTTTCCCAACAATGTAGACTGAACTTCCATTGCTGCAACAAAACCTTTGGGAACAATCTCCAACCGACGTTCCCTGAGATCCTCGGCTAACTCCTTTGGAAATCCCCCACTTATGAGGGTATTCATCCTGGTGTTCTTTATGGTTGTGTCCTATTTCTCCACGAAGCTTCCATGCACTTTCTCCATGTCATTTCCATAAGGCTTCAACTTTTGGGACACAAACCAAGACTTTGGCAAAGTCAACGTAAATTCCTTCCAAGTGGTTACTCTTTGCCATCCATTGATGTTTTGGTACATCCTCCACCAAGTAGCAGCACCTCTTTCAAAACTCTGAAGAGCATGTTGGGTCATATCCTTTCCGACTATAGGGTTATTCTTCATGTGATCCTCCATGTTCTGAATCCATCGGTCCGTCTCCAATTGACTCATCTGTCCAGAAAATATGATTTCATCTCCATTCATCCTCTATTGGGTCCATGGGTTTTGGGGTGGGATAGGAGAGATCAAGAGGGATGCACACAGTACAAACAATGGTTTTGAAAAGGCAGATTTTATTGTGGCTGTCGGAAAAACAACAAACAAATGACAGCTCACAAACGTCACATCTAGCGTAGGTACAACGGGGTTTGGTCTTCTAATGGTCAATAAATCTTCAACGTCATCAAACTCTTCAAGTCTTGGTCATGTCTCCGATGGCTTCTTCTGATCATGCTTGTCCTTCTCAAGTTCTTTCGCCAAAACATCTATGTTGACGCGAAGTCTCTCATGACATCCTTTAGTATTTCTGGAGTTGCGTTCCAAACTTCCGGGTTTCAATCATCCTTGGCATGAACCATGGTCTTACTGTCCTTTAGTTCCTCACGAATCTCTGGTATCTAGAGGTTTAGCTCCTCCAGCTTGGCTACTTTCAGTTTCTAGGTCTCTGAGTTCTTCACGAGTTGCCTCCTTATCAAATATGTCTTCTAAAAGTCCATCCTAAAATCCTTGATGTAATACTCCAGATCCTAGTGATACACCAGCTACGTAAAAACTGCATCCTTTGCTGAGAGATCCTCCATCAGCCTTCTACCATCCAATCCTTCCATGCATTTGCATTCTTAACTCAGCACGGTGACAATTAAATGAGCGATCGATAGCATCATGGATATCCATGTTTATGACTATGTCTCTGCCATGAGCTATCATTCCATAGTTGCTATCTCCTATCTTGGGGTTTTCCTGACAAAAACTTTGAGTTCTAATGCTCCATGTTCCGGTCTTTCTCCGATACACCTTGATCTCAGGTATTGACAACTTCCTTAGTCTGCCAAGTTCCATAAGGGGTGCCTTTCTGGGTCATACTAATCTGGAAATTCTTCAAAGCCTTCAAATTTTCCTAGTCTTCAGAGTTTTCAACAGTTGTAGTTTCCATTATCATAATGTATGGTAAAATCCTCTTCATTCCGAATGGTCTTAGTTGTCTGATATCTTGTACTCCTTGGAGTGGTCTCATCAGTCGAATCTCCATGGGGTCAAAAGGGGAAAGGGGTATAGTCTCACTAAAAGGGAATATTTGAATAAGCTTAGAAGAGAAGAGAGGTAGAAGATTCTTTTGAAAAGAAAGTTGTAGAGAAAAATCTTTCCTATGGGCTTCCCCGTTTCTAGGGTCACGTCCTACAGTCAACATGTGCTCTGATACCATCTTGTAGCGACCCGACCAGAATGGGTCAAGTCTCTGTGCTTACGTGTCATCCCTGGATCGGTATGCTGACACACACAGTACTCGAGGATTTATAACAGAGGTAAATCACATGTATAAAGTAGCGTAAATACTATTACCTCAATCCAAATAGCGGAAGCAACAAGGTTGTGGATTCCCATCAACACCAACGGCAAAGTTGAGTATAGGAAATCGTAACTCTAACGTATCACTTACTGTCAGAAGATCCTCGCAACATGAGACGTTGCAGCCACAGAGGGTCAGTACATTGAATGTACTGGCAAATTCACACCATAGAGCAATGATGAATAAAGGCTATCACTACATGCATATTTGGCTGGTGGAAAAGCTCTATGGTTATAGTTTCTGCGAAAAGCCAATTTTTCCCTACTACAAAGGAATAAATTTATTTAACTATCATGGTGGTTGTTAAACATTGAGAATGGTTGACAGCATTCTCAATCCCAATTAAAAGTACTCATTAACCCAACATTATTATATTAAAGTAACATGATGAGATTCACAGGAAAATCAAGTACTAGATACTCAAGATGTCCATAACCGGGGACACGGCTAACCATGATTAGTTTATACACTTTGCAGAGGTTTGCGCACTTTTCCCACAAGACTCGATCGCCTCCGTTTGATTCCTCGCACTACATGATGTTTGAGAAACGGATGACCGAGACATAGTCTTTCGGAAGCACTAGCACCTTACAAGTGGGTAGACCGGTACACCTACTTTCCCCTACATCTGCTAGTCTACCCGTAAGAGTTGGCACAACTTAGTCAACTATGCCAGAGCCCATAATGGCTTGTGGCTGCACACGTAAGTTTCTAGTTTGAATAATCTCATGATCCCTTTGAGCACGGGTGGCGGTCCAAGAAAAACAGTAAGTCACGAAACCTGTGTGCCTAGACAGTAAGTCTGGAGTAACCAGGTGCCTCAATCCACCCAGATGTGTGTTTAAGTTGCCACCTTAAATAAACCATTATTTAACAATCTCACATCTGTCATGGAAATTCACTCACCCAATCCACGTCTACTAGCATAGCATGGCATAATAAGCAAACGTAGAAGTAACTCCCAAGGGTTTGAAGATAAAACAGGTAATAGGTGCTACCTCAATCTACTTCCCAAAACCCACAATTTAATTCAGATCCTAATCGTGCAATTGTTTGGAGGATTGAACTAATGGAATAAAACTGGGTAGTAAAGAGGTATGATCAAAGTGTGAACTTGCCTGCAATGTATATGAAGATGATTCGCACTCAAAACTCTTGATAGTTCTACTCATCACACTCCGGTCAATCTATCGCGATCAAGCAATGGTAACCACACATAAGGAATCACTCAAAAGATCAGAAAGAACGAAGAGTACGATTTGGAAAACATCAAAACCAAGCGAATAACTCTTGCAACATAAAACAATTTCTAACAGTACCAAAATTATGTGAATTTGGTCTTATCAGAAAGTGTTGACATCGGATTTTGGCAAGGTACACAAGGCAAGTAAGATGGCCACAAGTAAAAGAGCTTTTGGCATGCAAAGTTTCAGGTCGCCGAGTGGAATAACTTTGATGTTTAACTTATCGCCATTCGACCTTATCTCGGTGGCCGAAGTTGTACTCCGAGTGACAAAATTCAAACATTCCGAGTGGTTTTCGGCCAATCTTGCCTTCAAGACGACCTCTGATGAAGGAGTATTCTAAAGGAATTGTCTTCGTCTCGTCGAGACAATCGATTTTGATATATAAATCATCTCAATCCGAGTTCATATGCAAAAGTTAGAGGCAATACACTGCAGGCCAAGTTGAATGAAAATATGGCGCAAAGTACGGACGCCCAAATTCGATGGCTCGCGAGAAATTCGGCCCTTAAGAAGTCCTTGAATCGGAAAAACTTCAACACGACAAAGTTTCGTCTCGTCGAGCCGATTGATTTTCATATATAATTCGTCTCAATCCGAGGTCGTATGAGACTTGGGGAGACAAATCAAGATCAGGCTATGTTTTTGGTCGAGTGAAAAGCTTACCATCCGAGTGAAAACTCACCGGTCGAGTGAAAACCTACCGATCGAGTAAAGGGTCGAGTGAAAACCTACCGATCGAGTAAAAGGTCGAGTGAAAACCTACCGATCGAGTAAAAGGTCGAAAGCCTACCGATCGAGTAAAAGGTCGAGTGAAAACCTACCGATCGAGTAAAAGGTCGAGTGAAAACCTACCGATCGAGTAAAAGGTCGATTCAGTAAAAGGTCGAGTGAAAATTGATCGATCAAGTAAAAGATTGTCTTCCGACTGAAAATGTGGTCATCATCCGAGTGAAAGATTGTCTTCCGAGTGAAAATATAGTCATCCGAAAGTGAAAAGGTCCGGTGAAAGTGAAAGACTCTAATATCCGAGTGGATGAGCTCAAATCCGAGTGAAACTGAACATGTGCCCAAAAGTTTATCAAGATGATCTTGGATGAAGAAGTGTTCAATACAGAAGTTGTGCGTATCATCAAGATGGTAAACTTTGGTTTTGGAGTCATCACCATCAGAGATAGTATATAGCCTGCAAATTCACTACAACACTCGGATAATTCAGTCTACCGCAAGACCGAGTCCGACTGGAAGGTAAAAACGACCTCGAAAAGTATTCAAGATGGCCTTATTTGAAAAAGTGGTCAACATGAGAGTTGTTCGTCTCGTCGAGGCGCACAAGTTTGATGTTTGGGCCATCTGCACAGAAGTTGGGCCAGATTCAGACTGAATCCGAGTTGGAATAGAACTAGGACTCTAGGACGCGAATTCATGTAATTTTTCTTGTAAGGAAAGCCTAGATGAATCCTTTACTTGTACGGGAAGTCCAGCCGCCTCTTATATATGTTGGGGGTGACGGCCGATTGAACAACACACAATCGAACAAATCAATATACTACTTTTTCCTGTCTACTTTTTATCTACTGCGTTTTCTCTCTCGTTCTTCGCTGTTCTTCGTGTTTGAGAGCTGCGAATCCCGAGGCTCTAGGGGCGAGCGATCGACCTAGGGCAGCCCATAGTCGCCGCAATCTCGACGGGTCCCTCCCGGTGCTTGTGGGTTTGGGTCTGCAAAAGCACTCGCCGACTGTCTTGCGTATCGCGCTGTCGGCCGGATCTCCTTCGACGTGAGCTGCGGTGCATCACCCCCGACGTCGAGAGTACACGTGACGTGTTCGTGTGTCAACACACTTTTTGGCGACTCCGCTGGGGAACGAAGGTCAATCATCATCATCCACCATGTCCGATCTTCCCAAGTCATCTGAGGTAGACGCCGATAACATCATTAAGCCCAGTCTTGATGAGATATCGGCCGATCATCGCCAAGTCTATGAGGAGTACAAGAAGGCGACGAGGAGAAGGACTTGCAGGAGTTCCTTGCAAAATTCAAGAAGGATCGCCAAGGCAACATCACTCCGATTGAAGAAATCAAGTTCCTTCCTCTTCAAGTGAAAGCAGTTAAACCCTCTAGTAATCGCCTTTTCTCCGAGCGGTGGGCTGAGATTGAAAGTCATATTGCTGATGGTAACAATCTAGTCTATCAAACTTTCATAGAAAATACTAATGCTCAGAAGAATACATCTCAATCGACTAGTGGTAATGATGGTGTAGCTGCTAGTGTGAACCCTAATCTGGCTTTACCTATCTCATCGGCGCCTCCCGTGCCGATGACTTATTATCCTACTCAAACAAATCAGATTGTGGCTGCACCCATTAATCCTATTATGAGCATGCCAGGTTCGGTGGCAACGCCGAACCCAACCTTACCTACAGCTACAACCACTCGACCACTAGCAAATTATGGGTCGACATACATGCCACAGTTCCTAACTACAACTAGTAGTCCTACCCCTCCTATGCCACTGCCACAAGTTTCATCGTCCACTATGGATGATGGTCTAGCTAATCTTAGAGAGGAGATGGCTAAGATGCTTCGAGAGAATTTTGGGGTTGAGTTACCTCGGAATCGGATTTACCAAAAGCCGCACTTTCGAGTACTTTGATGCCATCCAAAGGCCTCCGGGATATAAAATTCCAGATTTTGTTAAGTTCAATGGAGAGGGCACAAAACCACATGGGAGCATGTTAGTCAATACTTAGCACAATTAGGTGAGGCAGGCTCTTTGAATGAGTTTAAAGTGCGTTTATTTCCTTTGTCATTAACTGGTACCGCATTTTCATGGTTTTCTTCTTTACCACATGGTTCCATTCAAGTTTGGTCGCAGCTAGAGCAGAAATTTCATGATCACTTTTATAGCGGCGACAATGAACTCAAGTTGTCACATCTAACATCGGTTAAACAGAAGCATGATGAATCGGTCTCCGATTACGTCAAAAGATTCAGAGAAACGAAAAACCAGTGTTTTAGTTTGGTGATAGCCGAGAGAGACTTGGCAGACCTAGTGCTGAGTGGTTTGAGAACTCCCATTAGAGAAAAGCTAGAAGGCTATGAGTTCTTAAATATTAACCAAGTCTTACAAAGGGCTTTGGCTCAGGAAAGCCGAAGCAAAGATCTCAAGGAAGTGCATAGATACAAAGCCGATCGTCCAAAGATGAATATGGTGTAATATGATAGTGATCACTCGGACGATGAGGGTGATGTTTTTGCTACTGAATTTGTTTGGCCATCTAAGGCCAAACCCTTTACTTGCAATGATCTGAAACCGATTCATAAGAATCGTGATGAAGAGATGAAGTTTACTTTTAACATTGCTAAGTGTGATAGAATATTTGATGCTTTGCTGCAGGCTAAGATTATTAGAATATCTCATACTTTACCGCCGTTTGAAGAGCTAAAACGGCGTGCTTATTGCAAGTATCATAACTCTTTTTCTCATGCTACTAACGATTGCAATGTTTTTCGACGACAGATACAATCGGCCATTAATGACGGACGATTGAACTTTTCTGAGATGCAAGTTGATAAACAGCCCTTTCCAATGAACACCATGGATTTAGAAGGGAAGAAGCTGCTCATTCGGCCGGAGGTAGCTGAATCTGCTAATAAAGCTAATGTCATTGTTGGTGAGCCCAGGAAAGACAAGGAGGGCGACAAGGTCTTGGGGAGACAGGTTGTGCTTGATAAGCAACCCGGTGGCAAGGAAGTGATCAAAATCACCATCAAGAATCCTACACTCGGGGGGCAACCGCAAGTGCAAGAAAATACTCGTGTTAAATTTGTCAAGCCCAAGAGTCCAGAAGTTGGCAAGTGGAAGAAGAATGAAGTTAAAGTGCAGCGCAAGCGGATCAAGCCAAGTTTTGATATGTTGCTATCCAAGTATGCTAACCAGTCGGCCGGTTCTAGTTTCAATCGGCCGACTCATCTGAAACGACCAAGGTCACCATCAGTTGATATGTTCAGTCGGTATACAAAACCGAGTGGACCAAGGGCGCAGTTTTTAGAAGAGCAGAGGCCATCTGTGTGGGATCGACTTGATTATTCATATAATGGCCGACTCAACATCGGTGACTATCAGTCAGCTGGTCAAAATATGCGACCGGATGGAAATTATCCGAGTGTAAGAATGCACCCAGGTGGAAGCTATCCGAGTGAAAAAATGTGGATGGGTAGATTCCATCCGACTGAGTTCCATCCGAGTGGATACCATCCGAGTGACATCCATCCAAGTGGATTCCATCAGAGTAAAAAGGTGCGCCCGAGTGAAAATTTCATGCAGTTGGAAAGTCGAAAAGAATGGCGTGTTAAATCACCAAGTTTTGCTGCAGTTGATTCAGGAAAAGGCAAGGAGAAAATGGATGTCGACTCACTTATCCAGGCATCAAACATTCCCCATACAAAGAGCCGATGTGCATAACCACTGACCGAGCCGATACTTTCTATCGCGCCAAAGCACTCGGCTAATGACTATGAAGCAAGCACCAGCCAGGTAAAGGTGAGAGATGCTAAATACACTCGACCAAAGTGGTGTCCTCCAGGGCTAACAAAGACACAGAAGAGGAAACTACAGAGGTTAAGGAGTCAAGAGATGGCGGAGCAGGAGGCCGAGAAGCAAAGGGATAAGTTGTTCAATGACACTCGGCCCATGGTTCCAGCAGAACAAGTGTGGAGGCCTAAACAAATACAAGATACATCAGCTTCTACATCTATCACAAAAGTACCTACACCACCCAAGGAGGATGATGCGACAGCTATTACATCGTCTATGACACTTCTTACTTCTCCTTCACTCGGACAGATTTCACAATCGGTCGATCCACTTGAAGAAGAGGCTGATATATTGGACTATGAATCTACACCGGTTCATGAAGGTATGGATATCAATATGGTGTATTACTTACCTGCTGAGTTTCGTGCTGTAGATGAGGAAGGGGAAGTTGCTCAGCTGGATTTTGGTCCTGAAAATGCAATATTCGAGAAGCCAAAAGAACCAGTAAAGCATCTGAAACCATTATATCTCAGAGGTCATATCAATGGGTCACCGCTCACTCGGATGCTTGTGGATGGAGGTGCTGTGGTAAATCTTATGCCCTATTCGGTCTTCAAGAAATTGGGTTTGCCCGATGACGAACTGATGAAGACGAATATGGTGCTCAACGGAAATTGGGTTTGCCCGATGACAAATCCACGACAGTTGGCGCCCACCGTGGGGCAATCGCACGATGGTTTGACGATCTTGGAGGGCAAGCTCAAAGGACTCGAAGGCTACGTCGTGGGCCGGATGACCAAGAGTCGTCGCAGCCGGATCTACATCGACGACGCCGGATGGGGTCCCGAGGCCGATTCAATCGAGTATGGATACCGGGTCCCTTGGCGGCATACGTTTTCATCGGCAAGATCGGGAGCCTAGGCTGAGCCGGACATCTGCACCGACCTCATCGAGACGGCTCGGCGGCGCGCCCTGCCCGAGTTAAACCGCCGTGAAGCATGTCTTCGTTGGAGTCACCCATGGAGGAGAGTACGACGCGGTTCGTAACACGGTAGTGAGACCGCTGCTTATTCTGGCGATGAATCTTCAACAGGAGAGACCGAGTCATTGTACCAGCTGCAGGCGACATGATCAGGGGCTGTTCCGACGGTGACAGTATTCCGGACCCCCCAAGCCAGGTAAACCGGGTTGGAGTATTCATGGCCGGTACGCAGGCAGCGAACCACTCTTCAACCGCAGCAGCGATGCTTTCCGGTTCAGCGGCGGCAGCAGGGGCAGGAGGCCCGGTGCGCCCGCCGGTTCAAGTTCTGTCAGATCTGTTTGATGCACTAGCAGCGCTTATGGCGGAGGACAACCCGGCGGATCAGGAGGCTCATAATGCAGAAATCGCAAAGGTGAAAGAGCAGATCACGCAAGCCAAAGCGGATCTGGCGTCAGAGAAGGAGCGCATGGCCGCAGAGCGGGACGCTTTAGACGCACAAGCTTACAAACTCATGCTTCACCAGAGTGCATCACAGGAGGTGTTGAAGCGGAAGTATAGATCGCGCCTGCCATCAGGATTTGATCCTAGAAATCTCTTTCAGACCCCGGGAGCCGGACCCAGTAACCCGCCCCAGCACAGGGAGGTAAACCGGATTGAGGCACCAGGAGCAGGAGCGACGGTCCAACCGCGCCTGATGGAGCCTCCACAAGAGAACTCCGGTGGTTCCTCCGCGATCTGAGCACCCCTGTGTCATTATTCTAATCCCATGGACAACCTTGTCGCAGCCGCCGCACGATTGGAGGCGATCCCAGTCGAAGGAGATTCCCCACAAGCAGTTGAGACACGCCGGGTTAAGGAGCTTCTCCGGACCGCACTGATCCAGCAGGAAGCGTATTCATACAGCCGTGATCGGATTCACTCTACGCCCCGTCCAAGCCGGAGCTACAGCAGGCGTATGGATGAACCGGCCATATCAAGCAACGCGCGGGACCGTGAAGCGGCTCGAGGCGATCATCAGATGGGCGGCATTCGTGATGCTCAGGAGGTAGTGGATCGGGCCCGGGCACGCAGGGAGGCCGAGTTAGCAGCACAGGATGATGCGGGTCAACACACACCGGTTCGCCCTACCACCTTCGCGGACCGAGTCGATCCGCTTTAGGGGTGCCCTGTTTAATCCCCGCTTTACGCAATGTGCGTCTGCCTAAAGATTTTAAGGGCCCACGCAAGGTGCCGAATTACACCGCAGATCTATCCCCTGAAGCATGGGTTGAAAGTTATGAGATGGCCATGGAGATGCTAGATGTTGATGAGACCGCATGCGCAAAGTACTTCACCATGATGCTGGAGGGCACAGCCCGTACTTGGTTGAAGAGCTTACCGCCCAATTCTATCAGTTCATGGGGCCAGTTACGGGCCCGGTTTATCCAGAACTTCAAGGATACATGTAAGCAGCCCAAGTCCATAGTAGACCTGGCGGCTTGCGTCCAGGAAGAAGGGGAGTCAACAACCCGTTGGGTATGCCGTGTTTTCGAGATTTTGCATTCTTCTGACCGGATCAACGCTGACTCGGCGATCTTAACATTAGAAGGCAAGCGCCGGTTTGAGCCTTTGAAATTAAAATTGGGACGATGAAGCGGTTACGCAATGATATGGGAACCCTCATGGCGCTGGTAAAATCGCCGATTCGACAAAGTACCAAGGATCCTGAAGCTGATGATGATGAAGCAGGGAAGGAAAGAAGAACGGCAACTCCAAGGGGCAGCAGTACAAACCGGCGGGTCATGGAAACGGAGGCAAGCGCAAGGCCGATGGCAACCCGGATTTCGTAGCCAACACTAATGCGCAGGACTGAGGCCCGCGGCGCAGAGGCAAGGCGAATCGGGGTCAATCCTAATACAAGCCGTTTGAATTACTTGTTGAATCAACCTTGCCCCAAGCACGGGACGAAGGAGTCCCCATCGAACCATCTCTCGAAAGACTGTTATATTATGCAGGAGTTCAAAAACTCCAATGCTTTCCGGTATGACCAGGGTCGTGGCGTTCAGATCCGGTTTCCATGGGCGGGTCGGGATGGAGCTTCGTTGAGGGCCTAATCAAGGCAATCACAATAGTCGAATAATCGGGGTGGCCAAGAGCAGCAAAGCAGCAGCATCAAAGCTATCGAGCCAACCAAAGCAGTTGAATAGTGGGCGATATCATGTTTTCACAACCAGTTTGGACAAGCGGGATCGGAAGCTTCACAAACGGGCGATAAACTCGTTGAACCGGCCTTGCCGCGCTATTTACGCTGGTCAGAGCAGCCTATCGTATGGAGCGAGAGGACCATCCCCGGGTTGATAATCCGGTCGTGAGCGTTGGTGGTAGACCCTCGGTGGGGGCTATAAGTTCACTAAGGTGCTTATGGATGGAGGAAGCAGATAATATATTATACTATGAAACTTTCCATCGCATGGGTCTCACTGCACAAGGATCTCGCATCGTCAATACGGTGTTCCATGGTGTAGTACCAGGCAAATCTGCTTATCCTGTTGGTAAGATAGCCCTGGATGTGGCTTTTGGAGACGAGCACGATTCCCGGTCTGAAAAGCTAACTTTTGAAGTGGTGAAAATCCGGAGTCCATATCATGCCTTGTTTGGGCGGCCGGCTTATGCTAAGTTCATGGCACGACCTTGTTATATCTACTTGCAGCTCAAAATGCCGGGTTACAAAGGAACGATAACGGTGCATGGAAGCCGCCGAGTTGCTTTGGAATGTGAGGAAGGTGATGCAGCTTATGCAGAGGCGGTCTGTGCCACGGAGGAGTTGAAATTTATAAGGACAACGTTGATCCGGCGGATATGACCCCTTTGAAGAAACCCACTACAGAGCATGAATCGGATCTGAAGTTTAAATCGGCAGCTGAGACCAAGCTTGTTGACTTCGTGCCAGGCGATTCGTCCAAGCAGTTCACTGTCAGTGCCAACCTGGATCCCAAATAGGAAGCGCGCCATCGAAGTTCATCCGTGAGAACCGGATATCTTTGCATGGAAGCCGTCGACATGCGGGTGTACCGAGGAACTCGCTGAGCACACACTTAATGTGGATCCTAAGTATAAACCGGTGAAACAGTTCCTCCGCCGGTTTAACGAAGAAAGGCGCAAAGCCATTGGAGAGGAAGTAGCCAGGCTTTTGGCGGCTGGCTTTATCGTTGAGGTGTTTCATCCAGAGTGGCTTGCTAATCCGGTGCTGGTTCTTAAGAAAAATGGCACCTGGCGTATGTGTGTGGACTACACAGATCTTAACAAAGCTTGTCCAGCAGATCCTTTTGCCCTCCCCCGCATTGATCAGATTATTGATGCCACGGCAGGATGTGAGCGTTTAAGTTTTTTGGATGCGTACTCTGGATATCATCAGATCAAAATGGCAGTTAAGGACTAGGAGAAGACAACATTTATAACTCCCTTTGGAGCCTTCTGTTATGTATCTATGCCTTTTGGGCTCAAAAGCGCCCAGGCTACTTATATCGGTGTGTACTGAAATTGCCTACATACACAGATCGGCCGCAATGTACATGCTTATGTGGATGATATTGTGGTGAAATCAAGACAAAAGGAGACTTTGGTGGAAGATTTGAAGGAAACCTTTGACAACTTATGCATTTATAAGATGATGCTTAATCCGCCAAGTGTGTTTTTGGTGTTCCGCAGCAAGTTATTGGGGTTTTGGTGTCTAACGGAGGGATTGAGGCTAATCCGGAGAAAATTACAGCTATTACTTCCTTGGCTAAACCGAAGTGTATCAATGATGTTCAGCGTCTGGCGGGCAGAATCGCTGCGTTGAGCCGGTTTATCAGCCGCCTCGGAGAAAAAGCCATCCCCTTATACCAGATGCTGAGGAAGACAGATAATTTCGTCTGGAGTCCAGCTGCTGACGAAGCATTTGAGGATCTAAAGCGGCAATTGGCCAATCCGCCTGTTCTTGCGGTTCCGGTTGACAAGGAGCCGTTGTTGTTATATGTGGCAGCCAATGCTCGAGCAGTAAGCGTGGCCATTGTGGTAGAGCGCAAGGAGGAAGGCAAGGAGTATCTGGTTCAACGGCCGGTTTATTATATCAGTGAGGTGCTTATCGAGTCCAAACAAAGGTATCCGCATTGGCAGAAGCTAGTCTATGGTGTTTTTATGGCCAGTCGGAAACTGAAGCAATATTTCCAAGGGCACCCTATCACAGTGGTTAGTTCAGCTCCTTTGGGTGATATCATACAGAACCGGGAGGCGACTTGCGGGATTGCAAAATGGGCCATCGAGCTTGGGCCGCATGGACTAAAGTATATACCACGCACAGCAGTGAAGTCACAAGCGCTTGTTGATTTCATTAATGACTGGACGGAGTTACAAGCGCCAGAGGAGAAGCCAGATCACACATACTGGACTATTCATTTCGACGGATCCGAGCGGTTGAAGGCTCGGGTGGAGTCGTTTTAACTTCCCCACGAGGTGATAAGTTTTGTTACGTTCTCCGCTTAATGTTCCCTTGTACTAATAATGCAGCTGAGTACTGAAGCCTTGCTCCATGGTCTCCGGATGGCTAAGGAGATGAACTTAAGCCGGGTTAAGTGCTTTGGTGACTCGGACCGGTGGCTCAACAAGTATCCGCACTTGGGACTCTAAGGACCCGCCATGGCGCATATCGTCGAGAAGTGGATAATATTGCAGGTTGCTTCAAGGGCTATCAAGTGGATCATGTGGATCGCGGAAGAACGGCAGCAGACGCTTTAAGCGGTTGGGTTCTCGGCGTAAACCGTCCCGCCTAATGTCTTTTTGGACGCCTTGCACAACCCGTCATCCGGCTCCCGGTGAAGCGGATTTGGCTATTCCTGATCCGGAGGCTCAGTTGGTGGCAGCATTACATGCTATTCCGGATTGGACGATTCCTTTCCTTGCGTATACGACTCGAGGGGAGTTGCCAGAAGATGAGGTTCTGGCCAGACAGATAATCCGGCGCTCCAAATCTATGACGATTCTTAACGGTGAGTTACATCATTGCAGTGTGTCAGGGGCGTTTCAACGCTGTGTTTCCCCTGAGGAAGGCTGTGAAATTTTAAGAGAAATCCATGAAGGGGATTGTGGACATCACGCCGGTTCAAAGTCCCTGGTGGCGAAGGCGTTCCGTCACGGATTTTACTGGTTGACTGCCCACGCTGATGCGGAGGACTTGGTTAAACGGTGTGATGGATGTCAGAAATTTTCCAGGCGTGCTCATGTACCGGCACAAGAATTGAGGATGATCCCAATAACGTGGCCGTTTGCGATTTGGGGCTGGATATGGTTGGACCCTTTAAACGATCCAAGGATAAGAAGACCCACTGTTGGTGGCGATGGACAAATTCACCAAGTGGGTTGAAGCGAACACGCCGGCAAGTGTGATGCGGCAACAGCGGTGCGTTCATCAAAAGGTGATTTTCGGTTTGGCTTTCACACAAAGTATCATTTCGACAATGGCACTAATCTATCCAAGGGGCTATGAAAGATTTACGTGAACGCGAGCACATCCGCTTGACGTGTCGTCGATGGCGCATCCCCATCCAATGGGCAGGCGTAACGAGCCAATCAAGAGATCTTACGAGGCATCAAACCTCGCTTATGGTTCCGTTCTGAGAGAACACCGTGGTGCTGGGTAGAAGAGCTACCATCGGTGCTATGGAGTATCAATACTACGCCAAACCGGTCCACTGGATATACGCCGTTCTTCATGGTCTACGGAGCGGAGGCAGTTCTCCCCAGCGATATCCGGCACGATTCGCCCCGTGTAGCGGCTTATGTTGAAGCGGACAATGAGACGGCACGGCAGGACGCTTTGGACCTATTGGATGAGGAGCGTGATATGGCAGCCGCTCGTTCGGTGATTTACCAGCAAGATCTTCGTCGTTATCACAGTCGCCGGGTTAAAACCAGAGCCTTTCAAGAAGGAGATTTGGTGCTTCGTCTCATCCAAGACCAGACAGATATGCACAAGTTATCCCCACCTTGGGAAGGACCTTTTGTGGTCAGCAAGAATCTACACAACGGATCATACTATCTGATTGATATTCGAGAGCGTAAAGACTCACGTACATCAGAGGAGGAGACCAATAGGCCGTGGAATATAGCTCATCTTCGACCTTACTACACTTGAGTCATCGGCTCAGTTTATGTACATAGCATGACAATGTATATATTATCTTCGATATAATAAAAACCGGAGCCTCAGCTAAAGCTGGGTCTCTGTCTTTCTTATCATGCGTGGTTACATGGAGTGTTTCATTTTTAAAGCGCCTCCGGTTTACCCTTGACATTTATATTTATCACTTGGGGGCTTGGTGGTGTCGAACCAATGCAACACCTCTTGATAGGCGAAAGCCACCAGATCATTTGGGGACACGGTCACGTCTGAACCGTGACGCCTCTTGGTCGGCCAATAGGGCCAGAGTCATTTGGGGGCTTGGTCGAACCAGAACCAATGTCATGCCACTTGGCGGCGACTCGCCAAGAGTCTTTTGGGGACTCGCCGACTAGCACCATCGCACGCCTTGGGGCTTGGTTGCGTCGACCATGGTAATGCCATCTGACCAGCTCCATGAAGCTTTTCCTTTGCAAAGAGTTATTGCCTTTGTTGCCATATTTTCACATAATTGGTATTTGATTTTTTGTTGTTGCGTTTTTAACCCGACAAATATTTTTTCCGGTTCAACTGTCAGTTATAAACTGACAGGACACGGTTTGGTATTACGCCGGAGTTTTATCTGCCCGGTTTACCTTCTTCCTGTTCATCATCATGGAATAACAAGGGGGCTTGTGCTGATTCAGCACGGTTATATGGGAGTTATTACCTCCCCAGACGGTCATGGTTTTTAAAGCCTCCGCTTCAAGTTTGGCTACACCAGCTTTATGCCCAGATACGGCAGGTATTTGTATCACATACTTATTGATTTTCGATATATATATATATTGAATACCATAAACCGGCTGGCGGTTTCACCGCCATCGAGGTTCAACTTTTCTGGTTGCAGGGAGTATGAATCAAACAAAAGTTTCACTTAGGCACGAAGGCATATTCAGGCAGAAAGTTTTAACTAAAGGTATTACAAGGCAACACAGTGCCCAAGTGAGATCATTGTTTTTTGGGCAAACCGCCCACAACAGAAGTTTGAACTGGCCACCGGTTCAAGCCTGCTCTTCATCCTCCGCCGCTTCAGCCTCTTCATCTCTACCCATTGGCTGGAAATCCACAGTGGTCCAGTCGATTCCCATTAGCGCTTGGAAAACAGCCTCTTCATGGATCAGAGAAGATGGTTCAATATCAGGAGCGTAAGTATGCTTACGGATTGGAGGGATCAGGTTTTCCGCTTCAAAGGTTGGGGTAGACACTCGCTTGTTCTGATCATTGTATTGCGCTTGATAATGCTCTAAGTCAGCTTCTTCGGCCAACTGACAAGCCAGCGGGCGTACTGCACGGTTTATTGCCCGTAAGTCCTCTTCACTGAAGTCAGAGCCACCTTCTTTCACACTGGGATAACCTTGGGCTGCTTCCACGGGATCAAAGTCTAGTACCCATGCCTTGGCTTGGATCAAGGCGTTGATAGCTCCGGTTCGCGCAGCAGATTTCTTCACCTCTTCAATCCGGGCAGGAAGTATTGACAGCCGGTTCAGAGTATCTTGAATCAAAGAAGGCGCCGGATTGTTATGTGACATTGTGGTGATGATGCGCTGGGCTCCGGTATACAGCTGTTCTACCAAGGTATAGACAACCTTCAGTTTCTTCCGCACATCATTTCCTAAGTGCCCAACGCGTGTGCCTATAACAGTAAACGGTTAGTTTCAAACCGGAGCAATGACACAAAAGGTGTAACATATCACAACTGTTCAAAGAGACTTACCAAAGATTGCTGCCGTCATAGAATGTACTTGCCGTTTTACGGCTGTCAGATCGTCTACCACCGGTTTAAGGGCAGCTTCAGCATTTTCTGCCCGTTTGATCAAATTGGCCTTTTCAAATGGCCCGCATCGCTGCTCTTTCTTCATATTTTCCTTCACTTCTTCAAAGAGCGGTCAAGGCTTTGGTTAACTCTTTCTTGGCCTTCTCTGTTTCGGCCTGCTGGGTTTTCAAAGCCGCTTGTAAATCGGCAATCCGATCATCTTTAATTTTCACCTCAGCCTGTGCATTGACAGTATGTTCAGCCAGCAATTCAAGTCAAAGTCCCAACCACACAACGCAGTTATATGCTTGACACTTGGGGGCTAATGTACCTTCAATTTTTCTACCGCTACTACATGGCAAAGTCCCAAGCTCAATACAAGTATTCAACTTGGCACTTGGGGGCTAATGACTATTTGATTCTACCAATGTTTCGTCAGGCAGTCTATATTGAAGTACCAGTTTAAGTATGAGTTAAACCGGCCCTTGTGGTTATGCGGGTAGATGTCAAAATGGATCAAGAAAATAATCAAGTCCCGGTTTGATCAAGATTACAAACCGGCCCTTGGGGCTACAAGGACTAATATCTGGTGATAAGGAAAGGAGTGAGTTACCTCAAACTTGTCCT
Organism: Aegilops speltoides; assembly: GCA_021437245.1. NCBI lineage: Eukaryota > Viridiplantae > Streptophyta > Magnoliopsida > Poales > Poaceae > Aegilops > Aegilops speltoides. Next base: position 486,623,290 of record CM038145.1, read on the forward strand.
CATTAATTTGACCAGGCCAGCTTCATAATCACGGCCATCAGAAGCCGGTTCAAATATCCGTAATGAAGGTCTTGGCGCTTAAAGCGCATATGTTTCCAGCTCGACATCCCACTTTCCTTTATTCAAAGTGGAAGAATCCTCTTTCACAAGATGTCGGGTTAAGGTTGCAGGATTCCTCGGCTCGAGCGCCCATACCAGTTATCACAACGCCGTCATCTTTCGACTCGATGGATTGTGTGGGCACGGCTGTTTTAGTAGGATCGCGAGGTTTCTCAAACCGACAAGTCTTGGCAGGTGGATCAGCAGAGGCTGAAATATTGTGAGCTCTCTTCAGAATAACCTCCTCTTGAACCGGAGGGTCATTGGGAATATCTTCAGAGGCAAAATTTTCAAGATCCGCGCCTCTCATGATCCAAGCGCAGCCTCTTCAACTGCTTTTGTCCAAGCGGCCTTCTTGCTGGGTTTCGTTTGGTTTCAAGAGACAAAGAGTCGAGGAACAAGGCATATCCATTACGAAGATATCGAAAGCATATGTCCGCTTTGACTTACCCGCGGCTATTTTCAACGGTGGTAGCTGAGTGGTGAGGATTCGCCAGAGGATGAATGAGAAGTAACCCGATAATCGGAGTCGGACGGATTAAGAGGTTGTGGAAGAAACCCGCTTTGGAATTTAAAGCAATAAAAGGTCGGAAACCTCGGTGCGGCGCCGAGCCAGGCTGTTTGGTAAACCGCAGAGGTAACTACCGCCTTGTCGGGTTGTCAGCGACAAGCTTCATGTTGCGGTGTCTTCATAAGAAATTTGGGATCCAAGTAAGCAAGAGGGTGAGAAAAGTTAACTTTCCGGTTTGCTGGCGAAATTTTGGTGAAGGCAAATTTGTTGAATCGAAGAAAGAATAGTTACCTCGGCAAATCCTGCGTTGTTGGCTTCAAAGGCCATCCCGACAAGCATCATCATCAATAAGGCGTAAAAAGCAAGCCAAGAGAATCAAGTTCCGGATTACCCACATCATCGTCAATGGCCGGGTCAGATGAAGCAGTGGTTTTTCTCTTGTGGGCTGATTTCTTGACAACTTTTGTTTTGGGCCGGTTTGGCCGCCCAGCTTTATCCGCTTTGTCTTGGGAAAGTTTCTTGCTCCAAAACGGATTATCACCCTGGATCAGAAATAATTAAATGTTGGATACATGAAACAATAACAGGTTTAGTGATGAAGCAGTTAGAGGCTTACCGCTTGTGGTTCGTTGGTGGTGTAGTAAGGAGCCAAACCGGTTTGAGCACAGAGATGCTCCGGTTCATTCTGCATTATTCTTACTGAGTCCGTAACTTCATCATCAGAAAGTTCAAGTTTTGTGTGTCGGAGTGGGTCGTCGACGCTGCCGGTATACTGACACATCAAACCGGAACGCCGGCTCAAAGGCAGTATGCCCCAAGATAACCAGCGACGGGCAAGATCAATTCCAGTCAAACCGTTGGCCATAAAGGCTCGGAGCTTGGACAGTTGCGGGGCATATTTGCTTCTCTCTTTGGCGCTTAATCTTTGAGGAAAGGGATGAGTATTGCTTAGCCGCTCTGGACGAAAGCCAGGTAAAGGATTTTCACCTTCAGGAGAAGTATCCTTGCAGTAAAACCAAGTCGCATTCCACTCTTTGGGGTGAGTATGGAGTTTGACGTGGGGATAGGTGATTTCCTTCCTTTTCTGAATAGCCATACCGCCCAATTCTGTATTGGGGCCGTCGGTGAATTCAGTACGACGGTTTAGATGGAAGAGATCTCTAAACAGTTCAACAGAAGGTTCCTCTTGCAGATATGCTTGTGTAGCACTTGAAAGTGGCATAGGTTGGTGACGGAGTTGGGGCCAATGTCTTGGGGACGGAGCTGAAAATTGGCCAACACGCCCCGTAAAATTTTGAACCGGCGGTTTGAAGCCCCGGCCAGTGATCCGCAAAACCACAACTTCCCTTCCCGAGGTGTGGAGGACATTCCTCTCCAGAACCCTCCAGTGGACTGTATCTTTGTCATCTAAAGCGCCAATCGATACCAGTTCATTCAGCTGTGTCTCGGAGACGCGGGAAGGAACCCAGTTGCATTCATACACTTGTTTGGCCATGATTCAAGAGCGTGCTTGTTACAAAGTGGTGGATCTAAGTTATGATAAACCGGAGGCAGTGTCTATAAATCGGTTCATTGTGATATGATGTCAGATGAGCTCTGGCGGTTCAACAAGGGGACTAATGGTGTGCCTGTGCCGGTTTAGCAGCTTTTTCTTATGGTGAGTTAAACCGCCTAATCTAGGCCTTGGAGATAATTGAAGCTATGGACAGTTTACAGAAACAAGTTTCACAAGATCCCATGATTACTACGGATCAAACGCGAGTTTTCAGAAAACAGGAAATATTTCGCGGAGGTAAAGAAGAAACGGAAGTGGAATACGTGACAGATGTATATGCAGAAGATCCATGGGCCTAAGATGAAAAAGTGCAGCGGACGCGTTGGAGTCGCCATTAATGCAGCACATATTCACAGCGTGGTTCAAAAGTTAAAAGGATAGATGAAGACGCACGAAGAACACAGTACGAAGCTGGAACCCTAAAAAACAGATCTAAGTCGAGAAGGAGGAGAAGCTCACCGGGAACGGAGAAGACGCGGAAGCAAGCCGCAGTACTCTGGTACGTTCAGGTTGATGCAGCGGCCTGGGACGAAGCAGAGGTCGACGACGATGGTGGAGCTCCAAGAGCAGCGGCGCGAGGAAGACGAAGAAGAGGAGGCGAAGGAAGGAAAGAAATGACCCTTCGGTCCTATTTATAAGGCAGCCAGGCTAGGTCAAGTGCGTGGATCCAGGAACTGCCATTAAAGAAGGCGTTATAAAGGATAAAATTTCAGGATGACGTCATGCCGGTTTACAGTGACCAGAAGCAACGACGTCATGCCGGTTTACAGTGACCAGAAGCAACGATGACATGGCGATTTACCAAACAAAAGAAGATGTCCAAGATACAAGCTTTGTGAAGGATTGACATGAACCAGTTCAAATCAATCTGGGGCCTAATGTTAGATATTACCACCATGTGTAAACCGCCAGCTTGGGCGGATTAACTCCATTAGTGGTATAAGCAGAGAAAGGCCCAAGGCCTATAGTCGGTTTAGAACTTGTAGCCATAAACCGGCTTGATGTATAACTTGTATTGTAAGTTAGGAATAGAGAGATACCAACCGGGATACGAGTATGAACCGGTTGGGACTCTATGAACCGACGGGCGTCACTCGTGTATATAAGGGGACGACCCGGCGACGGTTCAAGGACAGACAACCACAACTCGAGCCTAGGCGAAGCTTGTTTGCTCCCTAGCCATCGAGACTACATCAATTCCATCACAACTAGACGTAGGCTTTACCTTCATCGAAGGGGCCGAACTAGTATAAAACCCTTGTCTTTGTGTCCGCTTTAACCCCTGCAAGTAAACCCGTAGCGATGGCTCCACGACTAAGTCCTTACACTAGGACATCTGCCGTGACAAATCCACGACAGATATGAAGGCAAAGAGAGAACTGAAGCCAAAGGTGTGATGTATGTGGAGCTTACGGTCGGAAGCAAAACTTTGGCTACTGCATTCTTTGTCGCTGAGGTGCAAGGTAACTACAACGTCATACTTGGGCGTGATTGGGTTCATGCAAACCAGTGCGTACCATCCACTATGCACCAGTTTCTGATCCAATGGGTTGATGATGAAGTGGAAGTCATTCATGCAGATAATTCGGCCTGTCTTGCTTTGGCCGATGCATCGGTGGATTGGCAACATCCCAATGCTACTTGCTTGACGGGACGTGATTTGTCAGAGTTTGATTTTCTTAGTGCGACCAAGAATGGTTTTGTGCCCGTGTCTTTAAATCCGACTGAATGCAATCGGCTCCAAGGTATGATATGTTTAAATGGATCCTAATTCCGAGTGGTTACAAAAACATCTTGCAAAATATCGGTCCAGCGAGAACGATATGTATGAGTCTATTGAGGAGTTGGATGACATGGATAAACTTGGACAAGGTTTTACATCGGCCGATCCGTTAGAAGAGGTAGATATCAGAGACGGATCAGTCAGTCGACCGACATTTATAAACAAAAATTTGAAAGCCGATTGTAAAGCTAAATTAATCGAGCTATTGAAAGAATAAGTTTGTTGCTTTGCATGGGAATATCATGAGATGCCAGGGTTGAGCCGAGACCTAGTGGAGCATCGGTTGCCTATAAAGGCCGGTTTTAGACCTTATAAATAGTCGGCCAGAAAGTTTAATCCGAAAACATATGACCGGATCAAGGAAGAGATCGGTCGACTGCTTGAAGCTAAATTCATTCGACCTTGCAGGTATGCCGAGTGGATTTCTAACATTGTCCCAAAGGAGAAGAAGGATCCGCAAGTTGAGGTGTGCATTGACTTCAGAGATGTGAATAGGGCTACACCCAAAGATGAGTATCCCATGCCAATAGCCGATATGCTTATTAATGATGCTACGGACATAAGGTTATTAGCTTTCTAGATGGTAATGCGGATACAATCAAATTTTTATGGCGAAGAGGACATGTACAAAACAGCTTTCCGATGTCCTGGTTTCCTTGGTTTATTCGAGTGGACGGTGATGACATTCGGATTGAAAATGTGGGGCCACATATCAAAGGGCTATGAATTTGATTTTTCATGATTTACTCGGTGTCATACTTGAAGTTTATATTGATGATATTGTTGTCAAATCGGATGCTTTTGAATCTCACTTGGCCGATTTGCGCTTAGCTTTTGAAAGGATGAAAAGTATGGATCAAGATGAATCCTTTGAAGTGTGCATTCGGCGTGTCACCGGCAAATTTTGGGTTTCATTATTCATGAAGATGGCATCGAAATCGATCCCAAAAGATAGAGGCCATACTGAAAGTGGAGGCTCCAACATGCAAGAAAGATATGCAAAAGTTCCTTGGCAAGGTTAATTTTTGAGAAGGTTCATAGCTAATCATCAGGAAAGTTGATGCATTTACTCCTATCCTTCGGTTAAAGAATGATGTTGATTTCACTTGGGGGCAAAACAGCAAGAAGCCTTTGATATGATCAAGAATTATTTGTGCACTCCTCCGTGATGAAAGCACCCAAGCATAGAGAGCCTTTCAAACTTTATATCGCAGCGGAGGAAGGTGTTATTGGTGCTGTTTTGACTCAAGATACCGAAGGAAAAGAGCATGCCATTACATATTTGAGCAGACGTTTATTGGACGCCGAGACAAGGTATACATTTATTGAAAAACTATGTCTATGCTTATATTACGCTTGCACAAAATTGAGACATTACCTAGTGCCAAGTGCTTGTGTGGTAGCTTGTCAAACCGATGTCATTAAGTACATGTTGCATAGGCCAATTCTTAGTGGTAGAATTGGCAAGTGGGCTTATGCTTTGATTGAGTATGATTTGGCTTATGAATCTCTAAAATCCATGAAAGGCCAAATTGTTGCTAATTTCATTGTTGAACATCGGATTAATGACAAGCATGATGTTGATATGAACCTTGTTTCATTAGTGCCATGGAGATTGTACTTTGATGGTTCAGTTTGTACAATGGCCAAGGTGTTGGTATTGTTTATATATCTCCTCATGGTGCTGTTTTTGAGGCCTCATGCCGCTTAGAATATTTTTGCACAAACAATCAAGCCGAATATGAAGCATTGTTATTCGGTCTAGAGATGTTACTTGCTATAGGTGTTACACATATTGAGGCTTACGGTGATTCGTTACTAGTGGTGCAGCAAATATCCAGAGTCTTTCAGTTGTTTTAACGAATCACTTAATGTTTATCTTGATAAATGTCTAGATATAATTTCTACTTTGGATTGTTTTAGCATTGCACATATATCTAGACATGACAACTGGAAAGCAAATGAGTTGGCACAACAAGCATCTGGATATCATGTTGATCATGGCATGTTTCATATCTCTCAAAGACCGATGTCTTGTCTTGCCAATATGGGAGAGGCGAACTGAACCCACCGATTCGCCATTAACAAAAAATCTAGTGCGGTGATAATTCGATCGAGAAAGCCCATTGTTGATTACTTGTGCAATCCGAGTGAAAGGGTAGATGGGGCTGTTCGGCGATGGCTTTCAAGTACACAATGAGAGATGATGGTCTTTATCGCGAACAATCGATGATGTTCTTCTAAAGTGTTTGGATGAGGACCGGGCAAGAGTTGCTATGGGAGAAGTACATGAAGGTATTTGTGGCACTCACCATCGGGTTCAAAATGAAATGGTTATTGCGACATCTTTGGGTTTTATTGGCGACTATGATTAATGATTGCTTCAGATATTATAAAGGGTGTGAAGCTTGTCAAAAGTTTGGTGATATTCAATTGGCTCCTGCTGCTATGTTACATCCTATTATCAAACCGTGGCCTTTCAGAGGTTGGGGTTTAGATTTCATTGGACAAATCCACCCATCTTCCTCAAAAGGGCATCGGTTCGTATTGGTGGCAAATGATTATTTCACTAAATGGTGCAAGCAAGTACCTCTCAAGAACATGACACATACGGAGGTAATTCAATTCATAACCGAACACATTATTCATAGATTCGGTGTTCCTCAAACGTTAACTACAGATCAAGGTTCATCTTTTATGTCACACCAAGTCAGAGAGTTTGCTGAATCTTATAATATAAAGTTGCTCAATTCCTCTCCATATTATGCCCAAGCTAATGGACAAGCTGAGTCTAGCAATAAAATTCTAATCAAGCTCATCAAGAAGAAGATTGAGGACAATCCGAGGAGATGGCATGAGTTGTTGTCTGAAGCTTTATGGGCACACAGAATTTCAAGGCATGGTGCTACGAAGGTGACTCCATATGAGCTAGTATATGGTCGAGGCTGTTTTACCGGTGGAGGTAAATTTGAATGCTTTAAGAATAGCCAAACAAAATGATTTATCGGCAGTAGACTTCTATAACTTAATGATGGACAATATTGATGAGGTTGCCGATAAACGTTTGGTTGCTTTGGAGTCCATAGAGAGAGATAAGTTGAGGGTAGCAAGAGCTTACAATAAGAAAGTCAAGTTGAAGAATTTTCAAGTTGGTGATCTCGTTTGGAAAGTGATTCTGCCGATTGGTTCAAGAGATAGAAAATTCGGGAAGTGGTCTCCAAGTTGGGAAGGTCCTTTTAGGATTACAAGGGTTGTTCCCGGAAATTCATATTTGCTGGAATCAATACAAGGGGCATTGTTACCTCGAGCTCTCAACGGAAAATATTTGAAGAAGTACCACCCGAGTGTGTGGCAGGAAGCCTTAGTAGGCAATGGCCGATATACGATTATCGCCCTTAGCACAAACATGGCTGATACATAATTATCGCCCTGAGGAAAATAAATGGCCGATGGAGTGTTGACATCGTCCTTAGAACAAACACCGTGCATATTATTTTTCGGCGTGCAAGCATTGCCGAAAAACAGGGGGGCATGTGTTGACATCGGATTTTGGCAAGGTACACAAGGCAAGTAAGATGGCCTCAAGTAAAAGAGTTTTTGGCATGCAAAGTTTCAGGTCGCCGAGTGGAATAACTTTGATGTTTAACTTATCGCCATTCGACCTTATCTCGGTGGCCGAAGTTGTACTCCGAGTGACAAAATTCAAACATTCCGAGTGGTTTTCGGCCAATCTTGCCTTCAAGACGACCTCTGATGAAGGAGTATTCTAAAGGAATTGTCTTCGTCTCGTCGAGACAATCGAGTTTGATATATAAATCATCTCAATCCGAGTTCATATGCAAAAGTTAGAGGCAATACACTGCAGGCTGAAGTTGAATGAAAATATGGCGCAAAGTACCAGACGCCCTGTCTGATGGCTCGCGTGAGCAATTCGGCCCTTAAGAAGTCCTTGAATCGGAAAAACTTCAACACGAGAAAGTTTCGTCTCGTCGAGCCGATCGATTTTCATATATAATTCGTCTCAATCCGAGGTCGTATGAGACTTGGGGAGACAAATCAAGATCAGGCTATGTTTTTGGTCGAGTGAAAAGCTTATCATCCGAGTGAAAACTCACCGGTCGAGTGAAAACCTACCGATCGAGTAAAGGGTCGAGTGAAAACCTACCGATCGAGTAAAAGGTCGAGTGAAAACCTACCGATCGAGTAAAAGGTCGAAAGCCTACCGATCGAGTAAAAGGTCGAGTGAAAACCTACCGATCGAGTAAAAGGTCGAGTGAAAACCTACCGATCGAGTAAAAGGTCGATTGAGTAAAAGTTCGAGTGAAAATTGATCGATCAAGTAAAAGATTGTCTTCCGACTGAAAATGTGGTCATCATCCGAGTGAAAGATTGTCTTCCGAGTGAAAATATAGTCATCCGAGTGAAAAGGTCCAGTCGAGTGAAAGACTCTAATATCCGAGTGGATGAGCTCAAATCCGAGTGAAACTGAACATGTGCCCAAAAGTTTATCAAGATGATCTCGGATGAAGAAGTGTTCAATACAGAAGTTGTGCGTATCATCAAGACGGTAAACTTTGGTTTTGGAGTCATCACCATCAGAGATAGTATATGGCCTGCAAATTCACTACAACACTCGGATAATTCAGTCTACCGCAAGACTGAGTCCGACTGGAAGGTAAAAACGACCTCGAAAATTATTCAAGATGGCCTTATTTGAAAAAGTGGTCAACATGAGAGTTGTTCGTATCGTCGAGGCGCACACGTTCGATGTTTAGGCCATCTTGATCGGAGGTCATATGGAGGCTCGGCGGCCTGCACAAGGAGGAAGACAGAAGTTGGGCCAGATTCAGACTGAATCCGAGTTGGAATAGAACTAGGACTCTAGGCGCGAATTGATGTAATTTTTCTTGTAAGGAAAGCCTAGATGAATCCTTTACTTGTACGGGAAGTCCAGCCGCCTCTTATATATGTTGGGGGTGACGGCCGATTGAACAACACACAATCGAACAAATCAATATACTACTTTTTCCTGTCTACTTTTATCTCTCCACCGCTTTTTCTCTCGTTCTTCGCTGTTCTTCGTGTTTGAGAGCTGCGAATCCCGAGGCTCTAGGAGCGAGCGATCGACCTAGGGCAGCCCATAGCCGCCGCAATCCACGACGGGTCCCTCCCGTGCTTGTGAGTTTTGGTCTGCAAAGCACTCGCCGATCGCTTTATGATCGTCATGTTGTCGGCCGGGTCTCCTTCGACGTGAGCTGCGGTGCATCACCCCCGGCATCGAGGGTACACGTGACGTGTTCGTGTGTCAACAGAAAGTTTAGGTCAAGAGCTTCGAGATGCAAAAAGAATCAACTCAAACGGAGTTATAAAACTCAAGTTATGATCGAACGAAGTTCAAATTCAAATCTGATCTAATTCAAATTTTAAACTTTCAAAAACAAGTTCAAGTTGTTTATCTGGATAGAGGGGATCATAACGAAGAAATGGGCGTTGGTTTCGTTGGATTTGGACAAACGAGTAAAAGTTATGGACATTTGAAAAATCAAGGCCAAGCTATTTTATGGAAAAAAAAATAGCTACGGCTAAGGTCTAATGTATAAATACATAGACTAATTCGTAATCTAATTATTTTATCGTACTAGTCTAGAAAATAATAAACTACGGAAGTATAGAAAAACGAAGAAAGATACCTTTATAAGACAGAGAAAAGACAACTTCGGAGAGAGAAGACAATTTTCAGAAGTCGCGCCCGAGAGGAGAAAAATATTTTTCTTAAATGAATCTAGTCAAATCAAATTATTGATTTAACCTGAGTCGGATGATTTTTAAAGGCTCTATGGGTCTATATTTACCGGTGGAAAAAAGGTTTTGGAGTCAAAGGCTAAGTAATGTGGAACTAAATATAGACGTAATTAAACGAAACAAACAGAGAAGAAAAAGGCTAACGCCTCGCACGGGCCTAAACGCATCGGCCGGCCGCGCGCGTACGTGCTGCATTTTTTTTTTGCCAAAGAAAAATAAAATCTGAAAAGGAAAATGCTGGCTGGGCCTGGCCTATTTAAGAGAAAAAAAAACAACGGGCCGCCAGAAGCTACTATACTGCGCATATAGGCGATAAATAAATACGGGCCGCATGCACAGTTCCTCTTTTTTAACTAGAAACAGAAGGAAAACCGAAATAACGAAATTAAACTAAAAGTATATATAGGCATGTTATATGTCAAAATTTTAGAAAAATATTTCCTACAAGCTGAACATTTTTCTATAGTCAAATAAAATACACACAAATTCAAATAAAGCAAAGAGTGCTTCTGCCCTAGTAAAATCCAGTAAAATCATTTTTAAAATACCAAAATTAATTCAAATTTATTTCTCTCCAATTTTTTGATGTAGGGAATCATGTACCCTATTTTCCATATATTTTATTTCTGGAGAAAAATAATTTGAATAAAACTCAAATAACTCCAAATTAAAAATAAATACAAACGAACTTTGAATTTTAATTCTTTGAAACTCCCAACTCATACTTCATATGTTTTTAAGAAGTCATTTTATATTCTCTCATGAAAATCATTGAGTTGCGTGAAGTTTATGAATCGAAATATTTCTAAATGAAATTCAAATATTTTCAAATACCCTTTAATTTAAATAAATGGAAGAAGTCATATCATCTTCGCTCGAGGGTTTTGTATTTGAAAAGAATTTGAATTCATGAAGATCAGAAAAGAAAATGTAAGTTTGGGAAAGTCCTTTTATTCCCTCTTATTTAACTTTCAAAAAGTTTTGAATTTCACTCACTTTCAGTCAATCAATCAAACAATCAATCAAAACTATCTATTTATTATAACATTTCAAAATTTAGAATTTTGGGATGTTACAAGATGCTTGGCATAGAATTTGCGATGCTCAAAATAAATCTACTAGGAAGCTCTCTACTTTCGTTCTTCTTTGCAATTTTTATGTAGGCATTACTCCTTGGAATGGATGTATTCTTGATACCATTACCAGAGGGGATTTCTTGGGTAGCCATACGTTTGATGCTTATAATGCTATGTTAGATATTTTTGGCCCACCACCTCTTTTGGTTAATGGAACTGTATTAACTTTGGAACATATGATGCAAAGGCTTGAAATTATTGAGAATAAAGTTGCTACTATTTTGTTGATTGAAAATATGGATAAAAAGATTCATAATCAATTACCCAATATGGATCTAGGGTTGGAGTTACTTTGAAATTTTTTGAAGAGAAATAATCTATAGTCAATGAAAGAATAGATCTTTGATTCTGCGAGAATCGGTAAACTTGAGGATATCATTACCAACCTAGGGTCAGCGTTTTCTTCCGTGAAAAACACTCCAAATCCTCCTACAAAAACTGCCAAATTTATCTATGTTCCTAAAATTAAGGGTGAATCTTCTAGTAAGGGAAATGCGGATCTCAAATCAATAAGTGTTCATCCCAATTGTCTCTCTATCATTAAGGAACCTTTTGCTACAAATAAATTTCTTGAATTTTTGCCTAAGGGTTTAATCATTGCTAAAAAGGGAGAAACCCCTCAAGATTATAAGTGCTCTATTGAGGAACTGAGTGCCAAAGATGGCACCACTTGAATCTATCCTCGCTTTTATGCCTAGCTAGGGGCGTTAAACGATAGCGCTGGTTGGGAGGCAACCCAATTTTATTTGTGTTTTTTGTTTTTGTTTTTGTTTAGTAATAATTTTTGCATCTACCTTATGTTTAGATCTGTTTTTATGTTTAATTTAGTGTTTGTGCCAAGTAGAACCAATAGGATAACCTATGGTGATAATTAATTTGATTCTGCTGAAAAACAGAAACTTTGCGCGCATGAAATTAGTTTTGTTAAATCACAGAAAACGTGATTTTTTGTTGATTCTTTTTGCTGTAGATCAATAGACAAATTTCCCAGGACTTCCTAGTTTGGTAGGATTTTTAGAGTTCCAGAAGTGGGTTACAGATTGCTACATACTGTTCTGTTTTTGACATATTCCGTTTTTCGTCTATTGTTTGCTTATTTTGATGCATCTATGGCTAGTATTAAGTGGTATGAACCATGAAGAACTTGAAATACAGTAGGTTTAACACGAATAAAAATAAATAATGAGTTCATTCCAGTACCCTATGTGGTGGTTTTGCTTTCTTTCACTAACGGAGCTTATGAGATTTCCTGTTGAGTTTTGTGTTGTGAAGTTTCAAGTTTTGGATAAAGATTTGATGGACTATGGAATAAGGAGTGGCAAAAGCCTAAGCTTGGGGATGCCCATGGCACCCCAAGATATTCAAGAATAACCAAAAGCCTAAGCTTGGGGATGCCCCCGGAAGGCATCCCCTCTTTCGTCTCCGTTCATTGGTAACTTTACTTGGAGCTATATTTTTATTCGCCACATGATATGTGTTTTTCTTGGAGCGTCTTGTATTATATTAGTCTTTGCCTTTTAGTCTACCACAATCATCCTTGCTGTACACACCTTTTGGGAAGAAGCCCACTTGATTAGAATTTATTAGAATACTCTATGTGCTTCACTTATATCTTTTGAGGTAGATAGTTTTTGCTCTAGTGCTCCACTTATATCTTTTAAAGCACGACGGTGGCTTAATTTTGAAGAAATTGTTGATCTCTCATGCTTCACTTATATTATTTTGAGAGTCTCTTAGAACAGCATGGTATTTGCTATGGTTATAAAATTTGTCCTACAATGGTAGGCATCCAAGTTGGGTATAATAAAAACTATCATAGAAAGTGAATTCGATGCTATGATCAATTTGATACTTGATAATTGTTTTCAGATATGGAGGTGGTGATATTAAAGTCATGCTAGTTGGGTGATTATGAATTTAAAGAATGCTTGTGTTGAAGTTTGTGATTCCCGTAGCATGCACGTATGGTGAACCGCTTTGTGATGAAGTTGGAGCACAATTTTATTTATTGATTGTCTTCCTTATGAGTGGCGGTCGGGGACGAGCGATGGTCTTTTCCTATTAATCTATCCCCCTAGGAGCTAATATGTCCATTTTGCATCATGCTTTTATATCAATATTTATTGCATTATGGGCTGTTATTACACATTATATCTCAATACTTATGGCTATTCTCTCTTATTTTACAAGGTTTACCATGAAGAGGGGAATGCTTGGTAAATTGGAATTCGGATGGAAAAGGGCAAACATTGAAACCTATTCTGCCTTGCCCAAAAATCCTGAAACTCCACGGAACTTATTTTTGGAATTAATAAGAATTATTGAGCGAAAGAAACACGGAGGGGCCCACACCTGGCAGAGAGAGTGGGGGCGCCCACCCCACTGGCGCGCCCCTGTCTCCTGGGCCCCCTGGTGGCCCTCCGGTGTCCATCTTCTGCTATATGAAGTCTTTTACCCTGGACAAAAACATGGGCAAGCTTACAGGTCGAAACTCCGCGCCACGAGGCGGAACCTTGGCTGAACCAATCTAGAGCTCCGGCAGAGCTGTTCTGCCGGGGAAACTTCCCTCCGGGAGGTGGAAATCATCACCATCATCATCACCAAAGATCCTCTCATCGGGAGGGGGTCAATCTCCATCAACATCTTCACCAGCACCATTTCCTCTCAAAACCCTAGTTCATCTCTTGTATCCAATCTTGTATCAAAACCACAAATTGGTACTTGTGGGTTGCTAGTAGTGTCGATTACTCCTTGTAGTTGATGCTAATTGGTTTACTTGGTGGAAGATCATATGTTCAGATCCTTAATGCATATTATTACCCCTCTGATTATGAACATGAATATGCTTTGTGAGTAGTTACGTTTGTTCCTGAGGACATGGGTGAAGTCTTCCTATTAGTAGTCATGTGAATTTGGTATTCGTTCGATATTTTGATGAGATGTATGTTGTCTTTCCTCTAATGGTGTTATGTGAACGTCTAATACATGACACTTCACCATTATTTGGGCCTAGAGGAAGGAATTGGGAAGTAATAAGTAGATGATGGGTTGCTAGAGTGACAGAAGCTTAAACCCTAGTTTATGCGTTGCTTCATTAGGGGCTGATTTGGATCCATATGTTTAATGCCGTGGTTAGGTTTACCTTAATACTTCTTTTGTAGTTGCGGATGCTTGCAATAGGGGTTAATCATAAGTGGGATGCTTGCCCAAGTAAGGGCAGCACCCAAGCACCGGTCCACCCACATATCAAATTATCAAAGTACCGAATGCGAATCATATGAGCGTCATGAAAACTAGCTTGACGATAATGCCCATGTGTCCTCGGGAGCTCTTTTCTCATTATAAGAAATTGTCCAGGCTTATCCTTTGCTACAAAAAGGATTGGGCCACCTTGCTGCACTTTATTTACTTTATTTACTTGTTACTCGTTACAATTTATCTTATCACAAAACTATCCATTACTTACAATTTTAGTGCTTGTAGAGAAAACCTTACTGAAAACCGCTTATCATTTCCTTCTGCTCCTCGTTGGGTTCAACACTCTTACTTATCGAAAGGACTACAATATATCCCCTACACTTGTGGGTCATCAAGACTCTTTTCTGGTGCCGTTGCCGGGGAGTGTAGTGCTTCTGGTGAGTGGAACTTGGTAAGGAAACATTTATATAGTGTGCTGAAATTTTCTGTCACTTATTACTATGGAAACTAATCCTTTGAGGGTCTTGTTCGGGGTATCTTCACCCCGACCAGAAGAGCAAAGAGTTGCTCCTCAACCTACTGAACCTATTGAAAATATTTACTTTGAGATTCCTTCGGGTATGATAGAGAAACAACCAGCTAATCCATTTGCAGGAGATGGGACATTGCATCCCGATTTACACCTTATCTTTGTGGATGAAGTTTGTGGATTATTTAAGCTTGTAGGTATTCCCGATGATGTTGTCAAAAGGAAGGTCTTCCCTTTATCTTTGGAGGGAGATGCATTGACATGGTATAGGCTATGTGATGATACGGGATCTTGGAATTATAAACGATTGAAGTTGGAATTTCACCAGAAGTTCTATCCTATGCATCTTGTTCATCGTGATCGTAATTACATATATACTTTCTAGCCTCGTGAAGGAGAAAGCATCGCTCAAGCTTGGGGGAGGCTTAAGTCAATGTTATATTCATGGCCCAATCATGAGCTCTCCAGAGGAATGATTATCCAAAAATTTTATGCTCGTCTTTCTCCCAATGATCGCAACATGCTCGATGCTTCCTATGCTGGTTCTTATATGATGAAGACTATTGAATTCAAATGGGACTTATTGGAAAGAATTAAACTCAACTCTGAAGATTGGGGTTCCGACGATGGTAAGGAGTCAGGTATGACACCTAAGTTTGATTGTGTTAAATCTTTTATGGATACCGATGCTTTTCGTGATTTAGCGCTAAATATGGACTTGACTCTGAGATAGTAGCTTCCTTCTGTGAATCTTTTGCTACTCATGTTGATCTCCCTAAGGAGAAGTGGTTTAAATATAATCCTCCCATTGAAGTAAAAGTAGTTGCACCTATTACAGTTGAAGAAAAGACTATAACCTATAGTGATCTTATTGTTCCTACTACTTATGCTGAGAAACCTCCTTTTCCTGTTAGGATAAAGGATCATTCTAAAACTTCGACTGTTGTTCGTAAGAGTAATACTAGGACTATACACCTCCTGAGCAAATCAAAGTTGAACCTAGTATTGCTATGGTTAAAGATCTCTTGGATGATGATTTAGATGGGCATGTTATTTATTTCTGTGGTGTGACTGCTAATATTGTTATACCAGATACTAAGATACCTAGACCTGTGGTAGGCATGCCTATTATTTCTGTTAAAATAGGAGATCATTGTTATCATGGTTTATGTGATATGGGTGCTAGTGCTAGTGCAATACCCTATGACTTATATAAAGAAATTATGCATGATATTGCACCCGTTGAATTGGAAGGTATTGATGTTACTATCAAGCTTGCCAATAGAGATACTATTTCACCAATTGGGATTGTTAGAGATGTTGAAGTCTTGTGTGGGAAGGTTAAATATCCTGCTGATTTTCTTGTTCTTAGTTCCCCACAAGATGATTTTTCTCCCATTATTTTTGGTAGACCCTTCTTAAATACAGTTAAGGCTAGGGTTGATTGTGACAAGGATACTGTCACAATTGGCTTAGAGGGTATGTCTCATGAGTTTAGTTTTGCTAAGTTTTGTAGACAACCTTGTGATAGAGAATCACCTAGTAAGGATGAGATTATTGGTCTTGCTTCTATTGCCGTGCCTCCTACTGATCTGTTAGAACAATATTTGCTAGACCATGAAAATGATATGTTTATGAAAGAAAGAAGGGAAATAGATGAAGTGTTCCTTCAACAGGAACCTATGCTGAAACACAACCTACCCGTTGAAATTCTAGGGGATCCCCCTCCACCCAAGGGTGATCCCGTCTTTGAACTCAAACCATTACCTGATAATCTTAAGTATGCTTATCTTGATGAAAGGAAAATATATCCTGTTATTATTAGTGCTAACCTTTCAGAGCAAGAAGAAGAAAGATTATTGAAAACTCTAAAGAAGCACCGTGTTGCTATTGGATATACTCTGGATGATCTCAAGGGCATTAGTCCCACGTTATGCCAACACAAAATTAATTTGGAGGACGATGCCAAACCAGTTAGAGCTCCTCAACGACGACTTAATCCTAAGATGAAAGAAGTGGTAAGAAAGGAGATACTAAAGCTCCTTGAGGCAGGTATAATCTATCCCGTTGGTGATAGTGATTGGGTAAGCCCTGTCCATTGTGTTCCTAAAAAGGGAGGTATTTCTGTTGTACCTAATGATAAAGATGAATTGATCTTGCAAAGAAATATTACAGGTTATAGGATGGTAATTGATTTTCATAAATTAAATAAAGCCACTAAAAAGATCATTACCCTTTACCTTTTATTGATCAAATGCTAGAAAGACTATCAAAACACACACATTTCTACTTTCTAGATGGTTATTCTGGTTTCTCTCAAATACCTGTGTCAGCGAAGGATCAATCAAAAACTACTTTTACTTGCCCTTTCGGTACTTTTGCTTATAAACGTATGCCTTTTGGTTTATGTAATGCACCTGCTACCTTTCAAAGATGTATGATGGCTATATTCTCTGACTTTTGTGAAAAGATTTGTGAGGTATTCATGGATGATTTCTCCGTCTATGGATCCTCTTTTGATGATTGCTTGAGCAACCTTGATGGATTTTTGCAGAGATGCGAAGACACTAGTCTTGTCTTGAATTGGGAAAAGTGCCACTTTATGGTTAATGAAGGCATTGTCTTGGGGCATAAGATTTCCGAGAGAGGTATTGAAGTTGGTAAAGCTAAAGTTGATGCTATTGAAAAGATGCCATGTCCCAAGGACATAAAAGTTATAAGAAGTTTCCTTCGTCATGTTGGTTTTTATAGGAGGTTCATTAAGGACTTTTCTAAAATCTCTCGGCCTCTGACTAATTTATTGCAAAAAAATTATTCCTTTTGTCTTTGATGATGATTGTGTAGAAGCATTTGAAATACTTAAGAAAGCTTTGATCACTGCACCTATTGTTCAGCCACCTGATTGGAATTTACCCTTTGAAATTATGTGTGATGCTAGTGATTATGCTGTAGGTGCTGTTCTAGGGCAAAGAGTTGATAAGAAATTGAATGTTATTCAGTATGCTAGTAAGACTCTTGATACTGCCCAGAGAAATTATGCTACTACTGAAAAAGAATTCTTAGCAGTCGTGTTTGCATGCGATAAGTTTAGACCTTATATTGTTGATTCCAAAGTTACTATTCACACTGATCATGTTGCTATTAAATATCTTATGGAAAAAAAGATGCTAAGCCTAGACTTATTAGATGGGTTCTCTTGCTTCAAGAATTTGATTTGCATATTTTTGATAGAAAGGGGGCTAAGAACCCCATTGCGGACAACTTGTCTAGGTTAGAGAATGTTCTTGATGACCCAGTGCCTATTAATGATAGCTTTCCTGATGAACAATTAGCGGTCGTTAATGCTTCTCATACTATTCCTTGGTATGCTGACTATGCTAATTACATTGTTGCTAAATTTATACCACCTAGTTTCACATACCAGCAAAAGAAAAGGTTCTTTTATGATTTAAGACATTACTTCTGGGATGACCCACACCTTCATAAAGAAGGAGTAGATGGTGTTATTAGACGTTGTGTACCTGAGCATGAACAGGAACAGATCCTATGCAAGTGTCACTCTGAATCCTATGGAGGACACCACGCTGGAGATATAACTGCACATAAGGTACTGCAATCTAGTTTTTATTGGCCTACTCTCTTCAAAGATGCTTGTAAGTTTGTCTTATCTTGTGATGAATGTCAAAGAATTTGTAATATTAGTAGACCTCAAGAAATGCCTATGAATTATTCCCTTGTTATTGAACCGTTTGATGTTTGGGGCTTTGATTATATGGAACCATTTCCTGCCTCTAATGGTTATACACATATTTTAGTTGCTGTTGATTACATTACTAAGTAGGTAGAAGATATTCCAACTAGTAGTGTTGATCATAACACTTCTATTAAAATGCTTAAAGAAGTTATTTTTCTGAGGTTTGGAGTCCCTAGATATCTTATGACTGATGGTGGTTCACATTTTATTCATGGTGCTTTCCGTAAGATGCTTGCTAAGTATGATGTTAATCATAGAATCGCATCTCCTTATCATCCGCAGTCTGGTGGTCAAGTAGAGTTGAGCAATAGAGAGCTCAAATTAATTTTGCAAAAGACTGTGAATAGATCTAGAAAGAATTGGTCTAAAAAACTTGATGACACATTATGGGCCTATAGAACTATATACAAAAATCATATGGGTATGTCTCCGTATAAGATGGTTTATGGAAAAGCATGTCATTTACCTCTAGAACTTGAACATAAAGCATATTGGGCTATTAAAGAGCTCAACTATGACTTCAAACTTGCTGGTGAGAAGAGGTTATTTGATATTAGCTCACTTGATGAATGGAGAACCCAAGCCTATGAGAATGCCAAGCTTTTCATAGAAAAGGTCAAACGATGGCATGATAAAAGGATACAAAAGTGTGAGTTTAACATAGGTGATTATGTGTTATTATTCAACTCTCGTTTAAGATTTTTTGCAGGAAAACTTCTCTCTAAATGGGAAGGTCCTTATGTTATCGAGGAGGTCTATCATTCCGGTCCCATAAAAATCAACAACTTGGAAGACACAAGTCCGAGGGTGGTGAACGGTCAAAGAGTTAAACATTACATCTCAGGTAATCCCATCAACGTTGAAACTAATATTATTGAGACCGTAACCCCGGAGGAATACATAAGGGACACTTTCCAGAACGTTCCAGACCCCGAAAAGGAATAGGTATGTGGTACGGTAAGTAAACCGACTCCAAAACAATTCTAATGGCAATTTTTATCAGTTTTGGAATATTTAAGAATTTTAGGAAGAAAGAAGTAGTCCGGGAAGGACACAAGGCTTCCACGAGGGTGGAGGGAGCGCCCACCCTTCCTAGGCGCACCCCCCTGTCTGGTGGCCACCTCGTGTGCTTCCCAGACTCCGTTTTCTTGCACGTTACGTATTTTGGTCGGTAAAAATTCATTATATAATCTCCCGAAGGTTTTGACCACTGTATCACACGAATATCCTCTGTTTTCGGTTAGAGCTGTTTCTGTTTCAGATCTATAGCATCATGACATCGCCCTCCTTCAACAATGAAGACAAGTATGCTTGGCTATTGAAGATAGGGCTGAAAAGAGAAGAACCGGAAGAGATCGACAAGGAGGAAGGGATCATGAAGGCCACGGAGGTTCAAGTTCCGACAGTGAAAGAAGAAGACATTCCTCAACCCTTACCTAACCTCTTTACTCCAACTGAGATTGAAGCTTTCAAGATGATTGAGTGAGCTCGCATACAGAATAAGTATCTCACACAGGAGAATATTTTCTTGAAGGATCATATCGCGGACTCAAGGGCATCATCGGCAAGTTGGAGGAGCTTTTACGCTCGATGTGCGATTATCCACCATCATCATCACCACCTCCATCACCTCCGAGGACATAATCACATGGGTATGGGCACTCCCCTTGGCAACTGCCAATCTTGGGGGAGGTGCCCCGGTATCGTATCACCATCACACTCCTATCTTTACCGTTTTATTTAGTTCGATCCTTTTAGCAGTATCTGGATCTAGTAGATTGAAGTTTTAGTATCAATTAGTTTTGAGTTCTGCTTTATGATCTCTTTATGTAATCGAGTCTGTGAGCTATCTATAATAAAGATTAGTGTTGAGTCAAGGGCTTTGCTATCTTGCTATGATCTTGAGAAAGTAGAAAGAATAAAAGAGTTCATATTGATCTTATGGATAGTAATAACTTCACACATAGAAAGTATGAGGCATAAAGGTTGTTGAGATTTGGCAAACGTAGTTTTGGTCATCGTTGCAATTAATAGGAAGTAATAAGGAAAGAGAGGTTTCACATACAAATATATTATCTTGGACATCTTTTATGATTGGGAGTACTCATTAAGTATGACATGCTAAAAGAGTTGACGTTGGACAAGGAAGACAATGTAATGGTTTATGTTTTCTCACATCTCAGTTAAAGTATATTGTCATTGAACTTCCAAACATGTTGAGCTTGCCTTTCCCCCTCATGCTAGCCAAATTCCTTGCACCAAGTAGAGATACTACTTGTCATGAGAGTCCACCATACCTACCTATGGATTGAGTAAGATACTTCAAGTAAGTTGTCATGTTGCAGGTAATAAAAATTGCTATCTAAATATGTATGACTTATTAGTTCAGAGAAAATAATCTTTATACGATCTTGTTGTGGAAGCAATAAAAGTGACAGACTGCATAATAAAGGTCCACATACAAGTGGCAATATAAAGTGACGTTCTTTTGCATTAAGATTTCATGCATCCAACCTTAAACGCACATGACAACCTCTGCTTCCCTCTGCGAAGGGCCTATCTTTTACTTTATGTTTTTACTTTATGCTTGAGTCAAGGTGATCTTCACCTTTCCCTTTTTCATTTAATCCTTTGGCAAGCTCCTCGTTTTTGAAAGATCATGATACATATATCCAATTGGATGTAAGTTAGCATGAACTATTATTGTTGACATCACCTAAAGGTGAATATGTTGGGAGGCAACACAATAAGTCCCTATCTTTCTCAGTGTCTGCTGACACTCCATAACCACAAGTACCGCGTGAGTGTTAGCAATTGTAGAAGACTACATGATAGTTGAGTATGTGGACTTACTGAAAAGCTCTATTCTTGACTCTTTCTGATGTTATGATAAATTGCAATTGCTTCAATGACTGAGATTATAGTTTGTTAGTTCCCAATGAAGTTTATGAACCATACTTGACATTGTGAATTGGTTGTTATATGAGTATGAGAAATCATATGACAAAATCTATATATGTTGCTGTTATAAGAATGATCATGATGCCCTCATGTCTGTATTTTATTTTTATCGACACCTCTATCTCTAAACATGTGGACATAATTTTCGATATCGGCTTCCGCTTGAGGACAAGCAAGGTCTAAGCTTGGGGGAGTTGATACGTCCATTTTGCATCATTCTTTTTTATCAATATTTATTGCATTATGGGCTGTTATTACACATTATATCTCAATACTTATGGCTATTCTCTCTTATTTTACAAGGTTTACCATGAAGAGGGGGGATGCCGGCAGCTGGAATTCTGGCTGGAAAAGGGGGGAAACATTGGAAACCTATTATGCACTGCTCCAAAAATCCCGAAACTCCACGAAACTTATTTTTGGAATTAATAAGAATTATTGAGCGAAAGAAACACCAGCGGGGGTCCACACCCTTGCCAGGAGGGTGGAGGGCGCGCCCACCCCTACTGGGCGCGCCCCCTGTCTGATGGGCCCTGAGGGAGTCCTGGACTAGGGGGTGTCCGGATAGCCGAATTATCATCATCGGCCGGACTCCAAGACTATGAAGATACAAGATTGAAGACTTCGTCCCGTGTCCGGATGGGACTTTCCTTGGCGTGGAAGGCAAGCTTGGCAATACGGATATGTAGATCTCCTACCATTGTAACCGACTCTGTGTAACCCTAGCCCTCTCCGGTGTCTATATAAACCGGAGGGTTTTAGTCCATAGGATGAACAACAATCATACCATAGGCTAGCTTCTAGGGTTTAGCCTCCTTGATCTCGTGGTAGATCCACTCTTGTACTACCCATATCATCAAAATCAATCAAGCAGGAGTAGGGTTTTACCTCCATCGAGAGGGCCCGAACCTGGGTAAAAACATCGTGTCCCTTGTCTCCTGTTACCATCCGCCTAGACGCACAGTTCGGGACCCCCTACCCGAGATCCGCCGGTTTTGAGTCCGACATTGGTGCTTTCATTGAGAGTTCCTCTGTGTCGTCACTGATAGGCTTGATGGCTCCTTCGATCATCAACAACGACGCGGTCCAGGGTGAGACTTTTCTCCCCGAACAGATCTTCATATTCGGCGGCTTTGCACTACGGGCCAATTCGCTTGGCCATCTGGAGAAGATTGAAAGCTACGCCCCTGGCCACCAGGTCAGATTTGGAAGCCTGAACTTCACGGATGACATCCGCGGAGACTTGATCTTCGACGGATTCGAGCCACAGCCGAGCGCGCCGCACTGTCACGATCGGCATGATTTAGCTCTGCTGCCGGACAGTGCCCTGGAGGCCACACATGAGTCCGCTCAGATCCTTAATTTGGAGCCGACCTTGCAGATCGAGGACGGGTGGCTGGACACCGCCTCAGGGGCTGCAACCTCTACGGTGATGAAGCCAAATACTGACCTTGTCCCTTGTAAAGCCCGTGACTCCAAGGTGCCGGACTCCTCTCCGGACTCCGAACCTCCCGCGCCCCCTCCAATCGAATCCGATTGGGTGCCGATCATGGAGTTCACCGCTGTGGACATCTTTCAACACTCACCTTTTGGCGACATCCTGAATTCGCTAAAGTATCTCTCGCTATCAAGAGAGCCCTTGCCGTACTACGGTCAGGACGGTTGGGATGCGGACGACGAAGAAATTCAAAGCCCACCGACCACCCACTTTGTAGCCACTGTCGATGATCTAACCGACATGCTAGACTACGACTCCGAAGACATCGATGGTATGGACGACGATGCCGGAGACGACCAAGAACCAGCGCCTACTGGGCACTGGAAGACCACCTCGTCATACGACATATACATGGTGGACATCCCAAAGGATGGGAATGGCGAGGATGATGCGGAGGAAGACTCCTCCAAGAAACAGCCCAAGCGTCGGCGTCAGTGGCGCCGCTCTAAATCCCGCCACAGCAAGAATGGAGATTTCGGCACCGGAGATAATAACACCCCAGAGAGTGCCGAAGACAACCCCCTCTAGCAAGATTCAACATAGGAGGATGGAGAAGCCAGCCCTCATCCGAGAGCGACAGACGAAGAGGTAGAGGATGGTAATTACATACCTCCCTCCGGAGACGAGGCAAGCCTCGACGACGACGCATTCGTCGTGCCTGAGGATCCCGTCGAACAAGAGCGTTTTAAACGCAGGCTTATGGCCACGGCAAACAACCTAAAGAAAAAGCAGCAACAGCTTAGAGCTGATCAAGATCTGCTAGCCGACAGATGGACAGAAGTCCTCGCGGCCGAAGAGCATGAACTCGAACGCCCCTCCAAAAGCAACCCCAAACGCAAGCTGCTCCCCCGATTAGAGGAGGAGGCATATAAACCTCCATCACCAGCGCACAATACGACTGACCGACCACCTCATGGCCGCGACAGAGAGGCCTCTAGGCCCTCCACCAGAACCGTACCCCGGCACCGCTCGAAAAGTACGAAGCCACGGGGGAATGCGCCGGACTTGCAAGACATATTAGAGGATAAGGCAAGACAATCAAGATCGATCTACGGATCGCGTGGGCGCCCCATGATGCGCGACTACCGTCGCGCTGGATACAGCAACTCCGGCCGGGCCGAACACAGTAGACAAAGCTCGCTTGAGCTACATCGTGATATAGCCCAATATAGAGGCGCCACACACCCACTATGCTTCACAGATGAAGTAATGGATCATCAAATCCCCGAAGGGCTTAAACCCGTGAACATTGAATCCTACGATGGCACAACAGACCCCACGGTTTGGATCGAAGACTATCTCCTTCATATCCACATGGCCCGCGGTGACGATCTTCACGCCATCAAATATCTCCCACTCAAGCTTAAAGGACCAGCTCAGCATTGGCTTAATAGCCTGCCAGCAGAATCAATTGGGTGTTGGGAGGACCTGGAAGACGCATTCCTTGACAACTTCCAGGGCACATATGTGCGACCACCAGATGCGGATGACCTAAGCCACATAATTCAGCAGCCAGACGAATCGGCCAGATAGTTCTGGACACGATTCTTAACAAAGAAAAACCAAATCGTCGACTGTCCGGATGCAGAGGCTCTCGCAGCCTTCAAACATAACATCCGCGACGAGTGGCTGGCTCGGCACCTAGGATAGGAAAAGCCGAAATCCATGGCAGCCCTCACATCACTCATGACCCGCTTCTGTGCGGGAGAGGACAGCTGGCTAGCCGGCAGTAACAACCTCAGCAAAAACTCTGGCAGTCTAGATTTCAAGGACCGCAATGGCAGGTCACGTCGTAACAAAAACAAACGCCGCGTTAACGGCGATAACACTGAGGATACGGCAGTCAACGCCGGATTCAGAGGCTCTAAACCCGGTCAGCGGAGAAAGCCATTCAAAAGAACTACTCCGGGTCCGTCCAATTTGGACCAAATACTCGACCGCTCGTGCCAGATACACGGCACGCCCGAAAAGCCAGCCAATCACACCAACAGGGATTGTTGGGTATTCAAGCAGGCAGGCAAGTTAATTGCCTAAAACAATGACAAGGGGCTGCATAGCAATGACGAGGAAGAGACCCGGCCGCCGAACAATAGAGGACAGAACGGTTTCCCCCCACAAGTGCGGTGGAAAACATGATATACGCAACCCACATACCCAATAGGGAGCGGAAGCGTGCACTCAGGGACGTATATGCGATGGAGCTAGTTGCCCCGAAGTTTAACCCATGGTCCTCCTGCCCGATCACCTTTGATCGAAGGGACCACCCCACTAGTATCCGCCATGGTGGATTTACCGCATTGGTGTTAGACCCAATCATCGATGGATTTCACCTCACAAGAGTCCTGATGGACGGCGGCAGCAGCCTGAACCTGCTTTATCAGGATACAGTGCGCAAGATGGGCATAGACCCCTCAAGGATTAAACCCACAAAGACGACCTTCAAAGGCGTCATACCAGGTGTAGAGGCCAATTGTACAGGCTCACCACACCGAAGTGGTCTTCGGATCCCCGGATAACTTCCGAAGCGAGGAGTTAATCTTCGACATAGTCCCGTTCCGCAGCGGCTATCACGCTCTGCTCGGATGGACCGCGTTCGCAAAGTTCAACACGGTGCCGCATTACGCATACCTCAAGCTCAAGATGCCAGGCCCTCGAGGAGTCATCACGGTCAACGGAAACACTGAACACTCCCTCCGAGCGGAGTAACACCTGCCGGTATCATGGCGAAATCTGAGCAGCCTCTTAAGGCAATTTTCGAGTCCGGCCGTTAAGCGACGGGACACGGCCAAACGCACCCAGAGTAACCTACAACAAGACCACCTGGCACGTTCCGAGCACGCGTAGCAATGCAGCCCCAACCCCAGCCCTTACAAAATTGCAAAACTGGTACTTCGCGTATATCACTACGCTCTAGAGATACAATGGGCATAGGGGGAGGGGCACGACCACCATAAGACCAGAATGCGGCTTAACCGCACCAGGGGCTCCCAAGTGTGTCACTCTTTTTCTTTCTTATTTTTTCTTACCCACAGGACTCCGTTCACCAGAGGCCCTGTCCGGCAGCAGACCTGTCGAACTCACGATGCAACGGCCAGGGAAGGAGAAAGGCTGCGACGAGTACCCAGGTGGTCTCCATTACAAGCATTAAATCCGTTTTCATACACCATTCCGCAGCCTACCCCTGGAGGGGAACATGTTTAATAGTCCTACCTCTTGCTTACCGCACTATTTGTATTGTTCTGCATTCATGGAAGTATTCCTTGAATAAACAATGCATCGCTTTTTGCTTATAATTGCATTTCTTATATATATATATATATATATATGTGTGTGTGTTCATTTATGACATGTTTCATCCGTACACTCTGGTACGGCTAAACACACCAGGGGCTTAAGTTCCCCACATTATGGTGTGATAAGTCCAAACACTTTCACAAGTGCGGCACCCCGAACTTATAGCATTATATGCATCGGCTCCGAATCATGTCTTGGGTCAATAGTTGGGTTTGCCCGGCTCCCATGTTTTGGTACCTTACGTTCCGTTATATCGGCTAAGGTAGCACTAGGAGAACCACTACGATTGCGCCCCGGTTGAGCTGGGCGAGCGCCTCAGTGGAGAAAGCTAAAACTGACCGTCATGATAAGGCGAGAGCTGGTCGCTGTTCGAGAGGTCTTTTCGAGTCCCTAAAGACTTATGCCGCTTAGAGCGAGGAACCGGCTTTTCCGGCCCAGGCGTGGATAGCGCCCCGAACTCGGTCTTCCGAACACTAGGGGCTTCGCCAAAATTTAAAATTATAGAATTCTATGGCTAAGTGAGAGTGTTCAAGCATTATAAGTCCGGTTGCCTCGTTCGTTGTGTTGAATGCCTCCCTAGATGGACATAAAAATGGGAACAAGAGCGCTGAAGTTTATCCCGAACACCCCAGCACTTGTGGCATGGGGGCTGAAGCCGACGACTTGCCATCTCTCAGATTTGATAAACGGCCGCACAGAAAATAATATTTTAAATTAACAAGCGTTGCTTAGGGCATATGAACAAAGTCTTCATCGCACAGGATAACAAACTGCGAGTCTACTCAAATATTACATCTTTGGAGCACTCACCCGCAATCAGGCGGGCACCACCCAGGACACTCTTATAATACATTTCGGGCGTACGATACTCCTTGCCCGCTGGCGGCGCGTCTGTCAGAAGCTTCTCAGCGTCCATGCTGCCCCAGTGCACTTTTGCACGGGCAAGGGCCCGACGGGCACCTTCAATGGAGGCGGAGTCCTTGACGACTTCAACCCAGGGACACGCGTCCACCAGCCGCCGCACCAGGCCGAAGTAGCTCCCAGGCATGGCCTCCTTGGGCCACAGTGAACTATGAGGCCCTTCATGGCCTGTTCGGCTACCTTGTGGAGCTCGACCAGCTGCTTCAGCTGGTCGCTAAGGGGCACCGAATGTCCGGTCTCAGCCTACTGAGACCAGAAGACCTTCTCCGTCGAGCTCCCCTCCTCGGCCCGGTAGAAAGCGGCAGCATCGAATACGCTGCGGGGCAGATATGCAAACGCTCTTGGAGAGCTCCGAATTCGAGTAAGTAATAGGTAATTCACATTCACATGCTTGCTTTGCATGAAAAATGCCTTACCCGCCGCTATCTTCTTCAACGCCTCGATTTCCTGGAGGGCCTTGTGGGCTTCGGCCTTAGCGGCTTTGGCACTCTCAAGAGCCGAGGCAAGCTCGGACTCTCGAGTCTTTGAGTCGCGCTTCATATTCTCACGCTTCTCCACGAGAGTCTGGAGCTCTTGCTGCACCTCCGCCACCCGCGCCTCCTGCTTCTCTCGATCGGCTCGCTCCGCGGCCGCATTGCGTTCGGCCGCGGACACCGCCTCCTTCAGGGTCGCCACCTCGTTCGTGGCCCCTGGAGTACCCACGTTATCCTTGTTATTTCTCTTGCAACCAAAATCCTTTTCTGTAAGGTACAAATTTAATACGGTGTTACTCACCTTCCTTGTCCTTGAGCTGCTTCTTGGCACGGCCGAGCTCGCTCTCGGACTGCTCGAGGTTCTGCTTCAAAGCATCGACCTCCGCAGTCAGTGCGGCAGAGGTCAGCAGCACAACCTGCAATCCCATATTGACATATTTTTTAGACCTCCTGCGTATATCTTTTTAGATCCTCAGTCCGGCTTTATTTTCCGAACACCAAACCGAGCATCAGGGGCTGCTGTCTATGTGGTATTATATTACATATCTTAAATTTCATACCTCAAAGACTGTTAGAAGGCTGCCGCAGGCTTCGGTCAGCCCGCTCTTGGCGAGCTGAACCTTCCGAATCACCGCACTCATGATAGTGCAGTGTTCTTCTTCGATGGAAGCGCCATTGAGCGCCTCCAACAAGTTATCCAGCGCCTCCGGTTGGACGGAGGCCGCCGGTGTCACAGTCTTGCCCTTCTTACGAAGGGGCCGCCTGCCGGACTCCGGAACCACTGCAGGTTCCGATGGGGAGTCCGGTGCGAAGTCCGGGAGGTTGCCCTGTGGCACCTCCGGAGCCTCCCCCTCCTGGTGGGTCCCCTCCTGGGATCCCACCTCGGCGTCGTCAGCATCACGAGGAGTGGAGGCGGTCGGAAGGGAATCCATATCTGACGTACACAAGGACCCGCTCGATGAAGCGGGAAGATCGTCCTTGGCCGGACTACAGGTTGTATGCGGCATTAGAAAGACACCGCATGGCAAAAAGAAAAATTATAAATCATCTAAGAATCCGGATACTTACGATCTTGCCAGGGGCTTGGCCCTTGAGGGCCACTCCTCGTCACCGTCGTCGGCGTTGGCGGAGCATTCCGGAGGAAGGGTCCTTCCCTTCTTGGACCCTTCGGCCTCCCTCGTTTGGGAGGCCTTCCTCTTCTTCTCCCCCCTGCTGGGGGAGATGCCTCTTTCTTCTCCTCCTCGTCGTCAAGGGAGGAGTCCGCCTCGGAGTCATCGGACGATGAGTCCGATACCACCAGGCACCTGGAACTCCTTCGGGTTCCCGTGGCCTTCTTCTAGGCCTTCTTCTCCGGCACTACGTAAAGTGCCGGGACCAGCAGCCCTGTCAAACGGGCGTCCGCTGGGTCTTCTGGAAGGGGAGCCGGACAGTTAACCTGTCCGGACGTCTTCTGCCAGTCCTGTTAAAGGCATTGGGAGTTTAGATCCCACATCGAGTCAAACTATGAAAAGCAAATGTCCCATAAAGGATAACATAGCTTACCTCGCCAGCCGGACGTTGCGTGCTGAATCCGCGAGCTTCGGTAGCGGATGCGGGAGCTTCGGCGCCCTTGAACAGCACCCTCCAGGCAGCTTCGTAAGTAGTGTCGAAGAGCCTTCTCAAGATCCTGTGCTGGGCCGGATCAAACTCCCACAAATTGAAGTCCCGTTGCTGGCAGGGGAGAATCCGGCGGACGAGCATGACCTGGATCACATTGACAAGCTTAAGCTTCTTGTTCACGAGTGGCAGAGACGGGGATCGAGTCGGTCAGCTCCTCCAAACTACCCCAAAGCAAGCCCTTCTCTTTCCAGGAGGTGAGCTGCATGGGGATGCAAGATCTGAACTCGGGGGCCGCTGCCCATTTAGGGTCGGGCGGCTCGGTGATGTAGAACCACCCCGATTGCCACCCTTTGACAGATTCCACGAAGGCACCCTCGAGCCAAGTGACGTTGGGCATTTTGCCCACCATGGCGCCTCCGCACTCCGCTTGGCTGCCCTTCACAACCTTCGGCTTGACATTGAAGGTCTTTAGCCACAAGCCGAAGTGGGGCTGGATGGAGAGGAAGGCCTCACACACGACGATAAACGCCGAGATGTTGAGGGTGAAGTTTGGAGCCTGATCGTGGAAGTCCAGGCCGTAGTAGTACATGAGCCCCCGGACGAAGGGGTGGAGTGGAAAGCCCAGTCCGCAGAGGAAGTGGGGGGGGGGGAATACGACCCTCTCATGGGGCCTGGGGGTGGGGATGAGCTGCCCCTCGCCAGGCAGCCGGTGCGCGATGTCGCTGGACAGGTATCCGGTGCTGCGCAGCTTCTTGATGTGCCCCTCCGTAACGGAGAATGCCATCCACTTGCCTCCCGCTCCGGACATGGCTGCAGAAGGTTGAGGTGAGATGTGCGGACTTGGGCGCTGGAGCTCGAGTGCGCGGAGATGGATAAGCAAAGGAGGAAGAAGGCGTAGGCAAAGGAGGTGGATCCTTATCCCCTTATATATGGGCGGATGAAACTATGCGTCCCTACTAGCCTGGTAAAACTCGCTTATCTCCCAAGCGCCGCAATCAATGGCGCGGTTGGGTTACCCACGTCCGTATTGATGGGAATCCCGGAATAAGGGGAACGCGATCTCTGCTTCGACAAGACGTGCCAAGGAAACTGCTTCGCTAAACGCGCTGAGGTGGTATAATAAAAACGATTCAAGTAAAGGCTTGGTAGTGGTGTGACGTCACGCCAAAAATACGTCAGCAGATTGAACTTGTGTACATATTATTCTCTCTACGGTGGAATGTGGAATTTATTTTACAGAGCCGGACACTATCCTGGCGTTCACAATCTTCTATGAATTATTCGGAGGAGGAACCCGCCTTGCAATGCCGAAGACAATATGCGCGCCGGACTCGTTGTCATTGAAGCCTGGTTCAGGGGCTACTGAGGGAGTCTTGGACTAGGGGGTGTCCGGATAGCCGAACTATCATCATCGGCCGGACTCCAAGACTATGAAGATACAAGATTGAAGACTTCGTCCCGTGTCCGGATGGGACTTTCCTTGGCGTGGAAGGCAAGCTTGGCAATACGGATATGTAGATCTCCTACCATTGTAACCGACTCTGTGTAACCCTAGCCCTCTCCGATGTCTATATAAACCGGAGGGTTTTAGTCCATAGGATGAACAACAATCATACCATAGGCTAGCTTCTAGGGTTTAGCCTCCTTGATCTCGTGGTAGATCCACTCTTGTACTACCCATATCATCAATATCAATCAAGCAAGAGTAGGGTTTTACCTCCATCGAGAGGGCCCGAACCTAGGTAAAAACATCGTGTCCCTTGTCTCCTGTTACCATCCGCCTAGACGCAAAGTTCGGGACCCCCTACCCGAGATCCGCCGGTTTAACACCGACAGGCCCCCTGGTGGCCCTTCGGTGTCCATCTTCTGCTATATGAAGGCTTTTACCCTGGAAAAAATCGTGGGCAAGCTTACGGGACGAAACTACGCCACCACGAGGCGGAACCTTTGCGGAACCAATCTAGAGCTCCGGTAGAGCTATTCTGCCGGGGAAACTTCCCTCCGGGAGGGGGAAATCAACACCGTCGTCATCACCAATGATCCTCTCATCGGGAGGGGGTCAATCTCCATCAACATCTTCACCAGCACCATTTCCTCTCAAAACCCTAGTTCATCTCTTGTATCCAATCTTGTATCAAAACCACAAATTGGTACCTGTGGGTTGCTAGTAGTGTCGATTACTCCTTGTAGTTGATGCTAATTGGTTTACTTGGTGGAAGATCATATGTTCAGATCCTTAATGCATATTATTACCCCTCTGATTATGAACATGAATATGCTTTGTGAGTAGTTACGTTTGTTCCTGAGGACATGGGTGATGTCTTGCTATTAGTAGTCATGTGAATTTGGTATTCGTTCGATATTTTGATGAGACGTATGTTGTCTTTCCTCTAGTGGTGTTATGTGAACGTCGACTACATGACACTTCACCATTATTTGGGCCTAGAGGAAGGCATTGGGAAGTAATAGGTAGATGATGGGTTGCTAGAGTGATAGAAGCTCAAACCCTAGTTTATGCGTTGCTTCGTTAGGGGCTGATTTGGATCCATATGTTTAATGTTGTGGTTAGGTTTACCTTAATACTTCTTTTGTAGTTCCGGATGCTTGCAATAGGGGTTAATCATAAGTGGCATTCTTGCCCAAGTAAGGGCAGCACCCAAGCACCGGTCCACTCACATATCAAATTATCAAAGTACTGAACTCGAATCATATGAGCGTGATGAAAACTAGCTTGACGATAATTCCCATGTGTCCTCGGGAGCTCTTTCCTCATTATAAGAAATTGTCTAGGCTTATCCTTTGCTACAAAAAGGATTGGGCCACCTTGATGCACTTTATTTACTTTATTTACTTGTTACTCGTTACAATTTATCTTATCACAAAACTATCTGTTACTTACAATTTCAGTGCTTGCAGAGAAAACCTTACTGAAAACCGCTTATCATTTCCTTCCGCTCCTCGTTGGGTTCGACACTCTTACTTATCGAAAGGACAACGATAGATCCCCTACACTTGTGGGTCATCAGGAACATGCGCGTAATACTTTATTTTTGATGACTTGTAGATTTTTGCAATAAGTATATGAGTTCTGTTGACTAATGTTGAGTCCATGGATTATACGCACTCTCACCCTTCCACATTGCTAGCCTCTCTTGATATTGCGCAACTTTCGTTGGTACCATACACCCACCATATACCTTCCTCAAAATAGCCACCATACCTATCTATTATGGAATTTCCATAGCCATTTCGA
Source organism: Aegilops speltoides (assembly GCA_021437245.1). Lineage (NCBI taxonomy): Eukaryota > Viridiplantae > Streptophyta > Magnoliopsida > Poales > Poaceae > Aegilops > Aegilops speltoides. The sequence continues at coordinate 486,655,656 of CM038145.1, forward strand.
GATATATTGCCATGCAACTTTCCACCGTTCCGTTTATATCACACGCATCATCATTGTCATATTGCTCTTTGCATGATCATGTAGTTGACATTTGTAACATCCCAAATTTTCAATTTCGAATGTTATACATAGGCCATCCATGTATATCATATTTTTTTGCATTTCCGCTCCGCAATCCTCGAAATCCTAAGCAACTCAAGGACCCTCGGAGAGAGTTGGGGATTTTCCGGTTTTCATATTTGATTCCTATCAAATAGTGAAACGAGGATTTTTGATTTTAATTATTTTTCTCTTTGAAAAATATTTCTTATAAAAATATATGAGAGGAGATAATATGACTTCTCCAAAACAATTGAAATATTGGAGGAAAAATGTTAAAATCATTTGTTTGATTTTATTTGAGTTTATTTGGATTTTATTTGCAATAGAAATATTGCACGTTTTCAAAAATTGCATTTTAGGGCCAAGAAAATGTTCATCTCGTTCTAAATATTTTATTTAGATGGTGACAATTTGTTTTGGCATTTTTAGGTTTTTATTTTATTTTCTAGGATTTAATTTCTGTCAGCAAAATTATTTATAAAAGAAAGAGTTCATGATTGGGCGAAACCCAGCCAGCCGCAGCCAAGAACATAACCGCGCCGCCGCCTCTGCGTCTTGTGCGCCGCCCGCCGCCACTCGGACAGAGTCCGAGCCGGACTCCGCCTCCGCCGTGCCTTGCCCCCTCCTCCAAGTCGCCGCCCCCCCCCTTTATATGTGCCGCCCGAGCCCCCCACCACCACCAACCACTGCCGCCCCGAGCCACCACCACCGCCCGTGCCTGCCGCCTGCCGCCGCCGCTTGCCACGCCGCCGCCAAGCCCCGCCGCCCAACCCCGCCTTGCCGGAGCCCCTCACCGGAGGTACCGCGCCGGATCCTAGCCGCCGGTTTTTTTAAACCGTTCATTTTTTTAGAAACCTTAGTTTGGTTTTTTTGATCGGTTCGCCGGTGTTTCTCGGTTCGACTATTTAGTGGACGTTCGTCCGTACGTTCGTCTAACGAACGGTTTTCTTCCGTTAGTTACAGATAACAAACACTCGTTCGTTAGTCTGTTCGTCAGTTTTTTTTATCGGATTTATCTACGATTATTTTCAGTCGTGATTTCTGATCCGATCTTAGTTTCTGTTTATCTTTTCGCTCGTTAGTCGGAATCAGTTGATTCAAACGCCTAGAGTTTCGTCTCGAGACCCTCTTTCTGTCTAGTCAACTTAAACAAGATTTTGATACTGTAAAATTTGACCCTAGTTCAGATTAGTAAATGGATCTTGTTTCTTTCATTGTTCGAGTTTTGTTGCTGCGTTTGATTTGATTCTTTTTGCAAACCGGGGTTCTTAAGTTGAACTTTCTGTTCAATCTATTTTATTTGAAGTTTTGCTCATGCACCTCTGCTAATTGCTTATGTATGTTATTGTTTGTTTGCGATAGAATTCCCGGAGTGCGAAGCATGTTCTACCAGTCTCTATGATTCACGGATCGTCAGCAAGGCAAGTAACACATTGATCATACTCTTTTCATACCCACTTTTTATTGCATTAGTCCAATCCCCAAACATTGCATGATTAGGATGTCAATAATTTGTTGGTTGGGAAGTAGTTGCTGAGGTAGAACCTATTGCCCTATTACTATCAAACCCTGGGAGTTATTTCTACGCGTTGCTTATATTGCTATGCTATGCTCATAGACGTGGTTTGGGTTTGAGTGTATCCATGAAAGAAGTGAGATTGTTAACTAATGGTTTATTTAAGGTGGCAACATAAATTCGCATCTGGGTGGATTGAGGCACCTTGGGAACCCAGTGTTGTCTGTATTTTTTCTGGAAATCCCGGGGTGCCCGTGTGATCTTCCTATGGACCGCCACCCAGGCTTAAAGGGAACTGAGATGATTCATGCTAGAAACTTCTGTGTGCAGCCACAAGCTACTATGGGCTCTAGCATAGCTGAGTAAGTTACATGAAGCTCTCAAAGAGGTAGATCAGCAGGTAGTGGGTTTTGTAGGTTTGGTATGGTCTACCCAGAGTAGGGAGTTAATGTTTCTGAAAGACTATGTCTCGGTCATCCGTTTCTCAAACACTGTGCAGTGCAAGAAATCTAACAGAAGCAATCGAGTCTTGTGGGGGAAAAGTGCGCAAACCTCTGCAGAGTGTACAATCTAATCATGGTTAGCCGTGTCCCCGGTTATGGACAATCTTGAGTACCTAGTACTTGGGTTATCACATGTATCTCATCACTCTTAATTAATATTGTCGGGTTGTTAATTACTTTAATTTGGGATTGAGTTGGGGTTATACCTTCTCAATGTTTCCACCACCATGATAGTTAAATTAAAATTTATTCCTTTGTTGTACGAAAAAATTTGCTTTTCGCAAAACTGTAACCATAGAGCATTCCACCAGCCAAATATGCATGTAGTGATAGCATTATTCTGTTCTTGCTCTACTGTGTTATATTGCCGGCATATTCCATGTCTTGACCCGTTTCGGGCTGCAACGTATTATGTTGCGGGCTTTTCAGAACGAGTAAGGTTCGTTAGGTCGTTGCCGTGCAGCTCAGCTATGCCGTTGGAGTTGATGGACTCACTTTATCTTCCAAGCCTTCCGCTGTTATCGCATTAGATGGCCTTAAGCCATATTATTGTAATAAGTTGTCCTTTGAGACATTCGATGTAATAAGTGTGTGATTGCTACTCTGTTATAAATCCTTGAGTAATCGTGCGTGTCAAGACATTCGATCCAGGATGACACTGAAGCACAGAGACTTGACCTTTTGAGGTCGGGTCGCTACAAGATGGTATTAGAGCACACGCTGAGTGTAGGACACGACCACTAAGATAAACCATAGGTCGCTCTTCTCTACTCATTTCTGACTCCTCTCCTTTTTCTACTCCTTAGGATGACGGAGGTGAAGAACAAGTTTGCGCAACCGGAGGAGGACACACCTTTTGCACGTCACTTGAAGGGAGCCACTAGGTACTTGAACATTGGAATACCAAGTTTCACCGGGACGTACAACGCCACCTTACCGGAAGAGGAGCGCTGGATGATTCAAGTACAAGTTCCAGGAAGGACGTTCTCGCCAACTTCTAAACCTATAGAATTTTCCTTCGATGCACCAACCTGGAGTCTAGGCAAGAGTATGGCTGCCTACATTACCATGGGACGCATTGGAGAAGTCTACCACAGGGAACTCAAGGACACTACCTATCAAATATGTGGGCGCCGAGACGATCAATGGGAAATAATCAGCACCAGGAAGGATAGATCCATTGCAGCTTTTATCCAGGAGCTAAACCAGCACATTCGACATCAGGAGAACCAGATGTGCGCAGACATGATGGAATTGAAGAAGGCAAAGACTAGGATCATCGAGCTAGAGGAAGAACTCAAGTTCACACGCGATGGATATGAGGAGGAAATCAAGACACTACTGGAGAAGAACGACGACCTGGTTAAGAAGATCGGAATATTCATGGGAGGACCAACACCGGGAGAAGAATATGACGACCCCACTTGCCCGGACAACTACATCATCATCGACGACACCGATTCTGATCCTAGTGATGATGACTTTGAAGGCAAAGCTGGAGCTGACATTATGGAGTCTTCCACCGATCAAAATTTCTAGATGACCACCATATATTAGTAGTATTCCCCATGTATTTAGTAGTAGCTGAGCACTTTTGCGATAGCTCTAGACCGTTTGTATGCCCTTGCTTGATTGATTGAGTGAAATGATTGTGTTTGTCTCATGTGCATATGGGTAGTTCTTTCTCGCTGCACCTTTTTCTATTCTAATCTCTTCCATCTAAACCCATTAGACGCCTCCGAGACGTGACACCGATTTTGCTTTCCCACCGGAGCTCACCCAGTTGATCCAGCAGCAGAATGCTTTGATGCAATTGCTAGTTCAGAACCAGGGCAACAACAACAACAACAACAATAACCCTCCACCAGTGGACAACCTAGCCCGTTTTCTAAGGTTACAGCCGCCGGTGTTTTCCAGTAGCACCGAGCCAATAGTTGCTGATGATTGGCTACGCCATATTGGAAGGGAGTTGACCACCGCAGGTTGCACAGATGCGGAGAAGGTGCGCTTTGCCGCACACCAATTGGATGGACCTGCAGCATCATGGTGGGAGAATTTCACAGCCACCTATCCTATCGACACTGTCACATGGGCTCAGTTTCAGCAGGCTTTTCGAACTGCCCATGTTTCGACTAGAGCTATGAAGATGAAGAAGCGGGAGTTTCGCAATTTACGCCAGGGGAACCGTACTGTTGGCCAGTACGTGGATGATTTTAGCAAGCTATCACGCTATGCCCCTGATGATGTGGGCCACGGATGCATGACAAGGTGAGAAGTTTATGGAAGGGTTGAATGATGAGATGACCATGCAGTTGATGGTGGCAACCTTCAAGAACTACCAGGAGTTGGTAGATAAGGCTCTTATGATTGAAGGGAAGTAACAACAGATTGAGAGCCGTAAGGGGAAGTATGGACAAGGGAAGTATAACTCAAGAGCTCAGCAGAAGCCTCGATTAACCCCGAATTTGGGAGGACTTGTTCATAACCATGGAGGTCACACCCACACTGGAGGAGGATCGCATAACCACAATGGTGCTAAGAATGGAAATGGGAACGGAGCTAACAACCATCAGAATCGCTCCAATCCAGCCACACCCGCCAAAAGAGACCTAAGTCTAGTTACTTGCTTTAAGTGCGGGAAGACAGGGCACTATGCCAATGATTGCCCTGAAGGAAGGAATGGAAACGGAAATGGGAGTGCTAGGAAGAAGCCTAATCCATTCAACAAAGGACAAGTGAACCACGTTAACATGGAGGAGGTTGAAGAGCAGCCGGACGCGGTAATAGGTAAGTTTTTGGTTAAGTCATTTACCGCTCTTATTCTTTTCGATACTGGTGCATCGCATTCATACATATCAAGGGGATTCGTGGATAAGTTTAAACTACCAACCCAAACCCTGAGGACCCCTATTTGAGTGAGCTCGCCTGGAGCAGAGTATATGGCTAGCCGATGGTGCAACCAGATACCCCTAACCATTGGTACCCATGTTTTTTTGTCTGACCTAATTATCTTGGAGTCACAAGGATTGGATGTGATATTAGGTATGGACTGGATGTCAAAGTATGGAGGAAGTATTGCCTGTGCTAGTAAGTCAATTTATCTCACCACCACGGAGGGGAAAAGGATTAAGTACGTATCTAGGCATGTGCCTAGGAGGAGCCAAGTGAATGCCCTCACAGGTGTTGTGCAGGAGGAAGTGCATGTAGTAAAGGATTACCCGGATGTTTTCCCAGAAGAGTTACCAGGCATGCCACCGGATCGAGAAATTGAGTTTTTGATAGAGCTATTGCCAGGTACAGGGCCAATATCCAAGAGAACCTATCGTATGCCCGCAAATGATCTGGAGGAAATTAAGAAACAGATCAAGGAGTTGTTGGAGAAAGGATATATTCGAAGGAGTTCATCACCTTGGGGAGCTCCAGTACTTTTGGTCGAGAAGAAGGATAAAACCCTAAGGATGGTTGTTGATTATCGAGCCTTGAACAAAGTCACGATTAAGAACAAGTACCCACTGCCGATGATGAATGATCTGTTTGATCAGCTGCAAGGAGCTAAGGTGTTTTCGAAGATTGATCTACGATCAGCATACCATCAGTTGAAGATCCGAGAGAACGATATACGAAAGATAGCGTTCACCACGCGATATGGATTATATGAGTATACAGTCATGTCGTTTGGACTGACAAACACCCCTGCCTATTTCATGAGCATGATGAACAAGGTGTTCATGGAGTATTTGAACAAGTTTGTTGTGGTGTTTATCGATGATATTATGGTATACTCGAAGAATGAAGAGGAGCACAAGGAGCATTTGCGATTAGTTCTCGAGAAACTCAGGGAACACCAGTTATACGCCAAGTTCAGCAAGTGCGAATTTTGGTTGAAGGAAGTTGGATTTCTTGGGCATGTTATATCAGGAGAAGGTATAGCAGTAGACCCTAGCAAGGTTCAGCCAGTCACTGAATGGTTGGCACCCACTTTAGTTGGCGAGATCCGCAGTTTCCTTGGACTCGCGGGATACTATCAGAGATTCATTGAGAATTTTTCCAAGCTTGCAAAGCCAATGACTGAACTATTGAAGAAGGATACTAAATTTATATGGACAGAAGATTGCGAGGCAAGTTTTCAGGAGTTGAAGAAACGTTTGACTACAACCCCAGTGCTAACATTGCCAGATATACATAAGGAGTTTCAAGTGTATTGTGACGCCTCTCGCTTGGGACTTGGATGTGTGCTTATGCAGGACGGAAGAGTTGTTTCGTATGCCTCACTACAACTAAAACCCCATGAGTTGAACTATGCCACGCATGATTTGGAGTTAGCAGCCATAGTGCATGCATTAAAGACTTGGAGACATTACCTTATTGGAAACCGTTGTGATATGTACACGGATCATAAGAGTTTGAAGTATATTTTCACGCAAAAGGAGCTGAATCTTAGACAGAGGAGATGGTTGGAACTTATAAAGGATTACGATATGAAGCTACACTATCATCCAGGAAAAGCCAATGTTGTAGCAGACGCTTTGAGCCGGATGAGTTATGCCAATATCCTTGAAAGTAAGGGATTGCCAAAGGAGTTAGCTGAGGATATAATGGAACTTCGATTGCAGATTGTTCCAAGAGGTTTCGTTGCAACAATAGAGGTTCAGTCAACCTTGTTGAACAAAATTTGAGAAGCTCAGAAGGAGGACAAAGAGATTGCCGAGATAAAGGAGAAGATGAGCAAAGGAAAGGCCAAAGGTTTTCGCGAGGATGAGCACGATACGTTATGGTTTGAGGACCGAGTTTATGTGCCCAACAACCCAGAGATCAGGAAGTTAATACTTCAGGAGGCTCATGACTCACCATACTCGATACACCCCGGAAACACCAAGATGTATTTGGATTTAAAAGAACGTTTCTGGTGGACTGGTATGAAGAAGGATATCGCCGAGTATGTAGCCGTATGTGATGTATGTCAGAGAGTGAAGCCGGAGCATCAGAAGCCAGTAGGACTGTTACAGCCTATGCCGATACCCGAATGGAAGTGGGGTAAACTTGGCATGGACTTTATAACCGGACTACCCAGGACCAAAGCAGGATATGACTCAATATGGGTAGTAGTGGATCGATTGACCAAAGTGGCTCACTTTATCCCAGTGAAAACCACCTATACAATTGCTAAGTTGGTCAAGATATATATGTCCAGGATCGTATGTCTGCATGGAGTTCCGAGGAGCATCATATCAGATAGAGGAACCCAGTTTACTTCAAAGTTTTGGCATCAATTACACCAGACCTTGTGTCATGGATTTGTCACGGCAGATGTCCTAGCGAAAGGACTTAGTCGTGGAGCCATCATAACGGGTTTACTCGAAGGGGTTAATGCGGACACAAAGACACGAGGGTTTATACTAGTTCGGCCCCTTCGATGAAGGTAAAAGCCTACGTCTAGTTGTGATGGAATTGATGTGGTCTCGATGGCTAGGGAGCAAACAAGTTTCGCCTAGGCTCGAGTTGTGGTTGTCTGTCTTTGAACCGCCGCCGGGTCGTCCCCTTATATACATGGGTGACACCCGTCGGTCCATAAGAGTCCCAACAGGTTCATACTCGTATCCCGGTTGGTATCTCTCTATTCCTATCTTACAATACAAGTTATACATCAGGCCGGTTTACGGCTACAGGTCCTAAACCGGCTACAGGCCTGGGGCCTTCATCTGCTTATACTACTAATGAAGTTAACCCAGCCCAGGTAGGCCAGTTCACGGCCAGTAGTAATATCCCCAACACTAGGCCCCAGATTGATTTGAACTGGTTCATGTCAATCCTTCACAAAATTTTTGTCTTCGACATCTCCTGGTAATTGGTAAACCGCCATGTCGTCATCATTTCTGGTTGCTGTAAACCGGCATGACGTCATCATGAAGTTTATCATTTATAACGCCCTCCTTTATCAATAGCTCCTGGATTCGCGCGCTTGACCTAACTCTGTTGCCTTATAAATAAGACCGAAAGGTCATTTCCTTTTCTTTACCTTCGTCTCTTCTTCTTCGTCTTCCTCGCGTCGCCAGCCTTGGAGCTCCGCCGCCGCCGTCGACCTCTGCCTCGTCTTGGGCCGCTGCATCAACCTGAACGCACCAGAGTACTGCGGTATCCTTCCGCGTCTTCTCCGTTTCCAGTAAGCTTTCTTCTCTTCTTGATCTAGATCTGTTCTTAGGGGTTCATGTTCGCGCTGTGTTCGTCGCTTGCTCATACTCGTACTCTGACTCTTGAATGAATCTGTGAACCCTTGCTGTGTTTAGTAGCAATCTTTTAGCATCCGCCTATAATTTCACATCTAAGTCCATAGATCTCACGCACATACCCGCTCAATGGTTCACTTCCGTTCTGCCTCACTCTTCGGAATATTTGCTGTTTTTCTGAGCTTGCTGTAGATCCATGGCTGTAATAGGATCTTGTGAAACCTGTTTCTGCATACCTAGCTGTCCACAACTTCAATTGCTTCCGACGTTTAGGTCAGGCGGTTTAACTTACCATAGAAAAAAGTTATTAAACCGGTATATACCATTAGTCCCCTTGTTGAACCGCCAGAATCCGTATAATGCCGCATCGTAGAAAACTGGTTTATAGGTATTGCCTCCGGTTTAGTGTTGTTCAGACCAGCACCTTCTTTTATCCAACATATTCTTGAACCGGATCACCTATTTCTTGTAGATATCACCATGGCCAAACAAGTATATGAGTGCAATTGGGTTCCCTCTCGCGTCACAGAATCTCAGTTGGATGATCTAGTCCTGATCGGCGCTTTAGACAACAAAGATACGATCCACTGGAGGGTTCCTGGAAATGAATGTCCTCCCACACCTCAAGAGGGAGAGGTTGTTGTCTTTGCAGATCACTTGGCCCGGGACTTCAAACCGCCTGGTTCTAAATTTTACCGGGATGTGTTAGCCAACTTACAGCTCCGTCCACATGATATTGGCCCCAATTCCGTTACCAATTTATGTCACTTTCAAGTACTCTCTGAGGTATACCTTCAAGAGGAGCCTTCAGTCGATTTGTTTAGAGACTGCTTCCATTTAAACCGTCGCACTGAATTTACCGACGGCCCCAATACTGAATTGGGCGGTATGGCCATTCAGAAGAGGAAAGAGATCACTTATCCCCACGTCAAACTCCATACTCACCCCAAAGAGTGGAATGCAACTTGGTTTTATTGCAAAGATACCTCCCCTGACAATGAAAATCCCTTGCCTGGCTTCTGTCCGGAACGGCTCAACAACACTCACCCTTTTCCACAAAGACTAAGCGCCAAGGAGAGAATTAAATATGCTCCGCAACTGTCCAAGCTCCGAGCCTTTATGGCCAACGGTTTAACGGGAATAGACCTTGCACGCTGTTGGATATCATGGAGCATACTGCCTCTGAGCCGGCGCTCCGGTTTGATGTGCAAGTATACTGATAGCGTCGATGACCCACGCCGACACACTAAAATCCAACTCTCCGATGATGAAGTCACAGATTCTGTAAAGAAGATGTTGAATGAACCGGAGCACCTCTGCGCTCAAACCGGTCTGCTTCCTTACTGCACCACCAACAAACCGCCAGCGGTAAGATTTTAATTGCTCTATTGTTGAACCCATTATTTGCTTTATCATCGACATTAATTACTGCTGAACCAGGGTGATAATCCGTTTTGGAGCAAGAAGCTTCCACAAGACAAAATGGAGAAGGCAGGGCGGTCAACCCGGCCCAAGACCAAGGTTATCAAGAAGCCAGCTCACAAGAGGAAAACCACCGCTTCATCTGATCCAGCTATTGATGATGATGTGGGTAACCCGGACCTTGAGGTAGAACTTGATTCACTAGGCTTACTTTTTACACGCCTTATTGATGATGATGCTTGTCGACGACGCCTGAAGCCAAACAATGCGAAGTCGTTGAGGTAACTATTCTCTCTTCCGATTCAAAAATCTTGCCTTTGCCAAAATTTCGCCAGGCAAACCGGAAAGTTAAATTTTCTCATCCTCTTGCTTACTTGGATCCCAAATTTCTTATGAAGACTCAGCAACATGAAGCTCGCCACACAACCCGGCACAGCGGTCAGGTAGTTACCTCCGCCGGTTTACCAAACAGTCCGGTCCGAAAACGCCGCTCCGAGGTCTCCGACCTTTTTATTGATTTAAATCCTAAAGCGGGTTTCTTCCGTCAACCTCTTAACCCATCCGACTCCGATTATTAGGTTACTTCTCATTCATCCTCTGGTGAATCGTTGGCCACTCAGCTGCCACCACTGAAAACGGTTCTTGGGTAAGCCAGGCTGAACATACGCTTCCAGTATACTGTGTAATGGCTTATGTTGTTCCTTGACTCTTTGTTTTTCTTTCAGGGCCAAACCTAAATCGAGCAAGAAGGCCCGCCTGGATAAAGCGGCTGAAGAGGATGTCGCCCCAGAACATGACAAAGCGCCAGATCTTGAAGCATTTGCTCCTGAGGATATTCCCAATGATCCTCCTTTGCAAGACGATGCTATTCCCGAAGAAAGGCACGTTAACACTTGGTCTCTGGCGACCGCTTTGCCAGCTCCGTTCGGATTGAGAAATCCCGATCCTGGCGACAAACCGACCGCACTAACGCAAACCGGCGAGTCCAAAGATGATGATGTTGTGATTACGGTGTAGGCGCTTTGAACCGGAATCTGTCACCTTAACCAAGCATCTTGTAAAGAGGATTTTTCCGCTCTCGAACAAAGGAAAATGGGATGTTGAACTGGAGACATATGCTGCTCTGAGTGCCCAAGATCTTCATTCCGGCTATTTAAACCGGCTTTATACTAGCCGTGACTGTGAAGCTGGTCTGGTAAAGATGATGAGGGATAAATTTGAGGTAACTTACTTCTTTACTTACTGACATTGTATCAGTCCTCCTAGCCCCCAAGGGCCGGTTTGTAACCTTCGTCAAACCGGGACTTGATTATAATCCTCAACACGTTGAAATCCATCAATATAGCCCCCAAGGGCCGGTTCAACTTAGCATAATTAAACTGGGGCTCCAAGAAAAACTATCCTCAAAACATAATCTATTTATATATAAAAAGTAATTGATGGGTTCACCAGAAAAAAGAGAATAAGAAATAAATTACCACAAAAATCAGAAATATCCGACCATTAATTTAATAGACAGTAAAACGGTAACCATTAGATTATTTATATATAAAAAGTAATTGATGGGTTCACCAGAAAAAAGAGAATAAGAAATAAATGACCACAAAAATCAGAAATATCCGACCATTAATTTAATAGACAGTAAAACGGTAACCATTAGATTATTATGATTTTATATAGAAAATTACCCACCAATGCCTGTTGGAACCGCGGCCCTCTAGCTACCTCTCCTTACAATCGAACGGAGGTGGAAGAAGAAGAATGGACACAAGATTTTCCGGCCGGCGCACGAACGCCGCCACGGGCGCACGAACGCCCCAATCCTTTTCTTCCTTACAGTGGCTACATGGCTACACACCTCGGTTCTTCCCAACCTTACACTTGCGCCGGACTCACACTTAAATAGCCTAGTACGCACGCACTATAGCCAGCTGCCATGTTTGGGCCACTAACCCAACTAATCAGCTACATGCAGGCGCACACAACGGCCACAGCCACAGGACTTGGCCGCTAACAAACTTGCCTGCACATGCAAACTCAACAGTCTGCGCCACGATCTGCATGCAACGCCCACTGATGCACGTCCGCACTCCATGGCTGCCCAACTGCCCGGCCGTTGCTGCTGCTCGTTGCCAGCTTAGCGCGACCCAACCATCACCAACCGGCCACGATCAAGATTAATGCTCACAATTTCCTCCCTAATCTTGTCACGGCTCACCGTCGACCCTCGTCTTGAACGCTTTCGCCCGACGCTGACGTCCCATCTGCTCGCCGTCGCCGGAATGATGCAGCTCGCGTCGTTGTCGTCGTCACGGCCGTGACCCAGCCCGTGAACCCGACCTGGCGCATCGACACCGATCGCACCGTGCTCCGTCATGATCCCGGCGACATACGCCGAGCTCCATCTCCGCCGGCGACACACGTCTGGCGTTCCTTTGCGTCCCGCACGTCCCGCGCGCACCCGGCGCGCCCAACGAGCCCGACCGCATCAGTGTGTCCCGCACGTCCCGCGCGCATCCTACGCGCCCGACGAGCCCGACAGCACCAGACGCTCACCGCGTGCCGCATCCGCGTTCACCATGGCAGCCACCACGCCGCGCCTATGTGTCACACACCTTCCACGGTTGTCGCCCCGAGCCGTCGCGACCTCTGCGCCACCACGCAGGTCCTTCGCGACCTCCTCGTCTCCGCGACCGCCCGTTCTTCGCGCCAAGCCTCCCCCCCCCGCGCTCCGGCCAGCGCTCCCACCGCGCCGCGACGCGATCTGCGCAACCAGGTTCAGCGCCTCGACGCGGTCCACTCCCGCGGTCCCGACGCGCCCGACACGTCCAGTGCGCACCCATAACACGCACCGGTCGCGCCCGGCTCGCCGCCGCGTCTTATTGCCCTGCACCGCCGCGGCCTCCATGCCGCCATGCCGTGCTGCGCCGCCGCGCCACCACGCAGCGCCTCGGCGGCCTCCGCGGTCGCCGCACGCACGACGTCACCGCCCGCCGCATCCGCCACGCGCCATGAGAGCCATAGCGCCGCCCACCTCCATGGACCGACACACGGCCCGGAGCTCCATTGCGCAGCCGCCGGCGAGCGCCGCCACCGCCGGCACGCCTCCGGCAAGAGGCGACACCCAAGATGAAACCGGCTCATGATACCAAATGTTGGAACCGCGGCCCTCTAGCTACCTCTCCTTACAATCGAACGGAGGTGGAAGAAGAAGAATGGACACAAGATTTTCCGGCCGGCGCACGAACGCCGCCACGGGCGCACGAACGCCCCAATCCTTTTCTTCCTTACAGTGGCTACATGGCTACACACCTCGGTTCTTCCCAACCTTACACTTGCGCCGGACTCACACTTAAATAGCCTAGTACGCACGCACTATAGCCAGCTGCCATGTTTGGGCCACTAACCCAACTAATCAGCTACATGCAGGCGCACACAACGGCCACAGCCACAGGACTTGGCCGCTAACAAACTTGCCTGCACATGCAAACTCAACAGTCTGCGCCACGATCTGCATGCAACGCCCACTGATGCACGTCCGCACTCCATGGCTGCCCAACTGCCCGGCCGTTGCTGCTGCTCGTTGCCAGCTTAGCGCGACCCAACCATCACCAACCGGCCACGATCAAGATTAATGCTCACAATGCCATCGATAAGGAGTCCCCTGAACGCTAAATTATTAATAGGTAATAAAACCCTAACCATTACTTCCTCCGTAAACTAATATAAGAGCGTTTAGAATACTAAAATAGTGATCTAAACACTCTTATATTAGTTTACAGAGGGAGTAGATTGTTATGATATTATAGAGAAAATCACTGAATTAATTTTGCCCATCTCCACACAATCTCATCACAAAAGATGAAAGAGTTTCCTTCTTTCTCTCTCCCAATACGTCTCACACGATGGCACAACCCTAATAGCCGGCAAACACCATGCCACGCTGATGACACCTATGCTTTCCATTGGCCGTGAACTGATTAATGCATAAGCTAGCTTTGGAGGAGGCTGCTAGATTGATTCCTGTGGAGGTTAGCTAGCTACAACTATTTCTACGGATGTTACCTAGCTACAACAGGCCGATGTATTCTAGCTGGTTGGATAACAAACGCGGCGTTGTTTCATCAAATCATCGGAGCAAATCTACTGCTGGCCGTCGACGTATTCTCGACGGATGAGGAACGCACAGGTGATGTTTCCTTGATCAATGGAGAAAATTTTCATCTGGCTGATGTATTCTCGCCGGATGGAGAATACGTTTGTTATAATTAGACGTTTTACCAAGGCATCGATTTCTTTCTTGCAGGAGACCGGGGAAGGCAAGGCGACTATGTTTTTGATAAATCTGGTCCCAGTGTTTCTCTAATGCGGTGCTAGAGTCTCCCCATGCAGTGGTCGGAAGCTGCGCCATCGCCATAGCAATCAATGTCGTCTATCCAGCAGGATCTTCGTAGGTGAACTAGGTTGGAGTCAAATCTATGACTGACGGCAGAACGGTTCATCGGCTCATCCACACAGGACCCGGGGAAGGTCACATCTATGGCACCACGCTGGAGATCCACACCACGATGCCATTGCCCATGCGTGCATGATGCTGAACTAATCGGGGATGGGGCCTGAGAGGAGCAACGGGCACTCACAGGAGCACAACACAACAAGGCCATTGGGTACTATCAGGATTCCGGCGCCTCTGATCATCAGAAGATTAATATAATTTGCTTTGTCTGGCTAAGTGCATCAGGATCGTATCAAGATTCATTCAAAATCAGCTACTAGCAAACAGAGAAGCACTGCTCTTCTAGGAAATTATGTACGCAGGTTCTTTGCCCCTATGGTCTCACAAGATTTTTGGTAAATTTATAGCTAGCCATGAAAGCAATTGGTTCCTTGCATCCTCCATTTGACAGGTAGAACATCTTTTGACTGCTCCCCCGTACTTCTGTATAGTACAGCATACAATCTCTAGATTTGTATGTCTTTAATTATTGTTCAGTTTTATTGGTATATAGGATAATAAATCGCTGTTATCTATCCATTTTGCTCCGATAGAAAGTAATTGTTCAATGTATTGTTCAGTTTGCGTTTTTATGAATTTGATAAAATTCAGTTGTAAGTTCTAATTGGAAGGTGCTAAAGTTTTCCTGCACTTCATCCCTCTAAACGTCTATAACTAATATAAGGTGGCCTATAGCCTATTACAAGACTGTCAGCCACGCGAGTGTCCCTTCCCTGACGTCTATATGCAGATCTACGCTTCATTGTACATCCTGTTCTCCTCAACTCAACCCTTCACTGGTGTTTATCGGGAGGCTGCAAACATATGTGAAAATTGTTTGCTGGAGTAGTTTTTCTCATAAGGCGCATGCCGATCCTATAGGGTCGGGCCAGTATGATGCATGCAACGATGTGGTCTCCAAAGGTACGTTGTTGCCCTCCTAAAGATCCGGTGCACTGTGTTCTCATGACTAATACTGCCTGCTCTGTAATATTTCGAACATCTGTGTGTTTTTGCTTGATAGTGGTTATTAATCCTGGCCTTAGTTTCGCCAAAACACTTTTATCATCTTACCATATACCATGCTTATCCCAGCACGCGTGCCATTTGTTTAACCCTTCGGCTGAGAAAGATAGGACATATGTTCAGTGGTGTATCTATATCCGATTGTTTACTTGGTACCCTAATATTTTAGTCAAATGGTCAATAGACAGATAATTTGTACTCACTATTCGTTGTAATATCAGTGTAAACCATGGATGTTACATGCACACCTCCACGAGGCTAACTGTTTTAAAGTAAATTGGGTTGAGTCTTTTTCCAATGGTTTTTACTACTTCAACGGAAAAACATTCATGATGTGATGGTCAACCAAGATTCCCTGTTTAAGTAAACATCTTATGTTTCATAACGGCCCATGGTTTACCTTTCGCCATATTTTACCATACTGATATAATTTTGTGGAAGTTTCATTACTTGAGAACTAACAACTCTGAGCATATTATCTGTACTGTATTTTTAATTTCACTTGAGCGACTTTCAGTGTTAATCATTTGTTTCCAACCTTAAGTATCTTAGATTGAATTCATGGTCTTCGGTACTATGATTTATTTTGGATCCAAGTGATAATTTTGTCATATTGTGCATAGTCATCTAATTTTGTGAGATTTGAAGAATACTACAAATAGATCAATATCTTATGGTCTTTCCTACAGAAGCATAACTATTCTCTAACAATTAACAACAAAGTATCTCTATGTTATTTTTTTTATTTGTATTAGAAAAAATGTTTAGTGTCATTCTGATTTTTTTCCAATCACACATTAACTGTCAGTCTTCAGTACTTTTTTATCTTGGATTCAAGTGACAATATCCACTATTTTTTTCTTCAGGTCCAACTGGGCGCAAGTGCCTCTGTGTGGGTGCCAACATCCTACTTTCGTCTCATAAAATTAGTTTATTTGTTGTGTCACAACAAGATTTTTTTTTGCTAGATACAAAGCACTGGCAGAACAGAGAATGCTACTGCTGCAAAGCATGGTAAGGAAGGTGTCCAAGTAGAGGAATCAGTGGATGGTTGTGGCCTTGGCGTGTTTAAAACCATTCATTCCATGGATTTCCCAAATTTATGCTGAAAATTCAAGTGTAATTTAGCTAGGTACTGGAGAGATTTCGGTACACTTATTCCTAATTTGTAAGTTATCTTTTTTGGGAAATACTCCTACAATATCATAATATCATTTTCAACTAGCACATTTTCATATGGATTTTCACAAATTGGAAGCTTTATTACCCTCAGCGTATGCATCGTGGATGCATACAAACCTAAATTATTGTAGTTTTTCTTCTGTCACCCAGTATATATGCGTGCTTTAGTCTTACACCTATATTTTTTTAGGCTAGCACAAAGTAAATTTTTGGCTATTAAAATTATTTTTTGGGATTTTTGATATTTTGTTGGAACTGCAATAGATACAAATGAATTAAAGTAGTACATTATGTCTATAGATCCTCTCTTGCATTCTATATATAGTTCAATATGACCCATGCATTGATAAGTTGGACGTAGAGAGAGAGAGAGATGTGGTAAAGCAGCATGCACAATCGGTTAAAAAGATGATCTATGTGAGGAAAATAATATTATTGCTCGGTGCCTACAATTGTGTTTGATATACAAGAAGCTCCATATACATGTAAAACTAGATGATGCCCCGCGTGTTGCTGCGGTAACTTTGTTAAAGAAAGCATAAATAGTTGCTAAAAATAACAATATATAATCAAAATAAAATATAAGCTTGAAAATAAATAAAAGAAAGTCTCAAAAAATAGAATAAAACTTTGGAATTACTTTTAAAATATATTATTTTGAACAAAAATGTGAAGGATGACTGCCATGCATGTATGATGTGGCAGCGTTACATGTATAGACTAATGAAAAAATATTTGTAATTTGTAAGTGTGCTTGTGCGGCAGATTTTGCATGGCTTAGTGGGAAAAAATAATTAAATGTATGGCCTTAGTTAGGATGTCGAGGTGGACACATTGCATGTCGAGAGAATTGGAAACAACTTCTTAAGAATGTAAGATGCATGTACGGAAAGGAGGTGCTCGGTTGTTTTTGGTACCTACTAATAGATGGATGCATATGGATAAGAACATGAAAATTACTATAGTTTGTATGCCCAGTAAGCTCCTACAAGGTATTGTGCACAATAACTTATAGGTTCTCAACATACTTACAGGGTCAAGAAAGTTAGACAACATAGATTTCACACAAATTTTTATTATAAAACTTTATAAAATTCTAGCCCGCGCTTCGAGCGGGCCACTGTGCTAGTTTGATCAAATAGCCATTAGCCCCCAAGTGCCAAGTTGAATACCTGTATTGAGCTTGGGACTTTGCAATCTAGTAATATATGAAAATTGAAGGTGCATTAGCCCCCAAGTATCAGGCGTATAACTTAGTTATGTGGTTGATACTTTAATTTCTTGGACCGCTTGTTTAAAGCTAAATGCTGTCTGTATGCAGGCTGAGGTGAGAATCAAGGAGGACCGGATTGCCGATTTGCAGGAGACCTTGAAAACCCAACAGGCTGAAACAGATAAGGCAAGGGAAGAATTAACCAGCGCCTTGAGCATCGCTGAACAGCTGAAGGAAGGCTTCAAGAAAGAGCGGGCTGATTGGGCCACTGAGACGGCCGCTTTAACCAAAAGAGCTGAAAATGCTGAAGCTGCCCTTAAACCGGTGGTAGATGAGCTTACTGCCGTAAAGCGGCAAATACACTCCATGACCGCTGCGATCTTTGATAAGCTCTTTTTAGCTTCTGTGACAACTTGAACCTGCTTTAGTATAAATCAGGTTTGAGACCGTCCCTGTATTGTTGCAGGTACACGCATCGGGCACTTAGGGTCAGATGTGCGGAAGAAGCTGAAGGCTGCCTACACCTTAGTGGAACAACTGTATACCGGAGCCCAGCGAATCATCACCACAGCCTCTCATAACAACCCGACACCCTCTTTAATCCAGGACACTCTTAACAGGTTGTCAATACTTCCTGCCCGGATTGAGGAGCTGAAAAAAATCTGCAGCTCGAACCGGAGCCATTAATGCCTTGATCTGGGCAAAGGCATGGGTGCCAGATTTCGATCCTGTGGAGGCAGCTCAAGGCTATCCCAGCCTGAAGGAAGACGTCTCCGAGTTAAACGAAGATGATTTGAGGGCAATAAACCGTGCAGTGCGCCCTCTGGCTTGTCAATTAGCTGAAGAGGCAGACTTGACGCATTATCAAGCGCAATACAACGATCAGAACAAGCGAGTGCCTGCCCCAACTCTTGAAGCGGAGAATCTGATTCCTCCAATCCGTAAGCATACTTACGCTCCTGATATTGAACCGTCTTCTCTGATCCATGAAGAGGCTGTTTTCCAAGCTTTAATGGGAATCGACTGGACCACTGTTGATTTCCAGTCAATGGATAGAGACAAGGAAGCTGAAGCGGCGGAGGATGATGAGCAGGCTTGAACCTGAGGCCGGTTTAGATAGCTGTCTTTGGCATCCTTCCAAAATAACAATGATCTTATTTGGGCACCGTGTTGCCTTCTAATAGGATAGTTAATACTTCTCCCTTGAATATGCCTTCGTGCATAAGTACTGAAGCTTTTGTTGGAAAAACCTCAACTTATATTTCCTGCAATCAGAAAAATTTGAACTTCGGTGGCGGTTATACCGCCAGCCGGTTTATGATCTTGATATATGTATCAGCAATGTAACAAATAGGTGATACAAAGTATCTGCCATATCAGGGCATGAAGCTGGCTTAGCCAGGCTTGAAGCGGAGGTTGTGTAAACCACTACCGTCAAAGGGGGGTGGAGAAAACAGCTCCCTTATAAACCATGCTGGGTCATTATAAGCCCCCCTGTTACTCCATGATGTTAATAGGAAGGGTAAACCGGGCCTACTTCTCCGGATTAAAAGGGAATCAAATCCATCGGCTGAACTGGAAAAAGGTGTTGTTGACATAAAGGAAATACAACAAAAACAAAGAAAAATAGGCCATGAAAATAACATGGAAACAAAGGCATTAATAAAGACCGTTTGCAAAAAATATGCTATACTGAGCTGATCAGATGGTGTTACCATGGTCGGACAGGATCAAGCCCCCGATAGGAGTGACAATGATTCAAGTCAGCCAGGTCCCCAAATGAAACCGTGGCATATATGCCAATCAAGAGGCGTGGCAATGGTTCGGGTTCGACCAAGCCCCCGAGTGATTTTGTGGCCTTAGGCCAATCAAGAGGCGTGACTGGTTCAGACTTGACCATGTCCCCAAGTGATCTGGTGGCTTTCGCCTATCAAAAGGTGTCGCGTTGGTTCGGACGCGACCAAGGCCCCAAGTGATATATCAAAAGAAAGCAAATTTCAAGGGGTAAACCGGAGGCCGTTTTAAAACAGAACCACTCCATGTAACCACGCATGATAAGAAAGACAGAGACCCCGCTTTAGCTGAAGCTCCTGTTTTATTATATCAAGATAATATATACACTGTCATAATATGTACATAGATAGAGCCAATGGCTCAAGTGTAGTAAGGCAGAAGATGAGCTATGTTCCACGGCTTGTTGGTCTCCTCCTCTGATGTGCGTGAGTCTTTATGCTCTCGAATATCAATCAGATAGTACGACCCGTTGTGCAGATTCTTGCTGACCACAAAAGGTCCCTCCCAAGGCGGGGATAACTTGTGCGTATCTGTCTGGTCTTGGATGAGTCGAAGCACCAAATCTCCTTCTTGAAAAGTTCTGGTTCTAACCCGACGACTGTGATAGCGATGAAGATCTTGTTGATAAATCGCCGAACGGGCAGCCGCTATATCACGCTCCTCGTCCAATAGGTCCAAAGCGTCTTGCCGTGCTGTCTCATTGTCCGCTTCAACATAAGCTGCCACACGAGGTGAATCGTGCCGGATATCACTAGGGAGAACTGCCTCTGCTCCATAGACCATGAAAAACGGCGTGTATCCTGTGGATCGGTTGGGCGTAGTATTGATACTCCATAGCACAGATGGTAGTTCTTCGACCCAACATCCTGGTGTTCTTTGCAATGGGACCATAAGCCGGGGTTTGATGCCTCACAAGATCTCTTGATTAGCTCGTTCTGCCTGCCCATTGGACTGGGGGTGTGCCACTGATGATACGTCAAGTCGGATGTGCTCAGGTTCACAGAACTCCTTCATAGCGCCCTTGGATAAATTGGTACCATTGTCGAGAATGATTGTGTGGAAAGCCAAACCGAAAATCACCTTTTGATGAAGCGCACCGCTGTTGCGCATCACACTTGGCCGACAGTGCTCCGCTTCAACCCACTTGGTAAATTTGTCAACTGCCACCAAAAGGTGGGTTTTCTTATCCTTGGATCTTTTAAAAGGTCCGACCATATCTAGCCCCCAAGTTGCAAACGGCCAAGTTATTGGGATCATCCTCAATTCTTGAGCTGGCACATGAGCACGCCTTGAAAATTTCGACAGCCATCACACCGCTTAACTAAGTCCTCTGCAAGATGCGTTGTCAACCAAGAGAACCCGTGATTTAAACGCCTTTGCCACCGAGACTTTGAACCGGTGTGGTGTCCGTAATCCCTTCATGGATTTCTCTTAAGATTTCACAGCCTTCCTCAAGAGAAACACAACGTTGAAACGCCTACGATATAATCGCAATGATGCAATTCACCATTGGCAATCGTCATAGACTTGGATCGCGGACTATCTGCTGGCTAGAATCTCATCCTCCGCAACTCTCCCGGTTCATATACGCAAGATAAGGAACTGTCCAATCCGGAATGACATGCAGGGCTGCCACCAATTGAGCCTCCGGATCAGGAATAGCCAAATCCGCTTCACCTGGGATCTTGACTGACGGGTTATGCAACACATCAAGAAAGACATTAGGCGGGACCGGTTTGCGCTGAGAGCCCAACCGGCTTAAAGCGTCCGCTGCTTCATTCTTTCGACGGTCCACATGATCCACTTGATAACCCTTGAAGCAACCCACAATATTATCCACTTCACGATGATATGCAGCCATGAGCGAGTCCTTAGAATCCCAAGTGCCAGACACCTGTTGAGCCATGAGGTCCGAGTCACCGAAGCACTTAACCCGGCTTAAATTCATCTCTTTAGCCATCCGGAGACCATGGAGCAAGGCTTCGTACTCAGCTGCATTATTAGTACAAGGGAACATTAAGCGGAGAACATAACAAAATTTATCACCTCGTGGGGAAGTTAATACGACTCCAGCCCCCGAGCCTTCCAATTGCCTGGATCCATCAAAATGAATAGTCCAATATGTGTGATCCGGCTTCTCCTCTGGTGCTTGTAACTCCGTCCAGTCATTGATGAAATCGACAAGTGCTTGAGACTTCACCACCGTCCGAGGTACGTACTTCAATCTGTGTGGCCCAAGCTCTATAGCCCACTTGGCAATCTGGCCAGTCGCGTCCCGGTTCTATATGATATCACCCAAGGGAGCTGAACTGACTACTGTGATGGGGTGCCCTTGAAAATACTGCTTCAACTTCCGGCTTGCCATGAAACACCATATACCAGCTTCTGCCAATGCGGATACCTTTGCTTGGATTCAATAAGCACCTCGCTGATATAATAAACCGCCGCTGAACGGATATTCCTTGCTCGCCTCCTGCGTTCCACCACAATAGCCACGCTAATCGCCCGAGCATTGGCTGCTCACGATAATAATAATGGCTCCTTGTCGACCGGAGCCGCAAGAAACAGCGGATTGGCTAATTGCTGCTTCAAGTCCTCCAATGCTTCATCGCAGCCGGACTCGATTTAATTGGTCTGTCTTCCTCAAGATTTGGTACAAAGGATAGCCTTCATCGAGGCGGCTGATAAACCGGCTCAGTGCGGCGATCCGACCCGCCAAACACTGAACATCGTTGATACACTTCGGTTTAGCCAGGGAGGTAATAGCCGTAATCTTCTCCGAATTAGCCTCAATTCCTCTGTTGGACACCAGGTAACCCAGTAACTTGCCTGCCGGAACACCAAAGACACACTTGGCCGGATTAAGCATCATCTTGTAAACTCGCAAGTTGTCAAAGGTTTCCTTCAAATCATCCACCAGCGTCTCCTTCTGCCTTGATTTGACTACAATATCATCCACATAGGCGTGCACATTCCGGCCGATCTGTTTACGCAAGCAATTCTGTACACACCGTTGATAGGTGGCTTGGGCACTCTTGAGCCCGAAGGGCATAGATACATAGCAGAAGGCTCCAAAGGGAGTAATGAACGCTGTCTTCTCCTGGTCCTTAACCGCCATTTTGATCTGATGATATCCAGAATATGCATCCAAAAAACTCAAACGCTCACAACCCGCCATGGCATCAATGATCTGGTCAATGCGGGGAAGGGCAAAAGGATCCGCTGGACAACCCCTGTTAAGATCCGTGTAATCCACACACATACGCCAAGTGCCGTTTTTCTTAAGAACCAGCACCGGATTAGCAAGCCACTCTGGATGGAACACCTCAATGATAAAGCCAGCTGCTAAAAGCCTGGCCACTTCCTCTCCAATGGCTTTGCGCCTTTCTTCGTTAAACCGGCAGAGGAATTGCTTTACCGGTTTATACTTAGGATCCACATTAAGAGTGTGCTCAGTGAGTTCCCTTGGTACACCTGGCATGTCAGACGGTTTCCATGCAAAAATGTCCCGATTCTCACGGATGAACTCGATGAGCGCGCTTTCCTATTTGGGGTCTAAGTTGGCACTGACAGTGAACTACTTGGATGAATCGCCGGGCACGAAGTCAACAAGCTTGGTCTCAGCTGCCGATTTGAACTTCAGATCCGAATCATGCTCCGTAGTTGGCTTCTTCAAAGGGGTCATATCCGCCGGATCACCATTGTCCTTATAGTATTCAACTCCTCCGTGGCACAGACCGACTCTGCATAAGCCGCATCACCTTCCTCACATTCCAAAGCGACCTTACGGCTCCCATGAACCGTTATCGTCCCCTTGTAACCCGACATCTTGAGCTGCAAGTAGATATAACAAGGCCGCGCCATGAACTTGGCATAAGCCAGCCGCCCAAACAAGGCGTGATACGGGCTCCGGATCTTCACCACCTCAAAGGTTAGTTTTTCAGACCGGGAATCGTGTTCGTCCCCAAAAGCCACATCCAGGGCTAGCTTTCCAACAGGATATGCAGATTTGCCAGGCACCACACCATCGAACACCGTATTAGACGGTCTGAGATCCTTGTCTGTTAGTCCCATGCGGCGGAATGTCTCATAGTATAGTATGTTAATACTACTCCCTCCATCCATGAGTACCTTGGTGAATTTATAACCCCCCACCTGAGGGTCTACCACTAATGCTAGCTGGCCCGGATTATCAACCCGGGGCGGGTGATCCTCCCTGCTCCACACGATAGGCTGCTCCGACCAGCGTAAGTAACGTGGTAAGGCCGGTTCAACAGAGTTCACCGCTCGCTTGTGGAGCTTTCGGTCACGTTTATCCAAGCTAGTTGTGAAAACATGATATTGCCCATTGTTCAATTATTTTGGCTGGCTCTAATAACCCGACTGCTGCTGCTGGCCGTTCTGATTATTCTGGTTGTTGTGACCGCCCTGATTGAGATCTGAACCGGAAGCTCCATCGTGGCCTGGCCCATGGAAACCGGATCCTGAACCGCCACCTGACCCGCGGTCATACCGGAAGGCATTAGAGTTTTTAAACTCCTGCATAATATAACAATCCTTCCAAAGGTGGTTAGTCGGCGCCTCCTTCGTCCCGTGCTTTGGGCAAGGCTGATTCAACAAATAATTCAAACGGTTCGTTAGGATTGGGAGCCCCATTACGATTTGCCGCTTTACCTCGTGCGCTGCCCCTGTCTGTGCGTTAGTGTTGGCCACAAAGTCCATGCTGCCATCCGCCTTTGCGCTTGCCTCCGTTCCATGACCCGCCGGTTTGTCTGTTGCCCTTGGAGTTGCTATTCTTCTTTCCCTTCCTCGCTTCATCATCATCAGTCTCGGGATCCTTGGTACTGTCTGAATCAGCATACTTCACTAAAGCGGCCATGAGAGTTCCCATGTCATTACAGAACCGCTTCATGCGCCCCAATTTCAATTTTAAAGGCTTAAACCGGCAGTTGCCCTCCAGGGTTAAGATCGCAGAGTCAGCATTGATCCTGTCAGACGAGTGCAAAACTTCCGAAACGCGGCGTACCCAATGGGTCGTTGATTCTCCGTCCTCCTGGACACAAGCCGCCAGGTCTACTATGGACTTGGGATGCTTACATGTATCTTTGAAATTCTGGATAAACCGGGCCCGCAACTGGGCCCATGAGCTGATAGAATTGGGCGGCAGGCTCTTTAACCAAGTATGGGCCGTGCCTTCAAGCATCATAGTGAAGTATTTTGCGCATGCGGTCTCGTCCACAT
Source organism: Aegilops speltoides (assembly GCA_021437245.1). NCBI lineage: Eukaryota > Viridiplantae > Streptophyta > Magnoliopsida > Poales > Poaceae > Aegilops > Aegilops speltoides. The sequence goes on from CM038145.1 coordinate 486,680,374, forward strand.
CTAGCATCTCCATGGCCATCTCATAACTCTCTACCCATGCTTCGGGAGATAAATCAGCGGTGTAATTTGGCAGCTTGCGCGGACCCTTGAAATCTTTGGACAGGCGCACATTGCGTAAAGCGGGGACTAAACATGGCACTCCCAAAGCAGATGCGACCCCCGGTCCAGCGGAGGTGGTAGGACGAACCGGTGTAAGCTGACCCGCATCATTCTGTGCTGCCAACTCGGCCTCCCTTCGTGCCCGGGCCCGGTCCACCACATCCTGAGCATCGCGAACACCACCTGCCAGGTTACGGGCCGCTTCACGGCCTCGCGCATTGCTCGATATGGCCGGTTCATCCATGCACCTGCTATAGCTCCGGCTCGGACGGGGCGTGGAATGAATCCGATCGCGGCTGTACGAATATGCCTCCTGTTGAATCAGCACGGTCCGGAGAAGTTCCTTAACCTGGCGCGTCTCTATCGCTTGCGGAGAGTCCCCTTCAACCGGGATAGCCTCTAATCGCGCGGCAGCTGCAACAAGGTTGTCCATAGGATTAGAATAATGACCCGGGGGTGTCTGGACCTGCAGAGGAACCACAATGTTCTGTTGAGGAGGTTCCATCAGGCGGGGTTGGACCGTCGCCCTGGCCCTGGTGCCTCGATCCGGTTTACCTCCAGGTACTGCGGCGGATTATTGGGTCCAGCTCACGGTGTGAAAGAGATTTCGGGTCAAACCCTAACGGCGGCGTGATCGTGCTTCCGCTTCAAGACCTCTGTGATGCGTTACGGTCAAGCATGAGTTATAGGCCTGGCGTCCAGCGGCCCGCTCTGCGCCATCTGTTTTTTTCGCTGCAGATCCGCTTTGGCTTGCACGATCTGCTCTCTCACCTTTGCAATCTCTGCATTATGGGCCTCCTGATCCGCCCGATTGGCCTCTGCCATAAGCGCGGCTAGTGCATCAAATAGATCAGATAGAACTTGAACCGGCGGGCGCACAAGGCCTCCTGCCCCTGCTGCCGCTGCCGCTGTTGATCCGGAGAGCATCGCTGCGGCGGTCGAAGAGTGATTCGCCGCCTGTGTGCCGGCCATGAATATTCCAACCCGGTTGATCTGGCCTGGGGGGTCCGGAATAATGTCGCCATCGGAACAGCCCCTAACCTGGTCGTCTTGTAACTGGTATAGCGTTTCGGTCTCCCCGGTCGAGGACTCGTCGCCGGAATAGACGACGGTCTCACTACCGTGTTCTGACTCGTCCTCACGCTCTCCTCCGTGGATGACTCCAACGAAGACACGCTTCACGGCCGGTTTAGCCTGGGTAGATCTCGCACGCTGAGTCGTCTCGACGAGGTCGGTGCAGATGTCCGGCTCAGGCCCAGGCTCACCGATCTTGCCGATGAAAACATGTATGCCCCCAAAGGGGACCTGGTATCCGTACTCGATCGAATTGGCCTCAGGGCCCCATCATGCGTCGTCGATGTAGATCTTGCCACGACGACTCTTGGTCATCTGGCCCACAACATAGCCTTCGAGTCCTTTGAGCTTGCCGTCCAGGATCGTCAAACCATTCTGCGATAGCCCCACGGTGGGCGCCAACTGTCGTGGATTTGTCACGATAGATGTCCTAGCGAAAGGATTTAGTCGTGGAGCCATCGCAACGGGTTTACTTGAAGGGGTTAAAGCGGACACAAAGACACGAGGGTTTATACTAGTTCGGCCCCTTCGATGAAGGTAAAAGCCTACGTCTAGTTGTGATGGAATTGATGTGGTCTCGATGGCTAGGGAGCAAACAAGCTTCGCCTAGGCTCGAGTTGTGGTTGTCTGTCTTTGAACCGCCGTCGGGTCGTCCCCTTATATACACGGGTGACACCCGTCGGTCCATAAGAGTCCCAACCGGTTCATACTCGTATCTCGGTTGGTATCTCTCTATTCCTATCTTACAATACAAGTTATACATCAGGCCGGTTTACGGCTACAGGTTCTAAACCGGTTACAGGCCTGGGGCCTTCATCTGCTTATACTACTAATGAAGTTAACCCGGCCCAGGTAGGCCGGTTCACGGCCAGTAGTAATATCCCCAACACCTTGGGTACGGGATTGGAGTTCAGTACAACATTCCACCCGCAAACAGATGGACAGACCGAGGGAGTCAACCAGATATTGGAAGATATGTTGAGAGCCTGTGCGCTAGATTATGGATCTAGTTGGGATGACAATTTGCCTTACGCAGAGTTCTCATACAACAATAGCTACCAAGCCAGTTTGAAGATGGCACCGTTCGAAGCTCTGTATGGACGTAGATGCAGAACGCCGCTGATGTGGGATGAGGTAGGAGATCAACAGCTGGTTGGCCCAGACTTGATCAAAGAGTCTGAGGAGAAGGTTAAGCTTATTCGGGATAGACTGAAGGTAGCTCAGTATAGGCAGAAAAGTTATGCAGACTCGAAACACAAGGAGGTAACTTATGAAATTGGGGATAGAGCATATCTGCGAGTATCACCCTTGCGAGGAGTGAAACGTTTTGGAGTTAAAGGAAAATTAGCCCCGAGATTTGTAGGACCGTATCGTGTTTTGGAACGGATAGGAGAAGTTGCCTACAAGTTGGAGTTACCTGAAGGACTGTCAGGAGTTCACGATGTGTTCCACGCTTCACAGCTGAACAAGTGTCATGCTGAGATGCCGATATACTGTTAAGAGATACAGTACCCTTGGAGGCAATTCAACTAGACAGTGATTTGACTTATGAGGAAAAGTCAGTGAAGATTCTTGAGTTTGCCAGCCGAGTCACCCGCAGCAAGGTTATTAAGTTTTGCAAAGTTCAGTGGAGCCACCATACCGAGGATGAAGCCACCTGGGAACGAGAGGATGATCTTCGCAAAGACCACCCGCACCTATTTTCTGACCAACCCGAATCTCGAGGGCGAGATTCATCTTAAGGGGGGTAGGTTTGTAACATCCCAAATTTTCAATTTGAAATGTTATACATAGGTCATCCATGCATATCATATTTTATTGCATTTTTGCTCCGCAATCCTCGAAATACTAAGCAACTCAAGGACCCTCGGAGAGAGTTGGGGATTTTCCGGTTTTCATATTTGATTCCTATCAAATACTGAAACGAGGATTTTTTATTTTAATTATTTTTCTCTCCGAAAATTATTTCTTATAAAAATATATGAGAGGTGATAATATGACTTCTCCAAAACAATTGAAATATGGGAGGAAAAATGTTAAAATCATTTGTTTGATTTTATTTGAGTTTATTTGGATTTTATTTGCAATAGAAAAATTGCCCGTTTTCAAAAATTGCATTTTAGGGCCAAAAAATGTTCATCTCGTTCTAAATATTTTATTTAGACAGTGAAAATTTGTTTTGGCATTTTTAGGTTTTTATTTTATTTTCTAGGATTTTATTTCTGTCGGCTAAATTATTTATAAAAAAGAGTTCCACGACCGGGCCAAAACTCAAGCCGGCCTGCCCTAACCCCGCCGCGCCGCCCAGCAGCCTCCGCCTCCGCCGGCTCGGACGAAGTCCGAGCCGGACTCCGCCTCCCGCCTTGCCCCCTCCTCCAACTTTCCGCCCCGCCCCCTTTATATACGCAGCCCTCGAGCCCCCACCACCACCAACTACCGCCGCCCGAGCCACCACCGCCACCCAAGCCACCACCGCCCGCTCGCCTGTCGCCGTCGCCGCTGCCGCCGCCGCCGCCGAGCCCGCCGCCCGCAAGCTGCCGCCCAACCCTGCCTCACCGGAGCCCCTCGCCGGAGGTACCGCGCCTGATCCGAGCCGCCGTTTTTTTAAACCATTCGTTTTTTTAGAAAACCTAGTTCGGTTTTTTCTAGATCAGTTCGCCGGTTTTTCTCGGTTACTATTTAGCGGGTGTTCATCCGTACGTTCGTCTAACGAACGGTTTTCTTCCGTTAGTTACAGATAACGAACGCTCGTTCGTTAGTTGGTTTGTCAGTTTTCTTTTATCGGTGTCGGTGTCAAAACCGGCGGATCTCGGGTAGGAGGTCCCGAACTGTGCGTCTAGGCGGATGGTAACAGGAGACAAGGGACACGATGTTTTACCCAGGTTCGGGCCCTCTTGATGGAGGTAAAACCCTACGTCCTGCTTGATTAATATTGATGATATGGGTAGTACAAGAGTGGATCTACCACGAGATCAAGGAGGCTGAACCCTAGAAGCTAGCCTATGGTATGATTGTTGTAATGTATGTTGTGTCCTACGGACTAAAGCCCTCCGATTTATATAGACACCGGAGAGGGCTAGGGTTACACAGAGTCGGTTACAATGGTAGGAGATCTACATATCCGTATCGCGAAGCTTGTCTTCCACGCCAAGGAAAGTCCCATCCGGACACGGGACGGAGTCTTCAATCTTGTATATTCGCAGTCTTGGAGTCCGGCGAACGATGATAGTCCGGCTGTCTGGACACCCCCTAGTAGAGGACTCCCTCAGTAGCCCCCGAACCAGGCTTCAATGACGATAAGTCCAGCGCGTATATAGTCTTCGGCGTTGCAAGGCGGGTTCTCCCTTCAAGTTCCATGTACCTGCCGAACAGTGTCCGGCTTCCTCATAAATGTTGTGCTTCTCGGCTTCTACGCCCAATAATGGCCTTCTTCCACGCGTCGCATGAATGCGAAAAGCCAGGGTATCTTTTATGTTTCACCCCCTAGTCGTGCAAGTCGTCCGCCTACAAAAGAGGCAAAAATCCAGATCCAAATCACACCATCTTCCTCCCGCGAATACTCATCGGAGCGCCTTTGACCCAAAATCCATTCCATCATGGACCATCGGCGCGGCTCCTCTTCTCGCGCTCCCAGCCCACTGCCAGGAGATTGGAGCAGATGCTCTGTTCCACACAACGAGCTAGTGAAGCTCCAAGTGGGGGGATATATCCCTCCGGCCTTCATGGTTCCGGTTCGAGCCGGGCTGGCCACCTATCAAGGTGGGAAGCAAGCGGAGGCTACCCCAAGTCCCAAAAAAAGGGGAGCGGGTATGCTTCGTCCCCTATCTCATAAGGGGACTCGGATTTCCTATACATCCATTCCTCTGTGGGCTCCTGGAGTTCTACGGACTCCAGCTCCATCACCTTACTCCCACCTCTATCCTGCATATCGCGGGTTATGTAGCTCTTTGCGAGCTATTCCTGGGCATCGAGCCCCATTTTGCACTGTGGAAGAGGTTGTTCTGCCTCGTCCCCCGTTCTCACGAGGGATCTATATATCAAGTGGGCGGCGCTGAAGTATGGCGCATTGCCGGGACCGGATATCCATCCGGAACCCCTAAGAAGGCATTCAAAGACTGGCCTTCGGAATGGTTTTACATAGAAGACGCTCCGCTGCTGGACCCGATCCGGTCGGCCTCCGGAGTTGATCGCTCCCTCAAGAAACGGCTTAGTTGGCGCCCGAGGAGCCCCCAATTGGAGGAAGACAAGAGCGTCCATTACGATGGGCGAATAAGATTACTAGCCCATTCGGGTTGACCATGATTGGAGTCATGGCAACATGCATCATCTTGGGGTACAGCCATTGCAATACAGGCCACCCATGTGGGATTTCAGCGGGAAGACGATGCCACCCGCCATGGCCGCAAAGGGCCGGATTCGACCGAGGATCTGGTGCAGATCCTGTCCGGCCTGTACAAGGGGGAGAAGGAGGACTTCCTTCGGACGAACCCTTTGAATGGGTTTTCCATGAATAACCCCCGGGGCTGGGTAAGCGAACACTTTTAAGGGCTCAACCCATATGTTCAAAGTTTAAGCTTCTTACATTATGTCTTCGGCGCAGGAACTGCGCCGAATTGTGGAGGACATGGTAAGTCCATCTCCGCAACCCGAGGATCCAGAGAGATCCCAGGATCCGGCCTCCGAAGAGGATCCGGATATCAAGGTGGAGCTAATTGACGGGGTGTTCCACCAGCTCAGCATGGATAATGCCTTAGTCGCCATTACGGTGGACTACCCCGGATTATATCCGGCTTTCCAGGTGATTGTGACCGAGGTCCGGACACCATTATCTCTTCCTTGCCCATTTCTGACCTTCGCGAACGATGGTGTTTTACAGGAAGCGCCTTCAAGGCGGGAAGCCGAGCCCGCAGCGGCTGACCAACAAAGGCCAGTCCAGACCAGCAGGCGGAAAAGGAGCGCGGCACGGACTGAAATGTCGCTGCAAAGGTATAGCTCGTATTTAAATATTCAGAGCAACGTTCCTAGGAAGCGTCTGAGTGCTCATGATCTTTGTAGGAGAAAAAGCGCTCGCCGGACTGCGGGCGTAGAGGTTACCGATCCGACCTATACCAGCCGAGCTCCAGCGCCCGATGCGGAGGGAGAGCAAGCGCAAGGCGCGGGCGGATACTCCTCCAACGGAGGATGCCCGCTGCATCGTCCGCCACCAAGTTCGAGGTGGAGAGCGCCATGAACCACAAAGCGCCGCCGACAAGATTTCGTGAAGCGTGCTTTTCCCGAGGCGTTGAGCGCCTTTAACACGGGACGCGCACCTCCGTGCTGCTCAAGATGGTTTTACGAGCCACGAGCGGTATGTAAAAGACATACAGGTAAGGGAATTTAATGGTTATATATGCCAGTAGCCCCCGAGACTTGAATTAGTCATGTTAACTGATTTAAGGATCATTTGAAACGCAGGCTCTTACCGAGAAGAATACACAGCTGTCTCAGGAGCTGCAAGAATGCAAGGCCCAACTTGAGGCCGCACTTGCTGCCGCAGGAGGAAACACAGAGGCCCCTCCTGGTAACACATTTGTTTGTTAAATATAAGCACTGTGCAGCGTGCGCGCAAGTCTAATAATGACATTGCAGGTGCTGCCGGACAAGATCCGGACAGGCAAGAACTGCTGCGCCAGCTGAAGGCCGGCGAGAGGGTGCTGAATAGAGTACAGCAGGAAAGGAACAAGCTCGAAGATGCCCACGCCCAGCTTGGAGAAGAGCTGAAAGGCGTTCGGGTCGAGCTGTCCGGCTCCGTTAAGGAGAATCAGCGGCTTCGTCGCGGCATCTATAGTAAGTGCTTGAGTGAACTCCTTTGAAAAGAAGAGTTCGGCGAGGAAGTCAATTGACAGAATATGTCTTGTAGGTATACTCACAGGTCGCCCTGCGGAGGAGATGCCCGTATCAACGGGTGATCAACTTCCCGAGCTGTTGCAACTGCTCGAACGAGTTCGGCAGGCGATGAGCGGCATCGTCCAGGCATTATGGCCAGCCCTCTCCCTACTCAAGGGCCTTGGGGAGCTTGCGGAGAAGCTCCAGGGAGTGCGGCAGTGCTTCCGTTTATGGAAGATTTCGGCCTGCCGCCAAGGTGCCAGGGAGGCCTGGGCCATGGTGAAGACGCGGTACAAGAAGGTGGATCCCAACCACATGGCCGAGGTTGGACTGGTGGGGCCCAATGGGAAGGAGATCCCTGTGAGTTTAGTATACAGCCAAGTAGAGTTGGCTGCTAAATTTTCCCAACGGGACTGTAAGTTGGACAGCCTGTTAGACGGGATTGAGGAGGAATACAATCAGTAAATTTGATGATGTATTTTAAAACGACATGTGAAATGCCCTCTAGCCGGATTGTAGATCGTTTGTCTTTGCCGACCTTTTTGCTTCGACCTCGGGACCCTAGAGTCCCGAGTGTGTCCGAATACCTTTTTGGTTAAGAAGCAACCGGGGTATGCATGGAGACCAGGCGTAGGGGTCATTAGTGCTTTATCAGACAAGTGCCCAACTAGTTATGTTATATTACATGGTTAGTAAGAAACATCTTCCAGGGATAATAGTTCCGTTAAGGGTTCCTTTCCCTGGGAGGCATGCCCTAAAGTGCATGTCCGGACTGCGAAAAAAGCAAAAAACATCTGGGGGCAGATAAATAGATAGGTAAAAAAATCATCTTTCAAGTCACCGACCGAATATTCCCTTAAGAACGCTAGCTTTCGGCTTCACCCAGTCTGAGGTACACATCCGGCTGACCCGACAATAACAATCGCAGAGGTGCTCCCTTTACCTCCTAGCCGAACAATCGGGAACGTAGGGGTAAGCACAGGAGCCAGGCAACCCAGCTTGGCAAAAACTTAAGTCATATCGATGCATATAATGGTGAGTAAAAGGTACATGTGGAAGCTTGACACATGTGCTAGGCGTGAAGCACTTACAATTGAGCTTCTTGAAAAGAAGCCCCCAGGTATAATGAGTGCGGATGGCACATCAAGTGTGTGCGAACAATGGGCAAGTAGGCCCTTAAGGGCTTTTTATGAAAAAAGGTTAAGAGAAGAAAGAGAAAAAAGTGCAGCTGGAGTGTAAAAATTTTGGACGGGGGAAGGGGACGAACTCTTAGTCCGGCGCTAGGCGTAGAATCTTTGGAGGCGGGCTGCGTTCCATGGGTTCGGCTCGAGTCGGTTGTCCGATGCATTTCGCAGACGGTACGCCCCACTGGTCAGGACTTGGTCGATAATGAAGGGGCCCTCCCATTTGGGCTTGAGCTTGTCCTTTTTCTTGTCCGGCAGGCGTAGAACTAGTTCGCCAACATTGTAAGTCTTGGCCCGTACTTCTCAGCTTTGGTATCTTCGAGCCTGCTGCTGATAAAATGCGGAACGAGCCTTGGCGATGTCGCGTTCCTCCTCCAATGCGTCCAAGCCGTCCTGCCGATCCATCTTGGCTTCTCGTTCTTCGTACATGCGCACTCGAGGTGAGTCATGAATGATGTCACAGGGCAAAACTGCCTCTGCGCCGTATACCATAAAAATGGTGTGAATCCGGTAGTACGGTTGGGCGTTGTCTGCAGTCCCCAGAGTACGGAGTCGAGCTCCTCTACCCAGTGCGTGTCGGATTTCGTAAGTGACCGCACTAGTCTGGGTTTAATGCCTCTCATTATTAGACCATTTGCTCGTTCCACTTGACCGTTGGTTTGAGGGTGATAGACTGAAGCGTAATCGAGCTTAATGCCCATGTTTTTGCAGCATGACTTAACCTCGTCGACCGTGAAGTTCGTGCCGTTGTCGGTCATGATGTTGTGGGGGACACCGTAACGGTGTACGACCCCGGATATAAAGTCTATCACTGGTCCGAACTCTGCCGTTTTGACCAGTTTGGCCTCTATCCATTTGGTGGATTTATCCACCATGACCAATAGGTACCTTTGCTTGTGGGTTCCCCCTTTAAGGGGTCCAACCATATCAAGCCCCGGATCATGACGGCCGGTAAAGGGTATAGTTTTGAGGCGGTGGGTGGCATATGGCTCGATTAGCAAAGAGCGACAACCGACGCATCTCGGACTAAGTCCGGCATCTGCCGGGCCGTCGGCCAATAAAATCTGACGGAATGCCTTTCCTACAAGGGCCGGGCTGCTGCGTGGTGTCCGCCTAGTCCGGCATGAATTTCAGCCAGGAGGTTTCGCCCTTCCTCTTCGGAGATACACCTTTGAAGGACTCAGGTTGTACTTTTCTTATAAAGTTCTCCCTCATGGACCTTGTAGGCTCTCGATCGCCGGACTATGCAGCGGGCCTCATTTTGGTCTTCGGGAAGTTCCTGCCTAAGCAAGTATGCTAGGAATGGTTCTGTCCACGGGGCGATTACTGCCATTATGTCGTGGGCTGAAGGTGTTATGTCATCGGCTGAATCGCCGGTTGGCGCGGTTGTTTCCGGTTTGTCATTTCCGGACTCCCCTTCCCATAGTACGGACGGCTTGAAGAGCCGTTCCAGGAAGATATTTGGAGGGACAGCATCATGTTTTGCGCCGATGCGTGCCAGTACGTCGGCTGCTTGGTTATTATCTCGGGCTACGTGATGGAATTCAAGTCCTTCAAACCGAGCTGACATTTTTAGGACAGCGTTGCGATATGCTGCCATTTTCGGATCCTTGGCGTCAAAGTCTCCATTTATTTGGGATATTGCAAGGTTTGAATCCCCGCGCACCTCTAGGCGTTGAATGCCCATGGAGATTGCCATCCGGAGACCATGTAGAAGGGCCTCGTATTCGGCTGAGTTGTTGGAGTCCATGTACATTATTTGAAGTACGTATTGGACCGTGTCCCCGGTTGGGGACGTCAAGACGATGCCAGCCCCCAGTCCGGCCAACATTTTGGAGCCGTCGAAGTGCATAGTCCAATTGGAGTATGCGCCGTACTCTTTAGGGAGTTCGGCTTCGGTCCATTCAGCGATAAAGTCAGCCAAAACTTGTGACTTTATAGCTCGCCGAGGTTTGTAGGTTATATCGAATGGTAGGAGCTCAATGGCCCATTTTGCAATCCTGCCCGTTGCATCGCGGTTGTTTATAATGTCATTGAGTGGTACTTCGGAGGCCACCGTTATCGAACACTCTTGAAAGTAGTGTCGGAGCTTCCGGGATGCCATGAACACCGCGTACGCTATCTTTTGATAGTGCGGGTAACGGGACTTGCAGGGGGTTAACACAGTGGATACATAGTACACTCGTTTTTGAAGAGGGAATTTATGCCCTTCTGTCTCTTGTTCAACGACGAGTACCGGGCTTACAACTTGATGTGTTGCTGCGATGTATAACAACATAGGTTCGCCTAGGTTTGGCGCAGCTAGGACTGGATTTGTCGCCAATATGGCCTTTATTTCTTTGAGTCCGGCAGTGGCAGCATCCGTCCACTCGAAGTGTTGGTGCGCCTAAGGAGGCGATAAAGGGCGATGCCTTTTCTCCCAAGCGGGAGATAAAGCGCTTAGAGCTGCCACGATCCGTCAATTTTGTATCTGTTTGAGGTCTTTTGGAATATCCAAGCGTGTGTGAGCTCGGATCTTGGCGGTTTGCTTCAATTCCTCTACGGATACAATGAAGCCCAAAGAGCTTTTCCGCTGATGCGCCAAAACGCATTTTTCCGGATTCAGCTTGATGCCATATGCTCTGAGGTTGTCGAACGTGAGCCTCAAATCGTCTACTAGAGTTTTGACGTGTTTGGTTTTGACGACTACGTCGTCTACGTATGCCTCAACTGTTTTGCCGATGTGGGTGGCCAGACATGTTTGAATCATGCGCTGATATGTTGCGCCGGCGTTTTTAAGTCCAAAGGGCATCGTGTTGAAGCAGAATGGTCCATATGGAGTGATGAATGCCGTTGCGGCTTGGTCTGCTTCCGCCATCTTGATTTGATGATAGCCAGAGTATGTGTCGAGGAAGCACAACGAATCGTGCCCTGCGGTAGCATCGATAATTTGGTCGATGCTGGGGAGGGGGAAGGGATCCTTTGGGCAAGCCTTATTGAGGTCTTTAAAATCGACGCATAGGCGCCAGGATTTGTCCTTCTTTGGTACCATTACCGATTTGCTAGCCAATCCGGATGTTTGATATCTCGATGAATCCAGCTTCCAATAGTTTGGCTAGCTCTTCTCCCATTGCCGTCTTTTGGGTTGGAAAATCGTCGAAGAGCCTGTTTGACGGCTTGAATCCTTTTAGGATGTTTAGGCTGTGTTCTCGCCAATGCGTGGGATTCGGGCATATCCGAGGGATGCCAGGCAAAAATGTCCCAATTTTCCCGAAGGAATTCTCGCAGTGCGGCGTCTACCTCGGGGTTCAATTGTGCCCCAATGGAGGCCGTCTTTGTTGGGTCCGTTGGATGGACCTGGAATTTTACTATTTCATTTGCTGGTTTGAAGGAGGTGGACTTGGACCTTTTATCGAGTATCACATCGTCCCTATTCACCGTAGAGCGCAGCGCGATGAGTTCTTCTGCCGCTAGGGCTTCGGATAGTGCCTCCAGGGCTAGTGCGGCAGTCTTGTTTTCGGCGCGGAGTGCTATGTCCGGATCACTAACAAGAGTGATTACTCCACCGGGCCCAGGCATTTTGAGCTTCATGTACCCGTAATGGCGTACGGCTTGAAAAATTGTGAATGCCTCTCGTCCTAATATAGCGTGATATCCGCTGATGAATGGGGCCACTTGTAACGTGACATCTTCGGATCTGTAATTGTCCGGCGAGCCGAACACCACATCGAGTGTGATTTTTCCGATGCAGTGCGCTTCCCGGCTAGGGATTATTCCTCTGAAGGTTGTGCTGCTTCGCTCAATACGGCTCCAGTCTATTTCCATTTTTTTGAAGAGTTTCCTCGTAGATGAGGTTTAGTCCGCTGCCGCCATCCATGAGGACCTTTGTAAGTCGAAAGCCGTCTACTATGGGACTAAGCACCAGTGCGGCTGGTGCTCGGGTTGTTCGGAATTTAGGTTCGTCACTGGCGTTGAAGGTGATGGCTGTGTCGCTCCATGGATTTGCTGTTGCTACTTGGTAGACTTCGGCGAGGCCGCGGATTGTTCGTTTTCGCATATTATTTGATGCGAAGGTTTCGAAGACTGTTGATACCATACCGGTATTGTTGGAGTGGTTTTCCGGGGCTAGAAGCTCCTCGCCACTTTTGGCCACTTGCCGTAATATCCAACATGCTCGAAGGCTATGCGTTGGGACGGCGCCCTCTGTACCGTGAAGCTTATAGGGTCCGCTGAGCCATCCCTCCAGTACGGTTCCGTGCCCTCTATGGGGTTTTTTCTATTTGGTTTTTGTATCTGGGGCCTGAGTATGATGCACCCTTTTGTTGCGGACTAGGGTTGTATTCGGGGACGGATTGTCCCAAAACTGGTTTTCGGTTTTCCGGAAACTCTCCATCGCACAGTACTTTTGTACTATGGACGCTAGATCAGTGAAGCGTGTAATTTTACGACGGCTGATGGCGTTCAATATTCCCTTGTCCGTGAAATTATTGCAAAAGATTGATATTGCGTTTTCCTCTCGGCAGTCCTTTATCCTGTCCATAACCAGGAGGAATCTGGCCCAGTAGTGATGTACTGTTTCAGCGGGCTCTTGCCGTATTAGAGATAGATCGCATATGTCTGGGCGGGTGGGTGGAATAAAATCTGGATCCCTACCCAACTCGGGGCTTAAAGGCCGTGAAGTTTCCGAATTTGGAAGCTTGGATTGCTGGACGTTGTCCAACGAGTCCAGTCCGATGCCTGACTTTAAGTTCAGTGCTCGATCGAAGTCCGTTCCTCCGCGGAAATCCGGCATGGAGGGTTCGGGAGCCCGGACATGACTAGTTTCCAATACAGGAGAAGAGTCGCCGCATTGTTCCTCTACCACTGCCACGTGATGGGTGACCTGGGGAGAGTTAATCTCTCTCAGATCGGTTTTAAGCCAAATCTGATTGTAGTCCGTAGCTACTCCCAGGGCGATGATGCGATCCAAGAGCTCGTTGACAGATGAGAGCTCTATCGGATCCAGCCGCTCGGCAAATTCCGAACTGACGTGAAGATTGCTTTTGACGACTTGAGAATTCATTGTCGAAGCAGTGGCCGGATAGGCGGTCATAAGAAAACCACCTAGCCGGATAGTTTGGCCGGCGGCCAAGGCCCCTTTTGCGAAAATACCGTCCTTGAAGACGGGTCGAGGCATCCTTCCTATCGGTGACGACACAGAGGAACTCTCAATGAAAGCACCAATGTCGGTGTCAAAACCGGCGGATCTCGGGTAGGAGGTCCCGAACTATGCGTCTAGGCGGATGGTAACAGGAGACAAGGGACATGATGTTTTACCCAGGTTCAGGCCCTCTTGGTAGAGGTAAAACCCTACGTCCTGCTTGATTAATATTGATGATATGGGTAGTGTCGGGGATATGCCCCGCGGCGTAAACCGGTCGGAAGGATAAACCGGCCGGACTTGGCGATTCACCGGTGACCTGCACATACCAGACGGTTTACAGCTCATTGGTAATCTGGCAGGCGGGCCAGAGGAGCAACAAGACCCGGTGGCCCGACGGGCGGTTCATGAAGGCCGGTTCAACTATGGTGGGCCGGTTTAAGAGGAAAGGAATATTTGCCTTACAAGGAGTTAAGACTAGGACTTGTATCCGGTTTGTATTAGAGATAGACTAGTCCTAATCCTAATAGGACTCCACATGTAAACCGCCCCTTCATCATATATAAGGAGGGGCAGGGCTCCCCAAAGAGGGACAAGTTAGAAGCGACAAGCGACAAGCAATAATCTCTAGGGTTAGACACAAAGTGGAGAGCCGGTTTACGGCGACTCCCTCGTGATGATAATGAGACCTAGCCTCAAACAGCATGTAGGGTTTTTACCGGATGATGTTTCCGGGGCCAAGCTGTCTAAATCCTGTCTTGTGTTGCGTCTCTCGATTCCGCTCAACCCCTCTCAAGCTACCACATAGATGCGTTGGCCTCGCGACTAAGTCCTGACACTAGGACATCTGCCGTGACAATTCCACGACAGGTAGTACAAGAGTGGATCTACCACGAGATCAAGGAGGCTAAACCCTAGAAGCTAGCCTATGGTATGATTGTTGTAATGTATGTTGTGTCCTACGGAATAAAGCCCTCCGGTTTATATAGACACAGGAGAGGGCTAGGGTTACACAGTGTCGGTTACAATGGTAGGAGATCTACATATCCGTATCGCCAAACTTGCCTTCCACGCCAAGGAAAGTCCCATCCGGACACGAGACGGAGTCTTCAATCTTGTATCTTCGCAGTCTTGGAGTCCGGCGGACGATGATAGTCCGGCTGTCCGGACACCCCCTAGTCCAGGACTCCCTCAATCGGATTTATCTGCGATTATTTTCTGTCGCGATTTCTGATCCGATCTTAGTTTCTGTTTATCTTTTCGCTCGTTAGTCGGAATCAGGTGATTCAAATGCCTAGAGTTTCGTCTCGAGACCCTCTTTCTGTTTAATCAACTTAAACAAGATTTTGATACTGTAAAATTTGACCTTAGTTCAGATTAGTAAACGGATCTTGTTTCTTTCGTTGTTCGAGTTTCGTTGCTCCGTTTGATTTGATTCTTTTTGCAAACCGGAGTTCTTAACTTGAACTTTCTAGTCAATCTGTTTTATTTGAAGTTTTTCTCATGCACCTTTGCTAGTTGCTTATGTATGTTATTGTTTGTTTGCGATAGAATTCCTGGAGTGCGGAGCGTGTTACTACAAGTCTCTAGGATTCACGGATCGCCAGCAAGGCAAGTAACACATTGATCATACCCTTTTCATACCCAGTTTTTATTGCATTAGTCCAACCCCCAAACATTGCATGATTAGGATGTCAATAATTTGTGGGTTGGGAAGTAGTTGCTGAGGTAGAACCTATTGCCCTGTTACTATCAAACCCTGGGAGTTATTTCTACGCGTTGCTTATATTGCTATGCTATGCTCGTAGACATGGTTTGGGTTTGAGTGTATCCATGACAGATGTAAGATTGTTAACTAATGGTTTATTTAAGGTGGCAACTTAAATTCACATCTGGGTGGATTGAGGCACCTGGGGAACCGATTGTTGTCTGTATTTTTTTTGGAAATCCCGGGGTACCCGTGTGATCTTCCTATGGACTGCCACCCAGGCTTAAAGGGAACTGAGATGATTCATGCTAGAAACTTCCGTGTGCAGCCACAAGCTACTTTGGGCTCTAGCATAGCTGAGTAAGTTACGTGAAGCTCTCAAAGAGGTAGATCAGCAGGTAGTGGGTTTTGTAGGTTTGGTATGGTCTACCCGGAGTAGGGAGTTAATGTTTCCGAAAGACTATGTCTCGGTCATCCGTTTCTCAAACACCGTGCAGTGCAAGAAATCCAACGGAAGCGATCAAGTCTTGTGGGGAAAAGTGGGCAAACCTCTGCAAAGTGTACAATCTAATCATGGTTAGCTGTGTCCCCGGTTATGGACAATCTTGAGTATCTAGTACTTGGGTTATCACATGTATCTCATCACTCTTAATTAATATTGTCGGGTTGTTAATTACTTTAATTTGGGATTGAGTTGGGGTTATACCTTCTCAATGTTTCAACCACCATGATAGTTAAATTAAAATTTATCCTTTGTTGGAAAAATTTGCTTTTCGCAAAACTGTAACCATAGAGCTTTCCACCAGCCAAATATGCATGTAGTGATAGCATTATTTTGTTCTTGCTCTACTGTGTTATATTGCCAGCATATTCCATGTGCTGACCCGTTTTCGGGCTGCAACGTATTATGTTGCAGACTTTTTAGACGAGGAGTAAGGTTCGTGAGGTCGTTGCCGTGCAGCTCAGCTATGTCGTTGGAGTTGATGGACTCACTTTATCTTCCAAGCCTTCCGCTGTTATCGCATTAGATGGCCTTAAGCCATATTATTGTAACAAGTTCTCCTTTGAGACATTCGATGTAATAAGTGTGTGATTGCTACTCTGTTATAAATCCTTCGAGTACTGTGCGCGTCAGCATTACTGATCCAGGGAGGACACTTAAGCACAGAGACTTGACCGTTTGAGGTCGGGTCGCTACAACATCGTATTTGTGGCAAAGCCACCTTCATAATTTTCATACATGTCGCTCTTTATTCATTGCATATCCCGGTACACCGCCGGAGGCATTCATATAGAGTCATATCTTGTTCTAGTTTTGAGTTGTAATTCTTGAGTTATAAGTAAATAAAATGTGATGATCTTCATTATTAGAGCATTGTCCCAGTGAGGAAAGGATGATGGAGACTATGATTCCCCCACAAGTCGGGATGAGACTTCGGACTTTATAAAAAAAGAAGAAAAAAAGAGAAAGGCCAAAAAAAGGAGAAAGGCCAAAGAAAAAAAAGAAAAGAAAAAAATAAGAAAAAGAAAAAAATAATGAGAAAAAAAGAGAGAAGGGACAATGCTACTAACCTTTTTACCACACTTGTGCTTCAAAGTAGCACCATGATCTTCATGATAGAGATTCTCCTATGTTGTCACTTTCATATACTAGTGGGAATTTTTTATTATAGAACTTGGCTTGTATATTCCAATGATGGGCTTCCTCAAAATGCCCTAGGTCTTCATGAGCAAGCGAGTTGGATGCACACCCACTTAGTTTCTTTTGTTGAGCTTTCATACATTTATAGCTCTAGTGCATCCGTTGCATGGCAATCCCTACTCACTCACATTGATATTTATTAATGGGCATCTCCATAGCCCGTTGATACGCCTAGTTGATGTCAGACTATCTTCCTCCTTTTTTGTCTTCTCCACAACCACCATTCTATTCCACATATAGTGCTATGTCCATGGCTCACGCTCATGTATTGCGTGAAAATTGAAAAGTTTGAGATTACTAAAGTATGAACAATTGCTTGGCTTGTCATCAGGGTTGTGCAAGATTAAATACTTTGTGTGATGAAGATAGAGCAACAGCCAGACTATATGATTTTGTAGGGATAACTTTCTTTAGCCATGTTATTTTGAGAAGACATGATTACCTTGATTAGTATGCTTGAAGTATTACTATTTCTTATGTCAATATGAACTTTTATTTTGAATCATTCTGATCTGACATTCATGCCACAATAAAGAAAATTACATTGAGAAATATGCTCGGTAGCATTCCACATCAAAAATTCTGCTTTTATCATTTACCTACTCGAGGACAAGCAGGAATTAAGCTTGGGATGCTTGATACATCTCCAACGTATCTATAATTTTTGATTGCTCCATGCTATTATATTACCCGTTTTGGATGTTTATGGGCTTTATTTTACAAATTTATATCATTTTTGGGACTAACCTACTAACCGGAGGCCTAGCCTGTATTGCTATTTTTTTGCCTATTTCAGTGTTTCGAAGAAAAGGAATATCAAATGGAGTCCAAACGGAATGAAACCTTCATGAGCATGATTTTTGGAGCGAACGTGATCCAGAGGACTTAGAGTGCAAGTCAAGAAGCTGTCGAGGCGGCCACGAGGGTGGAGGGCGCGCCCACCCCTACAGGGCACACCCCCTATCTCGTGGGCCCCTTAGGCGACCACCGACCTACTTCTTCCTCCTCTATATACCCACGTACCTCAAGAACATCAGAGGTGACCACGAAAAACTATTTCCACCACCATAACTTTCTGTATCCGCGAGATCCAATCTTGGAGCCTTTGTCGGTGCTCCGTTGGAGGGGGAATCGACCATGGAGGGCTTCTACATCAACACCATAGCCCCTCCGATGAGTTGTGAGTAGTTTACTGCAGACCTTCGGGTCCATAGTTATTAGCTAGATGGCTTGTTCTCTCTTTTTGGATCTCAATACCATGTTCTCCTCGATCTTCTTGGAGATATATTCGATGTAACTCTTTTTGCGGTGTGTTTGTCATGATCCGATGAATTGTGGGTTTATGATCAAGTTTATCTATGAGAAATATTTGAATCTCCTCTGAATTATTTTATGTGTGATTAAGTTATCTTTGCAAGTCTCTTCGAATTATCAGTTTGGTTTGGCCTACTAGATTGATCTTTCTTGCAATGGGAGAAGTGCTTAGCTTTGGGTTCAATCTTGTTGTGTCCTTTCCCAGTGACAATAGGGGCAGCAAGGCACGTATTGTATTGTTGCCATCGAGGATAAAAAGATGGGGTTTATATCATATTTCATGAGTTTATCCCTCTACATCATGTCATCTTTCTTAATGTGTTACTCTGTTCTTTATGAACTTAATACTCTAGATGCATGCTGGATAGCGGTCGATGTGTGGAGTAATAGTAGTAGATGCAGGCAGGAGTTGGTCTACTTGTCACGGACGTGATGCCTATATACATGATCATGCCTAGATAATCTCATAATTATTCGCTTTTCTATCAGTTGCTCGACAGTAATTTGTTCACCCACCGTAATACTTATGCTATCTTGAGAGAAGCCACTAGTGAAACCTATGTCCCCTGGGTCTATCTTTTAACATATAAGCTTTCAATCTACTTTTATTTGCATCTTTACTTTTCTAGTCTATATCATAAAATACCAAAAATATATTTATCTTATCATACTATCTCTATCAGATCTCACTTTCGCAAGTGGTCGTGAAGGGATTGACAACCCCTTTATTACGTTGGTTGCGAGTTCTTTGTTTGTTTGTGTAGGTGCGTGGGACTTTTGTGGAGCCTCCTACTAGATTGATACCTTGGTTCTCAAAAAGTGAGGGAAATACTTACGCTACTATTGCTGCATCACCCTTTCCTCTTCAAGGAAAACCAACGCAAGCTCAAGACGTAGCTATGTTATATGACAATGATGTATTATGATGTTAAGTTGTTAATGATATGATGATGATGATGATATTTATTATATCATTGGTTGAAAGAACCATGGATTAGTTTCAAGTGGATGTCCATCCACTTGAAACTAGTCCACGGTTCTTTCTACCGCTGATGTAATAAGTCATTATGATGTAAAATGATGTAAAATCATTCTCTAAATTGCTGCGGTATGAAAACTTGTATAAAGCTGTATGAATACAACAGGAAATAAAAAAGAAATATGGAATAATAGTAGTAGCGCATGCTAGGAGAAGGACCCAAAGTGGTTGGACCCTTCCCCGGACCCTGCGCAAGTGGGAGCTACATGCACCGGGTTGCCCTTTATAAAATCTTATCAATAGTCAAAGGCATCCTCGAAGAATACATTAGGCCCTATATAAAATCTTATCAATAGTCAAAACCAGTTGTTCAAAACGAGTTCAAAGCAAGAAACTAGACCCACTCGCGGCACGACACGCCTATCTCATTTGGTCCGTCGGTCAAAGTGCTTCCTCTTCTTGGCATAACAATAGAGTACAGGTTTTTTTGAATGCTCTTGGCATGTCGCTAACATGTGATGAGTTAACCAACCTCAGTAGACGGCAAAAACGCCAGCCCACCGCACTTCGAGAGAGACGAGGTGTGAGAAGCGATACGGGGCTGCTGGATTACTAGAGCCAGGAGTCACACGGAAGCCAAAAAATATGGTGATAGCATGGGTTAGCCATGTAGTATGATGAAACCACACGGGGCTGCCGTATTTCGTACTCTTCCAGTCCACTTTGGAGATGATTGGTTGATTTTATATCGCTGAATAATATAAAATATTATGAGTGCAGACGCTCCACCACGAGGTTCCTTGCTCCTTCTCGGTCGCCGGGAATCTATGTTCTTCCACTCTTTTTTTGACATGGGCTTTGTTCATCCTTTTCCCAACACGCGAGACATCTAGCATCAAGGTGCACGTGTCATGCAAGAAAATGGAGATAACCAAATAAGCAGTGCGTAAGTGAGTCATGCACTTCGATGACACCTACTATGCAATACGTTTTCTCCTTGATGGCATGTGAATACTGCACGTACTCAACGATGGAGCACATGATGGTAGCCATGACATGGTCAGCTGATACGTCTCCAGCGTATCTATAATTTTTGATTGTTCCATGCTATTATATTACCCGTTTTGGATGTTTATGGGCTTTACTTTACACTTTTATATCATTTTTGGGACTAACCTACTAACCGGAGGCCCAGCCCAAATTGTTGTTTTTTTGCCTATTTCAGTGTTTCGAAGAAAAGGAATACCAAACGGAGTCTAAACGGAATGAATCCTTCGAGAGCGATCTTTTTGGAACAAACGTGATCCAGGGGACTTGGACTGGACGTCAAGCAACAGAGGAGGTGGCCACGAGGGTGCTCGGTGCGCCCCCTATGGGTGGGCACGCCCCCACCCTCGTGAGCCCCTCGAGCGTCCACCGACCTACTTCTTCCTCCTATATATACCCACGTACCCTGAAACCATCGAGGAGCACCACAAAAAACTATTTCCACCGCGGTAACCTTCTGTATCCGGGAGATCCCATCTTGGACCCTTCGTCGGCGCTCCGACGGAGGGGGAATCGACCACGAAGGGCCTCTACATCATCTCCAAGGCTCTTCCGATAAGTTGTAAGTAGTTTACCACAGACCTTCGGGTCCATAGTATTTAGCTAGATGGCTTCTTCTCTCTCTTTGAATCTCAATACAAAGTTCTCCTCAATCTTCTTGGAGATCTATTTAATGTAACTCTTTTTGCGGTGTGTTTGTCGAGATCCGATGAATTGTGGGTTTATGATCAAGTTTATCTATGAGAAATATTTGAATGTCCTCTGAATTCTTTTATGTGTGATTAAGTCATCTTTGCAATTCTCTTCAAATTATCAGTTTGGTTTGGCCTACTAGATTGATCTTTCTTGCAATGGGAGTAGTGTTGAGCTTTGGGTTCAATCTTGCGGTGTCCTTTCCCAGTGACAGCAGGGGCAACAAGGCACATATTGTATTGTTGCCATCGAGGCTAAGATGATGGGGTTTATATCATATTGCATGAGTTTATCCCTCTACATCATGTCATCTTTCTTAATGTGTTACTCTATTCTTTATGAACTTAAGACTCTAGATGCATGCTGGATAGCGGTCGATGTGTGGAGTAATAGTAGTAGATGCAGGTAGGAGTCGGTCTACTTGTCACGGACATGATGCCTATATACATGATCATGCCTAGAAAATCTCATAACTATGCGCTTTTCTATCAATTGCTCGACGGTAATTTGTTCACCCACCGTAATACTTATGCTATCTTGAGAGAAGCCACTAGTGAAACCTATGGCCCCCGGGTCTATCTTTTATCATATAAGTTTATCATCTACTTTTATTTGCATCTTTACTTTTCCAGTTTATATCAGAAAAATACCAAAAATATTATCTTATCATATTATCTCTATCAGATCTCACTTTTGCAAGTGGCCGTGAAGGGATTGACAACCCCTTTATTGCGTTGGTTGCGAGGTTCTTGTTTGTTTGTGTAGGTGCGTGGGACTTTTGTGGAGCCTCCTACTGGATTGATACCTTGGTTCTCAAAAACTGAGGGAAATACTTACGCTACTTTGCTGAATCACCCTTTCCTCTTCAAGGAAAACCAATGCAAGCTCAAGACGTAGCATCAGCCCTTTTTTGGAGAGAGTACGTACTAAATAACTTTCATGTGTCCCGTTAACTAGCAGAACAATGAGAAGCTGGCTTACTACATCTTCTCCCTCTCCAACAGTGCGCAGTGGCTCACAGCACGAGGAGAAACTTTTGCTTACAAGCCGCCTGCTGTCGGTGTCAAAACCGGCGGATCTCGGGTAGGGGGTCCCGAACTGTGCGTCTAACGCTAATGGTAACAGGAGGCAGGGGACACGATGTTTACCCAGGTTCGGGCCCTGTCGATGGAGGTAATACCCTAATTACAGCTTGATTGATCTTGATGATATGAGTATTACAAGAGTTGATCTACCACGAGATCATAGAGGATAAACCCTAGAAGCTAGCCTATGATTATGATTGTTGTTGTCCTATAGACTAAACCCTCCGATTTATATAGACACCGAAGGGGGCTAGGGTTACACAGAGGCGGTTACAAAGAAGGAGATCTACATATCCGAATTGCCAAGCTTGCCTTCCACGCAAAGGAGAGTCCCATCTGGACCCGGGACAAAGTCTTCAATCTTGTATCTTCATAGTCCAACAGTCCGGCCAAAGTATAAAGTCCGGCTATCCGAGGACCCTTTAATCCAGGACTCCCTCAGTAGCCCCTGAACCAGGCTTCAATGACGATGAGTCCAGCGCGCAGATTGTCTTCGGCATTGCAAGGCGGGTTCCTTCTCCGAATACTCCATAGAAGATTTTGAACACAAGGATCGTGTCCGGCTCTGCAAAACAAATTCCACATACCACCGTAGAGAGCAAAATATTCCTCAAATCTAATCTGCCGACGACTTTTCATAGCGTGACATCAAGTCGTGGCCCGGTCATTATTCGAACCATTTCTATGAACCAGCTACTGCACATATTGCGAGGCAGTTTCCTTGGCACGTCTTGTCGAAGCAGAGATCATGTCCCTTTATCATGGGATTCTCATCAATAAGGGTGTGGGTAACCCAACCGCGCCATCAATCATTGCGCTTGGGGAATAAGCGAGTTTACCGGGCAAGTGGGGAGGCACAGGATCTCTGCTACCTTTATAAGGGGATAAGAACTCCCTTTTTCACCCACGCCTTCTTTTTCCTCTACTCATCCATTCCTTGTCGCTCGAGCCCTAGCGCCCAAGCGTTCATCTTCTCCGCCCAAAAAGTTTTCCCCATAATGTCCGGATCTGAAGCAGGAGGCAAGTGGATGGCCTCTATCGTCCGGGAGAAGGATATCAAAAAGCTTCGGGGTATTTGGACAAGAGAATCGGGCATCGTCTTCCAATGGAGGGACAGATCGTCCCCACTCCGGAACCCCACGAGAGGGTGGTATTCCTTCCTCATTTTGTCCGCGAGCTAGGGTTTCCCCTTCACCCATTCATTCGCGGCATCATATATTATTACGGGATTTATTTTCATGATCTATCCCCCAATTCCTTCCTCAACATCTCGACATTCATCGTCGTGTGCGAGGCCTTTCTCCGCATCCCGCCACACTTCGGCTTATGGCTGAAGGTTTTTAATGTGAAGCCCAAGGTAGTGAGCGGCGAGCACGCCGAGTGCGGAGGTGCCATGGTGAGCAATATGCCCAACATTACATGGCCAACAGGTACTTTCAATGATTTCGTCAAGGAGTGGCAGCAGCAGTGGTTTTACATCACTGAGCCGCGCGGCAAGGAAAGGGCCACTGCTCCGGAATTCAGATTCGGAGCCCCTTGTGACTCATGTCCTGGCCCAAGAAGGGCCTGAACTGGGCCTCGTCCGACGAACTATCGGTGCTCCAGATGCGCGTCTAGGATATGGAAGACAAGAACATCAAGCTCGTCAATGTAGTCCAGGTGATGTTAGTTCGTCGGATTCTACCTTGTCAACACCGGGCTTGTAATTTATGGGAGTTCGACCCGGCTAAGCACCAGACCCTGCTAGAGCTCTTTGGCTCCTCGCACAAGGACATCTGGAAGGTGCTTTTCAAGTCCAGAAAATCGTGGCCGGACTCCGTCGAGGATCGCGGGTACCAACTGTCCCGCCCTGCAAGTTCGGTAAATCACCGTATGTTGACAATTCATGTGTTTTATTCGCATATCCTTAGGATAATGCTTAATGTGTTTCCCACAACTCTCCTAGGGCTGGGCGAAGAAGGCGGGGCGGATCTACTGTCCGGCCCTGCTGCTAGAAGAACCGGCTGGCCCACTTCTGACGAAGATGCTGGTCCCGGCGCCTTAAAAGGTGCCGAAGAAGAAGGCTGAGAAGGAGGACCAGAAGACCAGGGGCGGCCTCCGTCGCCGTGGTGCTTCGGACACAAAATCCGAAGACTCCAATGCCCATTCTTCCTCCGAAGAGGACGACGAGGAGGAGGAAGACGAATCGAGAGCGGGGGGAAGAAAGAAAAGGACGGCCTCCACATCCTTGGAGGCTGACTCGCCTAAGAGGGGAAAAACTCCTCTTCCAGAGGAGTCCACCGCCGCCGCCGATAGCAGCCTGGAGTAGGATCCCAGGGCCCAGCCCCTGGTGAACTCGTGAGTGTAAAATCCGAACACGCTTATGCGTCCAGAATTGTCATGGCATAATATTTTAATCTAAGCCGTACTTTTTACAGTCCGGCGAGGTCCCGCACCGAACGATCTCGTCGGAGGATCTGCTGGGTTCGGATGCAATGGAGAGCGGGACACCCCCGAAGGCCCCATCCCCCTAATATGTGAATGACACCGAGGTTTCGTCCCAAAAGGACCCAGGCCACGGAGGGGGGGGGAGATCGCAAAGGCGGCGCCAGGAGGCCTGACTTGAGGGTCCGGACACACGGGAGAGAAGGCTCCCGTGGACATCGACGGCGGGGGTCATCTTGAATCCGGCCCCCAGCCGGACACGATTCAGGAGACCAATAAGGCCCCAGAATCAGGCAGGCGGCCTCCATTGGCTAGAGGGGGTGTGTTTGTTCCACCGGCAACATCTGTCCAACCAGAGGTGTCGAATGCTTTATTGGTGGTGCTGAAGAGCGCCTCCATCATTGATGAACACCGTGCCCTTATGGGTGCGGTGATTGAGAAGATTCAGTCCGCTGAGAGTGGACTGAATGAATCTTGTATCAGCCTCATAAGAGGCTTTGAGGTATGTTTTATGAGGTTTGGAAGAGTGTCATGGTATAGATAGCAGCCTGTGATACACTATTCGGTGAAAGAAAGAACCGGACAGAGGATCAAATTTATGTCCACAGGAAACTCACTTGATGAGATCTATCTCTTTTTTAACATGCTGGCATCTGTAGCGACTGCCTCCTCTCATGCTTCGGAAGTATCCGGATTGAGGCATAGTCTAGAGCGGGCCGAAGGAGAACTTGGCCGATTGAAGAAACAGCTGGAGGATAAGCAAGGTATGCAGAAACCTTGTTCATTGAGCACAAATGATTAAGTGTGCGTGATGAAAATATTTTTATGATGTGCTCTAGGGGCGACGGCCGAAATTGAGACTTTTGAGAAGGCTGTGGCCGAAGCCGAGAAGAAGGCAGCCGCACAGCAGGCTCTTCGCAAAAAGCACGAGGCCCGAGTTATTGAAGCTGAGCGAGAGCTTCAAGAGGCCGTGACGAAATGCGAGACCTTGGAGCAGAGTTTATCAAGGAAAGAATCCGAACTCTCCCAAGCTCGCCAAGCCGCAAGTGATGCCCGGGGGAAGACCAAGGTGCCCTAAAGGAAATCCAGGAGGCGAGGAAAATTGCGGCTAGTAAGGCTTCTTCTATACAAAGCGGGTATTTGAAAGGAGAAAATCACGTTGATAGTTTGAATTCTGATTTCTCCAGGGGTACTTGCAGAGCTGCCACGCAGCATATCTGATGCCGCCTAATTCTACCGAGCCGAAGAAAGAAATATTGTGGATAAGCTTTCTGGATGCAGTATCTGGCGCCGAATTATCCGGTGCCTTTTGCCGATCAACTGAAGTAGCTGATCGAACTTCATAAGGCAGCCGAGCTAGCCATGAAGGATTTGATTATCCGGCGATGGCCCGCCGAGCTGATTCCAAGCAGTTACTTCAGGCTCGTGGAGCGGCTTGTGAGTGACTGCCCTCGACTCGAAGTCATCAAGCGGTCGGTCTGTATAGAGGATGCGTGAATGGCCTTCGCCCGTGCAAAGGTGCCCTGGGGGAAGATGGATGTGGAAAAGTTGGTGACCGAGGGATCGCCGGAGGGGAAGGAGCACCGCAAGCCCGAATTATATTATGATGGTGTCTTGAAAGGAGCTCGCCTTGCGGTGGAGTGATGCACCAAGGACATTATATTTCCATGAATACAGTCGTGTTGTCCTTTGTAATGTTGAACAAGGTCATTTATATTATTTATTGCTTATTATTTGAAAGCTTTTCCTCCTAGGCGGCTGTTTTATATATTAATTCTGAGAGTTGGCCAGTCGTCGGCTGCTTCCCCCATGTAGTAAGTACGGGGGTGTTCGGGATAAACCTGAGCACTCTTTATCCCAGTGTTGGGTCCTTGAAGGAGGTGTTCAGCACAACGAAGCAGGCAATTGGACTATAGGGCTTTATCACTCTCACTTAGCCATAGGAGTTTTAACAAAAGGAAGGTAGGCGCAGCCCCTGGTGTTTGGACGACTGCACGAGGGGCTCTATAAGCACCTGATCGGAAGAAAAGCCGATCCATCGCATGTTGCATTGGTTATGGCATAATGTGGAAGAAATCCTTAAAGATTTTACAACCTCACGAACAGCTGACCAGCTCTCGCTGTATCATGACAGTCAGTTTTCGGCTTTCTCTACTGAGGTGCTCGTCCAGAAGAAACGGGACACAATCGTAGTAGTTCTCCATGTCCTACCTTAGCCGATATAGCGGAACGTAAGGTGCCAAAACATGGGAGCCGGACAAACCGAACTATTGACCCAAGACATGATTCGGAGCTGATGCATATAATGCTATAAGTTCGGGGTGCCGAACTGCCGTGAAGGTGTTCGGACTTTATTGCCATATTATGGGTATAATGAAGCCCCTAGCATATTAAGGCATATCGTGATGTGCCACTGCCTTTTGACAAAAGAGTTCCAGTAAGAAATAACAGCAGATAAGCATCATATAAATGCACATGTTGTATTTGAATAATACGTCAATGCGTATGAGTGCAGGTAATGTGATAAAAAGAAATATGACTGCGGAACCTGCTGAGACCAGGCGGGAGGAAGCTGTATGCGGATCCGGAGTGTAGTTAGATGATCATCGAGGGTAATGTCTAGAGATTCCCTTACGCGCTCGAACTATTTCCACGCCATCCGTCCTGGCCTATGCAAAGGTGAACCTGCAAAGAAAATGCAAGAAATGGTTTTGTGCCATAGAGCGGTTGAGCCGCAGTATGTGGCCTATCTTAACTTTTGCCGAAGTATTTTAATTGAGCTCCGGACGAGTCGGGCTATCGTACCGCGCAATAGTTCAGACTCCTTTGGCGGTGTCCGGGAACTTGGTCGTCGACTTGAGGTTCGATTGAAAGGTGCCATTCGTTGCTTCTGCTATTAAAGCGGCGGTAGACTCTTCGGCAGTGAGGGGAAGTTCGGCCCTGCCATTAACCGTGATGACGCCACGCGGACCGGGCATCTTGAGTTTACGGTAGGCCTAATGTGGCACCGTGTTGAATCGAGCGAACGCGGTTCGTGCGAGTAGTGCCTGATAATCACTGCAAAAGGGGACGATGTCGAAGACTAACTCTTCGGTACGGTAATTGTTTGGTGATCCAAAGACTACTTCCAGAGTGATGGAGCCTGTACAATTGGCCTCCACACCCGGTATGACACCTTTATAGGTGGTTTTAGTGGGCTTGATCATCGAATGATCGATACCCATCTTGCACACTGTGTCCTGATACAGCAGGTTTAGACTGCTGCCTCCGTCCATAAGGACTCATGTGAGGTGGAATCCATCAATTATTGGGTCAAGGACGAGTGCGGCTGGATTGCCCTGATTGGTATTGGCCGGACGATCCTTACGATCAAAGGTGATCGGCCATAGGATGTATTGTGGGGCGACTGGCTCCATTAAGTCGGCATCCCTAAGATTGCATGTTCGTTCCAACTTGGGAATGTGGGTGGCGTTTATCATGTTCACCGTTTTGATTTGCGGGGGAAATTTCTTTTGCCCTCCTATATTCGATGATCGGGGCTCCTCGTCGTCATCGTTGCTTTGAGACCCCTTCCCCTTGTTTTTGGCACCTGACCTGTCGGCTTGTCTGAAGACCCAACATTCTCGATTGGTATGATTGGCTGGTGTTCCTGGGGTGCCATGAATTTGGCATGGACGGTCGAGATGTTGGGCAAGCCACTCGTCACGGATGTTATGCTTAAAGGCCGCTAGGGCTTTGGCATCCGGACAGTCGACAATTTGGTTCTTTTTAGTTAGGAACCGAGTCCAAAATTTCCTGGCCGGCTCTCCAGGCTGTTGGGTTATGTGACTTAGATCATCAGCATCCGGTGGTCGCACATAAGTGCCCTAGAAGTTGTCCAGGAATGTGTCTGCCAGGTTCTCCCAACTCCCGATGGAGTTTGCCGGCAAGCTATTCAGCCAATGCCGAGCCGGTCCCTTGAGTTTTAGTGGGAGGTACTTGATGGCGTGTAGATAATCTCCGCGGGCCATGTGAATGTGGAGGAAGAAATCTGCTATCCATACCGCAGGGTCTGTAGTACCATCATATGATTCAATGTTCACTGGTTTAAACCCTTCTAGGAATTTATGATCCATTACTTCATCAGTGAAGCATTGGGGGTGTGCGGCGCCTCTGTGCCGGGCTACATTGTATTCGGTCCGGCCAGATTTGTTGGTATATCCGGCGTGACGGTCATCGTCACGCGTTGGGGCGCGCCGCCGTGATCCGTAGATCGATCTTTACTGTCCTGTTTTGTTTTTCAATTTGTCTCTCAGCTCATGCGTGGAGCCCTGGGCCTTCGTGTTTTTGCTTGTTTAGCGTCGGGGTGCGAGCTGGACTTTGGGCTAAAACGCCGCTTTGTCTCGGCCGCCAGGTGGCCGGTCAGACGCGTGATGCGCTGGTAGTGTAGGATTTGATGCCAGCTCCTCTTGTTGAGGTAGCAACCTACGCTTTGGGTAACTTTTGGTAGGGTGCTCGAGTCCGTATTCCTCGGCTGCCAGGACCTCAGTCCATCTATCAGTTAGCAGATCTTGACCATCTTGAAGCTGCTGCTGCTTTTTCTTTAGGCTTTTTGCAATGGCTATAAGCCGGCGCCTGAAGCGCTCCTGCTCGACGGTGTCCTCAGGTGCGGTGAATTCTTCGTCGCTGAGGCCTACTTCGTCTTTCAAGAGGGGCATGTAATTGTCATCCTCTGACTCTCTATCTGTTGCCTATTCCTTAGGGCTAGCTTGCGCGTCCTCCCGCCCGGCCTGCTCAAAGCCTGGCTGGGCGGGATTCTTTTCGTCTTCGGCACCATCCGGATTGTTATCATCTCTTGTGCCGGTATCGCTATTTTTGCTATGGCGGGGCCTAGAGCGGCGCCTATGACGCCGGTGCTTAGATTGCTTCTAAAGGGGATTATCCTCCATTGCCTCATCGCCATTGCTTTCTTTGGGGGTATCCACCATGTATATATCATATGATGAGGTGGTTGTCCAGCGCCTTGAGGGTGGTGGCTATTGTTCTTCTCCTACATCGTCGACCATACCGTCGATGTCTTCGGAGTTGAACTCAAGCACGTCGGTTAAGTCATCGACAGTGGCTATTAAGTGGGTGGTGGGTGGGGAACGAATTTCTTCGTCGTCCGCTTCCCACTCCAGCCGGACATAGTTCAGCCAAGAGTCCCCTGACAGAGAGAGAGACCTTAATGAATTTAGCATGTCACCCAAGGGCGAGTGCTGAAAGATATCCGCGGAGGTAAACTCCATGACCGGTGCCCAATCAGATTTGATAGGCACGGACGTACGCGGTTCGGATCCTATGGCCGGAGACGAGTCCGTGGATCCGATGACACACATATCTTTAGAGATGAAGTCTGTGTTCGGCTCCAGCACCGATGAGTGTGCGGCCTCTTTGGCGGGGTCCATCCACCCGTCCTCGGATGGCACGATCTGCTCCGGAATGATTCCCGGGGCCGCCGCAGGCGCGATCTCTCGAACACTGTCCTAAGTCATGCTCGTCGTGACTATTCGGCGCACCTGACATAGGATCCAATCCGTCGAAGATCAAGTCTCCGCGAACGTCGACAGTGTAGTTCAAGCTTCCAAACCTGACCTGACGGCCAGGGGTGTAGCTATTGATCTGCTCCAGATGGCCAAGCGAATTGGCCTGCAGTACGAAGCCGCCGAATACAAAGATCTGGCCGGGGAGAAAAACCTCACCCTGGACCACGTCGTTGAAGATGATTGAAGGAGCCACCAGGCCTTATCGTGACGACACAGTGGAACTCTCAATGAAAGCACCAATGTCGGTGTCAAAACCGGCGGATCTCGGGTAGGGGGTCCTGAACTGTGCGTCTAAGGCTAATGGTAACAGGAGGCGGGGGACACGCTGTTTACCCAGGTTCGGGCCCTCTCGATGGAGGTAATACCCTACTTCCTGCTTGGTTGATCTTGATGATATGAGTATTACAAGAGTTGATCTACCACGAGATCGTAGAGGCTAAACCCTAGAAGCTAGCCTATGAGTATGATTGTTGTTGTCCTACGGACTAAACCCTCCGATTTATATAGAAACCAGAGGTGGCTTGTGTTACACAGAGGCGGTTACAAAGAAGGACATCTACATATCCGAATTGCCAAGCTTGCCTTCCACGCAAAGGAGAGTCCCATCCGGACGCGGGACGAAGTCTTCAATCTTGTATCTTTATAGTCCAACAGTCCGGCCAAAGTATATAGTCTGGCTGTCCGAGGACCCCTTAATCCAGGACTCCCTCACCTGACCACCTATAGAACCGCATCGCGCTGGCCAATTCCTCTCCAAACACCTAGGGAGGCGGTTGAACCGAACAAGTCTAACTTGTTCCAATTTAACCCTCATGTTTGGATACTTTAGGGCTATTTGAGCCCCAACTAGCTCAAACAAACTCTAACCCATGGATCCAAACTGGGCCAAAGTTAGTCTCGAAAAACGCATTAAGCCCTATATATATGGACAGACGGAGTACATGATACGTACTAGCAAACACTCACTGAGGGAGTCCTGGATTTCGGGGTATCCGGACAGCCGGACTGTGTGCAACGTCCAGACTATTGAAGTGTGAAGATACAAGACTCAAGACTTCGGCCCGTGTCCGGATGGGACTCTCCTTTGCGTGGAAGGCAAGCTTGGCGATCCGGATATTGTGTTTCCTTCCTTGTAACCGACTCCATGTAAACCCTAGCCCTCTCTGGTGTATATATAAACCGGAGAGGTTGGTCCTTAGAAGGCCGATCACAATTACAATCATACCATCATAGGCTAGCTCTTAGGGTTTAGCCTCTACGATCTCGTGGTAGATCTACTCTTGTACTACCCATATCTTCAATATTAATTAAGCAGGAAGTAGGGTTTTACCTCCATCGAGAGGGCCCGAACCTGGGTAAACATATGTATCCCTTGCTTCCTGTTACCATCAGCCTTGATGCACAGATCGGGACCCCCTACCCGAGATCCGTCGGTTTTGACACTGACATTGGTGCTTTCATTGAGAGTTCCTCTGTGACATCGCCGCAAGGCTCGATGGCTCCTTATATCATCATCAACAACGCTGTCCAGGATGGGACTTTCCTCCTCGGACAGATCTTCGTGTTCGGAGGCTTCGCACTACGGGCCAATTCGCCTGGCCATCTGGAGCAGATCAACAGCTACGCCCCTGGCCACCAAATCAGGTTCGGAAACCTGAACTACACGGCGGATATCCGCCGACTCGATCTTCGACGGATTCGGGCCCGCGCCGGGAGCACTGGACAGTCACGACAAGCATGGCCTGGACCTGCTGTCGGACCGCGCTCAGGATCTCACCCCTGCAGTAGCCCCGAACTCAAATCCAGATCAGGCTGCGTTGCCTAGGGACGGAGGGATGGACCCCGCCCCGCAGGCCATAACCACATCATCGGTGGAGCCAAACACAGGCCTCGCTTCTGAGGAAGCCTGTGACTCTGGACCCCCGGATTCGTATGCGGTTGTAGGATCCAGTCCGCGCGTTCCCAAGCCCGCCGAGCCTGGCTGGGCTCCGGTAATGGAGTTCACCACTGCGGACATATTTCAACACTCGCCCTTTGGCGACATGCTGAACTAATTAAGTCTCTCTCTTTGTCAGGAGGCTCCCGGCCGAACTATGTCCGGCTCGAGTGGGAACCAGGCGACGATGGAATTCGTTGCCCACCCACCACCCACTTCATTGCCACGGTCGATGATTTAACCGACGTGCTTGACTTCGACTCCGAAGACATCGACGGTATGGATGACGATGCAGGAGAATTACAGGAGCCACCGCTCACAGGATGGTGGACGGCCACCCCCTCATACGACATATATATGGTGGACACTCTGAAGAAAACCAATGGCGATGAGGCAACGGAGCATAGCCCCTCCAGAGGAAAAGCAAAGCATGGGTGCTTTCGGCGCCGCTCCAAGCCCCGCCATACCAACACCGGCCCTGAAGACGAAAGCAATCCGGATGGTGCCAAAGAAGAATACAGCCCTGATCGGCCTACCATCAAGCAGGCCGGACCGGTCACGATGGGATACTTGGAGAGGGACAACCATGCACCCCCCCCTCCGACGACGAGGTAAGCCTCGACAATGACGAATTCGGCGTACCAGAAGATCCAGTGGAACAAGTTCGCGTCAAGCGACGACTCATGGCCACGGCAAGGAGCCTGCAAAGGAAGCAAGAGCGGCTTAAAGCTAACCAACACTTGCTAACGGATAGGTGGGCCAAGTTACTGGCCACCGAAAAGTACAGACTCGAAAGCCTCAGCAAAAGCCATGAACCACACAATCGGCTACCTCAACCTAAGCAGGAGAACCCAAGGCACACACCCCGACGTCCACACATCAATACAGCCCAAGACAGCAAAAGGGATATACGAAGAGGCACCCTTAGGCCTCGGCGCAATGGTCATAAACGGCAACTAAAGGAAACTAGTGCCAAGTCCATCAACTCCCGGTCTGGTCAACAGACAAGGAGCAGCTCAAGCCTATTCGGCTCGAGCCACATACTCGATCAACCATGTGAAATTCATGGTACTCCTAGAAGGACGGCAAAGCATACCAATAGAGAATGCCGGATCCTCAAAACAAAGCGGCTGGTCGTATGCCGGAAACAATGATGGGAGGCGTCTAGTCAAGAGACCCCCAGAGTATAAAAGTACGGCCGATCGCCCCCGATCACACCAAGCACAGCAATTCAATTACCGTACCCCTAGACCTAGTAGTCTGGGGGCTCCATAATACATAAAGCCCTCGCTGGTATGAAACCACAAATAACATCTTTTCAAAAGATGCCAGGTGTAAAGGCCAATTCCATTGGCCCACCATTCTAACGGTTGTTCTCGGATCAACAAAAAATGCCACGCCAAAGATTAATTCTTTGGCACCCTCCCCTCGTGCGGTAATTAACCGCATGACAACGGGACGAACCACGTTGGCTAGATTTCACGTGGTAAACAATTAGGCCAATGCCGTGTGATATAATCACACCTACAGGCAAGGCCGAACTATGCACTTCGAGTGGAAACCACACAGCTGCCGGAGTAGCGAGTCGTGCATGACTATCAAAATTTTGATACGACATCCAACTATCCGGATACCAACTGAGGAGTCCGCGCTATTTCATGGTATCAAGGCCGGGTTCACCAAGGTCCGATCAGGAACCCTTAGACCAACCACAAGAGGACGCTCAGCTGCCTCATAGCATTTTCCTTTACAAACTAACTTTGACGCAGAATAGGATTGGTAGCGTGGAATCAGCACTAACACACAATGGCGGAAACATGCAGGTAGAAGGCAGTTTGGATTCACCCTTGATCCACTCACAACCCCCTCCAGTCCGGCCATCACAGGTTCCGCCAAAAACACCTCCTTTCATACATCGTACCCATATGCATAGACATATCATCCTACTACAATGGGTAGATTTAAAAAACACTTATCGGCCGGCGTGTATCGCCGGTGCCTCTTCGCCAAATATGGCAGCCATGCTTCGTGTTACTCCCGGTTATGCTAGGGGCTGCACAATACGGCTGTAAAGTCCGACCACCTTTTCGGTCGCTCGGCACCCCGAACTTATATCACTATATGCATCAACTTCGAATCATGTCTTGGGTCATTGGTTGGGTTTGCCCGGCTCCCATGTTTTGGTACCTTACGTTCCGTTCTATCGGCTAAGGTAGCGCTGGGAGAACTACTGCGATTGTGTCCCGGTTCTGCCGGACGAGCACCTCTGTAGAGAAAGCCGAAAATCGACTGTCATGATGCAGCGAGAGCTGGTCAGCTGTTCGAGAGGTTGTAAAATCCTTAAAGATTTATTCCGCACAACGCCATTATAAATGCAGAGTGCGACGGAACGGTATTCCGATCAGGCGCCAATAGATCCCCTAGTTCGGCCTTTCTAACACTAGGGGTTGCGCCCACCATACTTGAATTCCTATGGCTAAGTGGGAGTAATAAAGCCATATAGTCTGATTGCCTGGTTCGTGGTGAAAAACACCTCCTTCAAAGGACCCAACTATGGGATAAAGAGCATTCAGATATACCCCAAACACCCCCGTATTCTTTTCTGCATGTGGACAGAAGCTGACGACTGGCCAACTCCCAGGATGTACATACAATAAACAACCGCACAGGAAGAACATATGTTCAAACAAAACATGCAATACATAATAAAAATGCCATTATCCCACATTAAAAAAAGCGGCACGAATGCCCTCAGGGAAATATAATGTCTTTGGCACACTTATCCGCCAAAAGGCGGGCCCCTTTCAGTACACCTTCATTGTACAGCTCGGGCTTCCGGTGCTCCTTACCCGCCGGCGGCCCCTCAGTCATCAGCTTCTCCGCGTCAAGCCTCCACCAATGCACTTTTGCACGGGCAAACGCCATGCGCGTGCCTTCTATACAGACTGAGCGCTTGATAGCATCAAGCCGAGGACAGGCGCCAATAATCTGCTTGACGAGTCCGAAGTAACTGCTTGGAATCGGCACCGCATGCCACAGCCGGACAATTAAGTCCTTCATGGCTAGTTCGGCCGCCTGGTGCAGTTCGACCAGGTGTTTCAGCTGATTGATAAATGGCACCGGATAGTTCGGCACCAAATACTGCGACCAGAAATCCCTCTCCGCAGACCTCTTCTCCTCGGTGCAGTAGAATTGGGCGGCATCTGATATGCTGCGAGGAAGATCTGCAAAAGCCCTTGGAAAAATAAGAATTCAGCTTGCCGCTTAGGATTCTTCCCATTATCACGTACAAGGGGCTAAGAATACAGAAGGCCTTACCAGCTGCAACTTTCCGGGCCTCCTGAGTGTCCCGCGCAGCACCTCGGGCTTCTTCCTGAGCACCTTCCGCAGCCTCAAGAGCTTGGGCGAGTTCGGATTCTTTGCCTATTAGACTCTGCTCCAAGCCCTCGCTTTTCTTCACATCTTTCTGGAGCTCTCGCTCAGCTGCGATGACCCTGGCCTCATGTTTTTCACGAAGCGCCTGTTCGGCCTCAGCCTTCTTATTGGCATCAGCCATAGCCTTCCTTAGTGCCTCGTGTTCGGCACTCGCTCCTAGAGCATACAATACAAATACTTCTCACTATGCACAACTATTCATTCATGCCAACTTCAAGACAAATGTTTTCAGCATACCTTGCTTGTCTTCCAGTTGCTTTTTCACACGGCCGAGTTCTTTCTCGGCTCGTGCAAGGCTCTGCTTCAGTTCGGACACTTTCGCATTATAAGCGGCCATCCTCTCGGCAGAAGCCTTGTTTCACATAAAGGGGTATACGTCATTCACATAAGCTCCTACGAAAGCAGAAGATTTTATCCCCTACCCAGCTCCGTCTTCTCCGCTGGACAGTGTATCAGGGGCTACTACTCATATTATGACAACTCCTCAAAGGTTTCTTAGGAAACATACCTCAAAGGCCTTTATAAGGCCAAAGCAGGACTCGTTCAGCCCGCTCTCGGCAGACTGAATCTTCTCGACCACGGCGCCCATGAGAGTGCGGTGCTCATCGATGATAGACGCGTTCTTCAACGCTGTCGATAGACCGCCGGGCAGCTCTGCTCGAACAAAGGATACCGGCAGGGTAGGCAGGCCTCCCACCATCGAAGGTGGCTGTTCGCTCGACTCTGGAACCTTAGAGGTCCCAGGGGCCTTATCCGCCCCATGTGTCCGGCAACGGGGACATGTCCTCCCTGGTCCGGGTCCTATCGGGATGACACCTCAGTGTTGCGCCTGGACTTTGGGGAAGGGGCATGTGGAGGCGTCTCGCTCGCCAAGGCGTCCGAGCCCGATGAATACTCCGATGAGGACTGTCCGGCACGAGACCTCGCCGGGTTGTGCAAAATACGACAACGGTTAAAGCCAATAAATCCAAAAAACAATCCCTGACGCATATGCGTGTTCGGATTCCATATACTTACGACTTCCCCAGGGGCTGGGCCCTGGGATCCCACTCCGGGCTGCTGTCGGCAGCCGTGGTGGATGTCTCTGGGAGGGAACCTTTCCCCCTCTTGGGCGATTCGGCCTCCAGGGACGGGGAGGCTGCACGCTTCCTCCCAACTTCAGAGTGAGGCTCATCCTCCTCTGCTTCTTCCTCTTTGCCTTCTGAAGAAGGAGCATCGCTTGAGTCTCCGGATTTTGCGTCCAAAGCCTCGCGGCGACGGAGGCCACTCCGGGTCTTCTTGACCTTCTTGGAGGCCTCCTTCTTTGGCGCCTCGTAAGGCGCAGGGACCAGCATCTTCGACGGAAGAGGTCCGGCTGGTTCCTTCGGCAGCGGGGCCAGACAATGTATCCGCTCCACTTTCTTTATCCATCCCTGAGGTCATAATGAAACACGATGAGGATGTCTCCCTCATAACATGCCAGCTAAAACCTAAATGGATAGAGCGTGGCTATAACTTACCGAGCTTGCACAATGGGATAATTGATGCCCGCGGTCCTTGGCAGGGCCCGGCCACGATTCGACGGACTTGAAGAGCACCCTCCAGATATCCTTGTGGGAGGAGTCATAAAGCTCCTGAAGGGTTTGGTGCTCGGTTGGGTCGAACTCCCACAGAGTGCAAGCTCGGCGCTGACAGGGGAGAACCAGGCGAACTAGCATCACCGGGACTACGTTGACGAGTTTGACGTCCCTGTCAACCACACTCTGAACGTGCGTCTGGAGCAATTGACAGCTCTTCGGCCCTTCTTGGGCCAGGATGTGAGCCGCAGTGGAGCTCTGGATCTAAACTCTGGAGCTGCCGCCCACTTTTTGCCGTGTGGTTCGGTGATATAGAACCACTGCTGCTACCACTCCTTGACAGAGTCGTTAAAAGCACCCTTCGGCCAAGCGGCCTTGGGCATCTTGCTTACCATGGTGCCGCCGCACTCGGCGTGTTCGCCACTCACCACCTTGGGTTTCACATTGAAAATCTTCAGCCACATGCCGAAGTGAGGTGGGATCCAGAGAAAATCCTTGCACACGATGATGAACGTCGAGATATTGAGGAAGGAGTTGGGGGAAAGATCATGAAAATTGATCCCGTAGTAATACATGACTCCCCGTGAAAAAATGGGTGAAGGGGAAACCCGAGCCCACGGACGAAATGGGGAAGGAACACAACTCTCTCGTGAGATTCCAGAGTGGGGACGACCTGTCCCGCCGGTGGGAGACGGTGGCCAATCTTCTGGGCCAGATACCCGGCTCCCCGAAGCCTCTTGATGTCCTTCTCCTGGACAGTGGAGGCCATCCATCTGCCTCCCGCTTCGGATCCGAACATCTTTGGAAGACCTCTCTTCGATGGAGAAGAGGAGTGCTTGGGCGTTAGGGCTCGAACAGAGGGGAATGAGCTAACGGAAGGAGAAGGCGTGGGTAAAAGGGAAAGAAACCTAACCTCTTTATAGGGAGGTAAATGCTTTTTGCGCCTCCCCACTTGCCTGATGGAACCCGTCTGCCTCCCACTCGCCGCGATTAGCGGCGTGGTTAGATTACCCATACCTGTGTTGATGAGAATCCCGTAACAAGGGGACACGATCTCTGCCTTGACAAGACGTGTCAATGAAACTGCCTCGCAATATGCGCTGTGGCAGGTTGTGGGAAAACAGTTCGAATAATAATCCGACCGTAATAACATGTCACGTCGCCTAAAAAAGTTGTCAGCAGATTGCATTTGTGAAATATCATTCTCTCTACAGAGGTGTGTAAAGATCATTTTGTGGATCCAGACATGATTCAAGTGTTCGATAATTACTTCAGAGTACTCGGAGAAGGAACCCGCCTTGCAATGCCGAAGACAATACTGCGCGCTGGACTCATCATCATTGAAGCCTGGTTCAGGGGCTACTGAGGGAGTCCTGGATTAGGGGGTATCCGGACAGCCGGACTGTGTGCAACATTGGGACTATTGAAGCGTGAAGATGCAAGACTCAAGACTTTGGCCCGTGTCCGGATGGGACTCTCCTTTGCGTGGAAGGCAAGCTTGGTGATCCGGATATTGTGTTTCCTTCCTTGTAACCTACTCCATGTAAACCCCAGGCCTCTCCGGTGTCTATATAAACCGGAGAGGTTGGTCCTTAGAAGGCCGATCACAATTACAATCATACCATCATAGGCTAGCTCTTAGGGTTTAGCCTCTACGATCTCGTGGTAGATCTACTCTTGTACTACCCATATCTTCAATGTTAATCAAGCAGGAAGTTGGGTTTTACCTCCATCTAGAGGGCCCGAACGTGCGTAAACATCTGTGTCCCTTGCTTCTTGTTACCATCAGCCTTGACGCACAGATCGGGACCCCCTACCCGAGATCCGTTGGTTTTGACACCGACACTCACCATTAGTAGTAGTTCATTATTTGGTTTCGATTTTTGATTCAGTTGCTGTGTTGCTACCGCAAATATTGACGTGTGGTTGTTTCTAAAGTACAAAAGGAGGTACTAGTACTTACTGTGGGAAAGGTGAAGTGATGGTTGCTTCGCTCGAGCAACTTATTACTCTGGGAATACGGGAGTACCAGCGGGTTCAAGGAACAGAGAAATGATAGTTGCTTCGTCCGAGCAACTTACTATGGCAAAGGTGGGGCTTTGTCATTTGACTGCTCACTAGTCATTACTACTGCGGCACAACGACCGGGGTGAATCTTTCCCTGTAGTTGTGCACTCAATATTGCTGCGTGGCAGGTGGAGCCGGATGAAGGACCCCACATGTCGGCGAAACGAAGTTGAATTGTTTCTAGCATTGCTATCAATCCTTCAGGATTTGTTTATATGTACACATAATTTTAATGAAATTGTACTGTGATGCTATGAAGGTTTCAACTTTGGTTCCCGCAGGAAAAAAATGTTTCAACTTGTGATTCATGTCTCTTGCCTCAAGATTATCTCGTTACAACATTCCATCAAATACAAATGAAACTACCATGGCTGCTAATGCATCTCAATGGTTCGCAGATCAGCGCCAATATTCACATCACAACTAAAGACAAAGTTGTGAGAAGGTGTACAAATAAAGAAAAATATATAATTGATCGATGTTGTTCGTAGGCATGGCTCCATTTCCTTGGCACACTGTTCATTGCTTGGCAGCTAGTTTCACCCAGC
The DNA here is from genome assembly GCA_021437245.1 of Aegilops speltoides. NCBI lineage: Eukaryota > Viridiplantae > Streptophyta > Magnoliopsida > Poales > Poaceae > Aegilops > Aegilops speltoides. The sequence goes on from CM038145.1 coordinate 486,719,773, forward strand.
TCTGTAGCCAAAAAAGAGGTGTATGGAGGACACCACAATCCGATCATTTTGTGCAGCTCCACTAAAATCGAGCGGACCATCCCTGTTTGCAGAGATATCCAGTCAGTGTGATTACAATAATAGTGGAAGTAGATGATGAAACATAACATACACAAATAGAAGCCGATCACCTCTACGATATCTCTTTAGGACTAACTACTTGTTGGAGAAGATTAGGCACAGAGTTGGATGAGGAGGATAGCAAAACCAATCTCCCTTTCTACAGTCCCACAAAAATGTAAAAACATTGCCCGTGTGACATTTTGGCGGAACTACACAAAACACTCTGAGGAGATATCGGGATTTGTGCAGTTCACCAAAAGGTCGCAATAGCAACGAGGTGAAAATGGATAGCCCTGTTTGCAAAAGGAGGTAGAAAGGAAACAATTACTGCCCAATAACACGAGTTGAAGACACATACGCCGACCAAAAGAAGCATATTCCATGTAATAAGGGAATGATAGCACATGGTGGTTTATCAAAAACGATTTGAGGACGAGATTGCAAGATGGAAAGTACGCCGGCCGAGATACGTTTTAAGCAAACAACTAAAGAAGATACACATGCAGCAACTTGGGAAGATGGGCAGTGCAGCAAGGCCAGAGGAAGCTCTACCTGAGGGTCGTCGGGATGTTACTAGGAGGGAGCCTGCAGCCAGGATCTGCCCATACTGCGGCAGTGAGCAAGTGGCGAAGGCCCTAACGCGCCGGAGCTTGGTCAGAGAGAACGGCGGGTACCGCAGATCGGGACATGCTGCTTCAACACCGTCGAACGGAGAAATGATGCACATCCTCCCTTTCCGCCGGCGGACAGGATGCGGCCGTATCATTGACCAACAGTGAGAGAGAGAGAGGCCACCGCCGCCTTATGTGAGATGGTGTGACGAGAGACAAACCCATTTTTCCATTTTCCCCACGGCAATCATTTTATATTCTGTACATGCCATTGAGGAATATATAACTCTATTTAATACTAACACGTCAAGTCAAACTTTGTTCCGTCTAGGCGTGGTACCCGACCCTCCTTCGAGTAAACAACCGCTACACACGTCAAATTATCACGTGGGTTGCCTTTTCATACAGAAACGAACTCCACCGTGTACCCGCGTGTGTGTGCCCAGGAACGAGACGTGAGTACGTGCGTCCTACGTGCACCTCTTCTTTAGGTGCAGGTACGTAATGGGTGGGTGTGAGAGAGATAGTTTGTGTGAAACAGAGGCAATGTGTCGACGATATCTCAAACAAAAAAACGTAACATATGCAATGTGTGTAAAATGTAGTCATGGACATGAGATATCGATAGAATTGAAAACATGGATGAAGTGTGTGGCTACGCGATCGATAAAGAATACCATCGAATTTGTGTTTTCCCACGTCAAAGATACAGGGCGGCTGGCCTACTATAATTTGAGAGGGAGGAGGTGCAGCTTTTCTCTGTGGCATGGATACCTACCTACAACGTTCAACTATCGGTGTGGGGGGGGGGGGAGGGGGCAGAGACCGATCGACTAGTATATGTGTGGGGAAGGAGAGAGACCTAGCTATGTATTGAGGGAGATCGATCGGCATCCATGGATATGTGTAGCACAGGAATAAGGTTGGTAGAAAGACAAAGGTAGAGTGTCGGAGGGTTGGTGGTGGAGTGGCGTCACTCAAATGGTGGGAGAGGCCTGCTAGACAAATGGAGGGTACGAGTGCAATATCAAAAGAGAGGACGGGGGATGTCTGTCTGTCTATCCACGTGCGTGTGAGAGACGGGTCGGGAGGTATGCAAGGATGATGAGGGGAGACGATATGGTTGTGGTAAGCATACGTAACTACATAGGAAGATCAACCGTCATGTGTCCGAGAAAGGGAGAGACATAACTAGCGAGGTAAGTGTATCGGTGTGTGGGGAAAACGAATTATAGTCGACCTGGCTATATGTAGGGAGATCGGTACGTATACATGCATGCATGTGTTAGAAGCAAATAATGTCCGGAGAGACAGACAGGGGGAGAGGGGTGCCGCTAGGAGGTGGTTCGAGAGGCCTACCGTGTCGAGGGGGGAGGAGTGTGCGAGTATGAGATCAATGAAAAAAGGGGCGGGAGTGTGCACCTGCGTGGAACCGTATTGGACATAGGGGGGCATGGTCGGTGAGAACATAAGAGGGGAAGTATATATGTGTTTGTGGTAGGCACACTTGGCTAGAGAGGTATATCGACCGGTGTGTGCCGGAAAGAAGGAGCCAGGGGGCCTACACACACCGCGGGTGAACGACCTAATGAGAAATAACGAACATGCGCGATGGAGGGGACGCTGAGGGCGGGTGAGAGGGGGGCAGGCGTGTGCATGCATGATAGAAAGCTAGCGCTAGCTAGCTACAAATAAAAGAGGATCGTGAAGGTGTAAAAGACGAACAAAGATCATAATTTGTTATAAAAAAGTGGATACGGATACTTGAAGAAGATATCATAATGTAGAACATTGATTATAATTTGGGCTACTGTGTGGCTTTTGCAGCTCAGGGCTAAATACTTGTCATAATGTAGGGGGAGGGGCACTATACTTTGTGTGATAAACACGGTGTACGTATGGAACATGGTTTAGATTATGAATATATAGTTAGTACATCAAATGTACTATTATTTGGAATCAACATCAAGTGTATTCAAAAAATAGAATTCAAGTTCATATAGTGCACATAGTTCATATCTATCTCTACAGTAATGATGTGGTGTGTTATTAAGGTAATACACGAATAATGGTTGAAGTTGGCAACAATCATGATTGTAGATTCTTATTAAAATAGAGAAATGAATTCAAATTCAGTTTGAATTGCAACTGTAGTATAGACATTTGGAATACACTAAAATGTTGGTATGAGTAAGTTACATGCATTATACAGCCAGCGAAAAAATTTAATTGGACATAACACGGATTCATACTCCCTCCTTCCATCTAGATAGGGCCTAATGCGTTTTTAAGTCCGCCTTTGACTATTGACAAGATTAATAGTACATGACATGCACAATGTGAAAATTATATCATTGAAAGCTCCTTTCACACACGAATTTAACGGTGTGCTTTGTGTAAGTTGCATGTCATATATTATTGCTCTAATATTTGGTCAAAGTTAGCCTCAAAAAAGGCATCAGGCCCTATATAGATGGAAGGAGGGAGTAGCTTTCAATAGCATTTGTATAGTAAAACGGGACAAGACTCTCTCTTTGTGTGGTGTGAATAGTTTTATTTTTTTCATTTTTTTCATTGAGGGAAGTGCGAATTCATTTGGTACGTACAAGTACAATATTACACGTTAGGCTTGTCCCTAAAATTCAACCTGCGCCTTGTTATATCCCGAAAATTCAGATATCGTGCTCCCAACACTGGCGCCTTCACAACGCGCGCCTTGCTATCCCGAAATTACAACGCGTGCAAAAACTCCCTCCAGCTGCCAAATCCCGACACACGAAATCCCCCTTCTAACCCTGAGCCGAAAGGGCCGCTAGTTCAAATCAGTGGGGGTACTTTTGTAACACACCCTACATTTTGGACAAGCGCGTCCCTAAGTCATTGTTCCCCCTCCCATTGCCTCCTTTTCACCATTCGAAATCCCAGGCCGCCATAACCTCTCCGCTCCAGCCACGAAACCCCACCCTACTCCGTCTGCCACCTCACCGCTGCCTAGCCAAAGCCTCTTCCCCAATGATGTCGTCCACCACAACAGCTCGACGTCCCTCATCCACCTCCACGGATAAGGATCCATCATCTGTCTCGTCGTCCCGCCGGTTCAGCCGCCCCATCCTCCACCTCCAAGGAACTGCTCCGACAATTGCCTCGTCTATCGCGGCTGCTCCATCCCTGCAGTGCCGCCTTAACCTACTCCACCGGAACTGCAGCATCCTCACCGACTCCTCGGACGAAGCCGAGGCCTACTCGGCGCCACCAAAGAGGTTGTACACTCATCACATTGCACCTTCTCCTTAAGTTGACCTCCCGGCACCGATAGTGCTCCATCCCGCACACCCATGGAGCGGCTACCTCGAAGCTGGCGCCGCGGGCGACATCTCCATGACGGCTCTCCCCCAGTGCGAGGCCCCTTCGGCGGCGGTGTCCATACCAGCCGGATCTCATCGCTGCTCCGGCTCTCGCTTCCTTCGCTTTCGCTTCTTTGCTGCTGCTCGCTCTCGCTTCGCTTCGCTCGTGCTCTTTGTCTTTGCTCGCTCTAGCTTCGCTTCGCTTGCAGCTGCTTGGCTGCTCAGTTCTCGTTCGTGCTCACGTTGCTGCTGCTGCTCTCCCCCTCGCTCGTGCTGCTGCTCTGCTCCGATTTAGCTACACTTCAGTCGACTGAATCGACTTTTGGGTCAGTCAATTTTCAGGGGGGGGGCGGGGGCTCGCCGGAGTTAAGGAAGAACCACCCGCATCGGGGAGGGGGGCTCGTCGGAGAGGTACCCTTCTATCTATCTTAGGGTTCAGGGTGGGGGCGGTGGTCGCCCTTGGTGGGGGGCGCGGTGGTGTGGCGGTGGCATGGGGATCGCCAGAGAAAAATCTTGGCGCGGGGGGGGGGGGCTAGAGGGCTGGCCGGGGCGATGGCGGGCCGGAGGTGGGTAGTTTTTTCGGGGCGGCGATGTGGCGCGGGGGTCGGCGGTTCGGCCGGTGGTGGCTGACGGCTCAGGGGGTAGCGGGTTGAAGATGAACTATAGGCCGTCCCTAAACTACATGTCAAGTGCCTCTTTGCTGCCATTGCGTTCAGTTTCGACAGTAACATTGAGATTCCACAGTAAATTTCAGTTTAGACAGTTAAGTTGAGAGTCAACAGTTTTTACCTCATTTGTTGTAGTCAGGTGGTTTTTGGTGATGTAAATTTTATATCTATTTTACATCATCTATTGGAGATTCTATTAGAATCCCACTTGAGATTAACGATGTTTGTCTTGTGCTCCTTCATACTTGACGTCTTACGGCTCACCAGAGCTGCTCCAACGACAGAACGATCCATCACAATTGAGCAGTGCCCTGGACGTCGTCTACAGATTCCTCAGATCTTCCTCCACACCTCAGACAACCACCTCTGCCTCAACTTCTTCAACGACCAACCCAATGATGTTGAGGTCGACATGGCTACGGCAAAGAGGTTGTACACTTGTTGCATCACTTATTACTCTACATTCATGTCGATCCATTAGGGCTATTTTGGTTCAACGGAAAAACATAGCAATAGGAAATTTTCCTATGGCACTCTACTATTCGATTATTCATGCATTTCGTTGAAAGGAATGGAGCAAAACATCCACCTGGACCTACTTTTCAAAATCCTATGCATGAAAACAAGACCAAGTGCATTAGTGGCAGAATAACATTCTAACTGTACACGCTTTCATATGGTTTCACTTTATTTTGGCCATGTTTCTTTGCATTCCTCTGCTCTTCCAATTCCTGTGAACCAAACACCCAAGTTGACAAAAATCATGTGTTTAGAAATGCTCTATTTACCATGTGCATTCCTATCCTATTCTGGTGATTTTCCTATCCCTGCGTTTTTCGAATCATGCAAGCCAAATGAGCCCTTACAGAATTACTTCAGTTACAGGTAGGTGTCGAAGGGAACTTTGTGTTGTTTGTCCTACTCCTGCCACGACGTCGTCCACCTCACCTGAGCTGCTCCATTGACAGATACATCCACCAAACCGGACATCACGACTCCTGACCGTCTTTCGCTGCCTCAGATCTCCTTCCCTGCTGCCGGCACCCACCGCAACGGCATCAACATCATCGACTCAGCAGATGAACCTGAGGAGTACACGGATCCACAAGAGAGGTCGCACTATTTTGTTTCTGTTTATGTTATGCATTGCTTAAAATTACCTACTACTTTATCGTCATGTTCACCTCTTAGACTCCAAGTCAGGTCCAAATTAATGTTCAACTTGAGTTCTAAATTAGTCATGGGGCACATATTGAGGCAACAATGAATGGTATCTCTGTCTTATATTTGGTTCACCTAGGGTATGCCTATGTTGTTCGTCTTGGGTGCGAAACAAATAGTTAAGCAATCATCATCTGTCTTTTTATTAAATTAAAGCAATCATCAGCCTGCTATCATTATTTTTCGATCCATCCACTAGTTGTTACCATCACTCTAAATTTCTGCATGCTCTCCTTACATAATCTCACCATATTTTTTCGTATGCATGTCAGATATTTACACAGTCATGCTGAACATGTAGAGAAAAATAGAAGAGTTTTGCACGGCAATACAATGTCATGCAGACATCGCTCCATGGTGGGTTCAATGGTAAACCCTCCCCCTCCCTCTCCAGATTGTAATCCAGAGGAAGATATCTGTTCTGAGGCGTAATCAAACGCAGCTGACCACTCCTATTTACCCCACAAGGTGTTTGCTCTACCTTGGCATGATGATGTTAGTCATATCATGCATATGTTGCCTTGCAGTGCCTACTTTTGACATCATATATGTCCTTTGCTTCGTTTAGACATGTTCTGTAATGCCACCTATTTAGTTTCTATATCATATAAGGGAATTATACAGTCTCATGTCTTTTAGCCAGCCATAATATATGTGAAATGTGCAATGTCATCCTGTTGAACCAGGCATCATATATTTGAATGATATCTTGCCCATTATTTTCTTCATTAAATTTCCATTTATCGATAATGTTTGAACATTATACTACTCTTCCTATGAATCAGCCATTTGGGTGGGAGATGGAAAAATCTGGAGTGAAAACAAGGCCTTCAGAGCAGACGGTGCTACTTGTCAAAGCAGATCTCTTGTTGGATCCTGATAGCTCCTTAGAGATGGATTCAAAGACAGATGACCAGTCCTATTCCCCCACCGAGGAGTATGCTCTAACTTGGCACGGTTATACTGCTCATATCATGCATATGGTGTCTTGCATTGCATAGCTTAGACATCATATACACAATATTTAACACCATGTTCTTATTTCAGACATCATATCGAATGCCCTCTGTTTAGCATATAAATCACATATGTGAATTAAATCATGCGATCTTGATTACTTAGATAACATGTATGTGAATTATGTCATGCGACCCTGTTTAGTTATTCATCATAGCTTTGAATTATGTTATGCTATGCTATCCAGTTTAGATAGACATCATATATGTGAAATGATGTCATGATATCTGTTTTAGTTAAACAATATACATGTCAACTATTTCATGCCCTCTTTTTTACACACTATCTATTGCATCTGTCTCTCATACAATGTCTATACATTCAACTATGTTTCCTGTTTATCAGCCATTTGAACTGGAGTGGGTGATGCCAGTATCTAGCGGAGTTAAAACACGGTCTTCAAATAAAATAGTGCTACCTCTTGGTGGAGATAGCACCCTGGTTGTACATGCACGAGAACCAACCCTACCACGCATAACCAGGACTCACGCAGATTGTACCCCTACTGCAATGGATAGAGAACGAGCTTGACCCAATCTAACCCCAACCCCAGCAGATAGTAACCTAGTTCATGTTGAAACAACACCATCTCCACCACAAAGCTCCCAAACAAGAGCAGTTAGTAAGGAAGATCCAGTGCCCAAAGGGCCAGTACTACCACAGCGAACCCCAACTCCACCAGTTAGTACGCCTAATCCTGTGGAGGAAGCACAACCAGCGAGTCGTAGTTTATCATCTATCGCATTTGATGTTGTTAAATCCTATGTGCGTATCTTCCCATCTTGGAAATATTATACTGAAGATTAAGGAAAATGCCAGTTGTAGGTGTTTGTCCAGGATTTATGTGTAAGTAATGTTATTCATGGCAATTACTTTGCTTTGTCCCATACATCCTACCTCCATGTTGATTATAATACAACAAATTTTCCCATTTTTTTCTATAGAGAAGGACCGATTTGGAAACTCAGGATGAGGTAACCTGTGCTAATACCTTTGCTAACTTCAAGAATGCTTGGTGGCAGTATCAGAATTACCTGAAGAAAACGTACTTCACCGGCAAAGAAACTCATCAAATTCCCTTACGTTCTCCTGAGACACATTTACTGGACGATGAAGGGGAACACCTTGTTCTGTACTGGTCCCGAACCAAGAATGTGGTAGGGCCTATGCGCTCATTTTCTATTTTTAAGTAATATATTCTTGCGTCTTGTTGTACTTTGTTCATGTAGAACAAGTGCTTAAACCTGAAGAACAACTGTTCTAATTTAAGATTCCATTTCTATCGTGCATACTGCTGTGCTCTTGTATCACTGTATTTACTCATACAAACTTATTTTTAAATTGAAGGATCCAATCGAAACTCCAATGGCACTACAGGTATGTTCATGCATGTTTATTTATCAGGTTTGCTCTTATCAATAGCTTTGTTGATTTTGAATTTCAATTGTGTATACAGTTGACTTCTCATATCATTCACATTACTAGCATCACAATAGAGTAGATAGTGTTGTTGTACATGTAGACCCGTGGTAGCCATCTGAAATCTTGTTGTGCCGTGTAGTTTCCCACACTTTGTATTCTTTCACTGCTGCTTTGTCTTGAACTGATATGATTTGAACTATATCTCTATTTTGATTTGGCAAGACAATGCAGTGACCATAGGACATATATATATGTTTGTTTGATGCTTTTATTATGCACTAGTAATTGGTAATAGAAGACTTGGTAGTTTAATCCTGTCCACCTTACTAATGAATTGGTTCACTGAAATGAGTTTCTTATACTATTATGTGTCTGCTTGTTTAAACCTATTATGTGTCTGCTTGTTTCTTCTTTTAGAATGTTGACAGAATATTGGGGAAGAGTGCCTTATTAAGCAATGGTAAAGGAAGTAATGCAGATAAGGTTCAGGATAGTGAGACATCCTTGTTGGTCTCCAACAAAGCTGATAAAATAGCTAAGAAAGACTATCTTGAAGCCAGTGAGACAATCCCAAAGTCCTGTCTTGGTTTAGTGTTTGAGTTACTGGCCACTACCGCTCGAACAAGCTATTCAAGCTCACTGTGTGAATCAATTCGGTTTTCTTGAGTCTCAACTACAAGCTAAAAGACATCGATCAACTGTGCTGCCACAAGAAGTGGAAGGACTGTGGAAGTCCCTGGAGCATTGAGATGCATACTTTCTGGTGCAACAACAAGCGTTCGAGGATTTTAGCGCCAAACAAGACAAAGCTAATAAGCTTGCTAAGCTTATTGCCAGCATGATGGATACCCAGGAGAACATTTCTTGAGCTCTCCTGTTGTTGTTTCAGTTATGCTCTTGTTTTGCTGCCACATTTATTTGCACTGGTGGCCAATTTTGACAGCCAGTGCATGTAATATGTTGCTTTGTTCCCTATATTTGCACTGGTGGCGAACTTTGATGCCCAGTGGATGTAATATGTGTAATAGCGGTAATAGGCTAGCGTTAGTTGCTTGCTTATTTATTTCCTTATTGTCTTCTTTAGTTGTTTACTTGTAGTCACTGAAGTTCTTTTTCCACGTTTTTTCTAGTGGAAACAATAACCTATTTTTGGTAACTAGGCCACAATAATCATGGCAACACACGGACTGTTGTAACCTTGGTCCTCCTGCAAGCCGTATGATCCATGGGCCTTCTACGGGCCGTAGGATCCATTGGTCTTCTATACGGGCCGTAGGATCAATGGGCCTTCTACGGGTTGTAGGATCCATGGGCCTTCTACGGGCGGTAGGATCCACGGACTTTCTACGGGCTGTATGATCCATGGGCCTTCTACGGGCCATAGGATCCATTGGTATTCTATGGGCCATAGGATCCATGGGCCTTCTACGGGGCGTGTAATCATTTCGCCAATCATGGGTCATACTATTTGTGGACCATAACGGGTCGTTAATAGGCTGTATTTGATAAATCTTTGAAAACAGCCCAACAGGTTTTTTTACATGAAAACAGCCCAATGGGTTAACGTGCCACAAAACGGGTCAAATGTAACCACGGGCTGAATTTGGCCCACAAACGGAACAGGCCAGTAACGGACCATAACTAACCGAGTTCTGGAAATTAGCCCAGGAATAAATGGGCCCTTAGAAGGCCGAAAGTTAACACGGGCTGGCGGACGGAATAATGGGTCGTTAATGGGTATAAAACGATACACTATTCATTATGAGCCAGTTTTATCTCGGGCCTTTAATGGGACCACAGTTACGAAGGGCCTCATATGGTCTGAAAGACATCACGGGCCATACATGGGCCGGAAGTTACAATGGGCTGGAATCATATTGGACGGCCTAGATGAAGCTACTGGGCTTAATTCCGATAGGCCGTAACGGGCCGGGTGTTAGCGAGTCGTAAATGGGCGATATCAAACATGTCGTTAACAGGCTTTCCGTGGGCCGGCCCATTACCTTTTGAACAAGTCAAATGGGCTGGCCTTTTCACCGGAATGGGCCTCTGTTGGGTCGTGCCACGTGTCGACGTATCATAAGTGCCTCCTGTCCAATGAGTGGATGACATTTGTCCCAACGGTGAGCCAACACGTGTTTCCTCCAGCCAATGAGAATTTTACACATGGAAAATCCCCATTGGTCTGGGCTGTTAACGGGTTATCAGATCCAAAACTGGATCCGATAGCTTAACGGCGAGCCGTTATGGTGGATGCCACGTGTCAGTCACCCTTGGCGAAAGCACTTCTATAACGCATGATTTATCATCATGGAAGTGGACACTTCCGTGATGATAATTTTGGTAATGTCATGGAACACTTCTATGACAGCATAGGTATGACTATCTTGATTCTGTCATAAAATCGTCATGGATGTACATGCATGAAATAAAACGTGACCTACTGTGACAAACATGTATCATCACGGAAGTGTATTTTTTAGTGATAGGGGTTGATGCACATTTTTGTTCTACTTTCTTCGGTAGAAATCTTGGGGCACTCTTTGAAGTTCTTTGTGTTGGTTTGAATATTATGAATCTGAGGTTGTTTGATGCATATCGAATAATAAACTCACGGATACTTGTGGTGACATTGGAGTATCTAGGTGACGTTAGAGTTTGTTGATGTGTATCATATGGTGTTATTTTAGTACGAACTCTAGGGTTATTTGTGACACATAGGAATAGCTCAATAGATTGATCAAAAAGGATAACTTTGAGGTGGTTTCGTACCCTACAACAATTTCATCTTATGTTTTCACTAGAGAAGAACTTTGGAGTGATTCTTTGTCGCACATTGAGGGACTGTTATATGATTCAATTATGTTAGCACTTTTGAAGAGATTGCACGAGCGAAAGTATGAACCCTAGGCCTTGTTTCTAAGCATTGAATATTGTTCATGCTCCATTTTATCACTTTCTACCTTGTTGTTTTTATATTTTCATATTACAAAACCTATATCTACTATCCATAGTACACTTCTATCACCATCTCTTTTCTGAGCTAGTGCACCTATACAATTTGCCATTGTATTGGGTGTGTTGGGGACACAATAATATCTTGTATTTGGATGCATGGTTGTTTGAGAGAGACGATCTTCATCCTAAGCCTCCCACAGATTAATAAATCTTAGGTCATACACTTGAGGGTAAATTGCTACTGTCCTACAAAACTCTGCGTTTGGAGGCCAACACGAGTCTACAAGAATAAGTTGTGTAGTAGATATCATGGCCACATACCCATCCCCCATGTATGGAGGATTTAGTGCCTTGCGACTGTAACCCAATGGTTTAAGATTAAAACTCTCTTTAACCCCACAAAAAAAACATGCTGAAATAGACAAACATAAAGTTGAAGAGGAGACTCCACACGGTAAGATCCAAGGTAAGAAAAATAAAGTAGCAAATAAATATGGTAAATAAAGATAACCTTTGATTCACAAATACATGCCTTATGAGAATGATTCTAATAAAACTAAGGACTATGAAATATTTGCAAATTTCTTGAATTCAAAACTATGTGCTTGCAAATCCCATAGAATGATTCTCTAAAACGTACACCTTATTACAAATATATGAATCACATTATAACAAATAAAATAAAGATACCTATGTAGGATCGAAAGTATGTCTAGAGGGGGCTGATTAGACTACTTGACCAAATAAAAACTTATCCTTTTCCTAATTTTAGTCTTTGGCAGATTTTAGCTATCTTAGCACAAGTCAAGCAATCTTAACACAATTCAAGCAAGAATGCAAAGACTATATGAGCAGCGGAAAGTAAAGCATGCAACTTGCAAGAATGTAAAGGGAAGGGTTTGGAGGATTCAAACGCAATTGGAGACACGAATGTTCTTGTCGTGGTTCCAATAGGTGGTGCTATCGTACATCCACGTCGCTGGAGACTTCAACCCACAAAGTGTAACGGTTGCGCGAGTCCATGGAGGGCTCCACCCACGAAGGGTCCACGAAGAAGCAACCTTGTCTATCCCACCATGGTTGTCGCCCACGAAGGACTCGCCTCACTAACAGTAGATCTTCACGAAGTAGGCAATCTCCTTGCCCTTACAAACTCCCTGGTTCAACTCCACAATCTTGTCGGAGGCTCCCAATGACACCTAGCCAATCTAGGAGACACCACTCTCCAAGAAGTAACAAATGGTGTGTTGATGATTAACTCCTTGCTCTTGTGCTTCAAATGATAGTCTCCCCAACACTCAACTCTCTCTCACTAGATTTGGATTTGGTGGAAAGAAGATTTGGTGGAAAGCAACTTGGGGAGGGCTAGAGATCAAGATTCATATGGTAGGAATGGAATATCTTGGCCTCAACACATGAGTAGGTTGTTCTCTCTCAGAAACAGCAAGTTGGAAGTGTAGGTTTGTTCTGATGGCTCTCTCCACGAATGAAGAGGAGGTGGAGGGGTATATATAGCCTCCACACAAAATCTAACCATTACACACAACTTGCCAAACTCGGTGGGACCGAATTGGTAAACTCGGTCGGGCCGATTTAGCAAATCTTGGGACCGTTAGGATTTTCGGTGGGACCGACATGCAACTCGGTAGGACCGATATGGTTAGGGTTTAGGGCCAATTACACAAACTCGGTGAGACCAATTTTGGTAATAAGCTAACCAGAGAGTTGGTCAGGTAAACTCAGTGGGACCGATTCGCTCATTTCGGTGGGACCGAAATGTTACGAAAAGGAAACAGGGAGTTTACATTGCAATCTCGATGGGACCGATCACTCATCTCGGTGGTACCGAAACGTTACGAAGGGAAACAGAGAGATTACAATCCCATCTTGGTGAGACCGAGATCCCTATCGGTGAGACTGATTTGCCTAGGGTTTGTGGCAGTGGCTATGACATCTGAACTCGGTGGCGCCGGGTAGAAAGAATCGGTAGGGCCGAGTTTGACTTTTGGTTTAGGTCATATGTGGATGTGAGAAAGTAGTTGAGGGTTTTGGAGCATATCACTAAGTACTGTGGAGCAAGAAACTCATTAATCAACACCTCATCCCTCCTTGATAGTATTGGCTTTTCCTATAGACTCAATTTGATCTTGGATCACTAAAATATAAAGTGTAGAGTCTTGAGCTTTTGAGCTTGAGCCACTCCTTTTATCCTTAGCATTTTGAGTGATACACTTTTCTCATCCATGCCATGCCATTCATTGAGCTTTTCCTGAAATATTCATCTTGGAATGATGTTAGCTCAATGAGCTATATGTTGTTAGGAATTACCAAAACCACCTAGGGATAATTGCACTTCCAATCTCCCCCTTTTTGGTAATTGATGACAACATATAGATCAAAGCTTTGACAAATGATAATAAGAGTGAAAAACATTGTCGCTTTGAGAAGTATGTGATAAGCAAGAGCTCCCCCTAAATTTGTGCATAGTTTAAGATTTGCTTTGGACTGCAAATGCACAAAGAGTTAGGCTCATGGGTTACTCTTCCGTGTCACATACATCTTGGTGGAGCGCTCAAAATGATAATGATTGAATACAAGCACTCATCACCAAGCAAAGTGAATGATCATATAGAGATAAATGGGATAATGTCATCCAACAAGCATAAATGTAGCATATGATCAATTACATGATCATCCAGGTATCACACAGACATAAAGTATTTCAAACAAGCAAATAAAGTTCAACCACCAAAGCAAGAGAGAATCAAAAAACAACACTCTCTCTCGAAGCCTATGATCTATACATTTTTCTCCCCCTTTGGCAACAAGTTACCAAAAAGTTCATAGAAAATGCATAGCACTAGATCGTCTCCAAGGCTTGATCTTCAGGTGGTGGTGTAGAGATGGCTCCTTGGACGAAGACTTCAGTAGATGTGGATGGAGCTGGAGGTGTAAGTGCTGGAGCTGGTTGCACTGGAGCTGTAGGAGCTGTAGCTGGTGCAGATGTAGTGGCTCTGGTGTCTGTCACTAGCATTGCAGCTGATCTCTGAGCTCTAGGCACTCTGGCAAATGCATCAGTGGTTGTCTTGCCCTTCCTCTCCTCCATATCATCCTGAAGCTGCTCAACAATAGATTGGATTTCAGTTACCTTCACATTCAAGTTATAGAACTTCTGCTCCATGATCCTCTCCAGGCTTTCCTGGTTTTGAGTCAAGGTGGCCAGCCCCTTCTCAATCCTCAGAGTGGATGCAATCAAGTAGCCTAGCTGATCTTGTTTTCTCTTCAAAAAGTACTGAGATGCCTCTTCCATTGTTGGCATCTTGGTAGCCTTCTCTGTCCTTGCCTTCTCCTTTTTTGCTTTAGCATGCACAGAAGATGTTTCATCTTGATCCATAACCACTTGGTTGTCCTCAAAGTCTGGATAGATAGGCATGTGATCCTTGTCCAACAAGTATGTGCCTGTGCCCATCTTGGAGTTAATCAGCTCATGGATCTGTGGGGCATACCCACAACTTCTCTTCTGGTCAGCTATTGTCCTCTTGATAGTCTCAACTATGAGGCTCATGACCTTGAACTTCTGTGGCACATCAAATAAGTGTAGCAAGTTTATTGCATGGCCTCTGATCATGTTGTGGTCACCTGACTTGGGCAATAGAGTATGCCTGAGGATCAAGTTGATGGTTGGCAGTCCTAACAGAAGATAATGTACAGATCCAAACTTATGTATCTCAACTGCAGCATCTGGGATCTCCTTGTACATATGTGCCATAGTGTTGTGATCCATCTTCTTCTTGGCATACACATCCAAGTCATCTTCTTTCTCCTTAGGTGCATTGATCATATTTTCCCATTCTTCAATTGTTGATTGGTACCTTGTACCTTCAGACATCCATACTATCCTGCCATCTAGATAGAAGTGTGTTGTGGAGTAGAATTGCATTATGAGCTCATCATTCCACTTTGTGAGCTTCTGCCCAACAAAGTCTGCAACTCCACAAGCACTAAAATTGTCATACACACCAGGATAGTGTTCCTCATTTTCCTTCATGTAGGTCCAGTCCACCCACCTCATGTCACAAACTATAGGCTTCTTGTCCAACAATACTGTCTCATAGAAATCCTGTTGTTCCTTAGTATGGAACCTATAGTCAACAGCAGTCCTTCTCCTGATAGCATAAGGATCAGACAACCTCCACTGTCTGAGGCCTGCATCCTTTCTTAGCTTCATGTTCTCAGCCACAGGATGAGCATCATTGTGGTCTGGAATCTTTGGCTTCAACTTTTCAAGACATGCTCTTCATCATCTTCCTCTTCAGCAATAGTCTCAGGCACTGGGGCCTTGTTCTTCTCAGCAGCAGGTATGTTTCTAGTACTCCTCTTTGGTGCAATCTTGGGCTTGGAGGCAGCTTTGGGTGCTTCTTTGGGCTTTGATGATGCAGCCCCTGACCTTATAGCATCACCCGTAAGCTTCTGAGCCTTGGGTGCTGGTGCAGCAACCTCCTCTTCCTCTTCCTCTGAGTCTCTCCTCATAGAGGGATTGCCAAGAACTTTGGAAGTAGTGGTTCTGACTCTCTTTTTCTTTTTATCTTGACCAGCAGCTTCATCTTCTGACTCAAGAGTAAACTTCATGGTTTCTCCAGTGGCAACCTTCCTGGGTTTGGAAGTGGGAATCCTTCTTGCAGGTGCCTTCTTCTGCACTCCTGGCTTAGTGGATGCAGCTGAGCCATTCTCCTTTTTGAGCACTTTCTTCTTGGAAGTGGCCTCATCCTCAACTGCCACATAGTCTTCATCCTCAGATTCTGAGGTTTTCTTCTTTCTGGCCCTGGTGGCAGCTTTGGGCAAGTTGCTTTGGGGTGCTCCTGCTTCCATCATCAGAGGTGCTAGAGGGACTAGTGCCCTCACTCATCTGAATTTGCTCCTCTTCCCTGTTCTGGCTGTCACTTTGATCAGACATGTTGCAAACACTGACTGCTGACCCTGTGAATAGATATAGATGAGATAGAGTGGATGAGCATCACAAAATACAGAGGTTTTTGAGAAAGAATGAGTCAAAAACTTAGTTTTAGTTTTCCACAGAAAGCATTTTGGATCAACCGATTTGTAAACTCGATGATACCGAAGCAGCTTTTGGAACCTAAACTAGTGAACTCGGTCAAACCGAGTCATAGTTCGGCGGCACCGAGACTGCTAGGGTTTCACAAAGTCCTGAATTCGGTCACACCGATTTGCAATTCTCGGTCAGACCGAGAATCACTTGTGCAATGGCCTTAGCCGAATAGGTGGAACCGAGTTCTACAACTCGGTGGGTCCGAGATGGTTTCGGCGGAAACCTAACCCTAAATTTTCAAGTCACCTCTAAACTACGGAATGTTTTGACTGGATAGAATCATTTCAATCGTGGCAAGAATCATGATGAACACAATGTGCTAGGAATCGGACGGGGATAGCACTCTGATCGAGTCCATACTCTAGCTTGGCGGTTGTCGGTGTCAAAACCGGCGGATCTCGGGTAGGGGGTCCCGAACTGTGCGTCTAGGCGGATGGTAACAGGAGACAAGGGACACAATGTTTTACCTGTGTTGGGCCCTCTCGATGGAGCTAAAACCCTACTCCCGCTTGATTGATATTGATGATATGGGTAGTACAAGAGTGGATCTACCACGAGATCAAGGAGGCTAAACCCTAGAACCTAGCCTATGGTATGATTGTTGTAATGGTTGTTCGCCCCACGGACTAAAACCCTCTGGTTTATATAGACACCGGAGAGGATAGGGTTACACAGTAGTCGGTTACAATGGTAGGAGATCTACATATCCGATTGCCAAGCTTTCCTTCCACGCCAAGGAAAGTCCCATCCGCACACGGAACTAAGTCTTCAATCTTGTATCTTCATAGTCTTGGAGTTCGCCGATGATGATAGTCCGCTATCCGACACCCCTAGTCCAGACTCCTCAAGAGCCCCTAACCAGGCTTCAATGACGACGAGTCCGACGCAGATATTGTCTTCGGCGTTGCAAGGCGGGTTCTCCTCCAAATTCCATGTGCTTGCCGAATAGTGTCCGGCTTCCTTACAAATGTTGCGCTCCTTGGCCTCCATGCCCAATAATGGCCCTCTTCCACGTGTCGCACGAATGCGAAAAGCCAGGGTATTTTTATATTTTACCCCCTTGCTGCGCAAATAACCTGCCTATAAGAGAGGCAAGAATCCAGATCCAAATCACACCATCTTCCTTCCGCGAGTACTCATCGGAGCGCTTCTGACCAAAAATCCATTCCATCATGGACCGTCGACGCGGCTCTCCTCTCGCGCTCCTAGCCCTCAACCAGGAGATTGGAGGAGATGTTCAGTCCCGCACAATGAGCTGGTGATGCTCCAAGCGGAGGGTACCTTCCTCCGTCCTTTATGGTCCCGGTTCGAGCCGAGCTGGCCACCTACAAAGGTGGAAAGCAAGCGGAGGCCACCACCAGTCCCTCCAAAGGAGAGCGGGTGTGCTTCGTCCCTTATCTAATAAGGGGGCTTGGATTTCCCATACATCCATTTCTCCGGGGGCTTCTGGAGTTCTACGGACTCCAGCTTCATCACCTCACGCCCGCCTCTATTATGCACATCGCGGGTTTCAGAGCCCTTCTTGAAGTTGTTTCTGGGCATCGAGCCCCATTTTGCACTGTGGAAGAGACTATTTTGCCTCGTACCCCGTTCTCACGAGGGGTCAATATATCAAGTGGGCGGAGCCGAAATATGGCGCATCGCCGGGACCGGATATCTATCTGGAACCCCAAAGAAGGCATCCGAAGACTGGCCCTCGGAATGGTTTTATGTGGAAGATGCTCCACTGCCGGACCCAGTTCGGATCGGCCTCCCGGAGTTCAGCAAGGCTCCTCTGAAGAAACGCCTAAGTTGGCGCTCGCGGAGCCCTCAACAGGAGGAAGACAGGAGCGTCCATTATTTGATGGGCCGGATAAGGCTGCTGGCCCATTCCGGATTGACGATGATTGGAGTCATGGCCATGTGCATTATGCGAGGGGTGCAGCCGCTCCAATATAGGGGCCATCCCATGTGGGATTTCAACGGGGAGAATGACGCCACCCGTCATGGCCGCAAGGGGCCGGGATCGGCCGCGGATCTGGTGAAGATCCTGTCCGCCTGTACAAGGGGAGAAGGAGGACTTCTCGAGACGAGCCCATTGAATGGGTTCTCCATGAATAACACTCGGAACTGGGTGTTTAACGTTTATTCATCCGACCCGTGCTTTCAAAGTTAAGTGCCTTACTTTATGATTTTGACGTAGGAACTGCGCCGGGATGTGGAGGGCATACACAGTCTGGCTCCACAATCCAAGGATCCGGGAAGATCCCTTGACCCAGCCTCCGAAGAGGATCCGGACATAAAGGTGGAGCTAATTGACGGGGTGTTCCACCAGCTCAGCATGGACAATGCTCTAGTCGCCATTACGGTGGCGCCGGCTTATCTCCGCTTCCTGTAATTATGACCGAGTCCTCGACACCATTACTTGTCCTTGCAGATTTCGACCACCGTATACAACGGTGTCTTGCAGAGGTGCCTTCAAGGCGGAAGCGAACTCAGCAGGCCGACCAACAAGGGTCATCCGCCCAAAGAAAGCGGAAGAGGGGTGCGGTGCGAATAGAAACGTCACCGCAACGGTATAGCTCGCAACCGTTGTTTAGGGAAAAGATTCCTAGGAGGTGTATTAATGCTCATGAATTTTCCAGGAGAAAGAGCACTCGCCGGACTGTGCCCGGAGAGGTTGCCAACCAAGCCTCCGCCATCCAGGCTCCAACACCTGGTCCGGAGGGGGAGGCGAGCGCGAGGCGTGAGCCGGATACTCCTCCAACGGAGGATGCCGACAGGCTGTCCGCCACCTGGTCTGAGGTGGAGAGCGCCATGAATCATAGGCGCCGCCGGACAGTTCTTCGTGACGCATGTTTCTCCCCAGAGGCGTTGAATGCCTTTAACGCGGGAGACGCGCACCTCCGTGCCGCTCAAGATGGTTTAACCAGAGCCACGGAGCAGTATGTAAAAGACATACGGGTAAGGGATTGTAATAGTTGTATATGCCAGTAGCCCCCGAGACTTAAAGTAGTTAAAATAACTGATTTAAGGATCATTTGATATGCAGGATCTCACGGAGAAGAATGCCCAATTGTCTCCGGAGCTAGAAGGGTGCAAGGCCCAACTTGAGGCCGCACTAGTCGCGGCAGGAGGAGATACCAAGACCCCCTCCGGTAACACATATTTCAAAAAGATAAGCAGTGTGCGGTGTGCGTATAAGTCTGACAATAATATTGCAGATGTTGCCGGACTTGATCCGGACAAGCAACAGCTACTACGCCAGCTGAAGGCCGGCGAGAGGGTGCTTATGAAGGTGCAGCAGGAGAGGAACAAACTCCAAGATGCCCACACCCAGCTTGGAGAAGAGCTAAAAGGTGTTCGGGCCCAGCTGTCTGGCTCCATGAAGGAGAATCAGTGGCTTCGTCGCGGCATCTATAGTAAGTGCTTGAGCAAACTCTTTTGAAAAGAAGAGTTCGGCGAGGAAGTCGATTGACAGAAATATGTCTGTAGGTGTCCTCACAGGTCGCCCTGCGGAGGAAATGCCTGGTTCAACGGGTGACCAACTTCCCGAGCTGGTGCAACTGCTCGAACGTGTTTGGCAGGCGATGAGTGGCGTTGCCCAGGCCTTATGGCCATCCGTCTCCCTACCCGAGGGACTTGGAGAGCTTGCGGAGAAGCTTCAGGGAGCACGGCAGCGCTTCCGTTTATGGAAGATATCGGCCTGCCATCAAGGCGCCAGGGAGGCCTGGGCCATGGTGAAGACGCGGTACAAGAAGGCGGATCCAAACCACATGGCCGAGGTCGGACCTGTGGGGCCCGATGGGAAGGAGATCCCTGTGAGCTTAGTGTACGGCCAAGTAGAATTGGCCGCTAAGTATTCCCAATGGGACTGTAAATTAGACAGCCTGTTAGACGGGATTGAGGAGGAAGACAGTCAGTCGATTTGACGATGTATTTAAAATGACATGTAAAATGCCTTCTAGCCGGATTGTAGATCGTTTGTCTTTGCGGACCTTTTCGCTTCAACCTTGGGACCCTAGAGCCCGGAGTGTGTCCGAATACCCTCTCGGTTATGAAAAAACCGGGGCATGCATAGAGACCAGGCGTAGGGGTCATTAGTGCTTTATCAGACAAGTGCCCAACTAGTTATGTTATATTACATGGTTAGTAAGAAACATCTTCCAGGGAGAATAGTTCCGTTAGGGGTTCCTTTCCCTGGGAGGTATGCCCTAAAGTGCATGTCCGGTCTGCGAAAAGAGTAGAAAAGCATCTGGGGGCAGATAAATAAGTAAATAAGAAATCATCTTTCAAGTCACCGACCGAATATTCCCTTAAGAACGCTAGCTTTCGGCTTCACCCTACCGAGGTACACATCCGGTGACCGGTAGTAACAATCGCAGAGGTGCTCCCTTTACCTCCTAGCCGAACAATCGGGAACGGAGGGGTAAGCACAGGAGCCAGGCAATCCAGCTTGGCCAAAACTTAAGTCATATCGATGCATATAATGGTGAATAAAAGGTACATGCGGAAGTTTGACACATGTTTTGGGCATAAAGCCCGTATTAGTAAGCTTCTATTAAAGAAGCCCCTAGGTATAATGAGTGCGGGTAGCACATCAAGTGTGTGCGAACAATGCGCAAATCAGCCCCCGAGGGCTTTATGAAAAAGGTGGGAGAAAAGAGAGAAACAAAAGGCAACTAAAGTATAAAATGTGGATGGAGGAAGGAGACGAACTCTGAGTCCGGCGCTAGGCGTAGAATCTTCGGAGGCGGGCTGCGTTCCATGGGTTTGGCTCGAGTCGGTTGTCCAAGGCGTTTCGCAGACGGTATGCTCCGCCGGTCAGGATTTGGTCGATGATGAAAGGGCCTTCCCATTTGGGCTTGAGTTTGTCCTTTTTCTTGTCCGGCAGGCGTAGAACTAGTTCGCCAACATTGTAAGTTTTAGCCCGTACTTCTCTGCTTTGCTATCTTTGAGCCTGCTGCTGATAGAATGCGGAACGAGCCTTTGCCACGTCGCGCTCCTCCTCCAATGCGTCCAAGCTGTCCTGCCGATCCAACTCGGCTTCTCTTTCTTTGTACATGCGCACTCGAGGTGAGTCATGAATTATGTCGCAGGGCAAAACTGTCTCTGCGACGTATACCATAAAGAATGGTGTGAATCCGGTAGTACGGTTTGGCATGGTCCGCAGCCCCCAGAGTACGGAGTCGAGCTCCTCTACCCAATGCGTGTTAGATTCTGTAAGGGACTGAGGGAGTCCTGGACTAGGGGGTGTCCGGACAGCCGGACTATCATCGTCCGCCGGACTCCAAGATTACGAAGATACAAGATTGAGGACTCCGTCCCGTGTCCGGATGGGACTTTCCTTGGCGTGCAAGGCAAGCTTGGCGATACGGATATGTAGATCTCCTACCATTGTAACCGACTCTGTGTAACCCTAGCCCTCTCCGGTGTCTATATAAACCGGAGGGTTTTAGTCCGTAGGACACAACAACCATTACAACAATCATACCATAGGCTAGCTTCTAGGGTTTAGCCTCCTTGATCTCGTGGTAGATCCACTCTTGTACTACCCATATCATCAAAATCAAGCAGGAGTAGGTTTTTACCTCCATCGAGAGGGCCCGAACCTGGGTAAAAACATCGTGTCCCTTGTCTCCTGTTACCATCCGCCTAGACGCAAAGTTCGGGACCCCCTACCCGAGATCTGCCGGTTTTGATACCGACATTGGTGCTTTCATTGAGAGTTCCTCTGTGTCATCACCGATAGGCTCGATGGCTTCTTCAATCAACAACAACGCAGTCCAGGGTGAGACTTTTCTCCCCGGATAGATCTTCAGATTCGGGCGGCTTCGACTCGGGCCAATTCACCGCCATCCGAGCAGATCGAAAGCTACGCCCCTGGCCGTCAGGGCAGATTTGGAAGCCTAAACTTCACGGCGGACATCCGCGGAGATTTGATCTTCGACGGATCCGATCCGCAGCCAAGCGTGCCGCACTGTCGCGATGGGCACGATTTAGCTCTACCACCGACAAGACCTTTGAGGTCGCAAGACGAATCCGCTCCGACCCATAGTCCGGAGCCGATTGCGCAGATCGAGGACGGGTGGCTGCACACCGCCTCGGGAGCTGCAACTTCCACGGCGATGGAGCCGAACACTGACCTCGTCCCTTATAAATCCCGTGACTCCGAGGTGCCGGACTCCCGCGGACCAACCTCCCACGCCCGCCAATCGAATCCGACACGCCGATCATGGAGTTCACCGCTGCGGACATCTTTGAGTACTCACCCTTTGGCGACATCTTAAATTCGCTAAAGCATCTCTCGCTATCCAGAGAGCCCTGGCCGGATTATGGCCAGGATGGTTGGGATGCGGACGACGAAGAAATTCAAAGCCCACCCACCACCCACTTTGTAGCCACTGTCGACGATCTAACCGACATGCTAGACTACGACTCCGAAGACATCGACGGTATGGACGACGATGCCGGAGACGATCAAGAACCAGCGCTCACAGAGCAGTGGAAGGCCGCCCCAACCCATGATATATATATGGTGGATACCCCAAAAGGAAGCGATAACAAGGACTAACGGGGCGCGGCAAAGGATAATCCCGCCGATAAACAACCAAAACGGCGACGCAGACGCCGCTTCTAAGTCCCGCCCGACAACAACGGCGCTCCTAATGACCCAAAGAATGGAGCAGGGAAAACCAAAGGACTATTTAACATGCAACCAAGCAACCGTCCAACAGACGAATCAGATAATCAATCCATGCCCGCGAAACCAACAGTCCAGACGACTCACGCCGGACACACCACCGAGAATAAGAGCCTTCGCAAAAGACTCGCCGCCACCGCAAGAAGTCTCAAGAAGGAAAACGGAAGCTCAAAACAGCGGAAGACATACTCGTAATGAGGTGGAGCAAACTGCTCAAAACCGCCGACAAATACGGCAATGGCCACCAATCAAAGAGCTACCCGAAGCGCAAGCTGCTGCCAGAATTTGACGAGGAAGCCATAGAGCCCCCGCAGTCAAAAAACAAAGAGGCCGTCTGGCCGGATAGACGGCCAGATGATAGGCCAAAAACTACAAGCGGCGCCGCACACAAGCCGACTCATGCTCTTGGGAAAACAGATGGCCCAGCCAGGTCCATTTACGGGCCAAAAAAGAGGGCCCCAGGAAGCAACACAACACGCCAAGTGTCCGAAGACAGCGGTACACCCAAATATAGGGCGCCAGACACCCACTATGTTTCACCAACGAGGTGCTGGATCATGAATTTCAACAGGGTTTAAACCCATAAACATAGAGGCTTACGACGGAACAAATGCACTCGGAGTCTGGATAGAGGATTATATACTACACATACACATGGCTAGAGGAGATGATCTCCACGCCATAAAATATTTACCCTCAAGCTCAAAGGGCCAGCCCGTCATTGGCTCAAAAGCCTCCCGTAAAACATGTTGGAAGTTGGGAAGAGCATGAGGACGTTTAGAGCACATTTTCAAGGGACTTATGTCCGACCTCCGGATGCGCATTTATCTAAGTCATATAACTCAACAGCCCGAGAGAGTCACAAGAATTTCGAACAGGTTCCTTACTAAAAGAACCAAATAGTCGATCGTCCGGACGCCAAGCCTTAGCAGCTTTTAAACACAACGTCCGAGACGAATGGCTCGCCAGACACCTCGCCAAGAGAAGCTAAGGACAATGTCCGCTAACAAGCCTCATGACCCGCTTTTGTTAGGGAGGACAGCTGGCTAGCAAGATGCAGCACCAGCGACCCAAGTACATCCGAGATCAGAGATGGAAACGGAAAATCATGACGCAGAAAAGATCAGCGCCGGAATAAAGAGAAAAGCCCAAAGAACACGGCGGTCAACGCCGGATTCAAAAGCTCGCGGCCAAACAACAAAACACTACCTCTTAAGGACAACAGTGACGAGCTATCCAACTTAAACAAAATTTTGGATCGGATATGTCAAATCCACAGTACCTCCGGAAGGCCTGCAAACCAAACCCACCGAGATTGTTGGGTTTTCAAACAATCCGGCCGACTCAACGCCGAACACAAGGGGCTTGATGCACCAAGCGAGGACGACGACGAACCCCACCAGCAGGGCACCGGAAAACAAAAGACTTTCCCACAAGAAGTCAAAGCAGTAAACTCACTTCATGTGATAATACAGAAAAACAATGCGGCACCCGCTAAGATGGGTCTCGCACGGTCCACCCCAGCGGAACCTCGAGATTGGATGTCAAAACCAATCACTTTTGACCACCTAGATTATTCCAGAAGTGTTCGAAATGCAGGATGGACTGCTCTGATATTGGATCCTATAATCGACGGACTACAATTTACACAAGTCCTGATGGACGGCGGCAGCAATTTAAACCTGCTATATCCGAACACAATCCGCAAGTTAGGGATAGACCTTACTACAATTCGACATAGCCGCACTTCCTTTAAAGGAGTGACGCCAGGCCCTTACGCCAAGCGCACAGGCTCCTTATTACTAGAAGTTGTGTTCGGGTCACCGAACAACTTCCGACGCGAAAAACTAATCTTTCATGTCGCCCCATTCAAAAGTAGCTATCAAGCACTATTGGGACGTGAAGCTTTTGTCCGCTTCAACACCATACCACATTACGCATCTCTTACACTTAAAATGCCCGGTCCACGTGGCATCATTTCATTAAGAGGGTCATTCAAAGACCCCAGACACGGCTAGACGAGTCCGGCATAAATAAGCAAGGGGCTCCCTAGCCGCACACCCCTTCACAAAGGGCTGTGCGTATAAGCAATATTGAGCTAATATAGAGTCCGCTTTATTCATTTATTAATATTTTTCACGCACTTTTTTGCACGATTTCCTTTCAAACTAAGTTCCTCTCTTTTTACAGATGAACAACGTGCATACCCGCCCGTGATAACGGCACAACGGAGACACAGCGCAGACGCAAGAGGGACCCGCCGCAAGGATTCTTTTCAGATTAAGACCTGCGTAAACCTTTTTTATTGTCTCTTGTTGCTATAATCCCTGGTTTCTCATTATAACCAGAGTGGAGGCTGACGCTTTGGCATCGGCCGCATCGAGGACCTCGCCTGCACTGACACTAGGGGCTTAGGGCATTGTTCGCCCATTATTATAAAGACCAACACCTCGTGGAGTGTTCGGGCGCCTCGAAGTTAGGGCCTTATATGCATCAGCTCCAAATCATGTCTTTGGTCAAATGTTGGGTTTGCCCGGCTCCGTGTTTTGCTGCCTTACGCTATGTATCATCGGCTAACGCGCACCAGGAGAACTATCGCGATTGTGCCCAGTTCGGCCGGGCGAGCACCTCAAGAGAGAAAGCCGAAAATCGACCGTCTATGATACATCGAGACCGGTCAACCACTCGATCGACCACCGAATGTTTAGAATTCTCCGCTGGACGACGGACTGCTTTCGGTCAGCACACACGCGCCCAATTCAAGAGCGGTGCCCCTGTGGGCTATATCGTAGTCCCACCCTCAACTCCAATGGCTAAGTGAAAGTGATAAAGCATCATAGTCCGGTTGCCTCGCTTGCTACGCTACCACCTCCTTAACAGGACCGAGACGCCGGATTAAGTGTGAAAATGCGCTATTTTTATAACACCGCGCACCTTGTGCATGGGGGCTGAAGTCAAGATCGCCATCTTTCAAGTTATACACACGTATACATAAACGGCCGCGATAGGAGATATTTCAATACTTGAGCGCACAAGTATAAAAAAGCGATTACATCATAACCATTGTTTTACAAAATAAAACGCTCATTTGAACGTGACATTTTTCGAGCATCGCGACTCTATTACACGAGCACCACACATAACTTCCCCAAAATAGTGCTCGGCGGGTAACCGCTTTCGTCCAACCTCGGGTTGCAACAGCGGTGGCATCCATCTCTGTCCAATGTGTCTTCACACGGGCGAGGGCCATCCGCGCACCCTCTATGCAGGCCGACCGCTTCATCGCCTTGATATGCGGCACCGCCCCAAGAAACTGCTGCAGCAAGCTAAAATAGCTCTTCGGCTTGGGCCTCTCCGGCCAGACATGAGTCACGATATCCATCATGGCAAGTCCGGACAACCTGTTCAGCTCAGCCCATTCGGCCAACCGATCGGTCAGCGGAAGTGAACGATCCGGACTATGGAATTGAGACCAAAACAGCTCTTCCATCTTGTGATCCTTCTGACTTCGGAAGTGTACAACGGCATCCGCCGCACTCGCCGCTAAGTCCATATATGCATCCTCCGGACCCCACAGCTGGCCAAGCTGGGCATACTTCAGATCCGTAAACCTGCGGCGTAGCAGAAAAGGCTTGCCAGCCACAATGTCTCCGGCCTGACGCAGCTCCTCCTTTATAGCCCGCATTGCCGAGCGGGCATCCTTGGCTTCTACGGTGGCCTTCCCAGGTCTCTCGCCCGATAGGGCGCCTTTTCAAGAGCCTCATTGTGGTCGGTAGCATCCTTCAATCTAACGCCAGTTCGCCATCTCTTCCCCGCTGTAGTGTGCAGCCCTTTCGCTTTAACTCCTCGCCCTCGAGGCAGCCAGACATTTTTCCGCTTGCTCCTTGGCTTGAGCAAGTTCGCCAAGGCTCTCCACAGCAGCAAAGACCATCCGCATCAAGCACAAATATTGTAAGAGGTGGGCTTTGCCTCCTTAATAGGTGATCATGAGAGATAACTTACCTTGCGACTCGTCAAGTCGCTTGTCGACTAGCGATGTTCCATCCGCAACATCGAAGTTGCCGCATTAATTCAGCAACTCCATCAGTCCGCTAGCCCTCGACTATCCGCCACCTGCATAGGAAAGGCGACACTCAATACTCGCGATTTTGATCCTCTAACACGTTGTTGCTTTCGACAACCTACCGAGTCTCGTGGGCTACTATCTATACAGGCGACTTTCATGTGCAAACTATCAAAAGGTGCGCTGCTTTTACGCATCTCAAACCCCGCCAAGCAAACTCGACGGCATTATGCAATCTGCTTGGCGGATTTAAATCCTTCCAATCACCGCACTCATCATCTGCACGGTGATCTTCTCGAGATGGACGCCTCTCAAGCAGATCCTTCACTCCCTGCCAAACACTAGTCGGCGCCAACTCTTCGCTCGCTGGCTCGGGATACCCTCCGTGATTTACACTTCAGCTCGTCCGCCCTATCCGACAAGCAAGAAGACACGGATGCGCCTCGCTCTCCATCATCTCTCGACGAAGATCCTCAAGACGAGCTCATCCGAGAAGGTCGCAGATCCGAACTACAAGGTAAAAATTTCGGTTATCCTCAGAAGCACAAATAGGGATGTTTCTTATTAATGAACTCCCCCTTTTCTACTCACGGCTCGCTGGAGGGCTGATTCTTTGGAGAAGACTGTGCGGTCGGGACCTCCCCGGACGCAGGACCCTCTGGTGAAGATTTCTTTCCCCGCTTAGGGGCATTAGCCTCCGGGTCTCCAGATGCGGTCCTCTTCTCCCCTTGGAGGGAGGGATTCTCGGTCCCCCCTCTTTCAAGAGCCTCCTTGGACAAGGCAGTAGCTCCTCTACTTTCCCCTTCGCTTTTTCGAAAGCGCAACCTCCAAAGATCTTGACCAAAGACGGATCCGGCGCAGCTCTGGAGGGGGGGCGGACACCGATCAGCTTTGCTCGCGCTTATCCACTCCTGTTAAAGGATAACGGGTTAAAAGGCGAATTGTGGAAAGGCAAACAAATGGTACGTCCGAACACTGAGCCACTTACTTGAGTATCCGGCGATTGCAGCTTAGGCCGCATCTCGGTCAATTCGGACACATCGCCAGATCCAAGAACAACTTGTACATCTCCACGGGTGTCGTACCCATGAAGTGTTGGAGAATCCGTGGTCCCTCCGGATTGAACTCCCATAGCCGGAGAGGACGGCGTTTGTAGGGCAGGAGACGCCTAATTAGCATAACCTGCATCACCACGACCAGATTGATCTCCCTCGCCTGCAGGTCTCGAATCCGGCCCTGCAATAGGGGCACGTCTTTTGATGGCCCCTAGTTGAGCCCTTGGTTGACCCACGACATCAACCGTCGAGGAGGTCCCGAGCGGAATACGGGCGGCGGCTTCTGCCTGCTGCCCCTCGGAGCGGTGATATAGAACCACTCCTGCTGCCACAAGCCAAGCTCCTCTTGGAAGGAGCCCTCGGGCCACGGGGCATCGGCCCTCCTGCTTACGGCTGCCCCGCCGCACTCTTCTTGACGCCCCCCGATCATCTTCGGCTCCACATTGAAGGTCTTCAGCCACAGGCCGAAGTGGGGGGTGACGCGGAGGAAGGCTTCGCAGACGACAATAAATGCGGAAATATGGAGGATGGACTCCAGAGCCAAGTCATGGAATTCCAGCCCATAATAAAACATGAGCCCTCTCACAAAAGGATCCATCGGGAAGCCTAAACCCCGACGGAGGTGGGACACAAAGACGACGTACTCACCGGCTCGGGGTGGGATGGCCTGCCCTTCAAGGGCAACCCAGCGAAATCTCGAAGACAGTACTTGGCCTCTCGTAGTTTTAGCACGCCCTCCTCCATGACGGAGAAGGGCATCCACCGCCCCGACGGTCGAGCCGACATTGTTGAAGGTCCGAGGCGCCAACTGGGGCTGGGTGTTGGAACTCGGGCAAGGAGGAGATTCGATGGAAGATTGAAGAAAAGAAACGAGCCTTGGTCCTATTATAAAGAGGCAGGATACCAAGAGCCGTCTCCGTGACCGTTCGGGACTCGCCTTCGATAGAGGAGGTGTGGCGACGGGTGCGGTTGGGTTACCCACGTCCGTATTGATGAGAATCTCGGAATAAGGGGAACACGATCTCTGCTTCGACAAGACGTGCCAAGGAAACCGCTTCGCTAAACGCGCTGAGGTGGTATAATAAAAAACGATTCAAGTAAAGGCTTGGTAGTGGCGTGACGTCATGCTACAAGATACGTCAGCAGATTGAACTTGTGTACATAATATTCTCTCTACGGTAGAATGTGGAATTTATTTTGCAGAGCCGGACACTATCCTAGTGTTCACAATCTTCTATGGATTATTCGGAGGAGGAACCCGCCTTGCAATGCCGAACATTATGCGCGCCAGACTCATCATCATTGAAGCCAGGTTCAGGGGCTACTGAGGGAGTCCTGGACTAGGGGGTGTCCGGACAGCCGGACTATCATCGTCCGCCGGACTCCAAGACTACGAAGATACAAGATTGAAGACTCCGTCCCGTGTCCGCATGGGACTTTCCTTGGCGTGGAAGGCAAGCTTGGCGATACGGATATGTAGATCTCCTACCATTGTAACCGACTCTGTGTAACCCTAGCCCTCTCCGGTGTCTATATAGACCGGAGGGTTTTAGTCCGTAGGACAAAACAACCATTACAACAATCATACCATAGGCTAGCTTCTAGGGTTTAGCCTCCTTGATCTCGTGGTAGATCCACTCTTGTACTACCCATATCATCAATATCAATCAAGCAGGAGTATGGTTTTACCTCCATCGAGAGGGCCTGAACCTGGGTAAAAACATCGTGTCCCTTGTCTCCTGTTACCATCCGCCTAGACGCACAGTTCGAGACCCCCTACCCGAGATCCGCCGGTTTAGACACCAACAGGGACCGCACTAATCTAGGTTTGATGCCGCTCATGATTAGACCATTTGCTCGCTCAACTTGACCATTGGTTTGAGGGTGATAGACTGAAGCGTAGTCGAGCTTAATGCCCATACTTTTGCACCAGAGTTTAACCTCGTCGACCGTTAAGTTCGTGCCGTTATCGGTGATGATGTTCTGGGGGACACCGTAACGGTGTACTACCCCGGATATGAAGTCTATCACTGGTCCGGATTTGGCCGTTTTAACTGTCTTGGCCTCTATCCATTTGGTGAATTTGTCCACCATGACCAATAGGTACTTTTGCTTGTGGGTTCCCCCTTTAAGGGGTCCAACCATGTCAAGCCCCTGCATCGCGAACGGCCAGTGATGGGTATAGTTTTGAGGGCGGTGGGTGGCATGTGGCTCGATTAGCAAAGAGTCGATAATCGACACATCGTTGGACTAAGTCCCGAGCATCCGCCCGGCCGTTGTCCAATAAAACCTCAGACGGAAGGCCTTGCCTACAAGGGCCTGTGCTGCAGCGTGGTGTCCGCCTAGTCCGGCGTGAATTTCAGCCAGAAGGTTTCGCCCTTCCTCTTCGGAGATGCACCTCTGAAGGACTCCGGTTGTGCTTTTCTTATAAAGTTCTCCCTCATGGACCTTGTAGGCTTTAGATCGCCGAACTATGCAGCGGGCCTCATTTTGGTCTTCAGGAAGTTCCTGCCTAGTTAAGTAGGCTAGTAATGGTTCTGTCCATGGGGCAATTACCGCCATTATTTCGTGGGCTGAAGGTGTTATTTCATCGGCTGAGCCGCCGATTGTGTCAGATTGTTCTGTGTTGGGTGGTGCGGTTGCTTCCGGGTTGTTATTTCCGGACTCCTCTTCCCATAGTACGGATGGCTTAAATAGCCGCTCCAGTAAGATGTTTGGAGGGACGGCGTCGCGTTTTGCGCCAATGCGTCCCAACACATCGGCTGCCTGGTTATTATCCCGGGCTACGTGGTGGAATTCGAGTCCTTCGAACCGAGCTGACATTTTTAAGACAGTGTTACGATAGGCTGCCATTTTCGGATCCTTGGCGTCAAAGTCTCCATTTACTTGGGATAATGCAAGGTTTGAATCCCCGCGCACCTCTAGGCGTTGAATACCCATGGAGATTGCCATCCGGAGACCATGTAGGAGGGCCTCATATTTGGCCGCATTGTTGGAGTCCGTGTACATTATCTCGGCACGATTGACTATGTCTCCGGTTGGGGACGTCAATACGACGCCAGCCCCCAAGCCGGCCAACATTTTGGAGCCATCGAAATGCATAATCCAATTGGAGTATGCGTCGTACTCTTGAGGGAGTTCGGCTTCGGTCCATTCAGCGATGAAGTCAGCATAGACTTGCGACTTTATAGATCGCCGTGGTTTATAGGTTATGTCGAATGGTAAGAGCTCGATCGCCCATTTTGTAATCATGCCCGTCGCGTCGCGGTTGTTTATAATGTCATTGAGGGTTACTTTGGAGGCCACTGTTATCGAACACTCTTGAAAGTAGTGTCATAGCTTCTGAGATGCCATAAACACCGCGTACACTATCTTTTGATAGTGCGGGTACCGGGACTTGCATGGAGTTAAGACAGTGGATACGTAGTATACTTGTTTTTTAAGAGGGAATTTGTGTCCTTCTGTTTCTCGTTCGACGATGAGTACCGCGCTGACAACTTGATGTGTTGCCGCGATATATAATAACATTGGTTCGCCCAAGTTAGGCGTGGCCAGGACCGGATTTGTTGCTAGTATGGCCTTTATTTCTTCGATCCGGCCGTGGCAGCATCCGTCCACTCAAAGTGTTCGGTGCGCCTGAGGAGGCGATAGAGGGGCAATGCCTTTTCCCCCAAACGGGAGATGAAGCGGCTTAAAGCCGCCATGCATCCGGTTAATTTTTGTATCTGTTTGAGGTCTTTTGGGATATCCAATTGTGACATAGCTCGGATCTTGGCTGGGTTTGCTTCAATTCCTCTACCGGATACAATGAAGCCCAAGAGCTTTCCGGCTGGTACGCCGAAAACGCATTTTTCCGGGTTGAGCTTAATGTCATATGCTCGGAGGTTGTCAAATGTGAGCCTCAAGTCGTCTACTAGAGTTTCAACATGTTTGGTCTTGACGACCACGTCGTCTACGTATGCCTCCACTGTTTTGCCGATCTGGGTAGCCAGACATGTCTGAATCATGCGCTGATATGTTGCGCCGGCGTTTTTGAGTCCGAAGGGCATTGTGTTGAAGCAGAATGGTCCGTATGGAGTAATGAATGCCATTGCGGCCTGGTCTATTTCCACCATCTTGATTTGATGGTATCCGGAATATGCGTCGAGGAAGCACAATGAATCGTGCCCTGCGGTAGCATCGATGATTTGGTCGATGCGGGGCCGTGGGAAAGGATCCTTTGGGCAGGCCTTGTTAAGGTCTTTAAAATCGACACAAAGGCGCCAGGATTTGTCCTTTTTTGGTACCATTACAAGGTTTGCTAGCCAGTCCGGATGTTTGATGTCTCTGATGAATCTGGCTTCTAATAGTTTGGCTAGCTCCTCTCTCATTGCCTGTCTTTTGGGTTCGGAAAATCGCCGAAGAGCCTGTTTGACTGGCTTAAATCCTTTTAGGATATTTAGGCTGTGTTCTGCCAGCCTGCATGGGATTCCTAGCATATCTGAAGGGTGCCAGGTAAATATATCCCAATTTTCCCGAATGAATTCTCGTAGTGTGGCATCTACATCAGGGTTTAATTGTGCCCCGATGGAGGCCGTCTTTGTGGGGTCCGTTGGATGGACCTGGAATTTGACTATTTCGTCCGCTGGTTTAAAGGAGGTGGACTTGGATCTCTTATCGAGTATCACATCATCCCTGTTCACCGTGGAGCGCAGCGCGGTGTGTTCCTCTGCCGCTAGGGCTTCGGATAGTGCTTATAGGGCTAGTGCGGCTGGTGCTCGGGCTGTTCAGAATTTAGGTTCGTCGCTGGCGTTAAAGGTGATAGCCGTGTCGCTCCATGGGTTTGTTGTTGCTACTTGGTAGACTTCGGCGAGGCTGCGGATTGTTCGCTTCGCATATTATTTGATGCGAAGTCTCAAGACTGCTGACACTGTGACGGGTATCGTTGGAGTGGTTCTACGGGCTAGAAGCTCTTCGCCACTATTGGCCACCGCCGCAGATCCAACATGCTCAAGGCTGTGTGTTGGAGTGGCGCCTCAGATCTTGTGGATTTTACAGGGTCCGCTGAGCCATCCCTCCAGTACGGTTCCGTACCCTTTATGGGGTTTTTTCTTTTTGGTTTTTGTACCGGGTGCCTGAGCATGGTGCACCCTTTTGTTTTGGACTAGGGTTCTGTTCGGAGCCGGATTGTCCCAAAACTTAGTTTCGGTTTTCCGGAAACTCTCCATCGCATAGTACTTTCGAACTATGGACGCCAGGTCGGCGAGCCGTGTAATTTCACGGCGACTTACGGCGTTCCAGATTCCCTTGTTCGTACAATTATTGCAGAAGATTGAAATTGCGTTTTCCTCACGGCAGTCCTTTATCCTGTCCATAACCAGGAGGAATCGCCCAAGAATGACGCATCGCTTCAGCGGCTCTTGCCGGATTTGAGATAGATCGCATATGTCTGGGTGGGTGGGTTGAATTGAGTCCGGAACCCTGCCCATCTTGAGGCTCAAGGGCCGAAAAGTTTCTGAATTTGGAAACTTGGATTGCTGGACGTTGTCCAACAAGTAAGGTCCGCTGCCTGACTTTAGGTTCAGTACTTGATCGACGTCCGTCCCTCCGCGGGAATCTGGCATGGAGGGTTTGGGAGTCCAGACATAACTAGTTTTTAATACAGAAGAAGAGTCGCTGCGTTGTTCCTCTACCACCGCAACGTGGTGGGTAACCTGGGGAGAGTTAATCTCTCTCAGATCGGTTTTAAGCCCAATCTGATTGTAGTCTGTAGCGACTCCCAGGGCGGTGATGCGATCCAGGATCTCGTTTACGGAAGAGAGCTCCATTGGATCCAGCTGCTCGGTGAATTCCGAGTTGACGTGAAGATTGCTTTTGATGACCCGAGAGGTCATCGTCGAAGCGGTGGCCGAACAGGCGGTCATGAGAAAACCGCCTAGCCGGATAGTTTGGCCGGCGACCAGAGCTCCTTTGGCGATGGTACCGTCTTTAAAGACGGGAAGAGGCATCCTTCCTGATCGTCACGGCATAGAGGAACTCTCAATGAAAGCACCAATGTCGGTGTCAAAACCCGCGGATCTCGGTAGGGGTCCCGAATCGTGCGCCTAGGCGGATGGTAACAGAGACAAGGGACACGATGTTTTTTCCTGTGTTCGCCCTCTCGATGGAGGTAAAACCCTACTCTCGCTTGATTGATATTGATGATATGGGTAGTACAAGAGTGGATCTACCACGAGATCAAGGAGGCTAAACCTTAGAAGCTAGCCTATGGTATGATTGTTGTAATGGTTGTTCGTCCTACGGACTAAAACCCTCCGGTTTATATAGACACCGGAGAGGGCTAGGGTTACACAGAGTCGGTTACAATGGTAGGAGATCTACATATCCGTATTGCCAAGCTTGCCTTCCACGCCAAGGAAAGTCCCATCCGGACACGGAACGAAGTCTTCAATCTTGTCTCTTCATAGTCTTGGAGTCCGGCCGATGATGATAGTCCGGCTATCCGGACACCCCCTAGTCCAGGACTCCCTCAGCGGTGAACTCGCTACGGCGGCAACGGCAGGGATGAATTCCGTTGACGGCGGCGGAGACCAGCGACTGGAGGCGGCTGGCGACGAGGAGGACGATCCGGAGACCCTGGAGGCAGAGCGAGCTATGCGCGGGCGAAAGGGTTCAGAGAAAGTTTCCAAATTTTTGCCCGTGAGTATATATAGCCCGACCTTGTCGGTGTGACCGAGTGGAACAACTTGGCTGCACCGAGATGCATAACTTTTGACAGTTACAGCAACTCGGTGTAACCGAAAAGTTCAAATCGGTTGCACCGAGATTGAAAACCTCGATCAACATAGTGATCTCGGTATGACCGAAATGGAAGAATCGATCAGACCGAAATGCACAAAGAAGTTTTGGAAGTTCAAGTCTGTGATGAATCGGGGACTCCGAGTGCTCCTCACACAGAGTGGTTCGAATCTGACTTGATCTAATTTTGTGATTGTCGGTGTCAAAACCGGCGGATCTCGGGTAGGCATTCCCGAACTGTGCGTCTAGGTGGATGGTAACAAGAGACAAGGGACACGAGGTTTTTACCCAGGTTCGGGCCCTCTCGATGGAGGTAAAACCCTACTCCTGCTTGATTGATATTGATTATATGGGTAGTACAAGAGTGGATCTACCACGAGATCAAGGAGGCTAAACCCTAGAAGCTAGCCTATGGTATGATTGTTGTAATGGTTGTCCGTCCCACAGACTAAAACCCTCCGGTTTATATAGACACTGGAGAGGGCTAGGGTTACACAGAGTCGGTTACAATGGTAGGAGATCTACATATCCAGACGCCAAGCTTGCCTTCCACGCCAAGGAAAGTCCCATCCGACACGGGACGAAGTCTTCAATCATGTATCTTCATAGTCTTGGAGTCCGACCGATGATGATAGTCCGCTATCCGGACACCCCTAGTCCAGACTCCTCAAGAGCTCCCTCGAACCAGGCTTCAATGACGATGAGTCCGGGCGCGATATTGTTCGGGCATTGCAAGGCGGGTTCCTCCTCCGAATAATTCATAGAAGATTGTGAACACTAGGATAGTGTCCGGCTCTGCAAAATAAATTCCACATTCCACCATAGAGAGAATAATATGTACACAAGTTCAATCTGCTGACGTGTTTTTTGGCCTGACGTCACACCACCACCAAGCCTTTACTTGAATCGTTTTTTATTATACCACCTCAGCGCGTTTAGTAAAGCGTTTTCCTTGCACGTCTTGTCGAAGCAGAGATCGTGTTCCCCTTATTCCGGGATTCTCATCAATACGGACGTGGGTAACCCAACCGCGCCATTGATGGTGGTGCTTGGGAGCTAAGCGAGTTTTACCAGGCCGGTGGGGACGCATAGACTCGTCCGCCCATATATAAGGGGATAAGGATCCACCTTTTTCACCTACGCCTTCT
This sequence comes from Aegilops speltoides, assembly GCA_021437245.1. NCBI lineage: Eukaryota > Viridiplantae > Streptophyta > Magnoliopsida > Poales > Poaceae > Aegilops > Aegilops speltoides. The sequence goes on from CM038145.1 coordinate 486,755,948, forward strand.
TCCTCCTTTGCTTATCCATCTCTGCGCACTCGAGCTCCAGCGCCCAAGTTTGCACATCTCGTCTCAACCTTCTCCAGCCATGTCCGGAGCGAGAGGCAAGTGGATGGTCTCCTCCGTTACGGAGGGGCACATCAAAAAAACTGCGTGGCACCGGATACCTGTCCAGCGACAGCGCGCACCGGCTGCCCGACAAGGGGCAGCTCATCCCCACCCCTGTGCCCCATGAGAAGGTCGATTCCTTCCCCACTTCCTCCGCTGGACTGGGCTTCCCACTTCATCCCTTCGTCCGGGGCTCATGTACTACTACGCCCGACTTCCACGATCCGGGCGCCAAACTTCATCCTCAACATCTCGGCGTTTATCGTCAGGTGTAGGCCTTCCTTCGCATCCAGCCCCACTTCGCTTGTAGGCTAAAACCTTCAACGCTGTCAAGGTAGTGAAGGGCGCCCAAGCGGAGTGCGGAGGCGCCATGGTGGGCAAATGCCCAACGCCCTCTCGCTCGAGGGCGCTTTATGGAAACCATCAAAGGGTGGCAATCGGGTGGTTCTATATCACCGAGCCACAGGATTCTAAATGGGCCGCGCCCTCGAAGTTTAGATTTGGTGCCCCATGCAGCTCACCTCCGGAAAGAGAAGGGCTTGCTATGGGGCAGTTCGGAGGAGCCGACCGGACTCCGCCCCGCTCTGCACTCGGTGAACAAGAAGCTCAAGCTTGTCAATGTGATCCAGGTCATGCTCGTCCGCCAGATTCTCCCCTGCCAACAACGGGCCTTCAATCTGTGGGAGTTTGATCCGGCACAGCACCGGACCCTTAGCGGGCTCTTCGACAAAACGTACAAAGCCGCCTGGAGGGTGCTGTTCAAGGGCGGAGAAGCCCCCGCATCCGCAACTGAAGATCGCGGATTCAGCATGAAACGCCCGGCCGGTGTGGTAAGATACATTATCCTTTATGGGACACTTATTTCTTTCATAGTTTGACTCTCTGCGGAATCTAAAATTCCCAATGCCTTTAACAGGACTGGCAGAGGACGCTCGACAGTTAATCGTCCTGCCCCCCCCAAGAACCAGCGGATGCCCGTTTAACGGGGCTGCTAGTCCCGGCACTTTATGTGGTGCCGGAGAAGAAGGCCACGAAGAAGGCCACGCGAACCCGAAGGAGTTCCCGGCGCCAGGTGGTATCGGACTCATCGTCCGATGGCTCCGAGGCGGACTCCTCCCCCGAAGACGAGGAGGAGAAAGAGGACTCTCCCCAGGAGGGGGAGAGAGGAAGAGGAAGGTGTAATAACCTGGCTCTGATACCAACTTGTAACGCCCTCGATGCGGCTATATCTCCCACGTGTCGAAGCACGACTTAGAGGCATAACCGCATTGAAAGCAATGTCGCAAGTGAGGTAATCTTCACACAACCCAAGTAATACATAAGGGAAAGAGATACATAGTTGGCTTACTGTAGGATCGGAAGTATGTCTAGAGGGGGGGTGATTAGACTACTTGACAATTTAAAATTTTAGCCTTTTGATTAAGACAAGTTTTTGGCAAGTTCACAATGATGATCAAGTCAAGTATCACCCTACACATGCAATTCTAGAGTATTGGCAGCGGAAAGTAAATTGCACATGTAGTAAATAGAGGTGGAGAAGAGCAAACGCAATTTGGAGACACGGAGATTTTTCTCGTGGTTCCAATAGGTGGTGCTATCGTCAATCCACGTTGATGGAGACTTCAACCCACGGAGGGTAACGGCTGCGAGAGTCCACGGAGGGCTCCACCCACGAAGGGTCCACGAAGAAGCAACCTTGTCTATGCCATCATGGCATACGCCCACGGAGGACTAGCCTTACTCGGGGTAGATCTTCACGAAGTAGGCGATCTCCTTGCCCTTACAAACTTCTTGGTTCAACTCCACATCTTGACGGAGGCTCCCAAGCGACACCTAACCAATCTAGGAGGCACCACCTCCAAAAGGTAATAGATGGTGTTGGTGATGATGAACTCCTTGCTCTTGTGCTTCAAATGATAATCTCCCCAACACTCAACTCTCCTCACTGATTTGGCTGTGGTGGAAGAAAGGATTGAGTGGAAAGCAACTTGGGAAGGCTAGAAATCAAGTTTCATATGGTGGGAGTGGAGCAACTTGATCTCAACACAAGGGTAGGTAGTTTTCTTCTCGTAAATGTAAGGTAGGAGTGGTAGTTCTTTCGATGGCTCTCTCCACGAATGAAGAGGAGGTGGAGGGTATTTATAGCCTCCACATAAAATCCAATCGTACATACACATTTGACCAATCTCGGTCGACGAAGTTGACAACTCGGTGAGACCGAAAGTTCAAATCTTAGAACGTTGGGATTTTCGTGGGACCGAAAATACAATCTCGGTGAGTCCGATTCTTCCAAAGACTAGGGTTTGCCAATCTCGGTGGGACCGATTTTATCATCTCGGTGACACCGATTTGATGACGTAGGTTCTGAAGGTTGGCAACACTAGTTTCGTGAGACCGAGTTTGGAATCGGAAAACCGAAATTACTAGGGTTTGGCTTTGTGGCTGAGGTGGTTCATCTCGGTGTGACTGAAGTTTATGGAATCGGTGGGACCGAGATTACTTATGAGTGTATGTTGGAATGAAAGATTGCCGATAGTTTGGGAGATAGATCACTAAGCACTTTGAGCAACCAGATCATTAACATAACCTCATCCCCTTTAATAGTATTGGCTTTCCTATAGACTCAATGTGATCTTGGATCACTAAACCAAAAATGGAGTCTTGAGCTTTTGCCAATGCTTGCCTTAGCATTTTGAGGGTCCACTTCTTCACCATTGCCATACCCATATCAATGAACTTTCTCAAATGATTCTCAAGAAATTATTAGTTCAATGATATATATGTTGTTATTAATTACCAAAACCACCCGGGATTAGTTGCACTTTCAATCTCCCCTTTTGGTAATTGATGACAACATATAGATCAAAGCTCGACAAATGATATAATCAATGAATAATATCGTCGCTTTGAGAAGTATGTGATAAGCAAGAGCTCCCCTAAATTTGTGCATTATTTAAGATTTATGCTTGAATGCAAATGCACAATCGATTAGGATCATGGGTCACTCTTCCATGTCACATACATCTTGGTGGAGCGCACAAAATGATAAGAATGAATAGCATGCACCCAATCACCAAGACATGAGTAAATGATCATACAAGATATGAATAGCATATGATAAGCATTAAGCACACATTAAGGCATAGTATGATCAAGCACTCATCAAGTAGAGCAAACGAGTATCAAACACACGGAATGTCTCGAAAACTCAAAAGTATCTCAAGGAAACCGCAAATGAAACGAAGAGCAAAAACGAGCACTCTCTCTCGAAGTCCTATGATCTATACAATTTCTCCCTTTGGCAACAAGTTACCACAAAGTTCAAAAGGTATAGAGCTAAACGCCACTAGGGACTCTGGCGGCTCCTGCAGGTTGATGGAGTTGAGATAGCTGCATCCGCAAAGGCTTCGCCGATGTCTGTGGAGCCGGAGGAGTGGTCACCGAGCTAGAGCTGGAACCGATGGAGCTGTGGAGGTGCCGATGTCTTTGTAGCCTCGTGTCTAACATCGAATAGCAACTGATCGGGTTTTGTGGGAACCGAGCAGCTGTTCATAATCATCCTGGACTAGGTCATCTCGCATCTCCTTCATGAGCTCTTCCTTCTCCTCTTAGCTTCCTCGATATCCGCCTCAAGCTTGTTGACGGTGACTTGCACTTCACCGACTTGACATCCGAGCATGGAACTTGTCTTCAACAATCCTCTCAAGACTCTCCCGAGATCGCACAATGCTGGCGTGCATTGTTCAATCCTCCGGTAGCTTCAAGGAGCTGTTCTCCAACACTCTTGGTTTAGCTGCTGCGCCGCTTCCTTCTCAGCTTTAGCTTGTTTGGCAGCTTCAGACTTTGCTTGACCTTCAACAGACGTGGATCATCCTCATCATCACAACTTCATTGTCCTCATGCTCAGCTGCAAAGTGGCAAGTGGGGTCTATCCAACAAGTAGGTGCCCGTGCCAAACTTGGCATTGATAAGCATCCGAATGTGCGGGCAAATCCCACGACCTCTTCTCGTCTGCTGCAGTCCTCTTGATAGTCTCAACTATCGTGTCCATCACCTTGAAAGGTGCCTTCGATCTAGTATATGCAGCATGTTGATAGAATAGCCTCTTATCATGCGATGATCTCTGCACTTGGGCATCAAGGTATGCCTCGTAATTGTGTTAGTGGTAGGGAGACCTGCTCGAGATGATACATCGAGCCGAGCTTCCGTAACTCTACATCTTTAGTCGGTACCTCATTGTACATGTTCTTCATAGACTCATGGTTTTTCTTGGGAATGCCATAGACATCAACATCATCATCTCTTGACACCGGAGCATTCAGCAAGGCTGCCCATTCTTCAACAGAGAAGAGAATCTCGACCTTCACCATCCATACAATCCTCGCCATCCGGATAGAAATGAGTGTGGCATAGAATTGCATGATCATCTCATCATTCCAATCACGCCGACCAACGAACTCAGCAACACCACATGCAAGTGAAGCTCTCATGCACATGTGGAAAGTAGTCTCTGTGTTTTCATGTCAATATATGCCCACCAACATAGCGAGTGTCAAGAATAATGGGCTTCTTGTCCATAAGCACAGCCTCATAGAAATCTTGTTGCTCTCGGTGTGGAACCTTGGATCTACAGCAGTCCTTCTCCTCACGGCATATGGATCAACTTGTCTCCATAGCCTGAGACCTTTGTCTTTCCTTTCCTTCATGTTTTCAGCTCAAGGATGAGCATCATTGTGGACTGGCAGTTTCTGACGGAGTTTCAGCAACACATGTGCCTCATCATCTGACTCAGCTGGTGGCACATTGTCTTTCTTCTTCTCTCAAGGTGAATGTTTCGACAGTTTTCTTGGGCTTGGCAAGAAGCTTGGCTTGAGCTGCCTTCTTTGGAGCAGATGGCTTAGACTTTGTAGGTGCTCCTCGCCTCGATGGCATCACCCATCAACTTAGGCTTCTGAGGAGGCTGGGGTGCTTCCTCATCAGAATCATCATCAGCTGCTTCATGCACAATCCTCTTCCTCTTGGAAGTTTTCTTCACCTTGCTCGAGGTTTCTTCTTCCATGCTCAGCTTCTTAGCAACTGTGGACTTCTTCACTTTACTGGTGCCTTTCTTGGTTTGTTGCCCTTGATGCTCTTTGGCAACCACTTTCCTCTTAGGCTTAGAAGAAATCTCTTCCTCAGCTATGAAATCAGAGTCTTCTTCATCGTAATTCCTCTTCTTCCCGCCCCGTGGCGAGGAGGCAAACCACTTGGTGTGCTCCTCTCACCATCATCGGAAAAGCTGCTGGCTTCGTGACTAGTGCCTGCCCTCGAATCTCAATTGGTGACTCAGACTGTTCGCTGTCACTTGATCTGACATGGCTGACAACCTGTGAATAGATTAGGTATAGGCAGAGTAGAAGAGTTATCACAAACCGCGAAGATTTTGCAAAAGAATGAGTTCAAATTTCAGTTTTAGGTTTTCACAGAATGCATTTCGTCGACCGAGTCTAAAATTCGTGAATCCAAGTGTTCTAACAGTAACCATTCACACCACTTTCGGTTGGACCGAAATGGGTTTGGGTCTTGCCGAGAGCACTAGGGTTTCACTAAATCCTCATTTCGTCGCACCGATTTGCACAACTCGGTTGGACCGAAGGTGCAAAGGCAATGGCCAGAGGCCAAATCGGTCATCCGAGAATGTAGAATCGGTCTCACCGAGATGTGTTCGCGAAACCTAACCCTAAAACTTTCACTCAATTTCGCTCTAACGAACTAATCTGCTGGATAGGAAGATCTCAAACGTGGCAAGAAGCTAGGCAAACCAATCGTGCATAGAATCGGAGGTTGAACACGAGAGGGATCAAACTCACCCTAACTTGGTGGAGTTTTCACGGGCAACGGCACGGAGAGATTGACCGCTGACGGCGACGGAGACCCGGGCGAGGGCGCACAGCGATTTACGGAGACGATCCGGAGACCACGGCGACGGCAAAGAAAGGGTTTGGGGCTAGAAGTTTTGAAGAAGGAATCAACGCGCGCCCTCCTCGTATATATACCCATTAGTCTGTCGGTGGGACCGAGTTGTAAAACTCGGTGGCACCGAGATGGTTAATCGCAAGCGCTACACACTTCATCACGCCGAATTTGTAACTCGGTTTCACCGAGGTGAAAACCTAGATCAATCCAAGTGCTTTCGGTCCGTCCGATTTTGAGTGGGTTGGTCGACCGAAAATACTTAGAAGGTTTTGGAAGTTAAGTTTTAGACGGATCGGTGGCTCCGAAAGTGCTCCTCACTCGGGTCTGTCCAAAAAGACTTGATCAAAGTTTGTGATATAAGCATGAATAGAATTTGAGACAAGAAAGCATAGATAGCTAGGGAGGAACTTAGGCATTCTTGTCCATCCATTTGGTCAAAAAGAAAATCCAAAAGATCATAGCAACAAATGGATGTCCTCGAATGGATAAAATCATGCATCCAACATGCTCACACAATAAGATAGCAAATGAAATATGTGTCAAACATGCACAAACCAAAACACTAGCAACTAGCACACAATTTGTCGATGACTAGGTCATCTATATATGAGTATATTGACTTAGGAGTCAAATGAGAACATTTGATCATAGGTCATACTCATCGCTTAAGCACAAGTGGGGTTACCACTTTTACATAAAGCATTAATGTGTTCACATCATTTGAAGATGCTTTAGCTCAATTCTTTAGAGCAAAGCTCCCCTTGATGTGAGAACCCCTTTAAAGGGTCAAACTAACCTTGGGTTGTCGAGAAGACTTCATGTAGATGTTGAAGATGTGGATGCTCAATGTTGATGAAGATCATCAAGAGTTGGGAGCAATCCTTTGGATTCGGCACTTTCAATACCTACATGGGTTAGTCCCACAAGGAACAAACAAGGATATCCATGGACATAGATTGAAGTACACAAAAGATGATGTCCATGAAAGCAATGATTACCTTGTCCCTTGACTTACCAACAAGAGGGTTTGTGACTCCATGAACTAGTGCAAGATGTGGAAGTTGATTGCACAAGTTCTTGCCAAAATGAATGTGAGTGAAGTATGTTGGCGGAGTCACCCTCAAGAACTCTCTAGTTCTTCTTCTTCGATCCACATCATCTTGATGGGAATCCTTGGGGTAGTAGTTGAGCTTGACGAAGTAGAACTTGACGCTTCCTTGGGAACCCACTTGACCATGGCCTTAGGTGCTTCAATAAATGCATCAATCTCCTCTTGAAGCTTGTCCTTGCCTTTTAGCTTGTGGTCTTGTGGTGGAAGGTCATCTTGAGCTTGTTCCACATTGGAAGAAGTAGGATCATACTTCTCCTTTTGAGAAACAAACTTTGGAGAGGATATTGACCTCTTCCCATTCAACACCCTCGGCGTTGAACTTTCGCTCAAAACCAATTCCTTGATTCTTCCGGTGCCTTCCTTGCTTAAGTAACAATTTCTCAAAGTTCTTGCTTCCGCAAGGCTCTTGTAGACACCTTTCTATAATCCCTTTCAATAAACTATTTTCTTGCTCAAGTGTAACTTGGCTTGAAACATTGTTAGTGGAATCAAGAGAACTACTAGAAGCAACAATATGGATTTAGCATGGTTATTGTTACTACTAGATGAAGAATTTTTCTTATGCTTGTCATGCTTAGTTTTAATAGGTGGCAAGAAATTAGACAAGAGAAGTCGCTTGGCAAGATATGAAGAACTCTTCTTTCAAGATCGCCATTGATAGCTTTTAGAAACTCATGTTCTTGCTCTAGATTGAGCTTCTCAAGCGTAGCTTCTCATGAGATCTTAGGAGCTCTCTATGATCTTCTTGAGTTGTTTCATGAGCTAACTTAAGAGTGTTTAGTTCTTTAGTTAAACGCTCAATCTCCTTCATAGCATTGTCATTCGACTCTTCTCGACTATAAAGACTACTAGCATGTTCATCATTACTAGGCTCACTAGATTTGTCATGTAAAAGCTCATCTTCACCAAGCAAGTCATCCTCATCACTATCAAAGTCAATGAATTCAGGGTGTGATACCTTGGGGCCTTTAGCCATGAAGCATCTTCCAATTCCCTCATTTGGTGAATCAAATAAGTCATAGGAGTTGGAGTTGGAGGATACGAGAGCAAGACCGCAACACCTTCATCTTGATCAGATTCGAGTTGGAGTGATAGCTTCTTTCGAGTGATTGTCGGAGTCGGAGCCGAGACCCATTCACCTACATGAGCTTGATGTTTTCTTCTTGTGTAGCTCCTTGATGACTTGTCTTTCCTTTCCGAATCCTTGCTTCTCCGAGAGGATCTTCGTTCATAACGATCATCTCTACTCCTTCTCCCTTTCCGAGGTGACTCTTCTCTTGAGCTTCTTCTTCTTGGAGATTCTTCTCTTCTCTTGTGGGGAGTCGAACATTCATTTGAGTAGTGTCCGGGTCTTCCACAATTGTAGCAGTTTCGATCATGACTAGAAGATCTTTTTTCATCATATGATCTAGACTTTGAGCTTCTTTCCTTGCTTCTACTCTTGTAGAATTTGTTGAAGTTCTTCACCATTAGGCTTATCTCTTCATTGGAAACTAGCTTGTCACTTGAGGTTGTAGGAGCTTCAATTGTAGCTTTGTAAGCACCACTTGACTTGTTGTGAAGCTCTTCCTTATCTTTAAGTGTCATCTCATGAGCAACAATTCTTCCAATGACTTCGTAGGCTTGAGATTCTTGTAGTTTGGCATCATTTGGATCAAAGTGCACACGGTGTCATACTTTCCATCCAAAGCTCGAGAATCTTCTTGATGATGAATCGGTCGGTCATTTCTTCGCTTCCTAAGCCGGCAATCTCATTTGTGATGAGAGCAAGCCTAGAGTACATTTCAGCAACTCCTTCACCTTCCTTCATCTTGAACTTGTCAAGTCGACCTTGAAGAACATCTAGCTTTGATTTCTTCACGGACTCGGTACCTTCGCATTTCAACCAAAGTATCCCAAATCTCTTTTGCATTCTCAAGACGGCTGATTTTGTTGAACTCCTCGACACAAAGCATTGAAGAGAATGTCACAAGCTTGAGCATTGTTTTGCAACATCCGCAATTCATCCGTCAGTAGCTTCACGATCCGAACTTTTCCTTCCTCAAGAACTCACCTTGCAAGCCAACACAAATAATGCCCCATGCGGCAGGGTTATGTCCAAGAATATGCATTTTCATTTTATGCTTCCAACTAGCAAAATTTGAACCATCAAAGTAAGGACCTCTACGAAAATTACCCTCACTAGACGCCATACTCTCCTAGGTTGTGAAACCAAGCTTATGGAGTCCAATGCAATGGAAACCAATCCAATGGAGACCAAAGCTCTGATACCACTTGTAGGATCGGAAGTATGTCTAGAGGGGGGGGTGATTAGACTACTTGACAATTTAAAATTTTAGCCTTTTGATTAAGACAAGTTTTTGGCAAGTTCACAATGATGATCAAGTCAAGTATCACCCTACACATGCAATTCTAGAGTATTGGCAGCGGAAAGTAAATTGCACATGTAGTCAATAGAGGTGGAGAAAAGCAAACGCAATTTGGAGACACGGAGATTTTTCTCGTGGTTCCGATAGGTGGTGCTATCGTCAATCCACGTTGATGGAGACTTCAACCCACGGAGGGTAACGGCCATGAGAGTCCACGGAGGGCTCCACCCACTAAGGGTCCACGAAGAAGCAACCTTGTCTATGCCATCATGGCATACGCCCACGGAGGACTAGCCTTACTCGGGTAGATCTTCACGAAGTAGGCGATCTCCTTGCCCTTACAAACTTCTTGGTTCAACTCCACATCTTGACGGAGGCTCCCAAGCGACACCTAACTAATCTAGGAGGCACCACCTCCAAAAGGTAATAGATGGTGTTGGTGATGATGAACTCCTTGCTCTTGTGCTTCAAATGATAATCTCCCCAACACTCAACTCTCCTCACCGATTTGGCTGTGGTGGAAGAAAGGATTGAGTGGAAAGCAACTTGGGAAGGCTAGAAATCAAGTTTCATATGGTGGGAGTGGAGCAACTTGATCTCAACACAAGGGTAGGTAGTTTTTTCTCGTAAATGTAAGGTAGGAGTGGTAGTTCTTTCGATGGCTCTCTCCACTAATGAAGAGGAGGTGGAGGGTATTTATAGCCTCCACACAAAATCCAACTGCTACATACATTTGACCAATCTCGGTCGACCGAAGTTGACAACTCGGTGAGACCGAAAGTTCAAATCTTAGAACGTTGGGATTTTCGTGGAACCGAAAATACAATCTCGGTGAGTCCGATTCTTCCAAAGACTAGGGTTTGCCAATCTCTGGGACCGACTTTATCATCTCGGTGACACCGATTTGATGACGTATGTTATGTAAGGTTGGCAACACTAGTTTCGTGAGACCGAGTTTGGAATCGAAAAACCAAATTACTAGGGTTTGGCTTTGTGGCTGAGGTGGTTCATCTCGGTGTGACTGAGTTTATGGAATCGGTGGGACCGAGATTACTTATGAGTGTATGTTGGAATGAAAGATTGCTGATAGTTTGGGAGATAGATCACTAAGCACTTTGAGCAACCAGATCATTAACATAACCTCATCCCCTTTTAATAGTATTGGCTTTCCTATAGACTCAATGTGATCTTGGATCACTAAACCAAAAATGGAGTCTTGAGCTTTTGCCAATGATTGCCTTAGCATTTTGAGGGGTCCACTTCTTTAGTCATTGCCATACCCATATCACTGAATTTCTGAAATGATTCTCAAGAAATTATTAGTTCAATGATATATATGTTGTTATTAATTACCAAAACCACCCGGGGATTAGTTACACTTTCACTTACAATCGCCACTTCACACAATTACATGAATAAAGCATTACATCATCCAGATACAATCAAGGTCCGACTACGGAACCAAAAATAAAAGAAGAACCCCAAATGCGACAAAGGGTCCCCGATCGACCCCAACTGGGCTCCACTACAGATCAACTAGAACGAAACAACACAAAGGGCAGAATCATCATCGAGCTCCTCCTTGAGCTTGATTGCGCCACCGCCGGTAACATAGGCACCGCAAACTGGTTGTGGAAGTATCCGTGAGCCACGAGGACTCAAAGAATCCCATTACCATGGGTATCAAGACTAGCAAAGCTTAAAGGGTAAGGAAGGGGTAAAGTGGTGAGGTTGTAGCAGCGACTAAGCATGATATGGTGGCTAACCAACGCAAATAAGAGCGAGAAGAGAACAAGCGGAACGGTCGTGAAGCTAGCAATGATCAAGAGGTGATCCTGAACACCTACTTACGCCAAGCATAACACGTAAACCGTGTTCACTTCCGGACTCCGCCGAGAAGAGACCATCACGGCTACACACTCGGTTGATGCGCTTTTATTTCGGATCAAGTGTCAAGTTGTCTACAACCGACATTAACAAATTCCCATCTGCCACATAACCGCGGGCACGGCTCTCGAAAGTTTATACCCGCAGGGTGTCCCAACTTAGCCCATGACAAGCTCTCGCGATCATCGAAGGAATAGACCTTCACCCAGAAGACCCGATCGGTCTCGAATCCCAAAGACATCAAGACATTTCAAAATGGTAAAACAAGACCAGAAGACCTCCCTGCGTGTCGACACCCCGATAGTAGCCGCACAGATCTCGCCTCGAGCCACGACCGGATGAGCAGTCCGTACAACTAAAACTAGACCTCAAGTTTCCTTGAGGTGGCGCTACAAAGCGCTCTAGTTTGGACCAACACTTAGACAAGCATTGGCCCGGGGGGGCTATAATAAAGATGACCCTTCGGTTAATTACTCCCAAGGGAAAAGTAGGTGGTGGTGAGGCAAATGGTAAAAGGCAATGTTGGGCCTTGCTGGACAAGTTTTATTCAAAGCGAACTGTCAAGGGGGGTCCCATAAATCACCCGACCGCGTAAGGGACGCAAAATCCGGGAACATAACACTGGTATGACGGAAACTAGGGCGGCAAGAGTGGAACAAAACACCAGGCGTAAGGCCGAGCCTTCCACCCTTTACCAAGTATATAGATGCATTAATAATATAAGAGATATTGTGATATCCTAACATAAACCCTGTCCACCATGGAGCAATCTTCAACTTCACCTGCAGCTAGCAACGCTATAAGAGGGGCTGAGCAAAAGCGAGAACATAGCCAAACAACGGTTTGCTAGGAATGGTGTCAAAGGTTAGAGGTTCATGGCAATTTGGGATGGCTGGACAAACAGTAATAGGTAGCGCAAAGATAGCGAAAGAACGAGGCAACTAGCATAGCAATGATAGTAGTGAGATCCAGTAGAAGCGGTCATCTTGCCCGAAATCCCGCAAGGAAGAAGAATGAGTCCATGAAGAAGACGAACGGACGTAGTCGAACGAATCCTCACAACTCCGAACGAAACCGGCTAACGAGAGGAAACTCGAAAGAAGCAAACAACATAGTAAACACACAAGCATAATCATGGCATGATGCGCAGACAAATATGATGCATGTCCGGTTTAATGAGGCATGGCATGGCATGGCAAAATGCAACAAACAACACTACAAATTAAGTGGAGCTCAATATGCAACGAGTTGCATATTGACGAAACACCACATCCGAGTTATTTAGTTCGCTCTCATTTAGGTACACAACAATGTTAAATGTTGTTAAACATGGCAAGAGGTGGAGCATAATGAAACTACCTAACTAGGCAAGTTTAAATGAGGCCGGAACAACAAACAACAATTCCGGAAAAACCTCATATGCAATTTATGGATTTGCTACTGTTCTGCCCTAAACACAATTTTAATGTTGTTAAACAGGAAAATAAAGTGGACCATGTTAATCTAGGCATTTTTCCACCCCAAATACATATAAAGAACATTTAATTCCGAGCTACGGTTATTTAGTTATGAAATAAATCATTTTAACATGGCATTTGGAGCAAATTTAAACAAACATCATTTTAAACATTTTAAACATGGATGAAAATGGCATATTATTAAACTAGACACAATTTTAAGCATTTTTCATATATAAATTATTTTAATCCGATGCACGGTTAATGAGTTATTAAATGCATGAAGTTTAGGGGGTTTTCTGCAAATCTGCTAAATCACTGGAAATTGATTAAATCGCAGTTAAGGGAAAAAAACGTACACGGGCCGAAACTGGCCCGAGCTAGGCTGCACAGGAGCAAACAGAGATGGGCTGGAGGGGGCTGCTCACCCTGGGCCACGGCCCGGTTCGGAGGGGAGGCTGCAGGAGGGGCGCGCTGGGCCTTGGGGAGGCCGGCTGGGCTGCGGGAGCTGGGTCGGTGGAAGGAGGCAGGCCGACGCAGCGGCTCGAGTCAACACGGGCGAGCAGAGGCGCTGGCTGCGCGCGTCTTCGGTGCAGAGGAAGCAGGGCGCGGCGGTGGAGCGCGGTGCGCGAGGGGCGCCGGGCGGCAGGACGCGGGCGAGCGCCGGGGGGGAGGAGGAGGCGGCTGGGCGCGATAGCTTGCATGACTGGCGCCGAGGATCCATCGCAGGACGAAGCAGCGGGAGGCGTCCATGGCGACGGAGACGGAGGTCGGGGATGGCTCGGACAGAAACTTGGAGGCGACGGAACTTGGCGCGATGCAGGGAAGCTTCGGGCGGCCTCCTTCGATTTCCTGCCAAAACGAGACAGGGGGAGAGATGAGAGACCGGAGGGAGAGATGGACAGAAAGAGGAGATGGGGGGAAGGCGCTGCTGCAACCTCACCACTTTACCCCTTCCTTACCCTTTAAGCTTTGCTAGTCTTGATACCCATGGTAATGGGATTGATGAGTCCTCGTGGCTCACCAGATACTTCCACAACCAGTTTGCAGGTGCCTATGTTACCGAGCAGGTGACGCAATCAAGCTCAAGGAGGAGCTCGATGATGATTCTGCCCTTTGTGTTGTTTCGTTCTAGTTGATCTGTAGTGGAGCCCAGTTGGGGTCGATCGGGGACCTTTTGTCGCATTTGGGGTTCTTCTTTTATTTTTGGTTCCGTAGTCGGACCTTGATTGTATCTGGATGATGTAATGCTTTATTCATGTAATTGTGTGAAGTGGCGATTGTAAGCCAACTATGTATCTCTTTCCTTATGTATTACTTGGGTTGTGTGAAGATTACCTCACTTGCGACATTGCTTTCAATGCGTTATGCTCTAAGTCGTGCTTCGACACGGGAGATATAGTCGCATCGAGGCGCGCTAAGTTGGTATCGAGCCAGGTTATTACATACACCCACACTCGAGAGGAACCGACGCCCTCGTCGGGCCACAGAACGCTCCTCTGGCACAACCGCTCAGGCATCCAGTCCCGCACATGTGCCATGTCGTGCCACGACGGGTCACAAACGCCATGAACAACATGACCGCACACCTGTCCGCAACCATCCGTAACCGCGAGGGTCGGCTCTGATACCAACTTGTAACGCCCTCGATGCGGCTATATCTCCCACGTGTCGAAGCACGACTTAGAGGCATAAACGCATTGAAAGCAATGTCGCAAGTGAGGTAATCTTCACACAACCCAAGTAATACATAAGGGAAAGAGATACATAGTTGGCTTACAATCGCCACTTCACACAATTACATGAATAAAGCATTACATCATCCAGATACAATCAAGGTCCGACTACGGAACCAAAAATAAAAGAAGAACCCCAAATGCGACAAAAGGTCCCCGATCGACCCCAACTGGGCTCCACTACAGATCAACTAGAACGAAACAACACAAAGGGCAGAATCATCATCGAGCTCCTCCTTGAGCTTGATTGCGTCACTTGCTCAGTAACATAGGCACCTGCAAACTGGTTGTGGAAGTATCTGGTGAGCCACGAGGACTCAGCAATCCCATTACCATGGGTATCAAGACTAGCAAAGCTTAAAGGGTAAGGAAGGGGTAAAGTGGTGAGGTTGCAGCAGCGACTAAGCATGATATGGTGGCTAACCAACGCAAATAAGAGCGAGAAGAGAACAAGCGGAACGGTCGTTAAGCTAGCAATGATCAAGAGGTGATCCTGAACACCTACTTACATCAAGCATAACACAGAAACCGTGTTCACTTCCCGGACTCCGCCGAGAAGAGACCATCACGGCTACACACTCGGTTGATGCGTTTTATTTCGGATCAAGTGTCAAGTTGTCTAGAACCGACATTAACAAATTCCCATCTGCCACATAACCGCTGGCACGGTTCTCGAAAGTTTATACCCGCAGGGTGTCCCAACTTAGCCCATGACAAGCTCTCGCGATCATCGAAGGAATAGACCTTCACCCAGAAGACCCGATCAGCCTCGAATCCCAAAGACATCAAGACATTTCGACAATGGTAAAACAAGACCAGCAAGACCTCCCGCGTGCCGACACCTCGATAGTAGCCGCACAGATCTCGCCTCGAGCCACGATCGGATGAGCAGTCCGTACAACTAAAACCAGACCTCAAGTTTCCTTGAGGTGGCGCTGCAAAGCGCTCTAGTTTGGACCAACACTTAGACAAGCATTGGCCCGGGGGGGCTATAATAAAGATGACCCTTGGGTTAATTACTCCCAAGGGAAAAGTAGGTGGTGGTGAGGCAAATGGTAAAAGGCAATGTTGGGCCTTGCTGGACAATGTTGGGGTTCTTCTTTTATTTTTGGTTCTGTAGTCGGACCTTGATTGTATCTGGATGATGTAATGCTTTATTCATGTAATTGTGTGAAGTGGCGATTGTAAGCCAACTATGTATCTCTTTCCCTTATGTATTACTTGGGTTGTGTGAAGATTACCTCACTTGCGACATTGCTTTCAATGCGGTTATGCGTCTAAGTCGTGCTTTGACACGTGGGAGATATAGCCGCATCGAGGGCGTTACATTAGGCTTCCCCAACAGGGGAGGCCGAAGGGTCCAAAAGGGGAAGGACCCTTCCTCTGGACAGCTCCGCCAACGCCAACGTTGGCGACGAAGGGTGGCCCTCAAGGGCCAAGCCTCCGGCAAGATCGTAAGTGTCCGGATTCCAAATGATTTATAATTTCTCTTTTGCGCCACATAGTGTCCTTCTAATGCCGGACACTACCTGTAGTCCGGCCGAGGATGATCTTCCCGCTTCCTCAAATGGGACCTTGGCTCCGTCGGATGTAGATTCCATTCTGACCGCCTGCACCCCTCACGATGCTGAGGACACCGAGGTGGGATCCCAGGAGGGGACCCGCCAAGAGGGGGTGGCTCCGGAGGTACCACAGGGCAACCTCCCGGACTTCGTGCCGTACTCCGCGCCGGAACCCGCAGTGATTCCGGAGTCCGGCAGGCGGCCCCTTCGTAAGAAGGGCAAGACCGTGACACCGGCAGAATCCATCCAACCGGAGGCACCGGACAGCTTGTTGGAGGCGCTCAATGGTGCTTCCATCGAGGAAGAACGCACTATCATGAGTGCGGTGATTAAGAAGGTTCAGCTTGCCAAGAGCAGGCTGACCGAAGCCTGCAGCAGCCTTCTCACAGGCTTTGAGGTAAGAAGTTTTAAAATATGCAATGTAATACCGCATAGACAGTAGCCCCTAATGCTCGGTTCGGTGTTCGGAAAGAAAAGCCGGACTAAGGATCTAAAAAGATACACGCAGGAGTTCTAAAAATTATGTCAATATGGGATTGCAGGCTGCGCTGCTGACCTCTGCCGCACTGACTGTAGAGGTCGGTGCTTTGAAGCAGGACCTCGAGCGTTCCGAGCACGAGCACGGCCTTGCCAAGAAGTAGCTCGAGGACAAAGAAGGTGAGTAACACCGCATTAAATTTGTACCTTACAGAAAAGGATTTTGGTTGCAATAGAAATAACAAGGATAACGTGGGTACTGCAGGGGCCACGAACGAGGTGGCTACCCTGAAGGAGGCCGTGTCCGCGGCTGAACGTAATGCGGCCGAGGAACGAGCGGAGCGAGAAAAGAAGGAGGCGCGGGTGGCGGAGGTGCGGCAAGAGCTCCAGGCTCTCATGGAAAAGCATGAGAGTTTGGAGCGCGACTCGAAGACTCGAGAGTCCGAGCTTGCCTCGCCTCTTGAAAGTGCCAAAGCCGCTAAGGCCGAGGCCCATAAGGCCCTCCAGGAGATTGAGGCGGTGAAGAAAATAGCGGCGGGTAAGGCATTTTTCATGCAAAGCAAGCATGTGAATGTGAATTACCTGTTACTTACCCGGATTCGGAGCTCTCCAGGGGCGTTTGCAGATCTGCCTCGCAGCGTGTCCGATGCTGCCGCATTCTACCAGGCCGAGGATGAAGACGCCATGCCTGGGAGCTACTTCGACCTCGTGCGGCGGCTGGTGGACGCGTGCCCTTGGGTGGAGGTCATCAAGCTCTCCGCCTGCATTGAAGGTGCCCGTCGGGCCCTTGCCCGCGCAAAGGTGCACTGGGGCAGGCTGGATGCTGAGAGGCTTCTGACGGACTCGCCGCCGGCGGGCAAGGAGTATCATACGCCCGAAATGTACTATAAGATTGTCCTGAAGGGTGCCCGCAAGATTGCGGATGAGTGCCCCAAAGATGTAATTTTTTAGTAGACTCGCAATGTGTTATCCTGTGCGCTGAAAACTTTGTTCATATGCGCTAAGCAACGCTTATTGATATAAAATATTACCTTCAGGCGGCCGCTTATCAAATCGAGAGATGGCAAGTCGTCGGCTTCAGCCCCCCATGCCACGAAAGTGCTGGGGTGTTGGGATAAACTTGAGCACTCTTGTTCCCATTTTTGGGTCCATCTAGGAGGCGCCAACACAACGTAAAAAGGCAACTGGACTTATAATGCTTGAACACTCTCACTTAGCCATAGAATTCTATAATTTTAAATTTCGGCAAAGCCCCTAGTGTTCGGAAGACCGAGTTCGAGGCGCTATCCATGCCTGGGCCGGACGGAGCCGGTTCCTCGCTCTAAGCGGCATAAGTCTTTAGGGACTCGAAAAGACCTCTCGAACAGCGACCAGCTCTCGCCTTATCATGACGGTCAGTTTTAGCTTTCTCCACTGAGGCGCTCGCCCAGCTCAACCGGGGCGCAATCGCAGTGGTTCTCCTAGTGCTACCTTAGCCGATAGAACGGAACGTAAGGTACCAAAACATGGGAGCCGGGCAAACCCAACTATTGACCCAAGACATGATTCGGAGCCGATGCATATAGTGCTATAAGTTCGGGTGTCGACTTGTGAAAGTGTTCGACTTACGACACCATAATGCGGGGAACATAAGCCCCTGGTGTATTCGGCCGTACCAAATTGTACGGATGCAAGATGTCATAAATGAACATATATATAAAGAAAAGGAATGCAATTATAAGCGAAAAGTAATTCTGCTATGAGTGCAGAACGATACAAATAGTGCGGTAAGCAAGGGTTTGGACTATTAGACATGTCCCCCTCCAGGGGTAGGCTGCGGAATGGTGTATTAAACAGATTTAATGCTCATAATGGAGACTACCTGAGTGTTCATAGTAGCCATTGTTCCTCCCTGGCTGTTGCATCGTGAGTTCGGCCGATCTACTGCCGGACAGGGCCTCTGGTAAACGGAGTCCTGTGGAAAAGAGAGAAAGAAAAAAAAGAAAGTGACACACGTAGGAGCCCCTGGTGTGGTTTAGCCGCACTCTGGGCCTGTCGTGGTCGTGCCCCTCCCCCTATGCCCATGGTATCTTCAGAGCGTAATGATGTATGCGAAGAACTCGTCTTGCCATCATGCAAGGGCTGGGGTTGGGGCCGCATTGCTACGCGTGCTCGGAACGTGCCAGGTGGTCTTGATGTATGTTGCTCCGGGCGCGTTTAGTCATGTTCGGTCGTTTAACAGCCAGGCTCGAAAATTGCCTTAAGAGGCTGCTCTGTACTTCTACCGCGAGAGCCGCTGTGTGTTCCTCCATTCGGAGGGAGCGTTCAGTGTTTCCGTTGACCATGATGACTCCACGAGGGCCCGCATCTTGAGCTTAAGGTATGCATAATGCGGCACCGCTGCTGAACTTTGTAAACGCGGTTCGTCCGAAAGCAGGCGTGATAGCCATCGCGAACGGGACTATGTCAAGATTAACTCCTCGCTCGAAATTATCCGGGATCCAAGACCACTTCTACCGTGACTAATCTCGCATAATTGGCCTCAACACCGGTATGGCGCCTTTCAAGGTCGTCTTTGTGGTTTTAATCCTTGAGGGTCTATGCCCATCTTGCGACCGTATCCCGATAAAGCAGGTTCAAAGTTGCCGCCGCCATCCATCGTGACTCTAGTGAGGTGAAATCCATCGACGATTGGGTCTAAAACAATGCGCGAATCCGCCATGGCGGATATTGGTGGGTGGTCCTTCGATCGAAAGTGATCGGGCAGAGGACCATGGATTGACCTTCGGGCGATCGCTCCATCGCATATACGCCCTTGCGCACGCTCGCTCCCTCTTGGGTATGTGGGTTATGATATCATGTTTATCGTCTGCACTTGTGGTCGGAAACCCTTCGTCCTTCATCGCTCGCGGGCGGGTCTCCTCCTCGCCATTGCTATGCAGCCCTTGTCATTGTTTTCGCAATTAACTTGCTGCTCGCTTGAATACCCAACAATCCTGTTGGTGTGGTTAGCTAGCTTTTCGGGGTGCCATGTATCCGCAAGAGCGGTCGAGTATTCGGTCCAAATTGGACGGACCCGAGTAGTTCTTTTGAATGGCTTTTTCCACGACCGGTTTAGAGCCTCTGAATCCGTGTCGATCGCCGATTCTTAGTGTTATCGCCAGCACGCGCATTTGTTTTGTTATGACGCGACCGCCATTGCGGTCCTTGCTGTCCGGACGCCAGAATTTTTGCCGAGGTTGTTATCGGGCTAGCCAAGAGTCCTCCCCGCATGTAAGCGGGTCATGAGTGATGTGAGGGCTGCCATGGATTTCGCTTTTCCTGCCCTAGGTGCCGGGCCAGCCACTCGTCAGGGCTGTTATGTTTGAAGGCTGCGAGGGCCTCGTGATCCGGACAATCGACGATTTGATTCTTCTTTGTTAAGAACCGTGTCCGTAACTGTCCGCCGATTCGTCTGGCTGCTGAATTATATGGCTTAGGTCATCGGCGCTCGTGGTCGCACATATGTGCCCCGGAAGTTGTCAAGAAATGCGGCTTCCGTGTCCTCCCAACACCCAATTGACTCGCCTTGGCAAGTTGTTAAGCCAATGCCGAGCTGGTCCTTTAAGCTTGAGTGGGAGATACTTGATGGCGTGGAGATCGCCACCGCGGGCCATATGGATATGAAGGAGATAATCTTCATCCAAACCGCTGGGTCTGTGCAGCCATCGTAGAGATTCAAAGTTCACGGGTTTAAACCCTTCAGGATTTGATGATCCATTACTTCATCCGTGAAGCATAGTGGGTGTGCGGCGCCTATATTGAGCAATATCACGACGTAGCTCAAGAGAGCTTTGTCTGCTGTGTTCGCCCGCCAGGTTGTCAGATCCGGCGCGACGGTAGTCGTCGTGGGTCGTGGTGCACCCGCATGATCCGTAGATAGACCTTGATTGTCTTGCCTTATCCTCCAATATATCCCGCAAGTCCGGCGATTCCCGTGGCGGGCTTTTCGGCTGAGCGTGCCGGGTACGGTTCTGGCGGAGGGCCTAGATGCTCTCTCGTCGCGCCACGAGGTGGTCGGTCCGCCAGACAGTAATCTGGTGATGAAGGTTTGTATGCTTCCTCCTCTAGTCGGGGAGCAACTTGCATTTTGGGTAGCTTTTGAGGGGCGCTCGAAGTTCATACTCTTCGCCGTGAGGACCTCGGTCCATCCGCCGCCAGCAGGTCTTGATCAGCTTGAAGTTGTTATCGCTTTTTTTAGGCTGTTTGCCGCGCCATTAGCCTGCGCTTAAAACGCTCTTGTTCGACGGGATCTCGGCACGCATTTAATTCATCGTCATTGAGGCTTGCCTCGCCTTCGGAGGGAGGCATGTAATTTTCATCCTCCTCGTCCGCCGCTCTCTCCTGAGGGCTGGCTTCTCCGTCCTCCTGTGCTGAATCTTGCTGGAGGGGTTGTCTTCGGCACTCTCTGGGGTGCTGTTATCTCCGGTGCCGGAATCTCCATTCTTGCTGTGGCGGGATTTAGAGCGAACGCCGCTGACATCAACACTTGGGCTGTTTCTTAGAGGAATATGCCTCCGCTGCTTCTTTGCCGTCCCCGTCCTTCGGGGTGTCCACCATGTATATGTCGTATGACGAGGTGGTCTTCCAGTGCCCCGTAGGCGCTGGTTCTTGATCGTCTCCGGCATCGTCGTCCATACCGTCGATGTCTTCGGAGTCGTAGTCTAGCATGACGGTTAGATCGTCGACAGTGGCTACAAAGTGGATGGTGGGTGGGCTTTGAATTTCTTCATCGTCCGCATCCCAACCTTCCTGGCCGTAGCCCGGCCAGGGCTCTCCTGATAACGATAGATACTTTAACGAGTTCAGGATGTCGCCAAAGGGCGAGTGCTGAAAGATGTCCGTAGTGGTGAACTCCATGATTGGCGCCCAATCGGATTCGATTGGCAGGGGCGCCGTAGGTTCGGAGTCCGGCGGGGAGTCCGACACCTCGGAGTCACAAGCTTTGCAAGGGATAAGGTCGATATTCGGCTCCATCGCCATAGAAGTTGCAGGTCCCGAGGCGGTGTCCAGCCACCTGCCTCGATCTACGCGGTCGGCTCCGAACTATGGGTCGGAGCGGATTCGTGTGCGGCCTCCAAGGTATTGTCCGTTGGCAGAGCTAAATCATGCCCATCGTGACAGTGCGGTAGGCTCGGCTGTGGCTCGAATCCATCGAAGATCAAGTCTCCGCGGATGTCAGCCGTGATGTTTAGGCTTCCAAATATGACTTGATGGCCAGGGGCGTAGCTTTCGATCTGCTCCAGATGGTCGAGTGAATTGGCCCGCAGTGCAAAGCCGCCGAACACGAAGATCTGTCCGGGGAGAAAAGTCTCACCCTGGACGGTGTTGTTGTTGATTGAAGAAGCCATCAAGCCTATCGGTGACGCACTACGAGGAACTCTCAATTAAAGCACCAATGTCGGTGTCAAACCGCGGATCTCGGTAGGTGGTCCCGAATCGTGCGCCTAGGCGGATGGTAACAGGAGACAAGGGACATGATGTTTTACCTGTGTTCGCCCTCTCGATGGAGGTAAAACCCTACTCCTGCTTGATTGATATTGATGATATGGGTAGTACAAGAGTGGATCTACCATGAGATCAAGGAGGCTAAACCCTAGAAGCTAGCCTATGGTACGATTGTTGTAATGGTTGTCCGTTCCACGGACTAAAACACTCCGGTTTATATAGACACCGGAGAGGGCTAGGGTTACACAGAGTCGGTTACAATGGTAGGAGATCTACATATCCGTATCGCCAAGCTTGCCTTCCACGCCAAGGAAAGTCCCATCCGGACACGGGACGAAGTCTTCAATCTTGTATCTTCATAGTCTTGGAGTCTGGCCGATGATGATAGTCCGGCTATCCGGACACCCCCTAGTCCAGGACTCCCTCAGTGATGTTGCATGAATAGAGTTTGAGACAAGAAAAGCATAGATAGCTAGAGAAGGTTCTTAGGCATTCTTGTCCATCCACTTGGCAAAAGAGAAATAAACCAATCAATCAAAGCAACAAGTGGATGTCCTCGAATGAGTAAAATATGCAACCGACATGCTCACACAATAAAATGGCAAATGAAATATGTGGCAAAGCATGTACAACCAATTCTAGCATCTAACAATCGGCGATGACTAGGTCATCTATATATGAGTATATTGACTTAAGAGTCAAATGAGAACATTTGATCATAGGTCATACTCATCGTTTAAGCTCAAGTGGGGTTACCACTTTTACATAATGCATTGATGTTCACACCATTAGAGTTGCTTTGACTCAATTCTTAGAGTTAAGCTCCCCCTAGATGTGATATCCCTCCTTAGAGGGATGAACTAACCTTGGGTTTTGTCGATGATTTCTTCATGTAGGTGTTGAAGATGTGGATGCTCAATGTTGATGAAGATCATTTGGAGGAATCCTTTGGAGTGAGTTGCGCTTTCAATACCTACATGGGTTAGTCCCAGAAGGAACAAACAAGGATATCCATAGACATAGAGTGATGCACACACAAGATGATGTCTATGAAAGCATTAGGTTACCTTGTCCCTTGTCTTACCAACAAGAGGGTTTGTGACTCCTTGAACTAGTGCAAGATGTGGAAGTTGATTGCACTTGTTGTTGCCAAAATGATATGAGTGAAATATGTTGGCGGAGTCACTCTCAAGAACTCTCTATTTCTTCTTCTTCGGGATCCACATCATCTTGATGGGAATCCTTGGAGTTGTAGTCGTACTTGATGAAGTAGAGCTTGACGTAGTCTTGGGAACCCACTTGACCAAGGCCTTAGGAGCTTCTTCAAATGCATCAATCTCCTCTTGAAGCTTGTCCTTGCCTTTTTGCTTGAGGTCTTGTGGTGGAAGATCATCTTGAGCTTGTGTCCCCTTGAAGGAAGTAGGATCATACTTCTCTTGTTGAGGAACAAACTTCGTCTTGGGGTATTGATCTTCTTCCTACTCAACTCCATTGGCATTGAACTTTCGTTCAAAACCAACACCTTGGTTCTTCCGGTGCCTCCTTTCTTGCGTACAATTTCCTCAAATTGCTTACTCCCGGCAAGGCTTTTGTAAACACCTTTCTCTATAATTCCCTTCAATAAGCTATTTTCTTGCTCAAGTGTAACTTGTCTAAGAGAATCATTAGTGGAATCAAGAGAACTACTAGAAGCAACAACATTGGATTTAGCATGATTATTGTTACAACTAGAGGAAGAATCCTTCTTGTTCTTGTTAATGGACTTGACTAGAGGCATGTAAGTAGATAAGAGTAAACGCTTGGCAATGTAATAAGAACTTTTCTTACGGAGATCATCATTGATTTCCTTTAAGAACTCATGCTCTTGCTCAAGGTTGAACTTTTCAAAGCGTAACTTCTCATGAGTCCTTAAAAGTTCTCGATGATCTTCTAAGATAGTTTCATGAGCTAACTTAAGAGTGTTTAGTTAATTAGTTAGAAGCTCAATCTTCTCCTTATCATTGTCATCCGTTTTATCTTGATTAGCATGATTAATTGACGTTTCATCATAGTATTCATCACTAGAGTTGTCAACAAGTAAATCATCATCACCTAGCAAGTCATCTTCATCACTATTGAAATCAACATACTCGGGGTGTGTTACCTTTGGGCCTTTAGCCATGAAGAATCTTCCAAGTCCTTCATATGGTGAATCAAATATGTCGTAGGAGTTGGTTGACACAAGTGCTAGACCGGCAACACCTTCATCTTGAGTATATTCGCAGTCGGAGTGATAGCTTCTCTCGGAGTGATTGTCGGAGTCGGAGCCGGATACCCATTCACCAACATGAGCTTGATGTCTTAGTTTTGTGTAGCTCCTTGATAACTTGTCCTTCCTTTCCTAATCCTTGCTTCACCGGGATGTTCTCCGTTCATAATGATCATCTCTACTCCTCCTCTCTCTTGGTGGTGATTCTTCTCTTCTACTTCTCCTCTTGGGTGATTCTTATCTTCTTTTGTAGGGTGCCGTACACTCATTGGAATAGTGTCCGAGTCTCCCACAATTGTAGCAATTGTGCTCTCGACTAGAAGATCTTTTGTCATTGTAGGACCTTGACTTGGAGCTTCTCTCTTTGCTTCTACTCTTGTAGACTTTTTTGAAGTTCTTCACCATTAAGCTCAATTCTTCATTGAAGGTTTGTTTCTCACTTGACGATGTAGGGGCTTCACATGAGGATTTGTAAGCACCACTTGACTTGTTGTGAAGTTCCTCCTTATCCTTGAGTGACATCTCATGAGCAACAATTCTTCCAATGACTTCCGTTGGCTTGACATCTTTGTAATTGGGCATCATTTGGATCAATGTGCACACGGTATCATATTTTCCGTCCAAAGCTCTTAGGATCTTCTTGATGATGAATTTGCCAGTCATCTCTTCACTTCCTAAGCTGGCAATCTCATTTGTGATAAGAGCAAGCCTAGAGTACATTTCAGCGACACCTTCACCATCCTTCATTTTGAACTTGTCAAGTTGACTTTGAAGCACATGCAACTTGGATTCCTTGATGGAGTCGGTACCTTCATGCATATCAATCAAAGTGTCCCAATTTCCTTTGCATTCTCAAGACGGCTGATTTTGTTGAATTCTTTGGGGCACAATCCGTTGAAGAGGATATCACAAGCTTGAGCATTGTATTGCAGCATCTTCAACTCTTCCGTGCTAGCTTCACGGTTCGGTTCTCTCCCATCAAAGAATTCACCTTGCAAGCCAATACACACAATAGCCCAAACGGCGGGGTTATGTACAAGAATATGCATTTTCATCTTATGCTTCCAACTAGCAAAATTAGTACCATCAAAGTAAGGACCTCTACGGTGATAATTTCCCTCACTAGACGCCATACTCTCCTAGGTTGTGAAACCAAGGTGAAAGTGCAACTAATCCCCGGGTGGTTTTGGTAATTAATAACAACATATATATCATTGAACTAATAGTTTCTTGAGAATCATTTCAGAAAGTTCAGTGATATGGGTATGGCAAGGACTGAAGAAGTGGACCCCTCAAAATGCTAAGGCAAGCATTGGCAAAAGCTCAAGACTCCATTTTTGGTTTAGTGATCCAAGATCACATTGAGTCCATAGGAAAGCCAATACTATTAAAAGGGGATGAGGTTATGATAATGATCTGGTTGCTCAAACTGCTTAGTGATACATCTCCTAAACTATCAGCAACTTTCACTTCCATATACACTCATAAGTAATCTCGGTCCCACCGATATTCCAAACCCAGTCACACCGAGATGAACCACCTCAGCCATATAGCCAAACCCTAGAAATCTCAGATTTTCCGATTCTGAACTCGGTCTCACCGAAACTTGAGTTGCCAAGCTTCTGTAACCTTCTGTCATCAAATCGGTGTCACCGAGATGATGAAGTCGGTCCCACCGAGATTGGCAAGCTCCTGTCTTTACACGAATCGGACTAACCGAGATTGTATTTTCGGTCCCACATCCCAACGTTCACATGATTTGAACTTTCGGTCTCACCGAGTTGTCAACTTCGGTCCCACCGAGATTGGTCAAATGTGTGTAACGGTTGGATTTTGTGTGGAGGCTATAAATACCCCTCCACCCCTCTTCATTCATGGTGAGAGCCATCGAAAGAACTACCACTCCTACCTTACATTTCGAGAAGAGAACTACCTACCCTTGTGTTGAGATCAAGTTGCTCCACTCCCACCATATGAAGCTTGATCTCTAGCCTTCCCAAGTTGCTTTCCACTCAATCCTTTCTTCCACCACAGCCAAATCAGTGAGGAGAGTTGAGTGTTGGGGAGATTATCATTTGAAGCACAAGAGCAAGGAGTTCATCATCATCAACACCATCTATTACCTTTTGGAGGGTGCTGCCTCCTAGATTGGTTAGGTGTCGCTTGGGATCCTCCGTCGAGATGTGGAGTTGAACCAAGAAGTTTGTAAGGGCAAGGAGATCGCCTACTTCGTGAAGATCTACCCCGAGTAAGGCTAGCCCTCCGTGGGCGTGAGCCATGATGGCATAGACAAGGTTGCTTCTTCGTGGACCCTTCGAGGGTGGAGCCCTCCATGGACTCTCGCAGCTGCGTTACCCTCCGTGGGTTGAAGTCTCCATCAACGTGGAATGACGATAGCACCACCTATCGGAACCACGAGAAAAATCTCCGTGTTCCAAATTCGCTTGATCTTCTCCACCTCTCTTTACTACATGTGCAATTTACTTTCCGCTGCCTATACTCTAGAATTGCATGTGTAGGGTGATGCTTGACTTGATCATCATTGTGAATCTGCCAAAACTTGTCTTTCTCAAAAGGCATAATTTTTATATTGTCAAGTAGTCTAATCACCCCCTCTAGACATACTTTCGATCCTACAAGTGGTATCGAGCTTTGGTCTCCATTGTATTGGTTTCCATTGCATTGACTCCATAAGCTTGGTTTCACAACCTAGGAGAGTATGGCGCCTAGTGAGGGTAATTTTCAGAGAGGTCCTTACTTTGATGGTACAAATTTTGCTAGTTGGAAGCATAAAATGAAAATGCATATTCTTGGCCATAACCCAGCCGCATGGGGCATTATTTGTGTTGGTATGCAAGGTGAATTCTTCGAGGAAGGAAAAGTTCCGGATCGTGAAGCTACAACGGATGAATTGCGGATGTTGCAAAATAATGCTCAAGCTTGTGACATTCTCTTCAGTGCCTTGTGTCCCGAGGAGTTCAACAAAATCAGCCGTCTTGAGAATGCAAAAGAGATTTGGGATACTTTGGTTGAAATGCACGAAGGTACCGAGTCCGTGAAGGAATCAAAGCTAGATGTTCTTCAAGGTCAACTTGACAAGTTCAAGATGAAGGAAGATGAAGGAGTCGCTGAAATGTACTCTAGGCTTGCTCTCATCACAAATGAGGTTGCCGGCTTAGGAAGCGAAGAAATGACCGACCGATTCATCATCAAGAAGATTCTCAGAGCTTTGGATGGAAAGTATGACACCGTGTGCACTTTGATCCAAATGATGCCAAACTACAAGAATCTCAAGCCAACCGAAGTCATTGGAAGAATTGTTGCTCATGAGATGACACTTAAAGATAAGGAAGAGCTTCACAACAAGTCAAGTGGTGCTTACAAAGCTACAAGCGATGCTCCCACAACCTCAAGTGACAAGCTAGTTTCCAATGAAGAGATAAGCCTAATGGTGAAGAACTTCAACAAATTCTACAAGAGTAGAAGCAAGGAGAGAAGCTCAAAGTCTAGATCATATGATGAAAAGAGATCCTCTAGTCGTGATCGAAACTGCTACAATTGTGGAAGACCGACACTACTCAAATGAGTGTTGGCTCCCCACAAGAGAAGAGAAGAATCTCCAAGAAGAAGAAGCTCAAGAGATGAGTCACCTCGAAAGAGAGAAGGAGTAGAGATGATCGTTATGAACGAAGACCCTCTCGGAGAAGCAAGGATTAGGAGAGGAAAGACAAGTCATCAAGGAGCTACACAAGAAGAAAACATCAAGCTCATGTAGGTGAATGGGTCTCCGCCCGACTCCGACAATCAATCCGAAAGAAGCTATCACTCCAACTCCGACTACAGCCAAGATGAAGGTGTTGCGGTCTTGCTCTCGATCCTCCAACTCCAACTCCTATGACTTATTTGATTCACCAAATGAGGGAATTGGAAGATGCTTCATGGCTAAAGGCCCCAAGGTATCACACCTGAATTCATTGACTTTGATAGTGATGAGGATGACTTGCTTGGTGAAGATGAGCTCTTACATGATAAATCTAGTGAGCCTAGTAATGATGAACATGCTAGTAGTCTTTATAGTCGAGAAGAGTCAAATGACAATGCTATGAAGGAGATTGAGTGTCTAACTAAAGAACTAAACACTCTTAAGTTAGCTCATGAAACAACTCAAGAAGATCATAGAGAGCTCCTAAGATCTCATGAGAAGCTACGCTTCGAGAAGCTCAATCTAGAGCAAGAACATGAGTTTCTAAAAGCAATCAATGACGATCTTCGAAAGAAGAGTTCTTCATATCTTGCCAAACGACTTCTCTTGTCTAATTTCTTGCCACCTATTAAAACTAAGCATGACAAGCACAAGAAAAATTCTTCATCTAGTAGTAACAATAACCATGCTAAATCCAATATTGTTGCTTCTAGTAGTTCTCTTGATTCCACTAACAATGTTTCAAGCCAAGTTACACTTGAGCAAGAAAATAGTTTATTGAAAGGGATTATAGAGAAAGGTGTCTACAAGAGCCTTGCCGGAAGCAAGAACTTTGAGGAAATTGTTCGCAAGCAAGGAAGGCACCGGAAGAATCAAGGAATTGGTTTTGAGCGAAAGTTCAATGCCGAGGGTGTTGAATGGGAAGAAGGTCAATATCCCACTCCAAAGTTTGTTTCTCAAAAGGAGAAGTATGATCCTACTTCTTCCAATGTGGAACAAGCTCAAGATGACCTCCTATCACAAGACCACAAGCTAAAAGGCAAGGACAAGCTTCAAGAGGAGATTGATGCATTTATTGAAGCACCTAAAGCCATGGTCAAGTGGGTTCCCAAGGAAACGTCAAGTTCTACTTCGTCAAGCTCAACTACAACCCCAAGGATTCCCATCAAGATGATGTGGGTCCCGAAGAAGAAGAACTAGAGAGTTCTTGAGGGTGACTCCGCCAACATACTTCACTCACATTCATTTTGGCAAGAACTTGTGCAATCAACTTCCACATCTTGCACTAGTTCATGGAGTCACAAACCCTCTTGTTGGTAAGTCAAGGGACAAGGTAATCATTGCTTTCATGGACATCATCTATTGTGAACTTCAATCTATGTCCATGGATATCCTTGTTTGTTCCTTGTGGGACTAACCCATGTAGGTATTGAAAGTGCCCGAATCCAAAGGATTGCTCCCAACTCTTGATGGTCTTCATCAACATTGAGCACCCACATCTTCAACATCTACATGAAGTCTTCTACAACAACCCAAGGTTAGTTTGACCCTTTAAAAGGGGTTCTCACATCTAGGGGGAGCTTTGCTCTAAAGAATTGAGCTAAAGCATCTTCAAATGATGTGAACACATCAATGCTTTATGTAAAAGTGGTAACCCCACTTGTGCTTAAACGATGAGTATGACCTATGATCAAATGTTATCATTTGACTCCTAAGTCAATATACTCATATAAAGATGACCTAGTCATCGACAAATTGTGTGATAGTAGCTAGAGTTTTTGTTTGTGCATGTTTGACACATATTTCATTTGCTATCTTATTGTGTGAGCATGTTGGATGCATGACTTTATCCATTCGAGGACATCCATTTGTTGTTTTGGTTGTTTTGATTTTTTCTGACCAAATGGATGGACAAGAATGCCTAAGTTCCTCCCCTAGCTATCTATGCTTTCTTGTCTCAAATTCTAT
This sequence comes from Aegilops speltoides, assembly GCA_021437245.1. Lineage (NCBI taxonomy): Eukaryota > Viridiplantae > Streptophyta > Magnoliopsida > Poales > Poaceae > Aegilops > Aegilops speltoides. The sequence continues at coordinate 486,785,986 of CM038145.1, forward strand.
TCATGCTTACATCACAAACTTTGAACAAGTCATTTTCGGACCCTCCGAGTGAGGAGCACTCGGAGCCACCGATCCGACAAAGGCTAAACTTCCAAAACCTTCTAAGTGATTTCGGTCAGACCAACCCACTCAAATTCGGTCAAACCGAAAACATTTAGATTGATCTAGGTTTTCACCTCGGTGAAATCGAGTTGTGAATTTTGGCGTGACCGAAGTGTATAACTGCCTAGCAGCTATCCATCTCGGTGCCACCGAGTTTTACAACTCGGTCCCACCGACAGCAAAGGGGTATATATACTCCGAGGGCCGCGCGTTGATTTCTACTTCAAACGTTTCGCCCCCACACCCCTTGCTGCCGTCGCCTTGGTCTCCGGATCGTCTCCGTCGTCGCCTGTGCGCCCTCGCCGCAGGTCTCCGTCGCCGTCAACGGACATCTTCTCCGCGCCGTTGCCGCCATAGAGAAACTCCACCAAGTTAGGGTGAGTTTCGATCCCACTCGTGCTCCCATCTCCGATTCAATGCACGTTTGGTTTGCCTGTAATCTTGCCACGATTGAAATCTTCCTGAACACTAGAATAGTTCTTTTGAACTAGATTCGAGTAAGAGTTTTAGGGTTAGGTTTCCGCCGAACACATCTCGGTGAGACCGATTTTACATTTTCGGTATGACCGATTTGGCCTATGGCCATTACCGCACCTTCGGTCCAACCGAAGTTGTGCAAATCGGTGTGACCGAAATGAGGATTTAGTGAAACCCTAGTGTTTTCGGCAGGACCGAAACCCACTTCGGTCCAACCGAAAGTGGTAGGAAGGCTTCTGTTTGAACACTTCGGATTCACCGAATTTTAAACTCGGTCTGACCGAAATGTCTTCTGTGAAAACTTAATACTGAAATTTGAACTCATTTCGTTTGCAAAAACTTCTGCAGTTTGTGATAACTCTTCTACTCTGCCTACACCTTATCTATTCATAGGTTGTCAGCCATGTCAGATGCCAGTGACAGCCAGAACAGGTCAGAGTCACCTATAGCAGATATTCCAGAGGCAGGCACTAGTCCTGATCCCAGCAGCTCATCAGATGATGGTGAGAGGAGTACACCAAGTGGTTTGCCTCCTGCAGCCACCAGGGCCAGAAAGAAGAGGAACTCAGATGAAGAAGACTCAGATTTTGTTGTTGAGGAAGAAGTCACCTCAAAGCCTAAGAGAAAAGTTGTTGCCAAAGAGCCTCAAGGTCAGCAGACAAAGAAAGGCACCAGGAAAGTGAAGGAATCAACTGTTGCTAAGAAGCTGAATTTGGAAGAGGCAACTGCAAGCAAGGTGAAGAAAACTTCCAAGAGGAAGAGGTTAGTGCATGATGATGCAGCAGAGGAAGATGAGGATGAGGAAGCACCCCAGCCTCCTCAGAAGCCTAAGCTCATGGGTGATGCCATCAGGGCAGGAGCCACTTCTAAGCCCAAGCAATCTGCTCCAGCTAAGGCAGCTCCAGCAAAGCCTGCTGCCAAGCCCAAGAAGACAGTCAGGAACATTCCAGCATCTGAGAAGAACAAAGATGATGTGCCACCAGCTGTGTCAGATGATGAAGGGCCAGTTTTTCTAAAACTTCGTCCAAAACTGCCACTTCACAATGATGCTCATCCTCAAGCTGAGAACATGAAGGAAAGGAAAGATAGAGGTCTCAGGCTATGGAGACAAGCTGATCCATATGTCGTGAGGAGAAGAACTGCTGTTGATCCCAGATTTCACACCAGAGAGCAGCAGGACTTCTATGAGACTGTGCTGATGGACAAGAAGCCCATAGTGGCACACACAAGATATGTTGATTGGAAATACATTGACAGCGAAGAGCACAGAGACTTCTTTCCACATGTGCATGAGAGCTTCACTACATGTGGTGTTGCAGACTTTGTAGGTCAAAAGTTGACAAGTTGGAATGATGAGATGATTATGCAATTCTATGCCACAGCTCATTTCTATCCAGATGGAAAGATCACATGGATGACTGAAGGCCAAAGATATTCTTCTTCTGTTGAAGAATGGGCAGAACTGCTGACTGCTCCAGTGCCAAGAGAGGATGATGTTGATGTTTATGGTATTCCCAAGAAGAACCATGAATCTATGAAGAATATGTACAAAGAGGTCCCAGCTAAGGATTTGGGAATCTGGAAGCTTGGCTCAGTGTACTATCTCCAGGCAGGTCTACCTACCACAAACACTATTCTGAGGCATACCTTGATGCCCAAGTCTGGAGATCATCACATGATCAGAGGATACTCTATCAACATGCTGCATATACTTGATGAGAAAGCACCTTTCAAGATGATGGACTTAATAGTAGAAACCATCAAGAGGACTGCAGCTGACCAGAAAAGGTCGTGTGGATTTTCCCCGCACATTCAGATGCTTATCAATGCCAAGTTTGGCACGGGCACATTCTTGTTGGATAGAGAACACTTACCACCTGCAGCTGAGCATGAGGATAATGTTGTTGTGATGGATGAGGAGGATCCAACATCGGTTGAAGGACAAGCAAAGATTGAAGCTGCCAAGAAAGCCAAAGTCGACAAGGAAGCAAAGAAAAAGCAGCAGCAGCTAAACCAAAGAGTGTTGGAGAACAGCTCCTTGAAGCTACCCAAAGGGTTGAGCAACGCTGCCAGCATTATGCAGTCTCGGGAGAGCCTAGAGAGGATTGTTGAAGACAAGATCCATGCTCTGGATGTGAAGTCGATGAAGTGCAAGTAATCACAACAAGCTTGAGGCAGATATTGAGGAAGCAAAGGGGAGAAGGAAGAGCTTATGCAAGAGATGCAGGATGACCTAGTCCAGATGCTTATCAACAGATCGCTCCGATTCCCACAGGACCCCGATCAGCTGCTATTCCGATGGATCGACACAGAACTACAGCTTCAAAGACCTCCCATAGCTCCATCAGTTGCTCCAACTCCAGCTCGAGTGACCACTCCTCCAGCCTGAGACATCACTGAAGTCTTCGCCGATGCTGCCATATCAACTCCAACATCAACCTGCACAGAGCCGCCCGGCAGAGTCCCCAGTGACGCTTAGCTCTATGCCTTTTCAAACTTTTTGGTAACTTGTTGCCAAAGGGGGAGAAATTGTATAGATCATAGGACTTCGAGAGAGAGAGTGCTTTTGTCTTTGCGCTTTTGCTCTTTCGTTTATTTGCGGTTTCTTTGAGATAGTTTTGGTTTTCGTGACATTCCGTGTGTTTGATACTACGTTTCATTATACCTTAATGAGTGCTTGGTCGTACTATGCCTTAATGTGTGCTTAATGCTTATCATATGCTATTCCTATCTTGTATGACCATTTACTCATGTCTTGGTGATTGGGTGCATGCTATTCATTCTTATCATTTTGTGCGCTCCACCAAGATGTATGTGGCATGGAAGAGTGACCCATGATCCTAATCGATTGTGCATTTGCATTCAAACGCAAATCTTAAATAATGCACAAATTTAGGGGGAGCTCTTGCTTATCACAAAATTCTCAAAGCGACGATATTATTCATTGATTATATCCTTTGTCAAAGCTTTGATCTATATGTTGTCATCAATTACCAAAAAGGGGGAGATTGAAAGTGCAACTAATCCCCGGGTGGTTTTGGTAATTAATAACAACATATATATCATTGAACTAATAGTTTCTTGAGAATCATTTCAGAAAGTTCAGTGATATGGGTATGGCAAGGACTGAAGAAGTGGACCCCTCAAAATGCAAAGGCAAGCATTGGCAAAAGCTCAAGACTCCATTTTTGGTTTAGTGATCCAAGATCACATTGAGTCCATAGGAAAGCCAATACTATTAAAAGGGGATGAGGTTATGATAATGATCTGGTTGCTCAAAGTGCTTAGTGATACATCTCCTAAACTATCAGCAACTTTCACTTCCATATACACTCATAAGTAATCTCGGTCCCACCGATATTCCAAACCACCACACCGAGATGAACCACCTCAGCCATATAGCCAAACCCTAGAAATCTCGGATTTTCCGATTCGAACTCGGTCTCACGAAACTTGAGTTGCCAAGCTTCGTAACCTTACATCATCAAATCGGTGTCACCGAGATGATGAAGTCGGTCCCACCGAGATTGGCAAGCTCTGTCTTTACACGAATCGGACTAACCGAGATTGTATTTTCGGTCCCACGAAAATCCCAACGTTCACATGATTTGAACTTTCGGTCTCACCGAGTTGTCAACTTCGGTCCCACCGAGATTGGTCAAATGTGTGTAACGGTTGGATTTTGTGTGGAGGCTATAAATACCCTCCACCCCTCTTCATTCATGGAGAGAGCCATCGAAAGAACTACCACTCCTACCTTACATTTCGAGAAGAGAACTACCTACCCTTGTGTTGAGATCAAGTTGCTCCACTCCCACCATATGAAGCTTGATCTCTAGCCTTCCCAAGTTGCTTTCCACTCAATCCTTTCTTCCACCACAGCCAAATCGGTGAGGAGAGTTGAGTGTTGGGGAGATTATCATTTGAAGCACAAGAGCAAGGAGTTCATCATCATCAACACCATCTATTACCTTTTGGAGGTGGTGCCTCCTAGATTGGTTAGGTGTCGCTTGGGAGCCTCCGTCGAGATGTGGAGTTGAACCAAGAAGTTTGTAAGGGCAAGGAGATCGCCTACTTCATGAAGATCTACAGAGTAAGGCTAGCCCTCCGTGGGCGTGAGCCATGATGGCATAGACAAGGTTGCTTCTTCGTGGACCCTTCGAGGGTGGAGCCCTCCGTGGACTCTATGGCCGTTACCCTCCGTGGGTTGAAGTCTCCATCAGCGTGGAATGGCGATAGCACCACCTATCGGAACCACGAGAAAAATCTCCGTGTCTCCAAATTGCGTTTGATCTTCTCCACCTCTCTTTACTACATGTGCAATTTACTTTCCGCTGCCTATACTCTAGAATTGCATGTGTAGGGTGATGCTTGACTTGATCATCATTGTGAATCTGCCAAAAACTTGTCTTTCTCAAAAGGCATAATTTTTATATTGTCAAGTAGTCTAATCACCCCCCCTCTAGACATACTTTCGATCCTACACAAGGCTATGACCACCAAAAGCTATGGAAATCAAAGCAAATGGAGACGACCAAAACTCTGATACCACTTGTAGGATCGAAACTATGTCTAGAGGGGGTGATTAACCTACTTGATCAAATAAAAACTTATCATTTTCCCAATTTTAGTCTTTGGCAGATTTTAGCTATCTTAGCACAAGTCAAGCAATCTTAACACAATTCAAGCAAGCATGCAAAGAGTATATGAGCAGCGGAAAGTAAAGCATGCAACTTGCAAGAATGTAAAGGGAAGGGTTTGGAGGATTCAAACGCAATTGGAGACACGGATGTTTTTGTCTTGGTTCCGATAGGTGGTGCTATCGTACATCCACGTTGATGGAGACTTCAACCCACGAAGGGTAATGGTTGCGCGAGTCCACGGAGGGCTCCACCCACGAAGGGCCCACGAAGAAGCAACCTTGTCTATCCCACCATGGCCGTCGCCCACGAAGGACTTGCCTCACTAGTGGTACATCTTCACGAAGTAGGCGATCTCCTTGCCCTTACAAACTCCTTGGTTCAACTCCACAATCTTGTCGGAGGCTCACAAGTGACACCTAGCCAATCTAGGAGACACCACTCTCCAAGAAGTAACAAAATGGTGTGTTGATGATGAACTCCTTTCTCTTGTGCTTCAAATGATAGTATCCCCAACACTCAACTCTCTCTCACAGGATTTGGATTTGGTGGAAAGAAGATTTGAGTGGAAAGCAACTTGGGGAAGGCTAGTGTCGGTGTCAAAACCGGCGGATCTCGGGTAGGGGGTCCCGAACTGTGCGTCTAGGCGGATGGTAATAGGAGACAAGGGACACGATGTTTTACCCAGGTTCGGGCCCTCTTGATGGAGGTAAAACCCTACATCCTGCTCGATTAATATTGATGATGTGTATTACAAGAGTGGATCTACCACGAGATCAAGGAGGCTAAACCCTAGAAGCTAGCCTATGGTATGATTGTTGTAATGGAGGTTATATCCTATGGACTAAAGCCCTCCGATTTATATAGACACCGGAGAGGGCTAGGGTTACACAGAGTCGGTTACAATGGTAGGAGATCTACATATCCGTATCGCCAAGCTTGCCTTCCACGCCAAGGAAAGTCCCATCCGGACACGGGGTGGAGTCTTCAATCTTGTATCTTCGTAGTCTTGGAGTCCGGCGGACTATGATAGTTCGGCTATCTGGACACCCCCTAGTCCAGGACTCCCTCAGTAGCCCCTGAACCAGGCTTCGATGACGATAAGTCCGGCGCGCATAATGTTCGGCATTGCTAGGCAGGTTCCTCCCTTAAATAATCCGGAGAAGATAATGAACACCAGGATAGTGTCCGGCTCTGCAAAATAAATTCCACATTCCACCGTAGAGAGAATAAAATGTACACAAGTTCAATCTGCTGACGTATTTTGCAGCATGACGTCACACCACTACCAAGCCTTTACTTGAATCGTTTTTTATTATACCGCCTCAGCGCATTTAGTGAAGCGGTTTCCTTGGCACGTTTGTCGAAGCAGAGATCGTGTTCCCCTTATTCCGGGGTTCTCATCAATATGGACATGGGTAACCCAACCGCGCTATTGATGGTGGCGCTTGGGAGATAAGCGAGTTTTACTAGGCTAGTGGGGGACGCATAGTCTTTGCCCGCCTATATATAAGGGATAAGGATTCACCTTTTCACCCACGCCTTCTTCCTCCTTTGTTATCCATCTCTGCGCACTCGAGCTCCAGCGCCCAAGTTCGCGCATCTCGTCTCAACCTTCTTCGACCATGTCCGGAGCGGGAGGCAAGTGGTTGGCTTCCACCGTTAAGGAGGAGCACATCACTAAGCTGCGCAGCGCCGGATACCTTTCCGGCGACATCGCGCACCGGCTGCCCGACGAGGGGCAGCTCATCCCCACCCCCAGGCCCCATGAGAGGGTCGTTTTCCTTCCCCACTTCCTCTGCGGACTGGGCTTTCCACTTCACCCCTTTGTCCGGGGGCTCATGTTCTACTACGGCCTGGATTTCCATGATCTGGCGCCGAACTTCATCCTCAACATCTCGGCGTTTATCGTCGTGTGTGAGGCCCTCCTCTGCATCCGGCCTCACTTCGGCTTGTGGCTCAAGACCTTCAACGTCAAGCCAAAGGTAGTGAAGGGCACGCAGGCGGAGTGCGGAGGCGCCATGTTGGGCAAGATGCCCAACATCCTCTGGTTCGAAGGGGCCTTCGTGGAATCCGTCAAGGGGTGGCAGTCGGGGTGGTTCTATATCACCGAGCCGCGCGACCCTACGTGGGCGGCGGCCCCCGAGTTCAGATCTGGAATCCCTACACAGCTCACCTCCTGGAAAGAGAAGAGCTTGCTGTGGGGTAATTCGAAGGAGCTGACGGGACTCCAAGCCTGTATCCAGAAGCTGGTGAACAAGAAGCTCAGGCTTGTTAACGTGGTCCAAGTCATGCTCGTCTGCCGGATTCTCCCATGCCAAGAACGGGCATTCAATCTGTGGGAGTTCGATCCGGAACAGCACCAGGCGTTGAGCGGGCTCTTCGACATGATGTATGAAGGCGCCTGGAGGGTTCTGTTTAAGGGCGCCGAAGCCCCCGCATCCGCGACGGAGGATCGCGGATTTCACTCGTAGCATCCAGCTGACGAGGTAAGTGATTCTACCCCTTTACGGGACACTTGTTATTAATAGTTTGATTCTAAGCGGGTTTCAATCTCCCTTTTCCTTTGACAGGAATGGATGAAGAAGGCCGAGAAGCTCGTCTGCCCGGCTCCCATGCCAAAAGACCTAGTGGACGCCTGTCTAGCGGGGCTGCTGGTTCCGGCACCGCACGTGGTGCCGGAGAAGAAGGCCAAAAAGGTGGCCACGGGCACTCGAAAGAATTCCCGTTTTCAGGTGTCCGACGACTCCGAGGCGGACTCCTCCCCCGAAGATGAGGAGGAGGAAGAAGACTCTCTCCCAGAGGGGGGAGAGAGGAAGAGGAAGGCCTCCCCAATAGGGGAGGCCGAAGGGTCCAAGAGGGGAAGAACTATTCCCCCAGAAAGCTCCGCCAACACCAACGTTTGCAATGAAGAGTGGCCCTCAAGGGCCAGGCCTCAGGCGAGATCGTAAGCATCCGGATCCCTGAATGATCTGCAATTTATTTTGTGTCACATAGCGTCCTTCTAATGCCGCATACTGCCTGCAGTCCGGCCGACGATGATCTCCCTGCTTCGTCGAGCGGGTCGTTGGCTGCGTCGGATGTGGAATCCATTCCGACTGCCTCCACCCCTCGCGCCACTGAGGATGCCGAGGTGGGATCCCGGGAAGGGACCCATCAGGAGGAGGCTCCGGAGGCGCCGCAAGGCAGCCTCCCGGACTTTGCACCGGACTCTACGCCGGAACCTGCAGTGGTTCCAGAGTCCGGCAGGCGGCCCCTTCGCAAGAAGGGCAAGACCGTGACACCGGTGGCCCCCGTCCAACCGGAGGCGCCGGACAACTTGTTGGAGGTGCTCCAAGGCGCTTCCATCGAGGAAGAACACCGCACTATCATGAGTGCGGTGATTCAAAAGGTTCAGCTCGCCAAGATCGGGCTGACCGAAGCCTGCAGCAGCCTTCTAACAGGCTTTGAGGTAAGAAGTTAAAATTATGTAATGTAATACCACATATACAAGAGTTTTCGATGCTCGGTTCATGCGTTAGGAAAGAAAAGCGGATGAGGATCTAAAAAGATATGTGAGGTTGCTAAAAAGTATGTTAATATGGGTTTGCAGGCTGCGCTACTGACCTCTGCCGCACTGACTGCGGAGGTTGGTGCGTTGAAGCAGGATCTCGAGCGGTCCGAGCAAGAGCTCGGCCGTGCCAAGAAGCAGCTCGAGGACAAAGAAGGTGAGTAACACCACTTTGAAAAGTTACCTTACAGAAAAGGATTTAGGTTGCAATAAGAGAATAACAAGGATAACATGGGTGCTGCGGGGCCACAAACGAGGTGGCAGCCCCGAAGGAGGATGTGTCCGCGGCGAACGCATAATCTTGGCATGAGCGAGACAGAGCGAGAAAAACAGGAGGCACGGGTGGCGGAGGTGCGGCAGGAGCTCAGGCTCTCATGGAGAAGCATGAGAGTTTGGAGCGTGACTCAAAGACTTCGAGTCCGAGCTTGCCTCGGCTCTCGAAAGTGCCAAGTCCGCCAAGGCCGAGGCCCGTAAGGCCCTTCGTGAAGTTGAGGATATGAAGAAAATAGCGGCGGTAAGGCATTTTTCATGCAAAGCAAGCATGTTAATGTAAACTACGACACTTACCCGAATCGGAGCTCTGGGCGTTTGCAGATCTGCCTTGCGGTGTATCCGATGCTGCCGCATTCTACCGTGGTGAGGAGGGAGCTCAGCGGAGAAGGTCTTCGGTCTCGAAGACGCTGAGGCCGGCCATCCGGTGCCCCTAGCGACCAGTGAAGCAGCTGGTCGAGCTCCTAAGGTAGCCGAGGAGGCCATGAAGGGCCTTATAGTCCGGCTGTGGCCTGGACAGGCCATGCCTGGGAGCTACTTCGGCCTCGTGGGGCGGCTTGTGGATGCGTGCCCCTGGGTGGATGTCATCAAGCGCTCCACCTGTATTGAAGGTGCTCGTCGGGCCCTTGCCCGCGCAAAGGTGCACTGGGGCAGGCTGGATGCGGAGAGGCTTCTTCGACCGCCGCCACGGCAAGGAGTATCGACGCCAAATGTACTATAAGACTGTCCTGAAGGGTGCCCGCAAGACTGCGGACGAGTGCCCCAGAGATGTAATTGTTGAGTAGACTCGCTATGTATTATCCTGTGCGCTGAAAACTTTGTTCATATGCGCTAAGCAACGCTTGTTTAATTTAAAATATTACCTTCTGTGCGGCCGTTTATAAAATCTGAGAGATGGCAAGTCGTTGGCTTCAGCCCCCAAGACACGAGTGCTGGGGTGTTCAGGATAAACTTGAGCACTCTTGTTCCCATTTTTGGGTCCATCTAGGGAGGCGCTCAACACAACGAACAAGGCAACCGGACTTATAATGCTTGAACACTCTCACTTAGCCATAGAATTCTATAATTTTAAATTTGGTGAAGCCCCTAGTATTCGAAGACCGAATTTGAGGCGCTATCCACGCCTTAAATCGGACATTATCCGCATTTCGTCAAGTGGCATAAGTCTTTAGGGACCGAAAAAACCTCTCGAACAGCGACCGGTCTCTCGCCTTATCATGCCGTCAGTTTAGCTTTCTCCTTCGAGGCACTCGCCGGCTCAACCAGGGCGCAATCGCGATGGTTCTCCCGGTGCCACCTTAGCCGATAGAACGGGCGTAAGGCACCAAAACATGGGAGCCAGGCAAACCCAACTCTTGACCCAAGACATGATTCGAGCCGATTCATATAATGCTATAAGTTCGGGGTGCCGCACTTGTGAAAGTGTTCGGACTTATCACACCATAATGCAGGGAACATAAGCCCCTGGTGTATTCGGCCGTACCAAAATATACGGGTGCAAGATGTCATTAGTGAACATATATGTAAAGTAATGCAATTATAGGCAAAAGAGCGCTGCATTATTTATTCAAGGAATTCTGCTATGAGTGCGGAAGGATACAAATATTGCGGTAAGCAAGGGATTGGACTAAATGAACATGTCCCCCTCCAGGGGTGGGCTGCGGACTGGTGTATATAATCGAATTTAATGCTCGTAATGGAGACCACCTGAGTGTTCATCGCAACCTTCTTTCTTCCCTGGCTGTTGCATCGTGAGTTCGGCGGGTCCATCGCCGGACAGGGCTTCTGGTAAATGGAGTCCTGTATAAAAAAAAGGAAAATGAAAAGAGTGACACACTTGGGAGCCCTTGGTGTGGTCGAGCCGCACTCTGGGTCTGTTGTGGTCGTGCCCCTCCCCCTAGGCCCATGGTATCTCCAGAGCGTAATGATGTACGCGGAGGGTTGGTCTTGCAATTATGCATGGGCTGGGGTTGGGGCCGCATTTCTATGCGTGCTCGGAACGTGCCAGGTGGTCTTGGTTGATGTTGCTCCGGGCTCGTTTGGCCGTGTCCAGCCGTTTAACGGCCGGACTCGAAAATTGCCTTAAAAGGCTGCTCTGTACTTCTGCCGCGAGAGCCGCTATATGTTCCTCCGTTCGGAGGAAGCGTTCCGTATTTCTGTTGACCATGATGACTCCACGAGGGCCTGGCATCTTGAGCTTGAGGTATGCGTAATGCGGCACCGCGTTGAACTTTGCAAACGCAGTTCGTCCGAGCGAGCGTGATAGCCGCCATGAGCGGGACTATGTCGAAGATTAACTCCTCGCCCGGAAATTATCCGGGATCCGAAGACCACTTCTAGTGTGGTGAGCTGCATAACCGCCTCAACACCTGGTATGACACCTTTGAAGGTCGTCTTTGTAGGTTTAATCCTTGAGGGTCTATGCCCATCTTGCGCCCGTATCCCGATAAAGCATGTTCAGCTCTTGCCGCCATCCATCGACTCTCGTGAGGTGAAATCCATCGGCGATTGGGTCTAAAACCAATGCGGCGAATCCGCCATGGCGGATGCTGGTTGGATGGTCTCTTGATCGAAAATGATCGGGCAAGAGGACCATGGATTGAACTTCAGGCGATGGCTCCATCGCATATCGTCCCTTAGTGCGCTTCGCTCCCTCTTGGGTATATGGGTTGCGTATATCATGTTCACCGTCCGCACTTGTGGGGGAAACCCTTCATCCTCTCTTGTTCGTGGCGGGTCTCCTCCTCGTCATCGCTATGCAGCCCCTTGTCATTGTTTTGGCAATTAACTTGCTGCTGCTTGAATACCCAACAGTCTCTGTTGGTGTGATTAGCTGGCTTTTGAAGTGCCATGTATCTGGCATAAGCGGTCGAGTATTCGGTCCAAATTGGACGGACCCGGAGTGGTTCTTTTGAATGGCTTCTTCCGCTGACCGGGTTTAGAGCCTCAGAATCCGGCGTTGACCGTCGTATCCTCCTTGTCATCGCCGTTAATGCGGCATTTATTTTTGCTTCGACGCGACCTGCCATTGTGGTCCTTGGTACCGAGACTGCCAGAATTTTTACTGAGGTTGTTCTGCGGGCTAGCCAGCTGTCCTCTCCCGCACAGAAGCAGGTCATTAGAGATGTGAGGGCTGCCATGGTTTTCGGCTTTTCCTATCCTAGGTGCCGGGCTAGCCACTCGTCGCGGATGTTATGCTTTAAGGCTGCGAGGGCCTCTGCATCCAGACAGTCGACGATTTGATTTTTCTTTGGTAAGAATCGTGTCCAGAACTGTCTGGCCGATTCGTCTAGCTGCTGAATTATGTGGCTTAGGTCATCGGCGTCTGGTGGTCGCACATATGTGCCCTGGAAGTTGTCGAGGAATGCGGCTTCCAGGTCTTCCCAACACCCAATTAACTCTGCGGGCAAGCTGTCAAGCCAATGCCGAGCTGGTCCCTTAAGCTTGAGTGGGAGATATTTGATGGCGTGGAGATCGTCGCCGCGGGCCATATGGATGTGAAGGAGATAATCTTCGATCCAAACCGCGGAGTCTGTCGTGCCATCGTAGGATTCAATGTTTACGGGTTTAAACCCTTCGGGGATTTGATGATCCATTACTTCGTCAGTGAAGCATAGCGGGTGTGCGGCGCCTCTGTATTGAGCAATATCACGACGTAGCTCGGGTGAGCGTTGTCTGCTGTGTTCGCCCGGCCGAGTTTTTGTATCCGCGCGGTATTAAATTCGTGGGTCGTGGGGCTCCCACGTGATCCATAGATAGATCTGGATTGTCTTGCTTTATCCTCCAATACGTCCCACAAGTCCGGCGCGTTCCCTCGTGGCTTCGTACTTTTTGAGCGATGCCGGGGTACGGTCTTGATGGAAGGCCTAGATGCTTCTCTGTCGCGACCACAGGGTGGTCGGTCGGCCATATTGTGCGCTATATGCTTCCTCCTCTAATCGGGGGAGCAGCTTGCGTTTTGGGTAGCTCTTGGAGGGGCATTCGAGTTCATACTCTTCGGTCGCGAGGACCTCGGTCCATCTGTCGGCCAGCAGGTCTTGATCAGCTTGAAGCTGCTGCTGCTTTTTCTTTAGGCTATTTGCCGTGGCCATCAGCCTGCGTTTAAAACGCTCTTGTTCGACGGGATCCTCGGGCATGATGAATTCGTAGTCGTTGAGGCTTGCCTCGTCTTCGGAGGGAGGTATGTAATTATCATCCTCGACCTCTTCATCTGCCACTCTCGTGAGGGCTTATACGCATCCTCCTGCGCTGAATCTTCTTTGGAGGGATTGTCTTCGGCACTTTCTGGGGTGTTATTATCTCCTGTGCCGGAATCTCCATTCTTGCTATGGCGGGATTTAGAGCGGCGCCGCTGACGTCGACGCTTGGGCTGTTTCTTTAGGGAATCTGCCTCCGCTGCTTCTTCGCCGTCCCCATCTTTTGGGGTGTCCACCATGTATATGTCATATGACGAGGTGGTCTTCCAGTGTCCTGTAGGCGCTGGTTCTTGTTCGTCTCCGCCATCGTCGTCCATACCGTCGATGTCTTTGGAGTCATAGTCTAGCATGTCGGTTAGATCGTCGACAGTGGCTACAAAGTGGGAGGTGGGTGGGATTTGAATTTCTTTGTCGTTCGCTTCCCAACCATCCTGGCCATAATCGGCCAGGGCTCTCCGGATAGCGAGAGATGCTTTAGCGAATTTAGGATGTCGCCAAAGGGCGAGTGCTGAAAGATGTCCGCAGCGGTGAACTCCATGATCGCCCAATCGGATTCGATTGGCTGGGGCGCAGGAGGTTGAGTCCGCAGGAGTCCGCACCGGAGTCACGAGCTTCTGAGGGACAAGGTCGGTGTTCGCTCCATCGCCATGGAAGTTGCAGCCCGAGGCGGTGTCCAGCCACCGTCCTCGTCTGGCGTCGGCTCCGGACCGAGGGCGGAGCGGATTCGTGTAGCGCCACCAAGGCCTTGTCCGGCGGCAGAGCTAGATCATGCCCATTGTGACAATGTGGCACGCTCGGCTGTGGCTCGAGCCCGTCGAAGATCAAGTCCCCGCGGATATCGGCCGTGAAGTTTAGGCTTCCGAACCTGACCTGACGGCCAGGGGTGTAGCTTTCGATCTGCTCCAAGTGGCCAAGTGAATTAGCCCGCATGATCTTGAAGCCGCCCGAATCTGAAGATCTGTCCGGGAGAAAAGTCTCACCCTGGACGGCGTTGTTGATTGAAGAAGCCATCAAGCCTATTGGTGACGACACAGAGGAACTCTCAACGAAAGCACCAATGTCGGTGTCAAAACCGGTGGATCTCGGGTAGGGGGTCCCGAACTGTGCGTCTAGGCGGATGGTAATAGGAGACAAGGGACACGATGTTTTACCCAGGTTCGGTCCCTCTTGATGGAGGTAAAACCCTACGTCCTGCTCGATTAATATTGATGATGTGTATTACAAGAGTGGATCTACCACGAGATCAAGGAGGCTAAACCCTAGAAGCTAGCCTATGGTATGATTGTTGTAATGGAGGTTATATCCTACGGACTAAAGCCCTCCGGTTTATATAGACACCGGAGAGGGCTAGGGTTACACAGAGTCGGTTACAATGGTAGGAGATCTACATATCCGTATCGCCAAGCTTGCCTTCCATGCCAAGGAAAGTCCCATCCGGACACGGGGCGGAGTCTTCAATCTTGTATCTTCGTAGTCTTGGAGTCCGGCGGACGATGATAGTCCGGCTATCCGGACACCCCCTAGTCCAGGACTCCCTCAGCTAGAGATCAAGATTCATATGGTAGGAATGGAATATCTTGGCCTCAACACATGAGTAGGTGGTTCTCTCTCAGAAATAGCAAGTTGGAAGTGTAGGTTTGTTCTGATGGCTCTCTCCATGAATGAAGAGGAGGCGGAGGGGTATATATAGCCTCCACACAAAATCTAACCGTTACACACAACTTGCCAAACTCGGTGGGACTGAATTGGTAAACTCGGTCGGACCGATTTAGCAAATCTAGTGACTGTTTGGATTTTCAGTCGGACCGACATGCAACTCGGTAGGACCGATATGGTTAGGGTTTAGGGCATAACGTAATCTCGGTGAGACCGATTACACAAACTCGGTGAGACCGATTTTGGTAATAAGCTAACCAGAGAGTAGGTCAGGTAAACTCGATGGGACCGATTCGCTCATTTCGGTGGGACCAAAATGTTATGAAAAGGAAACAGGGAGTTTACATTGCAATCTTGGTGGGACCGATCGCTCATCTCGGTGGTACCGAAACGTTACGAAGGGAAACAGAGAGATTACAATCCCATCTTGGTGAGACCGAAATACCTATCGGTGAGACCGATTTGCCTAGGGTTTGTGGTAGTGGCTATGACATCTGAACTCGGTGGCGCCGGGTAGAAAGAATCGGTAGGGCCGAGTTTGACTTTTGGTTTAGGTCATATGTGGAACTGAGAAAGTAGTTGAGGGTTTTGGAGCATATCACTAAGCACTGTGGAGCAAGAAACTCATTAATCAATACCTCATCCCTCCTTGATAGTATTGGCTTTTCCTATAGACTCAATGTTATCTTGGATCAATAAAATATAGTGTAGAGTCTTGAGCTTTTGAGCTTGAGCCAATCCTTTTCTCCTTAGCATTTTGAGGGATCCACTTTTCTCATCCATGCCATGCCATTCATTGAGCTTTTCCTGAAATATTCATCTTGGAATGATGTTAGCTCAATGAGCTATATGTTGTTAGGAATTACCAAAACCACCTAGGGATAGTTGCACTTTCAACCTACTAACAAAATATCCACCACACGTCTAATTATTATTGTTAATTGATGTAATCGATGTGAAAAAAACCTCTACAAGCTGATTATAATTGTAGATTATTCACTAATGTATAATCATGCTAACTACTATATGACCCTGGAACATCTGAAGATATTTCCTACATAATTCATTAATTATCTTCCAGATAAGCACCTCTAAACTCAAGAACTGTGTCGTCTGGGCTTTACCTATTTAAAAGTGTCCCTCTTTTCAAGAGTGAATTTTTTCCCTGTGCAAATCTAATAATGAGAACCGCCATACATTCATGTCTTCATTTCAATCACAATTCACTATTCCCGAATTAAGCGAATGGCAGAAAGATTTCTCTATGTAAATTCAAAGCAAAACAAACAAGCGTTGACGGAGAAATAAATAAACAACATTTACGGAGCAAATAAATAGGTTTGACCAACAAAATTGAGCATTGTGTAATGAAGAGGTCCTTATCTTGTTTGATTATGGATGAAATAAATGGCATTTAATTAGTTCTCCCCATCTACATCTCTATATAAATAACCCCTTGGAGGCGATACAACCAAAGCGCACACTCATATCCTCTTCTATCTACTCAACATCCGGGTAAACATTCTTAATTCTATGTGTTCTTCGTCTTGCATTATGAAAAGTAATCTACGTAACCATTGATATTTTTCTTCCTACTAATTTGTAGGTTGGACCACTTGCCAGTAGTAGTAGCTGAGGGTGATAGGTTTGAGATGGAATACATTCAGGATGAAAGCACCGGCTCGTCATCTCCTAGTTCATGTGTATCATCCGATAACAGCCCCATCAAGATGATGCATGGGATGTGCCCACGATGCTATATGCATGTTTTCGTGCATAGGGAGTCCTTCCCTATGTGCATGATTTGCAAGCAGCCCACCCTCCTCAACTTGAAAACTATGCTCGCCAACATCCAGCGTGCCAGGCGCCAGGAAACAATAGTAGGGCAATGATGTCATGCTTAGTTAAGTTCCATTATTATTGTCTATCTGTATGCATCAGTGTTGAATGCTTATTTCTTGTCACAATGCTCATGTTTTCATATGTAAACATATTAATAAAGGAAATAATGGAAATAATTGGCACTTGCATTAGATTTGTTGTCTCTAACTAAACTAGAAAAATGTTTCAATAAGGTTTCATTGAAATCTTGTTCCTTAGTTACCCAAAATATGAAATCAAGAATTGCCTGATCGAATTGTAGGTTTAAGTTTCTCCACGTTAGAACACCCGAGTGCTACCTTAAATTTGTATTCTCGGCCTCAGGGTTCCTGGAGTCTTCTTTGAGATCACTGAGTACAATCCTTTGATGGAATAATCTCACTTGTTATCGTTGGCACCACCCTTCTTAGCTTTGGAAGCAACAAAGGATTTTGAGGCTTTGAGTCTCGGGCTCGTTCCATCCTCAGCCTCTTGGATTTAATGCTCCATCAAAAGTTTGGGGCCATTCCATTTCGAGTGTCATGATCCAAGCTATCTTATTAAATGGTTGGGGCCTTCACTATGACATCCCGATTTAGAGAACCGGAGGCCCTCGAGTTCCAACACAGAGATCCATGTCTTCTGGTGTTAGGGCATATTTGTCCCTTAGTGGTTTTAGTGATTGATGACAATGTGTTTTGCGGACTAACCATGTGCATTGACTTTTCAGAGATTACTAGATGGCACAAGATGGTTTTTCCCCTCGGTGATTAAGAGCGAAGACGGTTATTTTCCGACAATTTCTTTTTGGTGGATTTGAGTCAAAGGAAATCCATACTATTAAGAGGGGGTCCGCATTTGGAAAGGTTAGGGTGGAATCAACATGCACACATTCACATTTGCACCCTCCTTCCTTCCTGACAATTTGGAGCTCTTTTGTCTTCTACTTGGGCTTTCCAGAAGCACATAAGCGGGAGTACCGCGCTAGGGAGCGGTAGTGCCGCTCCAGCGGTACTGTCGCCCTCTAGTTGTTCGAGCACTACCGCTTGTGCTTTATGTTTTGTAAAGTGGAAGTTGCGTGGTAGTAGCGAGCGGTACTACCGCTCGTGCGGTACTACAGCTCGTGCTACCGCCCCACTACTATGGATTCACCAAACACCATAGGATTAAGCAGTAGTGTCAGGACCCCGATCCTAAGTAACACCGATCTAGCATGTAACACATCATATCGCTTTGCGGCCTCACGCATGGTATTCCCATAGCTGCAGCCTCGGTTAGGACCGTTTGCGCCTTTTGGCTCACATATACGATTATGTCGCTAGCATCCATATGATAGAGAACCCGGGCCGACATGACTAGTTGTAAACCCAAGGTGGCACAAACTTACATATACGATTAGGACCGTTTGCGCCTTTTGGCTCACATATACGATTATGTCACTAGCATCCATATGATAGAGAACCCGGGCCGACATGACTAGTTGTAAACCCAAGGTGGCACAAACTTACAGGGACAGGCATACATGACCCAGCAATGCATGTGTCAGTCAACATCGAGTGTAACTGAGTCGTAGCAAGCTACAAGGACTCCAGTAAAACATTGTGTGACATTTCCCCAAAGGGACAAACACAGGAGCAAGGAAGGACACCTCCCAGCCAATCCATGTGTTTCGGAGGACTAGGAAGCTACCATGGCTCAATGGAAGCACTAGGAGCCATTTCCCCATAAGAGAGGCTACCAAGAATAAACAACTAGGTGTCGAAACCCACACATAACAATACACGTTACACGTATGCATAACATGTAAGTATGTGATGTACAACATGGCATCACAAAATAACTCAACAACTCATATAGATAAAGGCCCAGAAGAGCCATCATAGCATTCATTACAAGCAGCGGGTCTCATGACCCTTCACACAAAGTCATACAAGCCAAGCGGAAGCAAAAACATGTTTGAGTACAGATAGCTAGAAAGAGAGAAGGCTAGAAAGCATGTCTATCTACAAGACCCTCCACAGGAACCAGGCCTCTGTCTAGGATTCCCAAGCTAAACGTCGGAGCCCACGTGAAAATACTAGTGAGAACGAAGTCTCTCTGCCAAAACATAAATTAAGCAAACGTGAGTACAAATGTACTCAGCAAGACTTACATCAGAACTAGCTACAAATGCATCAGTATTAACAAAGGGGTGGTGGAGTTTAACTTTAGCGAGCCAGCTTTGATTCAGTGGCTATCCTGAACTACGACTACCAGTAATTTCTTCGAGTTGGCACACACGAGCCCGCATATTCACCATACCAATACACCACTATGGACCCGCTCCCATCTCCTTACGAGAAGTCCATCCATAGCACTCACACTTATCTCCCGACGGTGCTCCATCCCGCACCCCCATGGAGTGGCTACCTCGAAGCTTGCGCTGCAGGCAACATCTCCATGGCGGCTCTCCCCAGTGCGAGGCCCCTTCGGCGGCGGCGGCCATACCAGCTGGATCTGGTTCTACTGCTCCGACTCTCGCTCGCTTGCACGCGCTGCTGCTGCTGCTCCGTCTCTCGCTCGCTCGCTCGTGATGCTGCTGCTCCGGCTCTAGCTCGCTCGCTCGCGTAGCTACTGCTGCTCCAGCTCTCGCTCGCGCTGCTGCTGCTCTTCCCCTCACTCATGCTGCTGCTCTGCTCCGATTTAGCTACACTTCAATCGACTCAATCGACTTTTGGGTGAGTCAATTTTCAGGGGTGGGAGGGGGGCTCGCCGGAGTTAAGGAAGAACCACCCACAGCGGGGGGCTCGCCGGAGAGGTACCCCACTATCTATCTTAGGGTTCAGGATGGGGGCGGTGGTCGCCGGCGGTGGGGGGCACGGTGGTGTGGCGGTGGCGTGGGGATCGTCGGAGAAAAAGCTTGGCGCGGGGGGGGGGGTCTAGAGGGTTGGCCGAGGCGGCAGCGGACCGGCGGTGGGTAGTTGTTTCGGGGCGGCGAGGCGGTGCGGGGGGCGTCGGTTTGGCCGGTGGTGGCTGGCGGCTCAGGGGGGTGCGGGTTGAAGATGATTTGTAGGTCCTCCCTAAACTACATGTCAAGTGCCTCTCTGCTACCATTGCATTCAGTTTCGATAGTAACATTCAGATTCCACAGTAAATTTCAGTTTCGACAGCTAAGTTCAGAGTCAACGGTTTTTACCTCATTTGTTGTAGTCAGGTGTTTTGGTGATGTAAATTTTACATCTATTTTACATCATCTATTGGAGATGTTATTAGAATCCCACTTGAGATTAATGATGTACATCTTGTCTTTGCTTCAGCCTTGATGTCGTCTGGCTCACGAGCTGCTCCAACGACGTAAGCGATCCATCTGTGAGCAGTTCCTAGGCGCCGTCTCTGATTCCTCAGATCTTCCTCCACACCTCCGACAGCCACCTCTGCCTCAACTTCTTCAGCGACCAACCTAATGATGCTGAGGTCTACACGGCTACGGCAATGAGGTTGTACACTTCTTGCATCACTTATTACTCTACATTCATGTCGATCCATTTGGGCTATTTTGGTTCAATGGAAAAACATAGCAATAGGAAATTTTCCTATGGCACTCTACTATTCAATTATTCATGCATTTTGTTGAAAGGAATGGAGCAAAACATCCACCTGGACCTACTTTTCAAAATCCTATGCATGAAAACAAGACCAAGTGCATTTGTGGCAGAATAACATTCTAACTGTACACGCTTTCATATGGTTTCACTTTATTTTGGCCATGTTTCTTTGCATTCCTCTGCTCTTCCAATTCCTGTGAACCAAACACCCAAGTTGACAGAAATCCTGTTTTTACAAATGCTCTATTTACCATGTGCATTCCTATCCTATTCCGGTGTTTTTCCTATCCCTTTTTAGAATCATGCAAGCCAAATGAGCCCTTACAGAATTACTTCAGTTACAGGTAGGTGTTGGAGGGAACTTTGTGTGGTTTGTCCTTCTCCTGCCGCGACATCGTCCACCTCACCTGAGCTGCTCCATTGACAGAGGCATCCACCAAACCAGACATCACGACTCCTGACCATCTTTCGCCGCCTCAGATCTCCTTCCCTGCCGTCGGCACCCACCATAACGGTATCACCATCATCGACTCAGCAGATGAACCTGAGGAGTACACGGGTCCACAAGAGAGGTCGCACTCTTTTGTTTCTGCTTATGTAATGCATTGCTTAAAATTACTTGCTCTTTATCATCCTGTTCACCTCCTAGACTCCAAGTCAGGTCCAAATTAATGTTCAAACTTGAGTCCTAAATTAGTTGTGGGGCACATATTGAGACAGCAATGAATAGTATCTCTGTCTAATATCTGGTCCCCCTAGGGTATGCCTATGTTGTTCATCTTGGGTGGGAAACAAATAGTAAAGCAATCATCATCTGTCTTTTTACTAAATTAAAGCAATCATCAGCCTGCTATCATTATTTTTGGATCCATCCACTAGTTGTTACCATCACTCTAAATTTCTGCATGCTCTCCTTACATAATCTCACCATATTTTTTTGTATGCATGTCAGATATTGTACACAGTCATGCTGAACATGTAGAGAAAAAGAGAAGAGTTTTGCACGGCAATACAATGTCATGCAGACATCGCTCCATGGTGGGTTCAATGGCAAACCCTCCCCCTCCCTCTCCAGATTGTAATCCAGAGGAAGATATCTATTCTGCGGCAGATTCAGACACAGCTGACCACTCCTATTTACCCCCCAAGGTGTTTGCTCTACCTTGGCATGATGATGTTAGTCATATCGTGCATATGTTGCCTTGCAATGCCTACTTTTGACATCATATATGTCATCTTCTTAGTTTAGACATGTTCTATAACTATTTAGTTTCTATATCATATATGGGAAGTATGCAGTCTTATGTCTTTTAGCCAGCCATAATATATGTGAAATGTGCATACCATCCTGTTTAACCAGACATCATATATTTGAATGATATCTTGCCCATCATTTTCTTCATTAAATTTCCATTTGTTGATAATGTTTGTACATTAAACTACTCTTCCTGTGAATCAGCCATTTGGGTGGGAGATGGAAAAATCTGGAGTGAAAACAAGGCCTTCAGAGCAGACGGTGCTACCTGTCGAAGCAGATCTCTTGTTGGGTCCCGATAGCTCCTCGGAGATGGATTCAAAGATAGATGACCAGTCCTATTCCCCCACCGAGGTGTATGCTCTAACTTGGCACGGTTATACTGCTCATATCATACATATGGAGTCTTGCACTCCCTAGTTTAGACATCATATACACAGTATTCAACACCATGTTCTTAGTTCAGACATCATATCGAATGCCATCTGTTTAGCATATAAATCACATATGTGAACTAAATCATGCGATCCTGATTACTTAGATAACATGTATGTGAATTATGTCATGCGACCCTGTTTAGTTATTCATCATATCTTTGAATTATGTTATGCTATGCTATCCAGTTTAGATAGACATCATATATGTGAAATTATGTCATGCTATCTGTTTTAGTTAAACAATATACATGTCAACTATTTCATGCCCTCTTTTTTACACACTATCTATTGCATCTGTCTCTCATACAATGTCTATACATTCAACTATGTTTCCTGTTTATCAGCCATTTGAATTGGAGCAGGTGATGCCAGTATCTAGCGGAGTTAAAACACGGTCTTCAAATAAAACAGTGCTACCTCTTTGTCACGCCCAAGATGCGACCCTATCCTAAAGGAACTCGAAGGTCCCACCAAGGATAGAAGCGCATCTTGAAGACGCTTTTGCAAGGTGGATATCATTACATCAACATTACATAATAGTGGGGATACATCCAATACATACAATGTCACATGAATACAACAATACAACATACAAGAACAACATCCAACTACGGATGAATCATAAACAGAAACTCAAACAATATCCACCCTGCTAGCCCAGGCTGCCGACCTGGAACCTATCCCCTGATCGAAGAAGAAGCAGAAGATGAACTCAAGCAAGCAAACATTGCTCTCGCGTCATGATCATCGCAAAACTTGTACCTGCAACTATTGTTGTAGTAATCTGTGAGCCACGAGGACTCAGCAATCCCATTACCATGGGTATCAAGACTAGCAAAGCTTAATGGGAAAGGAAGGGGTAAAGTGGTGAGGTTGCAGCAGCGGCTAAGCATGATATGGTGGCTAACATACGCAAATGAGAGCGAGAAGAGAAACAAAGGAACGATCGTGAAGCTAGAAATGATCCAGAGGTGATCCTGAACACCTACTTACGTCAAACATAACCCAGAAACCGTGTTCACTTCCCGGACTCCGCCGAGAAGAGACCATCACGGCTACACACGCGGTTGATGCGTTTTAATTCGGATCTGGTGTCAAGTTATCTACAACCGGACATTAACAAATTCCCATCTGCCGAATAACTGCGGGCACGGCTCTCGAAAGTTTAAACCCTGCAGGGGTGTCCCAACTTAGCCCATGACAAGCTATCGCGATCAACGAAGGAATAGACCTTCTCCCAGGAAGACCCGATCAGTCTCGGAATCCTGGTTTACAAGACATTTTGACAATGGTAAAACAAGACCAGCAAAGCCGCTCGATGCGCCGACAATCCCGATAGGAGCTGCACATATCTCGTTCTCAGGGCAACACCGGATGAGACATCCTACGAGTAAAACCAGACCTCGAGTTGCCCCGAGGGGGCCCCGCAGTCTACTCGGTTCGGACCAGCACTTAGACAAGCACTGGCCCGGGGGGCTAAAATAAAGATGACCCTCGAGAGAGCGACTCCCAAGGGAAAAAGTAGGTGGTGGTGAGGCAAATGGTAAAACCAAGGTTGGGCCTTGCTGGACAAGTTTTATTCAAAGCGAACTGTCAGGGGGGGTCCCATAAATCACCCGACCGCGTAAGGAACGCAAAATCCGGAAACATAACACCGGTATGACGGAAACTAGGGTGGCAAGAGTGGAACAAAACACCAGGCATAAGGCCGAGCCTTCCGTCCTTTACCAAATATATAGATGCATTAATAATATAAGAGATATTGTGATATTCCAACCAAAATCCTGTCCACCATGGAGAAATCTTCAACTTCACCTGCAACTAGCAATGCTATAAGAGGGGATGAGCAAAACGGTAACATAGCCAAGCAACGGTTTGCATAGGAAAGGTGTCAAAGGGTAGGGGTTCATGGCAATATGGGATGGCTTGATAAACAGGTAATAGGTAGCGCAGCATAGCGATAGAACGAAGCAACTAGCATAGCAATGATAGTAGTGAGATCCATGGTAGCGATCATCTTGCCTGAAATCCCGCAAGGAAGAAGAACGAGTCCATGAAGAAGACGAACGGATGAAGCCGAACCAACCGTAGACGAACGAATCCTCGCGATCGCAACGAAACAGGAACTAACACGAAGAAGCACACATCATGGTAAACACACCACACATGACAAGACATGATGCACAACAAGCATGATGCATTACAAGGCTACATGAAGCTACTAATGGCAAGAGATGATGCAAACAAGAACAACACATCAAGGCAGGTTTAAATGAGGCCGGGAACAACATATAACAATTCCGGTAAGTCCTCATGTGCAAATTTCGAAATGGGTCCAGAACTGAATAAACCTTATGTTCAAGTAGTTAAACAGCAAGTTAAGATGCACCAAGACGATCTACACGAAATTCTAGTCAAGTTACATATAAAGTTCATTAGATTCGGAGCTACGGCCTAGAAGATATGAGCAAAACAAGTTAAACATGGCATTGATGCAAAATGCACTCAAACATCAAGCAAACACTCCAAAACAAGGATGAAACATGATAATATGAAACAACATGCAAAATCAAGCAAGTTTCATATAGAGCACACCCAAAACGGAGCATCAGTTCAACACATACACTCTATACAAGTCATAACAACAATCTGTCCATGACAGCAACTAGGCATCTTACAAGCATCAAAACAATATGCTACAGCACCTCAACGTAAGAACAAAAGGCATGGGCATGAAGTACAGGTAAAGCACAACAAAACATGAACACTGAGCTATCTCCAGAAATCACTAGAACATGCTCCAAAACACATGGTAAGATTGCAAATAATAACAGTTTCAGACTTTAGCAGAAATAACATCATGTTGCAATGTTTAGAGCAAGCAAACAACATGTTACAGTAACATATCATGGTAAACAAAGGCATGGAATGAATCTACTAATTGCATAGATCAGAAGTCCCTTACTGACCATGAGCCAAAAAGGCATAGAAAATATGATGGCACCCATGTAAACATGGCAAGTTATATTACAGATTCAAACATGGCAGAAACAACAATAAGTAGGCATGTTGGTGAGCTTGAACCACTCACTACAGAGCAATAAATGGCATGGCAAGGCAACCAACAGTAAGAAGGCATGTTTATGAAGCTAAGCATGGCAAGAGCATGGTCATAGGATGCATGGAACACTAGCAAAACACATGGGAACGAGTGAACTTAATGTTAACAGGCTGATAGCAACATTATCAAGCAACTTTGGAGCAAGATTACAACAAGCTACAGTAGGCTATAATTGCAACCAAGGGCATTAATGGATAGAGCATGACATGTAGATCAAAACATGTTTATAGATCATCTCCAGATTATGCAAAGAATGATTAATAGCAACATGTTTATATAGCATCACGAAATAACAGATTCAGCCTAGCAAAACAGCAACAGCAAGTACACTACTTAACAAGCTCGATTCACTCACCACAAGTCATTGCATGACAATATAAGCATAGCATCATCAACAAGGCATGTTTGTGAAACAAACCAATTCAAGAACAAGTCCATAGCATGCAAGGATCAACTATAGCAAGCTTGACCATATTGAATAACAAGTAAACAATCTGCCAGGAAACATTTTGAAGCAAAAGTAGAGCATGAAAATGACATGCTAGACTACTCCATAATTGCAAACAAGGGCATGAATGGATAGACAATAACCATATGTTTAAAACACCCTTACTGAAGTATCTCAAAATAAGCATGGATCTCTCTGTAGCATCAAGTTTACATGGCATAGAAATAACAGCAGAACAGGGACTAAAATCAGCAATATCACGAAGCCTAGTTTGCATGCTTGTGCTAGTCACCACATTGATCACAAAAATACATGGCATACACCCCTGGAAATATGGCATGGCATAGATCAAAACACATGTAGAGCTCATGCTCATAGGATGCACACATCAATCATGGCAAAAATGACAAAAGAGCAAGTTATAACAGTTTCAGCAGGTTAACAGCAACATGCACTCTTCCAACAGCATTTCGGGCATCAAGATGAGCTCAAATGAAAATGATGCAATGGAATGAAATGAAGTACTCGTCGAGACGAACAATTTGACATATTACACGAACGAAACGAAGCTACGGATGTAGAGATACAGCAGGTCAAACATGGCATGATTATGTTGGAATAATCCGGGGACAGTGAAAATATACCTCCGGATCTGGGGGTTGACCTGGGCACCGATTATGAGGCAGCGACGGATCTCGCCGGAGATCCGCCGGAGATGCACGGGGAGGGGCTGGCCCGGCCGGATCCGGCCGGATCCAGCGCGGCGGAGGCGGAGGACGGCGGGAGGCGCGACGGAGGAGCGGAGGTCGGGAGGGAGGCCGGCGACGGGAGGCGGCGGGCACGGCAGGCTGCGGGCGGCGCGCCGCGGCGGCGGGCGAGGCGGCAGTGACCGGGCCTTGAGGATGGGCGTTGAGGCTGGCGGCGGGGACGCCGCGGCTCCCGGCGAGGGAGGCGCCGAGGGCGGCGGAGGTCGCCGACGGGCTCCATGGCGACGGGCGTGGCGGAGCTTGCTGGCGGGGAACGCTGGCGAAGCGGCGGCGCTGGGGCGCTTGGCGGACGTCGGCAGTGGCGCTGGCGGCGGCGGGCAGCTGCTGGCTGGCCCGGATGGTTTCAGGCGGGCGGCGGCGGCGGGTGGCGGCTTGCCACGTGGCGGGAGGCGATTAGGCGGGCGGCGGCTGGGCGTGTCCGGTCCGGTCAAGCAATAAAAGTAATAACGGAGCGACACGCTCCGTGGCTATCAAGTCGCCGCCAGATGCTGCGTGTGTTTCCGGCTGGATCGATCAGCTGTTGTGCGTGCGTTGGTATCTACCAAGCAGATTGATAGCTAGCTAGCATTGGCTATCAGCGTGGTTGTGTGTGCTAGCTTTGCACATAGGTATCGAGGAAGCCAGCTTTGTACTGCGGTGCGTCTCGGCGTAAAAGCAATTCGTCGAGTTCGTCAGCAAGCTTCGTCTGGCATCGTCGTTCGTCGTCGGTCATCACCGTCGTCGGAAAGTACTCGGCGTCGGGTCTGGGCCAACACGGACATGTCCGGCGGCGGAGAGGGAGCGGGGCTAGGGTTTCGGGGGAAATTGATCCGCGAATTTGGAAGGGGAGGGCCTATTTATAGGTAGAGGGAGCTAGGAAATTCCAAATGAGGAGCGGTTTTCGGACACGCGA
The DNA here is from genome assembly GCA_021437245.1 of Aegilops speltoides. NCBI lineage: Eukaryota > Viridiplantae > Streptophyta > Magnoliopsida > Poales > Poaceae > Aegilops > Aegilops speltoides. Next base: position 486,813,241 of record CM038145.1, read on the forward strand.
TCGTGATCGAACGACCGAGAGCATGGAGGGGAGTTTGCTGGGCTTTGGGTCACTTTGGAAGGGGTGTTGGGCTGCAACAAAAGAGGGCTTCTACGGTTACCCGGTTAACCGTTGGAGTATCAAACGACCTCCAAATGGCACGAAACTTGACAGGCGGTCTACCGGTGCTATACCAAGGCCGCTTGGCAAACCTCGGGCCATTCCGAGAAAGTCTAACAACCGCACAAGAGAAGAGTCAAAAAGGGGACGCCGGAGGACATAGGAGTGCCGGATTGAAGAACGGACAACGGGGAAAATGCTCGGATGCATGAAACGAACATGTATGCAAAATGAGATGCACATGATGACATGATATGAAATGCATATGATGACATGGCAAAGTGCAACACGCAAGCAAATGACATGGCAACAACGACGAATAACTGGCGGACACCTGGCATATCGAAACTGGGGCGTTACAACACTCCTCCACTAACAAGAGATCTCGTCCCGAGATCTTAGGACCGAGACGGAAGGGGAAAAAGGATGAGGTGAAACAAGAACTCAAGAGAAGAAGGCAAGAATCGAGAGCACTCGAGAAGAAGAGGGGAATGACGAGAAAGACGAGAATTGAAAGCTCACGGAATAAGATAGACTATGAAACCACTCGTTCTAACCGGAGTGGTTAGAATGAGAAAAGAAACGAATAAGACTGAAAGGATTTAGGTAGCACTCCGGCTGAAACATGGAGGAATAGAATACGAGCAAGAGAGGATGGGAAGACAGTTGATGAACTCTTGAAGAATGAATTGAATCACGAAGAACCACCATGAAGAACTCCGTTAACAAAAGGATGGTGAGATAGAATGAAGGATGAAAGAATAAGATTAAATCTTAGGATGATTTAGATGGAGGTTCCGACGAGATGGCCGAGGAAATTTGAACTCCGGAAAAGAAAAGATGAAAACACTTGGAAATAGAATTTATTCATCAAGAACAAACTCTGAAGGAAGGGATTACTCGCTTGGAGGATATAAGAATAAGATTTATTGTATGCTTATCCTTCATCAAATTAAATTGATGAGAAGCAATGGATTTTGCATACTACTTATTCTTCTTGAAAAAGAATTGAGAAGTGGCATATCGCAAACTTGAGAAGGTCTTCATGAACCACCGGTAGGATAGAAAAGAACGAATGGATTTAAATGATGAAAAAGGAAAAAGAATCTGAAAGAACCACCGTAAGAATTCGAAAATGACTGATGAAAAAGACTTAATCACCGGGAAGAATTAGAAGAACCAATATCCTAGAGGGGATTTACATGCAAAAGAGCGACAAGATCATGAGCTGATTAACGAACATTTGAACGAGACGCCGGGATAAATAGAGAACGATAACTAGAATGATGGCCTCTGGTAAAAGAAACAGAAATCAACTCCTGACACACTCCGGATAGATAAGAAAAGAATATCTGACAAATGGAATAATATGAGAGGATAACATGAAGCTAGAACCATGAATCTTCGGAAGAACAGACAAAATTTAAGAGAAATCTTCTTCTTTGGTCTTCAAAAGATGACGAGAAACACCACCAAAATTACTGAGGTACTCCGGTAGAATGAAAAGCAAAGAGGTTGAGCCAACAATGAAAAGAATTTGAAATCGATCTTGGAGAAGGCATGTGACTGATGAAATTCATTCTGACGTCACACTTTGAAAAGAATTGAGAATAACTCCGGGGAAATTAGAAGAGTCAGGTAAGATCCTGGGAAAAGACCTGTGGGTTAGGGCCCACTAAAGAAAACACCATTGGAAAGGGATTGTTGAAGAGATAGATGAAGCACCGGAACAATTGAAATATTTGAATGAGGTGGCAACCTCGAATTAACTCGACCACAGGCGATTCTCCTGAGATGTCTTCTGAACTCCGGAATGATTGGATGGCGAGAGGCAAAACGAGCGAGGAGAACACTTGAGCTGAGGGAAAGAATACGATCACTACCGAAAAACTAGAATTGAATCCACCGGAAAAGAAAAAGAGATGAAGAACGCCAGACGAGATGAGAATTCACCGGTTGAAGTAATTTACGAAAGGCTGAAGAGGCTTCGTGTGAATGAAATAGATGGTCGAAAGAGACTCAAACTCCGGGAATAAGAGGGTGGGAGGGCGGGAAAACAAAGGCAACTTGGAAAGGGAATCGACGAATATCTTGAAGAGAAACACCGTTTGAAATCATTGAGGAAATAAAGCAAAGACTTCGCACGAGTAGGAAGGATACTCGATTACGGACTCCGGGTCCGAGAAGAAAAGGGGTGGGCGGGTGGGAAAAGAAAACAACTGAGGATTGAACTTGCAAAAACAAAGAGGGTCGAACCGCCTTGACGAGAGGATGCACCGGATGAAAAGAGTTGAGGAACAACGATTGGAAAACCAACTGCGTTAACCTAAAGAAAAATTTGAATGGGAAGAGGAGTAATTCAAAACACCTACGTCAAACTTTCTCACCAGAGCGACGAAGGGGCTGAGGAGTAAAAAGAATTCCTACTCTCCGATATATAAAATCCTAAGACTCAAAATAATTTTCTTCTAGACTCAACAACGGCCAACAAACAAGGGGGCTCCTATGGTCGGTCGAGGCTCTGATACCAACTTGTCACGCCCAAGATGCGACCCTATCCTAAAGGAACTCGAAGGTCCCACCAAGGATAGAAGCGCATCTTGAAGACGCTTTTGCAAGGTGGATATCATTACATCAACATTACATAATAGTGGGGATACATCCAATACATACAATGTCACATGAATACAACAATACAACATACAAGAATAACATCCAACTACGGATGAATCATAAACAGAAACTCAAACAATATCCACCCTGCTAGCCCAGGCTGCCGACCTGGAACCTATCCCCTGATCAAAGAAGAAGCAGAAGATGAACTCAAGCAAGCAAACATCACTCTCGCGTCATGATCACCGCAAAACCTGTACCTGCAACTGTTGTTGTAGTAATCTGTGAGCCACGAGGACTCAGCAATCCCATTACCATGGGTATCAAGACTAGCAAAGCTTAATGGGAAAGGAAGGGGTAAAGTGGTGAGGTTGCAGCAGCGGCTAAGCATGATATGGTGGCTAACATACGGAAATGAGAGCGAGAAGAGAAACAAAGGAATGGTCGTGAAGCTAGCAATGATCAAGAGGTGATCCTGAACACCTACTTACGTCAAACATAACCCAGAAACCGTGTTCACTTCCCGGACTCCGCCAAGAAGAGACCATCACGGCTACACACGCGGTTGATGCATTTTAGTTCGGAATGTCACAACCTAGCTAGTCCATGCATTAGAATGTTGCATCATGTTTATTTCATTCAACAGAAATTTGAAATGGGATTGCCAGAACCCCCAACCCCCTCTGAAACAACTAGGGTTTATTAAAAATATTTTCGATGAACCTGAAATGCCCTTCTAAAAAGTCCATCATTTTTGTCTTGGTCCAGAAGCTTTGCCAAAAGTGGTGCACATTTTCCTAGGTCATCCTAAGGTCATTGAATAAAATCATAGTTATTTGGAATTTGGGCATTTTAAATTTATAAAATATTTCAAATGTCCAAATATCTCCAAACTAAAATGTTTCATGTTGGAAATATTCCAACAATGGACCAGGAGTAGTTTGGTGATTTTAAAACCTATTTGGTATTTTAAATAAATCAACAAAATTCTAGAATAATAGAAAAGAAAAACAACAGAAAGAAACTTACAGGCACTAGCTGCCCACTAGCCAGCCCACTGGCCGGCCCAGCCCAAGACCGCCAGCCAATGAGCTGCTTGCTTCGGCAGGCGAGGCAGAGCGAGGTGCTCGACGGCGAGCATGCACGGTGCCACGCACTGCTCGCCGTCTCGCCGCCCCTCTCGCCTTGCCACGTCGGGGATCGACCCCTCGCTCTCTCCCGCACCCCCCAGACGCCCCCGTTTCTCCCCAGCTCGTCTCCCTCGCTCCCCACGCCATGGCCAGCGCCACCGCCCAAGACCACCGTCGTGCCGCGCCCTCCGTCGACCCACGCCCGCGCCACCGTGTTCAGACGCTCCGCCGTCGTCGACTCCTTCGCGCTAGCCGAGCCCCGAGCGCTCGCGTGCCCCGAAGACGCCGCACCAAGCTCGCCCGAGTCCGCCGCCGCCGGAGATCCCCTTCAACGCCGTCGCCGCTGCGCAGCTCGTCCCGACCACGCCGTCCGCACCGTTCGTCCGCTGTGAGCCTAGCTACTTTCGACTCTCTCTCTCTCGCTCCGTGCACCCAACGATGCCACGAGATCGACGACGACGCACCGCCGCGGACCTCGTCGCCGGCGTGCTCCCGCCACACCCGGCCCTCACCCTGTCCAACACGTTCACCACGTCACGCTGGTGCTAACCACGCACCCCACGCACCCCACCGCACACTCCACCGCGAGTTCACTCTCACCCGAGCTCCGGTGGCCGCTAAACTTCGCCCGGCGCCTCTCCGCCACCCCGAGCTCAACGGACTCCGCCAAGAGCTGCGGCTCGTCCTTAGCTTCACTCCGGTGGTCGCGCGCCCGTTTGGTGGCGAAACACCAAAACCACTATCGCCGCCGCGTCGCTCGCCCGTGTGCTGAGCGCGATGGATTTGACCCCCACAGGTCTATGACATGTGGGCCCAGCCCACTAATTAATCTAGTTTAGTTTAATTAAATTCTAAATAAGCTAACCCCATCGACACGCTGGGACCCACTGGTCAGTTTGACTGACCAGCCCGTTGACCCCTGACGTCAACATGACGCATGATCTTGTATAATATTTAAATTCTGGAATTATTTTTACACGGAAATTCGAGAAATTGTTTCAAACTTCAAAATTCATATAAAATCAACCATAGCTCCAAATGAGACAAATTATATATGAAAATGATCAGAAAAATCCAATCTATCCATCTGTACTGGTTTCATGCATGTTTACAGAAGCTAACCCACTGTTTATGGCAGAACAAGTTTAAACACTTTAAATGATCATATATGAGTTTGAATTTTGAATCTTTGGTTCAAATTGGTTCAAACCCATCTGATCTTAGTTGCATTAGCCCAAAGCACTCATTTTGCCATGTCTCATTGCATGCATCATATTGTTGCATCTTGTTTGGTAATGCTTGTGTGTCGGTGTTCTGCGGCGGAGTTACGCCCCGAGGAGTACCGTGATAACCAGACGAAGAACAATACCGTGTAACGACCGTCGAACAAGCAACCAACCATTTGATCATATCGATAAAATCCCACGTTCTTGCACCTGCTCTTGTTTCTGCATTAAGACAACGCGATTCAAAGCTGCTGTGTCTTTGCGGTAGTTGAACCCATTTCCTCTGCATGACTGTCATTGCCACAATAACTAGATGAAACCCACTAGCATGTGTAGGAGTTGATTGAGCCATGTGATTGTGTTGTTCCTACCTTGCTATGCCTGCTATGCTTAGAGTCGTGTCAGTGCGGTTCATCGGGATGATGGCTAGAGTGAAATGATCGAGTCGATCACGAGTAAGGTGTTGAACACGATTTGGTAAAGGTATCAATGAAAGGCCATGTAGGAGTACATGGTGGGTTGTTTCATTGAGGCCGTCCTTAACTTGAGATCTGTATGTGTGATTTAAGATTCAGCTACTACCATGCATTGGGCCCGAAACCAATGGACCCTCTCGACTTCTTATTCACCCTAGTCTTCGGTCCAGGAGTTGCAAGTAGTTTCTGGTGTTTGTAGCCTCTTTGGAGGCCGTGACAGCAATGACCGTAGGGGTGGGCTGTGATGCGGTAGGTATGCGTGGCGGGTGTACCGGATGCCCGTTTGGTATCCCGGGAACCCTGTTCACATCGTTTGGGGCTGTGGGCGAGACTTCGGCCGGAACTCCTCATAGATGGAACCCAAATAGGCGATAAACCTGGACTAGAGACTTGTGTGTCTAGGTAGGTCGTGGCCGACACCCACGTTGGGCTTCCGCTTGAAGGTTGCCGAGTACATGTCGTGTAAACGGCGATAAGTGGTGAGAGCGTGTATGAAGAAGTACACCCCTGCAGGGTTAACATCATCTATTCGAATAGCCGCGTCCGCGGTAAAGGACTACTTGGTTGCCTGTACAGTTCATAGACAAGTAAATGGATACTACTAAAAGCCTCAAGATAAGCGTGAGTGCCGAGGATGGCTTCTCCGTAGGGAAGGCGGGTTGGATCCTCGGTGGTGTATTGAAGTGATGAGTAGTGGACTCGAGTCATAAAACTATTTCAAGTTGGTGTCTCGTGGGATAGCTTAGCCATGAGTCAAAGCTGGCTTGCTTTGCAACAACCCCACCAACCCTTCTTGATAATATGCATGTATGTAGGGTGCGATGTAAGTCTTCTTTGAGTACCTTTGTACTCATGTTGCTTTAATTTACATTTTTAGAAGATGCCTCAAACCCTTCCGACGGGTTCTTCGTGAGCGTTGACATCGATGAGTAGACTAAGGCCCGGTGGTGATCTGAGCAAGAGAAGGACCATGTAGTATAGCTAGGCTTACCCAAGCCTCTTTTATTTTACTAGTTATGCGTACTCGGACAAAACACTTCATTGTGGCTTGTATGCTTGTATGACTTGTATGTGGGTCGTGTGACCCGTACTTGTGTGTATGTTATGAATGGCTCTCTGAGCCTTTAAATAAAAGTACTTGTGTCGTAGAGTCATGTTGTGATGCCTTGTTGTATTTGCACATATCGAGCATATTGTGTGTATGATTGAAATGCTTGGTATGTGTGGGATCGACTATCTAGTTGTTTATCTTTAGTAGCCTCTCTTACCGGAAATGTCTCCTAGTGTCTCCACCGAGCCATGGTAGCTTGCTCTTGCTCGGAACACTTAGGCTGGCGGCATGTGTCCTTCTTCGTTCTGTATCTGTCCCTTCGGGAAATGTCACGCATTGAGTCTGAGAGTCTGTTAGCCCGCTACAGCCCGGTTTACGAGTCTGCTAGCCCAGTGCTTCAGCCCGGAACTTACTTGCTGTTGACCGACACGTTCGATCTTTGGGTCATGGATGCTGTCTCGTAAGTCTGTGCCACTTTGGGTATACGACTAGACATGTCAGCCGGGCTCCTTTTCATATGGATGCTAGCGACACTATCATATCGTGTGCCAAAAGGCATAAGCGGTCCCGGGCCAAGGTAAGGCGACACCGTTGGGATACCGTGCGTGAGGCCGCAAAGTGATATGATGTGTTACAGGCTAGATCGATGTGACACCGAGTCGGGGTCCTGACAGCGTGATCAGAAAAATCCAATCTATCCATCTGTACTGGTTTCATGCATGTTTACAGAAGCTAACCCACTGTTTATGGCAGAACAAGTTTAAACACTTTAAATGATCATATATGAGTTTGAATTTTGAATCTTTGGTTCAAATTGGTTCAAACCCATCTGATCTTAGTTGCATTAGCCCAAAGCACTCATTTTGCCATGTCTCATTGCATGCATCATATTGTTGCATCTTGTTTGGTAATGCTTGTGTGTCGGTGTTCTGCGGCGGTTACGGCCCGAGGAGTACCGTGATAACCAGACGAAGAACAATACCGTGTAACGACCGTCGAGCAAGCAACCAACCATTTGATCATATCGATAAAATCCCACGTTCTTGCACTGCTCTTGTTTCTTGCATTAAGACAACGCGATTCAAGCTGCTGTGTGCTGCGGTAGTTGAACCCATTTCCTCTGCATGACTGTCATTGCCACAATAACTAGATGAAACCCACTAGCATGTGTAGGAGTTGATTGAGCCATGTGATTGTGTTGTTCCTACCTTGCTATGCCTGCTATGCTTAGAGTCGTGTCAGGTCTGGTTCATCGGGATGATGGCTAGAGTGAAATGATCGAGTCGGTACGAGAGTAAGGTGTTGAACACGATTTGGTAAAGGTATCAATGAAAGGCCATGTAGGAGTACATGGTGGGTTGTTTCATTGAGGCCGTCCTTAAGCACTGAGATCTGTATGTGTGATTTAAGATTCAGCTACTACCATGCATTGGGCCCGAAACCAATGGACCCTCTCGACTTCTTATTCACCCTAGTCTTCGGTCCAGGAGTTGCAAGTAGTTTCTGGTGTTTGTAGCCTACTGGAGGCCGTGGACAGCGCTGACCGTAGGGGTGGGCTGTGATGCGGTAGGTGCGTGGCGGGTGTACCGGATGCCGTTTGGTATCCGGGAACCTGTTCACATCGTTTGGGGCTGTGGGCGAGACTTCGGCCGGAACTCCTCATAGATGGAACCCAAATAGGCGATAAACCTGGACTAGAGACTTGTGTGTCTAGGTAGGTCGTGGCCGACACCCACGTTGGGCTTCCGCTTGAAGGTTGCGAGTACATGTCGTAAACGGCGATAAGTGGTGAGCGTGTATGAAGAAGTACACCCCGCAGGTTAACATCATCTATTGAATAGCGCGTCATGATAAGGACTACTTGGTTGCTGTATACAGGTTCATAGACAAGTAAATGGATACTACTAAAAGCCTCAAGATAAGCGTGAGTGCCGAGGATGGCTTCTCCGTAGGAAGGCGGGGTTGGATCCTCGGTGGTGTATTGAAGTGATGAGTAGTGGACTCGAAAAGCAAAACTATTTCAAGTTGGTGTCTCGAGGATAGCTTAGCCATGAGTCAAAGCTGGCTTGCTGCAACAACCCCACCAACCCTTCTTGATAATATGCATGTATGTAGGGTGCGATGTAAGTCTTCTTTGAGTACCTTTGTACTCATGTTGCTTTAATTTACATTTTTAGAAGATGCCTCAAACCCTTCCGACGGGTTCTTCGTGAGCGTTGACATCGATGAGTAGACTAAGGCCGGTGGTGATCTGAGCAAGAGAAGGACCATGTAGTATAGCTAGGCTTACCCAAGCCTCTTTTATTTTACTAGTTATGCGTACTCGGACAAAACACTTCATTGTGGCTTGTATGCTTGTATGACTTGTATGTGGGTCGTGTGACCCGTACTTGTGTGTATGTTATGAATGGCTCTCTGAGCCTTTAAATAAAATACTTGTGTCGAGAGTCATGTTGTGATGCCTTGTTGTATTTGCACATATCGAGCATATTGTGTGTATGATTGAAATGCTTGGTATGTGTGGGATCGACTATCTAGTTGTTTATCTTTAGTAGCCTCTCTTACGGAAATGTCTCCTAGTGTCTCCACCGAGCCATGGTAGCTTGCTCTTGCTCCGGAACACTTAGGCTGGCGGCATGTGTCCTTCTTCGTTCTGTATACATCTTCGGGAAATGTCACGCATTAGTACCGGAGTCTGTTAGCCCGCTTCTGACCGGTTTATCGAGTCTGCTAGCCAAAGATGCTTCAGCCGGAACTTACTTTTGTTGACCGACACGTTCGATCTTTGGGTCATGGATGCTGTCCTGTAAGTCTGTGCCACTTTGGGTATACGACTAGACATGTCAGCCCGGGCTCCTTTTCATATGGATGCTAGCGACACTATCATATCGTGTGCCAAAAGCATAAGCGGTCCGGGCCAAGGTAAGGCGACACCGTTGGGATACCGTGCGTGAGGCGCAAAGTGATATGATGTGTTCTGAGCTAGATCGATGTGACACCGAGTCGGGGTCCTGACAGCGTTGGTATCAGAGCCGGACTGCCTGTAGGTTCTCCAAGCCAAACTGGTCGATGTTGAGTCTAGAAATGCTTTAGTTATATGTAGGGGAATTGATTGTGGGATGATGCGTAAGGCTCTTTTACTTCTTTATCTCATAATATTCTGATCTGAGTCAGTCCATTCTTCCACCGGGGGTTAAGGATTAGGACCTCTTCTCTCTATTAGGCTCACGTGTTACTAATCAGTAGTACCTTGTAGGTTTGATGGTTACAAGCCTGGTTCAGTTTTACTATCCTGTTATGTTACTAAATTGGACCCAGAACCTTGATATGATATTGTTGAGTGGTTATGCAGATCCTTGTGAAATGTCTCAATCCTTTGAGCATTTACAGTTGTTATGCTGTCCAAATTCCGCTAGAAATACTAATGCCTTTGCATTGTGGTTGTGCTTCCAGATGGCCACTCGTGATCACAATCAAGTGGTTAAATCGACCAGATGCATTAGTGTGACCGGTCATACTACCATGCTAGTTCGGGTTATGATCGAAGCGGGATACCGTTGGTACCCGAATACAGTTGAAGAGCGATGTCGAGACTTTAATCAAAGTCGAGATCTTTGCCTTTGTCCGGTGTTTCCCTCTTATCCTGGTTCCACCGAGGCCCTTCACAGCTCCTATGGGCTTGGTGTTACTATTGATATGGCGGTTCAAGATGCTGCATACTCTATGATGACCATTATCGAGCCAGATGGATCTGCTCCGCAACACCGACTTCGGTATATGCGAGTTCACTTCTGGGCGTTTGGTTATCTCCGAGCCATCTATGCCGATTCTAGTCGGGAGGACTCCCTAACCCGTACCACCGCTGAGTTGCTCGAGGACAAGGACCGAGAGAGTCGGGCCTTGAGGATGGAGCTCTTCAATGCCCGTCTTGATCACCGGGCTACCTTGACTCGCTTTGCACCGGCTGTTCAAGCTGGTTATATGGATATGAGAGATTTGTATCTGTCGGGGCTGCTCTGCGGACATGATGGTGGCGTGATGTGGGGGCATCACCCCACCTCGTGGTCCTCGCTTGCCACCGTTCGTAGGTCCAAGACCTCACCCTTGCCCTTACGGTCCACAGGCTCCCCAGGACCGTCTGTTTCCGGACGATCATGTTGAACTCCCAGGTTATGGAGGAGACTTCTACGAGAACTACTACGGAGACGCCTGAGTTAGTAGTAGTCCCACTAGTATTGTAACAGTTGTATTTCCACCGTCCTGCGTGACCCGTGGAATATGACTTAGTGTGTACTAATCCCGGAGGTGTAACAAAAATAATGTATAGGAGCTTGGTGTGCCTCCGATGAGATGTAATCTTCCTTTCACCGTAGTAGTACTTTGTTTGGTCTTGTACTAAACCTTGTATGGTGTGTATGACGATGGAATAAAGAAGTAGTTTCTGTATCCACCATGTCATACGGATGATCATCTCGCATTCCGAGTTATCCATTACATTCTACACTTCTATGTTAGAATCTTGCCATCCTGGACTAAATCCTTGTCTTGTTTTCCCTAGGATGGTTAACACCGCAACAACCCTGCTCCGCCAGAGCAGGCCGAAGGCAGTGGAGTTGGAGAAGCAAACCTGCCTCACCCTCCTTCTCCGGCGAAGTTATTTGGAGGCGAGAGAAACAAGCGGAGACCAACCGTTTCTCGGGGCGTATCGAGCAGAACACAGCCCATCATCAGAAACAACTTGGTGTCGCTCGGTGACTTCATCAAGTTACACCCGCCTACCTTCCACCACTCCGTCGAGCCTCTCGACGCTGATGGCAACCAAAGCATTACTCACAAGCTGCGTTCTGATCAGTAGCCGAGGCGGACAAGGTCACCTTTGCTGCATATCATCTCGAAGGCCCCGCCGATCTCGTGGGAGAACTATATGGCTATCGCCCGATTGGCCATGTCACTACTTGGGCAGAATTCAGCGAGGCTTTCCGTGAACATCACATTCGGAGGGTCTCATGGATCATAAGCGTGAGGAGTTCTGCAGTTTCACCCAAGGTCGTCTCTCCGTGGGCGCCTATAGCAGAGAGTTTGGTAACCTCGCACGTTATGCCATGAAGAGGTCTCCACCGACGCCAAGAAGCAGGCAAGGTTCCGCAAGGGACTTAGCCCGAGCTCCGCCGAGATCTCGTCGCATGAGTGCACCTCTTTCGAAGCTTGTTAACAAAGCCATCAGCGCTGAAACTGGTCGACTGATTTGAGGCAACACGCAAGCATGGTCGGGATATGGGTTCCTCATCCGGTCTTTGGACCACGAAGCGCCGTGTGTGGGTGCCTATCTCGCCTCGCCACCCAGATTCACACCGAGGCCATCCTTCCAGGCGCCTCGCCCAGTTCAGCCGTATGCACCAACTAGGCCCTATGGTGGACCAACCAACAGCGCTCCTCTACGCGCCAGCCCCGTGACATGCTTCAAATGTGGGGAATCAGGCCACTACATGCGCGATTGTCCCCAGACCAACCCCAACCAGCCTGCAAAAGCTGTTGGCCGTGGCAAGCCAGCAGGAAAAGTGTTCTATGCCAAGCCGGCCACCACTGCACGTGGCCATGTTAATTGTGTCTCAGCTGAGGAGGCCCAAGAGGATCCCAACGTCGTGCTCGGTACGCTTCTTGTTAATTGCCACCCGGCATCCGTTCTTTTCGATACTGGAGCATCTCATTCATTCATATCCGAAAATTATGCTCGTTTGCATAGCACTACATTTTGTGACATGCCTTCCACCATGGAAATTTCTACCCCGGGTTCTAGATGGCAAACCTCTAGAGTAAGCCATGGAAATGAAATTCAGGTCGACAGACTTGTTTTCCTTGCATCGTTGATAGCTCTCAAATCTTCGGATATAAATATCATCTTGGGTATGGGTGGATGTCAGCCCATCATGCCAAGATTGATTGCTTCTCTAGGACTGTTCAACTTACGCACCCATCGGGAAAGATAGTCAATGTCTTGACCCGAATATCTAAGCGTCAATTATATTCTCTTAATGCCAGTCCATTGCCAGACCTCGAAGACGTTCCGGTAGTCCGTGACTTTCCGGATGTCTTTCCAGAAGAATTGCCAGGTGTTCCACCGCGGAGATGTTGAATTCGTGATAGATCTCATTCCAGAACTGTCCCAATTTCTAGAAGACCCTATAAGATGGCACCCTAGAACTAGCGAACTTAAGAAACAACTCGATGAGGCCTTACAAAAGGGTTTCATCCGTCCTAGTTCATCTCCTTGGGCTTGCCCCGTCCTCTTCGTCAAGAAGAAGGATGGTACGGATCGGATGGTTGTAGACTATCGACCCGTCAACTTGGTCACAATTAAGAACAAGTATCCGCTCCCCAGGATCAACGATCTGTATGATCAGCTCGCAGGATCCTCAGTCTTCTCTAAGATGGATTTGAGGTTAGGCTACCATCAAATCAAAATCCGAAACGGGGACATTCCTAAAACGGCTTTTGTTACTCGTTACGCCAATCTGAGTACACCGTCATGTCCTTTGGCTTAACCAACGCCCTGACCACCTTCTCCCGGTTAATGAACTCAATCTTCATGGAGTATTTGGATAAATTAAGTCGTGGTTTACCTCGATGACATACTCATCTATTCCAAGAACGAGGAAGAACATGCCGAACATCTAAGGCTAGTGTTGATGAAACTTCGAGAGCATCGCCTTTATGCCAAGTTTTCCAAATGCGAATTTTGGCTGCCAGAAGTGACCTATCTAGGACATGTAATTTCGGTAAAGGTATTCTTTGTAAACCCCGAGCGAGTTCAAGCCGTCATAATTGGACTCCACGAATCGGTCAAGCAAGTTCGGAGCTTCCTTGGCTTAGCGAGCTATTGTCGCCGCTTCATCGAGAACTTCTCCAAAGTTGCTAAACCTCTAACTGAACTCCTCAAGAAGGATAAAAAGTTCGAGTGGACTCCACAATGTGAGCACAGTTTCCAGGAACTGAAAAGACGTTTAACTTCTGCTCCCGTGTTGGTACCACCAGATTTCTCTAAAGACTTTGTTATCTATTGCGACGCCTCGCGACAAGGACTAGGCTGTATTCTCATGCAAGATCGACACGTAATTGCTTATGGTTCACGGCAATTACACCCACATGAGGAAAACTACCCTACTCATGATCTAGAGCTTGCAGCTGTAGTCTATGCACTCAAAACCTGGCGACATTACCTTCTTGGTAATCGTTGCGAAATCTACACCGATCACCAAAGTCTGAAATATATATTTACCCAACCAGATTTGAATCTCAGGCAAAGACGTTGGGTCGAGTTGATCTCAGATTTCGATTTAGGGATAACTTATACCCGGGAAAAGCCAGCGTCATGGCTGATGCGCTAAGTCGTAAATCCTATTGCAACAATCTAATGTTGCAACAAAGTCAACCACTTCTCCACGAGGAATTTCGGAAGCTTAACCTTCACATTGTTCCTCGAGGGTTCCTTTCCACCTTGGTGGCGAAACCTTCCCTTACGGATCAGATCATCAAGGCCCAAAAGGTAGATCCGGGAATTTCCCGCATCAAAAGAAACGTCAAGAAAGGAGTTGCGGATTGTTTCTCCATTGATGATCAAGGGGTCGTATACTTCGGAACCCGCCTAGTGGTTCCTAAGGTGCGAAACCTGCGGCGATTAATCCTTAAGGAAGCTCATGAATCTCCTCTCACCATTCATCCCGGTGGCACTAAAATGTATCGGGACCTCGCCGGAGGTTCTGGTGGACTAGGATGAAGAGAGACATTGCTCAATATGTTGCTAACTGCGACGTCTGCCGTCGTGTAAAAGCAGAGCATCAACGGCCTGCTGGCACCCTTCAACCTTTAGCTATTCCTGAATGGAAATGGGATAAAATTAGTATGGATTTCATCACTGGTTTTCCCAGGACCAAGAGAGGGAATAACGCTATCTTTGTCGTTATCGACCGCCTTTCCAAAGTAGCCCATTTCTTACATTGGCGAGAGTATAACCGCTAGTCAGCTAGCAGACTTGTACGTATCCCGAATAGTGTCTCTTCATGGTGTTCCATTGGAAATAAACTCGGATAGAGGAAGTCTCTTCACCTCTCGATTTTGGGAAAGTTTCCAAAACGCTATGGGAACCCATCTTTCCTTTAGCACTGCGTTCCACCCTCAATCAAGTGGTCAAGTGGAGCGTGTCAACCAAATCCTAGAAGACATGCTTGAGCTTCATTATCTCATTCGAATGGATTGGGAGAAATGCCTTCCATTTGCGAATTTGCTTATAACAACAGCTATCAATCTAGCTTGGGCAAAGCACCTTTTGAAGTTCTCTATGGGCGAAGGTGTGAACACCTCTTAACTGGTCGAAACCGGGAAAGACAATTCTTTGGCGGATATGATCCAGGAGGCAGAAGAGCAAGTTCGCATCGTTCGTGAAAAGTTGAAAACAGCCCAATCTCGTCAAAAGAGTCAATATGACCGAAAACATAAGGCTATGACTTACGAGGTTGACGAGAAGGCTTACCTTCGGGTTACCCCTCTGAAGGGAACCCATCGCTTCGGTATCAAAGGCAAATTGGCTCCTCGCTACATTGGACCCTTTCGCATTCTTGCCAAACGAGGAGAAGTTGCCTACCAATTGGAACTACCTCCGCATCTCTCCAAAGTCCACGACGTCTTCCACGTTTCTCAACTCAGGCGTTGCTTCTCGGATCCTATCCGTGGAGTGGACCACGAAACGCTTGATCTCCAAGATAATCTCACATATCGAGAATACCCTGTTCGTATCCTCGATCAAGCTGAGCGTACTACTCGACGGCATAATATCAAGTTTCTCAAGGTTCAATGGTCGCATCATTCTGAGAAAGAAGCCACTTGGGAAAGGGAGGATCGTCTTCGACTTGAGTATCCCGCCCTCTTTCCGGAGGAACCTAAATCTCGGGACGAGATTCTTTTGAGTGGGGGTGAGTTGTCACAACCTAGCTAGTCCATGCATTAGAATGTTGCATCATGTTTATTTCATTCAACAGAAATTTGAAATGGGATTGCCAGAACCCCCAACCCCCTCTGAAACAACTAGGGTTTATTAAAAATATTTTCGATGAACCTGAAATGCCCTTCTAAAAAGTCCATCATTTTTGTCTTGGTCCAGAAGCTTTGCCAAAAGTGGTGCACATTTTCCTAGGTCATCCTAAGGTCATTGAATAAAATCATAGTTATTTGGAATTTGGGCATTTTAAATTTATAAAATATTTCAAATGTCCAAATATCTCCAAACTAAAATGTTTCATGTTGGAAATATTCCAACAATGGACCAGGAGTAGTTTGGTGATTTTTAAAACCTATTTGGTATTTTAAATAAATCAACAAAGTTACAGAATAATAGAAAAAGAAAAACAACAGGAAAGAAACTTACCTGGGCACTAGCCGGCCCACTAGCCAGCCCACCTGGCCGGCCCAGCCCAGCACCGCGCCAGCGAGCTGCTTGCCGGCCAGGCAGGCAGGCAGGGTGCTCGACGGCGAGCATGCACGGGTGCCACGCACCTGCTCGCCGTCTCGCCGCCCCTCTCGCCTTGCCACGTCGGGGATCGACCCCTCGCTCTCTCCCGCACCCCCCAGACGCCCCCGTTTCTCCCCAGCTCGTCTCCCTCGCTCCCCCACGCCATGGCCGACGCCACCGCCGCCGCACCACCGTCGTAGCCGCGCCCTCCGTCGACCCCACGCCGCGCCACCGTGTCAGACGCTCCGCCGTCGTCGACTCCTTCGCGTTAGCCGAGCCCCGAGCGCTCGCGTGCCCCGAAGACGCCGCACCAAGCTCGCCCGAGTCCGCCGCCGCCGGAGATCCCCTTCAACGCCGTCGCCGCTGCAGCTCGTCCCGACCACGCCGTGTCGCACCGTTCGTCCGCTGTGAGCCTAGCTACTTTCGACTCTCTCTCTCGCTCCGTGCACCACAACGCGCGACGAGATCGCCGACGCACCGCCGCGGACCTCGTCGCCGACGTGCTCCGCCACACCCCGCCCTCACCCTGTCCAACACGTTCACCACGCCACGCTGGTGCTAACCACGCACCCCACGCACCCCACCGCACACTCCACCGCGAGTTCACTCTCACCCGAGCTCGGTGGCCGCCAAACTCGCCGCCGGCGCCTACTCCGGCCACCCCGAGCTCAACGGACTCCGCCAAGAGCTGCGGCTCGTCCTTAGCTTCACTCCGGTGGTCGCCGCGCCCCGTTTGGTGGCCGAAACACCAAAACCACTATCGCCGCGCGTCGCTCTCGCCCGTGGCTGACGCCGTGGATGGTTGACCCCCACAG
Organism: Aegilops speltoides; assembly: GCA_021437245.1. NCBI lineage: Eukaryota > Viridiplantae > Streptophyta > Magnoliopsida > Poales > Poaceae > Aegilops > Aegilops speltoides. The sequence goes on from CM038145.1 coordinate 486,830,153, forward strand.
GTCTATGACATGTGGGCCCAGCCCACTAATTAATCTAGTTTAGTTTAATTAAATTCTAAATAAGCTAACCCCATCGACATCGCTGGGACCCACTGGTCAGTTTGACCTGACCAGCCCGTTGACCCTCGACGTCGGCATGACGATCTTGTATAATATTTAAATTATGGAATTATTTTTACACAGAAATTCCGAAATTGTTTCAAACTTCAAAAATTCATATAAAATCAACCATAGCTCCAAATGAGACAAATTATATATGAAAATGATCAGAAAAATCCAATCTATCCATCTGTACTGGTTTCATGCATGTTTACAGAAGCTAACCCACTGTTTATGGCAGAACAAGTTTAAACACTTTAAATGATCATATATGAGTTTGAATTTTGAATCTTTGGTTCAAATTGGTTCAAACCCATCTGATCTTAGTTGCATTAGCCCAAAGCACTCATTTTGCCATGTCTCATTGCATGCATCATATTGTTGCATCTTGTTTGGTAATGCTTGTGTGTCGGTGTTCCTGCGGCAGGTTCTGGCCCCGAGGAGTACCGTGATAACCCAGACGAAGAACAATACCCGTGTAACGACCCGTCAGGCAAGCAACCAACCATTTGATCATATCGATAAAATCCCACGTTCTTGCACCTGCTCTTGTTTACTGCAATTAAGACAAGCGAATTCAACCTGCTGTGTGTTGGGGTAGTTGAACCCATTCCCTTTGCATGACTGTCATTGCCACAGTAACTAGATGAAACCCACTAGCATGTGTAGGAGTTGATTGAGCCATGTGATTGTGTTGTTCCTACCTTGCTATGCCTGCTATGCTTAGAGTCGTGTCAGTCCGGTTCATCGGGATGATGGCTAGAGTGAAATGATCGAGTCGACGAGAGTAAGGTGTTGAACACGATTTGGTAAAGGTATCAATGAAAGGCCATGTAGGAGTACATGGTGGGTTGTTTCATTGAGGCCGCCCTAAGCTAATCGAGATCTGTATGTGTGATTTAAGATTCAGCTACTACCATGCATTGGGCCGAAACCAATGGACCCTCTCGACTTCTTATTCACCCTAGTCTTCGGTCCAGGAGTTGCAAGTAGTTTCTGGTGTTTGTAGCCTACTGGAGGCCGTGGACAGCGCTGACCGTAGGGGTGGGCTGTGATGCGGTAGGTACGTGGCCGGGTGTACCGGATGCCCGTTTGGTATCCCGGGAACCCTGTTCACATCGTTTGGGGCTGTGAGCGAGACTTCGGCCGGAACTCCTCATAGATGGAACCCAAATAGGCGATAAACCTGGACTAGAGACTTGTGTGTCTAGGTAGGTCGTGGCCGACACCCACGTTGGGCTTCCGCTTGAAGGTTGCCGAGTACATGTCGTGTAAACGGCGATAAGTGGTGAGAGCGTGTATGAAGAAGTACACCCTGCAGGTTAACATCATCTATTGAATAGCGCGTCATGATAAAGGACTACTTGGTTGCTATACGGTTCATAGACAAGTAAATGGATACTACTAAAAGCCTCAAGATAAGCGTGAGTGCCGAGGATGGCTTCTCCGTAGGAAGACGGGGTTGGATCCTCGGTGGTGTATTGAAGTGATGAGTAGTGGACTCGAAAGCAAAACTATTTCAAGTTGGTGTCTCGTGGGATAGCTTAGCCATGAGTCAAAGCTGGCTTGTGCAACAACCCCACCAACCCTTCTTGATAATATGCATGTATGTAGGGTCTCGATGTAAGTCTTCTTTGAGTACCTTTGTACTCATGTTGCTTTAATTTACATTTTTAGAAGATGCCTCAAACCCTTCCGACGGGTTCTTCGTGAGACGTTGACATCGATGAGTAGACTAAGGCCCGGTGGTGATCTGAGCAAGAGAAGGACCATGTAGTATAGCTAGGCTTACCCAAGCCTCTTTTATTTTACTAGTTATGCGTACTCGGACAAAACACTTCCGCTGTGGCTTGTATGCTTGTATGACTTGTATGTGGGTCGTGTGACCCGTACTTGTGTGTATGTTATGAATGGCTCTCTGAGCCTTTAAATAAAGTACTTGTGTCGAGAGTCATGTTGTGATGCCTTGTTGTATTTGCACATATCGAGCATATTGTGTGTATGATTGAAATGCTTGGTATGTGTGGGATCGACTATCTAGTTGTTTATCTTTAGTAGCCTCTCTTACCGGAAATGTCTCCTAGTGTCTCCACCGAGCCATGGTAGCTTGCTACTGCTCCGGAACACTTAGGCTGGCCGGCATGTGTCCTTCTTCGTTCTGTGTCATCTTCGGGAAATGTCACGCATTGAGTACGGAGTCTGTTAGCCCGCTTCTGCCGGTTTATCGAGTCTGCTAGCCAGTGCTTCAGCCCGAACTTACTTGCTGTTGACCGACACGTTCGATCTTTGGGTCATGGATGCTGTCCTGTAAGTCTGTGCCACTTTGGGTATACGACTAGACATGTCAGCCCGGGCTCCTTTTCATATGGATGCTAGCGACACTATCATATACGTGTGCCAAAAGGCGCAAACGGTCCCGGGCCAAGGTAAGGCGACACCGTTGGGATACCGTGCGTGAGGCCGCAAAGTGATATGATGTGTTACAGGCTAGATCGATGTGACACCGAGTCGGGGTCCTGACACGGAACTGGTGTCAAGTTATCTACAACCGGACATTAACAAATTCCCATCTGCCACATAACCGTGGGCACGGCTCTCGAAAGTTTAAACCTTCCAGGGTGTCCCAACTTAGCCCATGACAAGCTCTCGCGATCAACGAAGGAATAGACCTTCTCCCAGGAAGACCCGATCAGTCTCGGAATCCCGGTTTACAAGACATTTCGACAATGGTAAAACAAGACCACAAAGCCGCCCGATGCGCCAACAATCCCGATAGGAGCTGCACATATCTCGTTCTCGGGGAAACACCGGATGAGACATCCTACGAGTAAAACCAGACCACGAGTTGCCCGAGGGGCCCTTGATCTACTCGGTTCGGACCAGCACTTAGACAAGCACTGGCCCGGGGGGGGCTAAAATAAAGATGACCCTCGAGAGAGCGACTCCCAAGGGAAAAAGTAGGTGGTGGTGAGGCAAATGGTAAAACCAAGGTTGGGCCTTGCTGGACAAGTTTTATTCAAAGCGAACTGTCAGGGGGGTCCCATAAATCACCCGACCGCGTAAGGAACGCAAAATCCGGGAACATAACACCGGTATGACGGAAACTAGGGCCGCAAGAGTGGAACAAAACACCAGGCATAAGGCCGAGCATTCCACCCTTTACCAAATATATAGATGCATTAATAATATAAGAGATATTGTGATATCCCAACCAAAATCCTGTCCACCATGGAGAAATCTTCAACTTCACCTGCAACTAGCAACGCTATAAGAGGGGCTGAGAAAAACGGTAGCATAGCCAAGCAACGGTTTGCATAGGAAAGGTGTCAAAGGTTAGGGGTTCATGGCAATATGGGATGGCTTGATAAACAGGTAATAGGTAGCGCAGCATAGCGATAGAACGAAGCAACTAGCATAGCAATGTTAGTAGTGAGATCCAGGGTAGCGGTCATCTTGCCTGAAATCCCACAAGGAAGAAGAACGAGTCCATGAAGAAGACGAACGGATGAAGCCGAACCAACCGTAGACGAACGAATCTTCACGATCGCAACGAAACAGGAACTAACAAGAAGAAGCACACATCATGGTAAACACACCACACATGACAAGACATGATGCACAACAAGCATGATGCATGACAAGGCTACATGAAGCTACTCATGGCAAGAGATGATGCAAACAAGAACAACACATCAAGGCAAGTTTAAATGAGGCCGGGAACAACATATAACAATTCCGGTAAGTCCTCATGTGCAAATTTCAAAATGGGTCCAGAACTGAATAAACCTTATGTTCAAGAAGTTAAACAGCAAGTTAATATGCACCAAGATGATCTACACGAAATTCTAGTCAAGTTACATATAAAGTTCATTAGATTCGGAGCTACGGCCTAGAAGATATGAGCAAAACAAGTTAAACATGGCATTGATGCAAAATGCACTCAAACATCAAGCAAACACACCAAAACAAGGATGCAACATGATAATATGAAACAACATGCAAAATCAAGCAAGTTTCATATAGAGCACACCCAAAACGGAGCATCGGTTCAACACATACACTCTATACAAGTCATAACAACAATCTGTCCATAACAGCAACTAGGCATCTTACAAGCATCAAAACAATATGCTACAGCACCTCAACGTAAGAACAAAAGACATGGGCATGAAGTACAAGTAAAGCACAACAAAACATGAACACTGAGCTATCTCCAGAAATCACTAGAACATGCTCCAAAACACATGGTAAGATTGCAAATAATAACAGTTTCAGACTTTAGCAGAAATAACATCAGGTTGCAATGTTTAGAGCAAGCAAACAACATGTTACAGGAACATATCATGGTAAACAAAGGCATGGCATGAATCTACTAATTGCATAGATCAAAAGTCCCTTACTAACCATGAGCCAAAAAGGCATAGAAAATATGATGGCACCCATGTAAACATGGCAAGTTATATTACAGATTCAAACATGGCAGAAACAACAATAAGTAGGCATGTTGGTGAGCTTGAACCACTCACTACAGAGCAATACATGGCATGTTTATGAAGCTAAGCATGGCAGGAGCATGGTCATAGGATGCATGGAACACTAGCAAAACACATGGGAACAAGTGAACTTAATGTTAACAGGCTGATAGCAACATTATCAAGCAACTTTGGAGCAAGATTACAACAAGCTACAGCAGGCTATAATTGCAACCAAGGGCATTAATGGATAGAGCATGACATGTAGATCAAAACATGTTTATAGATCATCTCCAGATTATGCATAGAATGATTAGTAGCAATATGTTTATATAGCATCACGAAATAACAGATTCGGCCTAGCAAAACAGCAACAGCAAGTACACTACTTAACAAGCTCGATTCACTCACCACAAGTCATTGCATGACAATATAAGCATAACATCATCAAGAAGGCATGTTTGTGAAACAAACCAAGTCAAGAACAAGTCCATAGCATGCAAGGATCAACTATAGCAAGCTTGGCCATATTGAATAACAAGTAAACAATCTGCCAGGAAACATTTTGAAGCAAAAGTAGAGCACGAAAATGACATGCTAGACTACTACATAATTGCAAACAAGGGCATGAATGGATAGACAATAACCATATGTTCAAAACACCCTTACTGAAGTATCTCAAAATAAGCATGGATCTCTCTGTAGCATCATGTTTACATGGCATAGAAATAACAGCAGAACAGGGACTAAAATCAGCAATATCACGAAGCCTAGTTTGCATGCTTGTGCTAGTCACCACATTGATCACAAAAATACATGGCATACACCCCTGGAAAGATGGCATGGCATAGATCAAAACACATGTAGAGCTCATGCTCTTAGGATGCACACATCAATCATGGCAAAAATGACAACAGAGCAAGTTATAACAGTTTCAGCAGGTTAATAGCAACATGCACTCTTCCAACAGCATTTCGGGCATCAAGATGAGCTCAAATGAAAATGATGCAATTGAATGAAATGAAGTACTCGTCGAGACGAACAATTTGACATATTACACGCACGAAACGGAGCTATGGATGCAGAGATACAGCAGGTCAAACATGGCATGATTATGTTGGAATAAACCGAGGACTTAGTGAAAATATACCTCCGGATCTGGGGGTTGACCCGGGCACGGATTACGAGGCAGCGACGGATCTCGCCGGAGATCCGCCGGAGATGCACGGGGAGGGGCTGGCCCGGCCGGATCCGGTCGGATCCGACGCGGCGGAGGCGGAGGACGGCGGGAGGCGCGACGGAGGAGCGGAGGTCGGGACGGAGGCCGGCGACGGAGGCGGCAGGGCACGGCTGCGCCAGCGGCGCGCCCCGTGTGGGCGTAGGCGGCGGTGATCGAAGGGCGCGGGACGGGCACGGACTGGTGGCGCGACGCGGCGGCTCCGGCGGAGGGAGGCGTCGAGGGCGGCGGAGGTCGCCGACGGGCTCCACGGCGACGGGCGGTGGCGGAGCTTGCTGGGGAACGCCTGGCAGCGGAGGCGCTGGGGCGCGGCGGACGCCGGCGGTGGTGGCGCAGGGCGGCGGGGCGCTGGCGGCGGCGGGCGGCTGCTGGAGCGCGCTGGGCCCCGGATGGGCTCAGGCGGGCAGCGGGCGGGTGGCGGCGTGCCACGTGGCGGGAGGCGATTGGGCGCAGGGCGGCGGCTGGACGTGTCCGGTCCAGTCCGGACATGTTCGGTGGCGGAGAGGGAGCGGGGCTAGGGTTTCGGGGGAAATTGATCCGCGAATTTGGAAGGGGAGGGCCTATTTATAGGTAGAGGGAGCTAGGAGAGTCCAAATGAGGAGCGGTTTTCGGACACGCGATCGTGATCGAACGACCGAGAGCATGGAGGGGAGTTTGCTGGGTTTGGGTCACTTTGGAAGGGGTGTCGGGCTGCAACAAAAGAGGGCTTCTACGGTTACCCGTTAACCATTGGAGTATCAAACGACCTCCAAATGGCACGAAACTTGACAGGCGGTCTAGCGGTGCTATACCAAGGCCGCTTGGCAAACCTCGGGCCATTCCGAGAAAGTCTAACACCCGCACAAGAGAAGAGTCAAAAAGGGGACGCCGGAGGACATAGGAGTGCCGGATTGCAAAACGGACAACGGGGAAAATGCTCGGATGCATGAAACGAACATGTATGCAAAATGATATGCACATGATGACATGATATGAAATGCATATGATGACATGGCAAAGTGCAACACGCAAGCAAATGACATGGCAACAACGACGAATAACTGGCGGACACCTGGCGCATCGAAACCGGGGCGTTACACTCTTGGTGGAGATACCACCCTGGTTGTACAAGCACGAGAGCCAGCCCTATCAAACATAACCCAGACTCTCACAGATTGTACCCCTATGGCGATGGACAGAGAACCAGCTTCACCCAATCTAACCCTAGCAGATAGTAACTGAGTTCCTGTTGACACAGCACCATCTCCACCATAGAGCTCCCAAACAAGAGCAGTTTTTAAGGCAGCTCCAGTGCCCAAAGGGCCAGTACTACCACGGCGAACCCCAACCCCACCAGTTAGTACGCCTATTCATGTGGAGGAAGCACAACCAGCCAGTCGTAGTTTAGCATCTATCGCATTTGATGTTGTTAAAGCCTATGTGTGTATCTTCCCATCTTGGAAATATTATACTGAAGATGAAAGAAAATGCTAGTTACAGGTGTTTGTCCAGGAATTATGTGTAAGTAATGTTATTCATGGCAATTACCTTGCTTTGTCCCATACATCCTACCTCCATGATGGTTATAATATAGTAAATTTTCCCATTTTTTTCTATAGAGAAGGACCGATTTGGAAACTCAGGATGAGGTAACATGTGCTAATACCTCTGCTATCTTCAAGAATGCTTGGTGGCAGTATCGGAATTACCTAAAGAAAACGTACTTCACCAGCAAAGAAACCCATCAAATTCCCTTACGTTCTCCTGAGACACATTTACTGGACGATGACTGGGAACGCCTTGTTCTGTATTGGTCCTGAACCAAGAATGTGGTAAGGTCTATTCGCTCATTTTCTATTTTTAAGTATTATATTCTTGCGTCTTGATGTACTATGTTCATGTTGAACAAGTGCTTAAACCAGAAGAATAACTGTTCTATTTTAAGATTCCTTTGCTATCGTGCATACTGCTTTGCTCTTGTATCATTGTATTTACTCATACAAACTTATTTTTAAATTGAAGGACCCAATCGAAACTCCAATGGCACAGCAGGTATGTTCATGCATGTTTCTTTATCATGTTTGCTCTTATCAATAGCTTTGTTGATTTTGAATTTCAATTGTGTATACAGTTGACTTCTCATATCATGCACATTACTAGCATCACAACAGAGCAGATAGTGCTGTTGTACATGTAGACCCGTGGTACCCATCTGAAATCTTGTTGTGCCATGTAGTTTCCCACACTTTGTATTCTTTCATTGCTGCTTTGTCTTGAACTGATATGATTTTAACCGTGTCTCTATTTTGATTTGGCAAGACAATGCAGTGACCATATGACATAGATATACGTTTGTTTGATGCTTTTATTATGCACTAGTACTTGGTAATAGAAGACTTGGTAGTTTAATCCTGTCCACCTTACTAATGAACTGGTTCACCGAAATGAGTTTCATATACTAGTACATGCTAAACCTGTTATGTGTCTGCTTGTTTCTTCTTTTAGAATGTTGACAGAATATTGGGGAAGAGTGCCTTATTAAGCAATTGTAAAGGAAGTAATGTAGATAAGGTTTAGGATAGTGTTGTTGGTCTCCAACAAAGTTGCTAAAACAGCTAAGGAAGACTACCTTGAAGACAGTGAGACAACCCCAAAGTCCTATCTTGGTTTAGTGTTCGAGTTACTGGCCACTACCGCTTGCACAAGCTATTCAAACTCCCGGTGTGAAACAGTTCGGTTTTCTTGAGTCTCAGCTACAAGCTGAAAGACATCGATCAGCTGTGCTGCCACAAGAAGTGGAAGGACTGCGGAAGTCCCTTGAGCATTCAAATGAATACTTTCAGGTGCAACAGCAAGCGTTGGAGGATTTTTGCGCCAAACAGGACAAAGCTAATAAGCTTGCTAAGATTATGGCCAGCATGATGGATACCCAGGATAAAGTTTCTTGAGCTCTCCTGAAGTTGTTTCAGTTATGCTCTTGTTTTCTGCCGCGTTTATTTGCACTGGTGGCCAATTTTGACAGCCAGTGTATGTAATATGCTGCTTTGTTCCCTATATTTGATGCCCAGTGGATGTAATATGTGTAATAGCGGTAATAGGCTAGCCTTAGTTGCTTGCTTATTTATTTCCTTATTGTCTTGTTTAGTTGTTTACTTGTAGTCACTGCAGTTCTTTTTCCGCGTTTTTCTTGTGGCCACAATAACCTATTTTTGGTAACTAGGCCACAATAATCATGGCAACACACGAACTAATGTAACCATGGGCCTCCAGCGGGCTGTATGATCCATGGGCCTTCTACGGGCCATAGGATCCATTGGTCTTCTATACGGGCCGCTGGATCCATGGGCCTTCTACGGGCCGTAGGATCCATGGGCCTTCTACGGGTCGTAGGATTCATGGACTTTCTACGGGCTGTATGATCCATGGGCCTTCTCAGGCCGTAGGATCCGTTGTTCTTCTACGGGCCGTAGGATCCATGGGCCTTCTACGGGGCATATAATCATTTCGCCAATCATGGGTCGTACTATTCGTGGACCATAATGGGTCATTAATAGGCCATATTTGATAACTCTATGAAAACAGCCCAACGGGTTTTTTGACATGGAAACAGCCCAACGGGTTAACGGGCCACAAACAGGCCAAATGTAACCATGGGCTAAATTTGGCCCACAAACGGAACAGGCCAGTAATGGACCGTAACTAACCAAATTCTAGAAATCAGCCCAAGAATAAACGGGCCCTTAGAAGGCCAAAAGTTAACACGGGTTGGAAACGACGGACGGAATAATGGGCCATTAATGGGTATAAAGCGATACACTTTTCATTATAGGCCAGTTTCATCTCGGGCCTTTAATGGGACCAGAGTTACGAAGGGCCTCATATGGTCCGAAAGACTTCATGGGCCATACATGGGCCGGAAGTTACAACAGCCTGGAATCATATTGGACGGCCCAGATGAAGCTACTGGGCTTAATTCCGATACGCCGTAACGGGTCGGTTGTTAGCGGGCCATAAATGGGCGATATACGAACAGGCCATTAACAGGCTTTTCGGGGGCCGGCCCGTTACCTTTTGAACAAGTCAAAAGGGTTGGCCTTTTCACTGGAATGGGCCTCTGTTGGGCCATGCCATGTGTCGACGTATCATAGGCACCTCCTGTCCAATGAGTGGATGGCATCTGTCCCAACGGTGAGCCAACACGTGTTTCCTCCAGCCAATGAGAATTTTACACGTGAAAAATCCCCATTGGTCTGGGCTGTTAACGGGTTATCGGATCCAAAACTGGACCCGGCAGCTTAATGGCGAGCCGTTATGGTGGATGTCACGTGTCGGTCACCCTTGACGAAAGCACTTCTATGACGCGCGATTTATCGTCATGGAAGTGGACACTTCCGTGATGATAATTTTGGTAATGTCATGGAACACTTCTATGACAGCACAAGTATGACTACCTTGATTCTGTCATAAAATCGTCATGGACGTACATGCATGAAAGAAAATGTGACCTACTGTGACAAACATGTAGCATCACGGAAATGTATTTTCTTGTAGTGATAGGGGTTGATGCACATTTTCGTTCTACTTTCTTCGGTAGAAATCTTGGGGCACTCTTTGAAGTTCTTTGTGTTGGTTTGAATATTATGAATCTGAGGTTGTTTGGTGCATATCAAATAATAAACTCACGGATACTTGTGGTGACATTGGAGTATCTAGGTGACATTAGAGTTTGTTGATGTGTATCATATGGTGTTATTTTAGTACGAACTCTAGGGTTGTTTGTGACACTTATAGGAATAGCTCAATAGATTGATCAGAAAGGACAACTTTGAGGTGGTTTCGTACCCTACAACAATTTCATCTTATGTTCTCACTAGAGAAGAACTTTGGAGTGATTCTTTGTCACACATTGAGAGATTGTTATATGACTCAATTATTTTAGCACTGGTGAGAGATTGCACTAGCGGAAGTATGAACCCTAGGCCTTGTTTCTATGCATTGAATACTGTTAATGCTCCATTTTATCACTTTCTACCTTGTTGTTTTTATATTTTCAGATTACAAAACCTATATCTACTATCCATAGTACACTTCTATCACCATCTCTTTGCCGAACTAGTGCACCTATACAATTTGCCATTGTATTGGGTGTGTTGGGGACACAAGAATTTCTTGTATTTGGACGCATGGTTGTTTGAGAGAGACCATCTTCATCCTAAGCCTCTCGCAGATTGATAAACCTTAGGTCATCCACTTGAGAGAAAATTGCTACTGTCTTACAAAACTCTGCGTTTGAAGGCCAACACGAGTCTACAAGAATATATTGTGTAGTAGAAATCATGGCCACATACCCAACCCTCATGTATGGAGGATTTAGTGCCTTGCGACTGTAACCCAATGATTTAAGAATAAAACTCTCTTTAACCCCACAAAAAAACAACAACATGCTGAAATAGACAAAGATAAAGTTGAAGAGGAGACTCCACACGGTAAGATCCAAGGTAAGAAAAATAAAGTAGCAAATAAATATGGTAAATAAAGATAACCTTTGATTCACAAATACATGTCTTATGAGAATGATTCTAATAAAACTAAAGACTATGAAATATTTGCAAATTTCTTGAATTCAAAACTATGTGCTTGCAAATCCCATGGAATGATGCTCTAAAACATACACCTTATTAAAAATATATGAATCACATTATCACAAATAAAATAAAGATACCTACTAACAAAATATCCACCACACTTCTAATTATTATTGTTAATTGATGTAATCGATGTGAAAAAAACCTCTACAAGCTGATTATAATTGTAGATTATTCACTAATGTATAATCAAGGTAACTATATATGACCCTGGAACATCTGAAGATATTTCCTACATAATTCATTAATTATCTTCCAGCCAAGCACATCTAAACTCAAGAACTGTGTCGTCTGGGCTTTATCCATTTAAAAGTGGCCCTCTATTCAAGAGTGAATTTTTCCCCTGTGCAAATCTACAATGAGAACCGCCATACATTAACGTCTTCATTTCAATCACAATTCACTATTCCCGAGTTAAGGGAATGGGAGAAATATTTCTTTATGTAAATTCAAAGCAAAACAAATGGGCGTTGACGGAGAAATAAATGAACAACATTTACGGAGCAAATAAATAGGTTTGACCAATGAAATGGAGCATTGTGTAATGAAGAGGTCCTTATCTTGTTTGATTATGAATGAAATAAATGGCATTTAGTTCTCCCCATCTACATCTCTATATAAATAACCCCTTGGAGGCGATACAACCAAAGCGCACACTCCTATCCTCTTCTATCTACTCAACATTCAGGTAAACATTCCTTAATTCTATGTGTTCTTCATCTTGCATTCTGAAAAGTGATCTACATAACCATTGATATTTTTCTTCCTACTAATTTGTAGGTTGGACCACTTGCCAGTAGCAGTAGCTGAGGGTGATAGGTTTGAGATGGAAAACATTCAGGATGAAAGCACCGGCTCGTCATCTCCTAGTTCATGTGTATCATCCGATAACATCCCCGTCAAGATGATGCATGGGGGGTGCCCACGATGCTATATGCATGTTTTCGTGCACAGGGAGGACTTCCCTATGTGCATGATTTGCAAGCAACCCACCCTCCTCGACTTGGAAACTATGCTCGCCAACATGCAGCGTGCCAGGCGCGAGTAAACAATAGTAGGGCAATGATGTCATGCTTAGTTAAGTTCCATTATTATTGTGTATCTGTATGCATTTGTGTTGAATGCTTATTTCTTGTCACAATGCTCATGTTTTCATATGTAAACATATTAATTAAGGAAATAATGGAAATAATTGGCACTTGCATTAGATTTGTTGTCTAACTAAACTAGAAAAATGTTTCAATAAGGTTTCATTGAAATCTTGTTCCTTAGTTACCCAAAATATGAAATCAAGAGTTGTCTGATAGAATTGTATGTTTAAGTTTCTCCGCGTTAGAACACCCGAGTGGTACCTTAAATTCGTATTCTCGGCCTTAGGGTTCTTGGAGTCTTCTTTGAGATCACTGAGTACAATCCTTTGATGGAAGACTCTCACCTGTTATCGTTGGCACCACCCTTCTTAGCTTTGGAAGCAAATAAGGTTTTCGAGGCTTTGAGTCTCGGGCTCGTTCCATCCTCAGCCTCTTGGATTTAATGCTCCATCAAAAGTTTGGGGCCACTCCATTTCGAGTGTCATGGTCCAAGCTGTCTTATTAAATAGTTGGTGCCTTCACTATGACATCCCGATTTAGAGAACTGGAGGCCCTCGAGTTCCAACACAGAGATCCATGTCTTCTGGTGTTAGGGCATATTTGTCCCTTAATGGTTTTAGTGATTGATGAAAATGCATTTTGCGGACTAAACGTGTGCATTGACTCAGAGATTACTAGATGGCACAAGACGGTTTTTTCCCCTTGGTGAAGACGGTTATTTTCCGACGATTTCTTTTTGGTGGATTTGGGTCGAAGGAAATCCGTACTATTAAGAGGGGGTCCGCATTTGGAAAGGTTAGGGCGGAATCAAAATGCACACATTCACATTTGCACCCTCCTTCCTTCCTGACAATTTGGAGCTCTTATGTCTTCTACTTGGGCTTTCCAGAAGCACATAAGCGGGAGTACCGCGCTGGGGAGCGGTAGTGCCGCTCCAGCGGTACTGTCGCCCTCTAGTTGTTCGAGCACTATCGCTTGTGCTTTGTGTTTTGTAACTGAGTGGAAGTTGCATGGTAGTAGCGAGCGGTACTACTGCTCATGCGGTACTATAGCTCGTGCTACCGCCCCACTACTATGGATTCACCAAACACCATAGGATTAAGCGGTAGTGTAAGGACCCCGATCCTAAGTCACACTGATCTAGCATGTAACACATCATATCGCTTTGCGGCCTCGCGCACGGTATTCCCATGGATGCACCTTGGTCGGGACCGTTTGTGCCTTTTGGCTCACGTATACGATTGTGTCGCTAGCATCCATATGACAGAGAACCCGGGCCAACATGACTAGGTGTAAACCCAAGGTGGCACAAACTTACAGGGACAGGCATACATGACCCAGCAATGCATGTGTCAGTCAACAAGAGTGTAACTGAGTCGTAGCAAGCTACAAGGACTCCAATAAAACATAATCTTGAATGAAGCTAGATCTTCCCCTCTAATATGCTTTCCTTCGGGGCATGTTCTTTAAAAAGAAAAGTTCTCACATTTCCCCAAAGGGACAAACATAGGAGCAAGGAAGGACACCTGTCGGTCAATCCATGTGTTTCGGAGTAGTAGCGAGCTACCATGGCGCAATGGAAGCACTAGGAAGCATTTCCCCATAAGAGAGGCTACCAAGAATAAACAACTAGGTGTCGGAACCCACACATAACAATACACATTACACGTATGCATAACATGTAAGTATGTGTTGTAAAACATGGCATCACAAAATAACTCAACAACTCATATAGATAAAGGCCCAGAAGAGCCATCATAGCATTCATTACATGCAGCGGGTCTCATGACCCTTCACACATAGTCATACAAGCCAAGCGGAAGCATAAACATGTTTGAGTACAGATAGCTAGAAAGAGATAAGGCTAGAAAGCATGTCTATCTACAAGACCCTCCATAGGAACCAGGCCTCTGTCTAGGATTCCCAAGCTAAACGTCGGAGCCCACGTGAAAATACTTGTGAGAACGAAGTCGCTCTGCAAAAACATAAATTAAGAAAACGTGAGTACAAATGTACTCAGCAAGACTTACATCAGACCTAGCTACAAATGCATCAGTATTAACAAAGGGGTGGTGGAGTTTAACTTTAGCGAGCCAGCTTTGACTCAGTGGCTATCCTGAACTACGGCTACCAGTAATTTCTTTGAGGTGGCACACACGAATCCACATATTCACCATACCAATACACCACTATGGACCCGCTCCCATCTCCCTACGAGAAGGCCATCCATAGCAATCACACTTATCTTGCGCATTTTAGAGTATCCACAACCCCAAGTTTAGCCTTCTCGGAATCGAGCACACGAGATACAACAAGAGCATGATCAAGATCCTTCTTTAATTTAGCATGGTCATCGTTGTGTGACTCCTCAAGAGCCAAACGATGAACACGCTCTTCCTCAAGCACATTAGAGAGATCTGATATCTCATCGGCATAGTCATGACTATGACCTTCCATCTTATAGATGGTTTCTTCATGAGCCTCGATCATGTCATTGGCTTCACCAAGTTGTTCCAAGAGAGCAACTAAGTGCTTCTTGGATTTGCCCTTGAGCTTACTCGTAAAAGACTCAAATACATTTACTTCCTCATTAGACCCCTCACTTTCATCAATGCAATCTGTCAAGGAAGGATTAGTAATGATGGTACTTTTGATGTTGGGGGTTACCTTATTGGTGGCTTTGGCCAATGGGCACTTGGAGGTAATGTTCTCGTTGGGAGAATCGAAGAGATACACCCGTGGAGTTGTGGCAATGGCAACAGAGGCCGTGGCCATGGATTCACCATCTTCATCATCATCATCATCCTCATTGTATTCTTCTTGAGCCACCAACCCTTTGGTCGGAGTCTTCTTGGTGAAGTTGTTTTTGTTAGGGAAGGACTTGGCTTTGTCTTTTCGGATGAGCTTGCCACCATTGTCTTCCCGCTTCTCGTATGGGCACTCTGCAAAAATAAGGCTCACATTGCCACAATTGTAACATGTTCTCACACGTAGCTTTCCCTTGGTGCCACTTGAGTTGTTCTTGTTCGAATTGGGCCTTGAGTTCTTCTTGCTCCAAAATTTCCTTGAAGCAAGAGCCATGTGCTCATGGTAATCATATTTCGTATCTTCAGGGTTGCTCTCCTCGTCTTCCTCTTCCTCCTCTTCTTCCACACTAGCCTTGGCCTTCAAGGCAAGGTTGGGCTTCTTTGCTCTTTGAGAATGCAACACTGCATTGTCGACGGTCTTGTCCAAGATCCTCATCGCCACAAACTCATCCAACACTTCACTTGAGGACAAGGTGTGGAAGTCCGTCCTTTGACGGATGACTGAGGACATGGCCTTGTGGTTAGGCATCATGGCCTTGAGGAATTTGCGCTTGATCCAATTATCATTCGTATCCTTGCTCCCATGATCTCGGAGAGAGGCCGCGAGAGTGGTTAATCTTCGGTAAAGCTCACGAGGTTCTTCATCTTCATTTATTGCAAACTCATCGGTTTCATCTTGCACCACTTCATAGTTGGAGCGTTGAATGCTTGCGCTTCCCTTGTAAATGGAAACAACATGGTGCCATGCTTCCTTGGACACGGAGAAGGGTCGGAGATGAGCAATATCTTCGGATGGAATTGCATCTTGGATGATGAATAGAGCATTCTCGTTAAATTGATGGTCTACGGCTTCTCTCGGGGTGAAGTTTCTTGGGTCATGCGGATAGAAACCTTGCTCAATAATTCTCCAAAGGTTAATATTAACATGGTTTAAATGACTTTTAAAGCGATAGACCCAAGAGTCAAAATCCTCATTTTCACAATCTTAGGGGGAGGACCAACATTATTCAAATGAGTGGAGGGAACCAGTCCTCCATAAGTAAGTGGAGGTTCAACTTGGGCAAAGATGTCGCTACCATTTCTACCACTAGATAAAGGAAATTTATCACAAGAAGCTTCCCCCTTATCGGAGTTAGCATCCGCCACCTTGTTAGTGGGAGCGGCCACTTCCAAAGGTGCTATGGATAATTTAAGGCCATCAAGAAATTCTTTGAACATGCCTTTGACCTCAGTCGTCATAGAGGTTTTCAATGTGTCCAAAGCCACATTGAATTCCTCATGTGAGACCGGGGATCCCCCATCGGCCATAGACGAAGAAGGATTCACACCGGGGTGCTCCTCCTCACCGTCTATGGTGTCAACCATACTCTTTGGATGGTAAAGTCCTTAAAAAAAGACGAGGCTCTGATACCAATTGAAAGGATCGATATAGTTGACTAGAGGGGGGTTTATAGGCAACTAACAATTTTTAGCTTTTCTTTACCAAATTAAACTTTGCATCAAAGTAGATTGTCTAGATATGCAACTAGGTGAGCAACCTATATGATGCAGCAACAATAAGCACACAAGCTAGCAAAGGATATAACACAATATAGCTGCACAAGTAAAGGTGAGATATAACCAAAAGCGGAACCGATGGAGACGAGGATGTGTTACCGAAGTTCCTTCCTTTTGAGGGGAAGTACGTCTCCGTTGGAGCGGTGTGGAGGCACAATGCTCCCCAAGAAGCGACTAGGTCCACCGTATTCTCCTCACACCCTCACACAATGCGAGATGTCGTGATTCCACTATTGGTGCCCTTGGAGGCGGCCACCAAACCTTTGCAAACAAGGTTGGGGCAATCTCCACAACTGAATTGGAGGCTCCCAATGACACCACGAAGCTTCACCACAATGGACTATGGCTCCACGGTGACCTCAACCATCTAGGGTGCTCAAACACCCAAGAGTAACAAGATCCGCAAGGGATTAGTGGGGGGAATCAAATTTCTCTTGGTGGAAGTGTAGATCGAGGCCTTCTCAACCAATCCCTAGAGAATCAACAAGTTTGATTGGCTAGGGAGAGGGATCGGGGGAAAATGGAGCTTAGAGCATCAATGGACGTTAGAGGTGGAAGAGGTAGTCAACTCGGAGAAGAAGACTCCCCTTTTATAGTCAAGGGACAAATCCAACCGTTATCCACTTAACCAGCTGAAAGTGCAACTATCCCTGGGTGGTTTTGGTAACTTGTTGCTAACTTGTTGCCAAAGGGGGAGAAATATGTATAGATCATAGGCTTCAAGAGAGAGTGTTGCTTTTTGTCTCTCTTGCTATCTGTTTTGTTGAACTTTATTTGGTTGAACTTTATTGTGTGCTTGTTTGATACCTTATGTCCTTGTGTGAGATACTTGTATGACCATCTGTTTGTTCACATGCTACTTTAATGTTTGCTTGGATGATATTATCTCTTATATCCATATATGACCATTCACTTTGCTTGGTGATGAGTGAGGGAGTCCTGGATTAGGGGGTATCCGGAAAGCCGGACTATATACATCGGTCGGACTATTGGAGCGTGAAGATACAAGATTCAAGACTTCGGCCCATGTCCGGATGGGACTCTCCTTTGCGTGGAAGACAAGCTTGGCGATCCGGATATTGTGTTTCCTTCCTTGTAACCGACTCCATGTAAACCCTAGCCCTCTCCGTGTATCAGATAAACCGGAGAGGTTGGTCCTAGAAGGCCGATCACAATTACAATCATACCATCATAGGCTAGCTTCTAGGGTTTAGCCTCTACGATCTCGTGGTAGATCTACTCTTGTACTACTCATATCTTCAATATTAATCAAGCAGGAAGTAGGGTTTTACCTCCATTGAGAGGGCCCGAACCTGGTTAAACATTGTGTCCCTTGCTTCCTGTTACAATCAGCCTAGACGCACAGATCGGGACCCCCTACCCGAGATCCGCCGGTTTTGACACCGACATTGGTGCTTTCATCGAGAGTTCCTCTTTGTAAAGCCTGCAGGCTTGATGGCGCCTTCAATAAATCAACAACACGGTCCGATGGGAGACTTTTCTCCCGGACAGATCTTCGTGTTGGTAAGCCGATCTGGGCCAATTAAGCAGCCATCTGGAGCAGATCGATAACTACGCCCCCGGCCACCAGGTCAGGTTCGGAAACTTCAACTACATAGCGGATATTCGCGGAGACTTGATCTTTGATGGATTTGGGCCTGCGCCAGGAGCACCGAACAGTCACGACGAGCACGGCTTAGACCTGCTGTCGGACAAAGCTCGGGATATCACCCCTGCAGTAGCCTCGGATCTAAATCCGGAGCAAGTCGCGTTGCCTAAGGACGGAGGGGTGGACCCCGCCCTGCAGGCCGCAAACTCATCGGTGGTGGAGCCGAACACAGGTCTCACCTCTGCGGAAGCCTATAACCCCGGGCCCCCGGACTCATATCCGGTTGTTAGTTCCGGTCCGCACACCCTTGAGCCAGCCGAGCCAGGTTTGGCTCCGGTAATGAAGTTTACCGCTGCGTACATCTTCCAGCACTCGCCCTTTGGCGACATGTTGAACTCATTAAAGTCTCTCTCTTTGTCAGGAGGCTCTGGGACAAACTACGTTCGGCTTGAGTGGGAAGCAGGCGACGAAGGAATTCGCTGCCCACCCACCACCCACTTCATTGCCATGGTCGATGATTTAACCGACGTGCCTGACTTCGACTCCGAAGACATTGACGGTATGGACGACGATGCAGGAGAATTACAGGAGCCACCGCTCACAGGGCGGTGGATGGCCACCTCCTCATACGATATATACATGGTGGATACTCCGAAGGAAACCAATGGCGACGAGGCAACGGAGGATAATCCCTCAGGGAGAAAAGCAAAGCATGGGCGTCTTCGGTGCCGCTCCAAGCCCCGCCACGTCAACACCGGCCCCAGAGATGAGAGCAATCCGGATGGTGCCGAAGAGGAATACAGCCCTGATTGGCCTACCTTCAAGCAGGCCGGACCGGCCACGGTGGATACTTGGAGAGAGACAACTATACACCCCCCTCCGAAGACGAGCTAAGCCTCGGCAATGACGAATTCGGCGTGCCTGAAGATCCAGTGGAACAATTTCGCTTCAAGTGACGGCTCATGGCCACAGCAAGGAGCCTGCAAAGAAAGCAAGAACAGCTTAAAGCTGACCAAGATTTGCTAGTGGATAGGTGGACCAAGATCCTGGCCACTGAAGAATACGGACTCGACCGCCCCGATAAAGGGCATACATGGCACAACTGGCTACCTCAACCTAAGCAGGAGAACCAAAGGCACATACCCCGACGTCAACACATCACTATGGTCCAAGACAATACGAAGGACACACGAAGGGGCTTCCTCAAGCCTCGGCACAACAATCATAAACGTCAAGTCAGGGAAGCCGGTGCCAAGTCCAGCAACTCCCAGTCTGGTCAGCGAACAAAGAACAGCTCAAGCCCATATGGCCCAAGCCACAAACTCGATCAACCATGTGAAATTCATGGTACTCCTAGAAGGATAGCAAAGCATACCAATAGAGAATGTTGGATCCTCAAAACAAAGTGGCTGGTCGTGTGCCGAAAACAATGATGGGAGGCGTCTAGTCAAGAGACCCCCCAGAGCATAAAAGTACAGCCGATCGCCCCCGATCACACCAACCACAGCAATTCAACTGACGTACCCCTAGACCTAGCAGTTCGGGGGCTCCATAAGACACAAAGCCCCCACGGGTACGAAACACAAATAACATCTCCTAAAGGATGCCAAGTGCAAAGGCCAAGTTTATTGGCCCACCACCCTAACGGTTGTTTTCGAATCACCAAAAAACGCCACGCCAAAGAGTAATTCTTCGGCACCTTCCCCTCATACGGTAATTTACCGTATGCTAACGGGATTAACCACGTTGACTAGATCCCACGTGGCAAACCATTAGGCCAAAACCATGTGATATAATCACACTCATAGGAAGGCCGGACCCCGCCCTTAGAGCAGAAATCATACAGATGCCGGAGTAGCGAGTCGCGCATGCCTATCAAAATTTTGATATGACGGCCAACTATCCGGACACCAACTGAGGAGTATGCGCTACTTCACGGGATAACGGCCTGGTTCACCAGAGTCCGATCAGGAACCCTTAGACCAACCACAAGAGGACGTTCAGCTGCCTCAAGCATTTGCCTTTACAAACTAACTTTGACGCAGAACAGGATTGGCGGCGTGGAATCGGCCCAGACACACAAGGGCAGGAACATGCAGGTAGAAGGCAGTTCAAATTCGCTTTTGATCCACTCACAACCCCCTCCAGTCCGGACATCACAAGGTTCCGCCAAAAACACCTCTTTTCGTAATCATACATCGTACTCATATGCATAGACATGTCATCCTACTGCAATGCGTAGACTTAAATAACACTTACCGGCCATCGCTTATTGCTGACGCCTCTTTGCCAAAAACTGGCAGCCACGCTTCATGTTACGCCCGGTTATGCCAGGGGCTTCACGGTACGGCAATAAAGTCCAACCACCTTTTCGGTTGCCCGGCACCCCAAACTTATAGCATTATATGCATCAGCTCCGAATCATGTCTTGGGTCATTGGTTGGGTTTTCCCGGCTCCCATGTTTTGGTACCTTACGTTCCGTTCTATCGGCTAATGTAGCGCTGGGAGAACTACTGCGATTGTGTCCCGGCTCTGCCGGATGAGCAACTCAGTAGAGAAAAGCCGAAAACTGACTGTCATGATGCAGCTAGAGCTGGTCAGCTGTTCAAGAGGTTGTAAAATCCTTAAAGATTTATTCCACACAACTCCATTATAAATGCAGAGTGCGATGGATCGGTCTTCTGATCAGGCGCCAATAGAGCCCCTAGTTCGGCCTTCCGAACACTAGGGGCTGCGCCGACCATACTCTAATTCCTATGGCTAAGTGAGAGCAATAAAGCATTATAGTCCGATTGCCTGGTTCGTGGTGAGAAAAACCTCCTTAAAAGGACCCAACTATGGGATAAAGAGCGTTTAGATATATCCCGAACACCCCAGTATTCGTTTTACGTGGGGGCAGAAGCCGACGACTGGCCAACTCTCAGGATTTACATACAATAAACAGCCGCACAGGAAGAACATATGTTCAAACAAAACAGGCAATATATAATAAAAATGCCATTATCCCATATTACAAAAAGCGGCACGAATGCCCTCAGGGAAATATAATGTCTTTGGCACACTTATCCGCCGCAAGGCGGACCCCTTTCAGTACACCCTCATAGTACAGCTCAGGCTTGTGGTGCTCCTTACCCTCCGGCGGCCCCTCAATCATCAGCTTCTCCGTGTCAAGCTCCCCCCAATGCACTTTTGCACGGGCGAACGCCATGCGCACACCTTCTATACAGACTGATCGCTTGATAGCATCAAGCCGAGGACAGACGCCCATAATCCGCTTCACGAGTCCGAAGTAACTGCTTGGAATTGGCTCCGCAGGCCACAGCCGGACAACCAAGTCCTTCATGGCTAGTTCGGCCGCCTGGTGCAGTTCGACCAGCTGCTTCAGCTGGTCGATAAAAGGCACCGGATAGTCCGGCACCAAATACTGCGACCAGAAGTTCCTCTTTGCAGACTTCTTCTCCGCGGTCCGGTAAAATTGGGCGGCATCTGATATGCTGCGAGGCAGATCCGCAAACGCCCCTGTAAAAACAAGAATTCAGCTTGTCGCTTAGAGTTCTCCCCACTATCATGTAAAAATAGCCATGAATACAACAGGCCTTACTAGCCGCAAATTTCTGGGCCTCCTGAATATCCCGTACAGCACCTCGGGCTTCTTCCTGAGCATCTTCCGCGGCTTCGAGAGCTTGGGCAAGTACGGATTCTTTCCCTACTAGACTCTTCCCCAAGCCCTCGCTTTTCTTCACAGCCTCATGGAGCTCCCGCTCAGCAGTGATGACCCTGGCCTCGTGTTTTTCATGAAGCGCCTGTTCGGCGGCAGCCTTCTCGTTGGCATCAGCCACAGCCTTCTTCAGCGCCTCATATTCGGCACTCACTCCTTGGGCATACAACAAAAATACTTCTCAATAGGCACAATTACTCATTCGTGCCTAATGCAAGACAATGTTTCAACATACCTTGCTTATCCTATAATTGCTTCTTCAAATGGCCAAGTTCTTCCTCGGCCCGTTCTAGGCTCTGCTTCAGTTTGGACACTTTCGCATTATGAGCGGACGTCTTCTCCGTAGACGCTTGTTTCCAAACAAAGAGGTACACGTCATTAACAAAGATTCCAACAAAAGGGATTTGATCCCCTGCCCGGCTCCCTCTTTTTCGCTGGACAGTGTATCAGGGGCTACTGCTCATATTATGATGATTCCTCAAAGGTTTCTCCGAAACCATACCTCAAAAGCCTTTATAAGGCCAAGGCAGGACTCATTCAGTCTGCTTTCGGCAGACTGAATCTTTCCAACCACCGCACCCATGAGGGTCCGATGTTCATCGATGATAGACGCGTTCTTCAACGCTGTTGATAGACTGCCGGCAGCTCTGCATGGACAGAGGATACCGGCGGAGCAGGCAGGCCTCCCCCCGTTGAAGGTGGTCGCTCGCCTGATCTTGGAGCCTTAGAGGTCTCCAGGACTCTAACCGGCTATGGTCCGAACCCGAGATTGACCCCATCGTCGACATGCCGCAGGGATGCTGCCCCCATGTGTCCGGCTCCAGAGACATGCTCCCCCTGCTCTAGGCCTCTTTGAGACGACACCTCGGCGTCGCGCCTGGACTTCGGAGAAGGAGCCTCTAGAGGCGTATCGCTCGCCATAGCATCCGAGCAGCGAATCCTCCGACGAGGATTGTCCGGCGCGAGACCTCGCCGGGCTGTACGAGATACGGCGACAGTTAAAACGACTATGCCCAAACAACCCCGGATGCACGTGCGTGTTCAGATTTCGTATACTTATGACTTTTCCAGGGGCTAGGCCCTGGGATCCCACTCTGGGCTGCTATCAGCAGCCGTGGTGGATGCCTCTGGGAGGGAACCTTTCCCCCTCTTGGGCGATTCGGCCTCTAGGGATGAGGAGGTCGTCCTTTTCTTCCCACCTCCAGAGTGAGGCTCGTCCTCTCTGTTTCCTCCTCTTCGTCTTCGGAAGAAGGAGCGTTGCTGGAGTCTTTGGATTTTGCGTCCGAAGCCTCGCGGCGACGGAGGCCACTCCGGGTATTTTTGACCCTCTTGGAGGCCTCTTTCTTTGGCGCCTCGTAAGGCGCTGGGACCAACATCTTTGTTAGAAGAGGTCCGGCTGGTTCCTCTAGCAGCGGGGCCGGACAATGTATCCTCTCCACCTTTTTTATCCATCCCTGGGGTCATAATAGAGCATGATAAAAATGTTTCCCTCAGGACACGCCAACTAAAGCCTGGATGGACAGAGCGTGGCTATAACTTACTGGGCTTGCAGAATGGGATAATTGGTACCCACGATCCTCGGCGGAGCCCGGCCATGATTTGCCGGACCTAAAGAGCACCTTCCAGATATCCTCGTGGGAGGAATCATAGAGCTCCCGGAGGGTTTGGTTCTCGGTTGGGTCGTACTCCCACAAATGGCAGGCTCGGCGCTGGCAAGGGAGAACCAGGCGAACTAACATCACCTGGACTACGTCGATGGGCTTGACGTCCTTGTCGACCATACTCTGAACGCGAGTCTGGAGCAGTGATAGCTCATCGTACGAGCACCAGTTCGGGCCCTTCTTGGGCCAAGACATGAGCCGTAGTGGGGCTTCGGATCTGAACTCAGGAGCTGCGGCCCACTTTTTGCCGCGTGGTTCGGTGATATAGAACCACTGTTGCTGCCACTCCTTGACGGAGTTGTTGAAGGCACCCGTCGGCCAAACAACCTTGGGCATCTTGCTCACCATGGCACCGCCGCACTCGGCGTGCTCGCCACTCACCACCTTGGGCTTCACATTGAAGATCTTCAGCCACAGGCCGAAGTGAGGCGAAATCCAGAGAAAAGCCTCGCACACGACGATGAACATCAAGATATTGAGGAAAGAGTTGGGCGAAAGATCATGAAAATCAATCCCATAGTAATACATGACTCCGCGAACAAATGGATGAAGGGGAAACCCGAGCCCATGGAAAAAATGAGGAAGAAACACGACTCTCTTGTGGGGCTCCAGAGTAGGGACGATCTGTCCCGCCGGTGGAAGGCGATGGCCGGTCTTCTTGGCAAGGTACCCGGCCTCTCGGAGCCTCTTGATATCCTTCTCTTGGATGGTAGAGGCCATCCATTTGCCTCCTGCTCCGGATCCGGACATCTTCGAAAAATCCTCTCTTCGATGGGGAGGAGGAATGCTTGGGCGCTAGATCTTGAACATAGGGGAATGGACTAGCGGAAGGAGAAGGCATGGGTAAAGAGGAAGAGACCTTATCTCTTTATAGAGACAGCAAAAGTTTTTTGCGCCTTCCCACTTGCTTGGTGGAACCCGCTCGCTCCCCACTCACCGCAATTAGCGGTGCAGTTGGACTATCCATACCCGTATTAATGAGGATCCCATAATAAAGGGGACACGATCTCTGCTATGGCTAAACGTGCAGAAGAAACTGCCTCGCAATATGCGATGTGGCTGGTTGTGGGAAAACGGTTCGAATAATGACCCGATCAAAATGACATGTCATGTTGCCTAAAAAGTTGTCAGCAGATTGCATTAGTGAAATATCGTTCTCTCTACGGTGGTATGTGAAGATCATTTTGTGGATCCGGACACGGTTGAAGTATTCGATAATTACCTTGGAGTATTCGGAGGAGGAACCCGCCTTACAATGCCGAAGACAAGACTGCGTGCCGGACTCATCGTCATTGAATCCTGGTTCAGGGGCTACTGAGGGAGTCCTGGATTAGGGGGTATCCGGACAGCCGGACTATATACATCGGCCGGACTATTGGAGCGTGAAGATACAAGATTCAAGACTTCGGCTCGTGTCCGGATGGGACTCTCCTTTGCGTGGAAGACAAGCTTGGCGATTCGGATATTGTGTTCCTTCCTTGTAACCGGCTCCATGTAAACCCTAGCCCTCTCCGGTGTCTATATAAACCGGAGAGGTTGGTCCTTAGAAGGCCGATCACGATTACAATCATACCATCATAGGCTAGCTTCTAGGGTTTAGCCTCTACAATCTCGTGGTAGATCTACTCTTGTACTACTCATATCTTCAATATTAATCAAGCAGGAAGTAGGGTTTTACCTCCATCAAGAGGGACCGAACCTAGGTAAACATTGTGTCCCTTGCTTCCTGTTACCATCAGCCTAGACGCACAGATCGGGACCCCCTACCCGAGATCCGCCGGTTTTGACACCGACAATGAGTGCATTCTTTTAATTGCTATCATTTTGAGCGCTCCACCAAGATGTATGTGACATGGAAGAGTAACCCATGATACTAATCGATTGTGCATTTGCATTCAAAAGCAAGTCTTAAATAATGCACAAATTTAGGGGGAGCTCTTGCTTATCACATATTTCTCAAAGCGAAGATGTATTTCAATCTTATAATCATTTGTCGAAGCTTTGATTTATATGTTGTCATCAATTACCAAAAAGGGGGAGATTGAAAGTGCAACTATCCCTGGGTGGTATTGGTAATTATTAACAACATATAGCTCATTGAACTAATGCTATTTCAAGATGAATATTTCAGGAAATTTCAATGATTGGCATGGCATGGATTAGGAATGTGGACCCCTCAACATTCTAAGGACAAAGGATTGTCTCAAGCTCAAAGCTCAGGACTCTACATTTTCTATTTCAGTGATCCAAGATCACATTGAGTCCATAGGAAAGCCAATACTATTAGAAGGGGATGAGGTGTTGCTTAATGGCTTGCTTGCTCAAAGTGCTTAGTGATATACTCCAAAGCCCTCAACCACTTTCTTATATCCACATATGTCCCATACCAAAAGTCAAACTCAGCCCCACCGATATGATCTATCCGATGCCACCGAGTTCATTTGACATAGCCACTGCCAGAAACCCCACTAACTTCGGTCTCACCGATAGGGATCTCGGTCTCACCGAGATGGGATTGCAAACTCTCTGTTTTCCTTCATAACATTTCGGTCTAACCGAGATGAGCGATCGGTCCCACCGAGTTCGCAATGCAAACTCTCTGTTTCCCCTTCGTAATGTTTCGGTCTCACCGAGATGAACGAATCGGTCCCACCGAGTTTGCCTGAGCAACTCTCTGGTTAGCTTATTACCAAAGTTTGGTCCCACCGAGTTTGTGTAATCGGTCTCACCGAGATTACGTTATGCCCTAACCCTAGAGAAATCGATCCCACCGAGTTGACATGTCCGTCCCACCGAAACGCCTAACGGTCACATTATGAACTAAATCGGTCGGACCGAGTTTTCTGATTCGGTCTCACCGAGTTTGGTAAATTGTGTGTAACGGTTAGATTTTGTGTGGAGGCTATATATACCCCTCCACCCTTTCTTCATTCGTGGAGAAAGCCATCAGAATATGCCTACACTTCTAGCATTCATTTTCTGTGAGAGAACCACCTACTCATGTGTTGAGGTCAAGATATTCCATTCCAACCACATAAATCTTGATCTCTAGCCTTCCCCAAGTTGCTTTCCACTCAAAACATCTTTCCACCAAATCCAATCCTATGAGAGAGAGTTGAGTGTTGGGGAGACTATCATTTGAAGCACAAGAGCAAGGAGTTCATCATCAACACACCATCTATTACCTTTTGGAGAGTGGTGTCTCCTAGATTGGTTAGGTCTCACTTGGGAGCCTCCGTCAAGATTGTGGAGTTGAACCAAGGAGTTTGTACGGGCAAGGAGATCGCCTACTTCGTGAAGATCTACCCTAGTGAGGCAAGTCCTTCGTGGGCGATGGCCATGGTGGGATAGACAAGGTTGCTTCTTCGTGGACCCTTCATGGGTGGAGCCCTCCGTGGACTCGCGTAGCCATTACCCTTCATGGGTTTAAGTCTCCATCAACGTGGATGTACGATAGCACCACCTATCGGAACCACAGATGAAAAAACTCCGTGTCTACATTGCGTTTTCTCCCTCAAACTCCTCCCTTTACCTTCATGTGCCATGTTTTACATTCCGCTGCTATACTCTTAGAATTGCATGTGTTGGTTGATTGCTTGACTTGTGTAAAGTTGCTAAAATCTGCCAAGACTTAAAATTGGGAGAAGGCTAGATTTTTATTTGGTCAAGTAGTGTAATCACCCCCCCCCCTCTAGACATACTTTCGATCCTACACCAGCCTGCGACATGCGGTACTACCGACCAGACGAGCGGTACTACCGCAAGGCATTGCGGTACTACCGCAGACACCAGAAGAGGCCCTTTTGCATTGACGCTACGAGCGGTAGAACCACCGGAGCGGTACTACCATGCGCCCTTGCAGTACTACCGCAAGGCAGGTTTTGACTGGGCTGGGAAGGCACGGATGAATAAAATTACATCCATGACTACTTCCACTGAATTTAGATCGGTGCAAAAGTCCGACGCGGTACTACCGCATCCAGGGAGCGGTGCGACCACATAGGGTGAAGATGTAAAAAATTACATCCGCCCCTACTTCCGCGTTAGTAGCAGTGCTAGACCAGATGTTACGGTGCTACCGCACCCTAGGAGCGGTACTACAATGACGTGCGGTACTACCGCATCCTCGGGCGGTACTATCGTGAGCCTCTGCGGTACTACTGCTCCCTTGAGCAGTACTACCGCACGCCACAGCACACTACCACTTGGAGACGTTCATTTTGCAAAGACACGGATAACAGATCGGAGCTCCAAAGAGGCAAGGGAAAGGTGGTGCAAAGGAACAGACATGTACGTGATGATTCCACCCTAAACTTTCCAAAGCGGACCCTCTCTTAATAGTACGTCTTTTCTACGACCTAAATCCACCAAAAGGAAACGTAGAGAAACGCCGTCTTCGAGAGAACTTCGAGGGGCATGCAATCGTCTTGTGCATATACATGAGACCCCTGAAATGCTCAATGCACACGATTAGTCCACAAAAGCATTGTCATCAATCACCAAAACCACTTAGGGAGAAATATACCCTTATACTTGCTTTTTCCTTTATCAACGTAGGTGATATGCTTCAGATGAGATGGAGATAAAGCAGTGTCCATCAATAAGTTCCTTTCACCGGTCATATGATTTGTACATCCACTGTCGAGGACCCACTCAGTAGCTTTGGGTTGTTCATCCTGCAGATGAATTAGTACAACTTACGAACTCATATACTTCATCAGTGAAGAATATGACATCAATTTTCAACAGTAACAGATATAGAAATTATGAGGACGTGAGAAATGAGTAATTCATTTCTTCATGATTGGCTTGCGTCCATTCAAGCACATTCAGGTCTCCAGCAAATTCCTCAGATGATTAAGTTCGTCTGGAGACCTGACCCTGCATAAGAGATTAGTTCTTTTTCTTCAACACCCACATTTGAAGGGGTGGCAAAGAGTTCATCATTCTGCGAGCTCCATAAGAAAAATATGGCATTGAAGCCATTGCACTTCGTTTCACAGAAGAGGGGTTAGGATAAGAATATGAATAAGCGGAGAAAATCTTAGAGGACTTATGAACACAATGGTTCGAAGAATAATGCACATATTCATAGCCTTTAGACTTTCCTTGCGAAACAGAAGTGTTAGCACGATGGAGTTCATATGAGGAATTGGATCCACATGAGGAATTTGCTCCAGATGAAGAATTCGGTCCATAAGAGGACTTGGATCCATATGAATATTTTGATCCATATGAAGAATTTGATCTGGGTTCCTATTCTTCATAGCTGGTATCATGATGACATTCGCCTGAAGATTTTCAAGGCACCTTTTGGGAACCCTTATTTTGTTCATAGGGGGGACCATTCCTACAGTTAGTTCCAACATATCGAGCAAATACTTCACCATTTTGATTCTTGAAGGGTTTACAGTTGGAGTCAAATGACTCATCAGAGGAAAATGAAGAATCACAAGTGAAGCCAGATAAAGTGCATGGATCTACAGGAGGTCCTGCCGCAGCAACCCATGAGGTTTTGGGATACTGCTCAGGTTTCCAGTAGGTCCCATCAGCATTGAGTTTCCTCTCAAAGGCAATACCCTCTTTCCTAAGGTTCCTGTTCAAGATCTGCTTTTTGAGCACATCATAAAGAGTCTGATGCCCTTTGAGGCTTTTGTATATGCCCGTCACATACAATTCCTTCAACCCTGCATTATTGTCAGTGATACTTCTGGTATCCTCAGATGAGGAATTTGTGACCACAAAGACAGTTGAAGAATTCGCAGCAATAGAAGCATTTGAACATTCAGGTGAAGAAATAGCGGATTCACGCTCAATGCATTTCAGACATGGTGGAACAAATTCTTCCTGAGCAGAATTGATCTGTTTTTTTACTATGAACAGTAGGGTAAAAACCCCACTGCAGTTTTTATAATAATTAAACAAAGTATCCAAGTACAGAACAAAAAGAACTAAACTAAGCTAAAAGAGCAAAAAGAACAAGAAGAAGAGAGAAAGAAGGAAAAGAATATGTACATCAAAGAGGCTTGAAATGAGCCCCTAAGAAGGGAAACTAAGACTAAAGAAAAAAGAGTGAAAGGAGGAAGTTCAAGAGGACAACACATTGTCCAGCCAGGAATGGAATGCATCTTCATATTTCTTCTTGATCCTGTGGGAGAGTAGTTTCATCACTTTGAAGTAAATGTGTTTCCAGCCCTAAAAGGAGGGCTGTATGTTCTCAAAAATCTAGTTGTTTCTAGTAATCCAAATGGCCCATGATCCCAAGATGATAATTTCCATGAGGAAAGGAACCCTTAATTTATCTCTCAGATCTTGGAAAGCCTCAAGGACAGACAAGTTTTGAGATCTCTATGGACATATGAAATCGCAGCATCTCACGGAAAATTGGCAATCCCAAAACAGATGATGTAAGGTTTCTTCTTGTTGACAGTTCAAAACTGCACAGTTGTACTCCTCTAGAGTGAATGTTTTTCTTCTCAGAACGTTTCTTGTATTTAGCCTATCATGTAAAAGCATCCAGAAAAACATTTTATGCTTAGGTTGACATGAGGATTTCCGAATCCATGCAAAATGAGGTGGAACCTGTTTGACACCTATGAGCACCTTATATGCTTTTGAGGAAGTGAAGACACGGCTGTCCCAAATATAACTCCAAGTATCCGTATTGTCTTGATATTCTGATTGCCTTAAGGCATGACATTTGTCCTCTAGCTGAAGAAATTGTTGATGTGCTTGAATTGAAAGGGGCAAATGAAAGAGATCTTCAAGATATTTTGTGTGAACAACTTGCTGCACTGTCATAGAGGTATTGTGCACAAATGAGAACAAGTGTGGAAATTCCTGCTGTAAAATTGTATTACTCCACAAATCAGTCCAGAACAGGGCACTTCTTCCATCCCCCAAGTTACATCTGGCCATAGCTTTGTATTGTTCCTTTAATTGGAAAATAGATTTCCACCAGAAAGACCCTACCAATTCTTCTCCTGGAAGTTTATTGTCCTGGTAGTAAGACTGTGGTCCAAGCAACAGAAGATGATCTATGGTCCTCCTTGTCAGAACCTCTGCAAAGACAGTGTCTCAAGTATTTGATCACTTGGTGCTTGATAGTCACAGGAACATCTAGACAAGCCATGAAAAATATTGGTAAGGATGCCAGAACTGATTTTTTGACCAGCAGTAGTCTTCTAGCACTTGTCATAAATGTGGCCAAACCAGCAAGCCTTTTTGCTATTCTCTACACCATTGGCAAACATTGCTCCACACTGGGTTTAGTTAATCCTGAAGGAAGCCCCAGATAAGTAAATGGAAATTCTTCTCTTTGGCAATTTAAAGTGTAAGTAAAGATCTCCACTCTTTCCTCATGAATGTTAATAGGAACCATTATAGATTTCTGATAATTGACCTTGAGCCCTCTGGCAGTAGCAAATGTGTTTAAAAGAGCTTTAAGACAAAAAAGTTCTCTGGCATCAGCTTTCATAATTAACAGTGTATCATCTGCATACTGGACTATTGGAAAATCAGGGCAGGAGTTTATTTGAACAGGGGCAGTGATAAGACCTAGATCTCTTGCTCTGTTTAGGATGGACTGAAGTAAATCAGCAGCTAGCACAAATAGAAGTGGATAAAGGGGGTCTCCCTGCCTGACCCCCCCTTTTGTAGTAAAATCTCTTGCCTGGAACTCCATTTAACATCACAGCAGAAGAAGCAGAGTTGACAGGATTTGAATCCAAGATATCCATCTTTCACCAAAACCTTTTTCTCTCAAAATGTCAATTATTGCTTGATGTTCAATAGTGTCAAATGCTTCTTCAAAATCTAATTTTAAGACCAGTAGCTCCTTCCTTGATTTGTAACATTGGTGCAAATACTCATAGGACCACCCCAAGCAATCTTGAATCACCCTGTCTTTTAAAAAACCATACTGGTCGATGTGAATCAGTTGCAGAATAACTTTTTGCAGCCTATTTGCCAACAGTTTAGTAATAAGCTTGAAAACACCATTTAGCAGGGAGATAGGCCTGAAATCATTATGAGTCATGGGTACCTATTTCTTTGGAACCAGAGTGATGTAAGAGGTATTAATACTTTCTAGTGAAATGTTGCCAGCATGAAAAGCATGAATAAGATTCTTAACATCCTGACCAATAATGTACCAACAAGATTTAATGAATTCATTGTTGAAGACATCTGGGCCAAGTAATTTATCATGTGGCAGCTCTTTCATAATCTGCTTGATCTCCTCATCTGAGAATGGCTTTTCTAAGTCTTGGAAAATCTCAGGATTGTTGTCTTGGCCGAGTAAACTTTCCAGATCAAAATGCATGGTGTGCCCCTCTGATTGTCCTAGTCTCTTGTTGAAAGCTTCCCAAAGAATGCCAGCTTTACTTGCATGATCTGAAATCTCCACATTATCCTCATTTCTTAGCATGGCAATTTTATTAAGTCTAAAGTTGATAGAAGCTTTTGTCTGAAAGAATTTTGTGTTTTCATCCCCAAACTTAACCCCTTTTATCTTTCCTCTCTGTTTCCAATAAAACTTTTGATTATTGAGAATGGTCAGCAAGTGTTCCTTCAACAGTTTTCTACAATTCCATTAAAATTCTCCTGGCCTTTTCTAGAACTAGACCAAAAGTTTCCTACCACCCAGAGCCACTTCTAGAACTAGTGGAACTAATCATGGAGCACCATCTTAATTGTTGTCACTCATGGCCTTGGAAACCTTGCCCAGCTCCTCATGCTCCTTCTCCTTGTTCTTTGGCCTCTTTGCCAACTTCTCCTGGAGATCCTCCTCAGCAACCTTGCAAAAAGATTTTGTGAGGTTTTTAACAATCTTATTCTTGATGATTGGAGGAACAGCATTGCATGGTAAACATTCCTTGCCAGCACAAGGATTTCTTTTAAAACCTTTATTTTCCTCTCTAATTCTGTCACTCCTTCTTACTTGGGTTTCCACTAGGGGAACCTTTCCTCTTCTCTTCCTAGATATGGCCTCTCCAGCAGGCAGCAGAATGATGTTACTTGGAGAAATCCTCTTTAGAGGGCTGCTAGCTTCAGAAGTGCAGTGAGTTGCAGGGCTGGCCCCCTCATTCTGTTTATCCTGACTAGCAGCAATAATTTGTTGACACACAGGAGCCTGGTTGACAGCACAAACATCAGGGATTATGAAGTCATAGTATCTTCCTCTTTGCAATTGTTAGTCAAGATTTCCATAGTGATGATTTTAACAGTTTTATAGTCCAACCAAATATATCAGGTGTAAGAAGCAGGTTCAGAATGAAATTGAACCAACTTACATGGATTTCTGCAGAGTATGAATTCGGAACCTCCTAACTAGAGGGAGCAAAGTGCTTGACCCATAGCTCTAAGCCTTCTTCAGAAATTAAATGCTTCCCATCAATAATTGAAAAAGCATGTGCCTGTGCTATATTGAAATATTCAGAGAATGTATGTGAGTTGCCCTCCTGAATGTTACCTTTAGAAGTACCATGTTTCATAAAAGTGGCATCTTGAGAGGAGCCCAAGTCCACCACAGACTCATTGACTTGCTCCAAATTTATGATTTTCTCCTTATCTACAATTTCTGACATAGTGTTGACCTTAATCTCATTTCCCAACTAAGGAACTGTTGGGCAAGCTAAAGGAAGTTGTACACCATTTTGAACAACAATAGTTTGAACAGTCTGGGACATAGGTTCAGGCAAATCCAGTTGGGCTTGGACTGACTCCACGTCTTCATGCAGTGCAGCAGCAGGTGGCTCATGTTGTCCTACAACTGAAGGAACCAAAGGGGCCAAAGCAAGAACTGGTTCCACATTTTGTTTAGTATCATTCATAACTAAATCAGCCTGGGCATGAATGGCAACAAGTAGATCCTCCTCCTGTTCAGGTGGGTAAGCTTGAAGAAAGTTTAGTAACCCAATACCCATAGGAGCAGCAGGCTGACCAATGATAACCCACAAGTATAGGGGATCGCAACAGTTTTCAAGGGTAGAGTATTCAACCCAAATTTATTGATTCGACACAAGGGGAGCCAAAGAATATTCTCAAGTATTAGCAGTTGAGTTGTCAATTCAACCACACCTGGATAAATTAGTATCTGCAGCAAAGAGTTTAGTAGCAAAGTAGTATGGAAGAAACGGTAACAGTGATAAAAGTAACAGTAGCAGTTTTATAGTAATTGCAACAGTAGCAACGGTAAAGTAAATAAGCATAGCACAATATGTGAAAAGCTCGTAGGCATTGGATCAGTGATGGATAATTATGTCGGATGCGGTTCATCATGTAACAGTTATAACATAGGGTGACACAGAACTAGCTCCAATTCATCAATGTAATGTAGGCATGTATTCCAAATATAGTCATACGTGCTTATGGAAAACAACTTGCATGACATCTTTTGTCCTACCCTCCCGTGGCAGCGGGGTCCTAATGGAAACTAAGGGATATTAAGGCCTCCTTTTAATAGAGTACCGGACCAAAGCATTAACACATAGTGAATACATGAACTCCTCAAACTACGGTCATCACCGAGAAGTACCCCGATTATTGTCACTTCGGGGTTCTTGGATCATAACACATAATAGGTGACTATAGACTTGCAAGATAGGATCAAGAACTCGCATATATTCATGAAAACATAATAGGTTCAGATCTGAAATCATGGCACTCGGGCCCTGGTGACAAGCATTAAGCATAGCAAAGTCATAGCAACATCAATCTCAGAACATAGTGGATACTAGGGATCAAGCCCTAACAAAACTAATTTGATTACATGGTAAATCTCATCCAACCCATCACAGTCTAGCAAGCCTATGATGGAATTACTCACGCACGGTGGTGAGAATCATGAAATTGGTGATGGAGGATGGTTGATGATGATGACAGCGATGAATCCCCCTCTCCGGAGCACCGAACGGACTCCAGATCAGCCCTCCCGAGAGAGATTAGGGCTTGGCGGCGGCTCCGTATTGTAAAATGCAATGAAACTTTCTCTCTAATTTTTTTTCTCCGCGAAAGCCAATATATGGAGTTGGATTTGAGGTCGATGGACGGCCAGGGGGCCCACGAGGCAGGGGGCGTGTCCCCCACCCTCGTGGACAGGGTGTGGGCCCCCTGACACTGATTCTTTTGCTAGTATTTTTTATTTATTCTAAAAAGTTGCACCGTGGATTTTCAGGTCATTCCGAGAACTTTTATTTCTGCACAAAAATAACACCATGGCAGTTCTGCTGAAAACAACGTCAGTCCGGGTTAGTTCCATTCAAATCATGCAAGTTAGAGTCCAAAACAAGGGCAAAAGTGTTTGGAAAAGTAGATACGACGGAGACGTATCAACTCCCCCAAGCTTAAACATTTGCTTGTCCTCAAGCAATTCAGTTGACAAACTGAAAGTGATAAAGAAAAACTTTTACCAACTCTGCTTGCTCTTGTTGTTGTAAATATGTAAAGCCAGCATTCAAGTTTTCAGCAAAGATTATGAACTAACAATATTCACAATAACACTTAGGTCTCATGTTTACTCATATCAATGGCATAATCAACTAGCGAGCAATAATAATAAATCTCGGATGACAACACTTTCTCAAAACAATCATAATATGATATAACAAGATGGTATCTCGCTAGCCCTTTCTGAGACCGCAAAACATAAATGCAGAGCACCTTTAAAGATCAAGGACTGACTAAACATTGTAATTCATGGTAAAAGAGATCCAATCATAGCCATACCCAATATAAACTAATAGTAATGCATGCAAATGACATCGGTGCTCTCCAGCGGGTGCTTTTTAATAAGAGGGTGATGACTCAACATATAAGTAAATACATAGGCCCTTCACAGAGGGAAGCGGGGATTTGTATAGGTGCCAGAGCTCGATTTTGAAATAGAGATGAATAACATTTTGAGCGGTATACTTTCACTATCAACATAACAACTATGAGATCTCGATATCTTCCAGGATACACACATTATAGGCGGTTCCCATACAGAGTGGTAAAGTTTATACTCCCCCACCACCAACAAGCATCAATCCATGGCTTGCCCGAAACAACGGGTGCCTCCAACTAACAACAATCATGGGGGAGTTTTGTTTAATTATTTTGATTTGATTTGAGCATGGGATTGTGCATCCCGGTTACCAGCCATTTTCTCGTGAATGAGGAGCGGAGTCCACTCCCCTTGAGAATAACCCACCTAGCATGGAAGATACAGACATCCCTAGTTCATACATGAGCTGCTCGAGCATACAAAACAGAATTTCATTTGAAGGTTTGGAGTTTGGCACATACAAATTTACTTGGAACGGTAGGTAGATACCGCATATAGGAAGGTATGGTGGACTCATATAGAATAACTTTGGGGTTTATGGAGTTTGGATGCACAAGCAGTATTCCCGCTTAGTACAAGTGAAGGCTAGCAAGAGATTGGGAAGCGACCAACTGAGAGAACGACAATAGTCATGAACATGCATTAAAATTAATCAACACCAAGTGCAAGCATGAGTAGGATATAATCCACCATGAACATAAATATCATGATGGCTATGTTGATTTTGTTTCAACTACATGCGTGAACATGTGCCAAGTCAAGTCACTCGAATCATTCAAAGGAGGATACCACCCTATCATACCACATCACAACCATTTTAGTAGCATGTTCGCACGCAAGGTAAACCATTATAAGCTCTTAGCTAAGTAAGCATGGCATAAGCAACTATAATCTCTAATTGTCATTGCAAAGATGTTTATTCATAATAGGCTGAATCAGGAACGATGAAATAATCATATTTATAAAAACAAGAGAGGTCAAGTTCATACCAGCTTCTCTCATCTCAATCAGTCCATCATATGTTGTCATTATTGCCTTTCACTTGCACGACTGAACGGTGTGGATAATAATAATAGTGCACGTGCATTGGACTAAGCTGGAATCTGCAAGCATTCAATTCAAGGGAGAAGAAAAGGTAATATGGGCTCTTGGTTAAATCAACAATCATGCATATTGGAGCCACTAAACATTTTCATTATGGTCTTCTCCTATCGACCCCCAAAGGAAAGAAAAGAAATAAAACTATTTACACGGGAAAGCTCCAAACAAGCAAAAGAAGAACGAGAAATCTTTTTGGGTTTTGTTTTAATTACTACTACAAGCATGGAAAGTAAACTAACTAATTTTTTTTGTTTTTCTTAAGGTTTATCAACCACACAAGAAGAAAGCTAGCAAAAGAATTTAAACTAGCATGGATAGTACAATGAAAAAGTATGAGCACTGACAACTAGAATGAGTGTGTGAACATGAAGAGAGCAAAATAATGTATAGCAAGAAAATGGATGCTCCCTATGGTAGCTTGTGCTATTTCTCTAGATTCTCCCACAGTGATACTAGCAAGAAAGTCTTTATATTCAGATTTACGGGGTTCATTAACATTGCCCCACTGCGGGAGTTTACAAGCAGTAGTGAAATCTTCTAGGTCCATGGTATATGATTTATCATAAATATCAAACAGAACACTTGGAGAATTACGCGAAGATGTAAATTCAAACCTTCTCACGAATGAATCAGTTAAATAGTAGTACTGAGGACACTTATCTTGCGTGAAGTCCTCAAGATCGGCATTACGCACATATGCATCAAATTTATCCTTCATGCCTGCTTTAACCATAAACTCCTCTGACGGCCATTCACAAGGCCGCACGTCAGCTTCCCTTGGTGGTTCATCGTCCTGTTCACGCATTGAGAGCTTGGGTTCTTTCTTTCTTGAAGAACCACCTTGGTACATTTTCCTAGGCATATTTCTTCCTCTGAAAAATTTCAGAAATTTTTAGTAACTCAAAATAAAAGTGAACCAAACTCAATAAAATTGATAGCAACTACTCCCACAAGTGCCTAGAGCCTATATCATGCATTAGAATTACTTGGGACCATATAAATTTGACATGCAAGCTCAAGAACAGGGTCACCTAGGCAGCAAAATTTTGCAATGAATAAAGCACTAGAACAAAAACTAATTGGACCACTGGAGGAGTCACATACCAAGGAACAATCCCCCAAAGCAGTTTTGTGAATGGAGCTTTGAGCAAGGAGATCGAAAATCGCAGCAAAATGAGCTAGAACTCGTGCTTGAGCTGGATGGTGATTTTTTTGGGAGGAAGACAAAGTGTGTGGGTGCAGGAATAAGTGAAGAGGGGTCACCGTGGGCCCACGAGGCGGGGGGCGCGCCCTATAGGGGTGGGCGCGCCTTGGACCCTCGTGGCCAGGTGCCAGCTCCCCCTGTTGTGTTCTCAGTGCCAGATATTCTCAAATATTCCAGAAAAAATCATATTAAATTGGCAGGGCATTTGGAGAACTTTTATTTTCGGGGTATTTTTTATTGCATGATAATTCAGAAAACAGACAGAGAATATTATTTTTGCTTTATTTATCCTAAATAACAGAAAGTAAAAAGAGGGTACAAAAGGTTGTGCCTTCTAATTTCATCCATCTCATGCTCATCAAAAGGAATCCACTAACAAGGTTGATCAAGTCTTGTTAACAAACTCATTCCAAATAACATGGAACCGGAGAAATTTTGAATAACACTAGGTTACCTCAACGGGGATATGCACATCCCCAATAATAAGAATATCATATTTCTCCTTGACAGTAGGAAGAGGAAATTCAAAACCTCCAATAATGATAGTTGGAATTTTTCCAATAGAATTGATGCTATGAACTTGAGGTTGTTTCCTCAGAAAGTGTAGCGTATGCTCATTACCATTAACATGAAAAGTGACATTGCCTTTGTTGCAATCAATAACAGCCCCTGCAGTATTCAAAAAGGGTCTACCAACGATAGTCGACATACTATCGTCCTCGGGAATATCAAGAATAACAAAGTCCGTTAAGATAGTAACGTTTGCAACCACAATAGGCACATCCTCACAAATACCGACAGGTATAGCAGTTGATTTATCAGCCATTTGCAAAGATATTTCAGTAGGTGTCAACTTATTCAATTTAAGTCTACGATATAAAGAGAGAGGCATAACACTAACACCGGCTCCGAGATCACATAAAGCAGTTTTAACATAGTTTCTTTTAATGGAGCATGGTGTAGTTGGTACCCCTGGATCTCCAAGTTTCTTTGGTATTCCAACCTTAAAAGTATAATTAGCAAGCATGGTGGAAATCTCAGCTTCCGGTATCTTTCTTTTATTTGTAATAATATCTTTCATGTACTTAGCATAAGGGTTTACTTTAAGCATATCAATTAAGCACATACGTAAGAAGATAGGTCTAATCATTTCAGCAAAGCGCTCAAAATCCTCATCATCCTTTTTCTTGGATGGCTTAGGAGGAAAAGGCATGGGTTTCTGAACCCATGGTTCTCTTTCTTTATCGTGCTTCCTAGCAACAAAGTCTCTCTTATCATAACGTCGATTCTTTGATTGTGGGTTATCAAGATCAACAGCAGGTTCAATCTCTACATCATTATTATTGCTAGGTTGAGCATCAACATGAACATTATCATTAACATTATCACTAGGTTCATGTTCATCTCCAGATTGTGTTTCAGCATCAGAAATAGAAATATGATTGGGATTCTCTGGTGTGTCTACAACAGGTTCACTCGAAGCATGCAAAGTCCTATCATTTTTATTTTTCTTTCTTTTAGAAGAACTAGGTGCATCTAAATTATTTCTCTGAGAATCTTGCTCAATTCTCTTAGGGTGGCCTTCAGGATACAAAGGTTCCTGAGTCATTTTACCCGTTCTAGTAGCCACTCTAACAGCAAAATCATGTTTATTATTTAATTCATCGAGTAAATCACTTTGAGCTTTAAGTACTTGTTCTGCTTGAGTGGCAACCATAGAAGCATATTTACTAATGAGTTTAAGTTCACCTTTAACTCTAACCATATAATCACTCAAGCGTCCAATCATGTAAGCATTACTCTTTAATTCTCTACCAACATAAGCATTGAAATTTTCTTGTCTAGCCATAAAATCATCAAATTCATCCAAGCATTGGCTAGCAAGCTTGGTAGACGGGATTTCAACTTTATCATGTCTATAGAGAGAATTTACCTTTACTACCTGTGTCGGGTTATCAAGACCATGTTTTTCTTCAATAGGTGGTATATTAAGACCATGTATTTCTTCAACAGGAGGTAAATTCTTAACATCTTCAGCTTTAATACCTTTTTCTTTCATAGATTTCTTTGCCTCTTGCATATCTTCAGGACTGAGAAATAGAACACCTCTCTTCTTCAGAGTTGGCTTAATTGGCTCAAGAGTTGGGTCAGGAATTGGCTCAAGAAGAGTCCAATTATTTTCATTAGTCAACATATTATTCAATAGTAATTCAGCTTGATTGACTATTCTTTCCCTGAAAACACAACTAGCACAACTATCCAAGTGGTCCTTGGAAGCATCAGTTAGTCCAGTATAAAAGATATCAAGTATTTAATTTTTCTTAAGAGGATGATCAGGCAAAGCATTAAGTAATCGGAGAAGCCTCCCCAAGCTTGTGGGAGACTTTCTTCTTCAATTTGCACAAAATTATATATTTCCTTCAAGGCAGCTTGTTTCTTATGAGCAGGGAAATATTTAGCAGAGAAGTAATAAATCATATCCTGGGGACTACGCACACAACCAGATCAAGAGAATTAAACCAAGTTTTAGCATCACCCTTTAATGAGAATGGAAATATCTTAAGTATATAATAGTAGCGAGATTTCTCATCATTAGTGAACAGGGTGGCTATATCATTTAACTTAGTAAGATGTGCCACAACAGTTTCAAATTCATAGCCATAAAAAGGATCAGATTCAACCAAAGTAATTATCTCAGGATCGACAAAGGATTCATAGTCCTTATCAGTAACAAAGATAGGTGAAGTAGCAAAAGCAGGGTCATATTTCATTCTAGCATTTAGAGTTTTCTATTTTAGCTTAGCTAATAACTTCTTAAGATCAGATGTATCATTGCAAGCAAGAATATCTCTAGTAGTTTCTTCATCCATAACATTACCCTCTGGAACAACAGGCAATTCATACTTAGGGGGAGAACCTTCATCATCACTATCTTCAATAATTTCATTTTCAATCATTTCATTCTATCTAACCCTAGCAAGTTGTTCATCAAGAAATTCACCTAATGGCACAGTAGTTTCATCATAAGTATCATGCATAGTAGAAGTGGCATCATCAATAACATGCGACATATCAGAATTAATAGCAGAAGCAGGTTTAGGTATCGCAAGCTTACTCATAATAGAAGGAGAATCTAGTGCAGAGCTAGATGGCAGTTCCTTACCTCCCCTCGTAGTTGAGGGATAAATCTTAGTTCTTTCGTCTTTCAAGTTCCTCATGGTGACCAGCAGATATAAATCCCAACTGACTCAAAGAATAGAGCTATGCTCCCCGGCAATGGCGCCAGAAAATAGTCTTGATAACCCACAAGTATAGGGGATCGCAACAATTTTCGAGGGTAGAGTATTCAACCCAAATTTATTGATTCAACACAAGGGGAGCCAAAGAATATTCTCAAGTATTAGCAGTTGAGTTGTCAATTCAACCACACCTGGATAACTTAGTATCTGCAGCAAAGTATTTAGTAGCAAAGTAGTGTGCAAGTAACTGTAACAATGATAAAAGTAACAGTAGCAGTTTTGTAGTAATTGTAACAGTAGCAACGATAAAGTAAATAAGCAAAACACAATATGAGAAAAGCTCATAGTCATTGGATCAGTGATGGATAACTATGTCGGATGCGGTTAATCATGTAACAGTTATAACATAGGGTGACACAGAACTAGCTCCAGTTCATCAATGTAATGTAGGCATGTATTCCGAATATAGTCATACGTGCTTATGGAAAAGAACTTGCATGACATCTTTTATCCTACCCTCCCGTGGCAGCGGGGTCCTAATGGAAACTAAGGGATACTAACGCTCCTTTTAATAGAGTACCGGACCAAAGCATTAACACATAGTGAATACATGAACTCCTCAAACTACGGTCATCACCGAAAAGTATCCCGATTATTGTCACTTCGGGGTTGTCGGATCATAACACATAATAGGTGACTATAGAATTGCAAGATAGGATCAAGAACTCACATATATTCATGAAAACATAATAGGTTCAGATCTGAAATCATGGCACTCGGGCCCTAGTGACAAGCATTAAGCATAGCAAAGTCATAGCAACATAATCTCAGAACATAGTGGATACTAGGGATCAAACACTAACAAAACTAACTTGATTACATGGTAAATCTCATCCAACCCATCACCGTCCAGCAAGCCTACGATGGAATTACTCACGCACGGCGGTGAGCATCATGAAATTGGTGATGGAGGATGGTTGATGATGACGACGGCGACGAATCCCCCTCTCCGGAGCCCCGAACGAACTCCAGATCAGCCATCCCGAGAGAGGTCAGGGCTTGGCGGTGGCTCCGTATCGTAAAACGTGATGAAACTTTCTCTCTGATCTTTTTCTCCACGAAAGCCAATATATGGAGTTGGAGTTGAGGTCGGTGGACGTCCAGGGGGCCCATGAGGCAGGGGGCATGCCCCCCACCCTCGTGGACAGGGTGTGGGCCCCCTGATGCTGATTCTTTTGCCAATATTTTTTATTTATTCTGAAAAGTTGCTCCGTGGATTTTCAGGTCATTTCAAGAACTTTTATTTCTGCACAAAAATAACACCACGGCAGTTCTGCTGAAAACAACGTCAGTCCGGGTTAGTTCCATTCAAATCATGCAAGTTAGAGTCCAAAACAAGGGCAAAAGTGTTTGGAAAAGTGGATACGATGGAGACGTATCAACCAACAGCAACCTGGTTAACCTCTTCATTTTGGTTATTTCCTCCCACCACATTGTGTGACAGAATCCCATCTGACAGATAAACAATAGTAGTAATGCTGCTGTGAGGGACAACCTCATTTTCATCCACTAGAACTTCTTCCTGCCACACATTGGGTGGCATTTGTGGAGGCTGAGGAAAAGCCCAGTGTCCCTGCTCCTCCCAGTCATCCCATTCTTCCTCATTATCTTGTATATTGTTGATTTGTGCATGATCTTCATAACTCACTTTTAACTTCTCAAGATCTTGCTTTCTCTAAAGAAATTCATAAGAAAGCTTCTCATGATCAGATAAGAGAGTGTTATGATGACTTTGAAGGTTGTCAAACTTAGACTGAAGTATCTAAAGATTATCAGTCAAAGTCTTAGTTCGATTCAATTCCTCACCCAACAGGTCATCGCTTTTGTCTAGCAGATTTTGAATCTTTTCCAGAGCCTTTTGTTATTTAACAGCAATTTTAGCCAGTTTGGAATAGCTAGGTTTGAGATTGTCATCAGATTCATCCTCACTAGATTCAGAAAGGTAGCATTCAGTTACCTTGGCACCTTTTGCCATAAGGCATGGTGCAGAGGATGATGATTCTGGAGCGAAAGTCATCTCCTTGAGTGATTCCTTGAAATCCTCAAACCAAGGATCATGATGCGTTCGATGACCTTCATAGACCACAGAGAGTCGGTCCCAGATAAACTTTGCATGGTTGAGATGCATGATGCTCCTGAACTGATTTTGGGATAAGCAGGAACAGATGATATCCTTCGCAGTGAGGTTAAGCAGAGTGTACTTGCGAATATCATCAGCTTCTGCCATCTTGCATAAGTCAGTGAGGCCAATCTCTGTGACGGTCCACAGCTCGTTGTTCATTGCCATGAGGCGCTTCCTCATCATGGCCTTCCACTTGGGATAAT
Source organism: Aegilops speltoides (assembly GCA_021437245.1). Lineage (NCBI taxonomy): Eukaryota > Viridiplantae > Streptophyta > Magnoliopsida > Poales > Poaceae > Aegilops > Aegilops speltoides. The sequence goes on from CM038145.1 coordinate 486,873,785, forward strand.
CATGACCGTCAAAGATAGGGCACGTCACTTTCTTCATTCCTGCAGTCGACATAACTAAAACTCCAGGTGGTTAAACCAAAATCACACAGAACAAGGGAGTACCTTGCTCTGATACCAATTGAAAGTGCGTTATATCGACTAGAGGGGGGTGAATAGGCGATTTTTACAAATTCGTCACTTAGGAATTTCTAGGTGAAGAAATTCCTAAGCAACGACACACTAGCAGCGGAATAAGTACTCATGTACAAACATAAGAGAGCAACAGCATAGTCATCATGATGAAATGAAAACAAGCACAGAGTACAGATGGCGTGATAACAGGATAAGCAGGCTGAAGACTATGTGACTGAAGAAATTGGATTGAGGAAATAGAGAAAGTCTTCAGTCAAAGTCTTCAAACGGTAATGATCAGGTTCATCAACACATGTATGAGGAAATGAAAGGGTTGAGGAAATAGAACCAGTTGGCTTGGTGAAGACAATGATTTGGTAGACCAGTACCAACTGATGTGACAGTTGTACGTCTGGTTGGAGTGGCTGATTTAAACTCGAGGAGACACAGTCCTAACCATAATCTCCTTGAGCTAAAGTCACACAGACCTCGCCCAACACTCGTGGTAAGTCTTCACATGTGACTTCCAAACCTTCACAGACTTGGTCACTCGGAGATCAACAATTCCTCTTGTATGCTCAGACTATGACGCCGAACCGTCTGGAGGATACACGGTCCTCAAAGGTAACAAGTTTCGGTTCCACACAGGAACAATCTCTTCAGTGATGCTCAATCACTTTGGGTTTGTAGGTGTTTGGGTTTGGGTTTTGGGTTTTCTTCACTTGATGATTTTCGCTCAAAGTCCTCGGAGGATGGGATGCTCTCAATGACAAGTGTCAGTTTCTCACGGAGAAGCCAACCAGCTAGTGGTTGTAGGGGGCGGCTATTTATAGCCTAGGGAGCAGCCCGACATGATAAGACATAAATGCCCTTCAATGATATGACCGTTAGGTGGGAAGATATTTTTGGACAGTTGGTGCGTAGCACAGCAACGGTCGGATATTTGAGGTTCGAATTCCTCAGGGCTATCATGTTCCTCACTGTGTAGGCAATCCGCACTGGCCAATCCCTAACTCCTCAGTCAGAACAAATTCCTCACAGACCAGAAGATCTTCGTCTCTATCACTGAAGAAATTGACTGAACTGAAATGAGATTTCCAATGGCTTCACTCGAAAGGATTGTGTTGGGGGTTGGGTGCGACATATGCCAACGGATGGCTTATCATGGTGGGGGCGAGTAGAACGTCGCCGGTGCCTGGAAACGGGATGAGGCGAAGACATGCACGCCGACGGATCTTACCCAGCTTCAGGGCTCTCCGAGGAGATAACACCCCTACTGCTGCTCTGCAGGGTCTCCGCATGATCACTAAGGCAAAGTGGCTACAATGGTGCTCTGAGTCATGTCGGGAGGCGAGGAGAGGGCAAGGCTAGCTCTCTCCTTCCTATGCTATCTGGTCTATCTCTATCAAGGTCTGAACCCTTTGCATGGGTGCCTCGGGGGGGTTTATATAGGCCTACCCCCCGGGGGTACAATGGTAATCCGGCTGGGCGTGGGTCCCAGCCGTTTGTCTCTCAGACTGCCGTCCTTCCCGCCGGCTTCTGAGGCCCGCCGACTGGTGGGTCCCGCGGACAGGCTCGATACTATAGCGGCACTCCTTATGACGCAGGCTTGGTCATTTGGTCGTGGCAACAGTGCTGCCGTCTATCGGGTGATCACTGTCGCCATTCCCCATCCTATCTGGTTAATGGCTCGTGGGCCCCTGGGAGGAGTCGGCCGACTCTAGGGAGGCCGACTCCCACAGATCCATCTTCAGGGCGTTCAGCCGCCGCCGGTTGTCCACATCGACAGCGGCCCCGCTGGTCTTCGGCCGTCTGCCGGAGTCGTGGGCAGCGATCGTCGCAAGATCGTGGTCGAGGTCAGGCAGGCATGGCAGCAGCGCCACGGAGATCTTCCAGCGATACGGCTCACTGTAGCCATGCTGCTCCTTCATAGGCAGGGGGGAACGGCCACGCCACGACCGTACCCCGCATCGTACTTCACAATGAGGGAGGAGTCATGGGCCGACTCTCCATAGTCGGCCTCTCTGGAGGTCGCCAGTCTTGGAGTCGGCTTATCTCGAAGTCGTCGTCTGGGACTCGGCTTATCTTGGAGTCGGCTCCTGAGACTCGGCTTGTCTTGGAGTCGGCTCCTGGGACTCGGCCTGAGGGGCGCGGCCTGCCCCAATGTCTTGAAAGATTACGGGACTCGGGTCAGCCTACCCGTGGCCCATTACTCCGACAGTAGTCCCCGAAGCTGGTGAAGCCCCGTGGACGCGTTGTGGGACTTCAACAGTTTCAACCTCCCTGGAGTGGACTCTGGAACTCGGCTGCCGTCTTCTCCTGACCCGACTGTCGAGGGTCTGATTTTTTCTAGTGAGAAGCCGCAGCTCGAAAGTCGCGGTGGGAAACCAGGTGGCGTGCCAGATACGCTTCCCTGCTGCCATTGAGGCGGTCCTATCGCGCGGCGCCACATGGAGAGGACAGTCTGCCTGCCCACGCGCGCGACGGGACGGGCCGTCAGGCGGGGCCCGCTACTACCGTGCCTCGGCATACGAACGGATCCGTTGCGGTCGTGGACGGTTGGTTTCCCCATGTTGTTACTGCACGCAGTAACTTCGTGGGGTAAATCGTGGAGCGGCGTGGGGCATCGTGCGCAGTTAATCCCATGCCCGCCCCCTCGGCTTCTCAGCCCACAGGGCTATAAGTAGGCGGGGGGCGGGGCAGCACTGCACGAGCACCCATCTCCCCCGCCTCGTCTTGCCTTCTCTCCCTCCTGCCCCCGCCGTTGAGCGAGAGCACTCCTCACCACAGCGATGAGCTCTTCCTCCGCCGCGGCCCCCGCCATGCGCTCCGGTGTGTGGGACGGCTCGGAGGTGGAAGCGGAACACATCGAGTTCCTCCGCCAGACACGCCGCCTCTCCCAGCGGACTCGTGGCGCGCCCGCGCCCGCCGCCGGGGAGACTCGACCGGCGCCGGAGGAGGGCGAGCGGGTCATCTTCCGCTCGCACCTCATGCGCGGCCTGGGGCTGCCGGCGAGCGGCTTCTTCCGCTCGTTCTTGGAGTTCCACAACCTTCAGCCGCACCACCTCACTCCGAATACGGTGGTGTTGCTCTCCGCCTTCGCCCCCCTGTGCGAAGGCTTCCTCGGCGTTCTCCCTACCCTCGAGCTGTGGGGAGAATTCTTCTCTTCTAAGCTTGGCATGCAAGTCGCCGGCATACCGGCTCAGTGCGGCACCTACATCGCAGTGCGGCGCTCGACAGCCGACAACCCTTTTCCTCCCATCTCGCTGATCAAGTCGGTGAAGATGTGGCAGTGCTCATACTTCTACGTGAAGAACCTCTCCTCCGACGGCGACTGGGTCAACATGCCGCCTTACAACGCCGCCCCCCTAACCAGAAGGCTCCCCAGCTGGTCTCACCGAGCCAAGTCGCTGACTCCCTCCGGAGCCGCTGCCGTAGAGCGACTCCGAGTCTTGCTGCAGTCGGAGGTTCTCGTCGGAGCCGACCTTCTGGCCGCCCTCGTGGCGCGCCGAGTTCTCCCGCTCCAAGGCCGGCCTCACCTGATCTGTCAGATGAGCGGCCTCCGAGACCCAAGTCGGATGAGCACCTAGGAGATGCCCCGCAAGGAGGTGGCGAACTTGGTAAACCATATCGCGCACTGCGAGTTCATAGAGGACTGGCAGTTCAGGAAGGAGACGTACTCGCGCAACAACCCCCCGCCAGTGGTAAGTCGCGTCCCCCTATTGTTTTGTCTTCTTTGCAGCCGACTCCGGCTTCTGACTCTTGTCGGTTTCTTCTGAGCTAGAACCCCCTCATGGAGCCTACAGCCGGCGCCACAAGACAGCCCCGCGAGTATGTTCCTGATCGCGCGGACAGCGACGTCGACGACCCCGACTTGGGGGCGGCGGCGATGGAAGCCGACGCCGAAGGCGGGGAGATGGAATGTAGGCGGCTTAAGCCCTCGGCCACCTTCGCTGACTGGCTCGACGACGACGCCGACGGGAAGTCGCGCGCCACCACCGAGGCGGCTCGTCGGGCGCCGGCGCCTCCGCCGGCTTGGCTGGCAAGGCGGCGCGAAGAGGCGTCACGCCGGGCCGAGTGCGCCCGGCGGCAAATTGAAGAAGCTCAAGGGGGCGGCCACCGCAACCAAACGGGAGGAGGCGGCCGTGAAGGCAAACCAATTCCGAAGGGAAGTGAGAAGGCCGCGCTAGTCTCTGTGTAAGTCTTTATGCTCTTTAATTTCCTTCGTTGAATCTCATCCGAGTCTTCCTTTATTCTTCCTCCGTTCTTCTTCAGAGCCCCTCTTTCCCTTGAGAGAGTCGCCGTCCCCTCCGTCAAGGGGTCGGCAGAGACGTCCGCCAATACTCGGCGGGCCGATCCCGCCGCCGACCTCTGGGAGGCGATGGAACGAAATGCGCGAGAGAAATGTGACGAGGAGGAGGCTGAACGCCTAGAGAAGGCGCAGGCCGACAAGGCGGCCGCCAACGCCCAGAAGAAGCTGGAGGATGCCGAAGCCGCCCTTGCGGCAAGACGGCGTGCCGAGGAGGCCGCGCGTCGCCGATCGGCGATGCTCGTCCCCCCGTTGTCGTCTGCGCTACCGCCTCCGGAGTTCACGGGGCAGATGGGAGAGGCCGGCACCGATAACCCCCTCGTGGAGAAGGAGAGCGGCAAAGCTTCTATGTCGGACACTCTCGTGCCGCCACCGCCGCCTCCGCCGCCGTCCGGGAGACCGCACGGCAAACAGCCGGTGGGTCAGTCAGAGCCGCCGATCGCGGACGAGGCCGAGGTGCGGCTGCTGCTTCAAGTCGTCTCGCCGGTGCGCCGCCGTCTTGAGAGGGCGACCTCGGCGCCGCGACCTCGGGAAACCGGCGCCGCCAGCTCGACAACCCTGGACGTCGAGGCCTCAAGCGCCGCGCCCACCGGGTGGTTGCGCGGAGGCGGCACCGGACCGCTGAACCAAGCGCTCCTGGACGTCCAGGCGAAGCTACGCGCCGAAGGCGACGCCCTTCAAGCTTGCACCAGGGCGCATCTGGCCGCGCGGACGTCCGTCCGAGTACGTTTCCCTCTTCTTTTTTATTCTTGTTTTTCTCTGTGGGGCGCGCCAGTGCACCCAGGTGTAATCCCGAGTTCGGGCGGCTGCTTTGGCGGCGGTTCGAACTCCTCCGCGAGTTCCAAATACTAACTTTGTCTCTATTGACTTATTGCAGGAGTATCATAACCTCCGTGCTACTGCCTTCAACCGCAACGTTGAGGAGTTGAACAAGCGGACCGCCGACTTGATGGAAAGCCGGAGTAAGTTCTTTTCCCTTTTCTTCGCGGGGGCGCGCTGGCGTACCCACGGGCTGTAGTCCCCGAGATTCGGGCCGACTGCCGAGCAGTCGGGTCGGATCTTCCCGGCGATCTACTTTGCTGACGACTTGTTTGTCTTCTTCTTTCGTTCTTCAGGCGCCAACGCCGCTCTTCAAGAGTAGCTGGGCGAGGCCAATACCGCCCGGCGTGCCAAGGAGGAGGAGTGCGGCAGGCTCACCAATGAGCGCGACCTACTGGCGGCGCAGCTGGTCGAGCAGAAGGAGCTGCTCAAGAAGGCGCAGGACGAGGCCGAGAAGAGGGAGACCGCTCTCATGGCCGAGTTTGAGAGCGAGCGCTCCTCCTGGACTGATAGGGAGGCGATGCTGACCTCCGGCTACCACGAAATCGAGGATATCGTTGATGGTAAGTTTCTTTCGTTTCTTCGGGCTTCCGACTATGCGTCAGGCTGATTTATGATTTTTTGACTTGCTTCCTTTTTGTCTTGGTAGATTTCTTCCCTGGTCACTTGCAGGTAGTCCCTCTAGCGAGGCTGCTCGAGAGGCGCGAAGGGCAGCTGGTGAGGAGATCACCGCTAACACCCCCCGAACCATCGATGAGCAGCTTCTGAGCATTGAAGGCCGTCTTCGTCGGCTCACCGGCTGTTGCGCCGGCTTCAGCGTGCCGGTGCACAGTTGGTCGCCGCCCTGTGGCCAGACATGCCAGCTCTGCGCACCGCCAGTCGGATCCGACTGGCTGGAAGTCGCCGCCGGCCGTCTTGAGGCTTGGAAGGGCTCCTCGGCCCGGGCCAGAGCGCGCCGGGCCTTGGAGTTTGTCAAGGCGTGGTATCCAGGGCTGGACCTGGACCGCCTGGCCGTGTTCCGGTCAGAAGCTCAGGCCGAGCTGGAGGTCGTGGAGGGCGCCCTTATCGAGCGTGCGGTGGCCATCGCCAAGTACACGGACACCAGTGTCTTCGTTCCCGAGCGGGCTGAAGGCGGCAAGGAAGTGCCGCCAGAGTGGTTCGGGATGAACCCGGAGTATGGCGAGGACTCGACGGAGGTGATCGGCTCCATCACCGAGGAGGACGAGGCGGAGGATGGAGGCGAGGCGGAGGTGCCAGAAGACGGAGCAGGCGGCCAGCCTCAGCTCGACCGCGCCTCCAGCAACGAGTTGCGTCAAGAGAAGGCGGCTGCCGCCGGAGGCGACCAAGCCGAGACCGCCCAGCCGACTGCCCCGGCGCCTGACAACGCCATCTCCTCCGACCCTCCGATTCCAGACGTCGCCTCCTAGGCTGCCTTTTCCGCCTTTGTTTGTCCGTCTTAGCAATCTTTTGAAAACTTTGTTAGATTCGAACAATTCCACCCACGGGGTGTATCCTGAACTTCTATTCGAAGATTCGGCCAAGGGCCTATGTAAATAATTATCCGATTTCCGTCTTTCCTTGCTTACTGCTCTTTAGGCTTTTCCCTTTGCCGCCTTCCCTTAGTTGTTGCCTTGCCAGTTGGACAGCCGCTCTGCGGACTGTCACTGGGCCAAGTACTTGGCTACTTCGGGAAGGCAAGTACTTGGCCGTTTAGAGTTTCTTTAGCAAGTCGACTAGAAAGTGGCAGGCCAACTACTCAAGAGTCGGCCGTCCTTGATGGAGGTTAAGACGGTGGCCCGACTACTCACGAGTCGGCTCTCCGCTTCATAAATGTTGGAGGCCGTCTTACGCTATGTTCGTGCTTTTAGGTCCTTAGCCATTTTCGTGCGGGCGCCCGTTCTTCCTCACTCCTGCCTGCCTCATAGTCGCTCTGCGAGCTGCGGCTTTGGCAGGAGGCGGGTTGAACACCGCGCACTACTTGTCTGACTACAGGAAGCTCCTCATAGCGCAAGGCGGCGAGTCCCCGGGCCGACTAGTGTGGCCTGGTGCCAAGCGGCTTGTAATGAAAGTAATGTACTTGAAGGCATAATTCTTTATCATACAGACGACACAAAAAAAAGGCAGTCCCCGAGCTCGTCTCAGGGGGCCCAAGGTCTTAGTACTTTAATACAAAAGGGGGTAGTGCGATACATACTGCATCAACTGTAAAATCTTCGAAGAAGATTTGCATTCCACGGCCGCTCTGTTTCTTTGCCGGAGTCGTCCCTCTTGCGTGCTCGGGGCTTCTGAGCGTCAATCAGATAGTAGGCCTCGTTCCCTAGCACCTTGCTGATGATGAAGGGGCCTTCCCAAGGTGCCGACAGCTTGTGATGGCCGGCTGTTCTCTGAATCAGTCGGAGCACAAGGTCGCCCTCTTGAAACGTTCTCGGCTTGACCTTTCGGTTGTAGTATCTGTGCAGACTCTGCTGGTAGATGCCGGACCGGCTGAGTGCCAATAGCCGGCCCTCTTCCAGCAGATCAACATCGTCTTGGCGTGCTTCTTCAGCTTCCTCTTCGGTGTACATGGTGACTCGTGGAGCGTCGAACTCTATATCCGTCGGGATGACGGCTTTGGCACCATAGACGAGGAAGAAAGGCGTGAAGCCGGTTGACTTGTTTGGAGTCGTGCGCAGACTCCAGAGGACGGACAGTAGCTCCTCAACCCAACAGCCGGCCGAACGCTCGAGTGGTTCGACCAGCCGAGGCTTGATGCCGGACAGGATGAGGCCGTTTGCTCGCTCCACCTGGCCGTTTGACTGCGGATGGGCAATGGACGCTAAGTCCAGTCGGATGCCATGTGTCGTGCAGAAACGAGCCAAGGCGCCCTTGGCAAAGTTTGTGCCATTGTCGGTGATGATGCTGTGCGGTATGCCATACTGCACCGTGATGTCGGCGATAAAAGTCACCGCAGTCAGACCATTCAACTTCTTGATGGGCTTTGCTTCTATCCACTTGGTGAACTTGTCCACCGCGACAAGCAGATGAGTTAGGCCACCTCGGGCCGTCTTGAATGGTCCCACCATGTCCAGGCCCCAAACTGCGAAGGGCCAGGCGATGGGGATTGTCTTCAGCGCGGAAGCCGGCTGAAGTGGCTTAGAACGGAAAATCTGGCACCCCTTGCACTTTTGGACTAACTCTTTGGCCTCTTCCAGGGCAGTCGGCCAAAAGAAACCGTGTTGAAAGGCTTTGGCGACGAGTGCTCTTGAGGCCGCATGGTGGCCGCACTCGCCTTGATGAATGTCTCTGAGAATTGCTTGGCCTTGTTCTGGCTCTACGCAGCGCTGGTAGACACCAGTGACGCTGCGCCTGACCAGCTCTCTATTGATTATGGTGTATGCTGCCGCTCGGCGTTGCACTTGCCGAGCCAGGATCTCATCAGTCGGCAGCTCTCTATTTACTAAGAACCTGAGGATGGGCTGGGCCCATGAAGGTGCTGCTATTTCTTCGACTGCCACCATAGCGACTTGGACAAGGGCGGCTGGGCTGGGAGGCGGCGGGCCGGAATCCGCGGCCGCTTGTTGGCTTGAAGGAGTCCTGGCCGGTGGCGCGATCCCCGGGCGATCGGGCGCGATCCCGGCGGGTTCGAAGTCCCGGGCTGGCTTCAACTATGATTTTCTTGGGGCCGTCTGCTGGGGCTCTTGAGTCGGATCCGACTTCTTCGGGAGGAGCCAGCACGAAGATGGAGTCTGATTCTGGTGAAGGCTTGATAGACGGCTTGAGGAGGCGCTGAAGAGCGACGCCGGATGGTATTGCTTGGCGGGTGGAGCCCACTCGTGCCAAGGCGTCTGCTTGATCGTTGTCGTTTCTTGGCACGTGAAGGAACTCGCACCCCTCAAAGTATCCGCTGAGTTGCTGAACCAGGAAGCGGTAGCTTGCCATATTTGCGTCTTTGGCGTCCCAGTCGCCAGATGACTACTGGACCACCAAGTCGGAGTCACCATAACACAGGATCCGGCGAATGCCGAGTTCTTTGGCAAGCTGGAGCCCGTGAGTAAGCGCCTCGTATTCGGCGACGTTGTTGGAGGCGGCGAAGTGGATCTGTAGCACATATTTGAGCTTGTCGCCTTTGGGGGAGGTGAGGATGACGCCGGCTCCCAAGCCGGTGCGCATCTTGGAGCCGTCGAAATGCATCCGCCAATGGGTGGAGTCGGGCGCTGGCGGCAGGTACTGGGTCTCGGCCCAGTCGACGAGGAAGTAGGCCAGCGCTTGTGACTTGATGGCGGTGCGGGGCTGGTTGTAGATGGTGTAGGGAGCCAGATCTATGGCCCATTTGGCTACTCGGCCGGAGGCATCTCGGCTTCAAATGATTTCGGCCAGCGGAGCGGTGCAAACCACGGTGATTGGATGCTCTTGAAAGTAAGGCTCCAGCTTCTTGGCGGCAAAATGCACGCCGTAGCACATCTTCTGGTAATGGGGGTAGTTCTGCTTGGAGGTCGACAGTACCTCGCTCAGGTAATATACCGGTCTCTAGACAGGGAGCGCCTTGCCTTCCTCTTTGCGTTCGACTACGATGACTGTGCTGACTACTCGGCTAGTGGCGGCGATGTATAGGAGCATGGGCTCTTTGGGAGTCGGAGCCGCCAGCACAGGGGGAGTAGTCAACATCTTTTTCAGCTGGAGAAATGCTTCATCCGCCTTGTGGTTCCACTCGAAAAAGGTGGTCTTCTTCATTAATTGATACAAAGGCAGAGCTTTCTCGCCCAGCCGACTGATGAATCGGCTGATGGATGCCAAGCAGCCGGTGAACTTTTGCACATCTAACAGTCGGCTGGGTACCTCCATCCTCTCAATGGCCTTGATCTTCACAGGGTTGCACTCTATGCCGCGCTCGGAGACCAGGAAGCCAAGGAGTTGGCCGGCTGGTACTCCGAAAACGCACTTCTCAGGGTTGAACTTGATCTGGAATCGGTGCAGGCTCTCAAAGGTCTCCTTGAGGTCTTCTAGCAGCGTCCCACACTTCTCCGTCTTCACCACCACATCATCCATGTAGACGTGGGCATTCCTGCCGAGTTGCTTGAGGAGGCACTTCTGCATGCAACGCTGAAAGGTGGCGTCGGTGTTCCTCAAGCCGAACGTCATCGTCAGGTAGCAGAAGGCTCCAAACGGTGTGATGAAGGCGGTCTTCAGTTTGTCTGCCGGGTTTAGCTTGATCTGGTGATATCCTGAATATGCATCTAAGAAACTCAGCAGCTCGCATCTGGCTGTGGAGTCTAGCACCTGATCGATTCTTGGCAGGGCAAATGGATCCTTTGGGCAGGCTTTGTTGAGGCTTGTGTAGTCAATGCACATCCGCCACTGTTTGTTCTTCTTCAATACCAGAACTGGGTTCGATAGCCACTCTGGAAAAAATACTTCCATGATGAAGCCGGCTGCCAGGAGCCGGGCTATCTCTTCTCCAACAACTCTTCTCTTTTCTTCTGACAGGCGGCGCAAGGGCTGCCTGACGGGCTTCACATCAGATCGGACGTGTAATTTGTGCTCGGCGAATTCCGTCGGGACACCAGGCATGTCCTTGGGGGACCATGCGAAGATGTCGCGATTCTCACGGAGGAAATCGACGAGCTCGCCTTCCTATTTGCTGTCAAGGCATGTGCCCATGACAGCGTATCTCTCTGGGTGTTCCGGGTCCAAGGGTATCTTCTTGGTTTCTTTGGCCGATTTGAATGATCCTTCTGCTTCCGACTCCTTGGGGTCGGGTGATAACTCGGGCTGCTTTCCTGCCATCGCCATGACCCAGTCAAGGAGCCGCTTCTCAGCCGCGATCACCAGGGACTCGGCCTGTCGACTGCTTTCAGCCGCGCAGGCGGACGACTTCCTGTAGTCGCCGGCTACGGTCAGAATCCCCTTGGAACTCGGCATTTTCATCTTGAGGTAGGCGTAGTGAGGAACCGCCATGAACTTGGCCAAGGCAGGTCGGCCAAGCAGTGCGTGGTATGGGCTTTCCAGGTCCACTACTTCAAACCAGACTGGCTCTCGGCGGAAATGATCTTTGTCCCCGAAGAGGACGTCTATTAGGATCTTGCCGATCGGTGAGCAGGACAGGCCAGGTACAATACCATGGAACACCGTCCGGCTGCTCTGAAGCTGTCTTCGCTTGATTCCGAGTTTCTCCATTGTATCCTTGTACAGGATGTTGATGCTGCTGCTTCCGTCTATCAGTACTCGCGAGAAGCGGGCGGCCCGCCTATCAGTGGCCAAGGTGGCTCCTAGGACCAGGGCATAGGAACCCGGATTCGGCATCACCTCTGGGTGATCCGCTCTACTCCAACTGATAGGCCTCTCGGACCAATGCATGAACTCCGGAGTGTTTGTTGCCACTGCATTTACTTCTTGTTGCTATTGGCGCCTGCTGCGCCGATCATCTGCTACACTGGTGAACACCACGTAGGCTCCATGCTCTTCTGGGTACTCGTCTTGCACTTTGCCGATTGGCCGAGCAGCCGGCTGCTGGGGCGGCGGCGGAGGCGGCGGCCCAGCAGGCGGCGGAGGAGTGAGGTCGTCTCCCTTGGCGATTCTGGTGAGCCAGTGGCACTTTCGGGTGGTATGGTTTGACGGCTTCGCGCCACTGTGGAACTTGCAAGCACCATCCAAAGTCTGCTCATAAGAGAAGGCTGGCAACCAATTGGATTTGCCGCCCTTCTGCCGCTTGGCCGGAGGCTGCCCCTCCGGCTGTTGATCTTCAACTGCTGCGACCTGACGACTATTGGAAGTCGGCTGTTGGGCCTTGCGTTTGTTGTCGTTCTATTGTTGTCGCCGACTGGCGTCTCCAGCCGGAGTCCTGGGAGCCTGAGGAGTCACCTTGCCAGCCGCATTGACTTGAATCTCCGTCTTCATGGATGAGTCGGCCGTGGCGTACTTGTCTGCTATGACTAGCAGTTCGTCGAGGGTTTCTGGCTTGTCGCAGAGGAGCCTGTGCTTGAGGAGGGTGCCTTCTCGGCACCGGCGATGAAAATACTCAATAGCCTGCACCTCATGCACGCCCTCGCAGAGTTCGGCTTCGCCCAGTAGCGTGAGGTAGTCGCGTGTTGACTTCGTCGGGGCCTTATGCGCGACAGGAAAGCTGGCGCGGCTTGGGAGGTCGCTGTATGCGTGCTCGTGAAGTTGCGGATGAAGGCGGTGAAAGTCGACCCAGCTGTTGATGCTACGGGGCTTCTGACTGTTCAACCATGTCTGGGCCGTGCCTTGGAGCATGAGTGGAACGTACTTCACGGCAACCGGCTTGTTGCCGTTCGCTATGCTGACGGCTGTGGAGTAGTCTATCAGCCAGTCCTCCGGCTTCACAGAGCCGGTGTACTTGGGCGTGTCTCGGGGGAGCGTGAACCCTTTGGGGAAGGGCTCGTCTTGGATGCGGGGCCCGAAGAAAGGCGGACCCAGCTCGTCTTCTTCTTCCAGTGCCAGGGATCGGTGGAGTCGGTCGATTCGATGGCGGGCGTCATTCTCTCCGACTCCCTCTCGACGGCCAAGGCGGCCACCGAGAGTCGGATGCTCAACAGGCGGCGGGGACACTCGCCGCTCTCTTCTTAGCGGGGGAGGCAGGTAGTCGTCCCGCCGCTCTACTGCTCTTGGACGGCCATCTTGGTCGCGCTAAATGGTGATGTGAGTCCGACTGCGACTCACAGCCGGCTCCTTCTCTTTCCTTCCGCGGACTCCACCAGTCGGCGTCCGGGAGGTCGCGCCTTGATCTCGGCGGGGAGGCAAGTTGTCGTTCGGTTGCTGCAGTGCGTCGGCGCGGCCGCCGGCCACGTTCTGCGCAGCGACCGCGCCGAGGAGCTGCTGGACTCGCTCCATCATCAAACGGCGCTCTTCGCCCTCGAAGTTCTTCAGCTTGTCAGTCGCCGCCTGGGCGGCGCGGATGTTCTCCGCAGGCGTGGCGTATACGGGGCGCTTTGCCCCGAACAAGTCGGCGATGGCCGCGCCGCGCTGCCGGACCGCTCCTAGATGGCTCGGCCTAGTTGGAGCCGGCGAGCCGCCCACAGCGCGATCCATCTCGCGTTGGTATGCTTCTGACAAGCGCCTCATGCTCGCCATCCTCTTCCCGCCTTCGATGATTTGAAGGCGGCGTATCTCCAGCGTCTCGGCGTTTGCGTCCTCTGGAATGGGCGCCATTAGGTCTTGCAGGGCCGCAGCGAGCGGGTCCTGAACTTCTTCGCCGGAGCGCTCGTCGTGACTGATGACGAGCACCTCCGTGACGGCGCTTCCGTCACTCTCCTCGTGAGGAAGCGGCTCGTCGTAGACCACCACGTTGGTGGGGAAAGTGTCAAGCGACACGGCGTCGGAGTCGACCAGCATCGGGTCGGTGGAGCCTACGGACTCCAGGTCCACGGCAGGCTCGCCGGCGACGTGGAGTTGGTCGAGGAGGCCCGCGAGGAGACTCTCGGGGCCACCCGTGCCTGCGTCGGATGCAGGCTCGTCGGAGAGGCGCACCTCGCCGATAAGTTCGGTGAGGCCGCTCGCTGCACAAAGGCCTCGGCGCCACGCAGCGTCAATCGAACTCCATCGCAAGCTCGCTGGCTGCGCTCGCCAGGGAGGAAGAGGGTTCCCGTCCAGAATGGATCTCCGGACGACGGTGCACCTCGCCCCATGGTGGGCGCCAAATGTTGGGGGTTGGGTGCGACATATGCCAACGGATGGCTTATCATGGTGGGGGCGAGTAGAACGTCGCCGGTGCCTGGAAACGGGATGAGGCGAAGACATGCACGCCGGCGGATCTTACCCAGCTTTAGGGCTCTCCGAGGAGATAACACCCCTACTGCTGCTCTGCGGGGTCTCCGCATGATCACTAAGGCAAAGTGGCTACAATGGTGCTCCTGGAGCTGTATCGGGAGGCAGGAGAGGGCAAGGCTAGCTCTCTCCTTCCTATGCTATCTGGTCTATCTCTATCAAGGTCCGAACCCTTTGCATGGGTGCCCCAGGGGGTTTATATAGGCCTACCCCGGGGTACAATGGTAATCCGGCTGGGCACGGGTCCCAGCCGTCTGTCTCTCAGACCGCCGTCCTTCCCGCCGGCTTCTGGGGCCCGCCGACTGGTGGGTCCCGCGGACAGGCTCGATACTGTAGCGGCACTACTAATAACGCAGGCTTGGTCATTTGGTCATGGCAACAGTGCTGCCGTCTATCGGGCGATCACTGTCGCCATTCCCCATCCTATCTGGTTAATGGCTCGTGGGCCCCTGGGAGGAGTCGGCCGACTCTAGGGAGGCCGACTCCCACAGATCCGTCTTCGGGGCGTTCAGGCCGCCTTCGGTCCACCCACTGACAGGCGGCCCCGCGGTCTTCGGGCCGTACAGGCCGGCGTCGTGGGCGCGATCGTCGTGCTGTGGCTGAGGTCGAGCAGGCATGGCAGCGATGTCACGCCTCGCGGAGATCTTCGGCGTCGTCTCATCTGTAGCCATGCCGCTCCTTCGTAAGCGAGGAAGCCACGCGCGACCATACCCGCGTCGTGCCAGCGATGAGGGAGGGGTCATGGGCCGACTCTCCATAGTCGGCCTCTCTGGAGGTCGCCAGTCTTGGAGTCGGCTTATCTCGAAGTCGCCGTCTGGGACTCGGCTTGTCTTGGAGTCGGCTCCTGAGACTCGGCTTGTCTTGGAGTCGGCTCCTGGGACTCGGCCTGAGGGGCGCGGCCTGCCCCGATGTCTTGAAAGATTACGGGACTCGGGTCAGCCTACCCGTGGCCCATTACTCCGACAGATTGGGTAGGTGTAGGATTTTGAGATGAGCATCGCATGGAAATCAGTTCCCTTAGTATTACCTCGACCCCCTTTAACAGTACGGTGTTTCGTATGACTTGAGAAAGAGAAAATGAAACTACGAAAACAAAAGTCTTCACGCTTCATAATCCTCGCTTGAATATCCAAGTCTTCAAGGTCACACCAATTTCTTCACTTTCACATTCTTCAAGAGAACCAAAGTCTTCAGCTGAAGACATAAATTTTTAGGGGTCGACTTTCATCGTAAATATCAAACTCCTTATCGACTTATAGAGCCTGTGTACACTCAAAAACATATCAGTCCCTTAACCTATAATTCTTCAATACACCAAAATCACTAAGGGGCACTAGATGCACTTACACTCCTAAAGGAGGCATGGGAGTATTTCCTTTACTGTTTTGCCAGGATGCGTTAGGCATCTCTGGAGTAGTTTTGTTTTTTGCTTCTTTGGTGGTTTTTTCGGATGTTTCCTCAGACCATTGTACAGTTTTTTCCTCTCTTAAATGAAAAGGCAGAGCACCTGCCATTTCGGCCAAAAAGAAAAGGTTTACTCAGCCGGATCCTCCTTTATTTTTAAGGGATCAATTAGAGTTGGCCTAAGTGGTTAGTCGAAAGGTTTAGTTTCCTAGTTGAGTTAGTACACAAAAAGAGAACGCGAAAAAGACTAGCTTGCCGTCGGCAAGGTGGGAATTCAACAAAAGTAGAGCGACAAGGAGGGAGATGTCAAAACTCGCCCTCTAGGCGTTCTCGCGTCGAAAAAAAGAAGCGTGAAGAAAAACGAGAAGAGATAAAAATGGGACCTAAATCGAGTAAAATGAACGAATTTCTGTTAAATAAGGTAAACCCTGTAACAAACCTGAAACTTAGGGGGTATAGCCTCCATACGCTAACTTCACATGCAAGCCGACGGACGCATGAGAGATCGATTCCGAAGGCAGACATACTCGGTTGCTCGCTGCCAAAGGCAAACAAACCCACGTGGAGGGTCGTGTGCCTACTAGTCGGTAGTCGCCTGGTGCTTTTGGAAGGAGTGAATGCAAGGATTTTTAACGCTGCAGTAAGCTCTATAACCCAGGTCCATAACAGGATACTTGACGAGGCACAGTGTTGGCTATATGCCGGGCGTAAGCCGATGTCAAAGTTCTTGACCCACCTTGATTGGCCTCTAGTCAGTTTGCATAGATTGCCTGCCGGTGCCCCAATTGTAATAGCTAACCTTGTTGCAGATGTCGCAACAGGCCATGAAATAAGCAATGTCTTTCTTCATTCCATCCCACCAGAATATTTGCCGAAGGTCTTCATACATTTTCGTGCCTCCAGGGTGGATTGAATACGAGGACTCGTGGGCTTCTAACAAAATTTTCTGCTTTAGGTCAGCTTGATTAGGCACACAAATCCTTCCCCTGAATCGGAGGGTACCGTACTGATCCTTCGAGAAATCAGATGACTTGATGCGTTTCTGCAGTTTGGCGTCGCCTGGCTGGGCCTTGCGGATTTCTTCCTCAAGAGTAGGAGTGACCGTCAGAATATTGGCAAGACCAGCCTCAACAACAACCAAGTTGAGCTGAGCAATTTCTTCTTTGAGTTCAGAAGGCAGAGATTCCAGTGACATTTAAACTGACGGGCTTTCGACTGGGTGCATCAGCAACCACTTTGGCTTTACCCGGATGGTAATTTATTCCAAGATCATAATCCTTGACCAACTCCAGCCATCTTCGCTGACGAAGATTTAAATCCGGCTGAGTAAATATGTATTTGAGACTTTTGTGGTCGGTAAAAATCTGGCACCTTTTTCCAATGAGGTAGTGTCTCCAAATTTTTAAAGCATGAACTACCGCGGCCAATTCCAAATCATGAGTGGGGTAATTGCCTTCATGAGGTCGTAGCTGTCGTGAGGTGTAGGCTACTACCTTGCCATCTTGCATAAGCATGCACCCAAGTCCTTGTCGGGAAGCGTCGCAATATACGTCAAAGCTGCGGTAGATATCTGGAAGTGTTAATACCGACGCAGTTGTTAAGCGCTTCTTCAACTCGGTGAAACTTTTCTCACAGTCTGACGTCCATTCAAACTTCTTATCCTTTTTAAGCAACTCCGTCATGGGCTTAGCAATCTTGGAGAACCCTTCAATAAATCGACGGTAATATCCGGCTAATCCAAGAAAACTCCAGATCTGAGACACGGTGGCGGATGGCAACCAGTCGAGCACGTCTTTTACTTTGCTAGGGTCCACGGCTATTCCTTCAGCGGATAGTATATGTCCGAGGAATCCAACTTGCTTGAGCCAAAACTCGCATTTACTGAACTTGGCATACAATTGATGCTCACGGAGTCGTTGTAGCACTGCGCGGAGGTGTCCTTTATGCTCTTCTTCATTTCTTGAATAAATAAGTATATCCTTAATGAAGACGACCACGAACTTATCAAGGAAATCCATGAACACTTTGTTCATCATGTGCATGAAGAAGGTAGGGGCGTTGGTGAGGCCGAAGGACATGACGGTATATTCATAAAGACCGTAGCGAGTGGTGAACGCGGTCTTGGGAATATCCTCCTTTTTAATTTTGAGTTGGTAATATCCAGTCCGCAAATCAAATTTTGAGAAGACCTTGGCTCCACTGAGTTGATCAAACAAATCATCAATTCTTGGCAGAGGGTATTTGTTCTTGATCGTGACATCATTCAACTGTCGGTAGTCCACACACATGCGAAGGTTGCCATCTTTCTTGTCCACAAAAATAGCGGGTGATCCCCATGGCGAGGAACTGGGGCGCATATATCCTTTTTGGAGCATTTCATCAAGCTGTTTCTTTAGCTCCACCAACTCGGATGACGGCATTCGATAATATTTCTTGTGTATTGGTGTGGTTCCGGGCACAAGTTCTATTGCAAACTCAAGCTCCCGGTCAGGTGGCACACCTGGCAGTTCTTCTGGGAATACATCGGGAAACTCACTGACCACTGGAATTAATTCCATTTCTGCTATTGCTGTAAAAACCATTTCCTTGGAGTGTATGCTTCTACGAGCAATAAACTTGGTGTCTTGTCCATCTTGTCCGGTCAAATTGACTTCCCGGGTTGCACAATTTATGCATACTTGGTACTGAGTCAGCCAATTCATACCCAAGATAACATCCAATTTTTCAGACTCAATCAGTATCAAAGACGTCAGAAAACTGATTTCGTTGATCCTGATTTCCAGATTGCGGCAGACGAGATTGCTTTGAATAATAGATCTCGGGGTTTGTACCAGCATATTTTTGCCCAAAAGCGAACAAGGAAATTTGTTTTGGGCGACAAAACTCCGAGAAATAAAAGAGTGGGAAGCCCCAGAGTCAAATAAAATTACTGCAGGTATGTTATTAACAGGGAACATACCAATGACGACTTCGGGATTTTCTTGGGCTTCGTCAGCTGAAATGTGATGAACATATCCCGTGACGTCGTGCTGACTTGGACCAGCTTCCAAATAATGGATTTGAGGCTTGAACGTAGCATTGGTCCGGGTGTTCTTGGGACACTGTTCGGCATAATGTCCGGTTTGTCCACAACTATAACAGGAATTGTTGCGCAGACGATTCTCCATAACTGGGTTGAGCACATCATTCTTCACTTGGGTGGTGCTCTTGTTAACATTTTGTTGCCAACTGGGCTGGTATGCCATCGGAGTTGGCTGCAGTCTGAACCTTTTGCCTTTGGTTGCATTTCCTTCTTGGGCTCAAATTTGCGTTTGTGATCATTATGGGTAGACTTAGTATCTGACACAAGCTTGTGCTCCCTTTCAGCAATGAAAGCCTTGTTCACCAGGGTTTGAAAATCTGGAAAATCGAACATACTAAGAGCACAGCGAAGTTGCGGGTTTAATCCACCAAGAAAGTTGTCCATCTTCCTTTCTTCAGTGGCCATGTCATATTGAGAGTAACGTGATAGGTGATTGAATTTTTGTAAATATTCTCCCACTGACTGACTTCCTTGGAGGAGCGCGAGAAATTCACGCTGCTTGGTCTTCATAATTCCCGCAGGGATGTGATATTTTCGGAATTGCTCCTTGAATCTTGGTCAGGTAATTGCTTCATTCTCAGTCACTATAGCTTTCTCACTTTCCCACCATATGGCAGCAGCGCCTTCCAGATAATGTGTTACAAATGGAACTTTATCTTCTTCATCAGTTCGAGCAACTTCAAGTTTCTTTTCCATAGTTCTTAACCAATCATCTGCATCCAAGGGATCTACGGCCTGACTAAAAGTGGGAGGCTTAGTCCTTTGAAAATCAGATAGCTTGGAGTGGGAGGTAGGCTGATTCCCATTCTGTCCAACCATTGCTTGAATATTTCTGAATATTTCCATTAGATCATTCTTTCGTCGTTCCTCGAACATACACATAATTTGCTTGGTGGAGGGCGGATTTGGCGGTGGAGGCGGTGGTGGAACATACGGCTCAGGTGATTGTCCTGCCTGCCGTGCGGAACGCCGAACAGGGGAACCCTCGCGAACGTTGCTACTGCAGCCTCCCCGCGTCATCCTAATGTGATTTTTCCCAAGTCAACGCAACCGAGATGGGAAGCATTCAAGAAAAATTGGGGAGAAGCCAGCAACAAAAACCAAGCGAAACCGAAAAGGCAAAGAAAATACTGCGAATAGAATAAAGTCCAACATAATTATACATAGAATCATACATGAAAGATAACAACATGCCAGGTCCAACTACCCTCATACATGAAATGAAACAGCATGACTAGTACGATTACAACCATACTCCATCCCGACAACTGAGAATACTCGAAAGCTCTACTGCTCAGCTGGCGCTGCGGTGTCCTCTCCTGATGCGGACTCGGATCCGGAACTAACGGGGTTAACGAAGACCTCCGGGTTAAAACTGACACGACAACGCTGCCTCGAGGGCTCTCCCTCAGGGGCAGGTGAAGGGCGGATCATCGGGGCTGCAGGAGTGGCGAGGAGTGAAACCCACTCTGCGGGAGCACTAAGGGGACTCGCAGTCGCGGTGCCCGAGCTACTCGGGGGAGTAACAGAGGAAACAGGGGATCTAGAACTGGCAGGAACGTAGGGAATAAATCCCACAGATGGAGAAGTAGTGGCTAAGCGAGCAATGACTAAAGTAGAGGCTAAAGCAGTACGGGCACGACTCAGCTCACGAGCCAGCTCGTAGATCAGAAGATAACTAGCAGTGATGTAGAGAGAAAGGTGGCTTGCGACACTATCAGACTCCGGATCAATGACAGGAAAACGGACACTACCATTATCGTGGACAGAGGGGTAGTAGTGGAAACCTGGGTGATTCTGCATCCGGACCTTGTTGTAGCGGAGCTCAACAAGTACCTCGAATGCAGCAAACTGGACAGCCTGAGAAGCGGAAGAAGTGTAGACGCTACGAGAGGTACAAGTGTAAGAACTGGAACAACTAGTGCGCAAAGTAACCACGGCGTGATACTCATACACTGAGTCAGCTAGGCGCTCCCGGTACACATGATAGACTGGATCGCCTTCGTGAGGGTACAGCCGACGCCACACGTTGCGAAGAAGATGCGGCGACGTGTACAGCATCAGCCGCAACTGGCACGGATACAGCACCGGAGCCGTCTACACTCACAACCATTAGCAGCTTAGCATAGAAAAATAAATATAATCAGTGCATGCAATGCAACAACCAGCTACAGTTATTACTGACACTCAGCTACAACTCGTATCTAGTGTCCAGTTGACTCGCCTTAGTCTACCGTGGCCTACAGTCAGCGCGGCTCTGATACCAAGCGTTGTGGCACCCCGGCTCAGAGCGACCGGTTTACCCTGCATTGCCAGCCAGAGACCTTGTCTTCTGGCAACACACAACAACATGGCACAGAAAACAACCGCTTTATTCATGCTAGCGGAACATAGTTCATATTACAACAGTTAGCGAGGCCAAGCGGCACACACGGTGCGGCTGAACAATATGTACATTATTTAGTGAACATAAAGGGGCCTCAATTCTTGACAACTACGCGGCAGCGGAACAACGTCGTAGCGGGACTCCATAGCACAAGGACACCGACGTGGACACGGTCTAGACTCGGACAGCACTCCTTTCCAACGGGACTTTCCTGAAATATGGCATGACACGCCAGGTCAGTACATTGAATGTACTTGCAAGCTCACAATATGCATAACAACATGACAAACAATATTACGATATTTATCTAGTTTTAATCAACAATGCAGCTATATAACCAACATGATGTGACTATGCTCAAACGGTACTCATTCTCCCAACTTGCTTACCAGATATGACCAACAAACATAATATTACCAACACATACCCGTGATCCTTGCGGCGATCACGACCCGAGCATCTCATGGCCCGTGATCCTTACGGCGATCACAACCCGACCAACTCGTGGCCCGTGATCCTTACGGCGATCACAACCCGACCAACTCGTGGTCAACTCAACACGATGACCTCACTGTCATCCTTAGTGCAATTTAGTGTGCATATTTATTAAGTGTTGAGCCATGGTGTACCTTACTTTCGAGCATGTCTGTATCCGTGGACTCGGCTGTCGATAGATTAAATACACTCCGCAGAGGTTAGTACATTGTACCAACACTACGGAACCCATGGCCTCACTCTCCCATCCAGTGGACCAACGACGAAACCATTTCACTGTCATGACACTCTCCCGGCCCCTCCGACTCAGACCCCACTGGGCTAGTCCTAGGTGGCCCCGTGTCTGCCTCCAGACACCTCGACCACCATCGTGGCCACGATCACACTGGGATCTGGTACCAAACTTAACTTAACAACGGGCTCACAAGGTTATGCTTGCCTACCGGGCCAGGGTACAGCACGCCCATAACCTTCCCTAATTTGAGGTACCGACCAGAGGCACGACAATGAAACGCATTAAGGCCCTCCCATACCGGCAAATGTGGTTGCACTGGGAAAGACTCGGTTCAGCGGCACCACGACCCGGTCAACAACATGTTCAAGTTGAATATTAATCAGGTTCAACTTTTAATGTGAAAAGAAAATAACCGGTGTCGTACTGCCATATCATGCATCACTTAACATATGCATCACATAACCATGCAAAAACTACACCAACTACGCTCCCACGGAGCCAACATAAAATAATGCTACCATACTGGTAAAAACCTTTCTTTACTTATACCAGAACCATTTCTAGCAATTATCATTATTATACCTTATGCAAAAATAATATCCAAATTTCTCATCAACTCTATGACCATATTATTTATTTAACTCTAACAACTAAGTTCTCATCATCTTACTAACAATATTTACTTCAAGCATACTGAAGTTCAAGCATTATAACATAACAAGCATATAACAGAATATATTTATTATATAACTAATTAAAATGCATCAATATTCATATGTTCAAGTATGAAAATCAAGAATATTGAAGTGGCACCATGAAAATGTTATTGTGGCTTGCCTTAGTACTGATGAGGGTCACAAGGCTCCTGGTGATCCTCAAGACAAGCTGGTTCCTCTGAAAACATTCAAAAACCACAAAAGAATATATCAAGAAACCTTCTGAAAAATTGCCAGAAAATCTAGACAGCAAGGAAAAATCCCATCTTTTGGGAGCTGTTAGATTTTTAGACAAAGAACACAATGCAAAAATAATCACTGCATTTGGACTTGTAGAATAAAATTTATGGCTGTTTGAATGCTCCTGGAATTTAAATAAATTTGAATAAAAGAAAAACAGGGAGGGGGTGACGTCGATGGCGTATTTTTTTTTTTTGAGGGGGTCGATGGCGTATTTTCCCGGGGCGCCACCACTCATACCGCTTCACGCGCGTTATGAGTGGCTGACTAGCGGGCCCCACTAGTCAGGCCGGAGGGAGGGGGAAAGAAAACAGAGACGGGCGGCGGTTCGCCGGAGCGTTCGCCGGCGTCGAGGCTTCTTGGGGGAAGATGAGAGGGAGGGATCGACAGAGAAGGTTCTTGCACACCTGCCCGTACCCGTGGCGTGGCAAATGGTGACCGGACGGCGTCGGTTTCTTCCTCGCAAGCGGAGGCAGAACGCGGAGGTCGCCGGAGATGAGGAAGACGGCGGCTAGGGGCGGCTCCAGGGGCTCGGGCTTGGCTCATTGGCTTCACGGAGGAGAGGCGGAGGCCCTGGCGGGGTCGCCTCGGCTTGGGAGTGACCGGAGCTGTGGGGTCGATCCAGGGGGATCGCCGGCGAGCTTGGCTCGGGGACGACAGCCCGCGGCCTGCCCGGCCGGGTTGCGGCTTCTAGTGGCTATGGGAGGGAGGTGTGGTGAGGTGCGGTGCTCCAGGAGGCTGCGGAGGGGGCTTTTTATAGGCGGGCGGCGAGGAGGGTTCGGGCTCCGCCGGAGGACAGCTATCGATGGCGCCCGGCGACGAATGGTGCCAGAGAGAGAGGGAGAAGGCGGCACGGGTTCGCGGGAGCTGTGCAGACGCGACGAGCACAGAGCAAGGAGGAAGGGGCGAACACAGTGCCCGAGCCTTTGTGCCGTTAACGGACCGTGCCCTTGGTCGCTGCGGCGAGCTCCGGCGTCGGCGAGCGGCGGGGAGGAGTTAAGGGGGTGGAGACGAGGATGGTGGCGCGTGGGGACACGCCCAGGCTGGCCGAAAGAAGCGGCACGCAGCGCCACGTAGGCGGCCAGTGACGCGCAGAGCGTTGCTTGGCATGCCAAGACAGGGACGAACGCGGTCACCGCGTGGACCGTGACATCAGGCCACATATGCACTAACCATGATGTCTGGCGTGTAGTCCTTAGTAACTTTAGGTGTTACCATGGCTCGGTTGGTTTCCAGGTGCAGTAGAAGTGAAATGGTGAAGATGCTAAGTTACTGGACAGAAACTTTGAACAGTTACTGTGGTCAAACCACAGTGATTCAAGGGCTGATCTTTGGGGTTTTACTGACTCTTACTAAGGTGAATAAGCACAGGGAAAACCAGCTGCATTGGAGCTAGTAAAAAGGTAGTTGCTGTAGAAACTACCATTTCAGCCCAGAAGTGAAAATATTTTCTGTAGCAAAAATACTCCAAAAAGTGGTGAAATATTTTTGCTTAGAAATGTTCCCTAGGGTCCAAAGAATATTTGGGATTTTTCTCAGGATTTTTGGGGCAACAGAAATGGAGGTTGCTTTGGGGGTCAAGGATTTTAGCTAGGTTTAGGAAGCAAAATGGACAATTTTGTTGGGTTGGCCAGGAGTGAAATGATGGGTTAGAAGAGGAGAGGGGGCACTTGGGTGAAAATCAAGGGATACCCAAGTGATCAAGTCCAAATGGAATGATTCAAAACTCCAAATTCAAACCAACTCAAAAGAAAATCAGGCAAAGAAAAGAGGGCAAAAACCAGGCTGTGACAAAAATTCTGCGTGTTGCAGATATGAGCGCCAATGGTCTACTGCAAGCATCAACGCGAGGCACTCCTTTTCATATGCAAACTGTCCAAGGTTGTGTGGGGCCAGAGCCTTGCTCAAGTAGGCCAGGGGTTGAGAATCTTGCATGAACAACGCGCCTACTCCCGTAGCGCTCGCGTCCGTCTCGACCACGAACTTTTTAGTGAAGTCTGGCAGGGCCAGTACATGGGCTTAAACCAGAGCTCTCTTCAGTTTGTTGAATGTCGTCTCAGCCGTGGGTGTCCAGATGAACAAGGTGCCTTTTTTAAGCATGTCCGTCAAGGGGCGAGAAATGATGCCAAAGTTTCTGATAAACTTACGGTAGTAGCCCGCCAGCCCCAAGAATTCTCACGGCTTACGAATTGATTCCAGACGCGGCCAATCGCGGACTGTCTCAATTCTGCTGTTATCAGTAGCTACACTAGCACTGCTTATCTTGTGCCCCAAATAGACGATTTCTTGTTGCGCGAACAAGCACTTCGAGCGCTTGACTTTAAGATTGTGTTATGTCAATATCTGCAACACTTGTCTCAATAATCTCACATGCTCCTCCATGGTTGAGGAATGAATAAGTATGTCATCCATGAACACCAGCACTCCGCGTGGGAGTAAGGGTCCCAGCACAATATTCATCCCTCCTTGGAACGTAGGCGGACCTCTTGTCACCCCATACGGTAGCACTCGAAACTGAAAATGCCCCTGGTGAGTCTTGAATATAGTTTTTGGTTCGTCCTCTTTGCACAGCCATATCTGGTGGTAACCTGCCCGTAGGTCAAGTTTGGAAAACCCGCGAGACCCTGCAAGCTCGTCCAAGAGTTCATCAATAATTGGCATGGGGTAGGCACTTTTAACTGTGATCGCATTTAAGTGACGGTAATCCATGCACAACCGTCATGTCATATCTTTCTTCTTGACTAGTAGCACCGGAGATGAATAAGGGCTCGAGCTAGGGACAATTAACCCAGCTTTCAGCATCTCCTTCACCTGCATCTCAATTTCTGTCTTTTGTTCAGGCGTGTGTATCGATAGGGTCGGATGTTGACCGGTTTAGCTCCTGGAATGATGGGAATAGCATGATCCCATTCGCGATGCGGCGGTAATGTATTAGGTTCCTCAAAGACCGCCTAAAATTCCTGCAATACGGCCTGCACCTCTACTGGAATGTGCTCAATGATCACCTCCTCCCCTACAGCATACAGACAAACTATGTGAGCCACTGCATTGGTTTCCTCCAGTGCGCACAACTGGGCACAACTGATTGGTTGAACTTGCTAAAGCTGACTTTGCACTCCTGTCAACTGAATTTGCTGTCTATGGTGCAGAAATTGGAGTTGCTTTGCTGCCCCATCGATCCACATGGGTCCGCACGACCCTAGCCAGTCAATACCTACCACCAAACAATAACAACCGAGTGCCAATATTCTGAGATCAATGGAGAACTCGTGAACTTGTGTTTTCCACTTGCAGTTAGGTACCACCCCGGAAGAAGATAAGGTTCCCCCATTGGCCATCTACACAGAAACTGTATTCATTTGCTGAACTTGCAGGTTGAGCCTCTCTGCCACTGTCTCACTGAGAAAACTATGTGAGCTCCCGGAGTCTACCAAAATCAGGATTTCTTGTTCTCCAATTTGCCCCAGCAACCGAACGGTGCGCGGTGTGGTCTGACCAGTGGTTGCCACCTTGGGTATACACATCAACACATCATCATCAGAGGCTGGTTCATGCAGTGCGGGAGCACCTTGATCTGCTTGCAATAATTCTAGCAGCTCCTCCATGATGTGAAGTTGGACGATAGTCCCGCACTGATGCCCTTGACCCCATCTCTCGCCACATTTGAAGCAAAGTCCTCAGGCTCGACGGTAGTTACGAAGAGCCGCCACTTAATCGTCTCCTCTGCCTTGACGATCAGGAGGGTTGGCCGTGTCTAGTGCACGACGATCCTCCGCTACCGCTGGTGGTCCTGGCAACATTTGGCGCGCGGGCGGTGCACCAACCGCCAGAAGGGGGCGTTGTGCTGGCGCCCTGTGCTGCTGACCATCTTGGCGCCTGTATTCGCGACGTGACATCGCCTCCAGAAGCTCCTCCTGCAACGTAGCCAGAGAGAAGGAAAATTCCAAATATTTCGGCTGATGAAGCATAACAACAGCGCGTATTTCACTCTTAAGACCATCTAGGAACTGGGTAATGAAATAGATGGGATCAAATGCAGGGTTATGAGCTAAGATGTGGTGCATCAACTCCTCAAACTTGGTCATGTATTCCACTACGGTGCCCAACTGACGCAAAGTGTTAAACTGCCAAAGATGAGCTTGGTACTGCTCTCTACCAAACTTAGAACACAGAGCTGTGCAGAGTGACTCCCAAGTGAAGGAAGCACTCTGTGATTCATGTAGTTGCAACCATCTGGCTGCATTGCCTGTGAAGTTGAGGGTGGCTACTCGAACCCAAAGGTCTAGAACGACCCCATAGACATCAAAATATTTTTCGCATCTAGTCTTCCAGAATAGTGGGTTTTCCCCATCGAAGGAGGGAAAATCCATCTTCAGCAGAGCCCAGTAGTGAGCGTGCTGAGATGGGTGGGTGTTCAATGTGTCCTGGTTGACTCTTATCTCCCCATCTGGACTCATCGCACCACGAAAATCGATGGAATTAGGAAACTGAGACGGGAACGCACCCTTGCCCGGAGGCGGCGCGAGGGTAGTAACTACCCCCGGTGCATGGCCCCCGGAATTAATGAGCTCGTCGTGGCCAACTGGCCCGTGGTGCCCAGGGTTGTTTGATGTCGTCGGAGCGCCGTGCACCACTCGATTCGCTAATGGAGATGGTGGATCGGTCAAGGTGGGGTGGAGAGCGATTCGCCCCACTTGCGAGCGGAGCTCGTCCAGTTGTTGCTGCAGAATGGTGACTGCGGGTCGCCACAGCTCGAGGGAGGTCTGGATGGCGTCAAGCCTGGCGTCGTTGGCGACACGGCTGTCATTGACCGCCTTCGCCAGAGCAGCGAGTTGTTCCTCCATTGCCGCCGCCTGCGTCGCTTGCTTAGTGGTGTAGCGGGGCTTGCGCTACGGGTCCTCCAGATCGCCTGACCTCTGGTACCAATTGTAACGGGCTCGATCTACCTATGGCTTTGGATCGGATCTGCCAGGGGGATAGGGAGATAGGTAGGGTTTGGAGGAAGGGGAAAGGTAGATCGGATCTTGCCTGATCTCTGTGGATCCAAGTCTGTATTCTTCGCTTAAAGATTCACACAGTGGGTCGACCACCTACTTAACCACACACAGGCATGCAGGCCTTGGTCGGCCCAACAGCCCGATTACACAACACACACGGCCCAAGCCGAGGCTGCCTGCTGGCACCTCCTCACTCTCTGCCTTCCGAGGCCTGCTCCTCTCCTTGGCCTCTGCTGGTGGGGTTGCCCCTGCAGGCGTGACATATTTCCTCTTCATCAATGAAACTCAGCAACCGCTGCTTCGTCAAAAAAACTTAGGGGGTATAAACAGTGTACATCGTAGCTACTCTAATTGAATATAGCCTCTTGGTTTAACTATTTGAATGGAAAGTAAGCTTTTCGTTAGGTAGAGATGGAGACGGAGATCGAGAGGTACATAAACGTATTCTAGTTGCCCCGCGGGGAAGTGGAAGGCCAATCTTAAGATGCCTGCCTGTCATCATGGGTGCGTTGAAGTTTCTGCATCTACGTACAAGACGAGAGCAAAGCTCTGGCAATAGCTGTAGAATGGTTAAGAACATTAGTATACTTGACTTCATTGACTAATTAATTACCTAGCAAAAGGACACCCACGGTTGTTGTATTTTTCTGTTGGAGTTGATAATGTGGGGATCATGGCGCTAAGAAGGTGCAATTCAGAGAATACTGCTCTGAATAGCTAGGCTGTGTTTCTCCGACGGAGTTGATAATATGAATATGTGATGTGTGCTAATGGTTACACCCACATGGCTGGGATGACCAGGAGTACATTCCTAACCATGAGGACAATAAGCCAGAGCCAGAGGTAATAGAGCCTTACAGTTGTTGCTAGTTGCTTGAACACAAGGATGTCGTCACGCTACTTTGTCACTGTTAGGGTGGTTTTCAGTAATGAAAATCGGAAGGGGGCAAGCCTTTCTTTGATAAAAAAAAAAAACAAGGATGTCGTCACCACGAGAGCCTTTTGCCGCTCTTGCTAATCTTGTAACCACAATCAATTGACTTTCAGCCCGCATTGTTTCTTTTGTTTACAGCTGGTTGGGCGATGTACATGTAGACCATGAGCTGGCCGAATAGATAAGCCGACGAATTACCAGAATTAGTTGTTGTTGAGTCATTCCGTTGTCACCTGCAATATTGTATCCAGTGACTCAAAATTAGACACTACTGTTGCAATCAGGACGTCATACATAAAATTTAGTTTGGTTTCAATGGCAAGTGGCCGCTATATATAGATCAAAATGCAAATATCAAAGGAGTGGCGTCCTCATGCACATATTATGGACACATATCTACTCTGAGCAAACAACAATAAAAACAATTAATGGCAGAACGGAGATGATATGATCAAAGTACCTTTCATCAAAAGTATCGCAATGTAAGGTCGGAGATGGAGAACTAAGAGGCATAAACGTAATCTGGTTTCCCCACGGGGAAGTGGAGGGCTAATAATATTGAGAAGATACCTGTCATGGGGTGGTGCGTTGAAGGTTCTGCATCTACACGACGAGAGCGAAGCCCTGTCAATAGCTGTGGAATGGTTAAGAATATCAGCATGCGCAACTTGATTGAACTAATTAATTTCCCAACAAAGTTAGTTAAGCTGGTGAGGTCGGCCTGGAGGCTTTGCCTCCATGATGGAAGCAACCTGCCTAAGCTTTAAAAAACAAGACACGCCACAGCATCAGCGTGCTCTTGTATTTAAACAAACGCCGGTAGTGAGGCGTAGCAAGCAACTCTTCAACAATGTCAACAGCGGCACTCTTATTGCCGGCGCTGCTCCTACTGCCGTCGTTGTTGGCAGCCACCGCAGACGCGGAGGGCCGCACCATCACCGTGTCACCAACATGTCAGGCTAGCTGTGGTGGCGTTGACATCCCTTACCCCTTCGGCATCGGCGCCGGCTGCTTCCTCAAGGGCTTCGAGATCAACTGCACAGACACCGGCGGTGCCGGCCCCGCCGTGCCGCTCCTCAACGGCACGTCCATCCAGGTGGTCAACCTCTCCGTCGATCCACCCGAGTCACGGGTGCTGCTTCCCATTAGGTGGCAGTGCTATAAAGTGAACGTCTCCGGCGGTACAGTGGTACGCAATGACAGGACCATCTTCAACACCGAGAAGAACGTACCTATCGACGGCGTATACCGCATCTCCCACAAGCACAACGATCTCTTCGTCCTCGGCTGCGCCACCATCGGCATCGTGAAGACCAACGAGAGCCAAAGACTGGCATCCGCCTTCGGGTGCATGTCCTTCTGCCGCAATGCCACGGCAGCACAGGACGGCCTGTGCGCCGGCGTCGGGTGCTGCAGCATACGCATCCAGCCGGAGCTCACGAGCATCATGTTCGAGTTCCCCAACATCAGGGAAAACCGGCCCGGCATGCTCAACTACAGCCCATGCGACTACGCCTTCATCGTCGACAAGGACAACTACACCTTCCAGAGCTCCGACCTGCTGCACATGGACAGAACCCGGACCATGCCGGCGCGCCTTGACTGGGCTATCCGCGAAATGCCGTCCTGCGCCGACGCCAAGGGCGCGGCAGATCAGTACGCCTGCAGGAGCAATCACAGCGAGTGCATCGACTCCACCAATGGGACTGGCTATGCCTGCAAGTGCTCCCAAGGCTACGAGGGCAACCCGTACCTTGTCGGCGAAAGCGGATGCACCGGTAAGCACCACCACTCTGCATCTCTCCTTTCATGCCAGCCATGCCGGCCATCAGCCCTCTTAGGCTTTCCACTGTGGGCTTCTTGAAGAACCGCAACGCCAAGGTCTTCCTGTCGCAACATCTTCAACCAGACACCTTTGCTCGGAACTTCATTGCTGACGTCCTGCTCTGGCGCTACCTGCACTCGATCCTCAATTCGATCTGAGAAACCTGGGTGCAAAGCTTCTCATCATCAGTATAAAATTCACATGTTTTTCGCCCCCCCCCCCTACTGCGCCTTCAACCTTTCCAAAAAGAACAGTCATTACATCACTATATTGTTGGGACAGTAAGACAGCTAGTGCAATGGATCAAAAGAATATTTAAAAACATACCACTGGAGCAATTCACAAAATAGCGTAAATTCTGCGATAACTAGTCGTGTACACTGATGATCATTTATTTATGTATGCATTCCGCAGATATCAATGAATGCGACCATCAAGGGAAGTATCCTTGCTTGGAGCCGGGAAAATGTGTGAACAACGAAGGATCTTATGACTGCCCCTGTCCTCCGGGTTATCGTAACCATGACGCCAAAATAGAAAAGTGTACCTTACTTCCTTCAAGTTTCCCACTGGCATCAAAGATCTCCATAGGTATATATACATCGATTTTCTCTTTTGCTAGACGAAGGGAGATCTCATTTGTGGCATTTAAGTATTTTCTTTTTGTGTTTAACTGGAATAAGGGACTTATTTTCACTATATACGAGAATCGATCTCTTGCCAAAGGAATACCCTGCAAGTTAATAAAAACTTGTGTTTTTGAAAGACTATTTAAGAACTTCAATAGTTTCAACAAATACCTTAGATTATGGATCAACTCTCCCAAATGGTATAGCTAATTGTTGTTTTTACGTAAAGCAGTTGTTAGCACTGCCTATCCACTTTGTATTATCAATATTCGCTATGTTTGTGGCCAAAATTAACATGCATAAATGATAATATCTCTATGCATGATCATTTTAGGTGTCATTTTGGGCTCCTTCATATTAGTTGTTGCTCTACTTTCTACACTACTGAGGCTCCAAAGGAGAAGAACGAAGGGCTTTTTTAAAAAGAATGGAGGTTTGGTCCTTCGAGATGTGAGAACTTTAAATATCTTCACAAAGAAGGAGATAAACAAAATCACCAAGAACCAAACAGAGGTCCTTGGTAAAGGGTGCTTTGGCAAAGTATACAAAGGGATTCTTCCAGATGGTACGACAGTGGCAGTAAAAACCTCCATCAAGATAAACAAAGTTCGAAAGGAGGAATTTACCAAGGAAGTGGAGATCCAGTCACAGATGATCCACAAGAACATCATCAAACTCATCGGCTGCTGCTTGGAGGTGGATGTTCCGATGTTGGTGTATGAGTTCGCTGCTAACGGGAGTCTGCAAGACATTCTCCATGGTAACACTCGCCTCTCTAATTTCTCACTAGACCTGCGACTGGATATTGCAATTGATGCTGCAGAAGGGTTATCTTATATGCACTCATCAACAAGTCGTACCATCCGGCATGGGGATGTCAAGCCAGCCAACATACTATTAGATGAAAAGAACATGCCAAAAATCTCGGATTTCGGGACATCGAAGTTTCTTACAAAGGACAAAGATCACACCGGGCTTGTTGTAGGCAGCATGGAATATATAGACCCGATGTTCCGTGAAACGGGACAATTAACACAGAAGAGTGATGTTTACAACTTTGGAGTTGTACTCCTGGAACTCATCACCAGAAAGCCAATTGTGTATGATGGAAATCATAGGCTCGTAGTTGATTTCTGTGATGTTTATCAGAAAGAAAACAGTGGAGAGGCAATGTTTGACAAAGATATTGCAACTGAAGAAGATACTTACATACTGGAAGAGATTGGCAGACTGGCTGTAAAGTGTTTAGCACACGTTGTAGAAGATCGTCCAGAGATGAAGGAGGTAGCAGAACGACTTGCCATGCTTAGAAGAGCTAGGAGAAGTGGGAATATAAACAACAAAAGCCCCAATTACTTTGAGGAAATTTAAGGTGCTCCCTAGAGCATTGCTTCTGAGATTAGTTAACTAGTAGAAAAAAAATGTACCGTATTTCAGTATCTTATATCTTCAGTGTAATGAATATCGACTATTGTATCGTGCCGTAAAGTCTGTTGCAGTGAATAGTTATCAAACATACCTGGTAGATTTGTTGGTGTATATCACCTTGTTCTTCGAAGTGTCAATATGTTGTACACTAGTTCTAAATGACAACATTGAGATCGACATCTGCCAGGAGTAAATGATTAATTCCTAGAATTTTCTTGACGGCATGCGATATTCAGTACCTTAGAATCCCTTTTAGGATTGTCGAAACCGACATCCATTGAAAACAGAGCATATCAGAGTTATATGACACGACACTGTGATGCATAGGAGTATATATTTTAATTAATAAAAACAAGCGAGAAATTAAGCATGGAGCACTTGAAGATGCACTGACAACTAAACTGCGCAGCTCTAGGAAGTTAACGCAAAGCTGATGTTGGTGCTACAATATATCAGGAATCACAGAGAATAACATGTGCTGCTAAAAGGGAAATTCAATGGAAGACAACACTGGTGGAGACTACTGAATGCTAAAACGAGTCTAACAATAAATTAAGGACCATCCTCTGTTCTCAATTGGGGAAGTTTCAGAAATTGAAAAGTTGGAGCACTCACGCTAGGGCGGGCGCGGGCGGATCTGCGTCGGGCCCTCCGTGCTGCCTGCTGCGCCGTCGGCCGTCGCGGTGGACGGTAGTGGGCGTGCGGCAGGCGCAGTCCAGGCCGTGCCCGCCGAAGTGCCGAGCAGCCGAGGACGGAGGCGGGCGCGACGGCGCGCGGGCTGGCGGCGTGCGGGCGCGGCTGCGCGGTGGACTGGGCGTCAGCGTTTACCTGATGGGCTATCTGAAGATCGACTGTAGAAGTGTCGATATGTTCAGTCTTCAGGCGAACGACTTCAGTTATCAGACGGACGGTCATCGTCTCTCCTCTACTGTCGCTCGACGGCTGAGATGTAGTGTTACTTATTCACCATCAGTTAGAGCACAAACAAACAACATTAGTTTGGTTGCCTACATTTAGACTACCTCAAGCAATTTTTTTTGAAGGGTGCCTCAAGCAATTTTTACCATGCTACTTGTTGTCTGCGTCGCAGTTTTTAGACAAGCAGTATAAGATCCACCCTTTCTCACTAGTTATGACTTGCACACATGGGTTGAACATCATCTCATTCCTAACTAGAAAACAAATGACAGCTTATCCTAACTACTAACAAATGGTAGTACAAATTAAGAATCATATGGCTGAATAGGAGAAAGTTCATCGATGCTAACTAGGTGGAAGTCCATTGTCGTCCTTTTCTTCTTCTGTCGTTGCTGCTTCTTCTCTTGTACTGCTGCCTCTTCTTTCTTTTCTTCGGATTCTTGTCTGACCTCTGTTATCCCACATTGCCTGAGCCCACTTCATCCTTTTGTTTTTTCAAGCTTCGTTGTCAAATGCCTTCACACCATGGTCGGAGATCAGGCGTCACATCTTCCTCCTTTGGCATAAGTTCATCACAACCCCATTGTACGATCCAGTTATGAATGATGCAACATGCAAGAATAAGCTTAACCTGGGTAGGGTAAGGATGGAATGGCTTCTGATCCAGGATCTTAAACCTATTCTTCAGAGCTCCAAATGCCCTCTCAACCGTCACTCTAAGGCTAGAGTGAATGAGATTAAACAGTTTATGTGGAGTCTAGGATAGTTCCTGGAAGAGAAATCGTTCAAATGGTATCTGGTTTTCCTATAAAGGGTGGAAGAACACCAGGCTGACATGCATAGCCAGCATCCTCTAGGTAGAACTTGCCATCGGGGATATTGATACCATCAGGTCGATTCGTGCTGTCAGTTAGGATGTTAGCATCATGGGTTGATCCTTCCCACCCAGTTAGCACATAGGTGAACTTCAGATCGAAGTCAACCGCAACAAGAACATTCTCACTTGTGTAGTGCTTTCTACCCCTGTATGCTACGGACTGTGCCCTCGGCACTTTAGCAGTCACGTGAGTAGCATCTATTGCGCCCACGCAATCCTGAAAATGGTATGGTAGATGGTGTTATGGCGAATCCTGAAAATTGGCTATCATCTCCTGATCCCGGATTAACAATGGACCATACCGAATGGCAGGCTTGTCATTCCGCTTATTGACCAACAGGATCTAGGCCTGCATCATAGCTATCAGCGATGTTACCTGAACTACCAGCTTCATCCGTTCGTCCACAACCTAAGCGACATCCATGGGGCAATCAACAATGGCGCAATTGATCCTACATCGTCCTAACAAATGACCAAATAGAGGAGGCGAGCGGGGGGTTTTATGTTGCTTAACAGCTTCAGAGGGGGCATGGCTGAGACGAGGATGGCCAGATGGAGTCGAAGAAGAAGGGAAGAAGCAACTAGTGCTACCGGAGAGTGTTGTTGCCGCCTCCGCCACCGCCGCCGCTTGCGCAGATCTGAGTCGCCTTTGTCGCCGGTGCTAAGAACAGAGGAAGGGATTGTCCTAGAGCTAAGGTGAGCGAGTAAATGGGTTGAGGCTATGTTTCGTGCCATCCCGTCTCCGTCGCTTTCCTTCTCCCGCCATCTCCGCCCTGATTCCCCCCTGCACCATGGCCTACACCGTCTCTTACTTTTGCGCCCACCTCAAGCCTGGTTCGCTGGAACAGCCGATTCGAGCATTCCCGGCGAGGCAGGCTCTGGGGTGCTTTAAGTTCCGTGTCGATGCAAGTCAGGCCTTCCTGTACGCAACCAAATAGGCTTTTTTTCATCCCGTTCAACCCTGGTTAGGCCATATGCAAGCAATCAAACGCGTCCCAGGAAGGCCACCACTCTTCCCATCCGCCTGAAGCCAAGCTTGGCAGGCTAATATGAAGGAAATATGCCCTAGAGGCAATAATAAAGTTATTATTTATTTCCTTATTTCATGATAAATGTTTATCATTCATGCTAGAATTGTATTAACCGGAAACATAATACATGTGTGAGTGTATAAACAAACAGAGTGTCACTAGTATGCCTCTACTAGACTAGCTTGTTAATCAAAGATGGTTATGTTTCCTAACCATGAACAAAGGGTTGTTATTTGATTAACAAGGTCACATCATTAGAAGAATGATCTGATTGACATGACCCATTCCATTAGCTTAGCACACGATCGTTTAGTATGTTGCTACTGCTTTTATCCATGACTTATACATGTTCCTATAACTATGAGATTATGCAACTCCGTTTACGGAGGAACACTTTGGTACTACCAAACGTCACAACGAATCGGGTGATTATAAAGAAGTACTACAGTGTCTCCAAAGGCGGATGTTGGGTTGGCGATTTCGAGATTAGGTTTTGTCACTCCGATTGTCGGAGAGGTATCTCTGGCCCTCTCGGTAATACACATCACTTAAGCCTTGCAAGCATTACAACTAATGAGTTAGCTGTGAGATGATGTATTACGAGCGAGTAAAGAGACTTGCGTAACGAGATTGAACTAGGTATTGGATACCGACGATCGAATCTCGGGCAAGTAACATACCGATGACAAAGGAACAACGTATGTTGTTATGCGGATCGACCGATAAAGATCTTTGTAAAATATGTAGGAGCCAATATGGGCATCCAGGTCCCGCTATTGGTTATTGACCGAGACGTGTCTCGGTCATGTCTACATTGTTCTCGAACCGTAGGGTCCGCACGCTAAGGTTTCGATAACGGTTATATTATGAGTTTGTGTATTTTGATGTACGAAGAAGTTCGAGTCCGGATGTGATCACGGACATGACGAGGAGTCTCGAAATGGTCGAGACATAAAGATTGATATATTGGAAGCCTATGTTTGAGTTCGAATGGTTCCGTGAAATCGGGATTTTTGGAGCACCGGGGTTACGGAACCCTCCCGGGGTTAATGGGCCTTAGTGGGCCATAAGGGAGAAGAGGAAGGGCCGGCCAGGGCAGGCCGCGCCTCCCCTAGTCCGAATAGGACAGGAGAGGCGGCGCCCTTCCTCTTTCCTCCCCCAAGTCCTAATCCAACTAGGAAGGGGGAGTCCTACTCCGGTGGGAGTAGGACTCCTCGCGCCTCCTCCTAGGGCCGGCCGCACCCCCTTGCTCCTTTATATACGGGGCAAGGGGCACCCTAGGACACACAAGTTGATCCTTGAGATCGTTCCTTAGCCGTGCGGTGCCCCTCCACCATAATCAACCTCGGTCATATCGTGGCGGTGCTTAGGCGAAGCCTGCGTCGATAGAACATCAAGATCGTCACCACGCCGTCGTCCGACGGAACTCTCCTCCCAAGCTCTCTTGGATTGGAGCCCGAGGAGCGCCACCGAGCTGTACATGTGTCAAGAACTCGGAGGCGCCGGAGTAACGGCGCTGGGATCGGTTGGATCGCGAGGAGAACGTACGACTACTTCCTCTACGTTGTGATCGCTTCCGCTTCGGTCTACGAGGGTATGTAGACAACACTCTTCCCTCTCGTTGCTATGCATCACCATGATCTTGCGTGTGCGTAGGAAATTTTTTGAAATTACTGCGTTCCCCAACAGTGGCATCCGAGCCTAGGTTTTTATGGTTTGATGTTTTGCACGAGTAGAACACAAGTGAGTTGTGGGCGATACAAGTCATACTACCTACCAGCATGTCATACTTTGGTTCAGCGGTATTGTGAGATGAAGCGGCCCGGACCGACATTACGCCAGACGCTTACGCGAGACTGGTTTCACCGCCACGAGCACTCGTTGCTTAAAGGTGATTGGCGGGTGTCTGTCTCTCTCACTTTAGTTGAACCGAGTATGGCTACGCCCGGTCCTTGAGAAGGTTAAACGGAGTCTATTTGACGAAGTATCGTTGTGGTTTTGATGCGTAGGTGAGATTGGTTCTTGCTTAAGCCCGTAGCAGCCACGTAAAACTTGCAACAACAAAGTAGAGGACGTCTAACTTGTTTTTGCAGGGCATGTTGTGATGTGATATGGTCAAGACATGATGCTATATTTTATTGTATGAGATGATCATGTTTTGTAACCGGTTATCGGCAATCGGCTGGAGCCATATGGTTGTCGCTTATTGTATGAAATGCAACGCATACGTAATTGCTTTACTTTATCACTAAGCGGTAGCGATAGTCGTAGAAGCAATAGATGGCGTGAGCGACAACGATGCTACGATGAAGATCAAGGTGTCGCGTCGGTGGCGATGGTGATCACGACGGTGCCGGAGATGGAGATCACAAGCACAAGATGATGATGGCCATATCATATCACTTATATTGATTGCATGTGATGTTTATCCTTTATGCATCTTATCTTGCTTTGATTGACGGTAGCATTTTAAGATGATCTCTCACTAAAATTATCAAGTAGTGTTCTCCCTGAGTATGCACCGTTGCCAAAGTTCGTCGTGCCGAGACACCACGTGATGATCGGGTGTGATAAGCTCTACGTCCATCTACAACGGGTGCAAGCCAGTTTTGCACACGCAGAATACTCAGGTTATACTTGACGAGCCTAGCATATGCAGATATGGCCTCGAACACGGAGACCGAAAGGTCGGCGTGAATCATATAGTAGATATGATCAACATAAGATGTTCACCATTGAAAACTACTCCATCTCACGTGATGATCGGTTATGGTTTAGTTGATTTGGATCACGTGATCACTTAGATGACTAGAGAGATGTCTGTCTAAGTGGGAGTTCTTAAGTAATATGATTAATTGAACTTTAATTTATCATGAACTTAGTACCTGATAGTATCTTGCTTGTCTATGTTTGTTTGTAGATAGATGACTCGTGCTGTTGTTCCGTTGAATTTTAATGCGTTCCTTGAGAAAGCAAAGTTGAAAGATGATGGTAGCAATTACACGGATCGGGTCCGTAACTCGAGGATTATCCTCATTGCTGCACGTAAGAGTTACGTCTGGATGCACCGCTAGGTGCAGACTCTTCCGCTTGATGTAACCGACGGCGTTAAGAACGTCTGGCGAGCAAAGCTGATGACTACTCTATAGTTCGATGTGCCATGCTTTATGGCTTAGAACCGGGACTTCAACGACGTTTTGAACATCATGGAGCATATGAGATGTTCCAGAGTTGAAGTTGATATTCAACAGAATGCCCGGATTGAGAGATATGAAGTCTCCAATAAGTTCTATAGCTGCAAGATGGAGGAGAATAGTTCATCGGTGAGCACATACTCGGAATGTCCGGGTATTACAATCACTTGACTCAAGCGGGAGTTAATCTTCCGGATGATTGTGTCATTGATGAATTCTTCAATCACCGCCACCAAGCTACAAAGGCTTCGTGATGAACTATAATATGCAAGGGTTAGTAAAGACTATACCGAGCTTTTCGCAATGCTAAAGGCTGCGGAGGTAGAAATCAAGAAGGAGCATCAAGTGTTGATGGTCAATAAGACCACTAGTTTCAAGAAAAAGGCAAAGGGAAGAAGAAGGGAACTTCAAGAAGAACAGCAAGCAAGTTCTTTGCTCGGGAGAAGAAACCCAAGTCTGGACCTAAACCTAAAACTGAGTGCTTCTACCGCAAGCGGATCGTCTTCGAAGCGGAACTGCCCCAAGTATTTGGCGGATAAGAAGGATGG
This sequence comes from Aegilops speltoides, assembly GCA_021437245.1. Classification (NCBI taxonomy): domain Eukaryota; kingdom Viridiplantae; phylum Streptophyta; class Magnoliopsida; order Poales; family Poaceae; genus Aegilops; species Aegilops speltoides. The sequence goes on from CM038145.1 coordinate 486,912,723, forward strand.
CAAAGTGAACAAAGGTATATGTGATATACATGTTATTGATGTGTACCTTACTAGAGCTCGCAGAGCACTGGTATTTGATCTTGGTTACATTGCTAATATTTGCAACTCAAAGCAGGACTACGGATTAAGCAAACACCGCAAAGGACGAGGTGACGATGCGCGTGGGAAATGGTTCCAAAGTCGATGTGATCGCGGTCGGCACGCTACCTCTACATCTACCTTCGGATTAGTTTTAGACCTAAATAATTGTTATTTGGTGCTGCGTTGAGCATGAACATTATATCTGGATCTTGTTTGATGCGAGACGGTTATTCATTTAAATCAGAGAATAATGGTTGTTCTATTTATATGAGTAATATCTTTTATGGTCATGCACCCTTGAAGAGTGGTCTATTTTGATGAATCTCGATAGTAGTGATACACATATTCATAATGTTGAAACCAAAAGATGCAGAGTTGATAATGATAGTGCAACTTATTTGTGGCACTGCCGTTTAGGTCATATCGGTATAAAGCGCATGAAGAAACTCCATACTGATGGACTTTTGGAGTCACTTGATTATGAATCACTTGGCACTTGCGAACCGTGCCTCATGGGCAAGATGACTAAAACCCCGTTCTCTGGCACTATGGAGAGAGCAGCAGATTTGTTGGAAATCATACATACAGATGTATGTGGTCCGATGAATGTTGAGGCTCGTGGCGGATATCGTTATTTTCTCACCTTCACAGATGATTTAAGCAGATATGGGTATATCTACTTCATGAAACATAAGTCTGAAACATTTGAAAAGTTCAAAGAATTTCAGAGTGAAGTTGAAAATCATCATAATAAGAAAATTAAGTTTCTACGATCTGATCGCGGAGGTGAATATTTGAGTTACGAGTTTGGTCTACATTTGAAACAATGCGGAATAGTTTCGCAACTCACGCCACCCGGAACACCACAACGTAATGGTGTGTCCGAACGTCGTAATCGCACTTTACTAGATATGGTGCGATCTATGATGTCTCTTACAGATTTACCGCTATCGTTTTGGGGTTATGCTCTTGAGACGGGCGCATTCACACTGAATAGAACACCGTCAAAATCCTTTGAGACAACACCTTATGAACTATGGTTTAGCAAGAAACCAAAGTTGTCGTTTCTTAAAGTTTGGGGATGCGATGCTTATGTGAAAAAGCTTCAACCTGATAAGCTCGAACCCAAATCGGAGAAATGTGTCTTCATAGGATACCCAAAGGAGACAGTTGGGTACACCTTCTATCACAGATCCGAAGGCAAGACATTTGTTGCTAAGAATGGATCCTTTCTAGAGAAGGAGTTTCTCTCGAAGAAGTGAGTGGGAGGAAAGTAGAACTTGATGAGGTAATTGTACCTTCTCCCTTACTTGAAAGTAGTTTGTCGCAGAAACCGGTTTCTGAGACATCTACACCAAATAGTGAGGAAGTGGATGATGTTGATCATGAAACTTCAGATCAAGTTACTACAGAACCTCGTAGATCAACCAGAGTAAGATCCGCACCAGAGTGGTACGGTAATCCTGTTCTGGAAGTCATGCTACTAGATCATGATGAACCTACGAACTATGAAGAAGCGATGGTGAGCCCAGATTCATAAAATGGCTTGAGGCCATGAAATTTGAGATGGGATCCATGTATGAAAACAAAGTATGGACTTTGGTTGACTTGCCCGAGGGTCGGCAAGCAATAGAAAACAAGTGGATCTTCAAGAAGAAGAATGACGCTGACGGTAATGTAATTGTCTACAAAGCTCGACTTGTCGCAAAGGGTTTCCGACAAGTTCAAGGGATTGACTACGATGAGACCTTCTCACCCATAGCGATGCTTAAGTCTGTCTGAATCATGTTAGCAATTGCCGCATTTTATGATTATGAAATTTGGCAAATGGATGTAAAGACTGCATTCCTGAATGGATTTCTAGAAGAAGAGTTGTATATGATGCAACCAGAAGGTTTTATCGATCCAAAGGGAGCTAACAAAGTGTGCAAGCTCCAGCGATCCATCTATGGACTGGTGCAAGCATCTCGGAGTTGGAATAAACGCTTTGATAGTGTGATCAAAGCATTTGGGTTCATCTGAGACTTTTGGAGAAGCTTTGTATTTACAAGAAAGTGAGTGGGAGCTCAGTAGCATTTACGATATTATATGTAGATGACATATTACTAATCGGAAATGATATAGAATTTTTGGATAGCATAAAGGGATACTTGAATAAGAGTTTTTCAATGAAAGACCTCGGTGAAGCTGCTTACATATTGGGCATCAAAATCTATAGAGATAGATCAAGACGCTTAATTGGACTTTCACAAAGCACATACCTTGACAAAATTTTGAAAAAGTTCAAAATGGATCAAGCAAAGAAAGGGTTCTTGCTGTGTTACAAGGTGTGAAGTTGAGTAAGACTCAATGCCCGACCAACTGCAGAAGATAGAGAGAAAATGAAAGATGTTCCATATGCTTGACCATAGGCTCTATCATGTATGCAATGTTGTGTACGGACTGATGTGTGCCTTGCTATAAGCTTAGCAGGAGGTACCAAAGTAATCCAGAGTGGATCATCGACAGCGTCAAGAACATCTGAAATACCGAAAAGGACTAAGGATATGTATCTCGTATATGGAGGTGACAAAGAGCTCATCAGAACGGTTACGTTAACGCAAGCTTTGACACGATCCGGACGATTCTAAATCGCAGACCGGATACGATTTACACTAAACGGAGGAGCTGTCGGTTAGTGCAGTTCTAAACAAAGCGTCGTGGCGGGATCTACATGTGAAGCGGAATACATAGCAGCTTCGGAAGCAGCTAATGAAGGAGTGCGGATGAAGGAGTTCATATCCGATCTAGGTGTCATACCTAGTGCATCGGGTCCAATGAAAATCTTTTGTGACAATATCGAGCAATTGCCTTAGCAAAGGAATCCAGATTTCACAAGAGGACCAAGCACATCAAAAGACGCTTCAATTCCATCCGGATTTAGTCCGGTGGGAGACATAGAGATTTGCAAGATACATACGGATCTGAATGTAGCAGACCGTTGACTAAGCCTCTTCCACGAGCAAAACATGATCAACACCAAGACTCCATGGGTGTTAGAATCATTACTATGTAATCTAGATTATTGACTCTAGTGCAAGTGGGAGATGAAGGAAATATGCCCTAGAGGCAATAATAAAGTTATTATTTATTTCCTTATTTCATGATAAATGTTTATCATTCATGCTAGAATTGTATTAACCGGAAACATAATACATGTGTGAGTGTATAAACAAGCAGTGTCACTAGTATGCCTCTACTAGACTAGCTTGTTAATCAAAGATGGTTATGTTTCCTAACCATGAACAAAGGGTTGTTATTTGATTAACAAGGTTACATCATTAGAAGAATGATCTGATTGACATGACCCATTCCATTAGCTTAGCACACAATCGTTTAGTATGTTGCTACTGCTTTTATCCATGACTTATACATGTTCCTATAACTATGAGATTATGCAACTCCGTTTACGGAGGAACACTTTGGGTACTACCAAACATCACAACGAATCGGGTGATTATAAAGGAGTACTACAGTGTCTCCAAAGGCGGATGTTGGGTTGGCGTATTTCGAGATTAGGTTTTGTCACTCCGATTGTCGGAGAGGTATCTCTGGGCCCTCTCGGTAATACACATCACTTAAGCCTTGCAAGCATTACAACTAATGAGTTAGCTATGAGATGATGTATTACGAGCGAGTAAAAAGACTTGCGGTAGCGAGATTGAACTAGGTATTGGATACCGACGATCGAATCTCGGGCAAGTAACATACCGATGACAAAGGAACAACGTATGTTGTTATGCGGTCGACCGATAAAGATCTTCATAGAATATGTAGGAGCCAATATGGGCATCCAGGTCCCGCTATTGGTTATTGACCGGAGACGTGTCTCGGTCATGTCTACATTGTTCTCGAACCGTAGGGTCCGCACGCTTAAGGTTTCGATAACGGTTATATTATGAGTTTGTGTATTTTGATGTACCGAAGAAGTTTGAGTCCGGATGTGATCACGGACATGACGAGGAGTCTCGAAATGGTCGAGACATAAAGATTGATATATTGGAAGCCTATGTTTGGAGTTCGAATGGTTCCGTGAAATCGGATTTTACCGAGCACCGGGTTACGGAACCTCCCGGGGTTAATGGGCCTTAGTGGGCCATAAGGGAGAAGAGGAAGGGCGGCCAGGGCAGGCGCGCGCCTCCCCTAGTCCGAATAGGACAAGGAGAGGCGGCGCCCTTCCCTCTTTCCTCCCCCAAGTCCTAATCCAACTAGGAAGGGGAGTCCTACTCGGTGGGAGTAGGACTCCTCCCGCGCCTCCTCCTAGGGCGGCCGCACCCCCTTGCTCCTTTATATACGGGGCAAGGGGCACCCTAGACACACAAGTTGATCCTTGAGATCGTTCCTTAGCCGTGTGCGGTGCCCCTCCACCATAATCCACCTCGGTCATATCGTGGCGGTGCTTAGGCGAAGCCTGCGTCGGTAGAACATCAAGATCGTCACCACGCCGTCGTCCGACGGAACTCTCCTCCCCAAGCTCTCTGGATTGGAGCCCGAGGAGCGCCACCGAGCTGTACGTGTGTCAAGAACTTCGAGGCGCCGAGTAACGGCTGGGATCGGTTGGATCGCGAGGAGAACGTCGACTACTTCCTCTACGTTGTGATCGCTTCCGCTTCGGTCTACGAGGGTACGTAGACAACACTCTTCCCTCTCGTTGCTATGCATCACCATGATCTTGCGTGTGCGTAGGAAATTTTTTGAAATTACTGCGTTCCCCAACATAATAATCGGTGGCTGATTAGTCGCTCAAGCTTGGTGGCAGAGGATGCGGAGGCGAAGTTGGAGAGCGCCGAGACAGAACAAGAGAAGGGAAAAGCAAGTGCCGGAGCTTCAGTTCTCGGGGCTTATGGCCGGACACGGGGAACGGGCGCCGACGATCATTTAGATTAGGTTTAGAGTAGAAGTATTATACCTCCAGAGTCGGACAAGCTCCGCTTTTAATTGAAGTAAGTCCGAAATGTAATGAATTTCGTCATGTTTATACGAAATCCGTCGTGTTTGCGTGAATCTCTTCCTGTTTATTATGAAAATCCGTCTGGTTTGCATGAATTTTGTTCCTTTAGTTCAAAATGTGGTTGAAATGTATGCAGACAACGTTGGATGACGGTCGTCCGGTATCAATGTCCGCGGATTGGTCCCCCTGTCCGCGGACAGATGCCGGAGCAAATTTACGGGTCAGCGTTGGAGATGCCCTCACCATCACCAGGTTAGGAAGACCGAAGTATGTATTATCTGATAGGGCTTATGTTACAATATTCAGTTCTCTGCACACATTCTCCCGTCAATTGACATGCGTATTAGGACCGGAGAAAACACTTGATTTATCATTACTCACAAGTTGTCCAGGTGTTTCCCTTGTGAGAATCTGCTTTCATCAATGAGTCGTTTGTAAATAAAAGAAGGAAAATTGAAGGGGCATTCCTACACACACGAATACCATCCCCTCCTCATGAAACAAAAGGATGAAAAGGCCTAACAAAACAGACATGGAGATAAAGGCTCGACTCGAGCAATATTTTCGCGGAGAGCGGCGGAAGAAAAAATTGGTGCTAGGAAATTAAGAGGTTCGGATTAGAATGGAAGAAGATAAAGTGGGAAGATAATGCACTTTTGCTTCTATGACTGTACAATACAACCATAACCTGTCGTTGGATTGATGGTGAGACAATGCACTTTTCTGTGCTGGCTTTGGAAATTGTACGCATCCATGACCATGAGAGCCACTCACGTCGATCTCCACAGCCAGCGAGCGATTAATCGCGCCGTGCTTAACGAACTGGTATTGCTTTGAGTAGGTACGGAGGATTGTTTATCCAGCTATAAAAGATGGGGAAAGCCACAAAGCGAAGTGCCAGCAGCCTGCATGGCACTCACTAGCCGGAAACAACAATGAGGTGGATGGCCACATCGATCGCATCTTCTTGTTGATCATCTCCGCCTTTTCTTTCCTCTTTAATTTTTCTCTTTGTGCCGCTCCCTGATCGATCCGGCACTTTCCCTCATGAGTAGCCATGCATGATGCATGAACAAACACGGCTCAATCATCCGACGTACGCGTGTGTTCCAGCAGCTTCTTCTAGAACGATTCCACCGGTTAAGCTATAACTAATTCGTGAGCATAAGTATCAGGGCTGTCGGTATACAAATAATTCATGGAAAAAAAGTGGGTACAAACCGTACAATACAATAATTGGTTTGGTTCCGCTTAAAGATACTATTTTCGCAGCTGCATGAGGGCGCCAATTTTCTTCCGCATCCGTTCATGAACATGGGACCGGTGTGTTGACACGGATGCAGGAGGACGTCATCCAACGCTGGACGCATACACTTCAAAATTTTTTTCAACAAACCGAATGAAATTCGTGCAAACATGGCCGGATTTTATACAAACATGGCGGATTTCATACAAACACGACGGATTCACATTACATTTGGAACATCTAGAACAAAAATTACACCCGGCCCTAAACCTATCTTTATGGCGGCGGCCGGCGGCCAAACCCGTGTCGTCCTCCATCCGTCGCCTTTATGAGCACGGCGATAAGACCGATGAAGTGAAGGTACGATCTCCGGTGAGGAAAAGAAAAACACGAGAGACGGATCGGCCCACATAGGACACTAGGCCTCCCGTGGCCTACTCATCCTTGAAAGACTCCGCGACTTGTCCATCGCCGGTGAACATGAGGTCCACGATGGAAATGGTGGCGCCGGTGCTGTTGTCGTCCCACCAGGCCACCTGATGGTTCGGCGGCGGCGTGTAGGAGGCACAATTGGCGTTGTTCTCCTCCACGATCGACTGCAGCTGCGCCTCCGTGGTGGCCGCTTCCTGGCGAGCGGCGGCTTGAGCGTGGACGACATCGTAGATGGCACGCTGCTCTGCGATGAAGTTAGGGTTCGCCATGGCCTCCTCAATCGCGCGCTCACCGTAGATCTGGCCCTCCGCCAGCCGGTGCTGCTCCAGGAGGAACATGTTCTACTGTTGTTCCTCCTGCGCCTGTTGAAACACCGACAAAGGCGCCGGCACAGGTGGCGGCCGGTGTTCAAACCCATGTCGTCCTCCATCCGTCATCTTTATGAGCACAACGATAAGACCGATGAAGTAAAGGTACGCTCTCCGGTGAGGAAAAGAAAAACACGGGAGACGGATCGGCCCACATGGGACACTAGGCCTTGCCGCCTCCCGTGGCCTACTCATCCTTGGAGGACTCTGCGACTTGTTCGTCACCGGTGAACATGAGGTCCACGATGGAAATGGTGGCACCGACGCTGTTGTCATCCCACCGGGCCACCTGATGGTTCGGCGGCGCATGTAGGAGGCGCAGTTGGCATTGTTCTTCTCCACGATCGACTGCAACTGCGCCTCTGTGGTGGCCGCTTCCTGGCGAGCGGCGGCTTGAGCATGGACGACATCGTAGATGGCACGCTGCTCTGCGATGAAGTTGGGGTTCGCTGCGTTCATGGTCGCCACGGCCTCCTCAATCGCGCGCTCACCGTAGATCTGGCCCTCCGCCAGCCGGTGCTGCTCCAGGAGGAACAGGTTCTATTGTTGTTCCTCCTACGCCTGCTGAAACACCGACAAAGGCGCCGGCACAGGCGGCGGCTGGCGTCCAAACCCGTGTCGTCCTCCATCCACCGTCTTTATGAGCACAGCGATAAGAACGATGAAGTAAAGGTATGCTCTCTGGTAAGGAAAAGAAAAACACGGGAGACAGATCGGCCCACATGGGACACTAGGCCCTGCCGCCTCTCGTGGCCTACTCATCCTTGGAGGACTCTGCGACTTGTTCATCGCCGGTGAACATGAGGTCCACGATGGAAATGGTGGCGCCGGCGCTGTTGTCGTCCCATCGGGCTACCTAATGGTTCGGCGGCGGCGTGTAGGAGGCGCAGTTGGCGTTGTTCTCCTCCACGATCGACCGCAACTGCGCCTCCGTGGTGGCCGCTTCCTGGCGAGCGGTGGCTTGAGTGTGGACGACATCGTAGATGGCATGCTGCTCTGCGATGAAGTTGGGGTTCGCCGCGGCCATGGTCGCCACGGCCTCCTCAATTGCGCACTCACCGTAGATCTGGCCCTCCACCAGCCAGTGCTGCTCCAGGAGGAACATGTTCTATTGTTGTTCCTCCTGCGCCTGCTGAAACACCGACAAAGGCGCTGGCACAGGCTGCACCTCCGCCATGGCGGCGTTGTAGTGCGCATGCGCCTGCTCCATGGTGAAGCCGGTGTGCACAGGAAGCGCGGGGGCCGGGACGGTGTTGTCAGAGCCCGTCTCCATCATGGCCTCGCCCTCATCATCGAAGACCTCAGACGAGTTGGCCGGCAAGTCGGCCCTGATCCGCCTGGCACGGCGGCTCTGCCAGGCGTCGACAAGGGCGGCCACGGCGTGCTTCATCTCCGTGGAAAGGCTCTCCCACAGAGTTTTGCCGCCTATAGTCATGGCGGATGCATTGCAAGGGAGGAGGATGGGAAGGGGCTTGTGTTGTGGTGTTTATAGGGTGTGGCCGCCTTTTTTTATAGCAGATTCCGGTGAGGCGAGGCATCCAGCTGCATCAATGCGCGGCGCCGGAGTGGGTTTCTCAGCCGACGAGCTTTGTTAATGGAGGTATACGGACGGACAGCGGCATTGAACGGGCGTGGTAGATACTCGTCCCCTCCCGTCAAGTCACGCATCTCCGGCATTGAGCAGGTGTGGACACCCAGACGCGTCTTGGGCGACACCCTCGACCGTCGTGTCGCTTCAGTGGCGGAGGCAGTGCGTGGTCGCATCCGTCCTGAGTTGTCATCAATGTTGAGTGGTGTGTTCTACGGCGGCATGAATGCGGGCAGTTGGCGCCGAGCGAGAACACGCGCGGGCGAGGGAGGAGGGGTTTTGATGGATCAGGGCAGTTAGAAGCGGGCTTGGGATCGATCCGGACTCCTGCAAAGCCTCACATATTTGTTTTTGGTTTGCCGAAGAAATCATGTTCCGACCATTTGACGGACTAATACAACCCCATATTAGATGGCTTTTTTTGTTCGGACGGAGGAACGCCCGGACACGATTAAAAGTGAGCCGCCCGGTCTGGATCACCTACACTTTGCACGAAGGAAGGCCTGATTCGTTTGGCTGACTGGACAGGCTAGCTACTCTACAATTCGTCGGCGATGGATGTACATGCATGTAACCACGTCCTGTGCGTGGAAAAGGCGGTAGCCCCATGTCATATCATGGATTCGTGACTCGTACACGGCATGGCAGTATATGCCCGTATGGTACTCTAGCTGACTGATTCCTGAGCCAGCCCGCGCACGCACGCCGCGCAAAAAGATACTACTCTAATAACCTCTGGGCGCCGGGCTATGTGCTACATGGCCATGTTAGAAAAGTTGCAGTGATGTGCCAGGTAGAAAAGACTCCCTAGTTAACCTCGCTATCCGGCTAGCTGTTAACCCAGCGGAACCAGCTGGTGACCGACGGTGACTCCCGTCGACCGCAACGTCTCTGCTAAACAAACCACCGGGACTCCACTTCCCCGCATTTTTAACCACTAGCCATGGCACAAGCTTTCCAGCAGATGAAGCCATCGCTGAGGCCGACAGCCGGTACGTACGTGCCCGTGGAATGGACGTAAGCCGTGCATCAGACGCCGCGTAGACGTCGCCCGGCCCACGTGCCGCGCGCCCGGTGGACACTGGACGGAGCGCGACCCGGCCCGGTCGAGCCGCGCGCGCACGGCAGAAACACCCAGGACACACCGCGTACTACCGCTCCCGTGCTACGTCGCGTCGCCCCCGCGTCCGTCCGTCCGTCCGTTGGTCCTCGCGACAGCGGCCGCGGAGCAGCTGCGTGCATGGCGCGGGGTGCCTTCGGCTTGGCTGCATGCCATGGCCATGCCCCGGCGGGGGCACAGCGGGTGGGTGGGTCGTGGCCCTTCTCTTATCCGGAGGATCGGAGAGCGACGGCGCGCCGGTCGCCGCCACCCGTCCTCCCCCACGTCCACCAGGGCCATGCTTCCACGCTGAAAAATAAACAGCTCAATGTTTGGTTATTTAGCGTTAGTTAGCTAATCCCGTCGACTTTTCCGTAATCATAATTGTCGCGTGGCTCCGTCTCCGTTCGAACGATGCAGATATAGTCGAGGACAGCACGTACGTCAAAGACAAGGAAAAACCCCGGCCATGACAGGATCGATCACCTTAGTTTATCGTCTATATGATTTGGCGCCAGGTTTAAAGCTATGTGGTCTTGGATTAACGCAGACACCCGTGATCAATCCGCACACTAGCACCTGCTTTGCTTTGGGTTGGAGTGGAGTGGCTGACATAATAATCTGTCAATGCTACTAGCATATAACGTACACACGTACGAAACTAAAACTTGTTGCTCACTTGTTGCACCTAAAAACGGCGACGAATCTTCGTGAAACGCGAGAAAGATGTGCGTGCGTGTGTGTTCCGATGTCACGTCACGCACCACGGACGGAGTACATCATGGATGGCCCGTCGGGAGCCTATCTATCCAACTGATCTCGATCAAGCTCCCAACATTTTTCCAGGACAGACCGGGGAGCATCTTTCATCTACTCCTCCTGTCGAGGGACCCTGCTGGTGCTACGCGACAACAACCTGGGCTACGGCCTATGGCCTATGGGCATGGCACGCCACAAATATCAAATATCTAGAGGTCACGACTGGGACTCAACTGATTGTCTAAGCCCATGACACTGTCGTGTGAGTAGTGGATGTGGATTATCAAATCCCGGCCACACAAATTTACAGTCTACACGGCTACACCTATCTACTCCCTCCGTTCGAAAATATTTGTCTTAGGAATAGTTATATCTACACTTATTTTAGTTATAAATACATCTATTTTATCCATTTTTAAGACAAGTATTTTCGGACGGAGGGAGTACAAATTTACCAAATATTCACACAAAAGTTGTTTGTTCTTGGCATTACAGTCTTCTCCTTGTTTGTTAAACCACTCACCACAAGGCTACACAGTGAGTCAACTCCAAGATGCATGCATGCATGCATGCATTCGCGTGTCCGTTCCCATCTCGATTCAAATTAAACAAGAACCCACTGGCGGTATCGCCGATCTCCAGACCGCACCGGCGCACGCGCGCCCAAAGCCCCAAGCAGCCACTCAAGCACTTTCTTTTTCCAATCAAAGAAAGGAACAAAAAAAAAGAGGGGTCATCCTAGACAAGTGATTTTTTTTTTCCTAATGAACAAACAAAAGGGACGTGCTATAGCACCGGAGACTGTTTTTCTCTCTTCAACTTCAGTCCATTTCACCATGACCGTTGGATTCCAATCCAACGGCCACCTCCTTCTTTCTAATCTCGACCACCGCTGCTCCTTTTCCTCCTCGCGCCCGCACTAGTCAAGGTTCTGCCTCCCTCGGTAGCGACGTCGTGGCGAGCCTCCTTGTCCCTGTCTCTGGCGAGGTCGCTAGTAACACCACAAATGTCTCAAGCTCGGCTGTTGTCTAAAGCTATGGTCAAAACGAAAAAGCCCCCCTACAAAACTTGTGACACCCCCGTCCCCCGGTGCAGCCTCATCGGGTCGAGCTCTAGGTTGCACTGCTCCTCTCAACAATGCCTCCTCTGTAGGTGAAATGGACTGGAACAAGAAGAAAGAATCAGTTTGCCAAAGAAAAAGGAATTGTACTATCAACGCCTAGCCCAAAGGCAGCCTCAAGGTCCTCTCCCGTCCTCGCTTCCATCCTCCTCCGTAGGCTCTACCGATGAGGGTGTGCGGGGATGCCCCAATCTACCATTGGGAGTCGTGGTTTCCTCTCCTGAGGCATAGGTAGGTCTCCGTTCGATGGTGGCGAGATGAAAGTGTCACCGTCAGCGTGCCATAAAGTCTCTCTGCCTCACCCTCGTCCTGATGATGCTTCTTTGTATCGCCGGGAGGCGTGTGGAAGATGACAGCGTTTCTTCTGCGGGTTTGTCTTGGTCGCGCTATCCTGCGGAGCTGATAACGTGTATGTATGTATTGATCCTCCGGCTGAAGTTTCGACCAGCGAAGTTTAGCCAGGCTCGGTCTTGCCGGGGAGCGTGTGAGTTTTTTTCCTCCGACTTCATCTGGCTGGAATTGGAGCATTCTACATGCCCTCTCAACCATCTTCTTCTCCGGAGCGGTGATTTGTTACGCAAACCCCAGCCGCCTTCTCTAGGTTTAAACAAGTTTGCTTCGATGAGACGTGAACCCAGAGGCGGCAACGAGCTTTGCTCGCTGTGCGCCGCTGATGTATGCAAGGGGGAGAAGACTTCGGCTAAAGAGTTTGGATGTATTTATTCCTGCAAGGGTTTTTCTGAAGTTACCTATCTCGTTTAATATACAGTCTTTGGCCTTTTTTAGAGGAAAAAAAACAAGGGTTAAACGAACATTCGCAGCTGCCCCCACGACACGTACGTGTCATCCCACGGTACGCGCCACGGGAGACAAGCCCGCCCCCACCTGCCATCGCCGTCGCCTCACCCGCGCCCGGGACAGATGGACGGATGAACGGATTGATATAACCACACCCCATCACCCACACACACACACCACCACACCGCGCACTGACACAGCAAGATCATCGACCGAGCAGTGAGTCAGTCAAGAGGGCGAGGCGTGCACTGCTGGTCCTCCTCCTCCCGCGCATGGTGCCCCGCCCCCGCCGGCCGGCGCCGACACATGTTGCATGAGCGGCACGCACCACCCTCCGCGTCCGACGACGAGGACGATGCCCCAGGGCCCAACGACGAGGAGGGCACTCTGGTGACCACCACCGCCAGCAACACCAACACCACCTTCCACGACGTCGACGAGGTCATCGAGGTGCGCGAGGTCCAGCCCCTGTCGCCGCCGCCGCAGCACCCGCCCTTCACGCCGCCCACGCGCACCGTCTCCGCCGCCTCCACCGCCTGGGACAGCGCCAGTAGCCACCGCTCCGTCACCTCCGAGGAGCAGTTCATGACGATGAGCCGCGAGTTCACGGCCATGGTCGCCGCCGGCGCCGGCGCCGGGGCGGCCAACAACAGCAACCCCAACGGCAACAACAGCAACAGCAACCACCCAGGCGGCCCCTACGACGGCGGCGCCGACCAGCTGACCAGCATCGGCGAGGACGAGCTGGAGGAGCACAACCCGCTGGCCATCGTGCCGGACAGCGGCCGCCCCTTCGCCACGCCGCCCAGCAGGAGCGGCGGAAGCAGCGGCAGGGCGGCGCGGCTCGACCTGGAGGTCGTCCCCGCCGCCGGCCCGCCCGTGGAGGCGAGCCAGGTGAAGAAGGAGGAGGTGGAGACCAAGGTGTCGGCGTGGCAGACGGCGGAGATCGCCAAGATCAACAACCGCTTCAAGCGGGAGGAGGTGGTCATCAACGGGTGGGAGACGGAGCAGGTCGACAAGGCCTCCGCCTGGCTCAAGAAGATTGAGGTAATGATTGAAGAAATTCTCCACTTCCTTTTGCACCTCTTTTTCTGACGATGAAAGAAAAAATCACTGTGGAATCCTACTTGCTTTGAGCTTAATCTGCCCAAAAATACAGAAAACAATTCTTCCCTTGCAACCGAGAAAACAATTCTCCAAGTTTCACAGTCCTGTCAATTCAAGAAAGAAAAAGAGCAGAGCATGACAAATTAATTCACCAACTAAATTGTCCAAAAATATTTTTTCCCTGCACAAAATTAGCGCTGTTCCCAGGCTGATTAGGTAGACCATCGATGGTTGATGCAATCAGCACAAGAGATTTGTGACCACTGATTAGCGAGCTGATTTTTTTTCTCCCAAATAAAAAGGAAGTTTCTAGGCCTAGCAACACTAATACAGTACTCCTTTTGAGTAGAATAGTACTCCGCTATTAGTTATCTATTCTTGCTTTGAGAAAAGGTATATGAAATGAACCAATCCCAAATTAGTTAATTAGAGGTGTTACATCAGAGTGGCTTTCTCAATTGCCCCTTTCCTTGTGGGTGCGTGCGTGTGAACATCAGTTCGTTTTACAGCTCAATCATGCAACTTCCTGCGCATAAAGGAGACTACTGTTTACCTGTGAGATTATCATGGACCGTTAGCACGTTCATCTAAAAGTGATAGGCACTATGAGAATGAGAGTGGCGGTCTTTGTCCGGGAGAACCACTATCAGTTCAGAGTTTTCCTTTAGCTTTTCACGTGTTGTTTCTCCATGCTGAAAATCATGCTTAGTTACTGCCCAGTTACTCTATCCTATCTGAATGTTCATGTGGATCACCTTATGTCTAACTTTGATGGATCCCACGAAATGGCGGGTGCAGAGGAAGCTGGACGAGCAGCGCGCCAAGGCGGTGGAGAAGACGCAGAACGACGTGGCCAAGGCGCGGCACAAGGCGGAGGAGAAGCGGGCGTCGGCGGAGGCCAAGCGGGGGCTCAAGCTGGCCAAGGTGCTGGAGCTGGCCAACTTCATGAAGGCCGTCGGCAGGGTGCCCACCAAGCGCTCCTTCTTCTAGCCTCCCCCGACCGGAGGAGGGGAGGATCCTAGTATGTGTTTTTGCCTATGGGTAGTACGTTAAAAGTAAGGGCGTGTGCTGCTGCTGCTGCAGCATCCCATCGGTCGGGAAACCTAATTGTAAAAAGGGATTTGAAAAACTTGCTGCTGCTGCTGCTGCCTCCGTTGTATACTAGCCGCCGGTGGTGATCACACGGCGGCGCTTTTTTGTTTGGCTTGTATGTGCACGAGAAACTGGTGTGGAAATGGAATGAATAGCGTGTTTGCTACAAACCTGCAAACATTCTGAGCAACTGTTTCGTAACACTGCTGGTGTGAATCTTTATGTTCTTTGGTTCTGTATTACTATGTATCTGGCTGAAAGTTATCATGGTCCTTTGACGCCTATCACGAGAGACGTTGCATCAATGGCCCGTCGATAATGAAGCGCACTGTGTCCAAGATTGGATTTCTTTAGTTCTGCAGCGACTTTATTATTAGTCTTCCAGCTTCAGAGTCCGACCTTGGCTTGCGTTTTCTTTTCTCTTTTTGAGATTTTGGAGATATGGCTTGCGTTGTCTGAACTCGAGCTGGCACTTTTGGCCACAAAAAATAATGGTGATAACTCGAGCCGGGCACTGTGCGCCCGTCGAGTACGCATCATGGTGACCGATGAGGAGCCTGCGCCGCACGTCACCGCATTCGCCAATTCCATTTCCCTCGTGGACAAGGCCGGTTAGTGGAATCATCATTTTATTCTATCTATCGTTCTGGATGGCGAAAGCGACCCCGTGCCTGTGATTGACCGACGGGCATAACCCAACTAAGATGGGCCTTGTCTGGCATCGACACGAGGGCGTGGCTGTATACATCAGGCGCTACCCGGATCCCGCTGGCGCTTACCGGAGTCCAGACACAGCCGACGGTGACGGCCACCGTGCGCGACGGGTTTCTTTCGACGTGCTAGGCTACTCGAGACCACGATCGAAGGAGACATGGAGGAATGGAACCAGAGAATTCGTCAATTTATTCCTACTCGTATAGGCGCAAACCAAAGACCATATCTCGGTAAAAACAATCAGTCAGCGTTTGGTGGTTTTTACTTTTACCATTTGCTCTTCCATTTGACACTGTAATTAAGTCCTGCACTCTGAAAGAGATAACTGTAACTAAGGAAAATAAACTGAATATTACGATATGAAAATCAATAAAAGCACAAACAAAGCAAAACAAAAGTTCCAACTGCATCCCCAACGCCAAAATAAATAAACATATAAAATGTTCAGAGGAAATGAAAAAGGAAAATGTGGACAAAAGTTTAGGACAGAGGTGAAATTCTAACAGAGCAAATCAAGTCATGACAGTCTTATCAGCTAAAGAATCTAACGTTGCCTGATGACTGTCGTACATTATACCATCCGAAACTGAAACACGCAGTAGTACAAGTTATCTTTGATGACGCAACTGTACATAAACATCAAGCTAGACGATCCACTTCATCGACGATGAACCTGCCTGTTGCACGTTATTTCCCGACTGCCCGGGAGGGAGCGGGGCTTCACGACGACGAGTTCCTCCTAGCCGCATAAACCCTGTACGCGGCTACCCCCACAACACCTATAGCAGCTCCAACTGCAGAGTATTAGAATATAAGTTAGTACTGGGCGGGCTTTGCTCCACAGATCATGCTCGACACCCTCAATTGCAAGTTCAAGTAAGGTCTAAAGACATAGAAAATCTTAACTGGGTAGCAGCATTTTGTTGAATGCAAGCTATCAGGCCCATTGACAAAATTCCCTATTGAGCCCACCCTACCTCTACATCAATCAATTAATTCACTCTGCTATGGCCTATTTAGTATTTAATTGAGATGATAAATGTATGCTATATCTATATTAGGAAACATGTGGATTAGGGTTGTTGGGTTGACTTGCCTGAAACAACCATGAGGGAACGGTTGAGAAGTTGACGGTATTGCCTGCGTGTTTTACCAGCTTCAGTCTCTGGAATGCTCAAATGGGGCCGCTGTGCCGCATGAACTATTCTGCAGAAAATGTTGTTCAAGTCTTTCAACTTCACGCTGATGGGAATTGGTGTTTCAATTCCCATGTCTTGGCTCACCTGAAATTAGATAAATCTTTTGATTACTCTGCAACAAACATAAACAACTAGACAGTCCATAGATGTACAGCTCTGTCTGCCACATGTGTATTACTAGGAGAACTGTGGTCAATAAGTACAGGAACCACTTGCAAAAACATCACGTGCACAAGTTTAGAAATATAAGGATGAACATTTTCTAATCCATTGAAATATCTGTTTGTCCATTCACCAACTACAACGGTAAATTTAAAATGTCAAACGAAATTGTATCGGAGCTTACTCTGGTTGATTCCTGTAGAGCCACTGGAGATTGATCAAGATCGTCCTTAGCAGCAACTATCAGACAAGGGACTTCATAGCCTGTGTTTTCTCCATGTGAAGCCACTTGCACAAGCAAATCTCTTGCTCTTTGCCAAGAAAATTCATCACAGCTGCCATTTCGCAGGTGGTCACATAAGGAAATTTATGTAATATTGAATAATACGTCACAGAGTAAGATATACCAGGATAAGCAAGATTTTCAACTGTCATCTGTACTTTTTACATAACCAGTGATGAACATTCGAATCAATTAATAAAGGTAACTAAGGATCAAAGAGATTCAGTTTTTACTGACCAAGAATCATTTTACACTGATATATTTGATATGGCCAGTAAGCTATTGTGTAACTGAAATCAGATTGCAATACATGAATGAACTAAGTTCATGAGATTTTGCAAATAGCATTGAATGGTAAACCTAATTTCCTTGCCAAGATGGGCCATCAGAACCATTGAGAACAAATCAAAAATTGCCCGCATATATGACACAAAGCAGAAAACAGTACAATAAACAAGAAAATAGCTCAGCAGAAACAGAATGCATACCTATCGTAAACAAAGACTGCCGCATCACAGGGTGCCAAGGATTCCTTGTTGTTTAGCAATGATCTGACATCACCTTCAGGAATCTCTCGCAGCACAAGTGTTTTTCTATTCCCCTTCAATAAAACAAAGACATAATGAATCAGATATGAACATTGCAGAGTAGAAGCATCCTTACAGATTACAGAGGATTAGAAAATGGTAAATCTCAAAGCTGCACTCGCAACTGCTGAAGTTAATGTCACCCTATCGTCTCCACTAGACCATCACTATGATTTCTGAAAGGCTCTCTCTCCCTCTCATATATCCACCAAAAATGAAGATGGCAAGAGGGAAAGGGCGAGATTGAACTACTGCACATACCATTGGCAAAGAAAATTTGGGTTGTCTTAATTTCTGTCTGTACACTCACATGATGTCTTGCATCATTAAGAATAGAATTTTCATTTACCAGAATGTTTGCTTATAGTGCAAGCAGAATACACACATCACTTTTGACTACTTACATCAGATAGTTCAACAGTATTTGCCGCAAACCGGTCGCTGTTAGTTGGCAGAGCATCAGAAGGTTGCCTGCAATGAAGACAACAAGTGAAATGGAGTTCCCAAAAGGACCAAAGCTGGTATGAAAATTCATGGAGTAAATACAGGGAAATGCATCAAATACCTTCCAAGGAATGATTGTAGCAATGCAGTCTTTCCGGAACCTTTGGGACCAAAAACATAGCACTGGAACACATTTCTTTGAGTCTGCTGCTTTTTACGGTCCACTCGTCTTTTCCTCGTGATGGTGAATGCTGAATTAAAATCGCCCGAATAGCCGACATATACAAGGTTCGCGAAACTATTTGCTGGATCTAGAAGTGTCATAAGAGTCCACTGCAATTGTACGAGATACTAGTCAGCAATGAAAATTTACCGGTAATCTAGTAAGAAACAATATCACCATAATACACACAGGTGTTTTGCCTACAGTTCTCCAAGCACATGTCCACAAGATTAAACTGGTGTAGATATGCATAATAAGAAAAGGCTTTCTTACCTGGAAACGTTCCACAAGCTTTTCAAGGCACGCCACTAAATATGATGCATCTTAATCATAACAAGCACAACACTACTAAAGGATTTCTATCCTATTTTTAGTTGGTTTATGTTTCTTATGTGTATGATATAGTATATGTAGCAAAACTGATATATAATCTCTTCTGGATTCGTTTGCATACTGAGAATGACAAACTCGGAATAGGTGCAGTAATTCAGACAATGGTTACAACAAACTATTCGGCTTTCTCAGACAGATTAATTGAGCTCACCAAATGGTACTCCCTCCGTATCAAAATATAAGACGTTCTTTGACACCGTCATAGTGTCAAAAAAACATCTTATATTAAGTAACAGAGGTAGCACAAGACAGTCAGAATAATGAATAAAAGGATATGTGTTCCAAATAGAGCCTTAGGCCGTTGAATTTAACCAACAAAACAGCTTAATCAACCAACGAACAGCGTTAAAAATTATTGCACACGGACAGTGTTAGTTTTCAGCACACTAGGAGTGAGAGAATACCTTAGAAAGAAATCCTTCAAGTGATAGCCCACCCAAGACATTCCTTTCAGCACAGTCTTTATATAGATCAGAAGTCCATGGGCTGGAATAATGATATGTAATGGTAAGCAGAGACAAATGACTAAATAGACTAAACTTGAGAACCATTTAATGGAAGTTCAACAGATTCCATCAAAGCAAAGACAAAGTAATACAAGGTTTACTAACAATATGAGTAAAGTATCTAAATTACAACCAATTGTCTACAAAGTGTCAAACTAAGATTAAAATTACCCTTTCTTTTAGTAACAACTTACTTTTCAGGTGCAGTTGAAAAAAGATCATCCAACTCAGAAGGTAGCAAAGCTTCGTCCTGGATTTGATACATAAGTCATAAACACATTTTCAGAACTTCCTCCAACACAGAAGTTTTTTACGGATAAGATTTAGAATGAAAATGCCAAGAATAACATTTGCATTGAGGATAAAAAACAAATGTGACAATCAATACATCAGACTTACATTATCTATGTCAAACATGTTGAATATTCCTTTCAAGTAATCAATCACTTCATTTGTCAATTCCACCGTCTGTAACAGAGATAGTGATATGACTTTAGTACCAAAGAAATATTATAGACCAAAGGTATGGCAAATATTAAACACATAGGTAAGTGGATATTGAAGCCAGGCTTGCAGATACCCACCATACAGTTGAAATCAACTATCAACTTACACGTAAGCCATTATAAGAACAAATTGACACTAAAATCACCGACAACAGACAACAAAATGTGAATAGCTGACAGTAATCAACAGAACATTACTTGATCAGGAGCTCGCTTGACTGACGTTGGAATGAATTCATCTCTAAGCTTGATTTCATTATCATAACCAAATTTCCTCAATACTGTCCATGTAGTTTCCAAACGACCTTTCTCAATAAAAAGAGCATGAAGGAAAAGGAATCCAGTCAATGTAAGGCCACTATCATTTACGCCTTCGGGCATCTTCTCTTGAACAACTCTCTTCACGCCTGATATTTCAGTAGGCTGGAGAGGAGCGCTAAAACATCTGACCTGCAAACCAATGGAAAGAGAATTTTAGTATCACCATACATAGAAGAATGTCAATAAAAAACTCTAGTCAGCCTCATGTTAAGATAAAGGAAGAATGGTGGCCTCAGTGAATACAAACCTGAAAGTCATTGAGCTCCACATCACTGAGAGCTCCATCCCTGTCGTGGTCACATAGAATGAATATCCGCTTCAAAGCCCTCACACAGCGTGGCTTTAGAGATTGTGCCTCTTGGTCGAATAGAGGAGCTGTGGGGTGAAGCACTGCCTTCTGGGCATAGTAGAAGACCTCAGGCACCTGCGGTTCATAAACTACCTGTTTAGTAAACCTGCTCGAGCATAGTATCTAGAATTCTAACACAACAATCAAATTATCAATTGCATACCTGAATTAGTACACAATCAAATTATAAAAAAATGCAATGTTGGAATATTACACAAGGCTGAGCAGCTGCTGGCATCAGCATTTTGAGCATTCTAGTTTCATTTGTTGTGAACAATCACCGATTTGACATATAATAAAAGTGTGACCAATATTCCCTAGATATTGACACAAGGGGGGTCTTTCTCACCTGGATCTGGCGAAGCGCGGAGCACTCAATGCAGGTCTCGATCTCACGGAACGACTGCATGATGGGCGCCATCGTCTGCTCAAGGCTGTTCTGCTGGTCGTCCCTCAGGTCCAGCTTACACCCAACCACGATGACAGGTGCCTTCAACTGCAATCACGGAAACATTGGACAGCACAGATCAACACGGGCAACCCAGGGTAAAATCACCGACCATGGCCAGCCCAAAGCTGCGACAACCACGAACCAAGCCATGGAGCGCGAGATTACCTGGATGCGCCTGAGCTCCGGGAGCCAGTAGGAGCTGAGCCGGTCGAGCGTGGAGAGCCTGTCGCAGGCGTAGGTGAGCACCACCGCGTCCGCCGCCTGGCACTCGGCGATCAGCTTCGGCTTCTGCTCGGGGCTGCAGCACACGCACACACGCAGAGAGAACGAGGACGACGGGGTCAACACCGGCGGCGCGAACACCAAATCAATCAATCCGCGACGGAATCGTCAAATCTGAGGCGGGGCGGAATGGGAGGGGGGGACGGGGGACCTGGAGGAGGTGTCGACGATGGTGATGGGGACGCGGTCGGGGAAGTAGTCGGCGGGGAGGCGGGTGTGGGGCATGACCTTGGGGACGTTCTCGGGGAACTGCTCGGTGGCGACGGCGACGACGAGGCTGGACTTGCCGGTGCCGGGGTCGCCGATGACGACGACGCGCACGCCCGGGCGGCCCGCCAGGTTCGCCGCTGCGGCAGCCATGGTCGCCGCCGCCTCCGCCTCCTCCTCCTCGGGGCTAGGGTTTTGGGGGATTTGGGCGCGGCTGGGTCTGTGTGGCGTGGAGTGTCAGGCGGTGGGGCCGGAGGGGTGGTGGCCGGTTCGGTCTTATGGTGGACGCGACGGAAGGATCGATCTGGTTCGTCCCTCCTTGTTGCTTCGGCTTGGAGGAGACGCAAAGAAAGAAAGAAAAGAAAAGAAAAGGCGATGGAACCAGCGACCGCAACACAGAGATGTCGTGGCTGCTCGCTTGCTGGCTGGCTTCGGGCCTGCGAGGAGGGCTCGTGAATGATGCGTGGTTGGACCTTACATGGGCCGGGTAATGACTTTTCTTTTTGGAACGGTTTTGCTATTTTTTCCAAAAAGAAAATGCTATTTTGTCAGATAGCACCCAACGCAAACAACCGTGTGATTCAAGCATTTCGACCCGTCAGGTACAAAATGGACAGAGGCGAAAAGAAGTATAAAATGGACAGTGAATGTCGGTCAAGAAATAACTATTCCCTCCGTCCCATAATATAATAGTGTTTTTAACACTACACTAGTGTTACGGAGGGAGTATTTTCTAAACCGACACAATTGTAGACACTCTTTTTACAAAGGCACTTTTTTTGAGTTAATTTTACAAAGGCACTTATGTCATTATGCAACACAAATTGGTTGTCAGAGATTGTAACATTCCATTATTGTCATCATCCTCTTTTTTGTCAACCGCCATTGCTTTCTTCATCATGAGCCAACTGAGGTTGTTTGTTTTTCACGAGCTAATACACACCGTTGTTTTCTTTGCCACCTCCCCCTCTTTGCTTATTACCATGTTGACACATCGCCCCATGATGCTTTAGACTTGTGAAGGGAAGCCTGAAGCATTGCACACGACAAGCGAGTCTCCACTGTGGCTAGGGCACCAATTCCTCCACATACCAATAATGTGCCGCAAATCATCTTCGTTTTTTCCTATAAAGGCGGGTAGAGTTTTTCATAAGCATGACCGTGAGAAAAATGGTGCACTACGAGTGTGGAAGAAAAGGAAGGGGAGGGGACACTCTCCACATAAGTCAACTTTGGACTATATGCTACTCAACGTTCTGTAAGGCCAACTACCCTCGTGCTAGTTGCTCCCATCTTTCACATTGGCAATGCATGGCCCGCAACTGCCAAACACATGACACAATTGTCAAATCGTCTTTCACCATGATGATGCCATGTCGTGTTTAGACGAATATGGTAAGAACCATTCGAGTCATCTCCTCGCGCGTTAGCGCCTTTGTGTAAACTTGCCTTCATGGCATCTTGAGTAATGCATCAGGTGGGGAGCCTTCCCCCCTCGCAGTGATTGTACATCTCCTAACCCGCATGATTACTTCCACGGTTCCATGGTTTGCCGACATATGGTTTCCGTAGATTCCCAATGTTCAATTCCATTCTCTCCATATACTGAAAAAAATCTTTCGTCTCAATTTTCATGACACCATATATTATGAGATTTAAAAATAACCATCAGGCCAATATTGATGACCATAATTCCGTCTCCATTTCATCAACAAGCATTTGTTTGTGATCTCCAGATCAAAAATTCCAAGTTAAGACGATTACTTGGGCAAATAATTTTGAGGTTCCTACTTTTGAGGAATTAGACAAAGTGCTAGTTTCAAGTAAGTGAGATGTGGATTTTCCTTTAGCAACAGTGGTGGGGTTGAACAGGGCTCTTTGATCATATGCCATTGCACTTGAATTTTGAATCCCCATCCACATAGTGATATATTCAGATTTGAGACTTGTTCGCCAGAGGTAGAAGGTTTTAAGGAATAGGTGATGCGAAGCTGGATTGCTCCAACCTATTTGTGTACATGATATTGGTAGATGGCAGGAAAAAGCTACGAGGCCTAGGTGACATTTCAAAGGGTGGCATATTAATGTTAAAGGGGTTTTCATAAACTTGAACACATAGATTTTATGCAAGTTGAATTAGTTGGATAAGAAAAATTGAATCATGTGACCTAACCATGGGAGACAAAGAGCTTAAGATGGTTTTGGATACCATTCTAAAAAGGTTGCCCATAGATGATGAACTTAAATGGAGGCAGAGAGCTCACGAGAAGGATTTGGACGAGGTGATGGGAATAATAGGTGCTTTCAATTGAAAGCTAATCAAAGGAGGGAAAAACTATATTTTTGCCATGCATAAATATGTAGTTGAAATTTTTAGAGAAACATGTCTAGTTAAACATGTCATTGGTTTCTGTAAGGATATGTTTGGGGGACCTGAGATCACCGTTATTAGTATTGGTGTTTTGGTATATATGTTCCCAATGGAATGATGAGGAAAGGAGTTTTTGTACTAGAGAGTTCATTATGGAGGATATTAAGAAGGTGGTGTTTGGGCTTAAACATAACAAGGCGGTTGGGCAACTTACTGAATTTTGCTAAGAGTTTTGGGATGTGGTCAAGTTTGACTTCAACGCACTGCTTAATGCTTTCCATAGAGGCGAGCTGGAGATTGAGAGACCGGATCATGGTATCATTGCACTCATAACTAAGATATTGGATGCTAATGTGATACTGAAATCTACGCCAATATGTTTGCTCAATGTTAGTTAAAATACTAACAAAGTTATCGACAAACATATTGGATTTGATTATTGGCAAATTCATATCACTTACACATATTGTTTTCGTTAAGGAAAGGTTTGTTATGTAGGGGGTTGTTTTGCTGCATGAGGTTGTGCATGATCTTTAAGCAACCGACATCTAATCTCCTTCTCAAAATTGAATTTGAGAAGACTTATGACAAGGTTAAGGCCCCGTTCAGATCCTCTAAAGATACAACTTTCGGAAATAGCTGAGAAGCCAGCCGAACGATCCAGCTCCGAGAAGCCTACTACTAGAGAAAGAGCAAACCGCGGTGCAAATTTCTAGAGCAGCGGAAGCGCGACTTCGTGAAAACAAGAAGAAGAAGAAACGAGAAGAAGAAGTTGGTCGAAATTACATGGGAATGCCCTTTCGAAGTGACATCCTCGAAATGTTTTCCTTTCCTCGAACAATTTTCCTCTCACTACTAGCCACCGAACTGGGCGTCAAGTTCCCTTTGTGGGATGCCAGCCCATACTAACGGAGAGGAGCTGCTCAGAGCTGAGAACGCATCCTACTCCCGACAAAAGCTGGCGGCGGGTAGCTAATCGATGAAGCTAGCAAAGATCCGAACATGCCCTAAGTGTAGGCCTTTTCCTTTACCATATGATGCAAGCTAAAGGTTTTGGTGTGGTTGGGTGATGATGCTAGTTTGAGGTAGTAGAGTTGTTGTGAGACTTAATGATCAAGTTGGACCTTATTTCCCTAATTCTAAAGAGTAAGATAAGGAAACCCCTTGTCTCCTTTGTTGTTCAACATCATTGCCGATGGTTTGGCCATTTTGGTCAAGAGAGCTCAAGAT
The DNA here is from genome assembly GCA_021437245.1 of Aegilops speltoides. Taxonomy (NCBI): domain Eukaryota; kingdom Viridiplantae; phylum Streptophyta; class Magnoliopsida; order Poales; family Poaceae; genus Aegilops; species Aegilops speltoides. The sequence goes on from CM038145.1 coordinate 486,937,631, forward strand.
CATGGTTTGGTTTCTGGTATAGTGCCCCATCTGATCAATGATGGCCTGCCCATCCTAATGCATATGATACTATATCTCTGCTAGAGGATGATCTTGAGAAAGCTAGAAATCTGAAATATGTGTTTTTTTAGTAGTTTTCTGGATAAAAATTAACTTTCACAAAAGTGAGATCATTTGTTTGGGAGATATTGATCTCAGACTATGGGACTAAAAAGAGATATTCACTTGCAATGTTGGCTCATTGCCTATGAAGTATTTGGGGCTCCCTGTGGATACTAATGGACTAAGTAAATCACAGTGGGATCCTAACGAGGAGAAGATTGAGAAGAGGATGGCTATATGGGTTGGAAATTTGTTGCCTATTAGAGATAGATTACTTTAGTTAACTCATGCCTTAGCAGCATTCCTCTCTTTATGTTGTCATATCTGGGGGCTCCTAAAAGTGCACTTAAGCCAATGAATGCTATCAGAGCCAGGATGGTTTGGCAAGAGACATATGACAATAAAGTACCATCTGGTTAATTGGCATGTTGTATGCAAGCCAAAAAGTTGCGGAGGACTTGGAATTTTGGATTTGGAGGTCATGAATAAATGCTTGTTAATGAAATGATTATGGATTCTTGAGAATTATGAGGGTATGTGACAAATGATGTTATATAGAAAGTACCTTTCTAATCAGCATTTGACTGCTCTCATTGGGCGGAGGGGCATTGACTCACAGTTCTGGCGAGGTTTGATGAAGTTCAAAGATACCATTGCAAGCTTGACCAGAAGGGCGGGTCGTGATGGTTGATAACCCACAAGTATAGGGGATCACAACAGTTTTTGAGGGTACAGTATTCAACCCAAATTTATTGATTCGACACAAGGGGAGCCAAAGAATATTCTCAAGTATTAGCAGGTGAGTTGTCAATTCAACCACACTTGAAAGACTTAATATCTGCAGCAAAGTATTTAGTAGCAAAGTAGTATGGAAGTAACGGTAACAATGGCAAAAGTAATAGTAGCAGTTTTGTAGTAATTGTAACAGTGGCAATGGAGAAGTAACTAAGCAAATATCAATATGTGAAAAGCTTGTAGGTAATGGATCAATGATGGATAATTATGTCGGATGCAATTCATCATGCAACAGTTATAACATAGGGTGATACAGAACTACCTCCAGTTCATCAATGTAATATAGGCATGTATTCTGAATATAGTCATACATGCTTATGGAAAAGAACTTGCATGACATCTGTTGTCCTATCCACCCGTGGTAGCGGGGTCCTATTGGAAACTAAGGGATATTAAGGCCTCCTTTTAATAGAGTACCGGACCAAAGCATTAGCACTTAGTGAATACATGAACTCCTCAAACTACGATCATCACCGGGAGTGGTCCCGATTATTGTCACTTCGGGGTTGCCGGATCATAACACATAGTAGGTGACTATTGACACTCGGGCAAGATAGGATCAAGAACTCACTTATATTCATGAAAACATAATAGGTTCAGATCTGAAATCATGGCACTCGGGCCCTAGTGACAATCATTAAGCATAGCAAAGTCATAACAACATCAATCTTAGAACATAATGGATACTAGGGATCAAACCCTAACAAAACTAACTCGATTACATGGTAAATCTCATCCAACCTATCACCGTCCAACAAGCCTGCGATGGGATTACTCACGCACGGCGGTGAGCATCATGAAATTGGTGATGGAGGATGGTTTATGATGATGATAGCGATAGATTCCCCTCTCCGGAGCCCCGAACGGACTCCGGATCAGCCCTCCCGAGGAAGTTTAGGGCTTGGCGGCGGCTCTATATCGTAAAACGTGATGAATCCTTCTCTCTGATTTTTTTCTCCCCGAACATGAATATATAGAGTGGGGTTGAGGTCGGTGGAGGTCCAGGGGGGCCACGAGGCAGGGGGGCGTGCCCGGGGGGTGGGGGCTGGGCGCGCCTTGCACCCTTGTGGGCAGGGTGTGGGCCCCCTTATGTTGATTCTTTCGCCTTTTTATTAATTCCAAAACGTGTCTCCTTGGAGTTTTAGGTCATTCTGAGAACTTCTATTTCTGCACAAAAATAACACCATGGCAGTTCTGCTAAAAACAGCGTCAGTCCGGGTTAGTTCCATTCAAATCATGCAAGTTAGAGTCCAAAACAAGGACAAAAGTGTTTGTAAAAGCTAACTCCCCCAAGCTTAAACCTTTGCTTGTCCTTAAGCAATTCAGTTGACAAACTGAAAGTGATAAAGAAAACTATTACAAACTCTGTTTGATCTTGTTGTTGCAAATATGTAAAGCCAGCAGTCAAGTCTTCAGCAAAGATTATGAACTAACCATATTCACAATAACACTTAGGTCTCACATTTACTCATATCAATGGCATAATCAACTAGCGAGCAATAATAATAAATCTCGGATGACAACACTTTCTCAAAACGATCATAATATGAAATAACAAGATGGTATCTCGCTAGCCCTTTCTGAGACCGCAAAATATAAATGCAGAGCACCCCTGAAGATCAAGGACTGACTAGACATTGGAATTCATGGCAAAAGAGATCCAGTCACAGTCATACTCAATGTGAATTAATAGCAATGCATGCAAATGACAGCGGTGCTCTCCAACTGGTGCTTTTTAATAAGAGGATGATGACTCAACATAAAAGTAAATAGATAGTCCCTTCACAGAGGGAAGCAGGGATTTGCAGAGGTGCCAGAGCTCAAGTTTTGAAATAGATAAAAATAATATTTTGAGTGACACACTTTCATTGTCAACATAACAACCAAGAGATCTTGATATCTTCCATGCTACATACATTATAGGCGGTTCCCAAACAGAATGGTAAAGTTTATACCCCCCCTCACCAACGAGCACATTCTGCAGCTGGTCCGAAACAACGGGTATACCGTCCAACTAACAACAATCCTGGGGGAGTTTTGTTTGCAATTATTTTGATTTGATTTGAGCATGGGACTGGGCATCCCGGTTACCGGCCATTTTTCTCGTGAATGATGAGCGGAGTCCACTCATCGTGAGAATAACCCACCTAGCATGGACGATATAGACAACCCTAGTTGATACATGAGCTATTCGAGCATACAAAACATAATTTCATTTGAAGGTTTAGAGTTTGGCACATACAAATTTACTTGGAACGGCAGGTAAATACCGCATATATGAAGGTATGGTGGACTCATATGGAATAACTTTGGGGTTTATGGAAGTGGATGCACAAGCAGTATTCCCACTTAGTACAAGTGAAGGCTAGAAAGAGACTGGGAAGCGACCAACTAGAGAGCGACAACAGTCATGAACATGCATTAAGATTAACCAACAATGAGTGCAAGCATGAGTAGGATATAAATCACCATGAACATAAATATCGTGGAGGCTATGTTGATTTTGTTTCAACTACATGCGTGAACATGTGCCAAGTCAAGCCACTTGAATCATTCAAAGGAGGATACCACCCTATCATACCACATCACAACCATTTTAATAGCATGTTGGCACGCAAGGTAAACCATTATAAACTCCTAGCTAATTAAGCATGGCATGAATAACTATAATCTCTAATTGTCATTGCAAACATGTTTCATCCATAATAGGCTGAATTAGGAACGGTGAACTAATCATATTTACAAAAACGAGATAGGTCGAGTTCATACCAGCTCCTCTTATCTCAATCATTTCATCATATATCGTCATTATTGCCTTTCACTTGCACGACCGAACGGTGAGGATAATAATAATAGTGCACATGCATTGGACTAAGTGGGAATCTGCAAGCATTTAATTCAAAGGAGAAGACAAGGTAATATGGGCTCTTGGTTAGATCAACAATAATGCATATGAGAGCCACTCAACATTTTCATCGTGGTCTTCTCCTCTCGACCCCCAAAGAAAAGAAAAGAAACTCAAAGAAAAAAAAAACTATTTACACGGGAAAGCTCCCAACAAGCAAAAGAAGAACGGGAAATCTTTTTGGGTTTTCTTTTAGTTACTACTACTACAAGCATGGAAAGTAAACTAGCTAAAAGCTACAACTATTTTTTTTGGTTTTTCTTAAGGTTTTTCAAACACACAAGAAGAAAGCAAGAAAAGAAAATAAACTAGCATGGATAGTACAATGAAAAAGTATGAGCACCGACAGCTAGAATGAGTGTGTGAACATGAATGTAATATCGGTGAGAAATACGTACTCCCCCAAGCTTAGGCTTTTGGCCTAAGTTGGTCTATGCCCATGGATCGAAGCTACCCTCTCCGGTGTACCGAGGAGGGTCCTCAGGGTGCCACTGGTTAGCGAGCTCCTCCTGATCCCACTGATAAACAGACTCTCGATAAGGGTCGAGTGGTGGCTTTGGCTCTGGGACTTGCGTCAGCTCCCAGTATGCATAAATGTCCTCGTGCAGGATGAGGTACGTGTCTGAAAGTATGTTAAACAAAGAGGATGCAGGCAAGATAATAGTCTCACACTTAGTTTTAGCAAATATCAAGTTATATTTAAGTATTTTCTTCTTATTTTTAATAATAAAGTCATGTGCTACCATACTCTTATAGTCTAGAAAAATAGTGGGCAACAACTTTTCCTCTTTCTCATGATGCCTAATAGGTATCTCAAAGTGTTTAGCGCGTGAAGCAAAGGTACCTCCGAAGACGTGGACCTTTGTACGGTTCAGACTTAATCGTTTAGCAACAATAGCGCCTAACCTAAAGGTTGTATCATGAAATAAAGCATGGCGCAAAATAGCAAGGTCAGGAGCACTAAGGTTCCCACTATTCCCGCGACCAATTAAGCATTTACTAGAAAATATTGCAAAGTAACATAGAACAGGAAAATGTATACTAGTAGTCCTTGCATTTGAAACTTTTCTCGTTTCCCCTACAACAATTCTATCAATAAATCCATCCACATCACTAGGATGCAGTTCCTCGATGCTGCCCAAAAAGGGCAACTTGCAAACCAAACAAAAATCATAGAGTGACATCTCCTTACACTCATTATAAATAAAACTCCACTGAAGGTGGTGATTTCCTAGCATGGAAATAAAAGTTCTGAACGAAAGTATTAGTGAGTAGGAGATATTGTTCACACTGGTCGTGGATGAAGTCGGCGAGGCCTGCATTTTCAGCCAAATAATAAAAGTCGTCGTGAATTCCAGCGGCTCTCAAGAATGCATCACAAGGCCATTCGCACGACCGAATCTCCGCAATGCAAGGAATATCGTACTTGGGCTTTTTATTCTCTTCATTCTGCTTATCCTTTGAGCTTCGGCTCGAGGAGCCCCTCAACAATCTCTTCATCATTTTCTTTCTCTGGAAAATTTCTGAAATTTTTAGTGACTCAAAATAAAAGTGAACCAAACTCAACAAGATTGATAGCAACTACTCCCACAAGTGCCTAGAGGCTATATCATGCATTAAGACAACTTTGGGCCATATAACTTTGACATGCAAGCTCAAGAACAGGGGCACCTTAGCAGCAAAAATTTGCAATAAATAAAGCACTAGAACAAAAACTAATTGGACCATTGGAGGATTCACATACCAAAGAACAATCCCCCAAAGCAGTTTTGTGAATGGAGCTTTGAGCAAGGAGATTGAAAATGGCAGCAAAACGAGCTAGAACACGGGTTTGAGCTACGGGATAATTTTTTCTAGAGGAAGACGAAGTGTGTGGGTGCTGGAATAAGTGGAGGGGGCCATGTGGGGTCCACGAGGCAGGGGGCGTGCCCCAGGGGGCGGGCGCACCCTGTGCCCTCGTGGCCAAATGGTGGGTCCCCCTGGTGTGTTTTAAGTGCCAGAAATTCTTAAATATTCTACAAAAAAACCATACTCCATTTTCAGGGCATTTCGAGAACTTTTATTTTCGGGGTATTTATAGGGACAATATCATTTTTACCCCTAGTAGGTTTCTACCCACGGGTTTTGCCCTTACTTTTCGAGCTTGCTCAGTTTTGCCCTTACTTTTTCCATCGAGGTACCTCGAATGCCCTTTGACCGTTTGACCAAAACTTTGAAAATTCATAACTAATTCATCGAATGAGAAAATGCAAATAAGATATCAAAATGTTAGATAAACATTACCTTTATGGGCATATCATTTGCATTCAGGACAAAAGCATCATTTAAACTACCCGAGGTAATTAATGTTATTAACAATATTAAAAATAAATATGTTTATTTCCTGAATAAAAATTACATGCAAATGTAGGTGATGTTTTCTGAATATCTTGATAACTTATTTGCATTTTTCTGAGTTTGTATCAACTTGTTATGAATGTTCTAATGACTTTGTCCATTATTTGGAAACTTCATAACAAGTTGATACGAACTCAGGAAAATGCAAATAAGGTATCAGGATGTTCAGAAAACATCACCTACATTTTCATATAATATTTATTCACGAAAAAAATATTATTTGTACCTATTTATTTTTAATAATGTTAATAACATTAATTACCTCGGGTAGTTTAAACGATGATTTTGTCATGAATGCAAATGATATGCCCATAAAGGTAATGTTTATCTGAAAAATTTGATATCTTATTTGCATTTTTCTGAGTTCATATGAATTCGTTATGAATTTTCAAAGTCTTGGTCAAACAGTCAAAGGTCATTCGAGGGACCTCGATGGAAAAAGTAAGGGCAAAGCTGAGCAAGCTCAAAAAGTAAGGGCAAAACCCGTGGGTAGGAACCAACTAGGGGTAAAAATGCAATTGTCCCATTTTTTTATTGCATGGATAATTCAGAAAACAGACAGAAAATATTATTTTTGCTTTATTTAATCTAAATAACAGAAAGTAAAAGGAGGGTACATAAGGTTGTGCTTTCTAACTTCATCCATCTCGTGCTTATCAAAAGGAATCCACTAACAAGGTTGATCAAGTCTTGTTAACAAACTTCTTTCGAATAACATGAAACCGGAGAATTTTCGAATAACACTAGGTTACCTCAACGGCGATATGCATGTCCCCAACAATAAGAATATCATATTTCTTTTTGACAGTAGGAAGAGGGAATTCAAAACCTCCAAAAGTAATCGTTGAAATTTTTCCAATAGAATTGATACTATGAACTTGAGGTTGTTTCTTCGTAAAGTGTACCGTATGCTCATTACCATTAACATGAAAAGTGACATTGCCTTTGTTGCAATCAAGAACAGCCCCTGCAGTATTTAGAAAAGGTCAACCAAGGATGATCGACATACTGTCGTCCTCGGGAATATCAAGAATAACAAAGTCCGTTAAAATAGTAATGTTGATAGGGCATTTCCCTACCTTATGTTTTGGATGATGATGACAACCCTTTATTGGTCTAATCCTGTGCTAAATGTTTCAGGTTCTCGATGCTTAGGCTTACATCGGATAGTTGTTCTCTCTCGAAGGAAAAGATTGAAGACGGAGTCCTCTACGCTTTTTTATCTCTTTGGTCGTAGGGAACCCGCACTATCAAGAGGGAATCCACATTGGAAAGAGTAGGGGAATCCGTTCACGTACACCTTCATCACCCCTCTCTTGTCTTCCTCTAGTGTGAGAGAGTGCCTCCTCTTTGATCCGACTTCTTGTGTTTTCCCAGTGGTTGTACCGCTCGTCCGAAAGCGGTTGTACCGCAGCTCTCGCATTTCCTGTCTTTATCGAGCGGTGGTACCGCTGCCTCGGCGGTGGTACCGCCACCAGCTCAACAAAGACTGCGGCGGTTGTTCCGCCATGCACCGCCAAGCATGGCGAGCTTCGCTTTTGATGCGGTTCCGGCGATGGTGGCGGTTGGTCCGGTTGTTCTTATCAACCGTACTACCGAAAGTTCGAGCAGTTCTTCGCTCTTACCTTGGCAGCTCGGCGCCAAGGTCAAACGGTCAGACGGCTCAAGACCGCCTAACCACCACCTCAAGGGTGACTCCGTTCTATTTCGGGCAAGAGTTGTGTGGTGGTGGGCGGTTAGTCCGGTTATTCTCTATAAACCGGTACTACCGCCTGGTGGCCCAGTTGTACCGCCTGGTAGGGTTCTGCCAATACATCGTGAGCCCCGGTTGTAATGGGGCAAGGAGCAGTTGTACCACTGCAGTGCTGAAAACGCAGTAACGGTTGGATTTATTAGGGTTGCTATATAAGGTGGTTCTTCCACCTACCACTCTCACCTCTTACCTCTCTCACTCCACCATTAATGCTCTCAAGCTCTCTTACCCGATCTCTCTCTCTAGCCACTCAAACTTGTTGATTTGCTAGGGATTGAAGGAGGAGACCTAGATCTACACTTCCACCAAAGGATATTTGCTTCCCCCATACTTTCTAGTGTGGATTTTGTTACTCTTGGGTGTTTGAGCACCCTAGACGGTTAAGGTCACCTCGAAGCCATCTTCCATTGTGGTGAAGCTTTGTGGTTTCGTTGGGAGCCTCCAATTAAGTTGTGGAGAGAGCCCCAACCTTGTTTGTAAGGGTCCGGTTACCGCCTTCAAGGGCACCAATAGTGGAATCACGGCATCTCGCATTGTGTGAGGGCGTGAGGAGAATACGGTGGCCCTAGTGGCTTCTTGGGGAGCATTGTGCCTCCACACCGCTCTAACGGAGACGTACTTCCCCTCAAAAGGAAGGAACTTCGGGAACACATCCTTGTCTCCACCGGTTCCACTCTTGGTTATCTCGCGCCTTTACTTTTGCTAGCTTGCTTGTGTTGTTTCCTTTGCTTGCTCGTGTGCTTGTTGTTGTTGCATCATGTAGGTTGTTCACCTAGTTGCATATCTAGACAACCTACTTTGATGCAAAGTTTAATTTGGTAAAGAAAAGCTAAAAATTGTTAGTTGCCTATTCACCCCCCCTCTAGTCAACTATATCGATCCTTTCAATTGGTATCAGAGCCTCGTCTCTTTTTAAGGACTTTACCGTCCGAAGAGTATGGTTGACGTCGTAGATGATGTGGGAGAGCACTTCGGTGCGAATCCGATATCATCTACGGGAGATGGGGGTAACTCAATCTCACGTGAGGAATTCAATGTGGCGTTGGACACATTGAAAACCTCCATGACGACCGAGGTCAAGGACATCTTTAAGGATTTCTTAGAAGGGCTTAAACTTTCCACCGCACTCGTGAAAGTGGGTGATCCCGCCAACACGGAGACGAATGCTAACCCCGACAAGGGGGAAGCTACTAGTGAGAAAGCTCCTATGTCTAGTGGTAAAAATGGCACCGGCATCTTTGCCCATGTGCAACCTCCACCCGTTTATGGTGGACCGATCCCTTCTACTCATTTGAATCACGCCGGTCCTCCCCCCAAGATTGATAAAAAGGAGGATTTTGATTCTTGGGTCTATCGTTTTAAACGTCATTTAAATCATGTGAACACTAACCTTTGTAGAATCATTGAAGAAGGTTTTTATCCGCAAGACCGGAGCAACTTCACTCCTATAGAAGCCGTGGATGATCAATTCAATGAAAATGCTCTCTTCATCATCCAAGAAGCAATCCTTCCCGAAGACCTCCCGCATCTTCGGCCTTACTCGTTGGCCAAAGATGCTTGGCACAAAGTGATTTCTCTCTATCGGGGAAGTGCAAGCATTCAACGCTCCAATTATGAAGTGGTACAAGATGAAGCCGATGAGTTTGCAATGAAAGAAGATGAAGAACCTCGTGAGCTCTATCGGAGAGTCACCAAGCTCGCGGTCTCTCTTCGGGATCATGGAAGTAAGGACACGGATGACAATTGGATCAAGCACAAATTTCTCAAGGCAATGATGCCCTACCACAAAGCCATGTCCTCCGTCATCCGTCAAAGGCCGGACTTTCACACCTTGTCCTCGAGTGATGCGTTGGATGAGTTTGTGGCTATGAGCATATTGGACAAGACCGCCGACAATGCGGTGCTTTGCTCCCAAAGAGCAAAGAAGCCCAACCTTGCATTGAAGGCCAAGGTTTGCGTCGAAGAAGAAGAAGAGGAAGAAGAAGAAGAGAGCAACCTCGAAGATACGAAGTATGCCTTTCATGAACACATGGCCCTTGCTTCAAGGCAATTTTGGAGCAAGAAGAACTCAAGGCCCAAATTCAACAAGATCAACTCAAGTGGCGCAAAGGGCAAGCAACGAGTGAGGACTTGCTTCAATTGTGGCAATGTGAGTCACTTTGTCGTGGAGTGCCCATATGATAAGAGGGAAGACAATGGTGGCAAGCTCATCCGTAAGGACAAGGCCAAGTCTTTCCCCAACAAGAGCAACTTCACCAAGAAGGCTCCTCACAAAGCTTTGGTGGTACAAGAAGAGTACAATGAGGACGACGATGGTGATGAAGATGGTGAGTCAATTTCCATGGCCTCCGTTGCCATTGCGACGACTCCCCGGGTGTCTCTCTTTGATTCACCCAATGAGAGCATCACCGCCAAGTGCCTCATGGCTAAAGCCACCAACAAGGTAACCCCCAACATCAAAACTGCCATCATCAATCATTCTCCTTCGACAGATTGCATTGATGAACATGAGGGAACTAATGTGGAGGAGAATGAGTTTGAGGCCTTTATGGGTAAACTCAGGGGCAAATCCAAGAAGCACTTCGTTGCTCTCTTGGAACAACTTGGTGAAGCCAATGACATGATTGAGGCTCACGAAGAAACCATCTCTAAGGTGGAGGGGCGTAGTTGTGACTATGCCGATGAGATTTCGGATCTTTCCAATGCTCTTGAGGAAGAGCGTGGTCTACGTTTGGCTCTTGAGGAGTCATACAACGATGATCATGCTAAACTAAAGAAAGATCTTGATCATGCTCTTGTTGTGTCTTGTGTGCTAAGCTCCGAGAAGGCGAAGCTTGGGGTTGATCTTGCTAGACTCAAATAGGAGTTTGACATTCTCGACAAGGCTCACAAAGTCTTGAAGGGTGTACATGCTAGCATCAAAGAGTCTCATGATCAACTCCAAGTGAAGCTAACCAAGGAGAAAGCCACTTTTCTCATATGGTGTTGATCGATAATGCAAATGCTACTAACCCTTGTTGTGAGCATGTGCATCTTGTTGAGGAGAATTCTAAGTTGAAGGAGCAACTTGAGAAAGGCCTTGTTACATGCATACAAGGTGAGAAGAACCTCAACGACCTTTTGAGTAGTCAAAAGGAAGTTGTGGCCAAGGAGGGGATTGGTTTGCACCCAAGCCCAAGAACAAGAAGAAGAATGACAAGACCAAACGACCTCCTCCTCTCAAGCAAACGTTTGTGAGGGAGGGAGAGGGTGCTCCCAAGGAGAAGAAGAACAATGCAAAGGGTGGCGATGCCAAGAAGGGCAATGCCACCCCTCCCAACAAAGCTGGCGATTTTAATCCCTCTTATGTGTTATGCCGTGCTAGTGATGGGCACGTGTTTGCCAAATTTGTTGGTTCTCCCTATGAGTACATTGAATGGTCCATTTGGGTTCCTAAGACCCTTGTTACTAACATCAAAGGACCCATTACAAAATGGGTACCTAAAACCAAGCATTGATCTCTTGTAGGTGTTTGCTTCCGGTGGAGGATCATGGTTGCTCGATAGTGGAGCTACAAATCATATGACCGGAAGCAAGGACTTGGTGGTGGACGTGCACAAGATTCCTTCTATGCCCACCAATGTTGAGTGGGGTGATGCCTCGTTTTCTAAGGTATTGGGACTCGGCAAGGTTGTCATTTCTCATGATCTCACGATCGAGAAGGTCATGCTTGTTGAGTCCCTTGCATACAATTTACTTTCCGTTCGTCAACTTGCAATCATGGGCTTTGCCACTTTCTTTGATATTGATACCGTGGCCCTCTTGTGGAGCAAGACTCTTAAAGTAGCCTTTGTTGGGCATGTCGAGAATGGTCTCTATGTGATTAACTTTTCGGAGGTACCCACTAAGACGTGACATGCCTAATGGCTAAAGTTGATGTGGGATGGCTTTGGCATCGCCGTTTAGCCCATGTCAATATGAGATCTTTTCAAAGTCTTCTCAAGGGGGACCATGTCCGTGGACTAACGAATGTTAGTTTTGCTAAAGATCGTGCTTGCAGTGCCTGTATCGAAGGAAAGCTTCATGAAAAGGCTCGCCCTCCCACGACTATCATTTACTCAAGGAGGCCTTTGGAGCTCCTTCACTTGGATCTCTTTGGGCCTCCATCCTTTGATAGTCTTGGGGGTAGGAAGTATTGCTTGGTGATTGTGGATGACTACTCAAAATATACTTGGGTGTATTTCTTCAAGAGGAAGAGCGAGAACCAACAAACCATCATTGACTTTGCAAATGAAGCACAACGTCAACACAATGCAAATATCTTGACAATAAGAAGTGAAAATGGCATCGAGTTCAAGAACTACACCTTGGATGAGTTTCTTAGTGATGAGGGGATCAAGCATCAATATTCTGCACCCTACACCCCTCAACAAAATGGTGTTGCAGAGAGGAAGAACCAGACGTTGATGGATGCGGCAAGGACCATGATGGCGGAGTTCAAGTCTCCGTACAACTTTTGGGCCGAAGCCATCAACACCGCATGTCATGCATCCAATCGGCTCTACCTCCGCAAGGGCTTGAACAAGACTCCATATGAGATACTCACCGGTAACAAGCCCAACCTCAAGTACTTTCGGGTGTTCGGGTGTAAGTGTTTCATTCTCAAGAAAGGTGTTCGGTTGTCTAAATTTAAAGCTAGAGCTTATGAGGGCATATTTGTTGGTTATGCTACAAACTCTCATGCTTACCGTGTCCTCAATAAATCCACGGGACTTATTGAGGAGACATGTAACATGGAGTTTGATGAGAATAACGGCTCCCAAGTGGAGCAAAGTGGCACTTGTGATGTAGGTGATGAAATTCCTCCTCAAGCCATAAGAAGAATGGGTGTTGGTTTTATCCTACCCGTTGAGGAACCCCTTGTGGCCGAAGGAGAAGGACAATGCTCCACTCAGGTGGAGCCATCACCAACCCAAGGCCCACACGCTTCCGAAGAACAAAGTGAAGGCCCTCAACCTCATGAACAAGACCAAGGGCGAGATCATGTTCAAGACGATGTTGACACACCAAGTGATGCCCAAGGTCAAGTTCTCTCCCCCGAGCAAACTCAAGATCAAGAACAAGCTCAAGATAATCAAGTTAACCATCCTCCTTCCACACCCGACGAGGAGTTAGAGCGTCGTGCCGCGAAGATTGCTTCCAAGCTCACCACCCAAGGCCATCTCATGGAAAATGTGGTTGGAAGCCTAAGAAAGGGGGTAAGCACTCGTAGACAATTAGCAAACTATTGTGAACATCACACATTTGTCTCTTGTGTTGAACCCCAAAAGGTCTATGAGGCGCTCGAAGACTCGGATTGGCTCAATGCCATGCATGAAGAACTCAACAACTTCGAGTACAACAAGGTGTGGAGATTGGTGCCAAGGCCATCGGGGAACCACAACGTCATTGGAACCAAGTGGATTTTCAAGAACAAGCAAGATGCTCATGGGAACATCATTCGCAACAAGGCAAGATTGGTAGCACAAGGCTACTCCCAAGTCGAGGGTATCGACTACGGTGAAACCTTTGCTCCCGTTGCTCGTCTTGAATCCATACGTTTGTTGATTGCTTATGCTTTCCATCACAACTTTAAGTTGCAACAAATGGATGTGAAAAGTGCTTTTCTTAATGGTCCTATTAATGAGTTGCTCTATGTCAAGCAACCCCCCGGGTTCGAGGATCCCTACTTCCCGGATCATGTGTATCAACTCGATAAGGCACTCCATGGCCTTAGACAAGCCCCATGTGCGTGGTATGACCACCTTACTGAGTTGTTACAAGATCGTGGATTTGAGGTGGGGCTAATCGATCCCACTCTTTTTACTAAGAAGGTCAAAGGGGAGTTGTTTGTATGCCAACTATATGTTGATGATATTATCTTTGGTTCCCCTAACAAAGCTTTCAATGAGGAATTTGCCGCTCTCATGACCTCCAAGTTCAAGATGTCTTCGATGGGAGAGTTGAAGTTCTTCCTTGGTTTTGATATCAAACAAAGAAGAGAAGGAACCTTCATCAACCAAGGCAAATATACTCAAGACATGCTAAAAAGATTCAAGCTAAGTGATGTCAAGCCGGCTTCTACTCCAATGCCTACCAAGTGCCAACTTGACATTGATCCCAATGGTAAAGCGGTGGATCAAAAGGTATATTGCTCCATGATTGGCTCCTTGCTTTACCTTTGTGCATCTAGACCAGATATCATGTTGAGTGTGGGAATGTGTGCACGGTTTCAAGCCGCACCAAAGGAAAGTCACTATGTGGTGGTCAAGCGAATCTTTCGATATTTGGCTCATACCCCAAACTTTGGCTTATGGTACCCAAGAGGGGCAAACTTCAAGCTTGAAGGATTCACGGATTCCGATTGGGCGGGAGACAAAGTGGATAGGAAGTCCACCTCCGGAGGGTGCCAATTTCTTGGTTGCTCTTTGGTGAGTTGGTCTTCCAAGAAGCAAAGTTGTGTGTCTCTCTCGTCCACCGAAGCAGAGTATGTAGCGGCCGGTAGTTGTTGTGCACAACTCTTATGGATGAGGCAAAATTTAAAGGAGTACGGTGTCATTTGTGACAAAGTGCCTCTTTGGTGTGATAATGAAAGTGCCATCAAGATTTCTCTCAACCCGGTGCAACATTTCAAGACGAAGCATATTGAGATTCGGTATCACTTCATCCGGGACCACATTAGGCAAGGGGAGATCAAGCCCAAGTATGTCAACAATCATGATAACCTTGCAGATAATTTCACAAAGCCCTTGGATGAAGCAAGATTTCGCGAGTTAAGGCATGAGCAAAATATCATTGATTCGAGCAATGTGACTTGAACCCTAGCACCTCCCACCACACTCAACTTGTTGTATAGTTTAGGTGTAGGCATGGACATAGGGGGAGTGTTGTTCTCTCAATGAACTCTCCCTCCCCCCATTATGCATAAAACGATCAACTCTTTCACATTAGCCATTTTTGATGGTACTTGTGCTTTAAAGACGAATTTTGCTCATGGGCCCAAGGATAATTCTTCGCGGTGCCATACCAGTTGACTCAAACATAGGTGGCTCCGGCCACCGCCCTCTCTTGAGAGAGGCCAGAGCTCGCTCTGCTTTCGTGTGGTTGTTTTTCTTTTCGTTCTTTTCTTTGTTCTAAGTGTTGGTTTCTCTAAGTTGTTGTCCCTTTTCTTTCTTTTCGTTCTTTCTTTTTTTTGTTTTGTTCCCTTCTCCTTGGTTTGGGCATTGGTGGCCGGGCTGTTCTACCGGTAGTTTTGCAACCGGTATTTGGGCGGTTTTACCGCCCATATTCCCTGTGATTTCCTTCGTCCGGTACTACCGGTTGTTTCCGAGCGGTACTACCGGTGCCCTTCAGGAAACGAAAGTACCGCCCACAACCACCTGCCAGTACCTGACTTGCGGTACAACCGGTCCTCGGAGCGGTTCTACCGTTGCGCGGCTATGGGCCTATTTATATCCGACGGGGTGAAGGGTTTTTCTTCTTTTCCCCTTCGTCCCCGTTTGTCTTTTCCTTGCCCTAGCCGCCGGTCACCACAGCCCCGCCCCGGAGTGCATCTCGCGCTTCGGATCCGTGTGCTCTCCGTGGATTCTCTCCGTGGAGGCCTCCCGATCTCCTCCCATGGATGGTGGTAATTCCCTTGTTCTTCGTTTCTCGTTCTAGGGTTCTTTTTGTCTAGGGCATTACTTAACCCTCCAAGATTAGTGTTTGAACTTTGGTTGGGAGAGATCGTTGCCTTTCTCGTTCTAGGGTTCTTTTTGTCTAGGATTCTTTTTGTCTAGTTTGCAGTACCTAGAATTCAGAATATTACTTGTGTGATTCATGTTGTGGTTAGATCTATCCCCCCTGGTACTGCCACTGTCAGCGGTTCTACCGCCTATACGGGCGGTACAACCGGTGGGACGGTTCTACCGGTGGGAAATCTGGTACAACCGGAATATACGAACCACACCACACTGTTCTGTCTTCTCTGTTGTTGCATTTGTTGTGTGCTTTCCTCTCATTCTTGATGGTTTTCATTTCTTCTCTTCGTGTGTGTGTTCAGGTGGCTCTAGTTCTCGCTCTGCTCCTCGCAAGACCAAGAAGAGGGCTCGAAGGACCACGCGCCGGGCTGTGTCTGCTGATGAAGAGGAGGTTGTGATTCCCACCAAGCCCACTCGCCGTGAGAAGTCTGCCGCTGCAAAGCAACGTGTGGTAATGCCGCTGCACCGTTGGAAAGCCAAGGATTGGGAAGCCTTCTGCTCAAAGAATCCTTATGTGGTTCTCGTAGCTCCTCATTGTACCACCGTTCAGTTTCGGAATGAGATGCAAGTGCGGATTGTTCATGAACTCTTTGAGCACAACAAGAACAGGTATGCCAAGCAGTGGACCATCGATCTTGACCATTGGAGGAACAACCTGGAGTATTTTGGTGAGGCTTTGGCTCTCTGTGAGGAGTTTGATCTTGTCAAGCTCATGTTTGTCAACTATGACTTTGATGTTCAACTCATCCATCAGTTCTATGCCATCGTTCACTTTGGAGAAGATGACGCGCGCACCCTCACTTTCATGTGTCGTGATGAGCTCTTTCAAGTTCCCTGGAGGACCTTTTGCAATGCTATTGGGTATGATGATACCGGCCTGGAAGGAAGGGGTGGCATTCTCCCCCATGACCATCCTGACTCCATGCCTAAGGAGAAGCTTGCCCCTCTGTACATTCAGGGCCGTGGTATTATTTGAGAATCTAAGGATTTGGTGAAGGTCTATGACATCATGCATCGCGTGTTTCGCAATGTGCTTCTGCCCAAGGTGGGGAATCAAGATGAAATCCATGGCTATCTTGTTGACTTGATGGTTGCAATGAAGACCAAAGTGGGATCTGGGGAGACGCTTGATGTGTCCAATCTGGTCGTGGCACGAGATGTACAACATGGTCATCTACAGGAAGGTCCCCATTTATGCTCCTTTTGTCATGTGCTTTCTGAACTCCGTGTGGGAGGTTCGCCATCCTGGAGAGCCCCTCTCCTCTCCTGATAATCTCACTGTTCATGAAGTCAAGATCCTTAAGAAGAAGAAGCACGCCGAGCCTCGTTTCCATGCTGATGCTCCTAAGGATGTCTATACAACTTCTGACAATGAGGACTTTGAGTTGGAGCCAGGGGCCAAGCCCTCGTGGGTGGACAAGCTCACTGCCAAAGTGAAGAAGACTTACTGCCTTCAGTCTGACATCCAGAAGAGGATGTATGAGGCACATGTCAATGAGAAGCTTGGCCAGCGTCGCCAAATTGCAATGATGAGGCACCTCAGCATGTCGGTTCAGAGTGGCTCTGAGAAGAGCATCACATCGGAGGAGCGTTGGATATCTTCCCACAGCACCTGGACTGATGATGAAGCCCCTCCTCAGCCCTCCACCTCCTTTACTGCTGCTGATGATATCATAGAGGACTCAGATCGAGACAATGATGAAGATTCTGATGATGATGAAGATCCAGATGCTACCGAGGAGTCAGAGGAGGACGACTAAGCCTGGGGCGCTAGCTTCGCTCTTTTCCTTTTTGGTGTCTTGATGCCAAAGGGGGAGAGAGTGTTATAGGACTCGGGAGTTGCATGGGTGTTTTGCGTGTGTTTTTCTTTCCGTGTGCGTGTTGAACCTTGTTAGTGGTCTCCAGTTGAACTTTGTTCGTTTCTCGGTTTGCTTTGTGTGAATCTTGTGCCACTCCTGTTATCTTATTTTCAGTTTGTTGGTTATTATTGGTATTATGGCTCTCTTTCCATTATGTTGTCTACCTTCTTAGTATGTGCTTATAGTGGCGAGTCTATAATATCTAGGGGGAGTCTCGACCTTAAAGTGTGCCCACGCTCTCTAACAGCTAGTTCAAATTGGGGCACACATCTAGGGGGAGCTCAGTCTAGATTCTATAGATTCTTTCTTACAAATCGTGTTGTTGTCATCATCCACCAAAAAGGGGGAGATTGAAAGGACATTTCCCTACCTTATGTTTTGGATGATGATGACAACCCTTTGTTGGTCTAATCCTGTGCTAAATGTTTCAGGTTCTCGATGCTTAGGCTTACATCGGATAGTTGTTCTCTCTCGAAGGAAAAGATTGAAGACAGAGTCCTCTACGCTTTGTTATCTCTTTGGTCGTAGGGAACCCATACTATCAAGAGGGAATCCACATTGGAAAGAGTAGGGGAATCCGTTCACGTACACCTTCATCACCCCTCTCTTGTCTTCCTCTGGTGTGAGAGAGAGTGCCTCCTCTTTTGATCTGACTTCTGTTGTGTTTTCCCAGCGGTTGTACCGCTCATCCGAGCGGTTGTACCGCTGGCTCCTGGCGTTTCCGTCTTTATCGAGCGGTGGTACCGCTGCCTCCGGGCGGTGGTACCGCCACCAGGCTCAACAAAGACCTGCGGCGGTTGTTCCGGCCATGCACCGCCCAAGTACCGGCCAGGCTTCTGTTTTGATGCGGTTCCCGGGCGGTGGTGGCCCGGTTGGTCCAGTTGTTCTTATCAACCGGTACTACCGAAAGTTCGAGCAGTTCTTCCGTTTACCTTGGCAGCTCGAGCGCTCAAGGTCAAACGGTTGCACCGGCCCCGCACCGCCCAACTACCGCCCTCAAGGGTGACTCCGTTCTATTTCAGTGCAGTAGTTGTGTGGTGGCTGGGCGGTTAGTCCGGTTATTCTCTATAAACCGGTACTACCGCCTGGTGGCCCAGTTGTACCGCCTGGTAGGGTTCTGCCGATACATCGTGAGCCCCGGTTGTAACGGGGCAAGGAGCAGTTGTACCATCTGCAAAGGTTGAAACGCGAATATGCTTGGATTTATTAGGGTTGCTATATAAGGTGGTTCTTCCACCTACCACTCTCACCTCTTACCTCTCTCACTCCACCATTAATGCTCTCAAGCTCTCTTACCCGATCTCTCTCTCTAGCCACTCAAACTTGTTGATTTGCTAGGGATTGAAGGAGACCTAGATCTACACTTCCACCAAAGGATATTTGCTTCCCCCATACTTTCTAGTGTGGATTTTGTTACTCTTGGGTGTTTGAGCACCCTAGACGGTTAAGGTCACCTCGAAGCCATCTTCCATTGTGGTGAAGCTTTGTGGTTTCGTTGGGAGCCTCCAATTAAGTTGTGGAGAGAGCCCCAACCTTGTTTGTAAGGGTCCGGTTGCCGCCTTCAAGGGCACCAATAGTGGAATCACGGCATCTCGCATTGTGTGAGGGCGTGAGGAGAATACGGTGGCCCTAGTGGCTTCTTGGGGAGCATTGTGCCTCCACACCGCTCTAACGGAGACGTACTTCCCCTCAAAAGGAAGGAACTTCAGGAACACATCCTTGTCTCCACCGGTTCCACTCTTGGTTATCTCGCGCCTTTACTTTTGCTAGCTTACTTGTGTTGTTTCCTTTGCTTGCTTGTGTTCTTGTTGTTGTTGCATCATATAGGTTGTTCACCTAGTTGCATATCTAGACAACCTACTTTGATGCAAAGTTTAATTTGGTAAAGAAAAGCTAAAAATTGTTAGTTGCCTATTCACCCCCCCTCTAGTCAACTATATCGATCCTTTCAAACGTTTGCAACCACAACAGGCACATCCTCACAAATACCGATGGGTATAGCAGTTGATTTATCGGCCATTTGCAAAGAGATTTCAGTAGGTGTCAACTTATTCAAATCAAGTCTGTGATATAAAGAGAGAGGCATAACACTAACACCGGCCCCAAGATCACATAAAGCAGTTTTAACATAATTTCTTTTAATGGAGCATGGTATAGTTGGTACTCCTGGATCTCCTAGTTTCTTTGGCATTCCACCCTTAAATGTATAATTAGCAAGCATGGTAGAAATTTCAACTTCCAATATCTTTCTTTTGTTTGTAACAATATCTTTCATATACTTAGCATAGGGATTCATTTTAAGCATATCAGTCAAACGCATACGTAAGAAGATAGGTCTAATCATTTCAGCAAAGCGCTCAAAATCCTCATCATCCTTTTTCTTGGATGGCTTAGGAGGAAAAGGCATGGGTTTCTAAACCCAAGTTCTCTTTCTTTACCGTGCTTCCTAGCAACGAAGTCTCTCTTATCATAACGTTGATTCTTTGATTGTGGGTTATCAAGATCAATAGCAGGTTCAATCTCTACATCATTGTTATTGCTAGGTTGAGCATCAACATGAACATCATCGTTAACATTATCACTAGGTTCATGTTCATTACCAGATTGTGTTTTAGCATCAGAAATAGAAATATCATTGAGGTTCTCAGGTGTGTCTATAACAGGTTCACTAGAAGCATGCAAAGTCCTATCGTTTTTCTTTTTCTTTTTTCTTAGAAGGACTAGGTGCATCAATATTAGTTCTCTGAGAGTCTTGCTCAACTCTCTTAGGATGGTCCTCAGGATACAGAGGTTCCTGAGTCATTCTACCACCTCTAGTCATAACTCTAACAACATTATCATTGTTCTTATTATTTAACTCATTGAGCAAATCATCTTGTGCTTTAAGTACTTGTTCTACTTGAGTGGTAACCATGGATGCATGTTTACTAATAAGCTTAAGGTCACCTTTAACTCTAGACATATAATCACTCAAGTGTTCAGCCATATAAGCGTTACGTTTCAATTGTCTACTGACATAAGCATTGAAGTTTTCTTGTTTAACAATAAAATTATCAAACTCATCCCATCATTGACTAGTAGACTTATTACGAGGAATATCACCTTCATCAAATCTATAGAGAGAATTTACCTTTACTACCCGTGTCAGGTTATCAAGACCATGTATCTCTTCAATAGGTGGTAAATTCTTAACATCTTCAGCTTTAATACCTTTTTATTTCATAGATTTCTTTGCCTCTTGCATATCTTCAGGACTAAGAAATATAATATCCCTTTTCGTTGGAGTTGGCTTGGGAGTTGGTTCAGGAAATGTCCAATCATTATCATTACTCAGTATATTATTCAATAGCAATTCCGCTTGCTCAACAGTTCTTTCCCTGAAAACACAACCAACACAACTATCCAGGTGGTCTCTGGAAGCATCGGTTAGTCCATTATAAAAGATATCAAGTATTTCAATTTTCTTGAGAGGATGATCAGACAAAGCATTAAGTAACCGGAGAAACCTCACCAAGCTTGTGGGAGACTCTCTTCTTCGATTCGCACAAAAATAAATACTTCCTTTAAGGCAACTTGTTTCTTATGAGCAGGGAAATATTTTATAGAGAAGTAATAAATCATATTCTGGGGACTACGCACACAACCAGGAGCAAGAGAATTAAACCATATTTTAGCATCACCCTTTAATGAGAAAGGAAACAACTTAAGGATATAGTAATAACGATTTTTTTCCTCATGAGTAAATAGCGTGGCTACATCATTCAATTTAGTAAGATGTGCCACAACAGTTTCAGATTCATAGCCATAGAAAGGATCAGATTCAACCAAAGTAATTAAGTCAGGATCAATAGAGAATTCATAATCCCTATCAATAACGTAGATAGGTGAAGTAGCAAAAGCAGGGTCATATTTCATCCTAGCATTCAGAGACTTTTCTTTCAGCTTAGCTAGCAGTTTCTTAAGATCATATCTATCTTGGCAAGCAAAAAGGTCTCTAGCAGATCCTTCATCCATAACATAACCCTTAGGTACAACAGGCAATTCATATCTAGGGGGAGAATCTTCATCATCACTTTCATCAATATTATTAGTTTCAATAATTTCATTCTCTCTAACGCTAGCAAGTTGTTCATCAAGAAATTCACCTAATGGCACAGTATTATCAAGCAGGGAAGTAGTTTCATCATAAGCATCATGCATAGCAGAAGTGGCATCATCAATAACATGCAACATATCAGAATCAATAGCAGGTGCAGGTGTAGGTGTCGCAAATTTACTCATAACAAAAGGTGAATCAAGTGCAAAGCTAGATGGCAGTTCCTTACCTGCCCTCGTAGTTGAGGGAAAGATCTTGGTTCTTTCATCTTTCAAGTTCCTCATAGTGATCAACAGATATAAATCCCAAGTGACTCAGAGAATAGAGCTATGCTCCCTGGCAACGACGCCAGAAAAAGGTCTTGATAACCCACAAGTATAGGGGATTGCAACAGTTTTAAAGGGTAGAGTATTCAACCCAAATTTATTGATTCGACACAAGGGGAGCCAAAGAATATTCTCAAGTATTAGCAGCTGAGTGATGTCTACTACACAACCTTCTTCTTGTAGACGTTGTTGGGCCTGCAAGTGCACAGGTTTGTAGGACAGTAGCAAATTTCCCTCAAGTGGATGACCTAAGGTTTATCAATCCGTAGGAGGCGTAGGATGAAGATGGTCTCTCTCAAACAACCCTGCAACCAAATAACAAAAAGTCTCTTGTGTCCCCAACACACCCAATACAATGGTAAATTGTATAGGTGCACTAGTTCGGCGAAGAGATGGTGATACAAGTGCAAAATAGATAGTAGATATAGGTTTTTGTAATCTGAAATAATAAAAACAGCAAGGTAACAAGTGATAAACGTGAGCGTAAATGGTATTGCAATGATAGGAAACGAGGCCTAGGGTTCATACTTTCACTAGTGCAAGTTCTCTCAACAATAATAACATAGATAGATCGTATAACAAGCCCTCAACATGCAACAAAGAGTCACTCCGAAGCCACTAATAGCGGAGAACAAACATAGAGATTATGGTAGGGTACGAAACCACCTCAAAGTTATTCTTTCGGATCAATCTATAAAAGAGTTCGTACTAGAATAACACCTTAAGACACAAATCAACCAAAACCCTAATGTCACCTAGATACTCCATTGTCACCTCAAGTATCCGTGGGCATGATTATACCATATGCATCACACAATCTTAGATTCATCCAACCAACATAAAAGTACTTCAAAGAGTGCCCCAAAGTTTCTATCGGAGAGTCAAGAACGTGTGCCAGCCCCTATGCATAGGTTCCCAATGTCACGAAACCCGCAAGTTGATCACCAAAACATACATCAAGTGGCACATGATATCTCATTGTCACCACAGCTAATCACGGCAAGACATACATCAAGTGTTCTCATAAAAGACTCAATCCAATAAGATAACTTCAAAAGGGGAAACTCAATTCATCACAAGAGAGTAGAGGGGGAGAAACATCATAAGATCCAACTATAATAGCAAAGCTTGGGATACATCAAGATCGTGCCATAGAGGAACACGAGAGAGAACACGAGAGAGAGAGAGAGATCAAACACATAGCTACTGGTACATACCCCCAGCCCCGAGGGTGAACTACTCCCTCCTTGTCATGGATAGCGCCGGGATGATGAAGATGGCCACCGGTGATGGGTTCCCCCTCCGGCAAGGCGCCGGAATGGGCACCCGAGAGGTTTTTGGTGGCTACAGAGGCTTGCGGCGGCGGAACTCCCGATCTATCTTCTGTTCTGGAAGTTTTACGATACGTAGGTATATATGGGTGCAGGGAGTACGTCGGTGGAGCTACGGGGGCCCCACGAGGCAGGGGGCGTGCCCTAGGGGTGTGGGCATGCCCCCCACCCTCGTGAGCACCTCCCATATCTTCTGCCGTGGGGTCCAAGTCCATCAGGTGGGTTTCATTACAAAAACAACTTCTCCAGTTGATTTCGTTCCGTTTTGACTCCGTCTGATATTCCTTTTCCTCGAAACACTGAAATAGGCATAAAACAGCAAAACTGGGCTGGGCCTTCGGTTAATAGGTTAGGCCCAAAAATAATATAAAAGTGGATAATAAAGCCCAATATTGCCTAAAACAGTAGATAATATAGCATGGAGCAATCAAAAATTATAGATACATTGGAGACGTATCAGGCATCCCCAAGCTTAATTCCTGCTCGTCCTCGAGTAGGTAAATGATAAAAAAGAATTTTTGATGCGGAGTGATACTTTGGCATAATTTCAATGTAAATCTTCTTAATTGTGGCATGAATATTCAGATCCGAAAGATTCAAGACAAAAGTTCATATTGATATAAAAAATAATAATACTTCAAGCATACTAATCAAAGCAATCATGTCTTCTCAAAATAGCATGGCAAAAGAAAGTTCATCCCTACAAAATCATATAGTTAGGCTATGCTTCATTTTTGTCACACAAAGATGTTCCCAACTTCTATACCCCCGATGACAAGCCAAGCAATTGTTTCATACTTAAATAATCTCAAACTTTTTCAACCTTCACTCAATACATGAGCGTGAGCCATGGATATAGCACTATGGATGGAATAGAATATGATGATGGGGATTGTGTGGAGAAGACAAAAAAGGAGAAAGTCTCACTTTGACGAGGATAATCAACGGGCTATGGAGATGCCCATTAATTGATGTCAACATGAGGAGTAGGGATTGCCATGCAACGGATGCACTAGAGCTATGAATGCTCAACAAAAGAAAACTAGTGGGTGTGCATCCAACTTGCTTGCCCATGAAGACCTAGGGCATTTGAGGAAGCCCATCGTAGGAATATACAAGCCAAGTTCTATAATGAAAAATTCCCACTAGTATAAAAAGACAACTTATGAGACTCACTACATGAAGAACAAGGTGCTACTTCGAAGCACAATATATGAGACTCACTACATGAAGAACAAGGTGCTACTTTGAAGCACAAGTTTGGAAAAAGAGATAGTAGAATTGCCCTTTTTATTTATTTTCTTTTTTTGGGGCAATGCTCTAATAATGATGATCATCACACTTCTATTGATTACAACATAAGGATTACAACTCGAAACTTAGAACAAGATATGACTCTATATGAATGCCTCCGGCGGTGTACCGGGATGGTGCAATGAATCAAGAGTGACATGTATGAAAATTATGCATGGTGGCTTTGCCACAAATACGATGTCAACTACATGATCATGCAATGGCAATATGACAAAAGTAATGTATGTCATGATGATGATGATGGAAGTTGCATGGCAATATATCTCGGAATGGCTATGGAAATGCCATGATAGGTAGGTATGGTGGCTGTTTTGAGGAAGTTATAAGGAGGTTTATGTGTGATAGAGCGTATCATATCACGGGGTTTGGATGCACCGGCGAAGTTTGCACCAACTCTCAAGGTGAGAAAGGGCAATGCACAGTACCGAAGAGGCTAGCAAAGGCGAAAAGGTAAGCGTATAATCCATGGACTCAACATTAGTCAAAAGAACTCATATACTTATTGCAAAAATTTAGAAGTCATCAAAAATCAAGTACTACGCGCATGATCCTAGGGGGATAGATTGGTAGGAAAAGACCATCGCTCGTCCCCGACCGCCACTCATAAGGATGCACAAGCCAGGTACACTCCATGTTTCAAATTTGTTACACAACTTTAACCATATGTGCATGCTACGAGACTTTCTAACTTCAACACAAGCATTCTTTAAATTCATAATCACCCAACTAGCATGACTTTAATATCACTACCTCCATATCTCAAAACAATTATCAAGCATCAAACTTTTCTTAGTATTCAACACACTCATAAGAATTCTTACAAATCTTTTATGCTTAGCATATTAGGATTTTAAGAAAATTACCATGCTATTTAAGACTCTAAAAATATTATATGTGAAGCATGAGAGTTCATCTATTTCTTAAAAATAAAACTACCACCATGCTCTAAAAGATATAAGTGATGCACTAGAGCAATAACAAAAACTACTCCGAAAGATATAAGTGAAGATCAATGAGTAGTTGAATAATTATGCAACTATGTGAAGACTCTCCCAATTAATAATTTCAGTTCTAGGTACTTTATTCAAACATCAAGCAAGGCTAAAGAAAACTACATTGCAAGGATAGCACAACTCATGGGAAGAAGCAAAAACTTAGGCTCAACCGATACTAACCGATAGTTGTTGAAGAAGAAAGGTGGGATGCCTACCGGGGCATCCCCAAGCTTAGATGCTTGAGACTTCTTGAAATATTATCTTGGGGTGCCTTGGGCATCCCCAAGCTTGAACTTTTGTGTCTCCTTAATTCATCTCATATCATGGTTTCTCTTTTTATCAAAAGCTTCATCCACAACAAACTCAACAAGAACTCGTGAGATAGGTTAGTATAAACCAATGCAAAACCTTATCATTTTCTACTGTAACAAATCATTTAAATTATTATTCAACATTTCATATTAAATGCCTCTGCATATTTAATACTCCTATCCTCAAAAGAATCATTAAACAAACAAACATATGCAAACAATGCAAACATAACAGCAATCTGCCAGAACAGTACAGTCTGTAAAGAATGCAAGAGTATCAATACTTCCCTAACTCCAAAAATTATGAAATAAAATTCCCACTGTAATAAATTTATCAGATCTCATCATGCAAAAAGTTTCAACATTGTATCATGCTCTGACTTTTCTAGGGAACTTTTGCAACAGCGATAAACTTTCTGTTTTTCAAACAGCAACATGTATACTAGCAAAATAAGCATGGCAAAGGCTATCCTTGACTTTTTTATTGAAACTAAAGATGCAAAACATTATTATAAATAACAGCAAGCAAATACTAACAAAAGAAAATGACGCTCCAAGAAAACCACATATCATGTGGTGAATAAAAATATAGCTCCAAGTAAAGTTACCGATGGTACGAAGACGAAAGAGGGGATGCCTTCCGGGGCATCCCCAAGCTTAGGCTCTTGGTTATCCTTGAATATCTTGGGGTGCCATGGGCATCCCCAAGCTTAGTCTCTTTGCCACTCCTTATTCCATAGTCCATCGAATCTTTAACCAAAACTTGAAAACTTCACAACACAAAACTTAACAGAAAACTCGTAAGCTCCGTTAGTATAAGAAAACAAAACCACCACTTAAGTACTGTAATGAACTCATTCTAAATTCATATTGGTGTAATATATACTGTACTCCAACTTATCTATGGCTCATACCCTCCGATACTACTCATAGATTCATCAAAATAAGCAAACAACACATAGAAAACAGAATCTGTCAAAATCAGAACAGTCTGTAGTAATCTGTACCAAACGTATATTTCTGGAACTCCAAAAATCCTACAAAATTAGGAAGTCCTAAGCAATTCATGTACCAATCCAGGGCAAAAAGAATCAGATCAGAAGCACGTTTCTGTGAATTAACAAAACTGAATTACTGGATGCAAAAGTTTCTGATTTTCAGCAGGATCAACACAACTATCACCGTAAGCTATCCTAAAGGTCTTACTTGGCA
Organism: Aegilops speltoides; assembly: GCA_021437245.1. NCBI lineage: Eukaryota > Viridiplantae > Streptophyta > Magnoliopsida > Poales > Poaceae > Aegilops > Aegilops speltoides. The sequence goes on from CM038145.1 coordinate 486,964,784, forward strand.
CTTTATTGAAATAAAAGCTATAAAACATGATACAGTATCATAATCATGTGGACACACAAAAACAGTAAAGGTAAATATTGGTTTGTCTCCCAGCAAGCGCTTTTCTTTAATGCCTTTTAGCTAGGCATGATGATGACAATGATGCTCACATAAAAGATAAGAATTGAAACATAACGGGAGCATCATGAAGCATATGACTAGCACTTTTAAGTCTAACCAACTTCCTATGCATAGGGATTTTGTGAGCAAACAACTTATGGGAACAATAATCAACAAGCATAGGAAGGTAACACCAACATAGCTTCAAGAATTTAAACACATAGAGAGGAAACTTGACATTATTGCAATTCCTACAAGCATATGTTCCTCCCTCATAATAATTTTCAGTAGCATCATGAATAAATTCAACAAGATAACCAGCACCTAAAGCATTCTTGTCATGATCTACAAGCATAGAAAATTTACTACTCTCCACATAAGCAAAATTCTTCTCATGAATAATAGTGGGAGCAAACTCAACAAAATAACTATCATGTGATTGAAAATTAAGATCAAGATGACAAGTTTCATGGTTATCATTATTCTTTAAAGCATACGTGTCATCACAATAATCATCATAGATAGGAGGCATGCTTTCATCATAGTAAATTTGCTTATCAAAGCTTGGGGGACAAAAAAATATCATCTTCATCAAACATAGCTTCCCCAAGCTTGTGGCTTTGCATATCATTAGCATCATGGATATTCAAGGAATTCATACTAACAACATTGCAATCATGCTCATCATTCACATATTTTATGCCAAGCATTCTATGTAATTCTTCTTCTAGTACTTGAGCACAATTTTCCTTCCCATCATTTTCACGAAAGACATTAAAAAGATGAAGCATATGAGGCATCCTTAATTCCATTTTTTTAGAAACTAAACTAGTGCAAAAACAAGAAACAAAAAGATTCAATTGCAAGATCTAAAGATATACCTTCAAGCGCTAACCTCCCCGGCAACGGCGCCAGAAAAGAGCTTGATGTCTCCTACACAACCTTCTTCTTGTAGACGTTGTTGGGCTTGCAAGTGCACATGTTTGTAGGACAGTAGCAAATTTCCCTCAAGTGGATGACCTAAGGTTTATCAATCCGTAGGAGGCAGAGGATGAATATGGTCTCTCTCAAACAACCCTGCAACCAAATAACAAAAAGTCTCTTGTGTCCCCAACACACCCAATACAATGGTAAATTGTATAGGTGCACTAGTTCGGCGAAGAGATGGTGATACAAGTGCAAAATAGATAGTAGATATAGGTTTTTGTAATCTGAAATAATAAAAACAGCAAGGTAACAAGTGATAAACGTGAGCGTAAACGCTATTGCAATGATAGGAAACGAGGCCTAGGGTTCATACTTTCACTAGTGCAAGTTCTCTCAACAATAATAACATAGATAGATCATATAACAAGCCCTCAACATGCAACAAAGAGTCACTCCGAAGCCACTAATAGCGGAGAACAAATGTAGAGATTATGGTAGGGTACGAAACCACCTCAAAGTTATTCTTTCGGATCAATCTATAAAAGAGTTCGTACTAGAATAACACCTTAAGACACAAATCAACCAAAACCCTAATGTCACCTAGATACTCCATTGTCACCTCAAGTATCCGTGGGCATGATTATACGATATGCATCACACAATCTCAGATTCATCCAACCAACATAAAAGTACTTCAAAGAGTGCCCCAAAGTTTCTATCGGAGAGTCAAGAACGTGTGCCAACCCCTATTCATAGGTTCCCAATGTCACGAAACCCGCAAGTTGATCACCAAAACATACATCAAGTGGCACATGATATCCCATTGTCACCACAGATAATCACGGCAAGACATACATCAAGTGTTCTCATAAAACACTCAATCTGATAAGATAACTTCGAAAGGGGAAACTCAATTCGTCACAAGAGAGTAGAGGGGGAGAAACATCATAAGATCCAACTACAATAGCAAAGCCCGGGATACATCAAGATCGTGCCATAGAGGAACACGAGAGAGAACACGAGAGAGAGAGAGAGAGATCAAACACATAGCTACTGGTACATACCCTCAGCCCCGAGGGTGAACTACTCCCTCCTCGTCATGGATAGCGTCGGGATGATGAAGATGGCCACCGGTGATGGGTTCCCCCTTCGGCAGGGCGCCGGAATGGGCTCCCGAGAGGTTTTTGGTGGCTACAGAGGCTTGCGGTGGCGGAACTCCCGATCTATCTTCTGTTTTGGAAGTTTTACGATACGTAGGTATATATGGGTGCAGGGAGTACGTCGGTGGAGCTACGGGGGCCCCACGAGGCAGGGGGCGTGCCCTAGGGGTGTGGGCGCGCCCCCACCCTCGTGAGCACCTCCCATATCTTCTGCCGTGGGGTCCAAGTCCATCAGGTGGGTTTCCTTCCAAAAATAACTTCTCCAGTTGATTTCGTTCGCGTTTGACTCGTCGATATTCCTTTTCCTTGAAACACTGAAATAGGCATAAAACAACAAATCTGGGTTGGGCCTTCGGTTAATAGGTTAGTCCAAAAATAATATAAAAGTGGATAATAAAGCCCAATATTGCCTAAAACAGTAGATAATATAGCATGGAGCAATCAAAAATTATAGATACGTTGGAGACGTATCACTGAGTTGTCAATTCAACCACACCTGAAAGACTTAATATCTGCAGCAAAATATTTAGTAGCAAAGTAGTATGGAAGTAACGGTAACGGTGGCAAAAGTAACAGTTGCAGTTTTGTAGTAATTGTAATAGTGGCAACGGAGAAGTAACTAAGCAAAGATCAATATGTGAAAAGTGAAAGAAATATGCCCTAGAGGCAATAATAAAGTTATTATTTATTTCCTTATATCATGATAAATGTTTATTATTCATGCTAGAATTGTATTAACCGGAAACATAATACATGTGTGAATATATAGACAAACAGAGTGTCACTAGTATGCCTCTACTTGACTAGCTTGTTAATCAAAGATGGTTATGTTTCCTAACCATGAACAAGGAGTTGTTATTTGATTAAACAAGGTCACATCATTAGTTGAATGATCTGATTGACATGACCCATTCCATTAGCTTAGCACCCGATCGTTTAGTATGTTGCTACTGCTTCCTTCATGACTTATACATGTTCCTATGACTATGAGATTATGCAACTCCCGTTTACCGGAGGAACACTTTGTGTGCTACCAAACGTCACAATGTAACTGGGTGATTATAAAGGTGCTCTACAGGTGTCTCCGAAGGTACTTGTTGGGTTGGCGTATTTCGAGATTAGGATTTGTCACTCCGAATGTCGGAGAGGTATCTCTGGGCCCTCTCGATAATACACATCACTTAAGCCTTGCAAGCACTTCAACTAATGAGTTAGTTGCGAGATGATGTATTATGGAACGAGTAAAGAGACTTGCCGGTAACGAGATTGAACTAGGTATTGGATACCGACGATCGAATCTCGGGCAAGTAACATACCGATGACAAAGGGAACAACGTATGTTGTTGTGCGGTTTGACCCATAAAGATCTTCGTAGAATATGTAGGAACCAATATGGGCATCCAGGTCCCGCTATTGGTTATTGACCTGAGACGTGTCTCGGTCATATCTACATTGTTCTCGAACCGTAGGGTCCGAACGCTTAAGGTTTCGATGACAGTTATTATGAGTTTATGTATTTTGATGTACCGAAGGTTGTTCGGAGTCCCGGATGTGATCACGTACATGACGAGGAGTCTCGAAATGGTCGAGACATAAAGATTGATATATTGGACGGATATATTTTTACACCGGAAGGGTTCCGGATGAGATTGGGATTAGACCGGAGTTCCGGGAGGTTACCGGAACCCCCCGGTAAGTATATGGGCCTTATTGGGCCTTAGTGGAAGGGAGGGAGAAGGAGCAAGGGGGGCGCCCCCAAGCCCAATCCGGGTGGGGGGGGCGGCCCCCTTCCTCTCTCCTCCCCCTCTTCCTTCCCTCTCCTACTCCTAATAGGAAAGGGGGGCCAAACCTACTTGGAGTAGGTTTGCCCCCCCCCTAGGGCGCGCCTCCCCCATGAGCCGGCCTCCTCCTCCCTCCCTCCTTTATATACGGGGGTGGGGGCACCCCAGAGACACACAAGTTGATCATTGAGATCGTTCCTTAGCCGTGTGCGGTGCCCCCCTCCACGATATTACACCTCGGTCATATTGTAGCGGTGCTTAGGCGAAGCCTGCGACAGAGAACATCAAGATCGCCACCACGCCGTCGTCTTGTGGAACTCCTCCCGTGCCTCTGTTGGATCGGAGTTCAAGTGCGCCATCGAGCTGACGTGTGTCAAGAACTCGGAGGTGCCGAGTAACGGTGCTTGGATCGGTTGGACCGGGAGGACGTACGACTACTTCCTCTACGTTGTGTCAACGCTTCCACTTCGGTCTACGAGGGTAAGTAGACAACACTCTCCCCTCTCGTTGCTATATCATCAACATGATCTTGCGTGTGCGTAGGATTTTTTTTGAAATTACTACGTTCCCCAACAGTGTCATCCGAGCCTAGGTTTTATGGTTTGATGTTATATGCACGAGTAGAACACAAGTGAGTTGTGGGCGATATAAGTCATCGCTTACTAGCATGTCATACTTTGGTTGGCGGTATTGTTGGATGAAGCGGCTGGACCGACATTACGCCAGACGCTTACGCGAGACTGGTTTTACCGCCGTGCTTTGCACATAGGTGACTAGCGGTGTCGGTTTCTCCAACTTTAGTTGAACCGAGTGTGGCTACACCGGTCCTTGCGAAGGTTAAAACAGCATCAACTTGACAAACTATCGTTGTGGTTTTGATGCGAGGTGAGATTGGTTCTTGCTTAAGCCCGTAGCAGCCACGTAAAATTGCAACAACAAAGTAGAGGACGTCTAACTTGTTTTTGCAGGGCATGTTGTGATGTGATATGGCCAAGACATGATGCTATATTTTATTGTATGAGATGATCATGTTTTGTAACGAAGTTATCGGCAATGGCAGGAGCCATATGGTTGTCGCTTTATTGTATGAAATGCAAGCATACTGTAATTGCTTTACTTTATCACTAAGCGGTAGCGATAGTCGTAGAAGCAATAGATGGCGTAAACGACAACAATGCTACGATGGAGATCAAGGTGTCGCGCCGGTGACGATGATGATCATGATGGTGCTTCGGAGATGGAGATCACAAGCACAAGATGATGATGGCCATATCATATCACTTATATTGATTGCATGTGATGTTTATCCTTTATGCATCTTATCTTGCTTTGATTGACGGTAGCATTTTAAGATGATCTCTCACTAAAAATTATCAAGAAGTGTTCTCCCTGAGTATGCACCGTTGCCAAAGTTCGTCGTGCCCAGACACACGTGATGATCGGGTGTGATAAGCTCTCACGTCCATCTACAACGGGTGCAAGCCAGTTTTGCACACGCAGAATACTCGAGTTAAACTTGACGAGCCTAGCATATGCAGATATGGCCTCGAACACGGAGACCGAAAGGTCGGCGTGAATCATATAGTAGATATGATCAACATAAGATGTTCACCATTGAAAACTACACCATCTCACGTGATGATCGGTTATGGTTTAGTTGATTTGGGTCACGTGATCACTTAGATGACTAGAGAGATGTTTGTCTAAGTGGGAGTTCTTAAGTAATATGATTAATTGAACTTAAATTTATCATGAACTTAGTACCTGATAGTATCTTGCTTGTCTATGTTGATTGTAGATAGATGGCCCATGCTGTTGTTCCGTTGAATTTTAATGCGTTCCTTGAGAAAGCTAAGTTGAAAGATGATGGTAGCAACTACGTGGATCGGGTCCGTAACTTGAGGATTATCCTCATTCTTTGCACGTAAAAATTACGCCTGGAAGCACCGCTGGGTGCCGAACCTCTTCTTGATGTAACCGACGACGTTAAGAACGTCTCGCGAGCAAAGCTGATGACTACTCGATAGTTCAATGTGCCATGCTTTACGGCTTAGAACCGGGACTTCAACGACGTTTTGAACGTCATGGAGCATATGAGATGTTCCAGGAGTTGAAGTTAATATTCCAGAAGAATGCTCGGATTGAGAGATACAAAGTCTCCAATAAGTTCTATAGCTGCAAGATGGAGGAGAATAGTTCCGTTAGTGAGCACATACTCAAGATGTCTGGGTATTGTAATCACTTGATTCAACTGGGAGTTACTCTTCCGGATGATAGCGTCATTGACAAAATTCTCCAATCACTTCCACCAAGCTACAAGAGCTTCGTGATGAACTATAATATGCAAGGGATGGATAAGACGATTCCCGAGCTCTTCGCAATGCTAAAGGCTGCGGAGGTAAAAATCAAGAAGGAGCATCAAGTGTTGATGGTCAACAAGACCACTAGTTTCAAGAAGAAGGGCAAAGGGAAGAAGAAGGGGAACTTCAAGAAGAACAGCAAACAAGTTGCTGCTCAAGAGAAGAAACCCAAGTCTGGACCTAAGCCTGAAATCGAGTGCTTCTCGCAAGCGATCGTCACCGAAGCGAACGCCCCAAGTATTTGGCGGATAAGAAGGATGGCAAGGTGAACAAAGGTATATGTGATATACATGTTATTGATGTGTACCTTACTAGAGCTCGCAGATAGCACTGGTATTTGATCTGGTTCATTGCTAATATTTGCAACTCAAGCAGGGACTATGGATTAAGCAAACACTGGCAAAGGACGAGGTGACGATGCGCGTGGGAAATGGTTCCAAAGTCGATGTGATCGCGGTCGGCACGCTACCTCTACATCTACCTTCGGGATTAGTATTAGACCTAAATAATTGTTATTTGGTGCCAGCGTTGAGCATGAACATTATATCTGGATCTTGTTTGATGCGAGACGGTTATTCATTTAAATCAGAGAATAATGGTTGTTCTATTTATATGAGTAATATCTTTTATGGTCATGCACCCTTGAAGAGTGGTCTATTTTTGATGAATCTCGATAGTAGTAATACACATATTCATAGTGTTGAAGCCAAAAGATGCAGAGTTGATAATGATAGTGCAACTTATTTGTGGCACTGCCGTTTAGGTCAAATCGGTGTAAAGCGCATGAAGAAACTCCATACTGATGGTCTTTTGGAACCACTTGATTATGAATCACTTGATACTTGCGAACCGTGCCTCATGGGCAAGATGACCAAAACGCCGTTCTCCGGTACTATGGAGAGAGCAACAGACTTGTTGGAAATCATACATACAGATGTATGTGGTCCGATGAATGTTGAGGCTCGTGGCGGATATCGTTATTTTCTCACCTTCACAGATGATTTAAGCAGATACGGGTATATCTACTTAATGAAGCATAAGTCTGAAACATTTGAAAAGTTCAAAGAATTTCAGAGTGAAGTTGAAAATCATCGTAACAAGAAAACAAAGTTTCTACGATCTGATCGTGGAGGAGAATATTTGAGTTACGAGTTTGGTCTACACTTAAAACAATGTGGAATAGTTTAGCAACTCACGCCACCGGAACACCACAACAGTAATGGTGTGTCCGAACGTCATAATCGTACTTTACTTGATATGGTGCGATCTATGATGTCTCTTACAGATTTACCGCTATCGTTTTGGGGTTATGCTTTAGAGACGGCTACATTCACGTTAAAAAGGGCACCATCAAAATCCATTGAGACGACACCTTATGAACTATGGTTTGGCAAGAAACCAAAGTTGTCGTTTCTTAAAGTTTGGGGCTGCGATGCTTATGTGAAAAAGCTTCAACCTGATAAGCTCGAACCCAAATCGGAGAAATGTGTCTTCATAGGATACCCAAAGGAGACAGTTGGGTACACCTTCTATCACAGATCCGAAGGCAAGACATTCGTTGCTAAGAATGGATCCTTTCTAGAGAAGGAGTTTCTCTCGAAAGAAGTGAGTGGGAGGAAAGTAGAACTTGATGAGGTAACTGTACCTACTCCCTTGTTGGAAAATAATACATCACAGGAACCGGTTTCTGTGACGTCAAAACAAACTAGTGAGAAAGTTAATGATGATGATCATAGATCTTCAGATCAAGTTAATACAGAACCTCATAGGTCGAACAGAGTAAGATCCGCACGAGAGTGGTACGGTAATCCTATTCTGGAAGTCATGCTACTAGATCATGATGAACCTACGAACTATGAAGAAGCGATGGTGAGCCCAGATTCCGCAAAATGGCTTGAAGCCATGAAATCTGAGAACAAAGTATGGACTTTGGTTGACTTGCCCGATGGTCGGCAAGCAATTGAGAATAAATGGATCTTCAAGAAGAAGACTGACGCTGACGGTAATGTTACTGTCTACAAAGCTCGACTTGTTGCAAAAGGTTTTCGACAAGTTCAAGGGGTTGACTACGATGAGACCTTCTCACCCGTAGCGATGCTTAAGTCTGTCCGAATCATGTTAGCAATTGCCGCATTTTATGATCATGAAATTTGGCAAATGGATGTAAAAACTGCATTCCTGAATGGATTTCTGGAGGAAGAGTTGTATATGATGCAACCAGAAGGTTTTATCGATCCAAAGGGGGCTAACAAAGTGTGCAAGCTCCAGCGATCCATTTATGGACTGGTGCAAGCCTCTCGGAGTTGGAACAAACGTTTTGATAGTGTGATCAAAGCATTTGGTTTTATACAGACTTTTGGAGAAGCCTGTATTTACAAGAAAGTGAGTGGGAGCTCTGTAGCATTTATAATATTATATGTGGATGACATATTATTGATTGGAAATGATATAGAATTTCTGGATAGCATAAAGGGATACTTGAATAAAAGTTTTTCAATGAAAGATCTCGGTGAAGCTGCTTACATATTGGGCATTAAGATCTATAGAGATAGATCAAGACGCTTAATTGGACTTTCACAAAGCACATACCTTGACAAAGTTTTGAAGAAGTTCAAAATGAATCAAGCAAAGAAAGGGTTCTTGCTCAGATTGCAAGGTGTGAAGTTGAGTAAGACTCAAAGCCCGACCACTGCAGAAGATAGAGAGAAAATGAAAAGTGTTCCTATGCTTCACCATAGGCTCTATCATGTATGCAATCTTGTGTACCGGACTGATGTGTGCCTTGCTATAAGTCTAGCAGGAGGTACCAAAGTAATCCAGAGTGGATCATCGACAGCGGTCAAGAACATCTGAAATACGAAAAGGACTAAGGATATGTTTCTCGTATATGGAGGTGACAAAGAGCTCATCATAAATGGTTACATTGATGCAAGCTTTGACAACGATCCGGACGATTCTAAATCGCAAACCGGATACGTATTTACATTAAGCGGTGGAGCTGTCGGTTAGTGCAGTTCAAAGCAAAGCATCGTGGCGGGATCTACGTGTGAAGCGGAATACATAGCTGCCGGAAGCAGCCAATGAAGGAGTGCGGATAAAGGAGTTCATATCCGATCTAGGTGTCATACCTAGTGCATCGGGTCCAATGAAAATCTTTTGTGACAATATCGAGCGATTGCCTTAGCGAAGGAATCCAGATTTCACAAGAGAACCAAACACATCAAGAGACGCTTCAATTCCATCCGGATCTAGTCCGGTGGGAGACATAGAGATTTGCAAGATACATACGGATCTGAATGTTGCAGACCCGTTGACTAAGCCTCTTCCACAAGCAAAACATGATCAACACCAAGACTCCATGGGTGTTAGAATCATTACTATGTAATCTAGATTATTGACTCTAGTGCAAGTGGGAGACTGAAGGAAATATGCCCTAGGGGCAATAATAAAGTCATTATTTATTTCCTTATATGATGATAAATGTTTATTATTCATGCTAGAATTGTATTAACCGGAAACATAATACATGTGTGAATATATAGACAAACAGAGTGTCACTAGTATGCCTCTACTTGACTAGCTTGTTAATCAAAGATAGTTATGTTTCCTAACCATGAACAAGGAGTTGTTATTTGATTAAACAAGGTCACATCATTAGTTGAATGATCTGATTGACATGACCTATTCTGTTAGCTTAGCACCCGATCGTTTAGTATGTTGCTACTGCTTCCTTCATGACTTATACATGTTCCTATGACTATGAGATTATGCAACTCCCGTTTACGGAGGAACACTTTGTGTGCTACCAAACGTCACAACGAATCGGGTGATTATAAAGGTGCTCTCAGGTGTCTCCGAAGGTACTTGTTGGGTTGGCGTATTTGAGATTAGGATTTGTCACTCCGAATGTCGGAGAGGTATCTCTGGGCCCTCTCGGTAATACACATCACTTAAGCCTTGCAAGCACTTCAACTAATGAGTTAGTTGCGAGATGATGTATTACGGAACGAGTAAAGAGACTTGCCGGTAACGAGATTGAACTAGGTATTGGATACCGACGATCGACTCTCGGGCAAGTAACATACCGATGACAAAGGGAACAACGTATGTTGTTGTGCGGTTTGACCGATAAAGATCTTCGTAGAATATGTAGGAACCAATATGGGCATCCAGGTCCCGCTATTGGTTATTGACCGGAGACGTGTCTCGGTCATGTCTACATTGTTCTCGAACCGTAGGGTCCGCACGCTTAAGGTTTCGATGACAGTTATTATGAGTTTATGTATTTTGATGTACCGAAGGTTGTTCGAAGTCCCGGATGTGATCACGGACATGACGAGGAGTCTTGAAATGGTCGAGACATAAAGATTGATATATTGGACGGATATATTTGGACACCGGAAGGGTTCCGGATGAGATTGGGATTATATGGGAGTTAGGGAGGTTACCGGAACCCCGATAAGTATATGGGCCTTATTGGGCCTTAGTGGAAGGGAGGGAGAAGGAGCAAGGGAGGGGGCACGCCCCAAGCCCAATCCGAATTGGGAGGGGGGCCGCCCCCCCTTTCCTTCTCTCCTCCCCCTCTTCCTTCCCTCTCCTACTCCTAATAGGAAAGGGGGGCCAAACCTACTTGGAGTAGGTTTGCCCCCCCTAGGGCGTGCCTCCCCCTTGAGCCGGCCTCCTCCTCCCTCCCTCCTTTATATACGGGGGTGGGGGGCACCCCAGAGATACACAAGTTGATCATTGAGATCGTTCCTTAGCGTGTGCGGTGCCCCTCCACGATATTACACCTCGGTCATATTGTAGCGGTGCTTAGGCGAAGCCTGCGACAGAGAACATCAAGATCGCCACCACGCCGTCGTCTTGTGGAACTCCTCCCGATGCCTCTGCTGGATCGGAGTTCGGGGTGCGTCATTGAGCTGTACGTGTGTCAAGAACTCGGAGGTGCCGGAGTAACGGTGCTTGGATCGGTTGGACCGGGAGGATGTACGACTACTTCCTCTACGTTGCGTGCTTCCGCTTCGGTCTACGAGGGTACATAGACAACACTCTCCCCTCTCGTTGCTATATCATCACCATGATCTTGTGTGTGCGTAGGAATTTTTTTGAAATTACTACGTTCCCTAACAAAAAGCTCGTAGGCAATGGATCAATGATGGATAATTATGTCGGATGCAATTCATCATGCAACAGTTATTGAAGGAAATATGCCCTAGAGGCAATAATAAAGTTATTATATATTTCCTCATATCATGATAAATGTTTATTATTCATGCTAGAATTGTATTAACCGGAAACATGATACATGAGTGAATGCATAGACAAAACAATATGTCACTAGTATGCCTCTACTAGACTAGCTTGTTAATCAAAGATGGTTATGTTTCCTGACCATGAACAAAGAGTTGTTATTTGATTAACGAGGTCACATCATTAGTAGAATGATCTGATTGACATGACCCATTCCCTTAGCTTAGCACACGATCGTTAAGTATGTTGCTACTGCTTTTATCCATGACTTATACATGTTCTGTAACTATGAGATTATGCAACTCCGTTTACGGAGGAACACTTTGGTGCTACCAAACGTCACAACGAATCGGGTGATTATAAAGGAGTACTACGGTGTCTCCAAAGGCGGATGTTGGGTTGGCGTATTTGAGATTAGGTTTTGTCACTCCGATTGTCGGAGAGGTATCTCTGGGCCCTCTCGGTAATACACATCATCTTGAAGCCTTGCAAGCATTACAACTAATGAGTTAGTTGTGAGATGATGTATTACGGAACGAGTAAAGAGACTTGCGGATAACGAGATTGAACTAGGTATTGGATACCGACGATCGAATCTCGGGCAAGTAACATACCGATGACAAAGGGAACAACGTATGTTGTTATGCGGTCTGACCGATAAAGATCTTCGTAGAATATGTAGGAACCAATATGGGCATCCAGGTCCCGCTGTTGGTTATTGACCGTGAATAGTTCTAGGTCATGTCTACATTGTTCTCGAACCGTAGGGTCCATGCACGCTTAAGGTTTCGATGGCAGTTATTATGAGTTTATGTATTTTGATGTACGAAGAAGTTCGAGTCCGGATGTGATCACGGACATGACGAGGAGTCTCGAAATGGTCGAGACATAAAGATTGATATATTGGAAGCCTATGTTTGGAGTTCGAATGGTTAGGGCAAAAACAGGAATTTACCGGAGTACCGGGAGGTTACCGGAACCCCCCGGGGGGTAAATGGGCCTCGGTGGGCCTCGAGGGAGAAGAGGAGGGGCCGGCCAGGGGTGGCCGCGCGCCCTCTCCCCCCCAGTCCGAATAGGACAAGGAGGGGGGGCGGCGCCCCCTCTCCTCTTCCCCCTCCCCCCAAACCTAATCCAACTAGGAAAGGGGGAGTCCTACTCCCGGTAGGAGTAGGACTCCTCCCGGCGCGCCCTCTCTAGGCCGGCCGGCCTCCCCCCTCCCTCCTTTATATACGGGGGCAGGGGGGCACCCTAGGACACACAAGTTTGATCTTTAGATCGTTCCTTAGCCGTGTGCGGTGCCCCCCTCCACCATATTCCACCTCGGTTATACCGTCATGAAGCCTAAGCGAAGCCTGCTGCCGTGAAACATCAAGATCGCCACCACGCCGTCGTCTTGTGAAACTCTCCCTCGACACTCGGCTGGATCGAGTACGAGGGACGTCATCGAGCTGTACGTGTGTCAAGAACTCGGGCGTCGGAGTAATGGCGCGGGATCGGTCGGATCGCGAGGAGAACGTCGACTACTTCCTCTACGTTGTGATCGCTTCGCCGGGTCTACAAGGGTATGTGGACAACACTCTCCCTCTCGTTGCTATACATCACCATGATCTTGCGTGTGTAGGAAATTTTTGAAATTACTCGTTCCCCAACAAATGGCATCCGAGCCTAGGTTTTTATGGTTTGATGTTTTGCACGAGTAGAACACAAGTGAGTTGTGGGCGATACAAGTCATACTACCTACCAGCATGTCATACTTTGGTTCAGCGGTATTGTGAGATGAAGCGGCCCGGACCGACATTACGCCAGACGCTTACGCGAGACTGGTTTCACCGCCACGAGCACTCGTTGCTTAAAGGTGATTGGCGGGTGTCTGTCTCTCTCACTTTAGTTGAACCGAGTGTGGCTACGCCCGGTCCTTGAGAAGGTTAAACGGAGTCTATTTGACAAACTATCGTTGTGGTTTTTGATGCGAGGTAAGAACGGTTCTTGCTAAGCCCGTAGCAGCCACGTAAAATTTGCAACAACAAAGTAGAGGACGTCTAACTTGTTTTTGTAGGGCATGTTGTGATGTGATATGGTCAAGACGTGATGCTATATTTTATTGTATGAGATGATCATGTTTTGTAACGAAGTTATCGGCAATTGGCGGGAGCCATATGGTTGTCGCTTTATTGTATGAAATGCAACGCATACTGTAATTGCTTTACTTTATCACTAAGCGGTAGCGATAGTCGTAGAAGCAATAGATGGCGAAACGACAACGATGCTACGATGGAGATCAAGGTGTCGCGCCGATGGCGATGGTGATCATGATGGTGCTTGGAGATGGAGATCACAAGCACAAGAAGATGATGGCCATATCATATCACTTATATTGATTGCATGTGATGTTTATCCTTTATGCATCTTATCTTGCTTTGATTGACGGTAGCATTATAAGATGATCTCTCACTAAATTATCAAGAAGTGTTCTCCCGAGTATGCACCGTTGCCAAAGTTAAATCGTGCCCGGACACCACGTGATGATCGGGTGTGATAAGCTCACGTCCATCTACAATGGGTGCAAGCCAGTTTTGCACACGCGAATACTCGAGTTATACTTGACGAGCCTAGCATATGCAGATATGGCCTCGGAACACGGAGACCGAAAGGTCGGCGTGAATCATATAGTAGATATGATCAACATAAGATGTTCACCATTGAAAACTACTCCATCTCACGTGATGATCGGTTATGGTTTAGTTGAATTTGGATCACGTGATCACTTAGAGGATTAGAGGATGTCTATCTAAGTGGGAGTTCTTTAGTAATATGATTAATTGAACTTAAATTTATCATGAACTTAGTCTGGTAGTATTTTGCAAATTATGTTGTAGATCAATAGCTCGCGTTGTTGCTTTCATATGTTTATTTTAATATGTTCCTAGAGAAAATTGCGTTGAAAAATGTTAGTAGCAATGATGCGGATTGGATCCGTGATCGAGGTTTATCCTCATTCTTTGCGCAGAAGAATTATGTCCTTGATGCACCGCTAGGTGACGGACTTATTGCAGGAGCGGATGCGCACGTTATGAGCGTTTGGCTAGCTCAATATGATGACTACTTGATAGTTTTGTGCACCATGCTTTATGGCTTAGAATCGGGACTTCAAAGATGTTTTGAACATCATGGACCATATGAGATGTTCCAGAATTGAAGTGAATATTTCAAGCAAATACCGAGTTGAGAGATATGAAGTCTTCAACAAGTTCTATAGCTAAAAGATGGAGGAGAATCGCTCAACTAGTGAGCATGTGCTCAGATTATGCAGGTACTTCAATCGCTTGAATCAAGTGGGAGTTAATCTTCCAGATAAGATAGTGATTGATGAATTCTCTAGTCACCATCACCAAGTTAGTAGAACTTCGTGATGAACTATAGTATGCAAGGGATGATGAAAATGATTCCCGAGTTTTTCATGATGATGAAATCGATGAAGGTAGAAATCAAGAAAGAACATCAAGTGTTGATGGTTAACAAGACCACTAGTTTCAAGAAAAGGGCAAAGGGATAGAAGGGAACTTCAAGAAGAGCGGCAAGCAAGTTGCTACTCAAGTGAAGAAGCCCAAGTGCGGACCAAAGCACGAGACTAAGTGCTTCTACCGCAAAGGACTGGTCCTTTGGAAGCAGAACTACCCCAAGTATTTGGCGGATAAGAAGGATGGCAAAGTAAACAAAAGTATATTTGATATACATGTTATTGATGTGTACTTTACTAGTGTTTATAGCTACCCCTCGGTATTTGGTACTGGTTCAGTTGCTAAGAGTAGTAACTCGAAACGGGAGTTGCAGAATAAACAGAAACTAGTTAAGGGTGAAGTGATGAATTGTGTTGAAAATAGTTTTCAAGATTGATATGATCATCATCGCACACTCCCTATACTTTCGGGATTAGTGTTGAACCTAAATAAATGTTATTTGGTGTTTGCGTTGAGCATGAATATGATTTGATCGTGTTTATTGCAAAACAGTTATTCATTTAAGTAAGAGGATAAACTGTTATTCTGTTTACATGAATAAAACCTTATATGGTTACACACCCAATGAAAATGGTTCATGGGATCTCGATCGTAGTGATACACATATTCATAATATTGAAACCAAAAGATGCAAAGTTAATAATGATAGTGCAACTTATTTGTGTACTCGCCGTTTAGGTCATATTGGTGTAAAGCGCATAAAGAAACTCCATCTTGATGGGATTTTGGAATCACTTGATTATGAATCACTTGATGCTTGCGAACCGTGCCTTTTGGGCAAGATGACTAAAACTCCGTTCTCGGAACAATGGAACAAGCTACTAACTTATTGGAAATAATACATACCGATGTATGCGATCCAATGAGTGTTGATGCTCGTGGCAAGTATCGTTATTTTCGACCTTCACAAGATGATTTGAGCAGATATGGATATATCTACTTGATGAAACATAAGTCGAAATAGTTGAAATGTTCAAAGAATTTCAGAGTGAAGTGGAAAATCATCGTGACAAGAAAATAAAGTTTCTGCGATCTGATCGTGGAGATGAATATTTGAGTTATGAGTTTGGTCTTCAATTAAAACAATGTGGAATAGTTTCACAAATTCATGCCACCTGGAACACCACATCATAATGGTGTGTCCGAACGTCATAACCGTACTTTATTGGATATAGTACAATCTATGATGTTTCTTACCGATTTACCAATATCGTTTTGGGATCATGCATTAGAGACAGCTGCATTCACGTTAAATAGGGCACCATCTAAATCCGTTGAGGCGACACTATCTGAACTGTGGTTTAGCAAGAAACCAAAGTTATCGTTTCTTAAAGTTTGGGGCTGCGATGCTTATGTGAAAAAGTTTCATCTGATAAGCTCAAACCCAAATCGGAGAATGCGTCTTCATAGAATACCCAAAGGAAACTGTTGGGTACACCTTCTATCACAGATCCTAAAGCAAGATTTTCGTTGTTGAAAATGGATCCTTTCTAGAGAAGGAGTTTCTCTCGAAAGAAGTGAGTGGGAGGAAAGTAGAACTTGATGAGGTAATTGTACCTTCTCCCTTATTGGAAAGTAGTTCATCACGAAATTTGTTCTGTGACTACTACACCAATTAGTGAGGAAGCTAATGATGATGATCATGTAACTTGGATCAAGTTACTACCGAATCTCGTAGGTAAACCAGAGTGAGATCCGCACTGAGTGGTGCGGTAATCCTGTTCGGAAGTCATGTAACTAGACCATGATGAACCTACGAACTATGAGGAAGCGATGATGAGCCCAGATTCGCGAAATGGCTTGAGGCCATGAAATCGAGATGAGATCCATGTATGAGAACAAAGTGTGGACTTTGGTGGAGTTGCCGATGATCGGCAAGCCATAGAAAATAAATGGATCTTCAAGAGGAAGACGGACGACGATAGTAGTGTTACTATCTACAAAGCTAGACTTGTCGAAAAAGGTTTTGACAAAGTTCAAGATGTTGAATACAATGAGATTTTCTCACTCGTATCGATGCTTAAAAGTCTGTCTCGAATCATGTTAGCAATTGCGCATTTTATGAAATCGGCAAATGGATAAACAAAACTGCATTCCTTAATGGAGTTATTAAAGAAGAGTTGTATGTGATGCAACCAAGAGGTTTTATCGGTCCTAAAGGTGTTAACAAAATGTGCATCTATGGTGGTGCAAGCATCTCGAGTTGGAATATACGCTTTGATAAAGTTCATCAAAGCATATAGTTTATCTGAGACTTGCGGTGAAGCTGTATTTACTAGAAAGTGAGTGGGAGCACTACAAAGACATTTCGATAAGTATATGTGAATGACATATTGTAGATCGGAAATAATGTAGAATTATTCGCAAAGCATAAAGGAGTGTTTGAAAGGAGTTTTTCAAAGAAAGACCTCGGTGAAGCTGCTTACATATTGAGCATCAAGATCTATAGAGATAGATCAAGGCGCTTGATAAGTTTTTCAATGAAGTACATACCTTGACAAGATTTTGAAGTAGTTCAAAATGGAGCGATCAAAGAAAGAGTTCTTGCCTGTGTTACAAGGTGTGAAATTGAGTAAGACTCAAAACCCGATCACGACGAGAAGATAGAAAGAGAATGAAAGTCATTCCCTATGCCTTGGCCATAGGTTCTATAAAGTATGCCATCTTGTGTACCGGATATATTGTATACCCTGACTTTGAGTTTGGCAAGGAGTACAATAGTGATCTAGGAGTAGATCATGGACAATGGTCAAAATTATCCTTAGTAGAATAAGGATATGTTTCTCGATTATGGAAGTGACAAAAGGTTAAATGCGTAAAGGGTTACGTCGATGCAAGTTTTGACACCGATCTGGATGACTCTAAGTCTCAATCTAGATACATATTGAAAGTGGGAGCAATTAGCTAGAGTAGCCGTGCGAGCATTGTAGACATAGAAAATTGCAAAATACATAACGGATCTGAATGTAAAAGACCCGTTGACTAAGACTCTCTCACAAGCAAAACATGATCACACCTTAGTACTCTTTGGGTGTTAATCACATAGCGATGTGAACTAGATTACATAATCTAGTAAACCCTTTGGGTGTTGGTCACATGGCGATGTGAACTATGGGTGTTAATCACATGATGATGTGAAATATCGATGTTAATCACATGGTGATGTGATCTAGATTATTGACTCTAGTGCAAGTGGGAGACTGAAGGAAATATGTCCTAGAGGCAATAATAAAGTTATTATATATTTCCTCATATCATGATAAATGTTTATTATTCATGCTAGAATTGTATTAACCGGAAACATGATACATGTGTGAATGCATAGACAAAACAATATGTCACTAGTATGCCTCTACTAGACTAGCTTGTTAATCAAAGATGGTTATGTTTCGACCATGAACAAAGAGTTGTTATTTGATTAACGAGGTCACATCATTAGTAGAATGATCGATTGACATGACCCATTCCCTTAGCTTAGCACACGATCGTTAAGTATGTTGCTCTTGCTTTTATCCATGACTTATACATGTTCCTGTAACTATGAGATTATGCAACTCCGTTTACGGAGGAACACTTTGGTGCTACCAAGCGTCACAACGAATCGGGTGATTATAAAGGAGTACTACAGGTGTCTCCAAAGGCAGATGTTGGGTTGGCGTATTTCGAGATTAGGTTTTGTCACTCCGATTGTCGGAGAGGTATCTCTGGGCCCTCTCGGTAATACACATCACTGAAGCCTTGCAAGCATTACAATTAATGAGTTAGTTGTGAGATGATGTATTACGGAACGAGTAAAGAGACTTGCCGATAACGAGATTGAACTAGGTATTGGATACCGACGATCGAATCTCGGGCAAGTAACATACCGATGACAAAGGGAACAACGTATGTTGTTATGCGGTCTGACCGATAAAGATCTTCGTAGAATATGTAGGAACCAATATGGGCATCCAGGTCCCGCTGTTGGTTATTGACCGTGAATAGTTCTAGGTCATGTCTACATTGTTCTCGAACCGTAGGGTCCATGCGCTTAAGGTTTCGATGGCGGTTATTATGAGTTTATGTATTTTGATGTACCGAAGAAGTTCGAGTCCGGATGTGATCACGGACATGACGAGGAGTCTCGAAATGGTCGAGACATAAAGATTGATATATTGGAAGCCTATGTTTGGAGTTGAATGGTTCGGGCAAAAGCAGAATTCTGAGTACTGGGAGGTTACGGAACCCCGGGGTAAATGGGCCTCGGTGGGCCTCGAGGGAGAAGAGGAGGGCCGGCCGGGGGTGGCGCGCCCTCTCCCCCAGTCCGAATAGGACAAGGAGGCGGCGCCTCTCCTCTTCCCCCCCCAAACCTAATCCAACTAGGAAGGGGGAGTCCTACTCGGTAGGAGTAGGACTCCTCGGCAGCGCCTCTCTAGGCCGGCCGGCCTCCCCTCCCTCCTTTATATCGGGGCAGGGCACCCTAGGACACACAAGTTTGATCTTTAGATCGTTCCTTAGCCGTGTCGGTGCCCCTCCACCATATTCCACCTCGGTTATACCGTCATGAAGCCTAGGCGAAGCCTGCGCCGGTGAAACATCAAGATCGTCCACCACGCCGTCGTCTTGTGAAACTCTCCCTCGACACTCGGCTGGATCGAGATCGAGGGGCGTCATCGAGCTGTACGTGTGTCAAGAACTCGGGCGTCGAGTAACGGCGCCGGATCGGTCGGATCGCGAGGAGAACGTCGACTACTTCCTCTACGTTGTGATCGCTTCGCCGGGTCTACAAGGGTATGTGGACAACACTCTCCCCTCTCGTTGCTATACATCACCATGATCTTGCGTGTGCGTAGGAATTTTTTTGAAATTACTACGTTCCCCAACAGTTATAACATAGGGTGACATAGAACTAGCTCCAGTTCATCAATATAATGTAGGCATATATTCCGAATATAGTCATACGTGCTTATGGAAAAGAACTTGCATGACATCTTTTGTCCTACCCTCCCGTGGCAGCGGGTCCTATTGGAAACTAAGGGATATTAAGGCCTCCTTTTAATAGAGTACCGGACCAAAGCATTAGCACTTAGTGAATACATGAACTCCTCAAACTACGGTCATCACCGAGAGTGGTCCCAATTATTGTCACTTCGGGGTTGCCGGATCATAACACATAGTAGGTGACTATTTACTTGCAAGATAGGATCAAGAACTCACTTATATTCATGAAAACATAATAGGTTCAGGTCTGAAATCATGGCACTCGGGCCCTAGTGACAAGCATTAAGCATAGCAAAGTCATAGCAACATCAATCTTAGAACATAATGGATCTAGGGATCAAACCCTAACAAAACTATCTCGATTACATGGTAAATCTCATCCAACCCATCACCATCCAGCAAGCCTACGATGGGATTACTCACGCACGGCGGTGAGCATCATGAAATTGGTGATGGAGGATGGTTGATGACGACGATGGCGACGGATTCCCCTCTCCGGAACCCCGAACGGACTGCAGACCAGCCCACCCGAGGAAGATTAAGGCTTGGCGGCGGCTCTGTATCGTAAAACACGTTGAATCCTTCTCTATGATTTTTTTCTCCCCGAACGTGAATATATAGAGTTGGAGTTGAGGTCGGTGGATGTCCAGGAGGCCATGAGGCAGGGGGTGCCCCCCGGGGGGGGGGGGGGGGGGGCGCGCCCTGCACCCTCGTGGACAGGGTGTGGGCCCCCTTACATTGATTCTTTCGTCAATATTTTTTATTAATTCCAAAACGTGTCTCCATGGAGTTTCAGGTTATTTCGAGAACTTTTATTTCTGCACATAAATAACACCATGGCAGTTCTGCTGAAAACAGCGTTAGTCCGGGTTAGTTCCATTCAAATCATGCAAGTTAGAGTCCAAGACAAGGGCAAAAGTGTTTGGAAAAGTAGATACGATGGAGACGTATCAATGGTGCTAAAACCTTGTCATGGGAAGATATTCGGTTGTGAGAAAAGAAACTTGTTGTGCTCCTCCTAGGATGTTCAACATTACTTTGACTAAGCAGGTCACTGTTAAGTTTGTGAAGGACTCTGGTTGGGGTTGTTTTAGTTTTAGAAGATGCTTGCATGGAGAATAGTGGGAGCGATGGGAGGAGTCAAAGAAGTTCGTTTATGAGGTGGAGTTGTGTGACAGAAAGAAAAAGTGATTTGATTGTTGAATTGTAAAAGAATAGCACTTTGACCAAAGACAAGGAGAGGCTGAAATGGCAATAGTGCACCTTTGTGGTATCAAGGAGAGTGTGGATCGTCACATGTTCTACTGTAGCTTGGCTAAATTTGTTTGGCAAGTAGTTGTCTGTGCGATTGATCTGACTAGACCTCCTGATAGGGTCATTGTCGTGGTATTCTCACGGGGGGCTTGCGAGTCGACAGATGCCACAAGGGCTTAGTGTGAGGGTAAGACTGCTGCTGATAGGACCGGGAGCGGGTATGCGAGTAGCACGGTGGTTTACCCAGCTTCGGAGCTCTCCGGAGAGATAATACTCCTACTGCTGCATGTCTGAGTGTATCTATCTGGGGTGTACATCGGGCAGTACAAAGTGCTCTTGGAGCTGTATCTGAGGTCAGTGCCATAGGCATCTGGCATCTTGCCTCGTATGTGGCATGCTAGTGGCAGGCCATGCTCATGGCCGTGAGCATGTGTGCTCATATGGATGGATGGATGGATAGCTAGCTAGCTTGCTAGCTATTTACTTGTGTGTGTGCGTGAGAGTCCATCCCCTGGATGGATGGATGTGTAGCTCCTTTTATAGTGTGAGGTAGCTTAGTATGTAAGCTAGCTAGTGGCATGGGGGCATGGGTGAGTGTCACACTTGTCTCCTGGGTCACTTCATAAATAGTGCCCAGGAACAAGTGTCACTGTACATGATGGCGTCGCGGTACAGTTGTCTTGTCCGCGGTATGGCCGTCTCGTCGGTGTCTTGTTGATGTCGCTTCAGGCTGCAATCGGTGACCGGCTGGTTAACCTGATCGGCAACGGCTGGTCGTTGAGCCGAGAAATGCGGCCGGCCGGGCAGAGCAGTCGGACGGAGAGCCGACAGAAGCGGCCGGGCAGTCGGACTGAGGGGCTTTGCTAGCTCCGATGTCTTGAAATATCGTCTTACCGTCTTCGGGGTATCCGTGTCTAATTACTCCTATAGTCATATATATGTTGGGGCAATGGTTGCACTCCTTCCCCAGAAAATAAAGACATGTGGTGTTAACGAGGGAGTGGGGAGTGACTATTTGCTAGACTGTTTGGAAGATTGGAAATAGGACGTGCTTTGATAAAAAAGTCCAGATGATTTGATCGTTGTTGTTGTTGTTTCCAATTTCTATTAGAGTATTTTCAAACAATATCGAAGCATATTGCAGAAAAGCCAAGACAAAAGAGTAACTAAGGCTAGAGTGTTGAAGACCGAGGTGTTGCGCGAGGTGTTTGCTCGAGTTCATGGGTGGAATTTTTTGGTTAGGAGGATCTACAGTTGATTCTACTCTAGCTTGCTCATGGTTGCAACGTTCTGTCTGTGGAACTTGAAGTATTTTCACTGGCATGTAATTTATGGAGCTCACGTATGAGTGTTTCGTCATGCATGCTTGTTCTGCCTGCATGTTGTTGGTTGCGGTAGTCGCATGTATGCCTGCGGGTTTAGCTACATGCTGCGTCTTTTTGTTTGTCATACTTTTTTGTGCAAACAACGATACATCGTTTGTCAATACATCTACTAGAAAATCCGGAGGCTTCGATTTCCAAACAATGGTTCTAGAGACCTCCGAATTTCTAGCCAACAAATCTGCCGCCATATTGGCCTCCCCAGGACAATGAGAAAATTCTATTGAAATAAAATTACGAGCTAAAAACGAGCATTCTTCATAAATTGCCGCTGTGTGGCCTTTTTTTTAATAAAATTCGACGAGGAGTCCCGTTATTTAATCTTTTTGTCTGTTAAACCAACAATGTACAAGTCAGATGTCATAGAAGTTATACATTTGAAACTTTATTCTAATATGCATCCAACACTACAATTTGTGACACATAAGGCTGGTCACAATGGGCAAGAACATAAACTAGTAACTTACACACTTCACTAGACTATGTTACTACCTCCATAGTGGGTAGGAACATCTATGTAGTGTCATGCAGCGATGTATTTATTAGGTTATAGACTCATTGTTTCTTGGAGTGTGTGATGTTCCGGTAACTTAGCTAGTTACCACAAGCACCTCTCTCTTCATTAAATATGTGCCACATAAGCAAAGTTGTATTGGAGTGTGTGATGTTACTCTTAGGCTGGTCGTAATGGTAGTATTATAGCTAGTATCATGCATGCCAACTAGGCAATTTTGATGAGGTGGCATAGCATTAAATGAAGAAAGAGAGGGTGTGATATCATATCGTGATCTTAGTATCATATTAAATCTTATCTTCTTTTTGTGTAAATGCATGGCAATAAATAAAGTATAACGTAATCTTAATATATGATCTTATCGTTAGGGAGGTAGTATCATACACTAGTATCATATCGTGATCTTAGTATATGATACTCCCCATTACAACCAGCCTTAAGTTCCTCCCCATTGTGACCAGCCTAATTCACATCGTCCGTCAAATTTATGATCAAATTCAAAGCACGAAATTACTCCCCTTGTCGTCGTCGTCAGACGTCGACCATACGCATATAAATAATGCTGTCATCATTTCCGAGTTGGAGAAAAAACTAGTGCGGAAGATGAGCCATCATTCCCGAGCTCGAAAACAAACAAACAAGAAAAAGATGATTAGTCGTTCTCCAGGAAACGAACAAGCAAAACAGCCATGGCGAAGTCAACATCGAAGGGTGGGCCTGTTGTGGCGGCAACACCTGCCTCCGATCTGATCTGCCGTGAGCGGCCGTGCGACACGGCTGCGCCTCCCACTGTTTGTGCTCGAGTCGAGTTGCTCTCACCGACCATATCAATCTCCGTGGCCGTCACAGGTCGGTAACCTCGCTGGGCGGTCGGTCCGCCGCCTGATGATCGTGCCACGCGAAACATGCACAGGGGCCCTCCAGCTCTCCGATATTCGCAGACACCTTACCGCAAGATCCAGCTCGAGCTGCTTGACAGTTGACACCGAGAGCAGTGTGATTTGAAGGCCTTTTTTTCTGCGGGTAGTGATTTGAAGGCCTGATGTCTGATAAACGCAGAGACGGAGGACGGATTTGTTAACACGCACTAGCAGGAGCTCACGTGAGGCCACGTGTAGCGTATTTACTAATTACTCTTCCTTAGTCAACAACACATACTGTATTTAGGGCATCGCATCTCACAGCGCACACTCCACTAGCAAGAGCATTATTCAGTGGAAGCTCTCACGCTCTGCCTCTGCCTCTGCCTCCCTCCCCACGACGCACCGCCCCGCACCGGGCCGGCGACGAAGCCGGAGCTCCACTCCGAGACGATGTCAGCCGGCGGCGGCAGCTCCTCCTCCTCCTCCTCTTCTTCAGCGCCGCGGTACGTGTCTCTGCTCGGCTCTTCCCCGGGTCGCTGCTGGTCAGCTCCCCGGTCAATCTCGCCATGATCTGTCGCGCTAGGGGCTCGATCTTGGCCGGATCGAAGCCAAGTATCGGTGTTTTAGACGCGTAATGCCCCTCCAATGGCGCCGGTCGCGTGTGCTTCAGCCTTCGGGGTTGACAAGTATGCATGCGTTTACTGCGTGTCTGAGGTTCTTTTTCTTCAGAGTTCAGGTTGCTCCTAGGGGAAAAGGGAGTGTAAGGAGGACCCAAATCAGAAAACAAGAGGAAGTGAAGCGTTGATTCCAGTAAAAAAAAAACAGGATAGAGACAGACGCATGTTTTTCCTCTGCTGTTTTTGACAGTAGGGAGCAGAAATATCGACATTTTTGTCGGTAGAAGTAATGGGTTACATGTACAGTAGTTGGGCATCAGCAATAGGGGCTCAGGTGGATGATATCGGGGCCATGGTTGTTTAATGCATACCAGGACTAAGATTTTGAACAGAATTACTAATTCATGCTACTGAATTCCATCATTGTTACCATGTTTGCTTGCTGTGAATTTGACTGCTTTGCTTCTTTCTAACCAAAGGTTGGAAGGGAAGGTTGCGCTGGTCACCGGCGGCGCCTCCGGTATCGGCGAAGCCATCGTCCGCCTCTTCAGACAGCACGGCGCCAAGGTCTGCATAGCGGATGTCCAGGATGAAGCCGGTCAGCAGCTCCGCGACTCCCTCGGAGGCGACCCCGATGTCCTGTTCGTCCACTGCGATGTCACGGTGGAGGAGGACATAAGCCGCGCCGTCGATGCAACGGCCGAGAAGTTTGGCACCCTTGACATCATGGTCAACAATGCCGGCATTACAGGCGACAAGGTCACCGACATCCGGAACCTCGACTTTGCCGATGTCAAGAAGGTGTTCGACATCAACGTGCACGGCATGCTTCTCGGCATGAAGCACGCGGCGCGCGTCATGATCCCGAGCAAGAAGGGGTCCATTGTCTCATTGGCGAGCGTTGCTAGCGTGATCGGAGGGATGGGGCCTCACGCATACACCGCGTCGAAGCACGCGGTGGTGGGTCTCACCAAGAATGTGGCGCTGGAGCTGGGGAGGCACGGCATACGGGTGAACTGCGTGTCGCCGTACGCCGTGCCCACGGCACTCTCCATGCCACATTTGCCCCAGGGGGAGCACAAGGGTGATGCAGTGAGGGACTTCCTGGCCTTTGTTGGCGGTGAGGCAAACCTGAAAGGTGTTGATCTACTGCCGAAGGATGTCGCCGAGGCGGTGCTCTACCTGGCGAGCGACGAGGCGAGGTACATCAGCGCGCTCAACCTCGTGGTCGACGGCGGATTTACATCTGTGAATGGCAACCTGAAGGCGTTTGAGGACTAGTTGAAGTCTTTAGCTGCATTTGTTACTTGGTATCTGAAAGCATTTGAGTACCATTTCTGATTTGCCTGTGTTAGCATGTCAATAAGGTGGGTGATCATGTGTAAAATTGGATAATTATTCTATATTAGTGCTTAAGGACAGTGTTGATTATTATTGATATTTACTCTGTTGAACCTGTGAGATGTGTCAGGAGCTTGTATAACATTCAGTTAGAGTTTCATAAAGACTTCTGTGGCAGTGTATCTGCGAAATAGAAACCAGTTAACTTCGAAAATTTGAGTTGGAAGTCCTGTTAGTTCATATATATGATTTTCTCAGAATTTTTGTGCATGTATATGATAACTGAATATGTGTACAGAAATGGATTTCCAGAGTTGTTATAATGTGTGTTCAGTTCAGAAGAATCTCGACCAGGTAGAGCCTGTGGTACAACAAACACTGAATTTCATTTATGTCGACGCCAAGAAAGGCTTCTATCAATGTATCATCAGTATCAATCACTACATGACACCACACAACAGATATGCTGCTGTCAGCAGTGCTCTCTAAATAGACACTGCAATTATCGTATAAGTACATCATTGCTGCTGTCAGCAGTGCTCTCTAAACAGACACTGCAATTATCATGTGCATCATTGCTGCTGCAATGAACCATTAAGAATTATTTAAAATCCAGCTTAGCATCTTCGTTATCGTCAACGGAGGGTTGAGGCGGAGTTACAAAATCTGTATGAGAAACCGAGGGATTGTCCGAGCCAGCGACATCTTTGTTATCTTCAGAGCTGTCAGAAGCAGCTGAGATGGCGTCACCTGATTCCGAATGCGTTCTGTCCACATATGCTTCAGGTAAGGAGCTCTCGGCCGCGTCAGCATCGCCGTTATGCCGAGCAACCAGATCCTCTCTCCTGACAAAATTAAGTAGAATCCCGTTGGTAGTCCTCCCAGGCTGCAGCAAATCTCCTCCAGGCACGGCAATGCTTGTGTTGCTAGTGTTGCATGACTCTGCTTCAGAAACTTCTGTGCATCTATCTGGACCATCTGGTGTGGTCGCTCGAGAAATGTTGGTTGGATATGGATCTCTAGGAAATGTGGGTCCTGTGAAAATACCTGCATTGCCACCCTCTATTGTATGAACCCCATCAAACTCGGACTCAATCTCGAGATTCTGGATAAAGTTGATGAACTGGTCAGCTGATGAAGTCCTCATCAGAGGCCCTCCACTCCTCGTCCATGAGTTTAAGTCGATGGTCTCTGATTCGCTCTCACTTCCATCATGTGACATCTGACGAACATGATGAGACGTGTGCGGTGCACCATCGACTCGAATAGTACCTTGGTGATTGGATGAGATGGCGGCCGCGAAGTGATCTTCCGAGAGAGATCCTGACGAATTCTCTCGGCTGATGCAGCTCCATGATGGTACCCTCCTTGGTGTTTTGACTCGAACACTGTCGGTATATCCCTGGGAAGAAGCTGCTGCCCTTTCAATGCTTCTTCTTAGCCTTCGTTTGTGGTTGAGGGCTGCTATGGATTCATCCAATGCAAGTTCAATTGCACAGTTCGCTCTGATCGCAGAGAGCTTCTCCCATGTGCACCTGCGACCCTGGTTGGCAGCCATTTGGAGTTCTGGATATGTCGGGTTCTGTATAATCTTCAAGTACTGCAAATTCGAAAGATGTAATATAAGGTAAGCATTTTGAATCCAAAGGATCAGCATTACCTATACAAGCTATGAAGATATTATTAACAAAGGTACCTGAGCTACTGTTGCTGGCATAACCATGGTGACATCACCCTCCCAATCCTGAGCAAACAACTTTGCAAGTCCTCCTAGTGGGAGGCCAATTTCCAGAACTTGGTTACATCGATACTTCACCTCCATCTCAGCAAGACGAGCGAGCTATACAATTTAGATCAGAATTAGACCTGCTAATGCAACGGTATGGATTGAAATTTGGAAGGGATTGCAATGTCTAGTGTTTAGTGAAGACATGGAATCACAAAAACAAAGTTCTTAGGTAAAATAGGTACAGATGTATTTGCTACAGAACATTTTCTGGATATCCTCACACCAAATAACACCAACCTGTCCTAGCATTAGCCCTTCAATGCTGCCAAGATATTGCATATATTTAGTAGACAGATGTGCATTGTGTAGCAACACGTGGGAAAATGGCGAGCATCCTTTTGTGCAGGAAAATGATGAACTAGTATTCAAGAGCAAAAGAACAATTCTAAATTACTTGCAGAAAGAGCTAAAGTACTGCATGCTAAGATAAACTACACACAAACTATTAACTTAACATAGTTAAAGGTCAGAAACAAACCTTTCCGGCAAAGCGGCCTCCATAAGCTCTGACGATCTCCTTCATTCTGAGGAGTGGAGAGATGTGTGGATTAGTTTGGCTCACAATGAAATGGTTTACATTGAACAACTCCTTCAGTTGCATCATTGGCAAATCCATCTCCAGACTTCCGTCCCTCCACCGGCGCTTTGATGCTCCAGGACCTTGTTCTGGATCTGTGGCAAAGGGCGCGTGGAAGGGAACTATGTGGCCAAATCTGTCCTTTGCCATCAGCTCCTGAGCTTCAAAGAGGCCCGGGAATGCACAAGAGGCAGTTACAGCACTCCAAATGACAACATGTGGTGATGTCAGGTAGTTGAGGCAGCGCGGTGGCTCATTTTTTCTAGGAGAGCAAACAGTGACCCCAAGAACACGGCCAGTTATGTCGTAAGCCTCTTGAAATGTTAAGTTACTTGTGAGATCCCTCAAAAGCCTTTGCATCTGGCTAATGTCATGAAGTGCACCATAAGTCATAACCCGTTTCGTAACAGCGAAAACTCCACCTATCCTATCAAAGAACTTTAATATCTGTAATGAGTCTATGAAGAAGCTCTCAATCTCAGGCCATGTCCGGGTAGCGACAATTGAGCATATAATAGAACCCACACTCGATCCTGCCACTATCCGAGGAAGAAGCCTATGCTCAACCAAAGTTTTCACTACACCTACATGGAATGAACCCAGTGAAGCACCCCCACTTAAGAGCAGTGCAGTCCTTCCAAAGGCATGTCTGGTTTCCTGAACAAAGGCAAGCTTCTCTTCCAAAAGTAGCTCATCTGTATCAGATTCACACACCATTTTCAATTGAGTCGAAACCTCATCAATGAAATCTTTTATTAGCCTAGGCACCTGCATTACAATAGACCAACCGTGTAACCAGAATGAAAGATAGTATAGTTAACTGAACATTTGACAAATGCATAATTTTGAGTTGAAAACAGTAATAAACCTTGTTATAGGTTTGTAACATAGAAACACTTAGCCAACTTTGTTTTATACAAACAACTACAATATTTGAAAACACCTTCAGCATAGATACTAAAAAAATGGAAGACAGTATAGTTAATTCAGCATTTGACAGTGCATAATTTTCAGTTGAAAACAGTAATAAGCCTTGTTATAGGTTTGTAACATAGAAACTCTTAGCTAACTTATTATAGGAACCACTATAACATTTGAAAATGCCTTCGGTATAGATACTAAGAATAAACGAATGCATATTTAGATAGTGGAGAATAAGCAGTGCAATGACCCAACATATATACATATATTTGGATAATGGAGAACCAAAAGAATGAGACAATTGATTCCTATACTTTCTAAATCTAGCCATTTACCACAACCTTGGCATAGAAAAACATCTTGTAATAGAACAGACAAAAAAGAATGGATGTGCCAAATACCTCCAACCTGCCCTTGTGCAGCTCAGGATTACACATGTTCCCCAAGTTCCTCACAAGATCGCCGCGCATGCAGAACACCACGTCCCGGAGCGACCCCTCCTCCCTCCGCCGCCGGAGCTCGTCGAGCCTGCTCCCGATCAGCTCCACGTCGTAGAAGTCCGCCTCGTTGACCTGGTCGGACATTCTGTCGAGCACCTTGGCGGCGCGCACCCACTCCTCGTACGTCCCCGCGTACCGCATGGCGCTCTTGCAGAGCTGACGCCGGCGCGCCAGCGCCAGCCGCGACCGCGCCCCGGAGAGCTTCCTGAGGAGCAGCGCGAGGAGCACGACCGCGAGGAGCACGCCGTGGGTGTTCCTGAGGTGCAGCCAGGACGCGGCCATGGGCAGCGCGGCCCCGCGCGCACGCGAGAGCGCGGCGCTCGTCGCGGTGCGCGCGCGGGCCCGCAGGCGCCACAGCGAGCTGAGCAGGAGCACGCGGAGCGCGGCGCCCCGGCCCAGGAGCGTCGACGGGCCGATCCTGAAGGGCCCGATGCTCGCCTCCCCGGATTCCTCCATTGACGGCTGAATGAGGTCACTCGGGGATTCCGGCGAGGTCAGAAACTGGAAAAGTCCAGCTCGATTTTAATCTCGAGCTGAGCTCGGTAGAAAAAAGCGAGCTTGGATTATCAGCAGAAGCAACCTTTGTTCGACTGTAAAATTCCCCAAATCGTGTCGACCGACCAACCCACTCCCGGCAGCAAAGCCAAAACTGATCTTTACGCGAGATATAGTAAGCGGACAAGCCAATCGACGACGGAGCCTCGCGGCGACGCGAAACCGAGCTAAAAGGATCGGATTTCGAGCGGCGCCGGCTACCGGACCAACGATCCCGGCGACCTAAATAGGCACAGTGGTCGCACGATCCCGATCACGGCCTCGCGTCGAGGAGGAGGAAGCGTGGGGGAAAGAAGAAGCGAAGCAATAAAAGCCCAATTGAAAATGGAGAAACTACTCCGCGCAAGCTTCCAATACGGGAAATCGGATCGCCTGGGAGATTATGCAGGAATATAAAATCTTGTTCGCGTGGAAGTGAAGGGGACTGGGACTGGGACTGGGCGAGGGGTGGGGCAGGCGTGGACGCAAAATCCTCCGGCTAGCTGTAGCTGCGGGATACGGGGTGTGGGGGGAATGGGGATGGGAGGAATTTTAATGGCGCCGCGACCGCGCGGAGGAGGATGACGGATCGGTCGCCGGATTTGATGATGGGTTCGTTGCTTTCGCGGGAAGCAGTTGGGTGGGGGAGGGGGGAGGACGTCGGAGGCCGCAACGAGAAGGAATCGGGAAAGTGGCCGTGACCAAATGAGTCGTGCCCGTATCGACAAAGCACAGTGGTGGCTGTGGACTACGGTAGGAGTACACCGACACGTGCACCTGAAAAATACTACTACTAGTAGTAGTAGTATATCTGAAGTTTCTCTTTGAGCCGACTAGTAGTATATCTTAAGTTGAAGGGGGTTTCGGGATGTTTTCTTTCCTTAATTATCTATCTACTATCTACTACTCCCTCTGTACCATAATAGTTGTAGCCGGAGTAGCTCAAGTATATACCACTATAAAAAAAAAAGAGGGCGGAGAACCAGATCATCCTATCCATTGAAACCTCCAATCTGATGGTCTACATCCCTCCAGCATACTAAACATGTTTTACGCTTTAATTACCCACCATGCCATTGCCTAAAACATCTGTTAACGAAAATCATCGTTAACGAATTCCCTGTCGCTAACCAAATGCGGTACCCCGCTCGCCCTCTCTCTCGCCTCTCTCTCTCCTCACTAACTCTCTCCACCACGCCCCGCCACTTCCACGCCTTGCCACTTCATCGCCCGCTGCCGCCCTTCTCGCCGCCGCCGCCTCCCTCTCGTCCTCGCGGCGGCCCTTCACGCCCTCGCCGCCAACCCAACCTCCCATCCCGTCCCTTCCGCATCGCGCCGCTCGAACGAACTTCGCCCGACCATGGCCACCCCCCCCCCCTCTCCTCTCCTCCTCATCACTAGGCATGACAAGACCCGAGTAAAAGGAGATCCACCGCTACCGAGAAACACGTCGGCGGCGGCCATGGCGCGCCCAGATCCGCCACTGCCGCCGTCGTCGAGCTCCTCTGCTCCCAGCGCCGGATCCACCTCCATCTCGACAACCGGTCAAGCAAAGCGCCGCCACCAACGCCTTCTACACCCCAGCGGCAGCGGCGCCAGATAACACGGCTCGTCTCTCTCCGGAGAAGCCACGTGGGCAAGCTTCATGAGAAGCAGAGGACCGTCGCCATTGGAGCTACTTGTCGAGGCCACCGAAGCCCCCAAGCAGCCACAACCGCGACCTCTCCCTTCTGTCCGGCTTCCTCCATGGCTGCTCTACTTGACATGACATGGGCGGATGCCACATCCACCAAAAGCCACGGACGCCATGGGCGGAGGTCCAACCCTTGTGCGTGCATCTCATGTATCCTCTCCCGCTCTTGGATTTACTATTTACTAGGCTAATTGCTTGGTCTGTTGTTTGATGGCGGCGAGCCGCCATTTTCATTGATTTGAGGAATTCCTGCAAGTGATTGATGGTGTGCAGGCCATGGAGGGCTTCAACCCATCAAGGTATGCTTCTCCAAACCCCCTCTGTTCGATTGGATTGGACCAAATCCATTGATTTCTTCTTCCATTCTCATCTTGTTTGCCCGAGGAGACCAACTGAATTCATGGACTAAATTGTTATTTTTGGTCTTGTGAATGCTGGTCAAATTCCTTGATTTTATTTTATCCATGACTCAGGGAATATAAGTGCATGTTGTGAGCCAGATACATGACAATTATATTTTATCTATCAATGCTAAAGCTCCTTCATCTGATCAATGCTTCTTAATTTGAATATAAATTATGTACCTATATTTTGAATTATGATCAATGCTTCTTCATTTGGATATTTTATAATTCATAGACAGGATTGCGACTTGGTTAATAACACAATTTAATTTTCTTATTATGTTGTTAAAGTTCTTAGGGAAATAGGCACATATCATCGTAATAGCTCTGATGATTCCAAAACTATGAAAGGAGTATTTTTTGTTGGTCTTAGAGAATAAGAAAAAAGATGCATTTCAATTTCACTGTAGTCTTGTATGCACTACTAATTTCACACATGGCAGGCTTTGTATGTGAAATCCCCAGAGTTGAATGATCTGAACCTCAACTATTGTACAAACCTACACCCAGGTATTATGTCCTTAGCTTTTTCATTAGGTTGTCAGGTTGTCAAGTCTGCCACACAAGGTGCCCTCATGGGTGTAGATTTATCCATTGGCTACCCATTGGAGCATCACTTGCAGGACTATCTGTTTACACACAAAATTGATGTAGCTTTTCTAGCCTTATGTGTATAACTACCTTTTTTTTCATAGTTGTATCAAGTAAGGATTACTTTATCCATACATTGTTGGCATAAAATTGATGCTCAGTCTTGTGGCAGACTTTGTGCATTAGAAGACACTTGCCCCAGATCCAATTCGTCGACGGAGTTAGAACAATTCCGTACAACAGAGTATTAGGTATTTATGTTCTAACCATGTTATTATTATTGCAGAACCAAATACAAATGCTTAATCTGAGCCATTTCTCACTCCATTTCCTCTAGGTGTCTACCAATTATTGTTTGTCTTCTTAAGTGAATGAGCTGCTGGTCATACTTTAACCACACGTCAATTGCAGGAGTGCGACAGCGCCATCCTGTGCCACAAACCATGCGAAGAATGATGGGTGGTGTAATCCTATGCTAGCTAGGGTGCTAGACAGATTTAATAAACTCTTTGGAGCTCATTTTTTTGCCTGAAACGCTAAAACTTACCTGCCACAGCAGTGACTAATGATTAATACAATGGAGTTCATTTGATCCACCTTAAAAAAATACCTATTGGGGAATAAGAATGAAAAGTAATCACCCCTATTTCTGCAGTGGAATTCAAGTATACCGGCTTGTCTATTTATTTGACTGTTGTTAGATTGTTTCATCCTGGTCTGACGTGTTAATGGAGTTGTTTCATTCCTCACACGACCCCTTTCAATTGGATCAGTTCTCCGTTTGGGTTACTCTATATTCCCTACATATATCTTTATTATGTTCATCGAGACTTCAGAGTAAGACATTTATTTTCATAGTACCTTCAAGGTAACATGGTACCTACAACACAGTCGGGCTAATGGTAATCAGTTCTAAATCAAATCAAGTGTAAGCTTCTTTGTTGTCTGTACTACAGCCGTGATGATCAGAAGTTCAGGACCCCACTGTAGGCAGGAAAAAGAGAATGATCTTGGTAAGCTACAGTCTTCTGATCACAATCTTACCCTTTTTATGTTGCTGGTTCCATTACTTTCTATTGAAAATGCTGAATGGGCTAGGGAGTGGACACTTTTAGTAAGTTATATGTATAATTTGAGATTACTTGATTTTCTCATCGTTATCTGGTTAGCAATCCCTCACAAAATCAAGAGATAATACATGCAGTATGTATAAGACTAGATTATTGGATGGTTGTGATTCGGCAGTGTGAATTTTGGACGAAGTCTGTAGTATGTACAGGGGTGATAGGTTGGGTGGGAACATCTGCTCTCATTACTATGCATGCTTGTAGTTAAATTAATTTTTGGTTTAATTATGTATTTGGCACTGATCTTAATTAAAATGGATAAATTATACAATAAAGTGGTTTGTGATTTTTTTGGTTTTAAACTATCCATCTTAATAAACGAACTTATTATTCGCACTTCAGATATCATTCAGGATAGTGAAGTCTGCACCAGAATATTGACCAACCCCGTGGGATGCAGTTTTGTTTTATTTGGAGATGGATTGAAAAAAATCCGAGCTACACTGACCTTGTACAGAGTGTATCTGAAAATTTGAGTAACATCTCCATATCACTGAGTCTGAAAAACTACTGTACCATCTTTATTATACTGGATTTTATTCATTTTGTTCTTTTTTTCGTACCACTCAGTACTTTGATGTTGCCATAGGGGCCATCACTGATCAATGGACTTCATGATGAGATAATCGCCGGCGCCATCTCTGATTCTATTGATGAGCACGTACATACAGCACCGGCAGCCACTTAGGATTCAAGGATGGTAGGATAGTAACAAATGTTTATGGACGACTCCTAATTAAATTAGAACAAAAAATTGCTTGCAATTTTCATTGGTTGCTGTTGGCAGTGAGGTGCATGTAATACATTGAAAACTTGCTGCTATGGGCAAAGACAATATGTGTGTATTTGTAGGCTGAGTTGTTTATTGTTTATTTTGGTCGCATCAGGCAATGTGTGAACTAAGCTTTTGCCATTGCTGATCGTGTATTCTCTCTATGCTAGGAAGCATAGTTTCAGCTTATCCCCTAGATCAATATACTTGGCATTTGATATTTAAAAGGTACCACTGTCCTCTTGCCATGCTCAATCTGCCGTAAAGGCCGTCAGGAACCGTGCCAATTTGAACAATGGAGCCATTGGCCTGTTTCTATTGCAAGGGGACACGTGGTCCTAGGAGCATCAGGAGGTCAGTCAATTCGTAGGGTCTAACCTTGTACTGCCGCTATTTGTCCCAACCATCTAATACTCATAACTAACTTCATTGCCTCCATTGTTAGGCTAGAATCTGGAGCTGATAACGACGCAATTACCAACCATCAGTTCACAGAAACGCAATCTGACCTGAAGTTACAGAGTAGTCACGGGTGATATACTGATATGCCATGACCATCTGATCAGAAGAAAGCGGAATATCTAAAGAAGCAATACATATCCTGCGCTAGCCAGAGAAAGTTGTGGCAGCCAGTGAGAATACCAATGGACCTACCACAAAACCCCATGATTTTCTTTCTCCATATATATTTTGCCTTCTAAAGATTAGTTGTTGCCAATTGAGAGTCAATAGAATGTCCAGATGCATGAGTATTCGACATCTGCCTTTGTTCTGATCCATAGAAGCAGTGGAAGTGATACTTGATTTATCATTCAGTGAGAAATCACTAAATTTTCATTAAGGCCACGTTCGGCTTCTCGCCGCTCCCTCCACTCCGCTCCGGAGCGGACAAGCCTCTAGCTCATTTTTACGGAGCGGCCTAAACTAAGCTCCACAACTGCGCGGAGTCGGAGCGGACGGGATGGATTCCAAACACGGCCTAAATCTCATATCTTCAGCAATTTGCTGGCAGGAGCATGATGACTGGCACCAAGCTCGCTAGGGATGGAGGAGAGCACTGAACAGAGCAGGAAGGGAATGTTAATGGGATTGGGCATGGGTATAGTGAGTCTCAGTTTCGGTCAGGCTGCCCACCATGTGTGTGTTTAAGCTGAAACAACATAATGCTATTTAATTATTCATGTTTATTTATCTTTCATGTGATCAAATTAAAATGACTAATCAAAATTTTGTAATCATGTAGGCGAATTATATTGGGGTTTATGCATGTTAAACTTCTGGAAAGGATTTTGGACAGCCATCCTAGAAGAGGTCACAAGATCAAACTCATCTTGTAACATGAACACCTAATACCATCATTGATGACCCATCATCAAATCGACAAATGCCGACTTAACATATAAACTTTGCTACTTATTGTCTATATTTTAGACGTGCGTTGCACGTGCGTACTTACTAGTAGCTAGCAAAAGAGCCCCCTCCTATTCTAATAATACAATAATAATAAAAACCATGACTAAAGACCCAACAGGTCCATGTGTATCCAATCTTTGTTGCTATCTATCCTCCTTCCAACCCTCTTCGATGGTGGTCTCAATGCTCACGCAATCACAACACGTTTGAATGTAATCAATTGTAAGGCATCTTTCTCTCTCCAAATAAGATGAAAATGTGCTTTCTTTTTTCACCTGGAAGTCTTGTTGAGGTCTGCATGTGTGGTTATATATGTTCTTTTTTTTGTCTCTAAACAGATTTTGTTGAGGTGTTGATTTCTAATTTGGATCTACACCGGTACGAAATAAAGACGGATAGTGCACATTAAGATTGCACCATAATAATTTTTGAAAAATGTTTAACATAAAACAACATCATATTCAGATTCTACACATTTTTTCTAATCAATTTCATATATAGCATGTCAAAATTGTAGTTAGGCTTTAAAATATACGAATAATTTAAAAAGCCTTCAAACTCACTTAAAATAAAATCGCGGGTTGGTCAACCAAAAGAACATGAGAGTTTTCTAAAAATAGCGAACAATTGTTTTCTCACTTAAAGTAGGACCGCGGGTTGATTTCCAAAAAACAGCAGGGGGGTTTTCTATAAAAATCATGACGGACGGGCAGAAGCACTAATCCCTTTACTAGTACTAGCAAAAGAGTCTGTGCGTTGCAAGGGGAGAAAAAAATAACACACTCCTTTAACCCAATAACTATGGCTTAAGATCCAAATAGGTCCATGTAATTTATTTCAACACATGACATCCCATCTGTATTGCCACTTATCCCCCTTCTCACCCTCGCTGACTGTGGCCTCAATGCTCACAGAATCACGATAGATTTGAATGTTGTCAATCCTAAGGTGTTTGTGTCGGCATAAGATGAGGAATCTGCTTTTTTTCTTGTGAGGTCTTGGCGAGGTGTGCATGTCTACCTATAGATGATTTCTTTCATCTCATATCCTGGTTTTGCTGAGTGTCGGTGTAAAAACCGGCGGATCTCGGGTAGGGGGTCCCGAACTGTGCGTCTAGGCGGATGGTAATGGGAACGAGGGACACGATGTTTTTACCCAGGTTCGGGCCCTCTCGATGGAGGTAAAACCCTACATCCTGCTTGATTAATATTGATGATATGGGTAGTACAAGAGTGGATCTACCACGAGATCAAGGAGGCTAAACCCTAGAAGCTAGCCTATGGTATGATTGTTGTAATGTATGTTGTGTCCTACGGACTAAAGCCCTCCGGTTTATATAGACACGAGAGGAGGCTAGGGTTACCTGAGTCGGTTACAATGGTAGGAGATCTACATATCCGTATCGCCAAGCTTGCCTTCCACGCCAAGGAAAGTCCCATCCGGACACGGGACGGAGTCTTCAATCTTGTATCTTCGTAGTCTTGGAGTCCGGCGGATAATGATAGTCCGGCTGTCCGGACACCCCCTAGTCCAGGACTCCTCGGTAGCCTCGAACCAGGCTTCAATGACGATAAGTCCGTAGCGCATAATGTTCGGCATTGCAAGGCGGGTTACTCCTTGAATAATCCGAGAGAAGATCGAACACGGGATAGTGTCCGGCTCGCAAAATAAATTCCACATTCCACCGTAGAGAGAATAAAATGTACACCAGTTCAATCTGCGGCGTATTATGCGGCGTGACATCACACCGCTACCAAGCCTTTATTTGAATCATTTTTACAATACCACCTCAAAGACGTTTAGCGGCGGTTTTTGGCACGTCTTGTCGAGCGAGATCGTGTTCCCCTTATTCCGGATTCTCATCAATACGTGCGTGGGTAACCCAACCGTTCCCGTCGCCACGCCTCCTCTATCGAAGGTGAATCCCAAACGGTCACGGAGACGGCTCTTGGTATTTTTCCCCTTTATAAGAGGACCAAGGCTCGTTCTTGTTCTTCAATCTCGCATAGAATCTCCTCCTCGCTCCTAGTTCCAACACCCAGAGCCTCAGATTCGAGCGCTTCGGATTCTCAATCATGTCTGGCTCCGACCTTCAGGGCTGGTGGATGCCCTCCTCCGCCACGGAGGAGGACATATTGAAGTTACGTGAGGCCAAATGGCGGCCTCTGAAGTTTCGCCTGAGTTGCCGCCCAAGGGCAGGCCGTGCCCGCCCCCGAGCCCGGTGAGTTCGTTGTCTTTGTATCCCACCTCCGTCGGGGTTTAGGCTTCCCGACGGACCCCTTCATGAGAGGACTCATGTTCTACTACGGGCTGGACTTTCACGACTTGGCTCCGGAGTCCATCCTCCACATATCCGCATTCATTATCTTCTGCGAAGCCTTCCTCCGCGTCACTCCCCACTTCGGCCTGTGGCTGAAGACCTTCAAGGTGGAGCCGAAGATGATCGGGGCGTCAGCGGAGTCTGCGGGCGACCATAAGCAAAAGGCCGATGCCCGTGGCCGAGGTTCCTTCAAGAGGAACTCGGACTGTGGCGAGAGGAGTGGTTCTATATCACCGCTCCGAGGGGCAGCAAGCAAAAGCCGTCGCCGTTCCGCCGGGACCTCCATGCCGTGATGTCATGGGTCGACCAAGGGCTCAATTGGGGCCGTCCGAAGGCGTGCCCTTATTGCGAGGCGAATCCAAGACCTCGGTGAGGAGATCAATCGTTGTGGTGATGCGGAGTTATGCTAATCCGGCATCTTACGCCTCGCAAGCGTCGTCCTCTCCGTCTATGGGAGTTCAATCCGGAGGGACCTCGGATTCTCCAACACTTCATGGATGCGACACCCGTGGAGATGTACAAGTTGTTCTTCGGACCGCGGTGGCGTGTCCGAATCGGCGAGGACGCAGCCTAAGCCGCAATCGCCCGGATACTCGGGTAAATAGCTCGAGTCCGGACACCTGTTTATCTTCTTTTCTAGAGTTAGCCTCGACCCATTACTCTTCACGGAGTGGGTAGCACATTCGAGGCTGATAAGGTGTCCGACCCCCTCCCGAGACCGTGACTGGAGCCCGTCTGGTCGAGAATGTTGGAGGTCGCACCCATGGAAGGGAGCGATGGGGAAAGTAGAGGAGCTATTATTTCGCCCAAAAGGGCGTCCTAAGAGAGGGGAATAAAAAACCCCTCCTTCCAGGGGGAGAAGAGGACCGCCTCCGAAGATCCGGAGGCCAAAGCCCCTAAGCGTGGGAAGAAATCTTCACCGGGGGGTCCGGCGCCCGGAGAGAATCCGGATGCACAATCATCGCCAAAGGGTTGACTCTCCAATGAGCCGTGAGTATAAAAAGGGAGTTAATTAGTAAGGAAATACCTTCATTTGTGCTTCATGGGTAACGAAATATTTATATTGCAGTTCGGATCTGCAGCCTTCTCGAGATGAGTTCATCTTGAGGACCTTCTTAGGAGATGATGGAGAGCGAAACACCTCCGTCTGCAGCGCCGTCGGATAAAGGCGGGCGAGCACGAAATATAAATCACGGAGGGTATCCCGAGTCCGGAGGGGCGGAGAGTTCGGCACCCACTAGTATCCGGCGGAGAACTGAATAATCTGTTTGAGAGGGCGTCCATCTCGTAAGATCACCGTGCGTTGATCGTATGGTGATTGGAAGGATTTTGTCCGCCGAAAGCGGATTCGCAATGCCGCTATGAGTTTCTTGGCGGGGTTAGAGGTCTGCGAGAATGGCGCATCTCTTTGTCTATTGTGGTCTTGCACATGAAAATGCGCCTGTATAGATAGTAGCCCCGAGACTCGGTAGGTTGTCGAAAACGACGCGCGTCGAGGATCGAAATCGAAGTAATGAATTCCGCCGTTCCTATGCGGTGGCGGATAGTCGAGGCTAGCCGGACTAGTGGGTTTGCCGAGTTAAATCGGCAACTTGACGTGGCGGATGCGGACATCGCACTTGTCAACCGGCACTTGACGAGTCGCAAGGTAAATGAGTTCTCCGATCGCTTTATTAAGGGGGTTGAAGCCCTCCTATGATAAATTATATCTTTGTTATGCAGACGGTGCTCCTGCTGTGGAGAGCCTCCGGGCCGAACTTGCTCGAGCTAAGGAGCAAGCCCGAAGGAGTGACGCGGCTGCCTCGAGGGCGGCCGAGGAGTTGAAAGCGAAAGGCTGCTGCCTTGCCTAAGCAGGCGTAGGTGGCGAATTGGCCATGAAAGTAAAAGATCTGCCGACCGCAATGAGGCTCTTGAAAAGGGCGCTTATCGGAGCAGGAAGACCAAGAAGGCCACCACGAAGCCAAGGATGCCCGCTCTGCAATGCGGGCTATGAAGGAGGAACTGCGCCAGTCGGAGATATCGTGGTGGCAAGCCTTTTCTGCTGCGTCGCGGTTTATGGATCAAAAGTATGCTCAATTTGAGCGGTGTGGAGTCCGGAGGATCCATATATGGACTTAGCGCAAGTGCGGTGATGCCGTTGAGCACTTCGGAGCGGAAGGATCACAAGACGGAAGAGCTATATTGGTCTCAATTCCATAGTCCGGATCGCTCACTTCCGTTGTGAGACGGTTGGCGAATGGGCGAGCTAAATAGATTGTCCGGACTTGCCATGGCCGACATCGTGGCCCATGTCCGGCGAGAGGCCCAAGGCGACGAGCTACTTGACTTCTTGCAGCAATTCCTTGGAGCGGTGCGCATATAAAGGAGATGAAGCGGTCGGCTTGCATCGAGGGCGCGCAGATGGCTCTTAAGGCGCATTTTCCGGAGATGGATGCCACCGCTGTTGCCGCCCAGGGTTCGGATGAAAGCCGGCTCCCCGCCGAGCACTATTTTGGGGAAGTTATGCGTGGCGCTCGTGTAATAGAGTCGCAGTGCTCGAAAAATGTCACATTCAAATGAACGTATTAGCTTGTAAAATGATGATTATGCTATAACTGCTTTTTATACTTGTGCGTCCCAAGTAGTAAAACTTCTCTTGTGTGGCGTTTACGTATACATTTGTATAACTTGAAAGATTGCGTCTTGACCAGCCCCCACGCACGTGGTGCGGGGTGTTCGCAAAAATAGCGTTTTCACACTTAATCCGGCGTCTCGGTCTGTTTAAGGAGGTGGTAGCGTAGCGAACGAGGCAATCCGGACTATAATGCTTTATCACTTTCACTTAGCTGGAGCTCGAGGGTGGGGCTACGACATAGCCTGGTGGTACCGCACTTCTCGAATTGGCGGCGTATGTGCTCGACCGAAAGCGGTCCTTCGTCAAAGCGGAAATTCTAGACATTCGGTAGTCGATCGAGTGGTTGACGGTCTCTCGCTGTATCATGATGATCGATTTCGGCTTTCATTGAGGTGCTCGCCCGGCCGAACTAGGGCACTGTCGCAGAGTTCTCCGGTGCGCGTTAGCCGATGATCTGAAGCGTAAAGGCAGCAAAACACGTGAGCGGGCAAACCCAACATTTGACCAAAGACATGATTCGAGCTGATGCATATAATGCCTAACTCGAGACGCCGAACACTCCCTAAGGTGTTCGGTCTTTATAATAATGGGCGAACGATGCCCTAAGCCCCTAGGGTCGAGTGCGGGCATGGTCTTCGACGCGCCGATGCCAAAACGTCAGCTCGCTTTGGCTATAGGAAGAAACCAAGGAGAATAACAACAAGAGGCAGTAAAAAGGTTTACGCAGGTCTTAATCAAAAGAATCCTCTAGCGGGTCCCTACCGCACGTCTGCGCTGTGTCTCCGTTGTCTTTGTTATCTCGACGGGTATGCACGTTGTTCATCTGTAGAAAGAGAGGAACGTTTAGTTTGAAAACAATTGCGAAAAAATATATGTAAAAGAAGAAATATAAATAAGTAAAGCGGGGTTTGTATGAACCCGCGGTTGTTTGAGCGCGCAGCCCCGTGAAGAGGTATGCGGCTAGGGAGCCCTAACTTTCTTTGAAGCGGATTCGTCTATCCGAGTCGGGGTCTTTAAGTGACCCTCGATTGAAATGACGCCACGCGGACCGGGCATCTTGAGTGTAAGAGACGCGTAATGCGGTATGGCATTGAAGCGGACAAAACCTTCGTCCCAAGAGTGCTTGATATCCACTTTGAATGGGACGATGTGAAAATTAATTTTTGCGTCGAAAATTGTTCGGCGATCCAAACCGACTTCTAGTAATATGGAGCACTGCACTTGGCGTAAGGGCTGGCGTCACTCCTTTGAAGGAAGTGCGGCTGTGTCGGATTTTTGTAGGGTCTATCCCCATCCTACGGATTGTGTTTGAATCTGACAGTTTAAATCGGTGCCTCCGTCCATTAGGGCGTTAGTAAATTGTAATCCATCTATTATGGGATTCAATATTAGGGAGTCCGTCCGCGTTTGAACACTTCGGAATAGTCGGTGGTCGAAAGTGATTGGTTTTGATATCCAATCTCTATGGTCTCTTTGGTTGGACCGCCAAGCTCTTTTAGAAAGTGCCGCTATTTTTCCGTATTATCACATGAAGTGAGTTTACTGCTTTGACCCCTTGTGGGAAAGTCTTTTGTTTTCCGGTGCTCTGATGGTGGGATTTATCGTCTTCGCTTGACGTGTCGAGCCCCTTGTGTTCGGCGTTTAGTCAGCCGGGCTGTTTAAAAACCCAACAATCCCGATGGGTATGGTTTGCAGGCTTTCCGGGGGTACTGTGGATTTGACATATCCGACCCAAAATCTTATTTAAGCTGGACAGATCGTCGCTGTCATCCTTAAGAGGCGTTGTTTTGTTGTTTGGCCGCGAGCGTTTGAATCCGGCGTTGACTGTCGTGCTCTTTGGGCTTTTCTCTTTATTTCGGCGTTGTTCTTTTCTGCGCCATGATTTTCCGTTTCCATCCCTTATCTCGGATGTACTTGGGTTCTTTGGTCTTTGCATCTTGCTAGCTACCTGTCCTCTCCATGAAGCGGGTCATGAGGTTTTTAGTGCGGAGATTGTCCTCGGTTTCTCTTGACCGAGGTGCCTGGCAAGCCATTCATCTCGGACATTGTGCTTGAAAGCTGCTAAGGCTTCGGCGTCCGGACAGTCGACTATTTGGTTCTTTTTGGTAAGAAACCTGTTCCAGAATTTCCGCGCTGACTCTCCGGGCTGTTGCGTTATATGACTTAGATCATCTGCGTCCGGAGGGCGGACATAAGTACCTTGAAAATTTGCTTTAAACGCATCCTCGAGCTCTTCCCAACTTCCCACGGTGTTTTCTGGGAGACTTTTAAGCCAATGACGGGCTGGCCCTTTGAGCTTGAGGGGTAGGTATTTTATGGCGTGGAGATCATCTCCTCTGGCCATGTGTATATGTAGTATATAATCTTCTATCCGCACTCTGTGGAGTGCATTGTTCCATCATAGGCCTCTATGTTTATGGGTTTAAATCCTGCTGGGAATGCATGTTCCAACACCTCATTGGTGAAACATAGTGGGTGTCTTGGCGCCTGTATTTGGGCGTGCCACTATCTTGAACACTTGACGTGTTGCCTTGCTTCTGGGGCCCTCTTCTTTGGCCGTAGATGGACTGGCTGGGCCATCTGTCTTTCCAGGTTCATTAGTTGGTTTATGTGTGGCGCCGCTTTCAAAATTTGGCCTATCATCTGGCCGTCTATCCAACTAGGCGGCCTCTTTATTTTTTGACGGTGGAGGCTCTATGGCCTCCTCGTCGAATTCTGGTAGCAGCTTGCGCTTCGGGTAGCTCTTTGATTGGTGGCCATTGCCGTATTTATCTGCGGTTTTGAGCACTTTGCTCCATCTCATTCTGAGTGTGTCTTCCGCTGTTTTGAGTCTCCGTTTTTCCTTCTTCAGGCTTCTTGCAGTGCTGACGAGTCTTTTCCGAAGGTTCTTGCTCTCCGGTGGTGTGTCCGACATGAGATCATCCGGACTGTCGTTTTCGCCGGGCCTGGACTGATTATCTGACTCGTCATGTTCGGACGGTTGCTTATCTACATGTTCATCGTCCATTTGTGAGCCCTGCTGTATTACGGGCACCTTTGGAGCGTTGTTGTTGTCGAGGCGGGACTTAGGGCGGCGTCTGCGCCGCCATTTTGGTCGTTTATCGGCGGGGTCATCTTCTGCCGCGGCCCGTTGGTCCTCGTTATCGCTCTCCTTTGGGGTGTCCACCATATATATGTCATGTGACGAGGTGGTCCCCCCGTGCCTTATAGGCTCTGTTTCTTGTTCGTCTCCGCATCGCCGCCCATTCCGTCGATGTCTTGAGTCATAGTCTAGCATGTCGGTTAGATAAATCGGCGGTGGCTACAAAGTGG
This sequence comes from Aegilops speltoides, assembly GCA_021437245.1. NCBI lineage: Eukaryota > Viridiplantae > Streptophyta > Magnoliopsida > Poales > Poaceae > Aegilops > Aegilops speltoides. Next base: position 487,009,397 of record CM038145.1, read on the forward strand.
GTGGTGGGTGGGTTTTGAATTTCTTCGTCGTCCGTACCCAGCCATCTCGCCATAGTCCGCCGAACTCTCCGATAACGAGAGCTGCTTTAGCTAATTTAGGATGTCGCCAAAGGGAGTGTTGGAAGATGTCGCGCGGTGAATTCCATAACCGCGCCCAATCCGAATTGATTGGTAGTGGCGCGGGAGGTTGAGTCCGCAGGAGTCCGCGACTCGGAATCACGAGTTTCGCAGGGACAAGATTAGTGTTCGCTCCATCGCCGTGGGTGTTGAAGCCCCTGTGGTGGCGTCTATCCACCGCCCTCGATCTGGCGATCGGCTCCGGACTAATGGCGGAACGGATTTCAGCGCCACCGAGGCAATCGCTCGGTGGCGAGCTAGATCATGCCCATCGCAACAAAGGCTTGGCGCGCTTTGGCGTGGCTCGGGTCCGTCGAAGATCAAGTCTCCGTGGACATCGTCCGTGAAGTTTAGGCTTCGAATCGACTGACGGCGGGCGTAGCTTCGATCTGCTCGGATGGCCTGCGAATTAGCCCGCAGCGCGCCGCCGAATCTGAAGATCTGTCCGGGAGAAAAGTCTCACCCTAGACAGCGTTGTTGGTTGAAGATGCCATCAAGCCTATCGGTGGCGACACGGAGGAACTCTCAATGAAAGCACCAATGTCGGTGTCAAAACCGCGGATTTCGGGTAGGGGTCCCGGCTGTGCGTCTAGGCGGATGGTAACGGAACGAGGGACGCGATGTTTTTACCTGAGTTGGGCCCTCTCGATGGAGGTAAAACCCTACGCCCCGCTTGATTAATATTGATGATATGGGTAGTACAAGAGTGGATCTACCACGAGATCAAGGAGGCTAAACCCTAGAAGCTAGCCTATGGTATGATTGTTGTAATGTATGTTGTGTCCCACGGACTAAAGCCCTCCGGTTTATATAGACACGGAGGAGGCTAGGGTTACAGAGTCGGTTACAATGGTAGGAGATCTACATATCCGAATCGCCAAGCTTGCCTTCCACGCCAAGGAAAGTCCCATCCGGTCACGGGACGGAGTCTTCAATCTTGTATCTTCGTAGTCTTGGAGTCCGGCGGATAATGATAGTCCGGCTGTCCGGACACCCCCTAGTCTAGGACTCCCTCACTGAGGAATTCATTTCAATCTGGATCGACACCGGTATGAAAGAAAGATGGATCATGCACTAGTTGATTAAGCTTGCACCCTAAATTACATTTTTAATGGTTAACATGTAAAAAAATATTATATTCAGATTCTACACATTTTTCTAATCAAATTTCATATATAACATGTTAAATTTGGAGTCACAGTTTAAAAATATGGTATTTTTAAAAATCATTTGATGTGTACTACGGGTTGATTAGGCCAAATATCAGGGGGTTTCCTACAAAAGCTAATATCTGACTTAAAACTCTGTTGCGGGTTGATTACCAATAACATCAAGGGTTTTCTGTGAAAGAAAAACTCTGACTTAGAACTGGAGTGCGGGTTCATTACCAGAAACTTCTAGGGTTTTCTGCAAAATAGCATGACGAGAATACATATTTCCTTTATTAGTAGGTATAGATAAAGTCACGGCCGACCAAATGTGATTATTAAGGACTCTCTTAGCCCGCGAACGTTCACTCGGAGGGATTGACATTTGAGAGCGTACAATTTAGTTATGGACTGTGCTAACCACCAGTCGACTGGTGGTTAGCAACAGATCCGCACGACCTTCGATCGATCCTTCCGCTCGTCCCGCTGCGTCGTTCCTCCCGCTTTCACTGATTTTTTTCCTTCTCTCAAAAACCGTAGTAAATTGCTAGTGGTTTTTTCTGGTTTTTCGCTGCATAATATGAAAAGAAAATAAAAGTGCTTGAAAGAGGATTCGAACCCAGGTCTATGTAATACCTATCGAGCCTAATAACCAACTAAGCCACCTTTTGTTGTTGTCTATTGTAGAATGACAATGTTATATCAAAAGAAAAAATAAAGTTTGGCTTGGTAACTTTGCAATGACCAGCGTGATAACTATGGTCTGAGTAACATGATAACTATACCATGATAAGGCTGGTAACTACAGTACGAGAAGGTTAAATGCATGGGAAAGTATGGTAATTTAACATAGAAATTACCGGTGAAATGTTTCAAAAACTTTTTTCCCTTGGATGAAAGACACCATGGTGTTTAAACGTAAAATATTAGTTATCAAGTCTGCGATGATACATCATCATGTTATTTACACAGAAATTATCGGGTGTATGTTTTTCAACAAAAAAGTTTCAAGTCAAAAGTTACAGTGGCATTTGTATGGGAGTTATCAATTTTGTATGTTTCTATTACCATGTTATTTACAGAAATTAGTGGGCATCACCCCTCGCCACGATCGCCATATTACGGGATCGGGTACATAAGTTATCAAGTCTGCGATGTGTGAGTTATCATGTTATTTGCATAAGAGTTATGGTGGTATGGTTCAACAACTCCTCCCACCCTACCCCCACCGACAAAGTTACGGGATGGGTACATAATTTATCATGTCTACGATGTGTGATTTATCATGTTATTTGCATGGAAGTTACCGTGGTATGTTTCAACGATTTCACCCCTACCCCCACCGACAAAGTTACAGGACTGGGTACATAATTTATCATGTCTACGATGTATGAGTTATCATGTTATTTGCATAAAAGTTATCGGAGACGGTGATCGTAAACTATCATCATATTTACACAGAAGTTATCGAGAGTATATTTCATCAAAACCCCTCCCTCCGGCGGAGGGAAAAGTTAACATGTTTGCGGTGCGTAAATTATTGGGGGTATATTTCAGCACCCCTTCTCGCCAAAGTTACCAGGACCGGGGTGCATAAGTTATCGGGTCTCTGATGTCTGAGTTACCATGTTATTCACATCAGAGTAACTGGGGATATTTCATCAACACCACTTCCCTCAAAGTTACCAGGATCGAGGTACATAAGTTATCAAGTATGTGATGTGTGAGTTACCATGCTATACACACACAAAAATTACCAACGGTATATTTCATCAACCTCCCCCACCAAAATTACCATGGTATCATCAACTCGAGACGAGTTGGTAAAATAATCTACTCAAGTGCGGAAAAGATCAGACATCACATTAACTTTTGTGCAAACCTAGAAGGGAACGTAGGTGAGTTGGTTGGCTAGTAGAGTTACCTCATAAAGTAATAAGAGGTACAAAGGATCGAAACATCTTGTGCATATATAACCATAGTAATAGAATAGATGAGTCATCGGACTAGAAAACAATAAGAAAACAAATGCCAAAATGGTAAGAAAAAAGGCGAGCACCAGGAAACACAAGCTTAGTGTAGAGCATGTAGGTTACCTGCCACATTTATCTACCAGGAGGTAAGGGATCACACGCGCACCGTGCGATTAAAAATTAACAGCGTCGCCTGCGTTCGGATCTATTGCGAGTTTCCGGTCGATTGAAAGTTAGCTTTCTCGTATTTACACAGAAAATATCGGATTACGTTTCAACATACATTTTCACTCGGTTAAAACATAACTTATCAAGTCTACGATGTGTAAACTACTATGATATTTGCACATAATTTATAGGGATATGCTTGAACAAAAAATATTAGCGGGTAAAAAATTACCATAGTGTTTTTAGGCATAAGTTATCTAGAATTTTAGCGCGTCTTCTAACTAGAAAAAAGGAAACAAAATGTTCAGACAAGGGGAAAGAAATTTGGTTCACAAAAAAGAAAAGAAATACAATATTTTTGTCACGTTACGTGCAGTGTGGTAAAAAAAACTACCTAACTAATGATATAAAAAATATCTGGACCTTATCGACAATCACTAATAGGGTGTGAATTGGCTAGCTCGATGCACTATATTGCACCAGGTCATGGCTTCGATCCTCATCCCCACGTAATTCTTTTTCTCGCCCCAGAAAATTGGAGCACCTAGTAAAAAAGGCGATTCCGGTCGACTGTATCGTTTAGTTATACTAGCAAAAGGGCCCGTGCGTTGCAACGGGAGAAAAAATATTCATAATCTCCAATGGCGATGACCACATTTTGTTCACATCTCATCGCATGATTTTGAAGATTTGTTCACAAATTTTAGAAAATGTCTCTTTTTTAAAATTTATTCACAAATTAAAGCAAAGTTCACGTTTTCGAAAAAATATCGTGGTTGCCAAAAATTTGGTATTTTAAAGAATTATTTTGAATTTCAAGAACTTTTTTTAAACATACAATAATATTCCAATTATTCCTGAACATTTTTTAAAATTTGGAAACATTTTTTAAAATCGTGAAATTGTTTTTACTGTTTACAAAACAAAATAAAATTATGAACATTTTTATATTGCGAACGGTTTCTAAGCATTTTGTTTTGAATTGGCGAACAATTCTAGAATAGACAAACAATTTTTTTCAAAATTGGTGGATTTTTTTAACTCACAAACATTTTTTGAAATGCATGAATTTTATGAATTAATAATCGCTTTTGGAATTCACAAACTGCTTTCAAAATTTAAGGACATTTTTTAAAATGCATGAACATTTTTTGAATTAGCAAACATTTTGTTCAATTTCATTAATAATTGTTAATATTTGGGCTATTTTACATTTTTTTGAACATTCTTTCAAAATTTCAAAGTAACTGAACGGGGCAGATAAGGGGGTGCCGGGAGTCCCGGGTGCTACCACACCTTTCCCATATACACGTCATAGAACTGTTATGTTATATCATACCATGCTACACAACATTTCTCCTTTATCCTTTTTCATAATTCAAGCTTCAAAGAAATAGCCAATCAAAAGGTATTGAAAATGTCGATGATGTAGTTCCAAATAGGATCCAATTTGGCTCAAGCGTTACATTATCAGAGTATACATGTAGTTTCAGATGGGATCCAGAAAAATAATCTGAGATACAATCAGAAATTGGTTGGGTCACATTGAGCCATCTGGACACCCCAAAGACTTTGGACATCATAGTAAGTGCTTATTGCTTATTAATGGCAAAATACATATGTACGGAGGTTGTAACTTAGCTGCTTTTCAGCCAGGACGGGATGACAAACCAAGTCCAACAAACTCATTAGACACATGGCTCTTAATACTTCACCGGTGGCATTGTTGGCATCCAGCTACTGGCATGTATGTGTAAGCAACATGCAAGAAGCTAACTACCACATCAGGGATCTCAGGATACTCAATGCTTCCGCAGCAAGTTCAATTACCTGTAAGTGATCTTCGAGTAGTGAAATCAAGTATCTCATCTATACTGTATCCATACAGCAGCGATCTATAGATATCTATTCTTATGCCAAAAAATCAAGTATGAGATATAGGATTCAGAGTACAGATCTTTAGAGAGATAAATTTTCTTTCACAGCAAAAGCCATCTGAACCAAGTCTGATGCCCACTAAAAAATCAGTATGTTTAATGCATGCATCTCCCAGTGAAACTTATATGAAGATAAACGAAGCAACATAATGATAGAAATCTGGAGATGGCACTGATTGATCTATTGGGTGTCATCTGTAGTTGTAAATACGTGAGGTCCTAGATAGTTTGTAAAAAAATTCATATCACCAGACTGCCCCTTTAAACCCAAGCTGAAATACATACTCCCAATCCATGCGGCTGTACCACTGACATAACATGTGGAATTTAGATGGGCAGAAGAACATCAAATAGGTGCTTGCAATTTGGGGGGGGGGGGGGATCTCACCAGATGAAGAGTTCCTGCTGAACATCAAACGGCTCCTCTATTCGGCAAGAAGGAGTCGCCGTTGCCGCCGACGGAGCACGTTGTGCTGCGAGAGGGGAGGGATGAACGGGTTAGGAATCTATATCCACCGGCTGCCTCCGGGGTGAGGCAAGGCGAGGCGGACGACGGGCTGCCAAACTCATCCGGCAGGTAGACCCCATCGACTGGATTCAGCCCCGAGCCGTCGGACACGACTGCCCAGTCCGGCCTGCTCGAGGCCGCCGCCGCCTAACCGTCGAACACGCCGCCGCCGCCGGGATCCCCGCTCGGCTATGACACACCTTCCAGTCCCTCCGCTCCACCAGCCATGGTGGGCTCATCTGCCAAGTCCGACCTGCTCGAGGTCGCCGTCGCCGGATCCCGCTCGGCCATGGCACACCCTCTACTCCCTCTGCTCCACCGGCAAGGGAGCTCATCCCCGCCATCGCCTAGCACCGATGTCACACTTCTCGTTCCTTTTTTCCTCTCAATATAGAGGATCGTTGCCTCCCGGAAAGCGATCGATCGTTGCCTCCCGGAAGCCTGCAGGGATATAGACATCAATTAGTACCACCTCGGGTAGAGAAAATATAAATCGTAAAAGCGTATTATGAACAGGCGAAAGCGTATTGTGACGGTGAACCCGGAGACCCAATCCGTGCTTTATTATTAGGGAGAGATGGGGGTTGCATACAGTTTAGTTATATGGGGGTTGGCAGTTTCTTCGGAATAGCATGGACCGGCTTTTTAGAGAAAGACATTTTTCTTCTGAAACTGTCACCGTTTAATCTCGCGTCGCAACTAAAGTTGGCAGTTCACTTGCCACCCCCTTCCCAGTTGACGTTCTTCATATAACATTACCGATTATTAATCCATGTATAAAAGTTTTCCACCAATTTAACCCACTGTCTGTTAATTGCTTTACAGAAATATTCAGTTCTTACGGGCAACAAAAGAGGACGGAAAAGACAGTTGCGAGTTGAGGAACCGGTAGAAAACACGTTGTTGAGGAACCGGTAGAAAACACGTTGCGAGAGTTCACCATCCAAACACTCACTACATGATAAAAAATGTCTAATATCATACAACCGGTTTAAGATTAATTGGCCATGAACACAACACACCCAGACCACCAAAAGGTGCACATCGATCAACCGACATCACTGCACGAAAGCTTCGATGAATTCAGGCGCCAACGATAGTCTAGAACATAAATGGCAGATGTTTGTCCAGCTAAGGCAACACCGTCTGCGTCACCTAATGCATGCTTGTAACCAACCAATTTTCACCTTTGGAATTCCTGTCATTTGACCCTAATCCTTTTCGGTAATTTTCCATCTAGATTTAATTTGTTTATTTTGGCAATCTCAAAACTTGGTCAAATGGTGTGGGATTACCCTATGGATCTCTTCTTCCACCCAAGGCGCTCCACATAGTCCAAAGCCAAAGACACTGTCCTTGGGACAATATTTATTTTTCCCATTTAATAAAAATCCTTAATATTCCACTTTTACGAATGAACCTATATTCCCGGTGCTTAGATAATTCCAAGAAAATGGTTTAGATACCCCTCATTTTGGTTTCATTTTTCTTGCTTTTGGCATCATGGGCTTGATTAACAATTTCGACCAACCACTTTTACATGATCTTGACAGCACAAAGCATATTCCATAAGCGAATGCATATATATTTTTACTGGTACGCGCATGGGTGAGTGCGTGCGTGCATGTGATGAAAGGAAGATAATTTCACATATATGTGAACCATGCCTTTGTCTCACAATGCAAACTTTGACTCTCATGTTTTGAAATAACAAGGTGGACCACATATATCACAAAAAGATAGAGTAGATCATTAGGGTCTTATTAGAACATATGCATCTGTTGTTCAGAAGTCATTACATACTGACATGAAGGTGTAACTCATTTTAAAATGGCACATGTTTTTGTGTCGCCTTGTTTTTCTCTTTTGTCATGAGATGGCGACATATCTTCACTGACCAATCTGTGAATGTTGTGCAGTAGGTGTCTTTTTCTCATCCGCAGAGGAACGGCAACTGTAGAAACATCTAATTAATTAATTAGACACCCAAAATAGCATAAGGTAAACAATACGCTCCTATATATACATAACTTAATGGCACTAGAGCAACATTGAAATTACCCTATGCATGGCGGTGCTGGTGTAACGGGGGTACCGGGAGTTGGAGCTATATCATGATAGTCAAGTGGAATATACTCTAAAGATTCTTTTGTGAAATCATCTGAAAAACCAAAATATGACTATTAATCATTATCTATGATTGAAAAATTGTTGACTATGTGAAGAACATGGAATTATATTTCTTTGACAACTTAATTTATGAAAAGGATGACAAAAATTAGTCTTAAATTTTTACATACCTACAGTAGTCCAGAATAGATCTAAACTTCTCGTGTAAGATCTACATGTACAAATTAAAGAAAGATCACCTGACTTAGATTTAAGTTGACGAGTAGCCGCTAGTGGTGCATCGGTGAAAAGAATGGCGACCAAGCAAAAAGAAACAAGGAGACAGAAATGACCACCCATGGTTCTTTGTGAATTAAAGTTCAGATCCTTGCGAGTATGCAAGAGACGACTCTATATCCTATAGAAACTTTAACATATATAGTCACATAGTAGGTGATTTGGGACCTATCAATTGATACTATTTATTAGATCATTACTAAATATAATTAATGATGGAAGATAAGTACTAAAGATACGAAGTTAAGATCTACCATTTATTTCTTCCAAGGAAAATATTAGGATGTACCCAAATTAATGCGAGACATTCATACTTCCCAATAGGCAAGAGGTTATCAATAACTCTGTAGGGTCAAGATGGACATTACAAGCCACCCATGGTTCTTGGTGAACTGAAGTGTTGATACTGTACTTGTCGGTACGCAAGAGATGACTCTATATCTTATAAAAACCGTAGCATACTAGAGGGATACACGCGCCTTGCTGTGTGGATTTTCAGTCGGGTGTGAGCTGGTTTATTTTTCTTCCCCAGCTTGCCATGTCTGATCAGTTTTTAGAGCATCTCCAGCCGCACCCCCAACAGCCCCCCCAAGACGCCATTTTTTCCACCGGTGATACATCTTCAACATATCTATAATTTTTAATTGGTCCACATTATTATATTATTCATCTTGGATATTTTGTATGCATTATTAAGCTATTTTATATTTGGGACTAATCTATTAACCTAGTGCTAATTAAGTGACAGTTGCTGATTTTTTTCCCTTGTTTTTGTCTTTCACAGAAAATCAATACCAAACGGAACAAAACTTTTTGAGGATTTTTATTGGACCAGAAGATATCAGGAACCTTCGGGAGGAGGACAGAGGGGCCACCAGTTGGCGACAAGCTCGGAGGGCGCGTCCCCAGGCTTGTGGGCCCCTTGGTGCTCCTCTAACCCTAATCTTTGCTCTACGAATACCCAAATATTCCCCGTATACTGAGCTAAAAGGATTGGATTTCGAGTGGTGCCGGCTCGGCTGCCGGATGGACGATCCCGGCGGACTAAGCACAGGGATTGCACGATCTCGATCTCGGCCTCGCGTCTAGGAGAAGGAAGCGTGGGGGGGAAGAAGAAGCAAGCAAGCAATAAAACACCAATTGAAAATGGAGAGAAGCGTGGGTGAAAGTGCAACTAATCCCCGGGTGGTTTTGGTAATTAATAACAACATATATATCATTGAACTAATGGTTACTTGAGAATCATTTCAGAGAGTTCAGTGATATGGGTATGGCAAGGACTGAAGAAGTGGACCCCTCAAAATGCTAAGGCAAGCATTGGCAAAAGCTCAAGACTCCATTTTTGGTTTAGTGATCCAAGATCACATTGAGTCCATAGGAAAAGCCAATACTATTAAAAGGGGATGAGGTTATGATGATGATCTGGTTGCTCAAGTGCTTAGTGATACATCTCCTAAACTATCAGCAACTTTCACTGCCATATACACTCATAAGTAGTCTCGGTCCCACCGATTTTCCAAACTCACCACACCGAGATGAACCACCTCACCATAAGCCAAACCCTAGAAAACTCGGATTTTCCGATTCGAACTCGGTCTCACGAAACTTGAGTTGCCAAGCTTCAGAACCTTCGTCATCAAATCGGTGTCACCGAGATGATGAAGTCGGTCCCACCGAAATTGGCTTGCTCTTGTCATTGCACGAATCGGACTAACCGAGATTGTATTTTCGGTCCCACGAAAATCCCAACGTTCACATTATTTGAACTATCGGTCTCACCGAGTTGTCAACTTCGGTCCCACCGAGATTGCTCAAATGTGTGTAGCGGTTGGATTTTGTGTGGAGGCTATAAATACCCTCCACCCCTCTTCATTCGTGGAGAGAGCCATCGAAAGAACTACCACTCCTACCTTACATTTCGAGAAGAGAACTACCTACCCTTGTGTTGAGATCAAGTTGCTCCACTCCCACCATATGAAGCTTGATCTCTAGCCTTCCCAAGTTGCTTTCCACTCAATCCTTTCTTCCACCACAGCCAAATCGGTGAGGAGAGTTGAGTGTTGGGGAGATTATCATTTGAAGCACAAGAGCAAGGAGTTCATCATCATCTACAACATCTATTACCTTTTGGAGGTGGTGCCTCCTAGATTGGTTAGGTGTCGCTTGGGAGCCTCCGTCATCGAGATGTGGAGTTGAACCAAGAAGTTTGTAAGGGCAAGGAGATCGCCTACTTCGTGAAGATCTACCCCGAGTAAGGCTAGCCCTCCGTGGGGGTAGGCCATGATGGAATAGACAAGGTTGCTTCTTCGTGGACCCTTCGTGGGTGGAGCCCTCCGTGGACTCTCGCAGCCGTTACCCTCCGTGGGTTGAAGTCTCCATCAACGTGGAAATGCGATAGCACCACCTATCGGAACCACGAGAAAAATCACCGCGTCTCCAAAATTGCGTTTGCTCTTCTCCACCTCTCTTTACTACATGTGCAATTTACTTTCCGCTGCCTATACTCTAGAATTGCATGTGTAGGGTGATGCTTGACTTGATCATAATTGTGAATCTGCCAAAAACTGTTCCTTGTCAAAAGGCAGAATTTTTATATTGTCAAGTAGTCTAATCACCCCCCCTCTAGACATACTTTCGATCCTACAAGTGGTATCAGAGCTTTGGTCTCCATTGTATTGGTTTCCATTGCATTGGACTCCATAAGCTTGGTTTCACAACCTAGGAGAGTATGGCGTCTAGTGAGGGTAATTTTCAGAGAGGTCCTTACTTTGATGGTACAAATTTTGCTAGTTGGAAGCATAAAATGAAAATGCATATTCTTGGTCATAACCCAGCCGCATGGGGCATTATTTGTGTTGGTATGCAAGGTGAATTCTTGAGGAAGGAAAAGTTCGGGCGCGGGCTACTACGGAAGAATTGCGGATGTTGCAAAACAATGCTCAAGCTTGTGACATTCTCTTCAATGCCTTGTGTCCCGAGGAGTTCAACAAAATCAGCCGTCTTGAGAATGCAAAAGAGATTTGGGATACTTTGGTTGAAATGCACGAAGGTACCGAGTCCGTGAAGGAGTCAAAGCTAGATATTCTTCAAGGTCAACTTGACAAGTTCAAGATGAAGGATGGTGAAGGAGTCGCTGAAATGTACTCTAGGCTTGCTCTCATCACAAATGAGATTGCCGGCTTAGGAAGCGAAGAAATGACCGACCGATTCATCATCAAGAAGATTCTCAGAGCTTTGGATGGAAAGTATGACACCGTGTGCACTTTGATCCAAATGATGCCAAACTACAAGAATCTCAAGCCAACCGAAGTCATTGGAAGAATTGTTGCTCATGAGATGACACTTAAGGATAAGGAAGAGCTTCACAACAAGTCAAGTGGTGCTTACAAAGCTACAAGTGATGCTCCCACAACCTCAAGTGACAAGTTAGTTTCCAATGAAGAGATAAGCCTAATGGTCAAGAACTTCAACAAATTCTACAAGAATAGAGGCAAAGAGAGAAGCTCAAAGTCTAGATCATATGATGAAAAGAGATCTTCTAGTCGTGATCGAATTGCTACAATTGTGGAAGACCGGACACTACTCAAATGAGTGTACGGCTCCCCACAAGAGAAGAGAAGAATCTCCAAGAAGAAGAAGCTCAAGAGATGAGTCACCTCGGAAAGAGAGAAGGAGCAGAGATGATCGTTATGAACGAAGATCCTCTCGGAGAAGCAAGGATTCGGAGAGGAAAGACAAGTCATCAAGGAGCTACACAAGAAGAAAACATCAAGCTCATGTAGGTGAATGGGTCTCCGGCTCCGACTCCGACAATCAATCCGAAGGAAGCTATCACTCCAACTCCGACTACTGATCAAGGTGAAGGTGTTGCGGTCTTGCTCTCGTATCTTCCAACTCCAACTCCTCGACTTATTTGATTCACCAAATGAGGGAATTGGAAGATGCTTCATGGCTAAAGGCCCCAAGGTATCACACCTGAATTCATTGACTTCGATAGTGATGAGGATGACTTGCTTGGTGAAGATGAACTCTTGCATGATAAATCCAGTGAGCCTAGTAATGATGAACATGCTAGTAATCTTTATAGTCGAGAAGAGTCGAATGACAATGCTATGAAGGAGATTGAGCGTCTAACTAAAGAACTAAACACTCTTAAGTTAGCTCATGAAACAACTCAAGAAGATCATAGAGAGCTCCTAAGATCTCATGAGAAGCTACGCTTCGAGAAGCTCACTCTAGAGCAAGAACATGAGTTTCTAAAAGCAATCAATGACGATCTTCGAAAGAAGAGTTCTTCATATCTTGCCAAACGACTTCTCTTGTCTACTTTCTTGCCACCCATTAAGACTAAGCATGACAAGCATAAGAAAAATTCTTTCTCTAGTAGTAACAATAACCATGCTAAATCCAATGTTGTTGCTTCTAGTAGTTCTCTTGATTCCACTAACAGTGTTTCAAGCCAAGTTACACTTGAGCAAGAAAATAGTTTATTGAAAGGGATCATAGAGAAAGGTGTCTACAAGAGCCTTGCGGAAGCAAGAACTTTGAGGAAATTATTCGCAAGCAAGGAAAGCAGGAAGAATCAAGGAATTGGTTTTGAGCGAAAGTTCAACGCCGAAGGTGTTGAATGGGAAGAAGGTCAATATCCTACTCCACAGTTTGTTCCTCAAAAGGAGAAGTATGATCCTACTTCTTCCAATGTGGAACAAGCTCAAGATGACCTTCTACCACAAGACCACAAGCTAAAAGGCAAGGACAAGCTTCAAGAGGAGATTGATGCATTTGTTGAAGCACCTCAAGCCATGGTCAAGTGGGTTCCCAAGGAAACGTCAAGTTCTACTTCGTCAAACTCAACTACAACCCCAAGGATTCCCATCAAGATGATGTGGATCCAGAAGAAGAAGAACTAGAAAGTTCTTGAGGGTGACTCCGCCAACATACTTCACTCACATTCATTTTGGCAAAACTTGTGCAATCAACTTCCACATCGTGCACTAGTTCATGGAGTCACAAACCCTCTTGTTGGTAAGTCAAGGGACAAGGTAATCATTGATTTCATGGACATCATCTATTGTGTACTTCAATCTATGTCCATGGATATCCTTGTTTGTTCCTTGTGGGACTAACCCATGTAGGTATTGAAAGTGCCCGAATCCAAAGGATAGCTCCCAACTCTTGATGATCTCCATCAACATTGAGCATCCACATCTTCAACATCTACATGAAGTCTTCTACGACAACCCAAGGTTAGTTTGACCCTTTAAAAGGGGTTCTCACATCTAGGGGGAGCTTGGCTCTAAAAATTGAGTTAAAGCATCTTCAAATGATGTGAACACATCAATGCTTTATGTAAAAGTGGTAACCCCACTTGTGCTTAAACGATGAGTATGACCTATGATCAAATGTTCTCATTTGGCTCCTAAGTCAATATACTCATATAAGGATGACCTAGTCATCGACAAATTGTGTGTTAGTTGCTAGAGTTTTTATTGTGCATGTTTGACACATATTTCATTTGCTATCTTATTGTGTGAGCATGTTGGATGCATGATTTTATCCATTCGAGGACATCCATTTGTTGTTTTGGTCGTTTTGAGTTTTCTGACCAAATGGATGAACAAGAATGCCTAAGTACCTCCCCTAGCTATCTATGCTTTCTTGTCTCAAATTCTATTCATGCTTACATCACAAACTTTGAACAAGTCATTTTCGGACCCTCCGGGTGAGGAGCACTCGGAGCCACCGATCCGTCAAGGGCTAATTTCCAAAACCTTCTAATTGATTTCGGTCAGACCAACTCTCAAACTCGGTCAAACCGAAAGCATTTAGACTGATCTAGGTTTTCATCTCGGTGAAACCGAGTTGTGATTTTCGGCGTGACCGAAGTGCATAACTGCCTAGCAGTTATCCAACTCGGTGCCACCGAGTTTTACAACTCGGTCCCACCGACAGCGAAGGGGTATATATACCGAGGGCCGCGCGCGTTGATTTCTCCTTCAAACGTTTCGCCCCCACACCCCTTGCTGCCGTCGCCTTGGTCTCCGGATCGTCGCCGTCGTCGCCTATGCGCCCTCGCCGCAGGTCTCCGTCGCCGTCAACAGACATCTCCTCCGAGCCGTTGCCGCCGTAGAAAAACTCCACCAAGTTAGGGTGAGTTTTGATCCCACTCGTGCTCCCATCTCCGATTCAATGCACGTTTGGTTTGCCTAGTATCTTGCCACGATTGAAATCCTCCTATACACCAGATTAGTTCGTTTGGACTAGATTCGAGTAAAAGTTTTAGGGTTAGGTTTCCGCCGAACACATCTCGGTGAGACCGATTTTACATTTTCGGTATGACCGATTTGGCCTATGGCCATTGCACTGCACCCTTCGGTCCAACCGAGTTGTGCAAAATCGGTGTGACCGAAATGAGGATTCTGTGAAACCCTAGTGTTTTCGGCAGGACCGAAACCCACTTCGGTCAAACCGAAAGTGGTGTGCCAAGCTCCTGTTTAACACTTCGGATTCACCGAATCTTAAACTCGGTCTGACCGAAATGTCTTCTGTGAAAACCTAATACTAGAATTTGAACTCAATTTTTTTGCAAAACTTCAGAGTTTGTGATGACTCTTCTTCTCTGCCTACACCTTATCTATTCACGGGTTGTCGGCCATGTCGGATGCCAGTGTGATCGAACAGTCGAGACACCCATTGCTGAGACATTCGAGGCAGGCACTAGTCCTGACCCTAGCAGCTCATCAGATGATGGTGAGAGGAGTACACCAAGTGGCTTGCCTCCTGTAGCCACCAGAGCTAGAAAGAAGAGGAATTCAGATGATGAGGACTCAGATTTTGTTGTTGAGGAAGAGGTGACCTCAAAGCCCAAAAGGAAGGTTGTTGCCAAAGAGCCACAAGGTCAACAAACTAAGAAGGGCACCAGCAAAGTCAAGCAGTCAACTGTTGCCAAGAAGCTGAATTTGGGAGAGGCAGCTGCAAGCAAAGTGAAGAAAACCTCCAAGAGAAAGAGGATAGTGCATAATGCAGCAGAAGAGGATGAGGATGAGGAGGCACCCCAGCCTACTCCTCAGAAGCAGAAGCTCATGGGTGATGCCATTAAGGCTGGAGCCACATCAAAGCCCAAGAAATCTGCTCCAGCTAAGGCAGCTCCAGCAAAGCCTGCTGCCAAGCCCAAGAAGACCGTCAGAAACATTCCAGCGTCTGAAAAGAACAAGGATGATGTGCCACCAGCTGTGTCAGACGATGAAGCACCAGTTTTGCTGAAACTTCGTCCAAAACTGCCACTACATAATGATGCTCATCCTCAAGCTGAGGATATGAAGGCAAGGAAAGATAGAGGTCTCAGGCTATGGAGACAAACTGACCCATATGCCGTGAGGAGAAGAACTGCTGTAGATCCCAGATTTCACACGAGAGAGCAGCAGGACTTCTATGAGGCTATCTGATGGACAAGAAGCCCATAGTCGCGAGACACCGATATGTTATTTGGAAGTACATTGACAATGACGAGCACAGAGATTTCTTTCCACATGTGCATGAAAGCTTCAAAGCATGTGGAGTTGCAGACTTTGTAGGTCGAAATTGACCAGTTGGAGCGATGAGATGATAATGCAATTCTATGCCACACTCACTTCTACCCGATGGGAAGATTATATGGATGGTGAAGGTCAAAGATTCTCTTCTTCGTTGAAGAATGGGCAGAAATTCTGAATGCTCCAAAGGCAACGAGAAGATGATATAGATGTATATGGGATTCCAAAGAAGAATCATGAATCCATGAAGAACATGTACAAAGAGATTCCAGCAAAGGATTTGGGAATCGGAAGCTCGGCTCGATCTACTATCTCGAGCAGGCTTACCTACCACAAATACCATTTTGAGGCATACCTTGATGCCCAAATGGAGATCATCGCATGATCGAGGATACTCTATCAACATGCTGCATATACTTGATGAGAAGGCACCTTTCAAGGTGATGGACTTGATGGTAGAGACCATTAAGAGGACTGCGGTGACGAGAAAAGGTCATGTGGATTTGCCCATGATTCAGATGCTTATCAATGCCAAGTTTGGCACGGGCACATTCTTGTTGGATAGAGAACATTTACCGTTGCAACCAGAGCATGAAGACAATGTTGTTGTGATGGATGAGGAGGATCCGACATCAGTTGAAGGTCAAGCCAAGATCGAAGCTGCTAAGAAAGCCAAAGCTGACAAGGAAGCAGCAGCAGCTAAACCAAAGAGCTTCGGAGAGCAAATTCTTGTAGCTACCCAAAGGATTGAACAACGCCTGGCCAGCATTGTACAGTCTCAGGAGAGTTTAGAGAGGATTGTTGAGGACAAGATCCACGCTCTGGACGTGAAGCTGACTGAAGTACAAGTGACCGTCAACAAGCTCGAGGCAGACGTTGAGGAAGCAAAGCGGGAGAAGGAAGAGCTTATGCGTGAGATGCAGGATGACTTAGTCCAGGATTTTCAGCAACAGACTACTCCGGTTCCCACAGACCCGATCATTGCTATTCGAAGGATGACACGGGACTACAGCTTCAAGACCTCCCATAGTTCCAGCGAGTTACTCCAACTCCAGCTCCAAAGTGACCACTCCTCCAAAGCCAGACATCACTGAAGTCTTCGCCGATCTTGTCATATCCACTCCGACATCAACCTGCACGGAGCCGCCAGCAGAGTCCCCAGTGACGATTAGCTCTATGCTTTTTCGAACTTTTTGGTAACTTGTTGCCAAAGGGGGAGAAATTGTATAGATCATAGGACTTCGAGAGAGAGAGTGTTGTTGTCTTTGCGCTTTTGCTCTTTCGTTCTTTTGCGGTTTCTTTGAGATACTTTTGGTTTTCAAGACATTCAGTGTGTTTGATACTACATTTGATTCTACCTTAATGAGTGCTTGGTCGTACTATGCTTTAATGTGTGCTTAATGCTTATCATATGCTATTCCTATCTTGTCTGACCATTTACTCATGTCTTGGTGATTGGGTGCATGCTGTTCATTCTTATCATTTTGTGCGCTCCACCAAGATGTATGTGACATGGAAGAGTGACCCATGATCCTAATCGATTGTGCATTTGCATTCAAATGCAAATCTCAAATAATGCACAAGTTTAGGGGAGCTCTTGCTTATCACATACTTCTCAAAGCGACGATATTATTCATTGATTATATCCTTTGTCGAAGCTTTGATCTATATGTTGTCATCAATTACCAAAAAGGGGGAGATTGAAAGTGCAACTAATCCCCGGGTGGTTTTGGTAATTAATAACAACATATATATCATTGAACTAATGGTTACTTGAGAATCATTTCAGAGAGTTCAGTGATATGGGTATGGCAAGGACTGAAGAAGTGGACCCCTCAAAATGCTAAGGCAAGCATTGGCAAAAGCTCAAGACTCCATTTTTGGTTTAGTGATCCAAGATCACATTGAGTCCGTAGGAAAAGCCAATACTATTAAAAGGGGATGAGGTTATGATGATGATCTGGTTGCTCAAGTGCTTAGTGATACATCTCCTAAACTATCAGCAACTTTCACTGCCATATACACTCATAAGTAGTCTCGGTCCCACCGATTTTCCAAACTCAGTCACACCAAGATGAACCACCTCAGCCATAAGCCAAACCCTAGAAAACTCGGATTTTCCGATTCAGAACTCGGTCTCACCGAAACTTGAGTTGCCAAGCTTCTGTAACCTTCTGTCATCAAATCGGTGTCACC
This sequence comes from Aegilops speltoides, assembly GCA_021437245.1. Classification (NCBI taxonomy): domain Eukaryota; kingdom Viridiplantae; phylum Streptophyta; class Magnoliopsida; order Poales; family Poaceae; genus Aegilops; species Aegilops speltoides. Next base: position 487,027,382 of record CM038145.1, read on the forward strand.
GAGATGATGAAGTCGGTCCCACCGAAATTGGCTTGTTCTTGTCATTGCACGAATCGGATTAACCGAGATTGTATTTTCGGTCCCACCGAAAATCCCAACATTCACATTATTTGAACTATCGGTCTCACCGAGTTGTCAACTTCGGTCCCACCGAGATTGCTCAAATGTGTGTAACGGTTGGATTTTGTGTGGAGGCTATAAATACCCTCCACCCCTCTTCATTCGTGGAGAGAGCCATCGAAAGAACTACCACTCCTACCTTACATTTTCGAGAAGAGAACTACCTACCCTTGTGTTGAGATCAAGTTGCTCCACTCCCACCATATGAAGCTTGATCTCTAGCCTTCCCAAGTTGCTTTCCACTCAATCCTTTCTTCCACCACAGCCAAATCAGTGAGGAGAGTTGAGTGTTGGGGAGATTATCATTTGAAGCACAAGAGCAAGGAGTTCATCATCATCTACAACATCTATTACCTTTTGGAGGATGGTGCCTCCTAGATTGGTTAGGTGTCGCTTGAGAGCCTCCGTCATCGAGATGTGGAGTTGAACCAAGAAGTTTGTAAGGGCAAGGAGATCGCCTACTTCGTGAAGATCTACCCCGAGTAAGGCTAGCCCTCCGTGGGCGTAGGCCATGATGGAATAGACAAGGTTGCTTCTTCGTGGACCCTTCGTCGGTGGAGCCCTCCGTGGACTCTCGCAGCCGTTACCCTCCGTGGGTTGAAGTCTTCATCAACGTGGAAGTACGATAGCACCACCTATCAGAACCACGAGAAAAATCACCGCGTCTCCAAAATTGCGTGTGCTCTTCTCCACCTCTCTTTACTACATGTGCAATTTACTTTCCGCTGCCTATACTCTAGAATTGCATGTGTAGGGTGATGCTTGACTTGATCATAATTGTGAATCTGCCAAAAACTGTTCCTTGTCAAAAGGAAGAATTTTTATATTGTCAAGTAGTCTAATCACCCCCCCTCTAGACATACTTTTGATCCTACAGTGGGGAAGAAACTACTAGACGCAGTCTTCCGATATCCTCCGTGGAATAGCCGAGGAGATCATGTATGGGAATATAAAATCTGTATTCGTGTAGAAGTGAAGGGGATTAAGACTGGTACTGGGCGAGGAGTGGGGAAAGCGTGGACGCAAAATCCTCCAACTAGCTATAGCTGCGGGATACGAGAGGTGAGGGAATGGGAATGGGAGGAATTTTAATGGCCCCGTGACCACGAGGAGGAGGATGACGGATCGGTCGCGGGGTTTGATGATGGGTTCGTTGCTTTCGTGGGAAGCTGTTGGGAGGGGCAGGGGAGGACGTCGGAGGCCGCAATGAGAAGGAAGAAATCGGGAAAGTGGCCTTGACCAAATGAGTCGTGCCCTTATCGACAAAGCACAGTGGTGGTTGTGGACGACGGTAGGAGCACAAATATCATAAGTTGAAAAGGGTTTGTGGATGTTTTCTTTCCTTAATTATAAAATCATGGTCCAGCAACGGTGACCCTCTTAGGCGGTGAACGTCCGCTCGGAAGGGTTGACATTTGCAGACGTTTAGATGGCAATTTTAGTTGTATCAGGGTTGATAGATTTTTCAGAATGGCATGGACCGTTTCTTTAGAGAAAGTAATTTTCCTTCTAAAACTATCACTGTTTGATCCCGCGTCGCAACTAAAACCGTCAGAAAAATACGTTTGCTTGCCACCCCCTTCCCAGCTGATGTCCGTCTGATAACATTATCAGTTTATTAATCCATGTATAAAAGCCCCCCCCCCCAGCAATTTAACCCATTGTCTGTTAATTGCTTAATAGAAATATTCAGTTCTTACAAGCAACAAAAGAGGATGGAAAATACAGTTGCGAGTTGAGGCACCAGTAGAAAACACGTTGCGAGCACTCACCGTCCAAACACTCGCTGCATGATAAAAAAACATCTAATTAAACCCATTAAGCGTTGGGAGAAGGGCGGCCAACCAACTATGCCACATGGCGCAAGTTGGTTGGCCACGATGAGAAAGTTTTTTTAATATATATTTTAGATGGAGGTGCGGATTTTTTTTAAAAGAAAAATGCTTTTTCTCCTTTTAGATGGAGATCAAGACCACACGTAATTTTTTTAAATGAAGGGATATGCAAAGTGGCGCTCGCTGGAACACTGTGGTGGTATTTTTTTTCTTTTTTACTTCTTTCTTGAGATGTAGGTCAGGATTTTTTTTCTGAGATGTTTTTTTAGATGGAGAGAAAGACCCTATGTTTAAAAAAAATGAAAATGTGTGCACAGCTTCCTCTCAAGCGGCACCGCAGGATGAAGCCCCAACCACTACAACCTGTTTAAGATTTACTAGTCGCCAACACAACACAACCAAACGACCAAAGGATGCACATCGAACAACCAACATCATTGCATGAAAGCTTCGATGAATTCAGGTGCTGACGATTCTTGATGCCCCATGATCGTCAACAACATAAATAGTAGATGTTTGTCCAGCCAAGGCAACGCCATCTGCATCACCTAGGATGCATTTGGTTACTTGTATTTGGGGTAACCAGGCCGGCACGGGACGAAAATCAGCTATTTGGTTGTCTGGGATGCACCCATGTCTCGGCCCACACGGAACTTAAAGTAGTCCCGGGCCAGGCCCACGAGCTACTGCAAATCGGTAGTTTCTCCACAGCTAGGTTGAGTGCACCCACGCGTGGCTCTTTGTTGCATGCCTCGGGAAGCGCGTGAGACGGACGGGACGTCTCAGAAACCTCCCTCTCTCGTGTCACCGTCCACTCCCATTCACACCACGCTTCCTCACTCTTCTCTCACCACCCGTTGCTCTCACCTCCTCTCCTCTCGTCTCCTCTCCCCCGATGAGTCGCCCGCCACCGCGCCATCCGCTGACCCCCATCTGCGCAGGCGACAACCTCATCCATGAGCGTTGGGTTGCCGGCTTGGCGAATTCCAGGGTCGATCTCACGCAGGCTTTGCATGCACCATCTCCTATCTGCACCAGTCTGCCTCGTCCGATCAATGCGGTGCCGGCCGCTTCGGCTCTGCCGCCATTACCGGACCTCATGGTCCTGGGTTCGGTGGCACCGCTGGAGGGGGCCATCCCCACGCCACTGCTCGGGAACCCTGTGGGTGGGGGCAGTTTTTTACCCCCATCCAAGAGTTTTTTTGGGCATCATAGCAGGCCAATGGACGATGGCGCCCTCCTCCTCGACCTCGTGTGTGGCCACGAGCACCGGGCCAATGCTGACGACCGTCGGCATTGGCGGCTCCTCCTCCTCTTCGCTCGCCATCTCCTTCCGGACGGGGTTTTCTCCCTGGCCGGCGTACGCTCGAGCTACACCCGCTCCGGTAAGACCCAAATCTCCCTCTGCTCGTAGATTTGTAGATTAGGGTTTTCATCATTAGCATGCCAATGGACCGATTTGATTTGATTCGATTCGATTCCAATCGAATCGTACGGTACTGTTCATAGGCAGGGTAGTGTTCATGCTTGTTTTGTGTTTGATGTTCATGCCTAGTAGTGCTTATAGGCATGCAAGATTGGAGTGTGCTTAGTGCTCATGATGTACAATGTGTTCATGGGCATGGTAGATAGATGTTTTGTTTGATGTTCATGCTTAGTAGTGTTCATAGGCATGCAACATTGGTGTGTGCTTACTGCTCATGATGTACAATGTGTTCATGGGCATGGTAGATTGTGTTTGATGTTCATGATTAGTGCTCATATGCAACAATGTGTTCATGATGCTAGCCATATTGTTGTTGTCTTTGATGTTCCTGCTAAGTGTTCATGTGCATGTTATATATCTAGATCGGTGTGTGTGTGTGTCATGTTCATGCTTAGAGTTCATGGGCATGCTAGCTATGTTGGCGCTGTCTTTGATGTTAGGTAGGACCAACGTGGTTTCTACTTTAGGTACTACTAGTACAAATGTAGCATGCTGCCAATCCCCAGTTATTAACCCATGTCATCTTACCTGACAAGGTGATGGAGACGGAGTGGGACAGGGCCAGTGGAGGAGCCCATGTCATCGCCGGTGCCGAAGCCACCGTGGACTTCATCCCCATGAACCGCTGGCTCAAGAGGGTGAACCTGCCTGGCAGGGTCGCCTTCATGAGCCAGCCACATTGAAGGGGACGAGCTCCTAAGACCGGCCACGAGGAGGGGTCCCAAGAGCGCTTCAGTTTTACATGCAAACCAGGGACAAGGACGATCTGGCCATGCTCGTCATCCCTCCCAAGTTTAAGGAGGTGTTGAAGTAGTGGCTCGTGATCAATACCAAGCGAGTCGTCAGGTGATACGTCTCCAACGTATCTATAATTTTTGATAGTTCCATGCTATTATATTACCCGCTTTGGATGTTTATGGGCTTTACTTTACACTTTTATATCATTTTTGGGACTAACCTACTGTAGGATCGGAAGTATGTCTAGAGGGGGGGGGGTGATTAGAATACTTGACCAAATAAAAATCTAGGCTTTTCCCAATTTTAGTTCTTGGCAGATTTTAGCAACTAAGCACAAGTCAAGCAATCAACCTACACATGAAATTCTAAGAGTATAGCAGCAGAATGTAAAACAATTGCATATGAAGGTAAAGGGAGGAGTTTGAGGGAGCAAACGAATGTTGACACGAAGATTTTTTAGCCGTGGTTCCGATAGGTGGTGCTATCGTACATCCACGTTGATGGAGACTTCAACCCATGAAGGGTAATGGTTGCGCGAGTCCACGGAGGGCTCCACCCACGAAGGGTCCACGAAGAAGCAACCTTGTCTATCCCACCATGGCCGTCGCCCACGAAGGACTTGCCTCACTAGGGTAGATCTTCACAAAGTAGGCGATCTCCTTGCCCTTACAAACTCCTTGGTTCAACTCCACAATCTTGACGTTGACTCCCAAGTGACACCTAGCCAATCTAGGAGACACCACTCTCCAAGAAGTAACAAATGGTGTGTTGATGATGAACTCCTTGCTCTTGTGCTTCAAATGATAGTCTCCCCAACACTCAACTCTCTCTCACAGGATTTGGATTTGGTGGAAAGAAGATTTGAGTGGAAAGAAAATTGGGGAAGGCTAGAGATCAAGATTTATCTGGTAGGAATGGAATATCTTGACCTCAACACAAGTGTAGGTGGTTCTCTCTCAGAAAATGTGTGCTGGAAGTGTAGGTACATTCTGATGGCTCTCTCCATGAATGAAGAGTGGGTGGAGGGGTATATATAGCCTCCACACAAAATCTAACCGTTACACACAACTTACCAAACTCGGTGGGACCGAATCGCGAAACTCGGTTGGACCGATTTAGGGAATATTGTGACCGTTAGAGTTTTCGGTGGGACCGACATGTCATCTCGGTGGGACCGATATGGTTAGGGTTAGGGCATAACGTAATCTTGGTGAGACCGATTAGACAAACTCGGTGAGACCGATTTTGGTAATGGACACACAGAGGGTTGGTCAGGCAAACTCGGTGGGACCGATTCACTCATCTCGGTTGGACCGAAATGTTACGAAGGGGAAACAGTGAGTTTGCATTTCAATCTTGGTGGGACCGATCGCTCATCTCGGTGTGACCGAAACGTTACGAAGGGAAACAGAGAGATTGCAATCCCATCTCGGTGAGACCGAGATCCCTATCGGTGAGACCGAAAAGACTAGGGTTTGTGGTTGTGGATATGACATCTGAACTCGGTGGCGCCGGATAGATGGTTTTGGTGGGGCCGAGTTTGACTTTTAGTTTGGGTCATATGTGGATGTGAGAAAGTAGTTGAGGGCTTTGGAGCATATCACTAAGCACTTTGAGCAAGAACCTCATTAAGCAACACCTCATCCCTCCTTGATAGTATTTGCTTTTCCTATAGACTCAATGTGATCTTGGTTCACTAAAATAGAAAATGTAGAGTCTTTGTGCTTTGAGCTTGAGCCAATACTTTTGTCCTTAGAATTTTGAGGGATCCACTTTTCTCATCCATGCCATGGCAATCATTGAGCTTTCATGAAATATTTATCTTGAAATAGCATTAGCTCAATGAGCTATATGTTGTTAGCAATTACCAAAACCACCCAGGGATAGTTGCACTTTCAATCTCCCCCTTTTTGGTAATTGATGACAACATATAGATCAAAGCTTCGACAAATGATAATAATATTGAAAAACATTGTCGCTTTGAGAAGTATGTGATAAACAAGAGCTCCCCCTAAATTTGTGCACTATTTAAAATTTGCTTTGGACTGCAAATGCACAATGAGTTAGGATCATGGGTCACTCTTCCATGTCACATACATCTTGGTGGAGCGCTCAAAATGATAAAAATTAAACACATGCACTCATCACCAAGCAAAGTGAATGATTACATAAGGATATAAGAGACAATATCATCTAACAAGCATTAAGGTAGCATATGATCAAATACATGATCATCCAAGGATCTCACAAAAAGCATAATGTATCAAGCAAACACACACAAAAATAAAGAAGTTCAACCACCAAAAACAATAGAGATCAAAAGCAACACTCTCTCTCGAAGCCTATGATCTATACATTTTTCTCACCCTTTGGCAACAAGTTACCAAAAAGTTCAAAAATGCATAGTGCTAAACGACTCTCAGGCTTGGTCTTCATGAGGTGGTGTAGAGATCAATCCAAGGACGAAAGCATCAGTTGATGTAGCTGGAGCTGGTGGAGTGGCTACTGGAGCTGGTGGCACTGAGGCTGTGACAGCTGGTGTAGATGATGTAGCTCTGGTGTCTGGAACAGGCACTGCAGCAGATCTCTGTCCTTGGGCACTCTAGAAAATGCATCTGTGGTAGACTTGCCCTTATTCTCCTCCACATCCTCCTGAAGTTGCTCAACCGCAGTTTGGATTTCTGTGACCTTCACATCAAGTGCATAAAACTTCTGCTCTATGATTCTCTCCAAGCTCTCCTGGTTTTGAGTTAGGGTGGCCAAGCCCTTCTGAATCCTCAAGGTGGAGGCAATCAAGTAGCCAAGCTGGTCTTTCTTGATCTTCAGATACACTTGAGATGCCTCTTCAGCAGTTGGCATCTTTGCAGCTTTCTCTGCCCTTGCTTTCTCTCTCTTTTCATGTGCTTGCACAGATGATGGTTCCTCCTCATTCATCTTAACAGTGTTATCTGGTATAGGGGTAGATGCTCCTTATCCAAAAGATATGTGCCTGTGCCCATCTTTGAGTTGATGAGCTCCTGAATGTGTGGAGCATACCCACAACTCCTCTTCTGATCAGTTGCTGTTATCTTGATTGTTTCCACAATTAGGCTCATGACTTTGAAATTCTGAGGTATATCAAACAAGTGCAGCAAGTTGATAGCATGACCTCTGATCATCTTGTAATCTCCTGACTTAGCAAGCAAAATGTGCCTGAGTATCCAGTTAATTGTAGGCAGACCAGACAACAAGAAGTGCATAGATCCAAGCTTATGAGTTTCCAAAGCTTTATCTGGGATCTCTCTGTACATATGAGCCATAGAGTTGTGGGCTTTCTTCTTCTTTGCATATACATCCAAGTCATCTTCAGATTCCTTTGGGGCATTGATCAAGTCAGCCCATTCTTCAACTGTGGACTGGTACCTAGTACCTTCAGACATCCAGACAATCTTCCCATCTTGGTAGAAGTGAGCTGTGGAGTAAAACTGCATGATGAGTGAGGGAGTCCTGGATAAGGGGGGTATCCGGACAGCCAGGCTGTGTACAACGTCCGAACTATTGAAACATGAAGATACAAGACTCAAGACTTCGGCCCGTGTCCGGATGGGACTTTCCTTGGCGTGGAAGGCAAGCTTGGCGATCCGGATATTATATTTCCTTCCTTATAACTGACTCCCTGTAAACCCTAGCCCTCTCTAGTGTCTATATAAACCGGAGAGGTTGGTCCTTAGAAGGCCGATCACAATTACATTCATACAATCATAGGCTAGCTCCTAGGGTTTAGCCTCTATGATCTCGTGGTAGATCTACTCTTGTACTACCCATATCATCAATATTAATCAAGCAGGAAGTAGGGTTTTACCTCCACCGAGAGGGCCCCAACCTGGGTAAACACCTGTGTACCTTACTTCTTGTTACCATCAGCCTTGACGCACAGATCGGGACCCCCTACCCGAGATCCGCCGGTTTTGACACCGACATTGGTGCTCTCGTTGAGAGTTCCTCTGTGACGTCGCAGCAAGTCTTGATGGCTCGACTCGTCTTCAAAGACGACATTACTTCGGAGGGAGCTCTGGCTGTAGGCCAGACGCTCCGGCTCGGTGGCTTTAGCATGGCTGCCCCCTCGGCGACAGAGCCGACGATGGCCTCTCGGGTCATCAATCATAACCTTCGGGTCAGTTCGGAACTTGCCGAACAGATGGATCCAATGGAGCTCTCTGATACGTCTCCAACGTATCTATAATTTTTGATTGCTCCATGCTACTTTATCTACTGTTTTGGGCAATATTGGGCTTTATTATCCACTTTTATATTATTTTTGGGACTAACCTATTAACCGGAGGCCCGACCCAGATTTGCTATTTTATGCCTATTTTAGTGTTTCGAGGAAAAGGAATATCAGACGGAGTCAAAACGGAAAGAAATCAACTGGAGAAGTTATTTTTGGAAGGAAAGCAACCCAAGGAACTTGGAGTGCACGTCAGGGGAGATACGGGCTGCCCACGAGGGGGGGGGCGTGCCCACCCCCCCGGGCGCGCCCCCTGCCTCATGGGGCCCCCGTAGCTCCTCCGACGTACCCCCTGCACCCATATATACCTACGTACCCTGAAACTTCCAGAACAGAAGATAGATCGGGAGTTCCGCCGCCGCAAGCCTCTGTAGCCACCAAAAACCTCTCGGGAGCCTGTTCCGTCACCCTGCCAGAGGGGGATCCCATCACCGGTGGCCATCTTCATCATCCTGGCGCTATCCATGACGAGGAGGGAGTAGTTCACCCTCGGGGCTGAGGGTATGTACCAGTAGCTATGTGTTTGATCTCTCTCTCTCTCTCTCTCTCTCTCTCTCTCGTGTTCTCTCTCGTGTTCCCTCGATGGCACGATCTTGATGTATCCCGAGCTTTGCTATTGTAGTTGGATCTTATGATGTTTCTCCCCCTCTACTCTCTTGTGATGAATTGAGTTTCCCCTTTGAAGTTATCTTATCGGATTGAGTCTTTTATGAGAACACTTGATGTATGTCTTGCCGTGATTATCTATGGTGACAATGGGATATCATGTGCCACTTGATGTATGTTTTGGTGATCAACTTGCGGGTTTTGTGGCATTGGGAACCTATGCATAGGGGTTGGCACACGTTCTTGACTCTCAGGTAGAAACTTTGGGGCACTCTTTGAAGTACTTTTATGTTGGTTGGATGAATCTGAGATTGTGTGATGCATATCGTATAATCATGCCCATAGATACTTGAGGTGACAATGGAGTATCTAGGTGACATTAGGGTTTTGGTTGATTTGTATCTTAAGGTGTTATTCTAGTACGAACTCTTTTATAGATTGATCCGAAAGAATAGCTTTGAGGTGGTTTCGTACCCTACCATAATCTCTACGTTTGTTCTCCGCGTGGCTTTGGAGTGACTCTTTGTTGCATGTTGAGGGCTTGTTATATGATCTATCTATGTTATTATTGTTGAGAGAACTTGCACTAGTGAAAGTATGAACCCTAGGCCTTGTTTCCTATCATTGCAATACCGTTTACGCTCACTTTTATCATTAGTTACCTTGCTGTTTTTATTATTTCAGATTACAAATACCTTTATCTACCATCCATATTGCACTTGTATCACCTTCTCTTCGCCGAACTAGTGCACCTATACAATTTGCCATTGTATTGGGTGTGTTGGGGACACACGAGACTTTTTGTTATTTGGTTGCAGGGTTGTTTGAGAGAGACCATCTTCATCCTACGCCTCCTACGGATTGATAAACCTTAGGTCATCCACTTGAGGGAAATTTGCTACTGTCCTACAAACCTGTGCACTTGTAGGCCCAACAACGTCTACAAGAAGAAGGTTGTGTAGTAGACATGACTCTCCTCCTTTAATGAACTCTTGGATCGCATCGCCGCTCTGGGAGTCGCTACGAACTACGACCGGATTGGGTTTAAACCCGACCGAAGGGACATCAGATCCCTGCCGGCCACCCATGAGATAGCGATTGTAGAAGAACCACTCGCGGATCGTCCCCCAGCTTTGAGGACGAATTATGTTTGGATCGCCGAACTCCTTGAGCCGAAAATCTGTTCAGAGGACAACCTGCCCCAGGTCCCGGACTTAGGACCGGGCATTGGGCCGAAGGAATCGGGTAGCATCCCGGATTCCGAGCTGTTGGGTTCGGAGCCGATCGCGCCCCTGGGCGTAAGATTGGATCATAATCTGGATTCTGCTAACAACACTTATCTGGACCTAAACTGTCTCTCCTGCATCAGGCAAGAGCCCCAGGAGACGGTACATCATTACTGGGCCAGATTCCTCCTTGCACTCAACAAGGTTAAGGACTGCCGCGAGGAGAACATGGTCTCACTCTTCTGCAAAAACTGCACGGACGAGGGGCTCCTCAATGCTATAAGCCGCTGCAAAATAGTACGTCGCACGGACTTGGCAACCATATTACGTAAGTACTATGCAATGGAGAGTGCTTGGAAGACCCAAACAGAATTTTGGGATAGTACCACTCTCACCAAGACCTTTGTCCGAGCCAAACGGACGAACTCTCGTAAGACATCCAATCCAATCCCTAAGAAACTGAAGCCCACCATAGGGCGGGGATCCGTATTGGTAGAATGGCTCGACGGGCCATGTAAGCTCCACGGTACGCCGGATACAATGCCAACTCATAGCCTTAGGGCATGTTGGATACTCCAACAGGTGGCGAAAAGTGGCGAGGATCTTCTGGCAGGCCATAAGGCGGAACAGTATCCTGCCCGCGGACACAATACGGTACTAACAGTCTTCGAGACTTTCGCCTCGAACAATAGGCGCAAGCGGGCTCACCGAAGCTCTACGGAAATTTGCCATGTGGAAAAAATAAACCCCTGGAACGACACAGCTATAACTTTCAATGCCAGTGACGAACCTCGATTCCAGACTGTCCGAGCACCGGCCGCTCTGGTCCTTAGCCCAATCGTGGACGGTTTCCGATTAACCAAAGTACTCATGGACGGCGGAAGCGGGTTAAACTTGATCTATGAAGAAATGCTCAACAAAATGGAGATTGACAAAGGCTGCATTGAGCAAAGCGGCACCACTTTCAGGGGGATCATCCCTACTCGGGAAGCACGGTGTGCGGGAAAAATCACACTCGATGTGGTATTCGGCACCCCAGAGAATTATAGGTCCGAAGAAATCACATTCCAAGTGGCTCCTTTCAGCAGCGGATACCACGCCCTTCTAGGGCGGGACGTGTTTACAAGCTTTCAAGCTGTACCCCATTACGGGTACATGAAGCTTAAAATGGCCGGGCCCAACGGAATCATCATTCTAGCCAGCGATCCGGACGTTGCACTCCGCGCCGAAAACAAGACCGCAGCACTAGCCCTGGAAGCATTATCTGAGGCCCTAGCAGCCGAAGAGCTAACAACACTGCGGGCCACCGTGGACAGGGACGACATGATACTCGACAAACGACCCAAGTCCACCTCATTTAAACCTGCAGACGAGATAGTCAAATTCCAGGTCCACCCAACGGATCCCACAAAGACAGCATCCATCGGAACACAATTGAGCCCCGTGATGGACGCCGCACTACGAGATTTCTTACGCGAGAATTGGGACATTTTTGCCTGGCACCCTTCGGACATGCCAGGAATCCCACGCCGGCTGGCCGAACACAGCCTCAATATGCTAAAGGGATACAAACCGGTCAAACACACCCTAAGGCGGTTTTCAGAACCCAAACGGGAAGCCATGGGGGAAGAGCTAGCCAAGCTGCTTGAGGCCGGATTCATCAGAGATATTAAACATCCGGATTGGCTGGCAAATTTGGTAATGGTAACAAAAAAGGACAAATCCTGGAGCCTATGCGTCGACTTCAAAGACCTCAACAAGGCTTGCGCCAAGGATCCCTTTCCCCTCCCTCGCATCGATCAAATCATCGATGCCACAGCTGGACACGACTCGCTGTGTTTTCTCGACGCATACTCTGGATACCATCAAATAAAGATGGCAGAGTCTGACCAAGCTGCAACAGCTTTCATAAGGCCATATGGCCCTTTTTGCTTCAACACTATGCCCTTCGGGCTCAAGAATGCTGGCGCAACCTATCAACGCATGATTCAAACATGCCTGGAGAAAAAAATCGGCAAAACAGTGGAAGCATATGTGGACGATGTTGTCATAAAAACCAAACACGTCGAAACCCTGATAGATGACTTGAGGCTCACATTTGATAACCTCCGGACATACGACATTAAATTGAATCCGGAAAAATGTGTTTTCGGTGTCCCTTCGGGGAAGCTCCTGGGCTTCATTGTTTCCAATAGAGGAATAGAGGCGAATCCAGCAAAAATCCGAGCCCTGTCGTAGTTGGCCATACCAACCGACCTCAAGCACATCCAGAAGCTAGCAGGATGTGTGGCCACTTTGAGCCGCTTTATATCCAGGCTAGGAGAAAAGGCGTTACCTCTTTGCCGCCTCCTTCGGCGCACCGAACATTTTGTATGGACGAACGTAGCCGCGGCCGGACTCAATGAGATAAAGACCTTATTGGCCAGTAATTCGGTCCTGACAGCGCCGACCATCGGTGAACCTATGCTACTATACATAGCTGCAACACATCAAGTGGTAAGCGCAGTGCTCGTCGTCGAACGAGATGTGGACGGATACAAATTCCCGCTTCAAAAGCCGGTTTACTACGTATCAACGGTCCTCACCCCATGTAAATCCCGATACCTGCACTATCAAAAAATAGCATACGCAGTCTTCATGGCATCTCGGAAGCTAAGACACTACTTTCAAGAGTGTTCGATTACCGTCGCCTCCGAAGTACCACTCAACGACATAATTAATAACCGCGATGCTACGGGCCGGATTGCTAAATGGGCTATCGAGCTCCTGCCGTTCGACATAGCATACAAACCGCGACGGGCCATTAAGTCGCAAGTATTGGCTGACTTTGTCGCCGAATGGACAGAAGCCGAACTCCCTAAAGAGTACGGCGCGTACTCCAACTGGATCGTGCACTTTGACGGCTCCAAAATGCTGGCCAGATTGGGAGCAGGGGTAGTCCTGACGTCTCCCACCGGGGACACGGTCCAGTACGTCCTACAAATATTATACACAGACTCCAACAATGCGGCCGAATATGAGGCCCTGTTACATGGTCTTCGAATGGCAATCTCTATGGGCATCCAACGCCTGGAAGTGCGCGGGGATTCGAACCTCGCAATATCACAAATAAACAGAAACTTTGATGCCAAGGATCCAAAAATGGCGGCCAATCGTAATGCCGTCCTCAAAATGTCAGCTCGGTTTGAGGGGCTCGAATTCCACCACGTGGCTCGAGAAAACAATCAAGCGGCGGACGTCCTTGCCTGCATCGGCGCCAAATGCGACCCTGTCCCACCTAATATATTCCTGGAAAGGCTGTTCAAGCCATCTGTAGTATGGGAAGGGGAGTCCGGCAACACCAGCACGGATCCGAATACACCCCCAGATTCCGAACCATCCGACACAATCGGAGGCTCTGCCACCGAAATAACACCTTCGGCCCACGAAATAATGGCCGTAATCACCCCGTGGACCGAGCTGTTCTTGGCCTACCTAAATAGGCAGGAGCTCCTCGAAGACCAAAATGAAGCACGCTGCATAGTCCGGCGTTCTAAAGCTTACAAGGTCCATGAAGGGGAACTCTACAAGAAAAGCGCGACTGGAGTACTACAAAGGTGCATCTCCGAAGAGGAAGGGCGCCAACTCCTGGCTGAAATTCACGCCGGACTGGGCGGACACCATGCCACAGCTCGATCGCTAGTCAGCAAAGCCTTCCGTATAGGCTTCTATTGGCCAATAGCCCGAGCAGACGCACAGGACCTTGTCCAGCATTGCATCGGCTGCCAGCTCTTTGCCAATCAGAGCCATATGCCCCCTACCGCTCTCCAAACAATCCCCATAACTTGGCCCTTCGCGGTCTGGGGGCTGGATATGGTCGGACCCCTTAAAGGGGGAAGCCATAAGAAAAAATACCTATTGGTCATGGTGGACAAATTCACCAAATGGATCGAAGCCAAACCAGTTAAAACGGCCGAATCTGGACCAGTCATAGACTTCATATCCAGGGTTGTACACCGGTACGGTGTCCCACATAGCATCATCACTGATAATGGCTCAAATTTCACATCTGATGAAGTGAAAACTTGGTGCAGCAAAATGGGCATTAAGCTCGACTACGCTTCCGTCTACCACCCGCAAACAAACGGCCAGGTTGAACGGGCAAATGGTCTTATCATGAGCGGCATAAAACCCAGATTAGTGCGATCTCTAACAGAATCGGATATGCACTGGGTAGAGGAGCTCGACTCCTGATACGTCTCCAACGTATCTATAATTTTTGATTGCTCCATGCTACTTTATCTATTGTTTTGGACTATAATGGGATTTATTTTCCACTTTTATATTATTTTTGGGACTAACCTATTAACCGGAGGCCCAGCCCAGAATTGCTGTTTTTTTTGCCTTTTTCAGTATTTCGAAGAAACAGAATATCAAACGGAGTCCAAACGGAATGAAACCTTCGGGAACGTGATTTTCTCATCAGATAAGACCCAGGAGATTTGGACCCTCCGTCAAGAAAGCCACGAGGCGGTCACGAGCGTGGAGGGCGTGCCCTCCCCCTGGGTGCGCCCCCTACCTCGTGGGCCCCTCGAAGCTCCACCAACGTACTCATTCCTCCTATATATACCTACGTACCCCCAATAGACCAGTCAGGAGCCAAAAACCTAATTCCACCACCGCAACCTTCTGTATCCACGAGATCCCATCTTTGGGCCTGTTCTGGAGCTCCACCGGAAGGGGGATCCACAACGGAGGGCTTCTACATCATCACCATAGCCCCTCCGATGAAGTGTGAGTAGTTTACTTCAGACCTTCGGGTCCATAGCTAGTAGCTAGATGGCTTCTTCTCTCTTTTTGGATCTCAATACAATGTTCTGCCCCTCTCTCATGGAGATCTATTCGATGTAATCTTCTTTTTGCGGTGTGTTTGTTGAGACCGATGAATTGTGGGTTTATGATCCAGTATTATCTATGGAAAATATTTGATTCTTCTCTGAATTCTGTATGTATGATTGAGTTATCTTTGCAAGTCTCTTCGAATTATCCGTTTGGTTTGGCCAACTAGATTGGTAGTTCTTGCAATGGGAGAAGTGCATGGCTTTGGGTTCAATCTTGTGGTGTCCTTACTCAGTGACAGAAAGAGTTGCAAGGCACGTATTGTATTGTTGCCATCGAGGATAACAAGATGGGGTATTTATCATATTGCATGAATTTATTCCTCTACATCATGTCATCTTGCTTAAGGCGTTACTCTGCTTTTTAACTTAATACTCTAGATGCATCTTTGGATAGCGGTCGATGAGTGGAGTAATAGTAGTAGATGCAGAATCGTTTCTATCTACTTGTCACGGATGTGATGCCTATATACATGATCATTGCCTAGATATACTCATAACTATGCTCAATTCTGTCAATTGCTCAACAGTAATTTGTTCACCCACCATAGAATACTTATGCTCTTGAGAGAAGCCACTAGTGAAACCTATGGCCGCCGGGTCTATTCTCATCATATCAATCTATATCACTTTATTTACTTGCTTTATTTTTACTTTGCCTTTACTTATTACTTTGCATCTATCTATCAAAAATACCAAAAATATTATCTCTATCAGATCTCACTCTCGTAAGTGACCGTGAAGGGATTGACAACCCCTAAGCGTTGGTTGCGAGTTGCTATCGTGTTGTGCAGGTACGAGGGACTTGCGCGTGACATCCTGTTGGATTGATACCTTGGTTCTCAAAAACTAAGGGAAATACTTACGCTACTGTGCTGCATCATCCTCTCCTCTTCGGGGAAAACCAACGCAAGCTCGAGACGTAGCAAGAAGGATTTCCGGCGCCGTTGCCGGGGAGGCTTATGCAAAAGTCAATATACCAAGTACCCATCACAATCCCTATCTCTCGCATTACATTATTTGCCATTTGCCTCTCGTTTTCCTCTCCCCCACTTCACCCTTGCCGTTTTATTTGCCCTCTCTTTCCCAATCTCCTCCTCTCTTTCCCGCTTGCCTTTTTGTTTGCTTGTGTCTCCATGTGCCTTCTATGTGCTTGCATCTTTGCTTGCTAAATCTATGGATCCTCATCCGCTTGCTAATCTTTTTAAGAGATCCAATTATGATGAACCAATTGCTAGTGAGTTTTGTGCACTAGATTATCTTTATGAAGTTTTGCTTGAAATTCGTGAATCTGAAAATTATGATGAAAAAATTTATGAAGAGATTCACGATAACTCCTTGAATAAAAAGCATGATTGCAATGATTTTCCTACAATTTCTCTTGATGTCAATTGTGCTAATAATATGCAAAACCCTAAGCTTGGGGATGCTAGTTTTTCTATGTCTACTAATTGTTTCAATGATCATGATTGGGGTGATTCTTCTTATAACCTTGAAAATTTATTTAAGCCCCATGATGAATATGAGATTGATAATAATTTTTGCAATAATATTGAAAGTGGGTTTGGAAGAGTGTCAACTTTAGATCCCACATATTTGGAGAATGTTCAATCTTATGGTATTTTTGATAAAAGTGGGTTT
Source organism: Aegilops speltoides (assembly GCA_021437245.1). Classification (NCBI taxonomy): domain Eukaryota; kingdom Viridiplantae; phylum Streptophyta; class Magnoliopsida; order Poales; family Poaceae; genus Aegilops; species Aegilops speltoides. The sequence goes on from CM038145.1 coordinate 487,044,178, forward strand.
GGAGAGGTCATGACTTTAGTTAATGTTAATCCCACTATTTTGAAGAGTGTCAACTTTACATGCATGTGGATCATGTTGAGAATATGTTATGTGATAGCTATTTTGTTGAATTTGCTTATGATCCTACATGTAACTATTATGAGAGAGGAAAATATTGTCGTAAAATTTTTCATGATAATAAATTACCTCTCGTTATGTTGAGATTGCTATTGTTTCTTTCCGCTTCCTTGCATATGCTAGTTTTTGCTTGCTATGATAATTTGTTTGCCTATAAGATGCCTATGCATAGGAAGTATGTTAGACTTAGATGTGTTTGTCACGTGTTTCATGATGCTCTCTTTGTGCTTTAATTCTTGTCTTTGATGCGAGCATCGTTAAGTTTATCAATGCCTAGCTAAGGGCGTTAAACGATAGCGCTTTTTGGGAGGCAACCCAATTTTATTTTGTGTTTTTTGTTTTTGCTTCTGTTTAGGAATAAATAATCCATCTACATCCTGTTTGGATGTGGTTTTATGTTTTAATTAGTGTTTGTGCCAAGTAGGACCTATAGGATAACCTACGATGATAGTTGATTTGATTCTGCTGAAAAAACAGAAACTTTAGCGCTCACGAAATTAGCTGCCATTTTTTACTGGAGAGTGATTTTGCGTTGATTCTTTTTTATTCTGATCAATAAATTTTTTTTCCAGGACTTCCTATTTTGGTAGAAGTTTCATAGTTCCATAAGTTTGCGTTAGTTACAGATTACTACAGACTGTTCTGTTTTTGACAGATTCTGTTTTTCGTGTGTTGTTTGCTTATTTTGATGAATCTATGACTAGTAAAATAGTTTACAAAGCATAGAGAAGTTGGAATAAAGTAGGTTTAACACCAATATAAATAAATAATGAGTTCATTACAGTACCTTGAATTAGTCTTTTGTTTTCTTTCTCTAACGGAGCTCACGAGATTTCTGTTGAGTTTTGTGTTGTGAAGTTTTCAAGTTTTGGGTGAATTCTTTTGATGGATTATGGAACAAGGAGTGGCAAGAGCCTAAGCTTTGGGATGCCCATGGCACCCCCCAAGATAATCCAAGGACACCAAAAAGTAAAAGCTTGGGGATGCCCCATAAGGCATCCCCTCTTTCGTCCACTTCCATCGGTAATTTACTTGAAGCTATATTTTTATTCACCAACATGATATGTGTTTTGCTTGGAGCGTCTTGTATTATTTGTGTCTTTGCTTGTTAGTTTACCACAATCATCCTTGCTGTACACACCTTTTGAGAGAGCCATACATGAATTGAAATTTGTTAGAATACTCTATGTTCTTCACTTATATCTTTTGAGCTTGATAGTTTGCTCATAGTGCTTCACTTATATCTTTTTTGAGCGTGATAATTTTTGCTCTAGTGCTTCACTTAGATCTTTTTGAGCACGGTGGTGGATTTGTTTTAAAGAAACTTGATATCTCATGCTTCACTTAGATTATTTTAAGAGTCGTTAATAGCATGGTAATTTGCTTAAATGTTAATATACTTGGTATTCAAGATATGTGAAACTTTCTTTTGAGTGCGTTGAATACTAAGATAAGTTTGATGCTTGATAATTGTTTTGAGATGTGGAGGTAATTATATCAAAGTCGTGCTAGTTGGGTGATTATGAATTTGAGAAATACTTGTGTTGAAGTTTGCAAGTCCCGTAGTATGCACATATGGTTAAAGTTACGTAACAAATTTGAAACATGAAGTGTACCTGGCTTGTGCATCCTTATGAGTGGCGGTCGGGGACGAGTGATGGTCTTTTCCTACCAATATATCCCCCCTAGGAGCATGCGCGCAGTACTTGATTTTTGATGACTTCTAAATTTTTGCAATAAGTATATGAGTTCTTTTGACTAATGTTGAGTCCATGGATTATACGCACTTTCACATTTCCACCTTTGCTAGCCTCTTCGGTACCATGCATTGCCCTTTCTCACCTTGAGAGTTGGTGCAAACTTCGCCGGTGCATCCAAACCCCGTGATACGATACGCTCTATCACACATAAACCTCCTATTATCTTCCTCAAAACAGCCACCATACCTACCTATCATGGCATTTCCATAGCCATTCCGAGATATATTGCCATGCAACTTCCACCATAATCATCGTGACATGCATTACTTTTGTCATATTGCCATTGCATGATCTTGTAGTTGACATCGTATTTGTGGCAAAGCCACCATGCATTATTTTTCATACATGTCACTCTTGATTCATTGCACCATCCCGGTACACCGCCGGAGGCATTCATATAGAGTCATATCTTGTTCTAGTATCGACTTGTAATTCTTATGTTGTAATGAAAGTGTGATGATCATCATTAGAGCATTGCCCAAATAAAAAAAAGAGAAAGGCCAAAATAAAAAAGGAAGGCCCAAAAATAAATAAATAAATAAAAAGGGCAATGCTACTATCTCTTTTTCCACACTTGTGCTTCAAAGTAGCACCTTGTTCTTCATGTAGTGAGTCTCATATATTGTGCTTCAAAGTAGCACCATGTTTTTCATAAGTGAGTCTCATAAGTTGTCTTTTTATACTAGTGGGAATTTTTCATTATAGAACTTGGCTTGTATATTCCTACGATGGGCTTCCTCAAATGCCCTAGGTCTTTGTGAGCAAGCGAGTTGGATGCACACCCACTAGTTTTCTTTTGTTGAGCATTCATAGCTCTAGTGCATCCGTTGCATGGCAATCCCTACTCCTTGCATTAACATCAATCGATGGGCATCTCCATAGCTCATTGATTAGCCTCGTTGATGTGAGACTTTCTCCTTTTTTGTCTTCTCCACACAATCCCCATCATCATATTCTATTCCACCATAGTGCTATATCCATGGCTCACGCTCATGTATTTTGTGAAGGTTGAAAATGTTTGAGATTATTTAAGTATGAAACAATTGCTTGGCTTGTCATCGGGGGTATAGAAGTTGGGAACATCTTTGTTGACGAAAATGAAGCATAGCCTAACTATATGATTTTCTAGGGATGAACTTTCTTTTGCCATGTTATTTTGAGAAGACATGATTGCTTTGATTAGTATGCTTGAAGTATTATTATTTTTGTGTCAATATGAACTTTTGTCTTGAATCTTTCGGATCTGAATATTCATACCATGATTAAGAAGATTTACATTGAAATTATGCCAAAGTATCACTCCGCATCAAAAATTCTTTTTTATCATTTACCTACTCGAGGACGAGCAGGAATTAAGCTTGGGGATGCCTGATACGTCTCCAACGTATCTATAACTTTTGATTGCTCCATGCTACTTTATCTATTGTTTTGGACTATAATGGGCTTTATTTTCCACTTTTATATTATTTTTGGGACTAACCTATTAACCGGAGGCCCAGCCTAGAATTGTTGTTTTTTGCCTTTTTCAGTATTTCGAAGAAACAGAATATCAAACGGAGTCCAAACGGAATGAAACCTTCGGGAACGTGATTTTCTCATCAGATAAGACCCAAGAGACTTGGACCCTCCGTCAAGAAAGCCACGAGGCGGTCACGAGGGTGGAGGGCGCGTCCTCCCCCTGGGCACGCCCCCCTGCCTTGTGGGCCCCTCGAAGCTCCACCGACGCACTCCTTCCTCCTATATATACCTACGTACCCCCAATAGACCAGACATGAGCCAAAAACCTAATTCCACCGCCGCAACCTTCTGTATCCACGAGATCCCATCTTGGGGCCTGTTAGGAGCTCACGGGGGGGCATCCACCACGGAGGGCTTCTACATCATCACCATAGCCCCTCCGATGAAGTGTGAGTAGTTTACTTCAGACCTTCGGGTCCATAGCTAGTAGCTAGATGGCTTCTTCTCTCTTTTTGGATCTCAATACAATGTTCTTCCCCTCTCTTGTGGAGATCTATTCGATGTAATCTTCTCTTTGCGGTGTGTTTGTTGAGACCGATGAATTGTGGGTTTATGATCCAGTATTATCTATGGAAAATATTTGATTCTTCACTGAATTCTTTTATGTATGATTGAGTTATCTTTGTAAGTATCTTCGAATTATCCGTTTGGTTTGGCCAACTAGATTGGTAGTTCTTGCAATGGGAGAAGTGCATGGCTTTGGGTTCAATCTTGCGGTGTCCTTACTCAGTGACAGAAAGAGTTGCAAGGCACGTATTGTATTGTTGCCATCGAGGATAACAAGATGGGGTATTTATCATATTGCATGAATTTATTCCTCTACATCATGTCATCTTGCTTAAGGCGTTACTCTGTTTTTAACTTAATACTCTAGATGCATGTTGGATAGCGGTCGATGAGTGGAGTAATAGTAGTAGATGCAGAATCGTTTCGATCTACTTGTCACGGACGTGATGCCTATATACATGATCATTGCCTAGATATACTCATAACTATGCTCAATTCTGTCAATTGCTCAACAGTAATTTGTTCACCCACCGTAGAATGCTTATGCTCTTGAGAGAAGCCACTAGTGAAACCTATGGCCCCCGGGTCTATTCTCATCATATCAATCTATATCACTTTATTTGCTTGCTTTGTTTTTACTTTGCCTTTACTTATTACTTTGCATCTATCTATCAAAAATACCAAAAATATTATCTCTATCAGATCTCACTCTCGTAAGTGACCGTGAAGGGATTGACAACCACTAAGCGTTGGTTGCGAGTTGCTATCGTGTTGTGCAGGTACGAGGGACTTGCGCGTGACCTCCTACTGGATTGATACCTTGGTTCTCAAAAACTGAAGGAAATACTTACGCTACTGTGCTGCATCATCCTCTCCTCTTCGGGGAAAACCAACGCAAGCTCGAGACGTAGCAACTCCGTACTCTGGGGTCTGCGGGCCACACCAAATCAAACCACCTGATACACACCATTTTTTATGGTGTATGGCGCGGAAGCAGTACTACCCTGCGACATAATACATGATTCGCCACGCGTACGCATGTACGAAGAGAAGGAGGCCGAGTTAGATCGGCAGGATAACTTGGACGCCCTGGAGGAGGAGCACGATGTCGCAAAAGCCCGTTCCGCATTCTATCAGCAACAGGCTTGGCGATATCAAAGCAGAGAAGTGCGGGCCAAAACTTACAATATTGGCGAGCTCGTTCTACGCCTACCGGAGAAGAAGAAGGACAAACTCAAACCCAGATGGGAAGGTCCCTTCGTCATCAACAAAGTTCTCACCGGAGGGGCGTACCACCTACGTAATGCATCTGACAACAGACTCGAGCCGAACCCATGGAACGCGGCTAGACTCCGGAGATTCTATGCCTAACGCCGAACGCAGTGTTTGTCTCCTCACCCCTCCCTTTTTAAATTATGCTCCACCATTGTTTCTGTCCTTTCTCAACCCTCTTTTCATTCACACAAAGTATTTAATACAGTGCGGATTCCCGGATTATGTCGGCCGTACCATGTGTGCAAGCTGTATCTGGGGGCTTCCTATTCGGAAGCTTAACATAATTACTTTAATGGCTTTTTGCCCATCACATATGCGTTCTTTTTCCATATGTGCCTTTTCTTCACCATTATATGCATCGATATGACTTAAGATGTGGCCAAGCTGGGTTGCCTGGCTCTTGTATTTATGCCTTACGTTCCTGTTAATTCGGCTAGGGCATAAGGGGAGCACCTCTGCGATTGTTACTGCCGGTTGAGCCGGATGTGTACCTCAGACTGGGTGAAGCCGAAAGCTTGTTTCCTTAAGAGAATATTCGATCGGTGAATAAAGGATGTATTCGTTGGTTACAACAAAGAACCCCAGAAGCTTTGTATCCTGCGCCATTGCGCGTAGTCCGGACATGTGCATCGCCACATGGATACCTAGGGAAAGGAACCCCTAACGGAACTATTCTCCCTAGAAGATGTTTCTTGCTATCCATGCAATATAACATAACTAGTTGGGTACTTGTCTGTTCAAGCACCTATGACCCCTACGCTTTGGTCTCCAAGCATGCCCGGTTTTCGCATAACCGGCGGGCATTCGGACACACCGGACTATAGGGTCCGGGGAAATTTTAAAAGGTCTGCCATGACAAATGATTCCAATCCGGCTAGAGGCTACTTATGCCAATCAATTTACACAGTCACTGAGAATGACTATATTCCTCCTCTATACCATCTAGCAGGTCAGCTAGCCTACAATCCTGCTGAGAATACTTAGCGGCTAATGCTACCTGGTCATACATCAGGCTCACGGGAATTTCTTGCCCATCGGGCCCTGCCGGTCCCACTTCGGCCATATGGTTAGGGTCCAGCTTGGTGTAGCGCGTCTTCACCATCGCCCATACTTCTCTTGCTCCTTGCCGGCAGGCTGATATCTTCCACAGACGGAAGCGCCGCCGGGCTCCTTGGAGCAGGTCCGCAAGCTCCCCCATGCCATTCGGTAGTAGGCTTGATGGCCACAAGGCCCGAGCAACGCCGTGCATCACCTGTCGGGCATGCTCATGCATCTGCAACAGTTCTTGCAGCAAATCACCTGCAGATAAAGGCATCTCCTCTTCAGGGCGACCTGTTAACATTCCTGCAAGGAAAAATCTTTTTAATAAACTGCCTCGCCGAACTATCAAATAGTTCGCTTGCGTTCTTACCATAAATACTTGTAACGCCCCGGATGTAACTTTCCATATTCATAACTCCGACTCTTGCCTTTTCCGGAGATGCCATATGTTATTTTCCTCCGTGGTTGGGTTTTTGTTTTTTTGTTTGTTTTGTTTTGCATTTTGTTCATGTCATGCATTTCTTCTCATGTCATCATTCGCATTGCATCCTGAAAGTGCAACTAATCCCCGGGTGGTTTTGGTAATTAATAACAACATATATATCATTGAACTAATAGTTTCTTGAGAATCATTTCAGAAAGTTCAGTGATATGGGTATGGCAATGACTGAAGAAGTGGACCCCTCAAAATGCTAAGGCAAGCATTGGCAAAAGCTCAAGACTCCATTTTTGGTTTAGTGATCCAAGATCACATTGAGTCTATAGGAAAGCCAATACTATTAAAAGGGGATGAGGTTATGATAATGATCTGGTTGCTCAAAGTGCTTAGTGATACATCTCCCAAACCATCAGCAATCTTTCATTCCAACATACACTCATAAGTAATCTCGGTCCCACCGATTCCATAAACTCACCACACCGAGATGAACCACCTCAGCCATATAGCCAAACCCTAGAAATTTCGGATTTTCCGATTCGAACTCGGTCTCACCGAAACTAGTGTTGCCAAGCTTCAGAACATACGTCATCAAATCGGTGTCACCGAGATGATAAAGTCGGTCCCACCGAGATTGGCAAACCCTAGTCTTTGGAAGAATCGGACTCACCGAGATTGTATTTTCGGTCCCACGAAAATCCCAACGCTCACAAGATTTGAACTTTCGGTCTCACCGAGTTGTCAACTTCGGTCCGACCGAGATTGGTCAAATGTGTGTAGCAGTTGGATTTTGTGTGGAGGCTATAAATACCCTCCACCCCTCTTCATTCATGGAGAGAGCCATCGAAAGAACTACCACTCCTACCTTACATTTCGAGAAGAAAACTACCTACCCTTGTGTTGAGATCAAGTTGCTCCACTCCCACCATATGAAACTTGATCTCTAGCCTTCCCAAGTTGCTTTCCACTCAATCCTTTCTTCCACCACAGCCAAATCAGTGAGGAGAGTTGAGTGTTGGGGAGATTATCATTTGAAGCACAAGAGCAAGGAGTTCATCATCACTAACACCATCTATTACCTTTTGGAGGGTGGTGCCTCCTAGATTGGTTAGGTGTCGCTTGGGAGCCTCCGTCAAGATGTGGAGTTGAACCAAGAAGTTTGTAAGGGCAAGGAGATCGCCTACTTCGTGAAGATCTACCCCGAGTAAGGCTAGTCCTCCGTGGGCGTATGCCATGATGGCATAGACAAGGTTGCTTCTTCGTGGACCCTTCGTGGGTGGAGCCCTCCGTGGACTCTCGCAGCCGTTACCCTCCGTGGGTTGAAGTCTCCATCAACGTGGATTGACGATAGCACCACCTATCGGAACCACGAGAAAAAATCTCCGTGTCTCCAAATTGCGTTTGCTCTTCTCCACCTCTCTTTACTACATGTGCAATTTACATTCCGCTGCCAATACTCTAGAATTGCATGTGTAGGGTGATACTTGACTTGATCATCATTGTGAACTTGCCAAAAACTTGTCTTAATCAAAAGGCTAAATTTTTATATTGTCAAGTAGTCTAATCACCCCCCCTCTAGACATACTTTCGATCCTACAAGTGGTATCAGAGCTTTGGTCTCCATTGTATTGGTTTCCATTGCATTGGACTCCATAAGCTTGGTTTCACAACCTAGGAGAGTATGGCGTCTAGTGAGGGTAATTTTCAGAGAGGTCCTTACTTTGATGGTTCAAATTTTGCTAGTTGGAAGCATAAAATGAAAATGCATATTCTTGGACATAACCTGCCGCATGGGGCATTATTTGTGTTGGCTTGCAAGGTGAGTTCTTCGAGGAAGGAAAAGTTCGGATCGTGAAGCTACAACGGATGAATTGCGGATGTTGCAAAACAATGCTCAAGCTTGTGACATTCTCTTCAATGCTTTGTGTCCCGAGGAGTTCAACAAAATCAGCCGTCTTGAGAATGCAAAAGAGATTTGGGATACTTTGGTCGAAATGCACGAAGGTACCGAGTCCGTGAAGGAATCAAAGCTAGATGTTCTTCAAGGTCAACTTGATAAGTTCAAGATGAAGGAAGGTGAAGGAGTCGCTGAAATGTACTCTAGGCTTGCTCTCATCACAAATGAGATTGCCGGCTTAGGAAGCGAAGAAATGACCGACCGATTCATCATCAAGAAGATTCTCAGAGCTTTGGATGGAAAGTATGACACCGTGTGCACTTTGATCCAAATGATGCCAAACTACAAGAATCTCAAGCCTACCGAAGTCATCGGAAGAATTGTTGCTCATGAGATGACACTTAAAGATAAGGAAGAGCTTCACAACAAGTCAAGTGGTGCTTACAAAGCTACATGTGATGCTCCCACAACCTCAAGTGACAAGCTAGTTTCCAATGAAGAGATAAGCCTAATGGTGAAGAACTTCAACAAGTTCTACAAGAGTAGAAGCAAGGAAAGAAGCTCAAAGTCTAGATCATATGATGAAAAGAGATCTTCAAGTCGTGATCGAAACTGCTACAATTGTGGAAGACCCGGACACTACTCAAATGAGTGTTCGACTCCCCACAAGAGAAGAGAAGAATCTCCAAGAAGAAGAAGCTCAAGAGAAGAGTCACCTCGGAAAGAGAGAAGGAGTAGAGATGATCGTTATGAACGAAGACCCTCTCGGAGAAGCAAGGATTCGGAGAGGAAAGACAAGTCATCAAGGAGCTACACAAGAAGAAAACATCAAGCTCATGTAGGTGAATGGGTCTCCGGCTCCGACTCCGACAATCACTCCGAAAGAAGCTATCACTCCAACTCCGACTACAGTCAAGATGAAGGTGTTGCCGGTCTTGCTCTCGTGTCCTCCAACTCCAACTCCTATGACTTATTTGATTCACCAAATGAGGGAATTGGAAGATGCTTCATGGCTAAAGGCCCCAAGGTATCACACCCTGAATTTATTGACTTTGATAGTGATGAGGATGACTTGCTTGGTGAAGAGGAGCTTTTACATGATAAATCTAGTGAGCCTAGTAATGATGAACATGCTAGTAGTCTTTATAGTCGAGAAGAGTCGAATGACAATGCTATGAAGGAGATTGAGCGTCTAACTAAAGAACTAAACACTCTTAAGTTAGCTCATGAAACAACTCAAGAAGATCATAGAGAGCTCCTAAGATCTCATGAGAAGCTATGCTTCGAGAAGCTCAATCTAGAGCAAGAACATGAGTTCCTAAAAGCTATCAATGACGATCTTCGAAAGAAGAGTTCTTCATATCTTGCCAAACGACTTCTCTTGTCTAATTTCTTGCCACCTATTAAAACTAAGCATGACAAGCATAAGAAAAATTCTTCATCTAGTAGTAACAATAACCATGCCAAATCCAATATTGTTGCTTCTAGTAGTTCTCTTGATTCCACTAACAATGTTTCAAGCCAAGTTACACTTGAGCAAGAAAATAGTTTATTGAAAGGGATTATAGAGAAAGGTGTCTACAAGAGCCTTGCGGAAGCAAGAACTTTGAGGAAATTGTTCTTAAGCAAGGAAGGCACCGGAAGAATCAAGGAATTGGTTTTGAGCGAAAGTTCAACGCCGAGGGTGTTGAATGGGAAGAAGGTCAATATCCCACTCCAAAGTTTGTTTCTCAAAAGGAGAAGTATGATCCTACTTCCTCCAATGTGGAACAAGCTCAAGATGATCTTCCACCACAAGACCTCAAGCTAAAAGGCAAGGACAAGCTTCAAGAGGAGATTGATGCATTTATTGAAGCACCTAAAGCCATGGTCAAGTGGGTTCCCAAGGAAGCGTCAAGTTCTACTTGACAAGCTCAACTACTACCCCAAGGATTCCCATCAAGATGATGTGGATCCCAAGAAGAAGAACTAGAGAGTTCTTGAGGGTGACTCCGCCAACATACTTCACTCACATTCATTTTGGCAAGAACTTGTGCAATCAACTTCCACATCTTGCACTAGTTCATGGAGTCACAAACCCTCTTGTTGGTAAGTCAAGGGACAAGGTAATCATTGCTTTCATGGACATCATCTATTGTGTACTTCAATCTATGTCCATGGATATCCTTGTTTGTTCCTTGTGGGACTAACCCATGTAGGTATTGAAAGTGCCCGAATCCAAAGGATTGCTCCCAACTCTTGATGATCTTCATCAACATTGAGCATCCACATCTTCAACATCTACATGAAGTCTTCTACGACAACCCAAGGTTAGTTTGACCCTTTAAAAGGGTTCTCACATCTAGGGGAGCTTTGCTCTAAAGAATTGAGCTAAAGCATCTTCAAAGCGATGTGAACACATCAATGCTTTATGTAAAAGTGGTAACCCCACTTGTGCTTAAGCGATGAGTATGACCTATGATCAAATGTTCTCATTTGACTCCTAAGTCAATATACTCATATATAGATGACCTAGTCATCGACAAATTGTGTGCTAGTTGCTAGAGTTTTGATTGTGCATGTTTGACACATATTTCATTTGCTATCTTATTGTGTGAGCATGTTGGATGCATGATTTTATCCATTCGAGGACATCCATTTGTTGCTTTGGTCTTTTGGATTTTTCGACCAAATGGATGGACAAGAATGCCTAAGTTCCTCCCTAGCTATCTATGCTTTCTTGTCTCAAAATTCTATTCATGCTTATATCACAAACTTTGAACAAGTCATTTTCGGACACACCGAGTGAGGAGCACTCGGAGCCACCGATCCGTCAAAGGCTAAACTTCCAAAACCTTCTAAGTATTTTCGGTCAGACCAATCCACTCAAAATCGGACAGACCGAAAGCACTTGGATTGATCTAGGTTTTCACCTCGGTGAAACCGAGTTGTGATTTTCGGCGTGACCGAAGTGTGTAACTGCTTGCAGTTATCCATCTCGGTGCCACCGAGTTTTACAACTCGGTCCCACCGACAGCTAAAGGGTATATATATCTGAGGGCAGCGCGCGTTGATTCCTTCTTCAAAACGCCTCGCCCCAAACCCTTTCTTTGCCGTCGCCGTGGTCTCCGGATCGTCTCCGTGTAAATGCTCAGGCGCCCTCGCCGCAGGTCTCCGTCGCCGTCAGCGGACATTCTCTCCGCGCCGTTGCGCTGTAGAGAACTCCACCAAGTTAGGGTGAGTTTGATCCTCTCGTGCTTCAACCTCCGATTCTATGCACGATTGGTTTGTCTAGTATCTTGCCACGTTTGAGATCTTCCTATCCAGCAGATTAGTTCGTTAGAACGAAATTCGAGTAAAAGTTTTAGGGTTAGGTTTCCGCCGAACACATCTCGGTGAGACCGATTCTACATTCTCGGTATGACCGATTTGGCCTCTGGCCATAGCACTGCACTTTTCGGTCCAACCGAGTTGTGCAAATCGGTGCGACCGAAATGAGGATTTAGTGAAACCCTAGTGTTTTCGGCAAGACCGAAACCCATTTCGGTCCAACCGAAAGTGGTGTGAATGGTTCTGTTTGAACACTTCGGATTCACCGAATTTTAGACTCGGTCTGACCGAAATGCATTCTGTGAAAACCTAAAACTGAAATTTGAACTCATTTTTTTACAAAATCTTCTGCAGTTTGTGATAACTCTTCTATTCTGCCTACACCTAATCTATTCACAGGTTGTCAGCCATGTCAGATGCCAGTGACAGCCAGAACAGGTCTGAATCACCAATTGCTGAGATTCCAGAGGCAGGCACTAGTCCTGAGGCCAGCAGCTTTTCAGATGATGGTGAAAGGAGCACACCAAGTGGTTTGCCTCCTGCAGCCACCAGGGCCAGAAGGAAGAGAAATTCTGATGAAGAGGACTCTGATTTTATTGCTGAGGAAGAGATCTCCTCTAAGCCAAAGAGGAAAGTTGTTGCCAAAGAGCATCAAGGGCAGCAAACCAAGAAAGGCACCAGTAAAGTGAAGAAGTCCACTGTTGCCAAGAAGCTGAGTATGGAAGAGGAAACTTCAAGCAAGGTGAAGAAAACTTCCAAGAGGAAAAGGATTGTGCATGATGAAGCAGCTGATGATGATGATGATGAGGAAGCACCCCAGCCTCCTCCTCAGAAGTCTAAGTTCATGGGTGATGCCATCAGGGCAGGAGCACCTTCAAAGCCCAAGCCATCTGCTCCAGCAAAGGCAGCTCAAGCCAAGCCTGCTGCCAAGCCCAAGAAAACTGTCAGAAACATTCCTGCTTCAGAGAAGAAGAAAGACAATGTGCCACCAGCTAAGTCAGATGATGAGGCACCTGTATTGCTGAAACTCCGTCAGAAACTGCCAATTCACAATGATGCTCATCCTCGAGCTGAGAACATGAAGGAAAGAAAGGACAAAGGTCTCAGGCTATGGAGACAAGCTGATCCATATGCTGTGAGGAGAAGGACTGCTGTTGACCCAAGGTTCCACACAGAGAGCAGCAGGACTTCTATGAGACTGTGCTTATGGACAAGAAGCCCATTGTTGCAGACACTCGCTATGTTGACTGGGCATATATTGATAGTGAAGAGCACAGAGACTTCTTTCCACATGTGCATGAGAGCTTCACTGCATGTGGTGTTGCTGATTTCGTTGGTCAGAAGTTGACAGATTGGAATGATGAGATGATCATGCAATTCTATGCCCTGACTCATTTCTATCCGGATGGCAGGATTGTATGGATGGTGAAGGTCGAGATTCTCTTCAACTGTTGAAGAATGGGAAGCCTTGCTGAATGCTCCAAAGTCTTGAGAGAGAGGATGACGTTGATGTCTATGGTATTCCCAAGAAGAACCATGAGTCTATGAAGAACATGTACAATGAGGTACCAGCTAAGGATGTGGAAATCTGGAAGCTCGGCTCAGTGTATCATCTCCAGGCAGGTCTCCCTACCACAAACACAATTATGAGGCATACCTTGATGCCCAAGTCTGGAGATCATCGCATGATTAGAGGGTATTCTATCAACATGCTGCATATACTTGATCAGAAGGCACCTTTCAAGGTGATGGACCTGATAGTTGAGACTATCAAGAGGACTGCAGCAGACCAGAAGAGGTCATGTGGATTTGCCCCGCACATTCAGATGCTTATCAATGCCAAGTTTGGCACGGGCACCTACTTGTTGGATAGACCACACTTGCCACTGCAGCCTGAGCATGAGGACAATGAAGTTGTGATGGATGAGGAGGACCCAACGTCTGTTGAAGGTCAAGCAAAGACTGAAGCTGCCAAGAAAGCTAAAGCTGAGAAGGAAGCAGCAGCAGCAGCTAAACCCAAGAGTGTTGGAGAGCAGCTCCTTGAAGCTACCCAGAGGATTGAACAACGCCTAGCCAGCATTGTGCAGTCTCAGGAGAGTCTTGAGAGGATTGTTGAAGATAAGATCCATGCTCTGGATGTCAAGCTGACTGAAGTGCAAGTCACCGTCAACAAGCTTGAAGCAGATATCGAGGAAGCAAAGAGGGAGAAGGAAGAGCTCATGAAGGAGATGCAGGATGACCTAGTCCAGATGATTATGAGCAGCTGCTCCGGTTCCCACAAGACCCAGATCAGCTGCTATCCCGATGGATGACACCAGACTACAGCCTCGGACCTCCCACAGCTCCATCGGCCCAGCTCCAGCTCAAAGTGACCCTCCTCCAGCTCCACAGACATCAGCTGAAGCCTTTGCAGATGCAGCCATCTCAACTCCATCAACCCAGACAGGAGCCGCCAGCAGAGTCCCTAGTGACGTTTAGCTCTATACTTTTCGAACTTTTTGGTAACTTGTTGCCAAAGGGGGAGAAATTGTATAGATCATAGGACTTCGAGAGAGAGAGTGCTTGTTTTTGCTCTTTCGTTCTTTTGTGGTCTTTTTGAGATACTTTTGAGATTTTCGAGACATTCCGTGTGTTTGATACTACGTTTGCTCTACTTTGATGAGTGCTTGATCGTACTATGCCTTAATGTGTGATTAATGCTTATCATATGCTATTCATATCTTGTATGATCATTTACTCATGTCTTGGTGATTGGGTGCATGCTATTCATTCTTATCATTTTGTGCGCTCCACCAAGATGTATGTGACATGGAAGAGTGACCCATGATCCTAATCGATTGTGCATTTGCATTCAAACGCAAATCTTAAATAATGCACAAATTTAGGGGGAGCTCTTGCTTATCACATAGTTCTCAAAGCGACGATATTATTCATTGATTATATCCTATGTCGAAGCTTTGATCTATATGTTGTCATCAATTACCAAAAGGGGAGATTGAAAGTGCAACTAATCCCGGGTGGTTTTGGTAATTAATAACAACATATATATCATTGAACTAATAGTTTCTTGAGAATCATTTCAGAAAGTTCAGTCATATGGGTATGGCAATGGTCAAGAAGTGGACCCTCAAAATGCTAAGGCAAGCATTGGCAAAAGCTCAAGACTCCATTTTTGGTTTAGTGATCCAAGATCACATTGAGTCTATAGGAAAGCCAATACTATTAAAAGGGATGAGGTTATGATAATGATCTGGTTGCTCAAAGTGCTTAGTGATACATCTCCCAAACCATCAACAATCTTTCATTCCAACATACACTCATAAGTAATCTCGGTCCCACCGATTCCATAAACTCACCACACCGAGATGAACCACCTCAGCCATATAGCCAAACCCTAGAAATTTTGGATTTTCCGATTCGAACTCGGTCTCACGAAACTAGTGTTGCCAAGCTTCAGAACATACGTCATCAAATCGGTGTCACCGAGATGATAAAGTCGGTCCCACCGAGATTGGCAAACCCTAGTCTTTGGAAGAATCGGACTCACCGAGATTGTATTTTCGGTCCCACGAAAATCCCAACGTTCACAAGATTTGAACTTTCGGTCTCACCGAGTTGTCAACTTCGGTCCGACCGAGATTGGTCAAATGTGTGTAACGGTTGGATTTTGTGTGGAGGCTATAAATACCCTCCACCCCCTCTTTATTCGTGGAGAGAGCCATCGAAAGAACTACCACTCCTACCTTACATTTTCGAGAAGAAAACTACCTACCCTTGTGTTGAGATCAAGTTGCTCCACTCCCACCATATGAAACTTGATCTCTAGCCTTCCCAAGTTGCTTTCCACTCAATCCTTTCTTCCACCACAGCCAAATCAGTGAGGAGAGTTGAGTGTTGGGGAGATTATCATTTGAAGCACAAGAGCAAGGAGTTCATCATCACCAGCACCATCTATTACCTTTTGGAGGTGGTGCCTCCTAGATTGGTTAGGTGTCGCTTGGGAGCCTCCGTCAAGATGTGGAGTTGAACCAAGAAGTTTGTAAGGGCAAGGAGATCGCCTACTTCGTGAAGATCTACCCCGAGTAAGGCTAGTCCTCCGTGGGCGTATGCCATGATGGCATAGACAAGGTTGCTTCTTCGTGGACCCTTCGTGGGTGGAGCCCTCCGTGGACTCTCGCAGCTGTTACCCTCCGTGGGTTGAAGTCTCCATCAACGTGGATTGACGATAGCACCACCTATCGGAACCACGAGAAAAATCTCCGTGTCTCCAAATTGCGTTTGCTCTTCTCCACCTCTCTTTACTACATGTGCAATTTACATTCCGCTGCCAATACTCTAGAATTGCATGTGTAGGGTGATACTTGACTTGATCATCATTGTGAACTTGCCAAAAACTTGTCTTAATCAAAAGGCTAAATTTTTATATTGTCAAGTAGTCTAATCACCCCCCTCTAGACATACTTTCGATCCTACAAGTGGTATCAGAGCTTTGGTCTCCATTGTATTGGTTTCCATTGCATTGGACTCCATAAGCTTGGTTTCACAACCTAGGAGAGTATGGCGTCTAGTGAGGGTAATTTTCGTAGAGGTCCTTACTTTGATGGTTCAAATTTTGCTAGTTGGAAGCATAAAATGAAAATGCATATTCTTGGACATAACCCTGCCGCATGGGGCATTATTTGTGTTGGCTTGCAAGGTGAGTTCTTGAGGAAGGAAAAGTTCGGATCGTGAAGCTACAGCGGATGAATTGCGGATGTTGCAAAACAATGCTCAAGCTTGTGACATTCTCTTCAATGCTTTGTGTCCCGAGGAGTTCAACAAAATCAGCCGTCTTGAGAATGCAAAAGAGATTTGGGATACTTTGGTCGAAATGCACGAAGGTACCGAGTCCGTGAAGGAATCAAAGCTAGATGTTCTTCAAGGTCAACTTGATAAGTTCAAGATGAAGGAAGGTGAAGGAGTCGCTGAAATGTACTCTAGGCTTGCTCTCATCACAAATGAGATTGCCGGCTTAGGAAGCGAAGAAATGACCGACCGATTCATCATCAAGAAGATTCTCAGAGCTTTGGATGGAAAGTATGACACCGTGTGCACTTTGATCCAAATGATGCCAAACTACAAGAATCTCAAGCCTACCAAAGTCATCGGAAGAATTGTTGCTCATGAGATGACACTTAAAGATAAGGAAGAGCTTCACAACAAGTCAAGTGGTGCTTACAAAGCTACATGTGATGCTCCCACAACCTCAAGTGACAAGCTAGTTTCCAATGAAGAGATAAGCCTAATGGTGAAGAACTTCAACAAGTTCTACAAGAGTAGAAGCAAGGAAAGAAGCTCAAAGTCTAGATCATATGATGAAAAGAGATCTTCAAGTCGTGATCGAAACTGCTACAATTGTGGAAGACCTGGACACTACTCAAATGAGTGTTCGACTCCCCACAAGAGAAGAGAAGAATCTCCAAGAAGAAGAAGCTCAAGAGAAGAGTCACCTCGGAAAGAGAGAAGGAGTAGAGATGATCGTTATGAATGAAGACCCTCTCGGAGAAGCAAGGATTCGGAGAGGAAAGACAAGTCATCAAGGAGCTACACAAGAAGAAAACATCAAGCTCATGTAGGTGAATGGGTCTCCGGCTCCGACTCGACAATCACTCCGAAAGAAGCTATCACTCCAACTCCGACTACTGATCAAGATGAAGGTGTTGCGGTCTTGCTCTCGTGTCCTCCAACTCCAACTCCTATGACTTATTTGATTCACCAAATGAGGGAATTGGAAGATGCTTCATGGCTAAAGGCCCCAAGGTATCACACCCTGAATTTATTGACTTTGATAGTGATGAGGATGACTTGCTTGGTGAAGATGAGCTTTACATGATAAATCTAGTGAGCCTAGTAATGATGAACATGCTAGTAGTCTTTATAGTCGAGAAGAGTCGAATGACAATGCTATGAAGGAGATTGAGCGTCTAACTAAAGAACTAAACACTCTTAAGTTAGCTCATGAAACAACTCAAGAAGATCATAGAGAGCTCCTAAGATCTCATGAGAAGCTATGCTTGAGAAGCTCAATCTAGAGCAAGAACATGAGTTCCTAAAAGCTATCAATGACGATCTTCGAAAGAAGAGTTCTTCATATCTTGCCAAACGACTTCTCTTGTCTAATTTCTTGCCACCTATTAAAACTAAGCATGACAAGCATAAGAAAAATTCTTCATATAGTAGTAACAATAACCATGCCAAATCCAATATTGTTGCTTCTAGTAGTTCTCTTGATTCCACTAACAATGTTTCAAGCCAAGTTACACTTGAGCAAGAAAATAGTTTATTGAAAGGGCTTATAGAGAAAGGTGTCTACAAGAGCCTTGCCGGAAGCAAGAACTTTGAGGAAATTGTTCACAAGCAAGGAAGGCACCGGAAGAATCAAGGAATTGGTTTTGAGCGAAAGTTCAACACCGAGGGTGTTGAATGGGAAGAAGGTCAATATCCCACTCCAAAGTTTGTTTCTCAAAAGGAGAAGTATGATCCTACTTCCTCCAATGTGGAACAAGCTCAAGATGATCTTCCACCACAAGACCTCAAGCTAAAAGGCAAGGACAAGCTTCAAGAGGAGATTGATGCATTTATTGAAGCACCTAAAGCCATGGTCAAGTGGGTTCCCAAGGAAACGTCAAGTTCTACTTGACAAGCTCAACTACTACCCCAAGGATTCCCATCAAGATGATGTGGATCCCAAGAAGAAGAACTAGAGAGTTCTTGAGGGTGACTCCGCCAACATACTTCACTCACATTCATTTTGGCAAGAACTTGTGCAATCAACTTCCACATCTTGCACTAGTTCATGGAGTCACAAACCCTCTTGTTGGTAAGTCAAGGGACAAGGTAATCATTGCTTTCATGGACATCATCTATTGTGTACTTCAATCTATGTCCATGGATATCCTTGTTTGTTCCTTGTGGGACTAACCCATGTAGGTATTGAAAGTGCCCAAATCCAAAGGATTGCTCCCAACTCTTGATGATCTTCATCAACATTGAGCATCCACATCTTCAACATCTACATGAAGTCTTCTCGACAACCCAAGGTTAGTTTGACCCTTTAAAGGGGTTCTCACATCTAGGGGAGCTTTGCTCTAAAGAATTGAGCTAAAGCATCTTCAAACGATGTGAACACATCAATGCTTTATGTAAAAGTGGTAACCCCACTTGTGCTTAAACGATGAATATGACCTATGATCAAATGTTCTCATTTGACTCCTAAGTCAATATACTCATATATAGATGACCTAGTCATCGACAAATTGTGTGCTAGTTGCTAGAGTTTTGATTGTGCATGTTTGACACATATTTCATTTGCTATCTTATTGTGTGAGCATGTTGGATGCATAATTTTATCCATTCGAGGACATCCATTTGTTGCTTTGGTCTTTTTGGATTTTTCTGACCAAATGGATGGACAAGAATGCCTAAGTTCCTCCCCTAGCTATCTATGCTTTCTTGTCTCAAAATTCTATTCATGCTTATATCACAAACTTTGAACAAGTCATTTTCGGACACACCGAGTGAGGAGCACTCGGAACCACCGATCCGTCAAAGGCTAAACTTCCAAAACCTTCTAAGTATTTTCGGTCAGACCAATCCACTCAAAATCGGACAGACCGAAAGCACTTGGATTGATCTAGGTTTTCACCTCGGTGAAACCGAGTTGTGATTTTCGGCGTGACCGAAGTGTGTAACTGCTTGCAGTTATCCATCTCGGTGCCACCGAGTTTTACAACTCAGTCCCACCGACATGACTAAAGGGTATATATATCCGAGGGCAGCGCGTTGATTCCTTCTTCAAAACGCCGCCCCAAACCCTTTCTTTGCCGTCGCCGTGGTCTCCGGATCGTCTCCGTAAATGCGTCATGCGCCCTCGCCGCGAGTCTCCATCGCCGTCAACGGACATTCTCTCCGCGCCGTTGCCGCTGTAGAGGAACTCCACCAAGTTAGGGTGAGTTTCGATCCCTCTCGTGCTTCAACCTCCGATTCTATGCACGATTGGTTTGTCTAGTATCTTGCCACGTTTGAGATCTTCCTATCCAGCAGATTAGTTCGTTAGAACGAAATTCGAGTAAAAGTTTTAGGGTTAGGTTTCCGCCGAACACATCTCGGTGAGACCGATTCTACATTCTCGGTATGACCGATTTGGCCTCTGGCCATAGCACTGCACTTTTCGGTCCAACCGAGTTGTGCAAATCGGTGCGACGAAATGAGGATTTAGTGAAACCCTAGTGTTTTCGGCAAGATCGAAACCCATTTCGTCCAACCGAAAGTGGTGTGAATGGTTCTGTTTGAACACTTGGATTCACGAATTTTAGACTCGGTCGACCGAAATGCATTCTGTGAAAACCTAAAACTGAAATTTGAACTCATTTTTTTGCAAAATCTTCGCAGTTTGTGATAACTCTTCTATTCTGCCTACACCTAATCTATTCACAGGTTGTCAGCCATGTCAGATGCCAGTGACAGCCAGAACAGGTCTGAATCACCAATTGCTGAGATTCCAGAGGCAGGCACTAGTCCTGAGGCCAGCAGCTTTTCAGATGATGGTGAAAGGAGCACACCAAGTGGTTTGCCTCCTGCAGCCACCAGGGCCAGAAGGAAGAGAAATTCTGATGAAGAGGACTCTGATTTTATTGCTGAGGAAGAGATCTCCTCTAAGCCAAAGAGGAAAGTTGTTGCCAAAGAGCATCAAGGGCAGCAAACCAAGAAAGGCACCAGTAAAGTGAAGAAGTCCACTATTGCCAAGAAGCTGAGTATGGAAGAGGAAACTTCAAGCAAGGTGAAGAAAACTTCCAAGAGGAAAAGGATTGTGCATGATGAAGCAGCTGATGATGATGATGATGAGGAAGCACCCCAGCCTCCTCCTCAGAAGTCTAAGTTCATGGGTGATGCCATCAGGGCAGGAGCACCTTCAAAGCCCAAGCCATCTGCTCCAAAGAAAGGCAGCTCAAGCCAAGCTGCTGCCAAGCCCAAGAAAACTGTCAGAAACATTCCTGCTTCGGAGAAGAAGAAAGACAATGTGCCACCAGCTGAGTCAGATGATGAGGCACCTGTATTGCTGAAACTCCGTCAGAAACTGCCAATTCACAATGATGCTCATCCTCGAGCTGAGAACATGAAGGAAAGAAAGGACAAAGGTCTCGGGCTATGGAGACAAGCTGATCCATATCTTTGTGAGGAGAAGGACTGCTGTTGACCCAAGGTTCCACACCAGAGAGCAGCAGGACTTCTATGAGACTGTGCTTATGGACAAGAAGCCCATTGTTGCAGACACTCGCTATGTTGACTGGGCATATATTGATAGTGAAGAGCACAGAGACTTCTTTCCACATGTGCATGAGAGCTTCACTGCATGTGGTGTTGCTGATTTCGTTGGTCGAAGTTGTGATTGGAATGATGAGATGATCATGCAATTCTATGCCACAGCTCATTTCTATCCAGATGGCAGGATTGTATGGATGACTGAAGGTCAGAGATTCTCTTCAACTGTTGAAGAATGGGAAGCACTGCTGAATGCTCCAGTGCAGAGAGAGGATGACGTTGATGTCTATGGTATTCCCAAGAAGAACCATGAGTCTATGAAGAACATGTACAATGAGGTACCGGCTAAGGATGTGGAAATCTGGAAGCTCGGCTCAGTGTATCATCTCCAGGCAGGTCTCCCTACCACAAACACAATTATGAGGCATACCTTGATGCCCAAGTCTGGAGATCATCGCATGATTAGAGGGTATTCTATCAACATGCTGCATATACTTGATCAGAAGGCACCTTTCAAGGTGATGGACCTGATAGTTGAGACTATCAAGAGGATGCAATGAGACGAGAAGAGGTCATGTGGATTTGCCCGCACATTCAGATGCTTATCAATGCCAAGTTTGGCACGGGCACCTACTTGTTGGATAGACCACACTTGCCACTGCAGCCTGAGCATGAGGACAATGAAGTTGTGATGGATGAGGAGGACCCAACGTCTGTTGAAGGTCAAGCAAAGACTGAAGCTGCCAAGAAAGCTAAAGCTGAGAAGGAAGCAGCAGCAGCAGCAGCTAAACCCAAGAGTGTTGGAGAGCAGCTCCTTGAAGCTACCCAGAGGATTGAACAACGCCTGCCAGACATTATGCGAGTCTCAGGAGAGTCTTGAGAGGATTGTTGAAGATAAGATCCATGCTCTGGATGTCAAGCTGACTGAAGTGCAAGTCACCGTCAACAAGCTTGAAGCAGATATCGAGGAAGCAAAGAGGGAGAAGGAAGAGCTCATGAAGGAGATGCAGGATGACCTAGTCCAGGATGATTATGAGCAGCCTGCTCCGGTTCCCACAAGACCCCGATCAGCTGCTATCCCAAATGATGAGACACTGGGACTACAGCCTCGGCACCTCCACAGCTCCATCGGTTCCAGCTCGGCTCCGGTGACCACTCCTCCGGCTCCACAGACATCGGTGAAGCCTTTGCAGATGCAGCCATCTCAACTCCATCAACCTGCATAGAGCCGCCAGCAGAGTCCCTAGTGACGTTTAGCTCTATACTTTTCGAACTTTTGGTAACTTGTTGCCAAAGGGGAGAAATTGTATAGATCATAGGACTTCGAGAGAGAGTGCTTGTTTTTGCTCTTTCGTTCTTTTGTGGTCTTTTGAGATACTTTTGAGATTTTGAGACATTCCGTGTGTTTGATACTCGTTTGCTCTACTTTGATGAGTGCTTGATCGTACTATGCCTTAATGTGTGATTAATGCTTATCATATGCTATTCATATCTTGTATGATCATTTACTCATGTCTTGGTGATTGGGTGCATGCTATTCATTCTTATCATTTTGTGCGCTCCACCAAGATGTATGTGACATGGAAGAGTGACCCATGATCCTAATCGATTGTGCATTTGCATTCAAACGCAAATCTTAAATAATGCACAAATTTAGGGGGAGCTCTTGCTTATCACATACTTCTCAAAGCGACGATATTATTCATTGATTATATCCTATGTCGAAGCTTTGATCTATATGTTGTCATCAATTACCAAAAAGGGGGAGATTGAAAGTGCAACTAATCCCCGGGTGGTTTTGGTAATTAATAACAACATATATATCATTGAACTAATAGTTTCTTGAGAATCATTTCAGAAAGTTCAGTCATATGGGTATGGCAATGGTCAAGAAGTGGACCCTCAAAATGCTAAGGCAAGCATTGGCAAAAGCTCAAGACTCCATTTTTGGTTTAGTGATCCAAGATCACATTGAGTCTATAGGAAAGCCAATACTATTAAAAGGGATGAGGTTATGATAATGATCTGGTTGCTCAAAGTGCTTAGTGATACATCTCCCAAACCATCAACAATCTTTCATTCCAACATACACTCATAAGTAATCTCGGTCCCACCGATTCCATAAACTCACCACACCGAGATGAACCACCTCAGCCATATAGCCAAACCCTAGAAATTTTGGATTTTCCGATTCGAACTCGGTCTCACGAAACTAGTGTTGCCAAGCTTCAGAACATACGTCATCAAATCGGTGTCACCGAGATGATAAAGTCGGTCCCACCGAGATTGGCAAACCCTAGTCTTTGGAAGAATCGGACTCACCGAGATTGTATTTTCGGTCCCACGAAAATCCCAACGTTCACAAGATTTGAACTTTCGGTCGACCGAGTTGTCAACTTCGGTCCGACCGAGATTGGTCAAATGTGTGTAACAGTTGGATTTTGTGTGGAGGCTATAAATACCCTCCACCCCCTCTTCATTCGTGGAGAGAGCCATCGAAAGAACTACCACTCCTACCTTACATTTCGAGAAGAAAACTACCTACCCTTGTGTTGAGATCAAGTTGCTCCACTCCCACCATATGAAACTTGATCTCTAGCCTTCCCAAGTTGCTTTCCACTCAATCCTTTCTTCCACCACAGCCAAATCGGTGAGGAGAGTTGAGTGTTGGGGAGATTATCATTTGAAGCACAAGAGCAAGGAGTTCATCATCACCAACACCATCTATTACCTTTTGGAGGGTGGTGCCTCCTAGATTGGTTAGGTGTCGCTTGGGAGCCTCCGTCAAGATGTGGAGTTGAACCAAGAAGTTTGTAAGGGCAAGGAGATCGCCTACTTCGTGAAGATCTACCCGAGTAAGGCTAGTCCTCCGTGGGCGTATGCCATGATGGCATAGACAAGGTTGCTTCTTCGTGGACCCTTCGTGGGTGGAGCCCTCCGTGGACTCTCGCAGCCGTTACCCTCCGTGGGTTGAAGTCTCCATCAACGTGGATTGACGATAGCACCACCTATCGGAACCACGAGAAAAAATCTCCGTGTCTCCAAATTGCGTTTGCTCTTCTCCACCTCTCTTTACTACATGTGCAATTTACATTCCGCTGCCAATACTCTAGAATTGCATGTGTAGGGTGATACTTGACTTGATCATCATTGTGAACTTGCCAAAAACTTGTCTTAATCAAAAGGCTAAATTTTTATATTGTCAAGTAGTCTAATCACCCCCCCTCTAGACATACTTTCGATCCTACACATCCGCATGTTTTCATAAACCTCGTAACCGTTCGCTGTTGCCCTTTCTCTCTTTGCCTCCGTTGTCATTTTGTCAGGCCCCTTGTTTTCGTCGACCTCTCTCAGACCCCTCGCGTGCGTCCGAGACTTCCCCGTACCCGAACCGGACTTTCGTCACCGTTGTGTCTGGATCATCCCCTAACATCTATAAAACATCTTCATTTTTTCTTTGGATTTCCCTAGTCCATTTTTTTTCGACCGCCCGATTTGATCGGAGGGTCCAAACTCCCCTCTTTTCCTATTTATATACCACCCACATGCCTATTTGGACAAACCCTAGACCAACCCCCTACAATTCCTCCACCCCGCCGCCAGACCAGATCCACCTCGGGATCCTCCCGCCGCCACCTCGCACCCACCAAGCATTCAATCCTGCAGCCTCCACCATCCCTGGTCGTCAGATCTTTGATCCAACGGCCTCCCTTGCGCCCCAGTTTTTCCCCAGCGCCTCGTGCCCCGCAGCTGGCCCCGTTCCAGATCGAGGAGAGCTCGTCCCCGACCCCCAGGGAGCCGCCGTTCCCGTCTGCCGCCGACGACCGAGTCTATAGCTAGCAAGATGAGCTCCGTTGACCGTGCCTCCCCTATCCATCCTTCACTCCTGCCTCGTTTCTCTCCTTCCCTAATCTCTCTCTTTCTTGGACAGCAGCGCCGCAGCCGTCCTCGTCCACGCGCTCGAGGCGTCGAGCGAGGACCTCGCCGGCTCGATCTCCTGCCACCTTCCGGATCCGGTGTGTGCCACCGTCCCGCGCTCCTCTTCACCCAGGCGAACCGCACTCAGCCTCCTTCTGCCGCGCCAAGACTGCTTCCCCCGCCGTCCTCGCCTGTCCAGCCAGCTCCGGCAGTTGCTCCAGGCCGTCGCCGTCTCTGTCAGATCCGGCGAGTCCTTGCACCCCGGCCTCGTCCCTGGCTCCAGGTCGCCGCGCCACCCCACCGGAGACCGCCAAGTCCATCGCCGACCTCCCCTGCTTCTGCGTGCGAGCACGCGAGGACACCGACCAGCGCCAAGTTCAGATCGATCCCCAGCCCCGTTGACCACGCCCCGCCTCGCCTCGATGCCCCTGTGTGGCCCGCAGCCAACGCCAGCGCGTGGGTCGCGCTAGGCCCAGTCGCGCCAGATCCGGCCTGCTTCGGCCATCTCCATCGACCTGGGCTTGGCCCATGGTGAGCAGTTCCCCCAGCCCTTCCCCTGTGTTCTGTTGGACCTCTGCCTAGATTCGGCCCATATAGTGTTTTTTTCCCTGTCTGCGGTTTTAGCTATTATCCAGTGAATTAACAGATTTGCAGATTAGACCCTAAACTTCATGCATATAATAACTCATTAACCGTGCATCGGATTAAAATGATTTAAACATGTAAAATGCTTAGAATTTTGTCTAGTTTAACAATATGCCACTTTCATAAATGTTAAATATGTCTAAATTGCTGTTTGCATTAATTTGCTCAAATGCCATGTTAAAATGATTTATTCCATAACTAAATAACCGTAACTCGGAATTTAATAAACTTTATATGTAAATGGGGTAGAATTATGCCTAGTTTAACGTGGTGCACTTTATTTTCCTGTTTAACAACTTTAAAATATGTTTTAGGGCAGAACAGTAGCAAATTCATAAATTGCATATGAGGATTTTCCGGACTTGTTGTTCGTTGTTTCCGGCCTCATTTAAACTTGCCTAGGTAGGTAGTTTTGTTATGCTTCATCCCTTGCCATGTTTAACAACATTTAATATTGTTGAGTAGCTTATAACGAGATCAAACTAAATAATTGCATGTGGTGTTTCGTCAATATGCAACTTGTTGCATATTGAGCTCCACTTAACTTGTAGTATTGTTTGTTGCATTTTGCCATGCCATGCCTCATTAAACCGGTCATGCATCATATTTGTCTGCGCATCATGCCATGATTATGCTTGTGTGTTTACTATGTTGTTTGCTTCTTTCCGGTTTGCTTCTTTCTTTACCTTCGGTTTCGTTCCGGGGTTGTGAGGATACGTTCGACTACTCCCGTTCATCTTCTTCATGGACTCGTTCTTCTTCCTAGCGGGATTTCAGGCAAGATGACCGCTACCCTGGATCTCACTACTATCATTGCTATGCTAGTTGCCTCGTTCTTTCGCTATGCTGCGCTACCTATTACCTGTTTTGTCCAGCCATCCCATATTTCCATGAACCTCTAACCTTTGACACCATTCCTAGCAAACCGTTGTTTGGCTATGTGACCGCTTTGCTCAGCCCTTCTTATAGCGTTGCTAGCTGCAGGTGAAGTTGAAGATTTCTCCATGGTGGACAGGATTTTGGTTGGGATATCACAATATCTCTTATATTATTAATGCATCTATATACTTGGTAAAGGGTGGAAGGCTCGGCCTTATGCCTGGTGTTTTGTTCCACTCTTGCCGCCCTAGTTTCCGTCATACCGGTGTTATGTTCCCGGATTTTGCGTTCCTTACGCGGTCGGGTGATTTATGGGACCCCGACAGTTCGCTTTGAATAAAACTTGTCCAGCAAGGCCCAACATTGACTTTTACCATTTGCCTCACCACCACCTACTTTTCCCTTGGGAGTAATTAACCCAAGGGTCATCTTTATTTTAGCCCCCCCGGGCCAGTGCTTGTCTAAGTGCTGGTTCGAACCGAGTAGACTGCGGGGCCCCCTCGGGGCAACTCGAGGTCTGGTTTTACTCGTAGGATGTCTCATCCGGTGTTGCCCTGAGAACGAGATATGTGCAGCTCCTATCGGGATTGTCAACAGATCGGGCGGCTTTGCGGTCTTGTTTTACCATTGTCGAAATGTCTTGATGTACCAGGATACCGAGTCTGATCGGAGTGTCTCGGGTGAAGGTCTATTCCTTCGATGATCGCGAGAGCTTGTCATGGGCTAAGTTGGGACACCCCTGCAGGGTTTAAACTTTCGAGAGCCGTGCCCGCGGTTATGTGGCAGATGGGAATTTGTTAATGTCCGGTTGTAGATAACTTGACACCAGATCTGAATTAAAACGCATCAACCGTGTGTGTAGCCGTGATGGTCTCTTCTCGGCGGAGTCCGGGAAGTGAACACGGTTTCTGTGTTATGTTTGACGTAAGTAGGTGTTCAGGATCACCTCTTGATCATTGCTAGCTTCACGACCATTCCGCTTGTTTCTCTTCTCGCTCTCATTTGCGTATGTTAGCCACCATATTATGCTTAGTCGCTGCTGCAACCTCACCACTTTACCCCTTCCTTTCCCATTAAGCTTTGCTAGTCTTGATACCCATGGTAATGGGATTGCTGAGTCCTCGTGGCTCACCAGATACTTCCAAAACCAGTTTGCAGGTGCCTATGTTACCGAGCAGATGACGCATCCAAGCTCAAGGAGGAGCTCGATGAAGATCTTTCCCTTTGTGTTGTTTCGTTCTAGTTGATCAGTAGTGGAACCCAGTTGGGGTCGATCGGGGACCTTTGTCGCATTTGGGGTTCTTCTTTTATTTTGGTTCCGTAGTCGGACCTTGATTGTATCTGTATGATGTAATGCTTTATTGATGTAATTGTGTGAAGTGGCGATTGTAAGCCAACTATGTATCTCTTTCCCTTATGTATTACATGGGTTGTGTGAAGATTACCTCACTTGCGACATTGCTTTCAATGCGGTTATGCCTCTAAGTCGTGCTTCGACACGTGGGAGATATAGCCGCATCGAGGCGCTAAGTTGGTAATCGAGCCTTCCCGACCTTAGGAGCCCCACTGCTTGATCTTTTTAGCGGCCGAGTTGTGTCTAGAAAAATGTTTTGAGTCATTTAGGATTATATATATCGGAGAGTTAGGAATTCTTTTTACTCCTTAGTCCCTTCGTTGCTCTGGTGAGGTCTCCTGACGTAGAAGTTTTGACTTTTCTCTTCTCAAATTTCACTAAATTTTTTTTAGGATCACGCGGGTATCTTGGAATCGTTCCGATGGTTTTATGATGACAACATTGTCTTGGTGCCTCCCGTCAGCAGGGGTTTAGTGGAGGTGTCCCGGGGAGTTGAGCTCTGAGGTGTTGTCGTCATAATTTTATCGTTGCAGTTCTGGAATACCTGAGTTTAGTACGCCGACATCGAAAATCTCTTTTATGCAGTTGTTGGTGAGATAACCCGATAACCAAAGATTGAGGTGAGTACGGAGTATTGCCATGACTCGTATAACGGATGCTTTTCGAAGGTTGAGGTACACGATTTCCGAAGGTTTCTTGGTTATGTGTTGACGGATGGATACAGCTTGGATGTAGGTATTGTTAGTTTGGGTGAGATATATTGCTTCCCCTGTATCCCCAACACCTGATTGCATAACCAGAAAGTTTCGGGAGTTTATAGGTGGGAATTCAAGTAGCTCCTAGAATATCTTTCCGACAGATGCATGATATGGGATTGGGTAAATCTCTATCATATGTTTGTTTCCGGCTTATTCTGCAAGCCAAATGCTTTGTTTTGTTTTATTTGTGGTATTCGAGTTGCTTCGAAGTCAAATGTTGAATCCATACCTTTTCCTAAATGGTGTTCTCATATTTCTATGTGAATACTAATCCTTATTGATCATTGAGGTTGTCATGTTAATTCTTTTCCAACCGGTGCGCTTCTCTTCGAGATGATCTCATCATTCTCCCCATCTGCAAGATCAATTCTAAGTTGTCTCAACGGTGTTTGTTTCATTCATCCCAAGTTGTCTTTGTTTTTCCCCACCCTCCCACCCTTTTTCTTCAAGGACTCATTTATTTTAATCAAGTATCCATTTATTCATGTGAAGTCTCTTCATTCTTTTCAATCAATGTTCTTATCCGGTGATTTCCCATGAAGATGCTCAACAGTTTCAAGTTCATCATCCTTCATTGTTGTTTTTTCTCCGGTGATTCCAATTCAAGCTTTCGATATTCATCATATTCCTTTCCACGTTCCTAATGCTTTCTCATACCGATGCACCTCTTAATCTTTCACTTCCTATTCATTTATTCCAGAGTGTTGAAGATATCTCATAAGATTCGTGTTTTCCATTCTTAATCCGTTCAAGCTATTTGGAGATTATTATCCCATTCAAGTCATTTAATTCAACCGGTGCAATCCCCTCTTTCAATCAATTGTTCAACGGTGTTTTCTTCTGAGTGGGCCCTAACCCACAGGTCTTTTCCCAGGATCTTACCTGACTCTTCTAATTATTCCGGAGCTATCCCAAATTCTTCTCCAAGTTTGACGTAAGAATGAGTTATCATCAGTCAAATGCTTTTCTCCAAGATCTTTCAAATTGTTTTCATAGTTGGCTCAACCTCTTCGTTTTTGATTCTTCCGGTGTGCCTCAATAATTCTTGGTGGTGTTTCTCGTTGTCATTCTCATCATTTGAAGACCGAAGAAGGATTTCTCTTAAATCTTGGTCCATTCTCTTGGATATTCATGGTTCTAGCTTGTTGCCATCCTCTCATAATTGTTTTGTTTGTGACAATTCTTTTCTTACCATCCGGAGCATTTCATGAGTTGTTTTCATTTCTTTCCTCTGAAGGCCATCATGTCATAATTCTTCATTCTCACCGTGTAGCTATCATTCTCCAAATCTTACCAGTGCATCGTTCAAATATCCTCTAATCAGTTCATGATCTCTTCGTTCTCATGTATCTAAATTCCCTCAAGTATCTTCATTCGTTTTCCAATTTTTTCCGGTGAATGGTGCCTTTGCTACTTTAATTTTCAATTCTTACGATGGTTCGTGCAAGATTTCACTTCCTTCATTATCATATCAATTCATTCGTTCTTTCCTATCCTACCAGTGGTTCATGAAGACCTTCCCAAGTTTACGCCATATCTATCTTAATCCTTTCTACGAGAATAAGTAGTATGCCAAATCCGTTGCTTGTCATCAATTTAAATTGGTGAAGGATATGCATAACATAATTCTTATTCTTGTTTATAAGTGATTCATCTTTCTTTCCGGAGTTGGTCATCATATCACATTCTCGGTTCGAGATGCTTCATCTTGTCTTTTCCGGAGTTCCAAGTTTTCCGCATTATCGTCGCGAAGCTCATTCTAAATCATTGCAAGGATTCACCTTGTGTTTTCAACTTCTCTTTCTTTGTATCATCCTTTTATTACCGGAGTTCTTCATGGAGGCTCTACATGGTGGTTCGTCAAGGATTCCTTTCGTTCTTCAATTGTTCTTCAAGATTTCTCTTGAAGTTATGATCCCCCAAGCTATACTCTAAAATAAACATGGTGTTCAACACATGTTTTGTTTTGAGGAGCTCAAGTATTCTTCATCTTGCATTCCAAAGTGCAATTCTTTCTACCTTATCTTTTGAGATGGTGTTATATCATTCTTGACAATTTCCTTCATGTTTCATGATTCATATTGTTGTCAAGAATGAGGTATTTTAAATCCATCAGTCTCTTCATTGGAGTTATCTTGTGTTATATTTCACCTAAAGCTTTCCCTAAGGTTTGTTGCTATTCATGGTGTTTATAAATGACCCAAGTTCTTCATTTGTCCTCCCGGTGAAATAAGTTTCTCGTCCCCTTGTTGATATCAATCCAATCATTTGTTTCTGTTGGTGGCAGAAGCTCACCTCATAATTTTGAGATGTTTTCATGAGCCCGCCACAAGCTTATTCTTTTCGTTGTTGGTTTTCCAACAACTCCGTTATAACCTTCTCGGAAGGATGCTTTCCAAATTCAATTGTGGTAGAAGATGTCATTTTCTTCTCCGTCCTTTTATCCCAACGGTCTAACTTCTATTCTTTCATTACGGAGGCATGGTGATGTTGCTCTCTTCAATAATCATCTCGAATTGTGAGGATCATGTTCTTTTCTTTCTTATCCATTTAACCGGAGTGTTGTATCATCTCTTCAATATCTTTTCATCTCATCAAGTTTTCTTCTCTTTTCTACCGGAGTGCTGTCCAATTTCTGCCATTCTTCTTCCTTGGCTATCTCATTATACCGATGTGGTCATATTCTTTTCGTTCGTGAAGCTCTTATTTCCATGTCTTTCAACCTTCAAATTCTCGCAATACTCCTTGTTCATCTTTTCTACCGGTTTGCTTGCAATCTCGTTCATCTCTGTTGTACCCTTTCTTTTAAATTGCTCAACCTCTCAAGGTTCATGGTTTCACTCGTTCGTCAAAGAAGCAACTTGGTTTACCTCTTATCTTTCTCTTCCTTTTCCCTCCGGTGCCATCCTAGATCTCGGGACGAGATCCTCTCGTAGTGGTGGAGTGTTGTAACGCCCCGGATGTAACTTTCCATATTCATAACTCCGACTCTTGCCTTTTCCGGAGATGCCATATGTTATTTTCCTCTGTGGTTGGGTTTTCGTTTTTTTGTTTGTTTTGTTTTGCATTTTGTTCATGTCATGCATTTCTTCTCATGTCATCATTCGCATTGCATCCGCATGTTTCCATAAACCTCGTAACCGTTCGCAGTTGCCCTTTCTCTCTTTGCCTCCGTTGTCATTTTGTCAGGCCCCTTGTTTTCGTCGACCTCTCTCAGACCCCTCGCGTGCATCCGAAACTTCCCCGTACCCGAACCGGACTTTCGTCACCGTTGTGTCCGGATCATCCCCTAACATCTATAAAACATCTTCATTTTTTCTTTGGATTTCCCTAGTCCATTTTTTTTTCGACCGCCTGATTTGATCGGAGGGTCCAAACTCCCCTCTTTTCCTATTTATATACCACCCACATGCCTATTTGGACAAACCCTAGACCAACCCCCTACAATTCCTCCACCCCGCCGCCAGACCAGATCCACCTCGGGATCCTCCCGCCGCCACCTCGCACCCACCAAGCATTCAATCCTGCAGCCTCCACCATCCCTGGTCGTCAGATCTTTGATCCAACGGCCTCCCTTGCGCCCCAGTTTTTCCCCAGCGCCTCGTGCCCCGCAGCTGGCCCCGTTCCAGATCGAGGAGAGCTCGTCCCCGACCCCCAGGGAGCCGCCGTTCCCGTCTGCCGCCGGCGACCGAGTCTACAGCTAGCAAGATGAGCTCCGTTGACCGTGCCTCCCCTATCCATCCTTCACTCCTGCCTCGTTTCTCTCCTTCCCTGATCTCTCTCTTTCTTGGACAGCAGCGCCGCAGCCGTCCTCGTCCACGCACTCGAGGCGTCGAGCGAGGACCTCGCCGGCTCGATCTCCTGCCACCTTCCGGATCCGGTGTGTGCCGCCGTCCCGCGCTCCTCTTCACCCAGGCGAACCGCACTCGGCCTCCTTCTACCGCACCAAGACTGCTTCCCCCGCCGTCCTCGCCTGTCCAGCTAGCTCCGGCAGTTGCTCCAGGCCGTCGCCGTCTCTGTCAGATCCGGCGAGTCCTTGCACCCCGGCCTTGTCCCTGGCTCCAGGTCGCCGCGCCACCCCACCGGAGACCGCCAAGTCCATCGCCGACCTCCCCTGCTTCTGCGTGCGAGCACGCGAGGACACCGACCAGCGCCAAGTTCAGATCTATCCCCAGCCCCGTTGACCGCGCCCTGCCTCGCCTCGATGCCCCTGTGTGGCCCGCAACCAGCGCCAGCGCGTGGGTCGCGCTAGGCCCAGTCGCGCCAGATCCGGCCTGCTTCGGCCATCTCCATCGACCTGGGCTTGGCCCATGGTGAGCAGTTCCCCCAGCCCTTCCCCTGTGTTCTATTGGACCTCTGCCTAGATTCGGCCCATATAGTGTTTTTTTCCTTGTCTGCGGTTTTAGCTATTATCCAGTGAATTAACAGATTTGCAGATTAGACCCTAAACTTCATGCATATAATAACTCATTAACCGCGCATCGGATTAAAATGATTTAAACATGTAAAATGCTTAGAATTTTGTCTAGTTTAACAATATGCCACTTTCATAAATGTTAAATATGTCTAAATTGCTGTTTGCATTAATTTGCTCAAATGCCATGTTAAAATGATTTATTCCATAACTAAATAACCGTAACTCGGAATTTAATAAACTTTATATGTAAATGGGGTAGAATTATGCCTAGTTTAACGTGGTGCACTTTATTTTCCTGTTTAACAACTTTAAAATATGTTTTAGGGCAGAACAGTAGCAAATTCATAAATTGCATATGAGGATTTTCCGGACTTGTTGTTCGTTGTTTCCGGCCTCATTTAAACTTGCCTAGGTAGGTAGTTTTGTTATGCTTCACCCCTTGCCATGTTTAACAACGTTTAATATTGTTGAGTAGCTTATAACGAGATCAAACTAAATAATTGCATGTGGTGTTTCGTCAATATGCAACTCATTGCATATTGAGCTCCACTTAACTTGTAGTATTGTTTGTTGCATTTTGCCATGCCAGGCCTCATTAAACCGGTCATGCATCATATTTGTCTGTGCATCATGCCATGATTATGCTTGTGTGTTTACTATGTTGTTTGCTTCTTTCCGGTTTGCTTCGTTCGTTAGCTTCGGTTTAGTTCCGGGGTTGTGAGGATACGTTCGACTACTCCCGTTCGTCTTCTTCATGGACTCGTTCTTCTTCCTAGCGGGATTTCAGGCAAGATGACCGCTACCCTGGATCTCACTACTATCATTGCTATGCTAGTTGCCTCGTTCTTTCGCTATGCCGCGCTACCTATTACCTATTTTGTCCAGCCATCCCATATTGCCATGAACCTCTAACCTTTGACACCATTCCTAGCAAACCGTTGTTTGGCTATGTGACCGCTTTGCTCAGCCCTTCTTATAGCGTTGCTAGCTGCAGGTGAAGTTGAAGATTTCTCCATGGTGGACAGGATTTTGGTTGGGATATCACAATATCTCTTATATTGTTAATGCATCTATATACTTGGTAAAGGGTGGAAGGCTCGGCCTTATGCCTGGTGTTTTGTTCCACTCTTGCCGCCCTAGTTTCCGTCATACCGGTGTTATGTTCCCGGATTTTGCGTTCCTTACGCGGTCGGGTAATTTATGGGACCCCCCTGATAGTTCGCTTTGAATAAAACTTGTCCAGCAAGGCCCAACATTGACTTTTACCATTTGCCTCACCACCACCTACTTTTCCCTTGGGAGTAATTAACCCAAGGGTCATCTTTATTTTAGCCCCCCCGGGCCAGTGCTTGTCTAAGTGCTGGTTCCAACCGAGTAGACTGCGGGGCCCCCTCGAGGCAACTCGAGGTCTGGTTTTACTCGTAGGATGTCTCATCCGGTGTTGCCCTGAGAACGAGATATGTGCAGCTCCTATCGGGATTGTCGGCGCATCGGGCGGCTTTGCTGGTCTTGTTTTACCATTGTCGAAATGTCTTGATGTACCGGGATACCAAGTCTGATCGGAGTGTCTCGGGTGAAGGTCTATTCCTTCGATGATCGCGAGAGCTTGTCATGGGCTAAGTTGGGACACCCCTGCAGGGTTTAAACTTTTGAGAGTCGTGCCCACGGTTATGTGGCAGATGGGAATTTGTTAATGTCCGGTTGTAGATAACTTGACACCAGATCCAAATTAAAACGCATCAACCATGTGTGTAGCCGTGATGGTCTCTTCTCGGCGGAGTCCGGGAAGTGAACACGGTTTCTGTGTTATGTTTGACGTAAGTAGGTGTTCAGGATCACCTCTTGATCATTGCTAGCTTCACGACCGTTCCGCTTGTTTCTCTTCTCGCTCTCATTTGCGTATGTTAGCCACCATATTATGCTTAGTCGCTGCTGCAACCTCACCACTTTACCCCTTCCTTTCCCATTAAGCTTTGCTAGTCTTGATACCCATGGTAATGGGATTCTTTGAGTCCTCGTGGCTCACGGATACTTCAAAACCAGTTTGCGGTGCCTATGTTACCGAAAGCGGATGACGTATCAAGCTCAAGGAGGAGCTCGATGAAGATCTTGCCCTTTGTGTTGTTTCGTTCTAGTTGATCAGTAGTGGAGCCCAGTTGGGGTCGATCGGGGACCTTTGTCGCATTTGGGGTTCTTCTTTTATTTTGGTTCCGTAGTCGGACCTTGATTGTATCTGTATGATGTAATGCTTTATTCATGTAATTGTGCGAAGTGGCGATTGTAAGCCAACTATGTATCTCTTTCCCTTATGTATTACATGGGTTGTGTGAAGATTACCTCACTTGCGACATTGCTTTCAATGCGGTTATGCCTCTAAGTCGTGCTTCGACACGTGGGAGATATAGCCGCATCGAGGGCGTTACAATACTGCGATGAAGTTTTTTGCTCTCCTTCACGGAGTCCGCTAGTTGTGCGCGGACGTCCTTTAATTCCACGTCCAGACGAACATTGGCATCATGAAGCTTGTTCTTCTCTTGCGTCACCTGCGTAAGGATGCGCTCGCCGGCCTTTAGTTGCCGTTGGAGATACGAGTCGTCACCCACTGCGCCATCCGGATTCACTCCAGGATTGTCTGTAGAACTTACTGTTAGACTAACCTCACCAGCCATCTAATAACTAGCACATCTGTGTATAATGGAGACAAATATTACCGGCAGGGGCCTTTCGGGATCCCTCTAACTTGGCCACAACATCAGATAATTGGGCCTTGCAGGCCTCCAGCTCCCGCGCCAATTGTTCATTCTTGTCCACAAGGACCTGCGTATATATTGATCCTTTAAACAGTTGTCCCAACTATTCTAAGTCTTAGGGGCTACTGCTAGGCATACTTATCAAAACCCCTTACCCGTATGTCTTTTGTATACTGGCTGGTCGCTTGGGCAAGCCTGCCTCGAGCGGCTCGGACATACGCGTCCGCCGAATTGAAGGCATTAAAAGCCTTTCCGGAAAAGATGTTGTGCCGGAGCACGGCCTTCCGGCGCCGGTGGCTCATGGCACTCTCCACTTCGGAGTTCGTGGCCGAACGGTGCTGGCCCCATATCCACCTCCACCCCCGAAGCCGGTTCTGGAACCCGGCTGGCGGAGGCGTGGTTGGTGGGGTTTCCGGATATAGCCCTGTTATTCCCCTTCCTGCCAGACACAAAGGGCGTTGTCATATTTCAAATTCTATGACAGCAGGACAGGCTATGACTTTACCTCTACAGCGGTGTGTCCGCCCTCGCCGCCTTCCTCTTGAGCTTGCCCGATCTGGATGCCCGTGGTTGACGAGTCCCTAGGGGCTCGGCCCCTCGCTCCGGCCGTCGTTTCTGCAAATAGAGCGACGCCTCAAAAGTAAAATCACAATACCTGGGGAAAGTCCTCTTCAGAGGATAGGGCTTTTTAGCTCAGCTTACACGCGATGTGGGAAGCAGTCCAGGGGAGTCGGCCGTAATGGCCACTAGGGCGCCGTCCCAGGTCGCCTGATAAAATACTCCATCGACAAGCTCCACGGTTATATCCGGATCTACTTTGAGTCCTGGATCTAAGGCCCTTCCAGGGTCCTCTGGTTGCGGGGAGGGGCTGAAGATTCCTTCTACGGCCCTCCTCAGTTCCTCCTCAGAAGCATCGAAGCAAGTAATCTTAGAAGGAGAATGCTGGAGTAGGTGAAGCTGGGAAAAGAATAGCAACTTACCCACGCTGGGGGGTTGTGCATGGAGAATACGTCCCACGTTTTTATGCGAAGGAATTCCTCTTCTTCCCCTTTGTACAAATCGGACAGTATCCTTGCCAAAGCGGCAGCGGAGTCCGGACCCTTGCGACCGCAGCGGGTGGTGTCATCTTCCCCGTTGAAATGCCACATGGGCTTCCCCCGATATTGGAGCGGCTGCACTCCTCGCTTTATACATATTGCCATGACCTCAACAATCGTCAGTTCGGACTTGGCCAGCAGCTTTATCCTGTTCATCAGGAGGAATATCTCCCTTGTGTCCTCTTCTTGGGGGCCCCGGGGGCGCCAGCTTAGGCGTGCCCTCGGTGGGGCGTTGCTGAACTTGGGAAGACCCCTCCGGACTGGATCCGGAAGGGGAACGTCATTTATATAAAACCACTCTGAAGGCCAGTTTTCTGGTGCATTCTCAGGAGTGCCGGACAGGTATCCGGTCTCGGCAATGCGCCATACTTCGGCCCCGCCCACTTGATACAGGGACTCCCCCTGGGTGCGGGGGACAAGGCAAAACAACTTCCTCCACAATCCGAAGTGTGGTTCGCAGCCTAAAAACAGCTCGCAAAGGGCGACATACCCTGCTATGTGCAGAATGGAGGCTGGGCTGAGATTGTGTAGCTGGAGGCCATAGAACTCCAGGAGCCCGTGGAGAAACGGGTGGATAGGGAACCCGACGCCCCTCAGCAGATGCTAGATGAGGCATATTCGTTCCTCCAGAGACGGGTTAGGAAATCCCTCCGCTTGTTCCCCTCTGTCGTAAGTAGCTATTCCAGCTCGGACGGAGACCATGAATGCCGGTGGAAGAAACCCTTGAGTTTGTAACTTCACCAAACGGCTGTGGGGAACTGAGCACTCTCTCCAATCCCCCGACTTAGAGCGAGGAGGGCAAGCAGAAGAGCTGCGACGGCCGGCCATGCTGGACTGGTTTTTCGCAAAGCGCTCTAGGATGCTAGCTCGAGGGAGGAGAGTGAGGTTTGGATCTGAGAACCCCCGTCCCTTCAAATAGACGGTTGGCTCGGAGGATCGAGGGTGGCAAATGCAAAAATACCTCGACTCCTCGCATTCGCTCGACACGTGGAGATGGTCATTACTGAGGCGCTGAAGCCGAGGAGCACAATATCAACTGGAGACCAGACACTATTCGTCGTAACAGGTACTTTGGAGTATTCGGAGGAGGAACCCACCTTGCAATGCCGAATACAATACTGCGTGCTGGACTCATCGTCATTGAAGCCTGGTTCAGGGGCTACTGAGGGAGTCCTGGATAAGGGGGTATCCGGACAGCCGGACTGTGTACAACGTCCGGACTATTGAAGCGTGAAGATACAAGACTCAAGACTTCGGCCCGTGTCCAGATGGGACTTTCCTTGGCGTGGAAGGCAAACTTGGCGATCCGGATATTATTATTCCTTCCTTGTAACCGACTCCCTGTAAACCCTAGCCCTCTCCGGTGTCTATATAAACCGGAGAGGTTGGTCCTTAGAAGACCGATCACAATTACATTCATACCATCATAGGCTAGCTCCTAGGGTTTAGCCTCTACGATCTCGTGGTAGATCTACTCTTGTACTACCCATATCATCAATATTAATCAAGCAGGAAGTAGGGTTTTACCTCCACCGAGAGGGCCCAAACCTGGGTAAACACCTATGTCCCTTACTTTCTTGTTACCATCAGCCTTGACGCACAGATCGGGACCCCCTACCCGAGATCCACCGGTTTTGACACCGACAGTGAGCTCATCATTCCACTTGGTGAGCTTCTGGGCAACAAAGTCATCAACTCCACAAGACTTGAAGCTGTCATATACTGCTGGATAGTGAGCTTCATTCTTATTGATGTATGATGACCCACAAGTGTAGGGGATCTATCATAGTCCTTTCGATAAGTAAGAGTGTCAAACCC
Source organism: Aegilops speltoides (assembly GCA_021437245.1). Lineage (NCBI taxonomy): Eukaryota > Viridiplantae > Streptophyta > Magnoliopsida > Poales > Poaceae > Aegilops > Aegilops speltoides. Next base: position 487,082,974 of record CM038145.1, read on the forward strand.
AACGAGGAGCAGAAGGAAATGATAAGCGGTCTTCAGTAAGGTTTTCTCTGCAAGCACTGAAATTGTAGGTAATAGATAGTTTTGCGATAAGATAAATTGTAACGAGTAACAAGTAATGAAAGTAAATAAAGTGCAGCAAGGTGGCCCAATCCTTTTTGTAGCAAAGGATAAGCCTGGACAATTTCTTATAATGAGAAAAGAGCTCCCGAGGACACATGGGAATTATCGTCAAGCTAGTTTTCATCACGCTCATATGATTCGCGTTCGGTACTTTGATAATTTGATATGTGGGTGGACCGGTGCTTGGGTACTGCCCTTACTTGGAAAAGCATCCCACTTATGATTAACCCCTATTGCAAGCATCCGCAACTACAAAAGAAGTATTAAGGTAAACCTAACCACATCATTGGACATATGGATCCAAATCAGCCCCTAACGAAGCAACGCATAAACTAGGGTTTAAGCTTCTGTCACTCTAGCAACCCATCATCTACTTATTACTTCCCAATGCCTTCCTATAGGCCCAAATAATGGTGAAGTGTCATGTAGTCAACGTTCACATAACACCACTAGAGGAAAAGACAATATACATCTCATCAAAATATTGAACGAATACCAAATTCACATGACTACTATTAGCAAGACTTCACCCATGTCCTCAGGAACAAACGTAACTACTCACAAAGCATATTCATGTTCATAATAAGAGGAATAATAATATGCATTAAGGATCTGAACATATGATCTTCCACCAAGTAAACCAATTAGCATCAACTACAAGGAGTAATCAACACTACTAGCAACCCACAGGTACCAATTTGTGGTTTGGATGCAAGATTGGATACAATAGATGAACTAGGGTTTTGATGGTGAAGATGTTGATGGATATTGACCCCCTCTGATGAGAGGATCGTCGGTGATGACGATGGTGATGATTTCCCCCTCCCGGAGGGAAGTGTCCACAGTAGAACAGCTCTGCCGGAGCTCTAGATTGGTTCCGCCTCATGGCGGCGGAGTTTCGTCCCGTAAGCTTGCCCCTGAATTTTTCCTGGGTAAAAGCCTTCATATAACAGAAGATGGACACCGGGGGGCCAACAGGGGGCCCAGGAGACAGGGGGCGCGCCTAGTAGGGGTGGGCGCGCCCACAAATCTGGCAGGTGTGGGCCCCCGAGGTGTTTCTTCCTTCAATAATTCTTATTAATTCCAAAAATAAGTTTCGTGGAGTTTCAGGATTTTGGAGCAGAGAATAGGTTTCAATGTTTGCTCCTTTTCGGCCAGAATTCCAGTATCGACATTCCCCCTCTTCATGGTAAACCTTGTAAAATAAGAGAGAATAGCCATAAGTATTGAGATATAATGTGTTATAACAGCCCATAATGCAATAAATATTGATATAAAAGCATGATGCAAAATGGACGTATCAACTCCCCCAAGCTTAGACCTCGCTTGCCCTCAAGCGGAAGCCGAAATCGAAAAATATGCCCACATGTTTAGAGATAGAGGTGTCGATAAAAATAAAATACGGACATGAGGGAATCATGATCATTCCTATAACAACAACATATATAGATTTTATCATATGATTTCTTATACTCAAGTAACAATCATTCACAATGTCAGGCATGGTTCAGAAACTTCATTGGGAACTAACAACTATAATCTCAATCACTGAAGCAATTGCAATTTATCATAACATCAGAAAGAGTCAAGAATAGAGCTTTTCAGCAAGTCCACATACTCGACTGTCATGTAGTCTTCTACAATTGCTAACACTCACACAATACTTGTGGTTACGGAGTTTCAGCCGGACACTGAGAAAGATAGGGGCTTATTGTGTTGCCTCCCAACATATTCACCTTTAGGTGATGTCAACAATAATAGCCCATGCTAACTTACATCCAATTGGATATATATATCATGATCTTTCAAACACGAGGATCTTGCCAAAGGATAAAATGAAAAAGGGAAAGCTTGACTCAAGCATAAAGTAAGAACATAAAGTAAAAGATAGGCCCTTCACAGAGGGAAGCAGAGGTTGTCATGTGCGTTTAGGGTTGGATGCACAAAATCTTAATGCAAAAGAATGTCACTTTATATTGCCCCTTGTATGTGGACCTTTATTATGCAATCCGTCGCTTTTATTGCTTCCACAACAAGATCGTATAAAGCTTATTTTCTCTGCACTAATAAGTCATACATATTTAGATAGCAATTTTTATTGCCTGCAATATGACAACTTACTTGAAGGATCTTACTCAATCCATAGGTAGGTATAGTGGACTCTGATGGCAAAACTGGGTTTAAGGATATTTGGAAGCACAAGTAGTATCTCTACTTAGTGCAAGGAATTTGGCTAGCATGAGGGGGAAAGGCAAGCTCAACATGTTTGGAAGGTCAATGACAATATACTTTAACTGGGATGTGAGAAAACATAAACCATTATGTTGTCTTCCTTGTCCAACGGCAACTCTTTTAGCATGTCATACTTAATGAGTGCTCCCAATCATAAAAGATGTCCAAGATAATATATTTTTTTGTGAACCTCTCTTTCCTTATTACTTCCTATTAATTGCTACGATGACCAAAACTACGTTTATCAACTCTCAACAACTTTTATGCCTCATACTTTCTATGTGTGAAGTCATCACTAACTCCACACTACCATAAGATCAATATGAACTCTTTTATTCTCTACTTTCTCAAGATCATAGCAAGATAGCAAAGCCCTTGACTCAACACTAATCTTTATTATAGATAGCTCATGGACTGGATTACATAAAGAGATCATAAAGCAAAACTCAAAACTACTTGATACCAAAACTTAAATCTACTAGATCAAGATACTACTAAAACGATCGAACTAAATAAAACGGTAAAGATAGGAGTGTGATGGTGATACGATACCGGGGCACCTCCCCAAAGCTTGGCAGCTGCCAAGGGGAGTGCCCATACCCATGTGATTATGTCCTCGGAGGTGATGGAGTAGGAATTGTTGATGATGTAGGCTTCTTACTCAATTTATGCTTGAGTATAGTATTTTGCTCTTTTAGGTCCTCGATCTCCTGCTCAAGGCTTAATACTTTTTTGCACAATTCCTGTTTATTTTCCTGCAGGAGATGAAAAGGGATAAAGTCATTCTTTGGCTTCTTTGCTCTATCAGGGAGGCTTGACTTTTTAAACTCCACATGCATATCCCCAAGTTGAGGTAATGGGGTTTCATCCTCGTCTGAACTCGTCTCCTCCTTTCCCTTAGGCTCATAGTCTTATTCTTCTTCAGAGGTCCAGCCATCATGCTCCAAGTCCCTGTAGACCTTAGGGTCTGCAAGGTAATCAACCACATAGCTTTCTCCTTCCAAATCCTGAGATCACATAGTGTTCTAAATCTGCAACAGAAACAGCTCGAAACGAAAACAAAGGATATTTGCATGATACGGTGGTCAAAACCTTCGGGAGTTTATATAAAGAATTTTTACCGACCAAAATACGTAACGCATCATCAAGTTTTTTGGACCAATTCTTTCTAGATCTATTGACAGTCTTTTGTAAAATTAATTTGAGCTCTCTATTACTCAACTCTACTTGGCCACTAGACCGCGGATGATAAGGAGATGCGATTCTATGATTAACATCATACTTAGCAAGCATCTTATGGAAAGCACCATGAATAAAATGTGAACCACCATCAGTCATAGGATATCTAGGGACTTCAAACCTCGGAAAAATAACTTCTTTAAGCATTTTAATAGAAGTGTTATGATTAGCACTACTAGTTGGAATAGCTTCTACCCACTTAGTAACGTAATCAACAGCAACTAAAATATGAGTGTAACCATTAGAGGCAGGAAAAGGTCCCATATAATCAAAGCCCCAGACATCAAACGGTTCAATAACAAGAGAATAATTCATAGGCATTTCTTGACGTCTACTAATATTACCAATTCTTTGACATTCATCACAGGATAAGACAAACTTACGAGCATCTTTGAAGAGAGTAGGCCAATAAAAACCAGATTGCAATACCTTATGTGCAGTTCTATCTCTAGCGTGGTGTCCTCCATAGGATTCAGAGTGACACTTGCGTAGGATCTGTTCCTGTTCATGCTCAGGTAGACAACGTCTAATAACACCATCTACTCCTTCTTTATAAAGGTGTGGATCATCCCAGAAGTAATGTCTTAAATCATAAAAGAACTTTTTCTTTTGCTGGTATGTGAAACTAGGAGGTATAAATTTAGCAACAATGTAATTAGCATAATCAGCATACCAAGGAGCAGTGCGAGAAGCATTAATGACCGCTAATTGTCATCAGGAAAGCTATCATCAATAGGCAGTGGGTCATCAAGAACATTCTCTAACCTAGACAAGTTGTCTGCAACGGGGTTCTCATCTCCCTTTCTATCAATAATATGCAAATCAAATTCTTGGAGCAAGAGAACCCATCTAATGAGTCTAGGCTTAGCATCTTTCTTTTCCATAAGATATTTAATAGCAGCATGATCAGTGTGAATAGTAACTTTGGAATCAACAATATAAGGTCTAAACATATCACATGCAAACACAACTGCTAAGAATTCTTTTTCAGTAGTAGCATAATTTCTCTGGGAAGTATCAAGAGTCTTACTAGCATACTGGATAACATTCAATTTCTTATCAACTCTTTGCCCTAGAACAACACCTACAGCATAATCACTAGCATCACACATAATTTCAAAAGGTAAATTCCAATCAGGTGGCTGAACAATAGGTGCAGTAAACAAAGCTTTCTTAAGTATTTCAAATGCTTCTACACAATCATCATCAAAGACAAAAGGAATATCTTTTTGCAATAAATTAGTCAGAGGCCTAGAGATTTTAGAAAAGTCCTTAATGAACCTCCTATAAAAACCAACATGACCAAGGAAACTTCTTATACCTTTTATGTCCTTGGGACATGGCATCTTTTCAATAGCATCAACTTTAGCTTTATCAACTTTAATACCTCTCTCAGAAATCTTATGCCCCAAAACAATGCCTTCATTCACCATAAAGTGGCACTTTTCCCTATTCAAGACGAGACTAGTGTCTTCGCATCTCTGCAAAACTCGATCAAGGTTGCTCAAGAAATCATCAAAAGAGGATCCATAAATGGAGAAATCATCCATGAATACCTCACAAATCTTTTCAAAAAAGTCAGAGAATGTAGCCATCATACATCTTTGAAAGGTAGCAGGTGCATTACATAAACCAAAAGGCATACGTCTATAAGCCAAAGTACCGAAAGGGCAAGTAAAAGTAGTTTTTGATTGATCCCCCACTGACACAGGTATTTGAGAGAAACCAGAATAACCATCTAGAAAGCAGAAATGTGTGTGTTTGGGTAGTGTTTCTAGCATTTGATCAATAAAAGGTAAAGGGTAATGATCTTTCTTAGTAGCTTTATTTAATTTATGGAAATCAATTACCATCCTATAACACGTGATAATTCTTTGTGGGATCAATTCATCTTTATCATTAGGAACAACGGTAATACCTCCCTTTTTAGGAACACAATGGACAGGTGAGGGAGTCCTGGACTAGGGGGTATCCGGATAGCCGAACTATCATCATTGGCCGGACTCCAAGACTATGAAGATACAAGATTGAAGACTTCGTCCCGTGTCCGGATGGGACTTTCCTTGGCGTGGAAGGCAAGCTTGGCGATACGGATATGTAGATCTCATACCATTGTAACCGACTGTAACCCTAGCCCTCTCCGGTGTCTATATAAACCGGAGGGTTTTAGTCCCAGGGACACAACAACAATCATACCATAGGCTAGCTTCTAGGGTTTAGCCTCCTTGATCTCGTGGTAGATCCACTCTTGTACTACCCATATCATCAATATCAATCAAGCAGGAGTAGGGTTTTACCTCCATCGAGAGGGCCGAACACAGGTAAAAACATCGTGTCCCTTGTCTCTGTTACCATCCGCCTAGACGCACAGATTCGGGACCCCTACCGAGATCAGCCGGTTTTGATACCGACATTGGTGCTTTCATTGAGAGTTCCTCTGTGTCGTCACTGATAGGCTTGATGGCTCCTTCGATCGTCAATAATGACGCGGTCCAGGGTGAGACTTTTCTCCCGGACAGATCTTCAGATTCGGTGGCTTTGCATCTGCGGGCAATTAAGCAGCCATCTGGAGCAGATTGAAAGCTACGCCCTGGCCGTCGAGTCGATTCGAAGTCTAAACTTCACGGCTGACATCCACGGAGACTTGATCTTCGATGGATTCGAGCCGCAGCCGAGCGCGCCGCACTGTCACGATGGGCACGATCTAGCTATGCTGCCGAATAGTGTCCTGGAGGCCGCACATGAGTCCGCTCCGACCCTTAATTCGGAGCCGACCGCGCAGATCGAGGATGGGTGGCTAGACACCGCCTCGGGGGCTGCAACCTCTACGGCGATGGAGCTGAATACTGACTTTGTCCCTTGTGAGGCTCGAGACTCCAAGGTGCCGGACTCCTCTCCGGACTCCGAACCTCCTGTGCCCCCTCCAATCGAATCCGATTGGGCGCCGATCATGGAGTTCACCGCCGCGGACATCTTTCAACACTCGCCTTTTGGCGACATCCTGAATTCACTAAAGTATCTCTCATTATCAGGAGAGCCCTGGCCGAATTGCGGTCAGGATGGTTGGGATGCGGACGACGAAGAAATTCAAAGCCCACCCACCACCCACTTTGTAGCCACTGTCGACGATCTAACTGACATGCTAGACTACGACTCCGAAGACATCGACGGTATGGACGACACTGCCGGAGATGACCAAGAACCAGCGCCTATGGGGCACTGGAAGACCACCTCGTGATACGACATATATATGGTGGACATCCCAAAGGATGGGAATGGCGAGGAAGCAGCGGAAGAAGACTCCTCCAAGAAATAGCCCAAGCGCCGGCGTCAGCGGCGCCGCTCTAAATCCCGCCACAGCAAGAATGGAGATTCCGGCACCGGAGATAATAACACCCCGAGAGTGTCAAGACAACCCCTCCAAGCAAGATCAACACAGAGGGCGGAGAAGCCAGCCTCATGAGAGAGGCGGCATTTAAGAGGTAGAGGATGATAATTACATGCCTCCCTCCGGAGACGAGGCAAGCCTCGACGACGACGAATTCATCGTGCCCGAGGATCCCGTCGAACAAGAGCATTTCAAATGTAGGCTTATGGCCACGGCGAACAGCCTAAAGAAAAAGAAGCAACAGCTTATAGCTGATCAAGACCTGCTACCCGACAGATGGACTAAAGTCCTTGCGGCCGAAGAGTATGAACTTGAACGCCCCTCCAAAAGCTACCCCAAACGCAAGTTGCTCCCCCGATTAGAGGAGGAGGCATATAAACCTGCATCACCAGAGCACAATACGGCTGACCGACCACCTCATGGCCGCGACAGAGAGGCCTTTAGGCCCTCCATTAGAGCCGTACCCCAGCACCGCTCGAAAAGCACAAAGCCACAGGGGAACGCTCCGGACTTGCGAGATATATTGGAGGATAAGGCAAGACAATCAAGATCGATCTACGGATCGCGTGGGCGCCCCACGACACGCGACGACAACCGTCATGCTGGACACAGCAAATCCGGCCGGGCCGAACACAGTAGACAAAGCTCGTTTGAGCTACGTCATGATATAGCCCAGTATAGAGGCGTCGCACACCCACTATGCTTCACAGATGAAGTAATGGATCATCAAATCCCCGAAGGGTTCAAACCCGTGAATATTGAATCCTATGATGGCACAACAGACCCTGCGGTTTGGATCGAAGACTATCTCCTTCATATCCACATGGCCCGCGGTGATGATCTTCACGCCATCAAATATCTCCCACTCAAGCTTAAAGGACCAGCTCGGCATTGGCTTAACAGCTTGCCAGCAGAATCAACTGGGTGTTGGGAGGACCTGGAAGCCGCATTTCTTGACAACTTCCAGGGCACATATGTGCGACCACCAGCGCCGATGACCTAAGCCACATAATTCAGCAGCTGAGACGAATCGGCGGACAATTTCGACACGGTTCTTAACAAAGAAAAATCAAATCGCCGACCGTCCGGATGCAGAGGCCCTCGCAGCCTTCAAACATAACATCCATGACGAGTGGCTTGCCCGCACCTAGGACAGGAAAAGCCGAAATCCATGGCAGCCCTCACATCACTCATGACCTGCTTCTGCTGGAGAGGACAGCTGGCTAGCCCGAGAATAACCTCAAAGAAAAATTTGGCAGTCCGGATAACAAGGACCGCAATGGCAGGTCGCGTCGCAACAAAAACAAATGTCGCGTTAATGGCGATAACACTGAGTAGACGACAGTCAATGCCGGATTCAGAGACTCCAAACCCGGTCAGCGGAAAAAGCCATTCAAAAGAACTACTCCGGGTCCGTCCAATTTGGACCGAATACTCGACCGCTCGTGCCAGATACACGACACCCCCAAAAAGCCAGCTTATCACACCAACAGGGATTGTTGGGTATTCCAGCAGGCAGGCAAGTTAATTGCCAAACACAATGACAAGGGGCTGCATAGCGATGACGAGGAAGAGACCCGACCGCCGAACAATAGAGGACAGAAGGTTTCCCCCCACAAGTGCGGACGGTGAACATGATATACGCAACCCACATACCCAAGAGGGAGCGGAAGCATGCACTCAGGGACGTATACGCGATGGAGCCAATCGCCCCGAAGTTCAACCCATGGTCCTCCTGCCCGATCACTTTTGGTCGAAGGGACCACCCCACCAGTATCCGCCATGGCGGATTCACTGCATTGGTTCTAGACCCAATCGTCGATGCATTCCACCTCACCAGAGTCCTGATGGACGACGGCAGCAGCCTGAACCTGCTTTATCAGGATACAGTGCACAAGATGGGCATAGACCCCTCAAGGATTAAACCAACAAAGACGGCCTTCAAAGGCGTCATACCAGGTGTAGAGGCCAATTGTACAGGCTCATTTACACTGGAAGTGGTCTTCGGATCCCCGGATAACTTCCGAAGCGAGGAGCTAATCTTCGACATAGTTCCGTTCCGCAGCGGCTATCATGCTCTGCTCGGACGGACCGCGCTTACAAAGTTCAAGCGCGTGCCGCACCACGCATACCTCAAGCTCAAGATGCCAGGCCCTCGAGGAGTCATCACGGTCAGCGAAACATCAACGCTCCCTCCGAGCGGAGGAACACACAGCTGCTCTCGGCGGAAATCTGAGCAGCCTCTTAAGGCAATTCTCGAGTCCAGCCGTTAAGCGACCGGACACGGCTAAACGCGCCCGGAGTAACCTACAACAAGACCACCTGGCACGTTCCGAGCATGCGTAGCAATGCGGCCCCAACCCTTGCCCTTGCAAAATTGCAAGACTCGTCCTTCGCATACATCATTATGCTCCGGAGATACCATGGGCATAGGGGGAGGGGCACGACCACGACAGACCCAGAGTGCGGCTCAACCACACCAGGGGCTCCCAAGTGTGTCACCTTTTTTTTCTTTTCTTATCCACAGGACTCCATTTACTAGAGGCCCTGTCTGGCAGTAGACCTGCCGAACTCACGATGCAACAGCCAGGGAAGGAGAAAGGCTACGACGAGCACTCAGGTGGTCTCCACTATGAGCATTAAATCTGTTTTATACACCATTCCGCAGCCTACCCCTGGAGGGGGACATGTTTAATAGTCCCATCCCTTGCTTACCACACTATTGTATCATTCTGCATTCATGGCAGTATTTCTTGAATAAACAATGCATCGCTTTTTGCTTATAATTGCATTTCTTTCTTATACATATGTTCATCTATGACATATTGCATCCGTACACTTTGGTACTGCTAAATACACCAGGGGCTTAAGTTCCCCACATTATGGTGTGATAAGTCCGAACACTTTCACAAGTGCGGCACCCCGAACTTATAGCATTATATGCATCGTCTCCGAATCATGTGTTGGGTCAATAGTTGGGTTTGCCCAGCTCCCATGTTTTGGTACCTTACGTTCCGTTGTATCGGCTAAGGTAGCACTGGGAGAACCACTGCGATTGCGCCCCGGTTGACCTGGGCGAGCGCCTCAGTGGAGAAAGCTAAAACTGACCGTCATGATAAGGTGAGAGCTGGTCGCTGTTCGAGAGGTTTTTTTGAGTCCCTAAAGACTTATGCCGCTTAGAGCGAGGAACCGGCTTTGTCCGCCCAGCGTGATAGCGCCCGAACTCGGTCTTCGAACACTAGGGGCTTCGCCGAAATTTAAAATTATAGAATTCTATGGCTAAGTGGGAATGTTCAAGCATTATAAGTCCGTTTGCCTCGTTCGTTGTGTTGAACGCCTCCCTAGATGGACCCAAAAATGGGAACGAGAGCACTCAAGTTTATCCCGAACACCCCAGCACTTGTGGCATGGGGGCTAAAGCCGACGACTTGCCATCTCTCAGATTTGATAAACGGCCGCACAGAAGGTAATATTTTAAATTAACAAGCGTTGCTTAGCGCATATGAACAAAGTTTTCAGCGCACAGGATAACAAAATGCGAGTCTACTCAAATATTACATCTTTGGAGCACTCACCCGCAATCATGCGGGCACCCTTCAGGACACTCTTATAATACATTTAGGGCGTGCGATACTCCTTGCCCGTCGGTGGCGCGTCCGTCACAAGCTTCTCAGCGTCCATCCTGTCCCAGTGCACCTTTGCACGGGCAAGGGCCCGACGGGCACCTTCAATGCAGGCGGAGTGCTTGACGACTTCAACCCAGGGACACGCATCCACCAGCCGCCGCACCAGGCCAAAGTAGTTCCCAGGCATGGCCTCCTTGGGCCACAGCCAAACTATGAGGCCCTTCATGGCCTGTTCGGCCACCTTGTGGAGCTCAACCAGCTGCTTCAGCTGGTCGCTAAGGGCACGGATGTCCGCCTCGAGATACCGAGACCGAAGACCTTCTCCGTCGAGCTCCCTCCTCGGAGAAAGCGGCAAGATCGGACATGCTGCAGGCAGATCTGCGAACGCTCTGGAGAGCTCGAATTCGGGTAAGTAATAGGTAATTCACATTCACATGCTTGCTTTGCATGAAAAATGCCTTACCCGCCGCTATCTTCTTCAACGCCTCGATTTCCTGGAGGGCCTTGTGGGCTTCGGCCTTAGCGGCTTTGGCACTCTCAAGAGCCGATGCAAGCTCGGACTCTCGAGTCTTTGAGTCACGCTCCAAACTCTCATGTTTTCCACGAGAGCCTGGAGCTCTTGCTGCACCTCCACCACCCGTGCCTCCCGCTTCTCTCGCTCGGCTCGCTCGCGGCCGCATTGCGTTCGGCCGCGGACACCGCCTCCTTCAGGGTCGCCACCTCGTTCGCGGCCCCTAGAGTACCCACGTTATCCTTGTTATTTCTCTTGCAACCAAATCCTTTTCTATAAGGTACAAGTTTAATACGGTGTTACTCACCTTCCTTGTCCTCGAGCTGCTTCTTGGCATGGCCGAGCTCGCTCTCGGACCGCTCGAGGCTCTGCTTCAAAGCATTGACCTCTTCAGTCAGTGCGGCAGAGGTCAGCAGCGCAGCCTGCAAACCCATATTGACATATTTTTTAGACTCCTGCGTATATCTTTTTAGATCCTCAGTCCGGCTTTTCTTTCCGAACACCGAACCGAGCATCGAGGGCTCTTGTCTATGCGGTATTATATTACACATCTTAAAATTCTTACCTCAAAGCTTGTTAGAAGGCTGCTGCGAGCTTCAGTCAGCCCGCTCTTGGCGTGAACCTTTCAATCACCGCACTCATGACAAGGCGGTGTTCTTCTTTGATGGAAGCGCCATTGGGCGCCTCAAGCAAGTTATCCGGCGCCTCCGGTTGGACGGAGGCCGCCGGTGTCGCAGTCTTGCCCTTCTTACGAAGGGGCCGCTCGCTGGACTCGGAACTCTGCGCAGGTTACAGTGCGGAGTCGGTGCAAAGTCCGGAGGTTGCCTGCGGCACCTCCGGGGCCTCCTCCTCTGGCGGGTCCTTCCTCGATCCCACCTCGACGTCGGCAAGATCACGAGGGTGGAGGCGGTCGGAAAAGAATCCATATCCGACGTGCCCAAGGACCCGCTTGACGAAGCGGGAAGATCGTCCTTGGCCGGACTACAGGTTGTATGCGGCATTAGAAAGACACCGTGTGGCAGAAAGAAAAATTATAAATTATCTAGGAGTCCGGATACATACGATCTCGCTAGGGGCTTGGCCCTTGATGGCCACTCCTCGTTGCTGTCGCCAACATTGGCGGAGCAGTCCGGGGGAAGGGTCCTTCCCATCTTGGACCCATCGGCCTCCCTCGTTGGGGAGGCCTTCCTCTTCTTCTCTCCCCCCCACTAGGGGAGAGGCCTCTTTATTCTCCTCCTCGTCTTCGTGGGAGGAGTCCGCCTTGGGGTCGTCGGACGATGAGTCCGATACCACTTGGCGCCGGGAACTCCTTCGGGTTCCCGTGGCCTTCTTCTTGGCCTTCTTCTCCGGCACCACGTAAAGTGCCGGGACCAGCAGCCCCGTCAAACGGGTGTCCGCTGGGTCTTCTGGGAGGGGGGCCGGACAGTTAACCTGTCCGGACGTCTTTTGCCAGTCCTGTTAAAGGTATTGGGAGTTTAGATCCCGCATAGAGTCACACTATGAAAAGCAAGTGTCCCATAAAGGATAACATAGCTTACCTCGCCAGCCAGACGCTGCGTGCTGAATCCGCGATCTTCGGTAGCGGATGCGGGAGCTTCGGCGCCCTTGAACAGCACCCTCCAGGCAGCTTCGTACGTAGTGTTGAAGAGCCCGCTCAAGGTCCGGTGTTGTGCCGGATCAAACTCCCACAAATTGAAGGCTCGTTGCTGGCAGGGGAGAATCCGGCGGACGAGCATGACCTGGATCACGTTGACAAGCTTAAGCTTCTTGTTCACTGTGGTCAGAGACAGATCGAGTCGGTCGGCTCTTCGAACTACCCCATAGCAAGCCCTTCTCTTTCGGGAGGTGAGCTGCATGGGGATGCCAGATCTGAATTCGGGGGCCGCTGCCCATTTAGGGTCACGCGGCTCGGTGATGTAGAACCACCCCGATTGCCACCCTTTGATGGATTCCACGAAGGCACCCTCAAGCCAAGTGACGTTGGGCATTTTGCCCACCATGGCGCCTCCGCACTCCGCTTGGCTACCCTTCACAACTGTCGGTGTCAAAACCAGCGGATCTCGGGTAGGGGGTTCCGAACTGTGCGTCTAGGCGGATGGTAACAGGAGACAAGGGACACGATGTTTTTACCCAGGTTCAGGCCTTCTCGATGAAGGTAAAACCCTACTCCTGCTTGATTGATATTGATGATATGGGTAGTACAAGAGTGGATCTACCACGAGATCAAGGAGGCTAAACCCTAGAAGCTAGCCTATGGTATGATTGTTGTTCTATGGACTAAAACCCTCCGGTTTATATAGACATCAGAGAGGGCTAGGGTTACACGGAGTCGGTTACAATGGTAGGAGATCTACATATCCGTATCGCCAAGCTTGCCTTCCACGCCAAGGAAAGTCCCATCTGGACACGGGATGAAGTCTTCAATCTTGTATCTTCATAGTCTTGGAGTCCGGCCGATGATGATAGTTCGCTATCCGGACACCACCTAGTCCAGACTCCTCAAGAGCCCCGAACCAGGCTTCAATGACGACGAGTCCGGCGCGTACATTGTCTTCGGTGTTGCAAGGCGGGTTCTCCTCCAAATTCCATGTGCTTGCCGAATAGTGTCCGGCTTCCTTATAAATGTTGCACTCCTTGGCTTCCACACCCAATAATGGCCCTCTTCCACGTGTCGTACGAATGTGAAAGGCCAGGGTATTTTTACATTTTACCCCCTAGCTGCGGGAATAAGCTGCCCATAAGAGAGGCAAGAATCCAGATCCAAATCACACCATCCTCCTTCCGCGAGTACTCATCGGAGCGCTTCTGACAAAAATCTACTCCATCATGGACCGTCGACGCGGCTCCTCCTCTCGTGCTCCCAGCCCTCAGCCAGGAGATTGGAGGAGATGTTCAGTCCCGCACAACGAGCTGGTGACGCTCCAAGCGGAGGGATACCTTCCTCCGGCCTTTATGGTCCCGGTTCGAGCCGGGCTGGCCACCTACAAAGGTGGAAAGCAGGCGGAGAATACCCCCAGTCCCTCCAAAGGAGAGCGGGTGTGTTTCATCCCTTATCTAATAAGGGGTCTCAGATTTCCCATACATCCGTTTCTCCGGGGGCTTCTGGAGTTCTACGGACTCCAGCTTCATCACCTTACGCCCGCCTCCATTCTGCACATTGCGGGCTTCGTAGCTCTTTGCGAGCTGTTCCTGGGCATCGAGCCCCATTTTGCACTATGGAAGAGATTGTTTTGCCTCGTACCCCGTTCTCACGAGGGGTCGATATATCAAGTGGGCAGAGCCGAAATATGGCGCATCGCCGGGACCGGATATCTATCCGAAACCCCAAAGAAGGCGTCCGAAGACTGGCCCTCGGAATGGTTTTATGTGGAAGATGCTCCACTGCCGGACCCCGTTCGGATCGGCCTCCCGGAGTTAAGCAATGCTCCTCTGAAGAAACGCCTGAGTTGGCGCCCGCGGAGCCCTCAACAGGAGGATGACAAGAGCGTCCATTATCTGATGGGCCGGATAAGGTTGCTGGCTCATTCCGGATTGACCATGATTGGAGTCATGGCCACGTGCATTATGCGAGGGGTGCAGCCGCTCCAATATAGGGGCCACCCCATGTGGGATTTCAACGGGGAGAATGACGCCACCCGTCATGGCCGCAAGGGGCCGGGATCGGCCGCAGATCTGGTGAAGATCCTGTCCGGCTTGTACAAGGGGGAGAAGGAGGACTTCCTCCAAACGAGCCCATTGAATGGATTCCCCATGAATAACCCTCGGAGCTAGGTTAGCGGACGTTTATTCATCCGATCCGTGCTTTCAAAGTTAAGTGCCTTACTTTATGATTTTGACGCAGGAACTGCGCCGGGATGTGGAGGGCATACACAGTTCGGCTCCACAACCCGAGGATCCGGGAAGATCCCTTGATCCGGCCTCTGAAGAGGATCCGGACATAAAGGTGGAGCTGATTGACGGGGTGTTCCACCAACTTAGCATGGACAATGCTCTAGTCGCCATTACGGTGACTACCCGGTTTATCTCCGGCTTCCGGTAACTATGACCGAGCCTCGACACCATTACTTCGTCGTGCTTATTTCGACCACCGCGATACCAACGGGTCTTGCGGAGGTGCCTTCAAAGGCGGAAGCTGATCCGCGGCGGTGACCAACGAGGGTCGATTCGGCCAAAGAAAGCGGAAGAGGGGTGCGGTGCGAATTGAAATGTCGCCGCAACGGTATGGCACGCCACCGTTTTTAAGGAAAAGACCCCTGTGAAGTATATTGATGCTCATGACTTTTCCAGGAGAAAGAGCGCTCGCCGGACTGTGCCCGGAGAGGTTGCCAACCAAGCCTCCGCTAGCCAGGCTCCAACACCTGGTCCAGAGGGGGAGGTGAGTGCAAGGCGCGAGCCGGATGCTCCTCCAACAGAGGATGCCGACAGGCTGTCCGCCACCAGGTCAGAGGTGGAGAGTGCCATGAATCACAGGCGTTGCCGAACAGTTCTTCGTGACGCATGTTTCTCCCCGGAGGCATTGAATGCCTTTAACGCGGGAGACGCGCACCTCCGTGTCGCTCAAGATGGTTTAACCAGAGCCACAGAGCAGTATGTGAAAGACATACGGGTAAGGGATTTTAATAGTTGTATATGCCAGTAGCCCCCGAGACTTAAAGTAGTTAAAATAACTGATTTAAGGATCATTTGATATGCAGGATCTTACGGAGAAGAATACCCAATTGTCCCAGGAGCTACAAGAGTGCAAAGCCCAACTTGAGGTCCGACTACTAGCCGCAGAGGAGACACAGACCCCCTCGGTAACACATATTTCAAAAGATAAGTGGTGTGCGGCATGCGTATAAGTCTGACAATAATATTGCAGATGTTGCCGGACTTGATCCGGACAAGCAACAGCTACTGCGCCAGCTGAAGGCCGGCGAGAGGGTGCTTATGAAGGTGCAGCAGGAGAGGAACAAACTCCAAGATGCCCACACCCAGCTTGGAGAAGAGCTAAAAGGTGTTCGGGCCCAGCTGTCTAGCTCCGTGAAGGAGAATCAGCGGCTTCGTCGCGGCATCTACAGTAAGTGCTTGAGCAAACTCTTTTGACAGTACGTGTTCGGCAGGCGATGAGTGGCGTCGCCCAGGCCTTATGGCCGTCCGTCTCCCTACCCGAGGGTCTTGGAGGGCTTGCGGAGAAGCTTCAGGGAGCACGGCACCGCTTCCGTCTATGGAAGATATCGGCCTGTCATCAAGGCCCCAGGGAGGCTTGGGCCATGGTGAAGACGCGGTACAAGAAGGCGGATCCGAACCGCATGGCCGAGGTCGGACCTGTGGGGCCCGATGGGAAGGAGATCCCTGTGAGCTTAGTGTATGGCCAAGTAGAGTTGGCCGCTAAGTATTCCCAATGGGACTGTAAATTAGACAGCCTGTTAGATGAGATTGAAGAGGAGTACAATCAGTCAATGTGACGATGTAATTTTTAAAATGACATGTATAATGCCTTCTAGCCGGATTGTAGATCGTTTGTCTTTGCGGACCTTTTCGCTTCAACCTCGGGACCCAACAGTCCGCAGTGTGTCCGAATACCCTCGCGGTTATGCAAAAAACTGGGGCATGCATGGAGACCAGGCGTAGGGGTCATTAGTGCTTTATCAAACAAGTGCCCAACTAGTTATGTTATATTACATGGTTAGTAAGAAACATCTTCCAAGGAGAATAGTTCCGTTAGGGGTTCCTCTCCCTAGGAGGCATGCCCTAAAGTGCATGTCCGGACTGCAAAAAGAGCAGGAAAACATCTAGGGGCAGATAAATAAATAATTGAGAAATCATCTTTCAAGTCACCGACCGAATATTCCCTTAAGAACGCTAGCTTTCGGCTTCACCTAGTCTGAGGTACACATCCGGCTGACCCGGTAGTAACAATCGCAGAGGTGCTCCCTTTACCTCCTAGCCGAACAATCGGGAACGTAGGGGTAAGCACAGGAGCCAGGCAACCCAGCTTGGCCAAAACTTAAGTCATATCGATGCATATAATGGTGAATAAAAGGTACATGCGGAAGTTTGACGCATGTGTTGGGCATAAAGCCCGTATAAATAAGCTTCTGTTAAAGAAGCCCCCAGGTATAATGAGTGCGAGTAACACGTCAAGTGTGTGCGAACAATGCGCAAATCAGCCCTCAAGGGCTTTATGAAAAAGGTGGGAGAAAAGAGAAAAACAAAAAACAACTGAAGTATAAAATGTGGACGGAGGAAGGAGACGAACTCTGAGTCCGGCGCTAGGCGTAGAATCTTCGGAGGTGGGCTGCGTTCCATGGGTTCGGCTCGAGTCGGTTGTCCGATGCGTTTCGCAGACGGTATGCACCGCCGGTCAGGACTTGGTCAATGATGAAGGGACCTTCCCATTTGGGCTTGAGTTTGTCCTTTTTCTTGTCCGGCAGGCGTAGAACTAGTTCGCCAACATTGTAAGTTTTAGCCCGTACTTCTCTGCTTTGATATCTTCGAGCCTGCTGCTGATAGAATGTGGGACGAGCCTTTGCCACGTCGCGCTCCTCCTCCAATGTGTCCAAGGTGTCCTTCCGATCCAACTCGGCTTCTCTTTCTTCGTACATGCACACTCGAGGTGAGTCATGAATTATATCACAGGGCAAAACTGCCTCTGCGCCGTATACAATAAAGAATGGTGTGAATCCGGTAGTACGGTTTGGCGTGGTCCGCAGCCCCCAGAGTACGGAGTCGAGCTCCTCTACCCAGTGCGTGTTAGATTCCGTAAGGGACCGCACTAATCTGGCTTTGATGCCACTCATGATTAGACCATTTGCTCGTTCAACTTGACTGTTGGTTTGAGGGTGATAGACTGAAGCGTAGTCGAGCTTAATGCCCATATTTTTGCACCAGAGCTTAACCTTGTCGGCCGTGAAGTTCGTGCCGTTATTGGTGATGATGCTGTGGGGGACGCCATAACGGTGTACTACCCCGGATATGAAGTCTATCATTGGTCCGGATTCAGTCGTTTTAACTGGCTTGGCCTCTATCCATTTGGTGAATTTGTCCACCATTACCAATAGGTATTTTTGCTTATGGGTTCCCCCTTTAAGGGGTCCAACCATGTCAAGCCCCTGGACCATGACGGCGGTGATGGGTATAATTTTGAGGGCGGTGGGTGGCATGTGGCTTTGATTAGCAAAAAGCTGGCACCCGACGCATCTGTGGACTAAGTCCTGAGCATCTGCCCGGGCCGTCGGCCAATAAAATCCTGTACGGAAGGCCTTGCCTACAATGGCTCGGGCTACGGCGTGGTGCCCGCCGAGTCTGGCGTGAATTTCGGCCAGCAGATTTTGCCCTTCCTCTTCGGAGATGCACCTTTGAAGGACTCCGGTTGTGCTTTTCTTATAAAGCTCTCCCTCATGGACCTTGTAGGCTTTAGATCGCCAAACTATGCAGCGGGCCTCATTTTGGTCTTCGGGAAGTTCCTGCCTAATTAAGTAGGCTAGGAATGGTTCCGTCCATGGGGCAATTACTGCCATTATTTCGTGGGCTGAAGGTGTTATTTCATTGGCTGAGCCATCGATTGTGTCAGAATGTTCCGTGTTGGGTGGTACGGTTGGTTCCGGGTTATTATTTCCGGACTCCTCTTCCCATAATACAGATGGCTTAAAGAGCCGCTCCAGGAAGATGTTTGGAGGGACGGCGTCGCGTTTTGCGCCGATGCGTGCCAACACATCGGCTGCCTGGTTATTATCCCGGGCTACATGGTGGAATTCGAGTCCTTCGAACCGAGCTGACATTTTTAAGACGGTGTTACGATAGGCTGCCATTTTCGGATCCTTGGCGTCAAAGTCTCCGTTTAGTTGGGATATTGCGAGGTTTGAATCCCCACGCACCTCTAGGCGTTGAATACCCATGGAGATTGCCATCCGGAGACCATGTAGAAGGGCCTCATATTCGGCTGCATTGTTAGAGTCCGTGTACATTATCTGAAGTACGTATTGGACTGTGTCTCCGGTTGGGGACGTCAATACGACGCCAGCCCCCAAGCCGGCCAACATTTTGGAGCCATCGAAATGCATGATCCAATTGGAGTATGCGCCGTACTCTTTAGGGAGTTCGGCTTCGGTCCATTCGGCGATGAAGTCAGCCAAAACTTGCGACTTTATAGCTCGCCGTGGTTTGTTGGTTATGTCGAATGGTAAGAGCTCGATGGCCCATTTTGCGATCGTGCCCGTCGCGTCGCGGTTGTTTATAATGTCGTTGAGAGGTACTTCAGAGGCAACTGTTCTCAATCACTCTTGAAAGTAGTGTCGCAGCTTCCGGGATGCCATGAACACCGCGTACGCTATTTTTTGATAATGTGGATACCGGGACTCGCATGGGGTTAAGACAGTGGATATGTAGTACACTGGTTTTTGAAGAGGGAATTTGTGTCCTTCTGTTTCTCGTTCGACGACGAGTACTGCGCTGACAACATGATGTGTTGTCACGATATATAATAACATCGGTTCGCCCAGGTTAGGCGCGGCCAGGACTGGATTTGTTGCCAATATGGCCTTTATTTCTTTGAGTCCGGCCGTGGCAGCATCCGTCCACTCGAAGTGTTCGGTGCGCCTGAGGAGGCGATAGAGGGGCAGTGCCTTTTCTCCCAAACGGGAGATGAAGCGGCTTAAAGCCACCACATATCCAGTTAATTTTTGTATTTGTTTGAGGTCTTTTGGGATATCCAACTGTGACAGAGCTCGAATCTTGGCTGGGTTTGCTTCAATTCCTCTACCGGATACAATGAAGCCCAGGAGCTTTTCGGCTGGTACGCCGAAAATGCATTTTTCCGGGTTGAGCTTAATGTCATATGCTCGGAGGTTGTCGAATGTGAGCCTCAAGTCGTCTACTAGAGTTTCGACATGTTTGTTCTTGACAACCACGTCGTCTACGTATGCCTCCACTGTTTTGCCGATCTGGGTAGCCAGACATGTCTGAATCATGCGCTGATATGTTGCGCCGGCGTTTTTGAGTCCAAAGGGCATTGTGTTGAAGCAGAATGGTCTGTATGGAGTAATGAATGCCGTTGCGGCTTGGTCTGTCTCCGCCATCTTGATTTGATGGTAGCCGGAGTATGCGTCGAGGAAGCACAATGAATCGTGCCCTGCGGTAGCATCGATGATTTGACCGATGCGGGGAAGGGGGAAAGGATCCTTTGGACAAGCCTTGTTAAGGTCTTTAAAATCGACACACAGGCGCCAGGATTTGTCCTTTTTTGGTACCATTACCAGGTTTGCTAGCCAGTCCGGATGTTTGATGTCTCTGATGAATCCGGCTTCTAATAGTTTGGCTAGCTCCTCTCCCATTGCCTGTCTTTTGGGTTCGGAAAATCGCCGAAGAGCCTGTTTGACTGGCTTGAATCCTTTTAGGATGTTTAGGCTATGTTCTACTAATCTGCGTGGGATTCCTAGCATATCTGAAGGGTGCCAGACAAAGATGTCCCAATTTTTCCCGAAGGAATTCTCATAGTGCGGCGTCTACATCAGGGTTTAATTGTGCCCCAATGGAGGCCGTCTTTGAGGGGTCCGTTGGATGGACCTGGAATTTGACTATTTCGTCCGCTGGTTTAAAAGAGGTGGACTTGGATCTCTTATCGAGTATCACATCGTCTCGGTTCACCATGGAGCACAGCGCAATGAGTTCCTCTGCCGCTAGGGCTTCGGATAGTGCCTCTAGGGCTAGTGCAGCTGTCTTGTTTTCGGCGCGGAGTGCTATGTCCGGATCACTGACAAGAGTGATGGTTCCATTGGGCCCGGGCATTTTAAGCTTCATCTACCCGTAATGGGGTATGGCTTGGAAAATTGCGAATGCCTCATGTCCTAATAAAGCGTGATATCCGCTGCTGAATGGGGCCACTTGGAACGTGACCTCCTCGGACCTATAATTGTCCGGAGAGCCGAACACCACATCAAGGGTAATTTTTCCTGTGCAGCGTGCTTCCCGGCTAGGGATTATTCCTCTAAAGGTTGTGCTGCTTCGCTCAATGCGGCTCTAGTCTATTTCCATTTTTCGAAGGGTTTCCTCATAGATGAGGTTTAATCTGCTGCCGCCATCCATGAGTACCTTGGTAAGATGAAAGCCATTCACTATTGGGCTGAGGACCAATGCGGCTGGTGCTCGGGCTGTTCGGAATTTAGGTTCGTCGCTGGCGTTGAAGGTGATAGCCGTGTCGCTCCATGGATTTGTTGTTACTACTTGGTAGACTTCGGCGAGGCTGCGGATTGTTCGTTTCCGCGTATTATTTGATGCGAAAGTCTCGAAGACTATTAATACCGTACTGGTACTGTTGGGGTGGTTCTCCGGGGCTAGAAGCTCTTCGCCACTTTTGGCCACCTGCCGTAGTATCCAACATGCTCGAAGGCTATGTGTTGGGGTGGCGCCCTCTGTACTATGAATTTTACAGGGTCCGCTGAGCCATCCCTCTAGTTCGGTTCCATCCCCTTTATGGGGTTTTTGCTTTTTGGTTTTTATCCCGAGTGCCTGAGCATGATGCACCCTTTTGTTTCGGACTAGGGTTGTGTTCGGAGCCGGATTGTCCCAAAACTTAGTTTCGGTTTTCCAGATACTCTCCATAGCACAGTACTTTCGTACTATGGACGCCAGGTCGGCGAAGCGTGTAATTTCGCAACGACTTACGGCGTTCAATATTCCCTTATCCGTGCAATTGTTGCAGAAAACTGAGATTGCACTTTCCTCACGGCAGTCTTTTATCCTGTCCATAACCAGGAGGAATCTGGCCCAGTAATGATGTAATGTTTCCGTGGGCTCTTGCCGGATTTGAGATAGATCGCTTATGTTTGGGTGGGTGGGTGGAATTGAGTCCGGAACCCTGCCCAACTTGAGGCTCAAGGGCCGAAAAGTTTCCGAATTTGGAAGTTCGGATCGCTGGACGTTGTCCAACAAATCTGGTCCGCTGCCTGACTTTAGGTTCAGTACTTGAACGACGTACGTCCCTCCGCGGGAATCCGGCATGGAGGGATCAGGAGTCCGGACATAACTGGTCTTTAATACAGAAGAAGAGTCACCGCATTGTTCCTCTACCACCGCAACGTGGTGGGTAACCTAGGGAGAGTTAATCTCTCTCAGATCGGTTTTAAGCCCAATCTAATCGTAGTCTATAGAGACCCCCAGGGCGGCGATGCGATCCAAGAGCTCGTTTACAGTAGAGAGCTCAATCGGATCCAGCTGCTCGGTGAATTCCGAGCTGACGCGAAGATCGCTTTTGATGACCCGAGAGGTCATCGTCGAAGCGGCGGCCGAACAGGCGGTCATAAGAAAACCACCTAGACGGATAGTTTGGCCGGCGGCCAAAGCTCCTTTGGCAATGGTACTGTCTTTAAAGACGGGAAGAGGCATCCTTCCTGATCGTGATGGAACAGAGGAACTCTCAATGAAAGCACCAATGTCGGTGTCAAAACCGGTGGATCTCGGGTAGGGGGTCCCGAACTGTGCGTCTAGGCGGATGGTAACAGGAGACAAGGGATACGATGTTTTTACCCAGGTTCGGGCCCTCTCGATGGAGGTAAAACCCTACTCCTGCTTGATTGATATTGATGATATGGGTAGTACAAGAGTGAATCTACCACGAGATCAAGGAGGCTAAACCCTAGAAGCTAGCCTATGGTATGATTGTTGTTCTACGGACTAAAACCCTCCGATTTATATAGACACCGGAGAGGGCTAGGGTTACACGGAGTCGGTTACAATGGTAGGAGATCTACATATACGTATCGCCAAGCTTGCCTTCTACGCTAAGGAAAGTCCCATCCGAACACGGGACGAAGTCTTCAATCTTCTATCTTCATAGTCTTGGAGTCCGGCCGATGATGATAGTTCGGCTATCCGGACACCCCCTAGTCCAGGACTCCCTCAACAACCTTCAGCTTGACATTGAAGGTCTTTAGCCACAAACCGAAGTGGGGCTGGATGCAGAGGAAGGCCTCGCACACGACGATAAACGCCGAGATATTGAGGATGAAATTTGGGGCCAGATCGTGGAAATCCAGGCCGTAGTAGTACATGAGCCCCCGGACGAAGGGGAGTGGGAAGCCCAGTCCGCAGAGGAAGTGGGGAAGGAATACGACCCTCTCATGAGGCCTGGGGGTGGGGATGAGCTGCCCCTCGTCGGGGAGACGATGCGCGATGTCGCTGGACAGATATCCGGCGCTGCGCAGCTTCTCAATGTGCCCCTCCGTAATGGAGGAGGCCATCCACTTGCCTCCTGCTCCGGACATGGCTGGAGAAGGTCGAGGTGAGATGTGCGGACTTGGGCACTGGAGCTCGAGTGGGCGGAGATGGATAAGCAAAGGAGGATGAAGGCGTAGGTAAATAAGGTGGATCCTTATCCCCTTATATATGGGCGGACGAAAACTATGCGTCCCTACCAGCCTGGTAAAACTCGCTTATCTCCCAAGCACCACAATCAATGGCGCGGTTGGGTTACCCACGTCCGTATTGATGGGAATCCCGGAATAAGGGGAACACGATCTCTGCTTCGACAGGACGTGCCAAGGAAACCGCTTCGCTAAACGCGCTGAGGTGGTATAATAAAAATGATTCAAGTAAAGGCTTGGTAGTGGTGTGACGTCACGCCACAAAATACGTCAGCAGATTGAACTTGTGTAAATATTATTCTCTCTACGGTGGTATGTGGAATTTATTTTACAGAGCCGTACACTATCCTGGGTTCACAATCTTCTATGAATTATTCGGAGGAGGAACCCGCCTTGCAATGCCGAAGACAATATGCGCGCCGGACTCATCGTCATTGAAGCCTGGTTCAGGGGCTACTGAGGGAGTCCTGGACTAGGGGGTGTCCGGATTGCCGAACTATCATCATCGGCCGGACTCCAAGACTATGAAGATACAAGATTGAAGACTTTGTCCCGTGTCCGGATGGGACTTTCCTTGGCGTGGAAGGCAAGCTTGGCGATACGGATATGTAGATCTCCTACCATTGTAACCGACTCTGTGTAACCCTAGCCCTCTCCGGTGTCTATATAAACCGGAGGGTTTTAGTCCGTAGAACACAACAACAATCATACCATAGGCTAGCTTCTAGGGTTTAGCCTCCTTGATCTCGTGGTAGATCCACTCTTGTACTACCCATATCATCAATATCAATCAAGAAGGAGTAGGGTTTTACCTCCATCGAGAGGGCCCGAACCTGGATAAAAACATCGTGTCCCTTGTCTCCTGTTACCATCCGCCTAGACGCACAGTTCGGGACCCCCTACCCGAGATCCGCCGGTTTTGACACCGACAACAGGGCTTACCCATTCACTATCAGCAACGGGATAAATTATATCTGCCTCAAGGAGCTTTAGTATCTCCTTTCTTACCACTTCTTTCATCTTGGGATTCAGTCGTCGTTGAGGATCTCTAACTGGTTTAGCATCGGCCTCCAAATTAATTTTGTGTTGGCATAACGTGGGACTAATGCCCTTAAGATCATCCAGAGTATATCCAATAGCAGCGCGGTGCTTCTTCAGAGTTATCAATAATCTTTCTTCTTCTTGCTCTGAAAGGTTAGCAATAATAATAATAGGATATATTTTCTTTTCATCAAGATAAGCATACTTAAGATTATCAGGTAATGGTGTGAGTTCAAACACGGGATCACCCTTGGGTGGAGGGGGATCCCCAAGAATTTCAACGGGAAGGTTGTGTTTCAGCATAGGTTCCTGTTTAAGGAATACTTCATCTATTTCCCTTCTTTCCTTCATAAACATATCATTTTCATGGTCAAGCAAATATTGTTCTAACGGATTAGTAGGAGGCACGGCAATAGAAGCAAGACCAATAATCTCATCCTTACTGGGTGATTCTCTATCACGAGGTTGTCTACGAAACTTAGCAAGATTAAACTCATGAGACGTACCTTCTAAGCCAATTGTGACAGTATCCTTTTCACAATCAATCTTAGCATTAATAGTGTTTAAGAAGGGTCTACCAAAAATAATGGGACAAAAGTCATCTTGTGGGGAACCAAGAACAAGAAAATCAGCAGGATATTTAACCTTCCCACACAAGACTTCAACATCTCTAACTATCCCAACTGGTGTAATGGTATCCCTATTTGCAAGCTTAATAGTGACATCTATACCTTCCAGCTCAACGGGTGCAATGTCGTGCATAATTTATTTATATAAGTCATAGGGTATTGCACTAGCACTAGCACCCATATCACATAAGCCATGATAACAATGATCTGCTATTTTAACAGAAATAACAGGCATGCCTACCACAGGTCTATGTATCTTAGTATCTGGTCTAGCAATATTAGCAGTCTCACCACGAAATAAATAACATGCCCATCTAAATCATCATCCAAGAGATCTTTAACCATAGCAATACTAGGTTCAACTTTGATTTGCTCAGGAGGTGTATAAGTCCTAGTATTACTCTTACGAACAACAGTCGAAGTTTTAGCATGATCCTTTATCCTAACAGGAAAAGGAGGTTTCTCAACAAAAGTAGTAGGAACAATAGGATCACTATAGGTGACAGTATTTTCTTCAACTATAATAGGTGCAACTATTTTTACTTCAACGGGAGGATTGTATTTAAACCACTTCTCCTTAGGGAGATCAACGTGAGTAGCAAAAGATTCACAGAAAGAAGCTACTATCTCACAGTCAAGTCCATATTTAGCGCTAAATCCATGAAAAGCATAGGTATTCATAAAAGATTTAACACAATCAAACTTAGGCGTCATACCTGACTCCTTACCATCATCGGAACCCCAATCTTCAGAGCTACGTTTAATTATTTCCAATAAGTTCCATTTGAAATCAATAGTCTTCAGCATATAAGAACCAGCACCGGAAGTATCGAGCAGGTTGCGATCATTGAGAGAAAGACGAGCATAAAAGTTTTGAACAATCATTTCTCTGGAGAGCTCATGATTGGGGCATGAATATAACATTGACTTAAGCCTCCCCCAAGCTTGAGCGATGCTTTCTTCTTCGCGAGGCCAGAAATTATATATGTAATTACGATCACGATGAACAAGCTAGATGCATAGGATAGAACTTCTGGTGAAATTCCAACTTCAATCATTTATAATTCCAAGATCTCGTATCATCACATAGCCTATACCATGTCAATGCATCTCCCTTCAAAGATAAAGGGAAGATATATTGCCATGCAACTTTCCACCGTTCCGTTCATCATCATGACATACTTTACTTTTGTCATATTGCCATTGCATGATCATGTAATTGACATCGTATTTGTGGCAAAGCCACCATGCATTATTTTTCATACATGTCAATCTTGATTCATTGCACCATCCCGGTACACCGCCGGAGGCATTCATATAGAGTCATATCTTGTTCTAGTTTCAAGTTGTAATTCATATGTTGTAATCAATGGAAGTGTGATGATCATCATTATTAGAGCATTGCCCAAAGAAAAAAGAAAAAAAAAAGAAAGAAAGGCCAAAAAGAAAATAAAAAGAAAGGCCAAAAAGAAAAGAAAAAGAAAGGCCCAAAAGAAAAAAAAGAAAAGGGAAAAAATAAAAAGAAAAAAAGGAAAATAAATAAAAGGGCAATGTTACTATCTCTTTTTCCACACTTGTGCTTCAAAGTAGCACCTTGTTCTTCATGTAGTGAGTCTCATATATTGTGCTTCAAAGTAGCACCATGTTTTTCATATAGTAAGTCTCATAAGTTGTCTTTTTCATACTAGTGGGAATTTTCCATTATAGAACTTGGCTTGTATATTCCTACGATGGGCTTCCTCAAATGCCCTAGGTCTTCTTGAGCAAGCAAGTTGGATGCACACCCACTAGTTTTCTTTTGTTGAGCATTCATTTATAGCTCTAGTACATCCGTTGCATGGCAATCCCTACTCCTTATGTTGACATCAATTGATGGGCATCTCCATAGCCCGTTGATTATCCTCGTCAATGTGAGACTTTCTCCTTTTTTGTATTCTCCACACAATCCCCATCATCATATTCTATTCCACCCATAGTGCTATATCCATGGCTCACGCTCATGTATTGCGTGAAGGTTGAAATTTTTTGAGATTATTTAAGTATGAAACAATTGCTTGGCTTGTCATCGGGGGTATAGAAGTTGGGAACATCTTTGTGTGACGAAAATGAAGCATAGCCTAACTATATGATTTTGTAGGGATGAACTTTCTTTTGCCATGTTATTTTGAGAAGACATGATT
Source organism: Aegilops speltoides (assembly GCA_021437245.1). Classification (NCBI taxonomy): domain Eukaryota; kingdom Viridiplantae; phylum Streptophyta; class Magnoliopsida; order Poales; family Poaceae; genus Aegilops; species Aegilops speltoides. Next base: position 487,110,281 of record CM038145.1, read on the forward strand.
ACTTTGATTAGTATGCTTGAAGTGTTACTATTTCTTTTATCAATATGAACTTTTATTTTGAATCATTTGGATCTGAACATTCATGCCACAATAAAGAAAATTACATTGAGAATTATGCTAGGTAGCATTCCACATCAAAAATTCTCTTTTTATCATTTACCTACTCGAGGACGAGCAGGAATTAAGCTTGGGGATGCTTGATACGTCTCCAACGTATCTATAATTTTTGATTGTTCCATGCAATTATATTACCCCTTTTGTATGTTTATGGGCTTTATTTTACACATTTATATCATTTTTGGGACTAACCTACTAACCGGAGGCCCAGCCCGTATTACTGTTTTTTTCGCCTATTTCAGTATTTCAAAGAAAAGGAATATCAAACGGAGTCCAAATGGAATGAAACCTTCGGGAGCGTGATTTTTAGAACGAACGTGATCCAGAGGACTTGGAGTGCAAGTCAAGAAGCACCCGAGACCTCCACGAGATAGGAGGGCCCCCCCTATAGGGCGCGCCCCCTGTCTCGTGGGCCCCTCGGGCGGCCACCGACGTACTTCTTCCTCCTATATAAGCCTATGTACCCCGAAAGCATCCATGGAGCCAACGAAACACAATTTCCACTGCCGTAACCTTTTGTATTCGCGAGATCTCATCTTGGAGCATTCGCCGGCACTCTGCCGGAGGGGGAATCGACCACGGAGGGCTTCTACATCAACACCATAGCCCCTCCAATGAGTTGTGAGTAGTTTACCACAGACCTACGGGTGCATATTTATAGCTAGATGGCTTCTTCTCTCTTTTTGGATCTCAATACAATGTTCTCCCCCTCTTTTGTGGAGATCTATTCGATGTAAACTCTTTTTGCGGTGTATTTGTTGAGATCCGACAGATTGTGGGTTTATGATCAAGTTTATCTCTGAATAATATTTGAATTTTCTCTAAATTCTTTTATGTATGATTGAGTTATCTTTGCAAGTCTCTTCGAATTATCAGTTTGGTTTGGCCTACTAGATTGATCTTTCTTGCCATGGGAGAAGTGCTTAGATTTGGGTTCAATCTTGCGGTGTCCTTTCCCAGTGACAGCAGGGGCAGCAACGCACGTATTGTATTGTTGCCATCGAGGATAAAAAGATGGGGTTTATATCATATTGCTTGAGTTTATCCCTCTACATCATGTCATCTTGCTTAAGGCGTTACTCTGTTCTTATGAACTTAATACTCTAGATGCAGGCAGGAGTCGGACGATGTGTGGAGTAATAGTAGTAGATGCAGGCAGCAGTCGGTCTATTTGTTGCGGACGTGATGCCTATATACATGATCATGCCTAGATAATCTCATAACTATTCGCTTTTCTATCAATTGCTCGACAGTAATTTGTTCACCCACCGTAATACTTATGCTATCTTGAGAGAAGCCACTAGTGAAACCTATGGCCCCCGGGTCTATCTCTTATAATATTTGCTTCCAATCTACTTTTATTTGCATCTTTACTTTTTGCATCTATATTATAAAATACCAAAAATATATTTATCTTATCATACTATCTCTGTCCGATCTCACTTTCGCAAGTGGCCGTGAAGGGATTGACAACCCCTTTATTGCGTTGGTTGCGAGTTCTTTGTTTGTTTGTGTAGGTGTGTGGGACTTTTGAGGAGTCTCCTACTGGATTGATACCTTGGTTCTCAAAAACTGAGGGAAATACTTACGCTACTATTGCTGCATCACCCTTTCCTCTTCAAGGAAAACCAACGCAAGCTCAAGACGTAGCAAGAAGGATTTCTGGCGCCGTTGCCGGGGAGGTCTTCGCTCAAGTCAAGACATACCAAGTACCCATCACAAACCCATCTCTCTCGCATTTACATTATTTTCCATTTGCCTCTCGTTTTCCTCTCCCCCACTTCACCCTTGCCGTTTTATTTGCCCTTTCTTTTCCAATCTCTCTCTCTCTCTCTCTCTCTCTCTCTCTCTTTCACTTGCCTTTTTCTGTTTCTTATGTGTTGGATTACTTGTTGCGATGGCGCAAGATAATACCAAATTGTGTGATTTCTCAATTACCAATAATAATGATTTCCTTAGTACTCTGATTGTTCCTCTTAATGATGTTGAGTCTTGTGAAATCAATACTGCTTTGCTGAATCTTGTTATGAAAGATCAATTCGCCGGTCTTCTTAGCGAAGATGCCGCTACTCATCTAAACAACTTTGTTGATTTGTGTGATACGCAAAAGAAGAAAGATACGGACAATGATATTGTTAAAATGAAGTTATTTCCGTTTTCACTTAGAGATCATGCTAAAGTTTGGTTTCGTCTTTGCCTAAAAATAGTATTGATTCTTGGAACAAGTGCAAAGATGCTTTTATCTCTAAGTATTTTCCTCCCGCTAAGATTATCACTCTTAGGAATGATATTATGAATTTTAAACAACTTGATCATGAGCATGTTGCCCAATCTTGGGAAAGAATGAAATTGATGATTCACAATTGCCCCACTCATGGTTTGAATTTATGGATGGTCATACAAAATTTTTAGGCCGGTTTGAACTTTGCTTCTAGAAATCTCATAGATTTGGCCGCGGGAGGCACGTTTAAGGAAATCACGTTAGGAGATGCTACAAAACTTCTTGATAATATTATGGCTAATTATTCTCAATGGCACACCGAAAGATCTTCTAGTAAAAAAGTGCATGCTATAGAAGAAATCAATGTTTTGAGTGGAAAGATGGATGAACTTATGAAGTTGTTTGCTACTAAAAATACTCCTCATGATCCCAATGATATGCCTTTGTCTACTTTGACTGAGAATAATAATGAATCTATGTATGTGAATTTTGTTGGTAGGAATAGTTTTGGAAACAATGCTTATAGAGGAAACTTTAATTCTAGACCGTTCCCTAGTAATTCCTCTAATAATTATGGAAATTCCTACAATAATTCTTATGGTAATTTTAATAATATGCCCTCTGATTTTGAGAATAGTGTGAAAGAATTTATGATTTCTCAAAAGAATTTTAATGCTTTGCTTGAAGAAAAATTTCTCAAAGTTGATGATTTGGCTAGGAACGTTGATAGACTTTCACTTGATGTTGATTCTCTTAAACTTATATCTTCTCCTCCTAAGCATGATATCAATGAGTCTCTCAAAGCCATGAGAATTTCCATTGATGAGTGCAAGGAAAGAACCGCTAGATTGCATGCTAAGAAAGATTGCTTTGTAAAGGCGTGTTCTTCTAGTTTCCATGAAAATAATGATGAAGATCTTAAAGTTATTGATGCGTCTCCTATCAGATCTATGTTTTGCAATATGAATCTTGATAATTATTGGACTGATGATGAGTCAACTTTACCTAGAAGGCGTCCCAAGAATTCGAAGTTTTTAGATCTTGATGCTAAATTTGGTAAAAGTAGGATTGGAGAGGTCACAACTTTAAATAGCATTGAACCCACTATCTCGGATTTCAAGGAATTTGATTATGATAATTGTTCTTTAGAAGGTTGTATTTCCTTGTTGCAATCCGTTGTTAATTCTCCTCATGCTTATAGTCAAAATAAAACTTTTACCAAACACATTGTTGATGCCTTGATGCAATCTTATGATGAAAAACTTAATTTGGAAGTTTCTATACCTAGAAAACTTGATGATGAGTGGGAACCTACTATAAAGATTAGAATTAAAGATCATGAGAGTTTTTCTTTGTGTGATTTGGGTGCTAGTGTTTCCACGATTCCGAAAACTTTATGTGATATTCTAGGTTTCCATGATCTTGATGATTGCTCTTTAAATTTGCACCTTGAGGATTCCACCATTAAAAAGCCAATGGGAAGAATCAATGATGTTCTCATTGTTTCAAATAAAAATTTGGTGCCCGTACATTTTATCGTTCTTGATATAGATTGCAATCTGTCTTGCCCTATTATTTTTGGTAGACCTTTCCTTAGAACGATTGGCGCGATTATTGATATGAAGGAAGGGAATATTAGATTCAAATTTTCATTAAAGAAAGGCATGGAGCACTTTACAATAAAGAAAGTCAAATTACCTTATGAATCCATCATGCGGGCTACTTATGAATTTAGTGCCAAAGATGGCACTCGTTAGATCTATCTTCACTTTTATGCCTAGCTAGGGGCGTTAAACGATAGCGCTAGTTGGGAGGCAACCCAATTTTCTTTGTGTTTTTTGTTTTTGTTCCTGTTTAGTAATAAATCTTGCATCTACCTTCTGTTTAGATGTGTTTTTACCTTTTAATTAGTGTTTGTGCCAAGTAGAACCTATAGGATAACCTATGATGATAGTTGATTTGATTCTGCTGAAAAACAGAAACTTTGCACGCACAAATTTAGTTTTGTTAAATCACGAAAATGTTCTTTTGTGTTGATTCTTTTTGAGTCTGATCAATAGACAAATTGTACAGGACTTACTATTTTTTTAGGATTGTTGGAGTTCCAGAAGTTTGCGTTAGTTACAGATTGCTACAGACTGTTCTGTTTTTGACAGATTCTGTTTCCCGTGTGTTGTTTGCTTATTTCGATGCATCTATGGCTAGTATATTAGTTTATAAACCATAGAGAAGTTGGATTACAGTAGGTTTAACACCAAAATAAATAAATAATGAGTTCATTACAGTACCTTATGTGGTGGTTTTTTTCTTTCACTAACAGAGCTTATAAGATTTCCTGTTGAGTTTTGTGTTGTGAAGTTTTCAAGTTTTGGGTAAAGCTTTTATGGACTATGGAATAAGGAGTGGCAAGAGCCTAAGCTTGGGGATTCCCAAGGCACCCCAATATATTCATGGATAGCCAAAAGCCTAAGCTTGGGGATGCCCCGGAAAGGCATCCCCTCTTTCGTCTTCGTTCATTGGTAACTTTACTTGGAGCTATATTTTTATTCGCCACATGATATGTGTTTTGCTTGGAGCGTCGTGTATTATATTAGTCTTTGCTTTTTAGTTACCACAATCATCCTTGCTGTACACACCTTTTGGGAGAAGCCTATTTGATTAGAATTTTCTAGAATACTCTATGTGCTTCACTTATATCTTTTGAGCCTGATAGTTTTTGCTCTAGTGCTTCACTTATATCTTTTAGAGCATGGCGGTGGCTTATTTTTGTAGAAATTGCTAGTCTCTCATGCTTCACTTATATCTTTCTGAGAGTCTTTTAGAACAGCATGGTATTTGCTATGGTTATAAAATTGGTCCTAGAATGGTAAGCATCCAAGTTGGGTATAATAAAAACTATCATAGGAAGTGAATTGGATGCTATGATCAATTTGATACTTGATAATTGTTTTGAGATATGGAGGTAGTGATATTAAAGTCATGCTAGTTGGGTGATTATGATTTTAAAGAATGCTTGTGTTGAAGTTAGCAAGTCCCGTAGCATGCACGTATGGTTAAAGTTGTGTAACAAATTTGAAACATGAAGTGTACCTGGCTTGTGCATCCTTATGAGTGGCGGTCGGGGACGAGCGATGGTCTTTTCCTACCAATCTATCCCCCTAGGAGCATGCACATAGTACTTGATTTTTGATGACTTCTAAATTTTTGCAATAAGTATATGAGTTCTTTTGACTAATCTTGAGTCCATAGATTATACACAATTTTACCTTTCCACCATTGCTAGCCTCTTCGGTACCGTGCATTGCCCTTTCTCACCTTGAGAGTTGGTGCAAACTTCGCTGGTGCATCCAAACCCCGTGATACAATATGCTCTATCACACATAAACCTCCTTATATCTTCCTCAAAACAGCCACCATACCTACCTATTATGGCATTTCCATAGCCATTCCGAGATATATTGCCATGCAACTTTCCACCGTCCCGTTCATCATCATGACATACTTTACTTTTGTCATATTGCCATCGCATGATCATGTAGTTGACATCGTGTTTGTGGCAAAGCCACCATGCATTAATTTTCATACATGTCACTCTTGATTCATTGCACCATCCCGGTACACCGCCGGAGGCATTCATATAGAGTCATATCTCGTTCTAGTTTCGAGTTGTAATTCATATGTTGTAATCAATGAAAGTGTGATGAGCTTCCTCCACCTTGTTTTTCATGTAGTGAGTCTCATATATTGTGCTTCAAAGTAGCACCATGTTTTTCATATAATAAGTCTCATAAGTTGTCTTTTTCATACTAGTGGGAATTTTTCATTATAGAACTTGGCTTGTATATTCCTACATGGGCTTCCTCAAATGCCCTAGGTCTTCGTGAGCAAGCAAGTTGGATGCACACCCACTAGTTTTCTTTTGTTGAACATTCATTTATAGCTCTAGTGCATCCGTTGCATGGCAATCCCTACTCCTCATGTTGACATCAATTGATGGGCATCTCCATAGCCCGTTGATTATCCTCATCAATGTGAGACTTTCTCCTTTTTTGTATTCTCCACACAATCCCCATCATAATATTCTATTCCACCCATAGTGCTATATCCATGGCTCACGCTCATGTATTGCGTGAAGGCTGAAAAAGTTTGAGATTATTTAAGTATGAAACAATTGCTTGGCTTTTCATCGGGGGTATAGAAGTTGGGAACATCTTTGTGTGATGAAAATGAAGCATAGCCTAACTATATGATTTTGTAGGGATGAACTTTCTTTTGCCATGTTATTTTGAGAAGACATGATTACTTTGATTAGTATGCTTGAAGTGTTACTATTTCTTTTATCAATATGAACTTTTATTTTGAATCATTTGGATCTGAACATTCATGCCACAATAAATAAAATTACGTTGAGAATTATGCTAGGTAGCATTCCACATCAAAAATTCTCTTTTTATCATTTACCTACTCGAGGACGAGCAGGAATTAAGCTTGGGGATGCTTGATACGTCTCCAATGTATCTATATTTTTTTATTGTTCCATGCTATTATATTACCCCTTTTGGATGTTTATGGGCTTTATTTTACACATTTATATCATTTTTGGGACTAACCTACTAACCGGAGGCCCAGCCCGTATTGCTGTGTTTTGCCTATTTCAGTATTTCGAAGAAAAGGAATATCAAACGGAGTCCAAACGGAATGAAACCTTTGGGAGCGTGATTTTTGGAACGAACGTGATCTAGAGGACTTGAGGTGCAAGTCAAGAAGCAGCCGAGGCCTCCCCCATAGGGCGCGCCCCCTGTCTCATGGGCCCCTCGGGCGGCCACCGACGTACTTCTTCCTCCTATATAAGGCTACGTACCCCGAAAACATCCAGGGAGCCAACGAAACACAATTTCCACCGCCGTAACCTTCTCAGATCCATGAGATCTCATCTTGAGGCTTCACAAGCACTCTCACGAGGGGGAATCGACCATGGAGGGCTTCTACATCAACACCATAGCCCCTCCAATGAGTTGTGAGTAGTTTACCATAGACCTACGGGTCCATAGTTATTAGCTAGATGGCTTCTTCTCTCTTTTTGGATCTCAATACAATGTTCTCCCCCTCTCTTGTGGAGATCTATTTGATGTAAACTCTTTTTGCGGTGTGTTTGTCGAGATTCGGTGAATTGTGGGTTTATGATCAAGTTTATCTATGAATAATATTTGAATTTTCTCTGAATTCTTTTATGTATGATTGAGTTATCTTTGCAAGTCTCTTCGAATTATCAGTTTGGTTTGGCCTACTAGATTGATCTTTCTTGCCATGGGAGAAGTGCTTAGCTTTGAATTCAATCTTGCGGTGCCCTTTCCTAGTGACAGCAGGGGCAGCAAGGCACGTAATGTATTGTTGCCATCGAGGATAAAAAGATGGGGTTTATATCATATTGCTTGAGTTTATCCCTCTACATCATGTCATCTTGCTTAAGGTGTCACTCTGTTCTTATGAACTTAATACTCTAGATGCAGGCAGGAGTCGGTCGATGTGTGGAGTAATAGTAGTAGATGCAGGCAGGAGTCGGTCTACTTGTTGCTGACATAATGCCTATATACATGATCATGCCTAGATAATCTCATACCTATTCACTTTTCTATCAATTGCTCGACAGTAATTTGTTCACCCACCGTAATACTTATGCTATCTTGAGAGAAGCCACTAGTGAAACCTATGGCCCCGGGTCTATCTCTTATCATATTTGCTTCCAATCTACTTTTATTTGCATCTTTACTTTTTGCATCTATATTATAAAATACCAGAAATATATTTATCTTATCATACTATCTCTATCAGATCTCACTTTCGCAAGTGGCCGTGAAGGGATTGACAACCCCTTTATTGCGTTTGTTGTGAGTTCTTTGTTTGTTTATGTAGGTGCGTTGGACTTTTGAGGAGCCTCCTACTGGATTGATACCTTGGTTCTCAAATACTGAGGGAAATACTTACCCTACTATTGCTGCATCACCCTTTCCTCTTCAAGGAAAACCAACGCAAGCTCAAGATGTAGCATTCTCCTCACAGCATAAGGATCTGACTGTCTCCACAATCTCAGTCCAGCATCCTTTCTGATATGCATGTCTTCAACAACTGGATGAGCATCATTGTGGTCAAGAATCTTGGGCTTCAACTTTCTCAAAACTAGAGAATCATCTTCTTCTTCAGCAGCTTCAGGCACTGGGGCCTTTGTTTTCATTCCAGGCTTTGTTGCAGCAGTAGTGCTATGCCCCTTTTTCAGCATCTTCTTCTTAGAAGTGGCCTCATCCTCAACAGCAATATAGTCCTCATCTTCAGAATCTGAGGTTTTTCTTCTTCCTTGCCCTGGTTGCTGCCCTTGGGCAAATTGCTAGGTGTGCTCCTGCTGCCATCATCATAACTGCTTGAGGGACTAGTGCCCTCACTCATCTGAGCTTGCTCCTCTGACTTGTTCTGGCTGTCACTTTGATTAGACATATTGCAAACTCTGACTGCAGACCCTATGAATAGATGTAGATGAGGTAGAGTGGATGAGCATCACAAAGCACAGAGGTTTTTGCAAAATAATTGAGTCAAAAAGTTAGCTTTATTTTTCCATAGAAAGCATTTCGAAGCTACCGATTTGTAAACTCGGTGATACCGAAGCAGCTTTTGGAACCTAAACTAGTGAACTCGGTCAGACCGAGTCACAGTTCGGTGGCACCGAGACTGCTAGGGTTTCACAAAGAATCGATCTCGGTCACACCGATTTGCAATTCTCTGTCAGACCGAAAATCACATGTGCAATGGCCTAAGCCAAATCGGTGAGACCGATTTCTACAACTCGGCCGGTCCGAGATGAATTCGGCGGAAACCTAACCCTAAATCTTCAAATCAAATCTAATCTACGGAGTCCTTTCGCTGGATAGAGTGATTTCAAATGTGGCAAGATTCATGGCAAAGAAATGTGCTAGGAATCGGAGTTAAGGATAGCACAAAGTTTCAAGTTCATACCCTAGTTCGGCGATGAACTTGCTACGGCGGCAATAGCGGGACAGAATGCCGTTGACGGTGGTGGAGACCAGCGGCGGGAGGTCGCTGGCGGCGAAGAGGACGATCCGGACACCCGAAGAGGCAAAGCAGACTATGCGCGGGTGAAAGGTTTCGGAAAAATTTCCAAAATTTGACCCGTGAGTATATATAGCCTGACCCTGTCGGTGTGACCGAGTGGAACAACTCGTTGGCACCGAGATGCAAGACTGCAAGCAGTTATTGCAACTCGGTGTGACCGAAAAGTTCTAATCGGTTGCACCGAGGTTGAAAACTTAGATCAACTTAGTGATCTCGGTATGAACAAAAATGGGGAATTGGTCAGACCGAAATGCACAAAGAGGTTTTGGAAGTTTAAGTCTATGACGAATCGGGGACTCCGAGTGCTCCTCACACAGGTTCGAATCTGACTTGATCAAACTTTGTGATGTAGCATGAATAGAGTTTGAGACAAGAAAGGCATAGATAGATAGAGAAGGTTCTTAGGCATTCTTGTCCATCCACTTGGCAAAAGAAAAAAGAAGCCAAACAATCAAAAAAACAAGTGGATGTCCTCGAATGAGTAAAACATGCAACCAACATGCTCACACAATAAAATGGCAAATGAAATATATGGCAAAGCATGCACAACTAATACTAGCATCTATCAAACAATTGGCGATGACTAGGTCATCTATATATGAGTATATTGACTTAGGAGTCAAATGAGAACATTTGATCATAGGTCATACTCATCGTTAAGCACAAGTGGGGTTACCACTTTTACATAAAGCATTGTTGTGTTCACACCATTAGAGTTGCTTTAACTCAATTGCTAGAGTAAAGCTCCCCCTAGATGTGAGATCCCCCCTAAGAGGGATGAACTAACCTTGTGTTTTGTCGATGATGACTTCATGTAGGTGTTGAAGATGTGGATGCTCAATGTTGATGTAGATCATTTGGAGCAATCCATTGGAGTGAGTTGCACTTTCAATACCTACACGGGTTAGCCCCACAAGGAACAAACAAGGATATCCATAGACATAGAGTGATGCATACACAAGATGATGTCCATGAAAGCATTAGGTTACCTTGTCCCTTGTCTTACCAACAAGAGGGTTTGTGACTCCTTGAACTAGTGCAAGATGTGGAAGTTGATTGCACTTGTTCTTGCCAAATGATATGAGTGAAGTATGTTGGCGGAGTCACCCTCAAGAACTCTCTAGTTCTTCTTCTTTGGGATCCACATCATCTTGATGGGAATCCTTGGAGTTGTAGTTGTACTTGTTGAAGTAGAACTTGATGTAGTCTTGGGAACCCACTTGACCAAGGCCTTAGGAGCTTCTTCAAATGCATCAATCTCCTCTTGAAGCTTGTCCTTGCCTTTTTGCTTGTGGTCTTGTGGTGGAAGATCATCTTGAGCTTGTGTCCCTTTGAAAGAAGTAGGATCATACTTCTCTTGTTGAGGAACAAACTTCGTCTTGGGGTATTGATCTTCTTCCCACTCAACTCCATTGGCATTGAACTTCCGTTCAAAACCAACACCTTGATTCTTCCTGTGCCTTCCTTGCTTGCGTACAATTTCCTCGAATTGCTTACTTCCGGCAAGACTCTTGTAAACACCTTTCTCTATAATTCCCTTCAATAAGCTATTTTCTTGCTCAAGTGTAACTTGGCTAAGAGAATCATTAGTGGAATCAAGAGAACTACTAGAAGCAACAACATTGGATTTAGCATGATTATTGTTACTACTAGAAGAAGAATCTTTCTTGTTCTTGTTATTGGACTTGACTTGAGGCATGTAAGTGGATAAGAGTAAACTCTTGGCAATGTAAGAAGAACTTTTCTTCCAAAGATCATCATTGATTGCCTTTAAAAACTCATCCTCTTGCTCAAGGTTGAGCTTTTCAAAGCGTAACTTCTCATGAGTATTTAAAAGTTCTCGATGATCTTCCAAGATAGTTTCATGAGCTAACTTAAGAGTGTTTAGTTCTTTAGTTAGGCGCTCAATCTTCTCCTTGTCATTGTCATTCGTTTTATCTTGATGAGCATGATTATTGACGTTTCATCGTAGTATTCATCACTAGCGTTGTCAACAAGTAAATCATCATCACCTAATAAGTCATCTTCATCACTATTGAAATCAACATACTCGGGGTGTGATACCTTTGGGCCTTTAGCCATGAAGCATCTTCCAATTCCTTCATTTGGTGAGTCAAATATGTCGTAGGAGTTGGTTGACACAAGTGCTAGACCGGCAACACCTTCACCTTGAGTATATTCGGAGTCGGAGTGATATCTTCTCTCGAAGTGATTGTCGGAGTCGGAGCTGGATACCCATTCACCAACATGAGCTTGATGTCTTTGTTTTGTGTAGCCCCTTGATGACTTGTCCTTCCTTTCCGAACGATTGCTTCTTCGGGATGTTCTTTGTTCATAATAATCATCTCTACTCCTTCTTTCTCTTGATGGTGATTCTTCTCTTCTACTCCTTCTTTTTGGAGAATCTTCTTTTCTTTTGTAGGGAGTCGTACACTCATTGGAATAGTCTCTAGGTCTTCCACACTTGTAGCAATTACGCTCACGACTAGAATATCTTTTGTCATTGTAGGACCTTGACTTGGAACCTCTTTCCTTGCTTCTAATCTTGTAGAACTTGTTGAAGTTCTTCACCATTAGGCTCAATTCTTCATTGAAGGTTTGTTTCTCACTTGATGATGTGGGAGCTTCACATGAGGCTTTGTAAGCACCACTTGACTTGTTGTGGAGCTCCTCCTTATCCTTGAGTGACATCTCATGAGCAACAATTCTTCCAATGACTTCCGTTGGCTTGAGATCTTTGTAATTTGGCATCATTTGGATCAATGTGCACACGGTATCATATTTTCCATCCAAGGCTCTTAGGATCTTCTTGATGATGAATTTGTCGGTCATCTCTTCACTTCCTAAGCCGAGAATCTCATTTGTGACAAGAGCAAGCCTAGAGTACATCTCAGCGACGTCTTCACCATCCTTAATTTTGAACTTGTCAAGTTGACTTTGAAGCACATCCAATTTGGATTCCTTAACGGAGTCGGTACCTTCGTGCATGTCAATCAAAGTATCCCAAATTTCCTTTGCATTCTCAAGACGGCTGATTTTGTTGAATTCTTCGGGGCACAATCCGTTGAAGAGGATATCACAAGCTTGAGCATTGTATTGCAGCATCTTCAACTCTTCCGCGATAGCTTCACGGTTCGGTTCTCTCCCATCAAATAATTCACCTTGCAAGCCAATACACACAATAGCCCAAACGGCGGGGTTATGTCCAAGAATATGCATTTTCATCTTATGCTTCCAACTAACAAAATTAGTACCATCAAAGTAAGGACCTCTACGGTGGTGATTTCCGTCGCTAGACGCCATACTCTCCTAGGTTGTGAAACCAAGGCTATGACCACCAAATAAAAATCTAGGCTTTTCCCAATTTTAGTTCTTGGCAGATTTTAGCAACTAAGCACAAGTCAAGCAATCAACCTACACATGCAATTGTAAGAGTATAGCAGCGGAATGTAAAACAATTGCATATGAAGGTAAAGGTGGGAGTTTGAGGGAGCAAACGCAATGTTGACACGGATATTTTTAGCTGTGGTTCCGATAGGTGGTGCTATCGTACATCCACGTTGATGGAGACTTCAACCCACGAAGGGTAACGGTTGCACGTGTCCACGGAGGGCTCCACCCACGAAGGGTCCACGAAGAAGCAACCTTGTCTATCCCACCATGGCCGTCGCCCACGAAGGACTTGCCTCACTAGGGTAGATCTTCACAAAGTAGGCGACCTCCTTGCCCTTACAAACTCCTTGGTTCAACTCCACAATCTTGACGGAGGCTCCCAAGTGACACCTAGCCAATCTAGGAGACACCACTCTCCAAGAAGTAACAAATGGTGTGTTGATGATGAACTCCTTGCTCTTGTGCTTCAAATGATAGTCTCCCCAACACTCAACTCTCTCTCACAGGATTTGGATTTGGTGGAAAGAAGATTTGAGTGGAAAGCAACTTGGGGAAGGCTAGAGATCAAGATTTATGTGGTAGGAATGGAATATCTTGACCTCAACACAACTGTAGGTGGTTCTCTCTCAGAAAATGTGTGCTGGAAGTGTAGGTACGTTCTGATGGCTCTCTCCACGAATGAAGAGTGGGTGGAGAGGTACATATAGCCTCCACACAAAATCTAACCGTTACACACAACTTACCAAACTCTATGGGACCGAATCGCGACTCGGTCGGACCGATTTAGGAAATAATGTGACCGTTAGAGTTTTCGATGGGACCGACATGTCATCTCGGTGGGACCGATATGGTTAGGGTTAGGGCATAACGTAATCTCGATGAGACCGATTACACAAACTAGGTGAGACCGATTTTGGTAATGGACACACAGAGGGTTGGTCAGGCACACTCGGTGGGACCGATTCGCTCATCACGGTTGGACCGAAACGTTACAAAGGGGAAACAGTGAGTTTGCATTTCAATCTCGGTGGGACCGATCGCTCATCTCGGTGTGACCAAAGCGTTACGAAGGGAAATAGAGAGATTGCAATCCCATCTCGGTGAGACCGAGATCCCTATCGGTGAGACCGAAAAGACTAGGGTTTGTGGCTGTGGCTATGACATCTAAACTCGGTGGCGCCGGATAGATGGTTTCGGTGGGGCCGAGTTTGACTTTTGGTTTGGGTCATATGTGGATGTGAGAAAGTAGTTGAGGGCTTTGGAGCATATCACTAAGCACTTTGATCAAGAACCTCATTAAGCAACACCTCATCCCTCCTTGATAGTATAGGCTTTTCCTATAGACTCAATGTGATCTTGGATCACTAAAATAGAAAATGTAGAGTCTTTGTGCTTTGAGCTTGAGCCAATCCTTTTGTCCTTAGCATTTTGAGGGATCCACTTTTCTCATCCATGCCATGCCAATCATTGAGCTTTACTGAAATATTTATCTTGAAATAGCATTAGCTCAACTAGTCATCAACCCGTGCAGCCGCACGGGCTAGTATTTAAAAAAAGTATGATATTAAAGGAATATTGGTAGAAATTAGAAAGATGGGAAACGTATGACGAATCCACATTTGAGATATTATGATTTAAAACATGGAACAATTTCATTGGTAATCCATACAATATAATAAATTTGCATGTATGATTTAAAGGTTTAGGTAGTAATTTTTGGGTTAAAACATGACCAAATGTATGAGTTTTTTTGAGCAAAACTGTTCTTTATATCAGAACTTCGATATTTTGAGCTGACATTTGAAGTATGTAAAATTTACAAAGCTTAGTGAATTAAAGTACTAAATGCAATAAACTTTATTTTTAGAAAAGATAAAAATGATTCAGGTTGTTAAATACCATATAATACATGGTGCTACCATCCTAAAAAAGCTGATAATAGGCAGTGATAGTTTTTGTAAAGTACATAATTTTCTGGGAATGAAAATTAATCATTTCAGACAGATAAAGAAAAAAATCAAGTAAATATCAGCCTGAGCACAGCAAAATCGATATGTTGTTGCACCTGAGACAAATCTCTTTACATATAAATGTTAATTTCAAACTATATGAGCTTTTCAATCAGATGTAGTTCGTCAAGGAGGGTTAGTGATGCCAAATGAAAAATTCAGAATGTCAGGATGAAGCAAAATGATAAGTAAATGCCAAAACATAAGTCTTTGGGTATAGGAAAACCATAGCAGCGTTACTAATTTGTCTTGCCCACTAATTTGTGTTGAGGAAGCAAGCGCACACCCGTACAAATGCATTATTGTTACATGTATTTTACCGGTACCGCAAAAATCTAAACCATGTACAACTACCCACTTTGAAAGATCTCTTATTAATCCGGGTCTTGGCCATCTGCGGGGACATGATTTAGGATATTTATATCCTATAAGTTTAAAACAAATGAAGCTCGTATTTTGATTTTTAATAACTAACTAAGATTACACTTATATCTCAAAATAAAAGCAAATAAAAGCAAATGGGAATGCTTATATCTTTTAGATCTATGATATATGTTACTTGTATTTTTCATTTCATATGTATTGGACAGAAAACAATTTAGTGTTGCTAAGTTTGAGGTAACTTTTTTGGCAGGACGTCACATCCTAGCTCCTGAGATGTCAGCATGTTTGAAGTTGTGAACCAACCATTGTTCCAAAAATCTTCCAATTCAACGATTTATCGTCCGATTTATCGCTACTCTTAGGGTGACCGATAAGATTATGTCTTATCTTCATCATTTATCGTTTGGGCCGATTTGTCGCTCTGATAAGCGATTTATCAGGAATCTACCAATAAATTAGTCCTATTCATAGCACTATTTTTGCAAAAACTACGTTTCTTTGTGTTTTTTGGACCTTGTTACGCAATATGTATCGTTGTCTTATTTTGTTTGTCATTATACGATGATTCAAAGATAGGAATCAAGGTATCACTTCTGTCCAGTTTTGTTTTGATGTTGAATATAGCATATTTTAGTGTTGGGACCTGAGATTTGCAAAAAATGCCTGATTAATAGTCAACCGATAAAATCGATTAGTCGGCCGATTTCCGATTAATCCCTAATCCACAGCTGACCGAGACGGTAACGATAAGCGATATCCTCAACATTGGAACCAACCAAGCTTTGGATTTGACGCATTATGTACATCATTAATGTGGTTTATTTTTTGTATCTGATGCGATGTTTCTGTCAATACCAAGGCTTCCTGTGGTGACTTAGGGTCAATCTTAAAGCTTAGCAAATCCTTCCTAAAGTAGGAATTTTACATGGAAAAAAAGGATGGATAATCACATAAGAGGTGCACGGTCATATAGATATTTGTTGCACCAACATGACGATGGCTTGAAAACAAAAGGTCCTCCATAATCTAATAACACTAAATCACAATCATATAACTGATAGATACTGAGAAATAAATATATTAGTATACATACATGATACGCTAATTGCAAATATAGATACAATTCATATTATAAATATATGATATGCAAAGAACAGTAAGGAGCTGCGGGTGGCACATATTACTTTTCTCGATTTACTATATGTTAGATTTTAGTATAAAAGACAGAACATTAGGTTATTTTCTAGATGGGCTTTTTTCGCAGAATGATTTTGTTGGGAAATAGAATTCACCATAAATGTTTAGGACCTTAGGAAGACACTCGTGTTAACAGATCTAGGAGAAAATATGCAAATAAGAATGCTCCACATGGAAGCATGTGCGGAGATATCTAAGAAATCTGAAATGAGTAACGTACCAAGGCTGTTTCATGGCTATAACAAAAAAGAAGTGCAACAAATGAACTTCAGTGCGTACACCAGTACTATTAGAGTTGACCAAGGGCTGGTTCTGCTTGCTGTTTTCCTGCCGGACGATTCTTGCTTGTGGATGTTGGTGTTAACCTGAATGTGTCTGCGATTTTTTCTTTAGTTTTTCTTATTTCTGCAGTAGCTACATAAGAACTCAAATGTGTCTTTGATCTGAATGTTTACTGTAGCCAGAATCTTGCTGCGTACCTGCTGTGGCCCAGACATTCTTTTAGCTTGTTTAATTAGCTTTTGACCTGGCACGATCCGAGCTCGTGGGACGACGCGCAACTATTAGGTCGTGACGAATTTCCCGTTGATTCAGTTAAGCGATGAAATAAAAGGAAAGACTGAAAATGGCGCAAGTTTGGGCGTGGCAAAATCCTCTCTATGACTGCATTTCTTTTCTCTATTTCCTGCAACCTCTTGTGTGTGTGTTGTGTTCTTTAGAGAGAAAATTCAGAGAAAGAGAGAGTAGATTAGTGCTGAAAACTGAAAGTGGAATTATTAGTTGAAAACTACATATTAGATCAATGGTTTTTTGGATCACCAAATTCCTTCATCTATCTTCGTCAACCATGAGAAAATGTACGGAATTAACATAGCTCCAGCTTGCCTAATCAATTTTTGGACAGGGTCTAGTCCAGTAATAATGATCAAATGTCAGCTTTGCTGAGGACGGACAGTCACCTATATCAAACCTTCATGATTCATGGCATTACCTGCATCTGTTTTCTCAAAGAAAAAAAAGATGCCTTCATATGGGGAAACATATATATTATCTGGAGATAGAAATATATGCGCGTACGTACCATAGGCTGTACAGACAAAACCAAGCAGGAGTAGATGATGAAGCTGGCTCCGGCCTGTACTTGCCGTCTCCTCCAGACATGCGTGCCCTTAAACTTTTATGAGGCAACTGCCAAACGGAAGCTGATCTCCGTGGATGGGACGGCTGAGCGCGGATCTTCTGCAACTCCAACTTGCATATGGTTCGGATTGTGAGCCGCCATCAGTCAAACGTAATTCTTCAACTCGGCAGAGTTCTCACGTATCTATGGCGCCCTCTATCAAACTAACATGAATACACATCTACATGTAATGCATCAGCCATCTTTGATATGAAAACTTGAAAGAAAAGATTTCAAGATTGGAGAGGGAGGGGATTAAGGACCGATTAGATTGGATCATGCTCTTCTAGACGGACTGCAGCATAGATCGGGATTGGCTAGAAGAGAGTACATGGAGAGGCGCGGAGGAGGATCGATTGTAATTGGTCACGTTCTTCTTGATGGACTGCATCACAGATCAGGGCTGGGTAGAAAAGAGGACATGGAGAGGCGGCAGAGGAGGGAGATCGGGGCTGGGTAGAAAAGATGGGAAAGAGGCCAGACCGAGATATTGTTTACAGGGAGAGACGGACATGTTTTTTTTTTTGGCAGGCTCAGAAAAAACTTCCTTACGTGGGATAGTTCATGAGGACTCTGAGGGAATTCATCTGACGGCTCCAAAGGTGCAAATCTCAGATCGGATGGACAATGTGTTAAGTTTTCTAGGATTAACGTGGTGTCTTGATTAGTGCCTCCAATTAGTAAATATAAGATGAGCTATATGTTGTTAGGAATTACCAAAAACACCAAGGGATAGTTGCACTTTCAATCTCCCCCTTTTTGGTAATTGATGACAACATATAGATCAAAGCTTCGACAAATGATAATAAGATTAAAAAACATTGTCGCTTTAAGAAGTATGTGATAAGCAAGAGCTCCCCCTAAATTTGTGCACTATTTAAAATTTGCTTTGAACTGCAAATGCACAATGAGTTAGGATCATGGGTCACTGTCGGTGTCAAAACCGGCGGATCTCGGGTAGGGGGTCCCGAACTGTGCGTCTAGGCGGATGGTAACAGGAGACAAGGGATACGATGTTTTACCCAGGTTCGGGGCCTCTTGATGGAGGTAAAACCCTACGTCCTGCTCGATTAATATTGATGATGTGTATTACAAGAGTGGATCTACCACGAGATCAAGGAGGCTAAACCCTAGAAGCTAGCCTATGGTATGATTGTTGTAATGGAGGTTATGTCCTACGGACTAAGGCCCTCCGGTTTATATAGACACCGGAGAGGGCTAGGGTTACACAGAGTCGGTTACAATGGTAGGAGATCTACATATCCGTATTGCCAAGCTTGCCTTCCACGCCAAGGAAAGTCCCGTCCGGACACGGGGCGGAGTCTTCAATCATGTATCTTCGTAGTCTTGGAGTCTGGCGGACGATGATAGTCCGGCTGTCCGGACACCCCCTAGTCCAGGACTCCCTCAGTAGCCCCCGAACCAGGCTTCAATGACGATAAGTCCAGCGCGTTGTAGTCTTCGGCGTTGCAAGGCGGGTTCTCCTTTAAGTTCCATGTACCTGCCGAACAGTGTCCGACTTCCTTATTAATGTTGCGCTCCTCGGCTCCCACGCCCAATAATGGCCTTCTTCCACGCGTCGCACGAATGCGAAAAGCCAGGATATCTTTTATGTTTTACCCCCTAGCTGTGCAAATAATCTGCCTATAAGAGAGGCAAGAATCCAGATCCAAATCATACCATCCTCCCTCCGCGAATACTCATCGGAGCGCTTCTGACCAAGAATCCATTCCATCATGGACCATCGACGCGGCTCCTCTTCTCGCGCTCCTAGCCCTCTGCCAGGAGATTGGAGGAGATGCTCTATTCCGCACAACGAGCTGGTGAAGCTCCAAGCGGGGGGATATCTCCCTCCGGCCTTCATGGTTCCGGTTCGAGCCGGGCTGGCCACCTACCAAGGTGGAAAGCAAGCGGAGGCTACCCCAAGTCCCAACAAAGGGGAGCAGGTATGCTTCCTCCCCTATCTGATAAGGGGACTCAGATTTCCTATACATCCGTTCCTCCGCGGGCTCCTGGAGTTCTACGGACTCCAGCTCCATCACCTTACACCCGCCTCTATCCTGCATATCGCGGGTTACGTAGCTCTTTGCGAGCTATTTCTGGGCATCGAGCCCCATTTTGCATTGTGGAAGAGGTTGTTCTGCCTCGTACCTCGTTCTCACGAGGGGTCCATATATCAAGTGGGCGGCGCCGAAATATGGCGTATTGCCGGGACCGGATATCCATCCGGAACCCCTAAGAAGCGTCCAAGACCGGCCTTGAATGGTTTTACATAGAGGACGCTCATTGTCGGACCTGTTTGGATCGGCCTCCGGAGTTCAGCGCTTGCTCCTCTGAAGAACGCCTTAGTTGGCGCCATGAGCCCCCAACCGGAGGAAGACAAGAGCGTCCATTATCGATGGGCGAATAAGATTCTTGCCCCTCGGGTTGACCATGATTGGAGTCATGGCAACATGCATTCTGTGGGGTGCAGCCACTGCAATACTGAGGCCACCCATGTGGGATTTCAACGGGGAAGACGATGCCACCCGTCATGGCCGCAAAGGACCGGATTCGGCAGAGGACCTGGTGCAGATCCTGTCCGGCCTGTACAAGGGGGAGAAGGAGGACTTCCTCCAAACGAACCCCTTGAATGGGTTCTCCATGAATAACCCTCGGCGTTGGGTAAGCGAACACTTTAAGGGCCCGACCCATGCTTTCAAATTTTAAGCTTCTCATATTATGTCTTCGGCGCAGGAATTGCGTCGGATTGTGGAGGACATGATAAGCCCAGCTCCGCAACCCGAGGATCCGGAGAGATCCCAGGATCCGGCCTCCGAAGAGGATCCGGACATAAAGGTGGAGCTAATCGACGGGGTATTCCACCAGCTCAGCATGGATAATGCTTTAGTCGCCATAACGGCTGACTATCCCGGACTATATCCGGCTTCCCAGGTGATTGTGACCGAAGTCCTGACACCGTTATTCCTTCCTTGTTTATTCCTTCCCAGGCGCTGTGCAGGAGGCACCTTCAGGGCGGGAAGCCGAGCCTACGGCGGCTGACCAACAAAGGCCAGTCCGGACCAGTAGGCGGAAGAGGAGCGCGGCGCGAACTGAAACGTCGCCGCAAAGGTATAGCTCACAATTTCATTACATGGAGCAACGTTCCTAGGAAGCGTTTGGGTGCTCATGACTTTTGTAGGAGAAAAAGCGCCCGCCGAACTGCGGGCGTGGAGGTTGCCAATCCAACCTCTACCAGCCAGGCTCCAGCACCTGGTATGAAGGGGGAGGCGAGCGCAAGGCGCGAGCCGGACACTCCTCCGACGGAGGATGCCGACAGGTTGTCCGCCACCAAGTCTGAGGTGGAGAGCGCCATGAACCATAGGCGCCGCCGGACAGTTTTTCGTGACGCGTGCTTCTCCCCTGAGGCGTTAAATGCCTTTAACACGGGGGACGCACATCTCCGTGCTGCTCAAGATGGTTTTACCAGAGCCACGAAGCAGTATGTGAAAGACATACGGGTAAAAGAATTTAGCAGTAATATATGCCAGTAGCCCCCGAGACTTAAAGTAGTTATGTTAACTGATTTAAGGATCATTTGAAATGCAGGATCTTACCAAGAAGAATACCCAACTGTCTCAGGAGCTGCAAGAGTGTAAGGCCCAACTTGAGGCCGCACTTGCTGCCGCAGGAGGAAACATGGAGGCCCCTCCTGGTAACACATTTTTTTTAAAATATAAGCATTGTGCGGCATGCGCGCAAGTCTGATAATGACATTGCAGGTGCTGCCGGAGAAGATCCGGGCAGGCAGGAACTACTGCGCCAGCTGAAGGCCGGCGAGAGGGTGCTGAATAGAGTGAA
Source organism: Aegilops speltoides (assembly GCA_021437245.1). Classification (NCBI taxonomy): domain Eukaryota; kingdom Viridiplantae; phylum Streptophyta; class Magnoliopsida; order Poales; family Poaceae; genus Aegilops; species Aegilops speltoides. Next base: position 487,131,744 of record CM038145.1, read on the forward strand.
GCAAGAAAGGAACAGGCTCCAAGATGCCCATGCCCAGCTTGGAGAAGAGCTGAAAGGCGTTCGGGCCGAGCTGTCCGGCTCCGTTAAGGAGAATCAGCGGCTTCGTCGCGGCATCTATGGTAAGTGCTTGAGCAGACTCTTTTGAAAAGAAGAGTTCGGCGAGGAAGTCAATTGACAGAATATGTCTTGTAGGTATACTCACGGGTCGCCCTGCGGAGGAGATGCTCGTATCAACGGGTGATCAACTTCCCGAGCTGTTGCAACTGATTGAACGAGTTCGGCAGGCAATGAGCGGCGTCATCCAGGCTTTATGGCCAGCCCTCTCCCTACCCGAGGGCCTTGGGGAGCTTGCGGAGAAGCTTGAAGTCTTGGCGGCGCTTCCGTTTATGGAAGATTCGCCTGCCGCCAAGGTGCCGGGGAGGCTTGGGCCATGGTGAAGCAGCGGTACAAGAAGGCGGATCCCAACCACATGGCCGAGGTCGACTGTGGGGCCCGATGGGAAGGAGATCCTGTGAGTTTAGTATCTGGCCAAGTAGAGTTGGCGCTAAATTTTCCCACGGGACTGTAAATTAGACAACTGTTAGGCGGGATTGAGGAGGTATCTGATCGATGGATTTGACAATGTATTTTTTAAAATGACATGTGAAATGCCTTCTAGCCGGATTGTAGATCGTTTGTCTTTGCCGACCTTTTCGCTTCAACCTCGGGACCCTAGAGTCCGGAGTGTGTTCGAATACCTTCTCGGTTAAGAAACAACCGGGGTATGCATGGAGACCAGGCGTAGGGGTCATTAGTGCTTTATCAGACAAGTGCCCAACTAGTTATGTTATATTACATGGTTAGTAAGAAACATCTTCCAGGGAGAATAGTTCCGTTAAGGGTTCCTTTCCCTGGGAGGCATGCCCTAAAGTGCATGTCCGGACTGCGAAAAAGCAGAAAAACATCTGGGGGCAGATAAATAAGTAGGTAAAAAATCATCTTTCAAGTCACCGACCGAATATTCCCTTAAGAACGCTAGCTTCGGCTTCACCCGATCTGAGGTACACATCCGGTGACCAGCAGTAACAATCGTAGAGGTGCTCCTTTACCTCCTAGCGAACAATCGGGAATGTAGGGGTAAGCACAGAGCCGAGCAACCCAGCTTGGCCAAAACTTAAGTCATATCGATGCATATAATGGTGAGTAAAAGGTACATGTGGAAGCTTGACACATGTGTTGGGCATGAAGCCCTTATAATTGAGCTTCTGGAAAAGAAGCCCCCAGGTATAATGAGTGCGGATGGCACATCAAGTGTATCTGAACAATGCGCAAGTAGGTCATAAGGGCTTTTTAGTAAAAGGGTTAGAGAAGAAAGAGAAACAAAAGACAGCTGAAGTGTAAAAATTTGAATGGGGGAAGGGGCGAACTCTTAGTCGGCGCTAGGCATAGAATCTTGAGGCGGGCTGCGTTCCATGGGTTCGCTCGAGTCGGTTGTCCGAGCGCATTTAAGTGACGCAATGCGCTCCGCCGGTCAGGACTTGATCGATAATGAAGGGCCCTCCCATTTGGGCTTGAGCTTGTCCTTTTCTAGTCCGCGGCGTAGAACTAGTTCGCCAACGTTGTAAGTCTTGGCCTGTGCTTCTCGCTTTGATATCTTGAGCCTGCTATTGATAGAATGCGGAGCGAGCCTTGGCGGCGTTGCGTTCTTCCTCAATGCGTCCGAGCTGTCCTGCCGATCAGTTCGGCCTCTCTTTCTTCATACATGCGCCGCGAGGTGAGTCATGAATAATGTCGCGAGGCGAAGCGCCTCTGCGCCGTATACCATAAAAATGGTGTGAATCCGGTAGTACGGTTGGGCGTTGTCCGCAGCCCCGAGCACGGAGTCGAGCTCCTCTACCAAAGTCGTGTCGATTTCGTAAGTGACCGCACTAGTGCGGGTTTAATGCCGCTCATTATTAGACCATTTGCTCGTTCCACTTGACCGTTGGTTTGAGGATGATAGACTGAAGCGTAATCGAGCTTAATGCCCATGTTTTTGCACCATGACTTAACCTCGTCGGCCATAAAATTCGTGCCGTTATCGGTGATGATCTTGTGGGGACACCATAACGGTGTACTACCCGGATATAAAGTCTATCACTGGTCCGGACTCTGCCGTTTTGACTGGTTTGGCCTCTATCCATTTGGTGAACTTGTCCACCATGACCAATAAGTACCTTTGCTGTGGGTTCCCCTTTAAGGGTCCAACCATGTCAAGCCCCGGACATAAGCGGCGGTAATGGGTATAGTTTTGAGGCGATGGGTGGCATATGGCTCGATTAGCAAAGAGGCGACAACCGACGCATCTTTGGACTAAGTCTGAGCATCTGCCCGGTCGTCGGCCAATAAAATCTGTCTGAAATGCCTTTCCTACAAGGGCCGAGCTGCGGCGTGGTGTCCGCCTAGTCCGGCATGAATTTCAGCCGAAGGTTTCGCCCTTCCTCTTGGAGATGCACCTTTGAAGGACTCGGTTGTGCTTTTCTTATAAAGTTCTCCCTCATGGACCTTGTAGGCTTTAGATCGCGGACTATGCAGCGGGCCTCATTTTGGTCTTGGAAGTTCCTGCCTAAGCAAGTAGGCTAGGAATGGTTACATCCGCAGGCGATTACGCCATTATGTCGTGGGCTGAAGGTGTTGTGTCATCGGCTGAATGGCGGTTGGCGCTGTTTTTCGGTTTGTCGTTTCGGACTCCTCTTCCCATAATGCGGATGGCTTGAAAAGCCGTTCGAGAAGATGTTTGGAGGGACAGCGTCACGTTTTGCGCCGATGCGTGCGATCGTCGGCTGCTTGGTTATTATCTCGGCCACGTGATGGAATTGAGTCCTTCAAACCGGTGACATTTTAGGACAGCGTTGCGATATGCTGCCATTTTCGGATCCTTGGCGTCAAAGTCTCCATTTACTTGGGATATTGCAAGGTTTGAATCCCCATGCACCTCTAGGCGTTGAATGCCCATGGAGATTGCCATCCGGAGACCATGTAAAAGGGCCTCGTATTCGGCTGCGTTGTTGGAGTCCGTGTACATTATTTGAAGTATGTATTGACTGTGTCCCCGTCGGGGGCGTCAATACGACTTGACCCCGATCCGCCAACATTTTAGAGCCGTCGAAGTGCATAATCCAATTGGAGTATGCGCCATACTCTTTAGGGAGTTCGGCTTCGGTCCATTCAGCGAGAAAGTCAGCCAAAACTTGTGACTTTATAGCTCGCCGAGGTTTGTAAGTTATATCGAATGGTAAGAGCTCAATGGCCCATTTTGCAATCCTGCTCGTTGCGTCGCGGTTGTTTATTATGTCATTGAGTGGTACTTCGGAGGCCACTGTTATCGAACACTCTTGAAAGTAGTGTCGGAGCTTCTGGGATGCCATGGACACCGCATACGCTATCTTTTGATAGTGCGGGTAACGGGACTTGTAGGGGGTTAACACAGTAGATACATAGTACACTGGTTTTTGAAGAGGGAATTTATGCCCTTCTGTCTCTCGTTCAACGACGAGTACCGCGCTTACAACTTGATGTGTTGTTGCGATGTATAACAACATTGGTTCGCCCAGGTTGGGCGCAGCCAGGACCGGATTTGTTGCCAATATGGCCTTTATTTCTTCGAGTCCGGCCGTGGCAGCATCCGTCCACTCGAAGTGTTCGGTGCGTATAAGGAGGCGATAGAGGGGCAATGCTTTTTCTCCTAGATGGGAGATAAAGCGGCTTAGAGCCGCCACGCATCCAGTCAATTTTTGTATTTTCTTGAGGTCTTTTGGGATGTCTAGCTGTGACAGAGCTCGGATCTTGGCTGGGTTTGCTTCAATTCCTCTACCGGATACAATGAAGCCCAGCAGCTTTCCGGCTGGTACGCCGAAAACACATTTTTCCGGATTCAGCTTGATGTCATATGCTCTGAGGTTGTCGAATGTGAGCTTCAAGTCGTCTACTAGAGTTTCGACATGTTTGGTTTTGATGACTACGTCGTCTACGTATGCCTCTACTGTTTTGCCGATCTGGGTGGCCAGACATGTTTGAATCATGCGCTGATATGTTGCGCCGGCGTTTTTAAGTCCGAAGGGCATCGTGTTGAAGCAGAATGGTCCATATGGAGTGATGAATGTCGTTGCGGCTTGGTCCGCTTCTGCCATCTTGATTTGATGGTAGCCGGAGTATGCGTCAAGGAAGCACAATGAGTCGTGCCCTGCAGTAGCATTGATTATCTGGTCGATGCGGGGGAGGGGAAGGGATCCTTTGGGCAGGCCTTGTTGAGGTCTTTAAAATCGACGCATAGGCGCCAAGATTTGTCCTTCTTTGGTACCATTACCAGGTTTGCTAGCTGAGGGAGTCCTGGACTAGGGGGTGTCCGGACGGCCGGACTATCATTATCCGCCGGACTCCAAGACTACGAAGATACAAGATTGAAGACTCCGTCCCATGTCCTGATGGGACTTTCCTTGGCGTGGAAGGCAAGCTTGGCAATACGGATATGTAGATCTCCTACCATTGTAACCGACTCTGTGTAACCCTAGCCTCCTCCGGTGTCTATATAAACCGGAGGGCTTTAGTCCGTAGGACAACATACATTACAACAATCATACCATAGGCTAGCTTCTAGGGTTTAGCCTCCTTGATCTCGTGGTAGATCCACTCTTGTACTACCCATATCATCAATATTAATCAAGCAGGACGTAGGGTTTTACCTCCATCAAGAGGGCCCGAACCTGGGTAAAAACATCGCGTCCCTCGTCTCTTGTTACCATCCGCCTAGACGCACAGTTCGGGACCCCCTACCCGAGATCCGCCGGTTTTGACACCGACATTGGTGCTTTCATTGAGAGTTCCTCTGCGTCGTCACCGATAGAGCGGATGCCTCCACCCGTCTTTAAAGACGGTGTTTTCGCCGGAGGGGCCTTGGCCGCTGGCCAAACTATCCGGCTTGGTGGTTTTCTCATGACCGCCTGTCCGGCCGCCGCTTCGGCAATGACTTCTCAAGTCGTCGGAAGCAATCTTCGCATCAGCCCTAAAGCTGCCGAACAGTTGGATCCAATAGAGCTCTCGTCTGTTAACGAGCTCTTGGATCGCATCGCCGCCCTGGGAGTCGCTACGGACTACAACCAGATTGGGCTTAAAACCGATCTGAGAGAGATTAACTCTCCCCAGGCCACCCACCACGTCGCAGTGGTCGAGGAGCTATACGGCAACTCTTTGCCTGTGTTGAAAACAATCCATGTCCGGATTCCCGAACCCTCCATGCCGGATTCCCGCGGAGGGACGGACTTCGATCGAGCATTGAACTTAAAATCATGCATCGCCCCGGACTCGCTGGATTGTGCCCAGCAAACCAAACTTCGAATTGAAACCCTTGGCCTTTGAGCCCCAAGATGGGCAGGATCCGGATTTTATTCCACCCACCCGCCCAGACATATGCGATCTATCTCTAATACGGCAAGAGCCCGCTGAAACAGTACATCACTACTGGGCCAGATTCCTCCTGGTTATGGACAGGATAAAGGACTGCCGAGAGGAAAACGCAATATCAATCTTCTGCAATAACTGCACAAACAAGGGAATACTAAACACCATTGATCGTCGCAGAAATTACGCGCCGCCGATCGGCATCCATTGTCGAAAATCTTGTGCGATGGAGAGCTTCCGGAAAACCGAAAATCAATTTTGGGATAATCCGGCCCCAAACCCAGTCCTCGGCAAAAGGGCACCTTACACTCAGGCCCCAGATGCAAAAACGAAAAAACAAAAACCCAATAAGGGAAACGGAACCGTACTGGAAGGATGGCTCAATGGACACTGTAAGCTTCATAGTACAGAGGGAGCCGTCCCAACACATAGCCTTCGAGCATGTTGGATATTACGGCAGGTGGCCAAAAGTGGCGAAGAGCTTCTAGCTCCGGGAAACCACTCCAACAATACCAGCACGGTATCAACAGTCTTCGAGACCTTCGCATCAAATAATATGAGAAAGCGAACAATCCGCGGACTCGCCGAAGTCTACCAAGTAACAACAGCAAATCCATGGAGCGACACAGCTATTACCTTCAACACCAGCGACGAGCCTAAATTCCGAACAACCAGAGCCCCAGCCGCACTGGTACTTAGTCCCATAGTGGACGGCTTTCGACTGACAAAAGTCCTCATGGATGGCGGTAGCGGACTAAACCTCATTTACGAGGAAACTCTGCGAAAAATGGAGATCAATTGGAGCCGTATTGAGTGAAGCAGCACAACCTTTAGAGGAATAATCCCTAGCCGGGAAGCGCGCTGCACCGGAAAAATCACACTCGATGTGGTGTTCGGCTCTCCGGACAATTACAGATCCGAAGAAGTCACGTTCCAGGTGGCCCCGTTCAGCAGCAGGTATCACGCCATATTAGGACGAGAGGCATTCACAAATTTTCAAGCAGTACCTCATTACGGGTACATGAAGCTCAAAATGCCTGGGCCCAGCGGAATAATCACTCTCACTAGTGATCCGGACATAGCACTCCGCGCCGAAAACAAGACAGCCGCACTAGCCCTCGAGGCACTATCCGAAGCCTTAGCGGCAGAAGAACTCACTGCGCTGCACTCTACGATGAACAGGGACGATGTGATACTCGATAAAAGATCCAAGTCCACCTCCTTCAAACTAGCAGATGAGATAACAAAATTCCAGGTCCATCCAACGGACCCAACAAAGACGGCCTCCATCGGGGCATAATTGAACCCTGAAGTAGACGCCGCACTGCGCGAATTCCTTCGGGAAAATTGGGACATCTTCGCCTGGCATCCTTCGGACATGCCCGGAATCCCACGCAGGTTGGCAGAACACAGCCTAAACATCCTAAAAGGATTTAAGCCAGTCAAACAGGCTCTTCGACGATTTTCCGAACCCAAAAGACAGGCAATGGGAGAAGAGCTAGCCAAACTATTGGAAGCCGGATTCATTAGAGATATCAAACATCCGGACTGGCTAGCAAACCTGGTGATGGTACCAAAGAAGGATAAATCCTGGCGCCTCTGTGTCGATTTTAAAGACCTCAATAAGGCTTGCCTAAAGGATCCTTCCTCTCCCCGCATCGATCAAATTATCGATGCTACAGCGAGGCACGATTCGTTGTGCTTCGGACGATACTCGGCTATCAACAAATCAAGATGGCGGAAGGAACCAAGCCGCAACGGCATTCATCACTCCATATGGACCATTCTCGCTTCAACACGATGCCCTTCGGACTTAAAAATGCCGCCCAACATATCAGCACATGATTCAAACATGTCCGCCACCCAGATCGGCAAAATAGTCGAGGCATACGTGAGCGACGAGTCGTCAAAACAAAACACGTCGAAACTCTAGTAGGCGATTTGAGGCTCACATTCGACAACCTCGAGCATCGACATCAACTGAATCCGGAAAAATGCGTTTTCGGTACCGGCGGAAAGTTCTTTGGCTTCATTGTATCCGTAGAGGAATCGAAGCAAATCCGCTAAAATCCGAGCTCTGTCACAGTTGGATATTCCAAAAGACCTCAAACAAATACAAAATTAACAGGATGCGTGGCAGCCTTAAGCCGCTTTATCTCCCGTCTAGGAGAAAAAGCGTTGCCCCTCTATCGCCTCCTCGGCGCATGAACACTTTGAGTGGACGGATGCTGCCACTGCCGGACTCGAAGAAATAAAGGCCATATTGGCAACAAATCCGGTCCTGGCTGCGCCCACTCTGGGCGAACCAATGTTGTTATACATCGCAGCAACGCATCAAGTTGTAAGCGCGGTCCTCGTCGTCGAACGAGTGACAGAAGGGCATAAATTCCCTCTTCAAAAACCAGTGTACTATGTATCCACTGTGTTAACCCCCTGCAAATCCGTTACCCGCACTATCGAAGATAGCATATGCGGTGTTCATGGCGTCCGGAAACTCTGGCACTACTTTCAAGAGTGTTCGATAACAGTGGCCTCTGAAGTACCACTCAATGACATTATAAATAACTGCGACGCAACGGGCAGGATTGCAAAATGGGCCATTGAGCTCTTACCATTCTATATAACTTATAAACCTCGACGAGCTATAAAGTCACAAGTTTTGGCTGACTTCATCGCGAATGGATCAAGCGAACTCCCTAAAGAGTACAGCGCATACTCCAATTGGACTATGCATTTCGACGGCTCCAAAATGTTGGCCGGACTGGGGGCTGGCGTCATATTGACGTCCCCAACCGGAGATACAGTCCAGTATGTACTCCAAATAATGTACACGGACTCCAACAATGCAGCCGAATACGAGGCCCTGTTACATGGTCTCCGGATGGCGGTCTCCATGGGCATTCAACGCCTAGAGGTGCGCGGGGATTCAAACCTTGCAATATCCCAAATAAACAGAGACTTTGACGCCAAGGATCCGAAAATGGCAGCATATCGTAACGCTGTCCTGAAAATGTCAGCTCGGTTTGGAGGACTTGAATTCCATCACATAGCCCGAGATAATAACCAAGCAGCCAACGTCCTGGCACGCATCGGTGCGAAATGTGATGTTGTCCCTCCAAATATCTTCCTGGAACGGCTCTTCAAGCCATCCGTACTATGGGAAGAGGAGCCCGGTAGCGACAAACCGGAAAAAACCGCATCAATCGATGATTCAGCAGACGACATAACACCTTCAGCCCACGTTATAATGGCAGCAATCGCCACGTGGGGATGTAACCTTTCCTAGCCTACTTGCTTAGGCAGGAACTTCCCAAGACCAAAACGAGGCCCGCTACATAGTCCGCGATCAAAGGCCTACAAGGTCCATGAGGAGAACTTTATAAGAAAACTACAACCGAGTCCTTCAGAGGTGTATCTCCAAGAGGAAGGGCGAAACCTCTGGCTGAAATTCATGCGGACTAGGCGGACACCACGCAGCAGCCCGGCCCTTGTAGGAAAGGCATTCCGTCAGGATTTTATTGGCCGACAGCTCGGGCGGATGCGCATGACTTGGTCCAGCGATCGTTGGTTGTCGACTCTTTGCTAATCGAGCCATATGCCACCCACGGCCCTCAAAACCATACCCATTACCCGGCCGTCATGATGCAGGGGCTTGACATGGTTGGACCCTTAAAGGGGGAACCCACAAGCAAAGGTACCTATTGGTCATGGTTGATAAATTCACCAAATGGATAGAGGCCAAACCGGTCAAAACGGCAGAGTCGGACCAGTGATAGACTTTATATCGGGGTGGTACACGTTATGGAGTCCCCACAAGATCATCACCGACAACAGCACGAACTTCACAGCCGATGAGGTTAAGTCATGGTGCAAAAATATGGGCATCAAGCTAGACTATGCCTCAGTTTATCACCGTCAAACCAACGGTCAAGTGGAAAGAGCAAATGGTCTAATAATGAGCGGCATTAAACCCAGATTAGTAAGGTCACTTACTAAATCCGACACACAATGGGTCGAGGAGCTCGACTCCGTACTGGGGCTGCGGACAACGCCTAACCGTACTACCGGATTCACACCATTTTTTATGGTATACGGCGCAGAGGCAGTCTTGCCCTGTGACATTATTCATGACTCACCTCGAGTGCGCATGTATGAGGAAAGAGAGGCCGAGCTTGATCGGCAGGACAGCTTGGACACATTGGAGGAAGAACGTGACGTCGCGAAGGCTCGTTCCGCATTTTATCAGCAGCAGGCCCGAAGATATCAAAGCAGAGAAGTACGGGCCAAGACTTACAACGTTGGTGAACTAGTTCTACGCCTGCCGGACAAGAAAAAGGACAAGCTCAAGCCCAAATGGGAGGGCCCTTCATTATCGATCAAGTCGACCGGCGGAGCATACCGTCACTGAAATGCATCGGATAACCGACTCGAGCGAACCCATGGAACGCAGCCCGCCTCCGCGATTCTATGCCTAGCGCCGACTAAGAGTTCGCCCCTTCCCCGCCCAAATTTTTACACTTGGCTGTCTTTTGTTTCTCTTTTTATCCTTTTTTTTAAAAAAAAGCCCTTACGGGCCTATCTTCGCGTTTTTTGCACACGCGTGATGTGCCATTCGCACTCATTATTCCTGGGGGCTTCTTTTACAGAAGCTCAATTATACGGGTTTCGTACCCAGCACATGTGTCAAGCTTCCACATGTACCTTTTACTCGCCATTATATGCATCGATATAACTTAAGTTTTGGCCAAGCTGGGTTGCCTGGCTCCTGTGCTTACCCCTACGTTCCCGATTGTTCGGCTAGGAGGTAAAGGAGCACCTCTGCGATTATTCGCTGGTCAGCCGGATGTGTACCTCAGACTGGGTGAAGCCGAAAGCTAGCGTTCTGAAGGGAATATTCGGTCGGTGAATTAAAAGATGATTTTTTGCCTATTTATCTATCTGCCCCCAGATGTTTTACTGCTTTCTTCGCAGTCCGGACATGCACTTTAGGGCATGCCTCCCAGGGAAAGGAACCCTTAACGGAACTATTCTCCCTGGAAGATGTTTCTTACTAACCATGTAATATAGCATAACTAGTTGGGCACTTGTCTGCTAAAGCACTAATGACCCCAACGCCTGGTCTCCATGCATACCACGGTTGTTTTTCAGCCAAAAAAGTATTCGGACACACTCCGGACTCTAGGGTCCCGAGGTTAAAGCGAAAAGGTCGGCAAAGACAAACGATCTACAATCCGGCTAGAAGGCATTTCACATGTCACTTTAAAGGATAACATACATTGTCAAATTTACTGATTGTATTCCTCCTCAATCCCGTCTAACAGGCTGTCTAGTTTACTGATCCGTTGGGAAAATTTAGTAGCCAACTCTACTTGGCTGTACACTAAACTCACAGGATCTCCTTCCCATCGGGCCGCACCGTCCAACTCGCCATGTGGTTGGGATCCGCCTTCTTGTACCGCGTCTTCACCATGGCCCAAGCCTCCCTGGCACCTTGACGGCAAGCTGAAATCTTCCACAAACGGAAGCGCTGCCGCACTCCCTGCAGCTTCTCCGCAAGCTCCCCGAGGCCCTCGGGTAGGGTGAGGGCTGGCCATAAAGCCTGAACGGCGCCTCTCATTGCCTGCCGAACTCATTCGAGTAGCTGCAACAGTTCGGGAAGTTGATCACCCGTTGATACGGGCATCTCCTCTGCAGGACGACCCGTGAGTATATCTACAAGACAAATCATGTCAAAATACTTCCTCGCCGAACTCTTCTTTTCAAAAGAGTCCGCTCAAGCACTTACTATAAATGCCGCGACGAAGCCGCTGATTCTCCTTAACGAAGCCGGACAGCTCGGCCCGAACGCCTTTCAGCTCTTCTCCGAGCTTGGCGTTGGCATCCTGGAGCTTGTTCCTTTCCTGCTGAACCCTATTCAGCACACTCTCGCTGGCCTTTAGCTGGCGCAGCAATGCTTGCCTGTCCGGATCTTGTCCGACGGTACCTGCAATGTCATTATTAGACTCACACACACACTGCACAGCGCTTATATTTATTAATAAGAATGTGTTACCAGGAGGGTCTTTGCGTCTCCTCCTGCGGCAGCAAGTGCGGCCTCAAGTTGGGCCTTGCAATCTTGCAGCTCCCGAGACAGCTGGGCGTTCTTCTCGGTAAGAGCCTGCGTTTTCAAATGATCCTTAAATCAGTTAGCATAACTACTTTAAGTCTCGGGGGCTACTGGTATATACAACCATTAAAATTCCCTTACCCGTGTGTCTTTCACATACTGCTCCGTGGCTCTGGTAAAACCATTTTGAGCAGCACGGAGATGCGCATCCCCTGCGTTAAAAGCATCCAATGCCTTAGGGGAAAAGCATGCTTCACGAAATACTATCCGGTGGCGCCTATGGTTCATGGCGCTCTCCACCTCAGAGTTGGCGGCGGACAGTCTGTCGGTGTCCTCCGTTGGAGAAGGATCCGGCCCGCGTCTTGCGCTTGCCTCCCCCTCCAGGCCGGGCGCTGGAGCCTGGCCGGTGTAGGTTGGATCGGCAACTTCTGCGCCCGCAGTTCGGCGAGCGCTTTTTCTCCTACAAAGATCATGAGCACTCAGGCGTTTCCTCGGAATGTTGCTCTGAAAATTCAAATACGAGCTATACCTTTGCGGCGACGTTTCCGCCAAGATCGCGCTCCTTTTCCTTTCGCTGGTGCGGATCGCCTCTGTTGGTCGGCCGCCGTGGGCTCGGCTTCCTGCCGTAAAGGCGCTTCCTGCAAAATACCATCGTTCGCGAAGGTCAGAAATGGGCAGGGAAGAGATGATGGTGTCCGGACTTCGGTCGCGGTCACCTGGAAAGCCGGACTTAGTCCGGGGTAGTCTGCCGTAATGGCGACCAAGGCGTTGTCTATGCTGAGCTGGTGATACACCCCGTCGATCAGCTCCACCTTGATGTCCGGGTCCTCTTCGGAGGCCGGATTCAGGGATCCTTCTGGATCCTCGGGTTGCGGAGCAGGACTTACCATGTCCTCCACAGTCCGGCGTAGATCCTGCGCCGAAGACATAATGTAAGAAGCTTAAACTTCGAAAGCATGGGTTGAGCCCTTCAAGGTGTTCACTTACCCATCCTCTAGGGTTGATCATGGAAAACCCATTCAAAGGGTTCGTTCGAAGGAAGTCCTCCTTCTCCCCCTTGTACAGGCCGGACAGGATCTTTACCAGATCCTCGGTCGAATCCGGCCCCTTGCGGCCGTGTCGGGTGGCATCGTCTTCCCCGTTGAAATCCCACATGGGGTGGCCTCTGTATTGCAGTGGCTGTACCCCTCGCTTGATGCATGTCGCCATGACTTCAATCATGGTCAAGCCGGAATGAGCCATTAATCTTATCCGGCCCATCAAGTAATGGACGCTCTTGTCTTCCTCCAAACGGGGCTCGGGCGCGCCCGTGGCGTTTCTTCAAGGGAGCAGCACTAAACTCCGGGAGGCCGATCCGGACTAGGTCTGGCAGCGGAGCGTCTCCTATATAAAACCATTCCGAGGGCCAGTCTTCGGACGCCTTCTTGGGAGTACCGGATAGGTATCCGGTCCCGGCGATGCGCCATATTTCGCCCGCCCACTTGATATATGAACCCCTCGTGAGAACGGGCACGAGGCAAAACAGCCTCTTCCACAATGCAAAATGGGGCTCGATGCCGAGAATAGCTCACAAAGAGCTACGTAGCCCGCGATATGCAGGACAGAGGCGGGCGTGAGGTGGTGGAGCTGGAGTCCGTAGAACTTCAGGAGCCCGCGGAGGAACGGATGTATTGGAAATCTGAGTCCCCTTATGTAACGCCCCGAGACCGACGCTCCAGAAGACTTCCAGCTATTCCGAGATTCGTCGTGTGATTTGTTTTGTTTGTTGCATCTCTTGCATTGCATCATTTCATCGTGCTCATCATGTGCATTGTGTTTCATGCATGATCACCCCATGCACCATCACCTTCTCCTTCCTCTTCTTTTACTCCTTTATGCAAGTGCCATTTCTCCCTTCTCCATTAATGTTCAATCTTTGCCAATAAATCATGCACCATGCCTTATACCTCTCTGTCAAGTATCATCCATTTTGGAGTTGTTTTGGTTGGGTTCAAAAATGGCTCAAGTTTGAATTTAATTCAAACTTGAATTATTTCTATACCTTTAAAAAATGTCCAAATCATTTTATTCAAATTGTTCATAAATCCAGGATCTCAGATCTATTTCTGTCTCAGTCTACTTCCTTCCAGATCTTCCTGTGAATTTCTGCTCTTGTTATTCTGTCTGAAGATTTAAAGAAAGGAAATGAGGGAGAAAGGAAGCAGTCCAGCCCAGCTGGGCCTCTCGCCGGCCCATCCAAATCCCTTGAGGCCCACCTAACCCACCTAATCCTAGGCCTAGCCGCCCCTACCTTCTAACCCTAGCCCGAGCGCTCCCCCCTCGCTCGATCTCATCTCCCCTCGTCCCTCTGTGCGCCGCCGCACACACACCCGCACGCAACCGCTGCCCGATCTCTCGCTCGATCCCATCTGCTTCCGCCCCGCGCCTGAACCCCCCTCGCTCCCGTGGCCGCTCCCCTCGATCCCCCCCTTCCTCTTGACGCCGCCAGAGAGGGTAGCGAGCTCCCTCTCCCTTTCCCCCTCGCCGGCCTTCGCCTCTGTCGCCTCCGCCCACGCTGCCGTTCGCTGTTCCCGGCCGGATCCCGCCGGCAGGAGCCCGTCGCCACCTCCCTCGCGCCGAGCTAGCCGCCCCTGCTTCCTGTCGCAGCTGCGGTACGCTCGCGTCCCCGCAACTCCTCTCGCTGCCAGCGTCGCACCCTCGTCCCGTCCCCTTGGCCTCCTCCTCGAGCGCGCCTCGATGCACCTCGCTCGGATCCAGCCGTCCCCGTCGCCTCTTTGTCCAGGGCGCCCGTCCGCAGCCGCAGTCCCATGCGCCTCCATCTCCCGCGACCGGTTTCAGCAAGTTCGGCGCCTGCGCCCATCGTCTGTTGCATCCCCGTCGACCACCAGGGTCCTCCCCTGCCGCTGCCTTGGCCCCTGCTGGAGCTCCTGCCTGAGCCGTCCCCCTCCTGCCAAATCTGCTGCCACCACTGCTGCTTTGATCTCCCCTGGTTCAGCTCTTTTCGAACGAACAGCAGCCCGATGGCTTCTCTATTCCAAGTGCCTTCTGCACGCCAAGGCCGGTGCACCCTTCGATTCACCAAGTACCGCACTCGACGTCTACAACCGTGTACAACTACTAGCACCAAGTACCACTACGGTCGTCATCCGCCAAGTACCCCTTCGGATCACCAAGTTCGACTACCATCGTCGCGAACCGCTTCCGAGTCGTGTATCACTACCATCGACCCGCGAAGACCCCGTGGACTCAAGTTCCTTGTGGTGACCCTGAACATCTACGGATCATGAACAACTACTTCATCTACGGAACGTTTACCACTATCGTCGCGAGAACGACTACTTCCACTACCGCCGCCGCCGTGTACGACTACTTCCTCTACCGACGCCGTGTACGACTACTTCCCACGACGTCCGTGAACCTCCACCGTCGACCTGAACATCTACGAAAACATGTACAACTACCGTCGCCACGTGAACAACTACTTCCTCTACGACCGCTACGAGAACGTCTACTTCCTCTACATCGTACCGAACGCGTTCCGCCCCGAATGCACGCTTCGAAGGTATAACCCGAAACCACCGCCGTGGACCGAATGTTTACGATGCATGAGATGCTCATGTTTGCACCATGTCCGAGTTGCCTTTGCGCGTTCCTCGTTTGCCATGCCGCCGTCCCGTGGGAACCCGGTATCCGGGAGCACCCCACCATCTTTTGCATGTTCCGCACATCCGCACACTTGCTCTTTTGCACCGGTATCTCAATGAGTTATCGGATCATCGGAATGTTGCCGTGGCACCATTTTCGTTATCGTTGCCGTGGCACCATTTTCGTTATCGTTGCCGTGGCACCATTTTCGTTATCGTTGCCGTGGCACCATTTTCGTCATCGTTGCCGTGGCACCATTTTCGTCATTGTTGTCGTGGCACCCTTTTCGTTCCGCCATGGCGACAAATGTTTCATAACATGCTCTTGTCAACATTTTCATAAAAATTGCATAAAACTTGCATGTGTCATCCGCATCATGATAACAACAATTAAAATGTTTAAACTTGTCGTTGCATTAAATTGCTAAATGCATATGGGGATTTTTCCGGAATTGTTGTTCGTTGTTCCGGCCTCATTTAAACTTGACTAGATAGGTAGTTTTATTATGCTTCACCCCTTGCCATGTTAATCAACATTTAATATTGTTGAGTAGCTTATAACGAGAGAGAACTAAATAATTGATGTGGAAAGCCATCAATATGCAACTCCGTTGCATATTGAGATCCACTTAATTTGTAAGTTTGGTTTGTGCACTTTGCCATGCCATGCCTCATTAAACCGGACATGCATCATACTTGATTGTGCATCATGCCATGATTATGCTTGTGTGTTTACTATGTTGTTTGCTTCTTTCCGGGTTGCTTCTCTCGTTAGCTGCGGTTTCGTTCCGGAGTTGTGAGGATTCGTTCAACTACGTCCGTTTGTCTTCTTCATGGAATCGTTCTTCTTCCTTGCGGGATTTCAGGCAAGATGATCATACCCTCGAAATCACTACTATCTTTGCTTTGCTAGTTTGCTCGCTCTTTTGCTATGCCAATGCTGCGATGCCTACCATTTGCTTGTCAGCCTCCCAAATTGCCATGTCAAACCCCTAACCTTTGACACCTTTCCTATGCAAACCGTTGTTTGGCTATGTTACCGCTTTGCTCAGCCCCTCTTATAGCGTTGTTAGTTGCAGGTGAAGATTGAAGATTGTTCCTTGTTGGAACATGGAGATGTTGTTCCTTGTTGGAACATGTTTACTTGTTGGGATATCACAATATATCTTATTTAATTAATGCATCTATATACTTGGTAAAGGGTGGAAGGCTCGGCCTTATGCCTGGTGTTTTGTTCTACTCTTGCCGCCCTAGTTTCCGTCATATCGGTGTTATGTTCCCGGATTTTGCGTTCCTTACACGGTTGGGCTATAATGGGAACCCCTTGACGATTCGCCTTAAGTAAAGCTTTCTCCAAGAATGCCCAACATTGGTTTTACCATTTGCACTAACAACCTACCACCTTCCCTTGGGTTCTGCAGACTCAAGGGTCATCTTTATTTTAACCCCGGGCGGTGCTCCTCGAGTGTTGGTCCGAACCGAGCTACTGCTGGGGCCACCTCGGGGAAACTTGAGGGTTGGTTTTACTCGTAGCTAGACTCATCTGAGTGTGCCCTGAGAAAGAGATATGTGCAGCTCCTATCGGGATTTGTCGGCACATTCGGGCGGTGTTGTTGGTTTAGTTTTACCCTGTCGAAATGTCTTGTTGTACCGGGATTCCGAGACTGATCGGAGTGTCTCAGGTGGAGGTCTATTCCTCCGTTGACCGTGAGAGCTTGTCATGGGCTAAGTTGGGACACCCCTGCAGGGATTTGAACTTTCGATAGCCGTGCCCGTGGTTATGTGGCAGATGGGAATTTGTTAACGTCCGGTTGTAGAAGACCTGAAGTTGACCTTAATTAAAATACATCAACCGTGTGTGTAACCGTGATGGTCTCTTTCCGGTGGAGTCCGGGAAGTGAACACGGTGTTGGAGTTATGCTTGACGTAGGTTGCTATAGGATCACTTCTTGATCATACTTTTATCGACCGTGCTTTGCCTTCTCTTCTCGCTCTCATTTGCGCATGTTAGCCACCATATATGCTAGTCGCTTGCTGCAGCTCCACCTCATGCCTTTACCTTACCCATAAGCTTAAATAGTCTTGATCTCGCGGGTGCGAGATTGCTGAGTCCTCGTGACTCACCAGATACTTCCAAAACCAGTTTGCGGTGCCTATGTTATCGAAGCGGTGGACGCAACCAAGCTCAAGGAGGAGCTCGATGAAGATCTTGCCCTTTGTGTTGTTTCGTTCTAGTTGATCAGTAGTGGAGCCTAGTTGGGGTCGATCGAGGACCTTTTGTCGCATTTGGGGTTCTTCTTTTATTTTGGTTCCGTAGTCGGACCTTGATTGTATCTGGATGATGTAATGCTTTATTCATGTAATTGTGAAGTGGCGATTGTAAGCCAACTATGTATCTCTTTCCCTTATGTATTACATGGGTTGTGTGAAGATTACCTCACTTGCGACATTGCTTTCAATGCGGTTATGCCTCTAAGTCGTGCTTCGACACGTGGGAGATATAGCCGCATCGAGGCGCTAAGTTGGTAATCGAGCCTTCCCGACCTTAGGAGCCCCACCGCTTGATCGCTTTTAGCGGCGAGTTGTGTCTAGAAAAATGTTTTGAGTCATTTAGGATTATATATATCGGAGAGTTAGGAATTCTTTTTACTCCCGGTCCCTTGACCTTACGGTGAGGTATCCCTGACGTAGAGTTTTGACTCTTCTCTTCTCAAATTTCACTAAATTTTTTTAGGATCACGCTGGTATCTTGGGATCGTTCGATATTCTTATGACGAGAACATTGTTCTTGGTGCCTCGACATTTAGGGGTTGTGGCGGTGTCTCCGGGAGTTGAGCTACGAGGTGTTGTCGTCATAATTTTATCGTTGCAGTTCTGGAATACCGAGTTTAGTACGCCGACATCGAAAATCTCTTTTATGCAGTTGTTGGTGAGATAACCCGCTAACCCAAAGATCTTGAGGTGAGTACGGGAGTATTGCCATGACTCGTATAACGGATGCTTTTGAAGGTTGAGGTAGACGATTTCGAAGGTTTCTTGGTTATGTGTTGAAGGATGGATACTGATTTGGATGTAGGGATTGTTAGTTTGGGTGAGATATATTGCTCCCTGTATCCCCAACACCTGATTGCATAACCGGAAAATTTCGGGAGTTTTATAGGTGGGAATTCAAGTAGCTCTTAGGATATCTTTCCGACGGATGTATGATATGAAATTGGGGTTCACGTCTAGTGGTCCGCCTATTCACGGTTGGTTTCTGATGGTCTCGTTGTGTCTTAAAGAGTCCTTGGCTATGCCGACTGGGACACTTCGTATGTCATGTGCACTACCTTGTACATGATGGTGCTGTACGATCGAGCCCGTGTAGGCCCCACCACGAAAACTTCGGACGAAATCTCTATCATATGTTTGTTCCGGCTTATTCTGCAAGCCAGTCCTTTGTTTTTGTTTTGAGTTCTGGTATTTGAGTTGCTTCAATGTCAAATTTTGATTCCATACCTTTCCGAAATGGTGTTCTCATACTCTGATGTGAATACCAATCCTTCTCGACAATCGAGATTGTCATGTCAATCCTTTTCAACCGGCGTGTTTCTCTTCAAGTGGATTCGATCACTTCAACATCAGCAAGACCAATTATCATTTCTTCTCAACGGTGTCTGTTTCATCCGTCTCCAAGTTGCCTTTGTTTTTCCCGCCCTCCCACCCTTTTTCCTCAAGGACTAAGATTTCTCTACCAAGTATCCTTTTATTTTTTGTGAAGTTTCTCCATTCTTTTCCGTCAATGTTCTACCCGGTGGTTCTCAAGAAGATGTTCTACTAGTTCGTCATTCCTCATTCCTTTCTCTTCTCCGGTGGATTCAAGTCAAGTTTTGTTGATCATACCTTTTTCCTCATTTCAATGTCTTCTCATACCGGTGCACCTCATTATCATTCTACTTCTTGCTATTCAATTGTTCCGGAGTGCCGAAGATATCTCAGAAGATTTGTGTTTCCATTCTTAATCCGTTCAAGTTATTTCGAGAGTGTTATCTCATTCAAGCCATTTAAATCAACCGGTGCAACCTCCCTTTCAAGCAATTGTTCAACGGTGATTTCTTTTGAGTGGGCCCTAACCCACAGGTCTTTTCCCAGGATCTTACCTGACTCTTCTATTTTTCCCAGAGCTATCCTAAATTCTTCTCCAAATTTGACGTAAGAATGAGTTATCATCAGTCAAATGCTTTTCTCCAAGATCTTTCAAATTCTTTTCATAGTTGTCTCAACCTCTTCGCTTTTGATTCTTCCGATGTGCCTCAATAATTCTCGGTGGTGTTTCGCGTTGTCATTCTCATCATTTGAAGACCGAAGAAGAGTCTCTCTTTAATCTTGCTCTATTCTCTTCAAGATTCATGGTGCTAGCTTGGTTGCCATCCTCTCATAATTGTTTTCGATTGTGAGAATCTTTTTCACCCATCCGAGCATTTTAGGAGTCTTTTCAGTTTCATTCTTTGAAGCCCATCATCTCAGTATTATTCATTCAAGCTTTCAGCTCTCGTTCTCCAAATCATACCAGTGCATCATTCAAGTATTATCTAATCAGCTCGGGATCTCTGCGTTCACTTGGATCTAAATCCCCTCAAGTATCTTCATTCATTTTCCAATTCTTCCCGGTGATTTGTGCCTTTGCTTCTTTCATTTTAATTCTTACGGTGGTTCTTTCAAGAGTTCTCTTCCTTCGTTATCATACAGATTCTTTCGTTCTTTCCAATCCTACCGGTGGTTCGTTGAAGACCTTCTCAAGTTTTGATATATCTCTTTTAATCCTTTCTACGAGAATAAGTAGTATGCCAAATCCGTTGATTGTCATCAATTTAATTGGTGAAGGATAAGCATAACATAATTCTTATTCTTGTTCATCCAAGTGATTAATTCTTTATTCCAGAGGCCCTTAAAATTCTCGGTTTCATTTGTTTCATCTTCTCTTTTTCCCGGAGTTCCAAGCTCTCATCATCACGAAGACCCATCTAAATCATCGCAAGGCTTCACATTGTGTTTTCAACTTCTCCTTCTTTCCACCATTCCTTTTGTTTACCGGAGTTCTTCATGGAGGCTCTACATGGTGGTTCATCAAGGATTCTTTTCATTCTTCAATTGTTCTTCAAAATTTCTCTTGAAGTTAAGGTCCGTCAAGCCATACTTCAAAATAAACATGGTGTTCAACACATGTCTTGTTTTGAGGAGTTCAAGCATTCTTCATCTTGCATTCCGAAGTGCGATTCTTTCTACCTTATCTTCTGAGGTGGTGTTAGGTCATTCTTGATAATTTTCCCTTCGCGTTTCATGATTCACAAGTTTTCAAGAGTGACATATTTAAATCCATCTTTTTCTCTTTGTTCAAGAGATCTTTTCAACCGTCAATCTCTTCATTGGAGTTATCTTGGTAAAGATTTCACCTAAAGCCTTTCCTAAGGAATGTTGCTATTTGTGGTGTTTATCTATGATCCAAGTTGTCTCTCTATCATCTCGGCGAAAGCAGTTTTGCATCTCTTCGTTAATCTCAAGCAAGCAATTGTTTCTGTTAGAGACGGGTTGTCACCTCATAATGTTGAGATGTTTCCATAAGCCCACTATAAGCTTGTTCTTTTCGTTGTTGGTCTTCCAACAACTCTATTCTATCCTTCTTGCAAGGGTGCTTTCCAAGATCATTTGTGGCAGAAGTTGGCATTTTCTTCTCCATTATGTTATTCCAGTGATCTATCTTCTATTCTTTTGTTCCAGAGGCATTGTGATGTTACTCTCTTCGACCCATCATCATCTGATTTTGTAAATTATCATGTAATTTTCCTTGCTTATCCGTTTAGCCGGAGTGTCGTGTTCTCAGTCGAGTTCTCTCATCTTATCAAGTTTTGCCTCCCTTCTCAACCGGAGTAAGGTTTGAGATGTTTCTTACCCCTTGTGCCATTCTTTCAATTCCGGAGGCAATGTGTTGTTGATTTCATTATGTATCCTCTCATCTTGTCAAGTTCATGTTCAATTTCTTCCATTTACAGTCGGAGTGCTGCCCAAATTATATCAATCTTATCCATTCTCTATCTTGTTTAACCGGAGTGGTTTCGAATTCTATCCTGTCCATTAAACTCTTGATTCATGTCTTTGCAACCTTCAAGTTCCCATAAGGTTCCTTGTTCCTTTTTTTTGCTAACAGATTGTTTGCAATCTCGATTCATCTCTATTGTACTCTTTATTTTCAATTGCTCAACCTCTCAAGGTTCATGGTTTCACTCATTGGTCAAAGAAGCAACTTAGTTTTACCTTTCTTTTTCTCTTCCGTTTTCCCTCCGGTGCCATTCTAGATCTCGGGACGAGATCCTCTCATAGTGGTGGAGTGTTGTAACGCCCCGAGACCGACGCTCCAGAAGACTTCCAGCTATTCCGAGATTCGTCGTGTGATTTGTTTTGTTTGTTGCATCTCTTGCATTGCATCATTTCATCGTGCTCATCATGTGCATTGTGTTTCATGCATGATCACCCCATGCACCATCACCTTCTCCTTCCTCTTCTTTTACTCCTTTATGCAAGTGCCATTTCTCCCTTCTCCATTAATGTTCAATCTTTGCCAATAAATCATGCACCATGCCTTATACCTCTCTGTCAAGTATCATCCATTTTGGAGTTGTTTTGGTTGGGTTCAAAAATGGCTCAAGTTTGAATTTAATTCAAACTTGAATTATTTTATACCTTTAAAAAATGTCCAAATCATTTTATTCAAATTGTTCATAAATCCAGGATCTCAGATCTATTTCTGTCTCAGTCTACTTCCTTCCAGATCTTCCTGTGAATTTCTGCTCTTGTTATTACATCTCGAAGATTTAAAGAAAGGAAATGAGGAGAAAGGAAGCGATCCAGCCCAATTTGGGCCTCTCGCCGCCCATCCAAATCCCTTGAGGCCCACCTAACCCACCTAATCCTAGGCCCAGCCGCCCCTACCTTCTAACCCTAGCCCGAAGCTCCCCCTCGCTCGATCTCATCTCCTCGTCTCTCCTCATGGCGCCAAGACACACACCAAGACGCGAACCGCTGCCCGATCTCTCGCTCGATCCCATCTGCTTCCGCCCCGCGCCTGAACCCCCCTCGCTCCCGAGGCCGCTCCCCTCGATCCCCCCCTTCCTCCTGACGCCGCCAGAGAGGGTAGCGAGCTCCCTCTCCCTTTTCCCCTCGCCGGCCTTCGCCTCTATCGCCTCCGCCCACGCTGCCGTTCGCCGTTCCCGGCCGGATCCCGCCGGCAGGAGCCCGTCGCCACCTCCCTCGCGCCGAGCTAGCCGCCGCTGCTTCCTGTCGCAGCTGCGGTACGCTCGCGTCCCCGCAACTCCCTCTGTCGCCAGCGCCGCACCCTCGTCCCGTCCCCTTGGCCTCCTCCTCGAGCGCGCCTCGATGCACCTCGCTCGGATCCAGCCGTCCCCGTCGCCTCTTTGTCCAGGGCGCCCGTCCGCAGCCGCAGTCCCATGCGCCTCCATCTCCCGCGACTGGTTTCAGCAAGTTCGGCGCCTGCGCCCATCGTCTGTTGCATCCCCGTCGACCACCAGGGTCCTCCCCTGCCGCCGCCTTGGCCCCTGCTGGAGCTCCTGCCTGAGCCGTCCCCCTCCTGCCAAATCTGCTGCCACCACTGCTGCTTTGATCTCCCCTGGTTCAGCTCTTTTCGAACGAACAGCAGCCCGATGGCTTCTCTATTCCAAGTGCCTTCTGCACGCCAAGGCCGGTGCACCCTTCGATTCACCAAGTACCGCACTCGACGTCTACAACCGTGTACAACTACTAGCACCAAGTACCACTACGGTCGTCATCCGCCAAGTACCCCTTCGGATCACCAAGTTCGACTACCATCGTCGCGAACCGCTTCCGAGTCGTGTACCACTACCGTCGACCCGCGAAGACCCCGTGGACTCAAGTTCCTTGTGGTGACCCCGAACATTTACGGATCATGAACAACTACTTCATCTACGGAACGTTTACCACTATCGTCGCGAGAACGACTACTTCCACTACCGCCGCCGCCGTGTACGACTACTTCCTCTACCGACGCCGTGTACGACTACTTCCCACGACGTCCGTGAACCTCCACCGTCGACCTGAACATCTACGAAAACATGTACAACTACCATCGCCACGTGAACAACTACTTCCTCTACGACCGCTACGAGAACGTCTACTTCCTCTACATCGTACCGAACGCGTTCCGCTCCGAATGCACGCTTCGAAGGTATAACCCGAAACCACCGCCGTGGACCGAATGCTTACGATGCATGAGATGCTCATGTTTGCACCATGTCCGAGTTGCCTTTGCGCGTTCCTCGTTTGCCATGCCGCCGTCCCGTGGGAACCCGGTATCCGGGAGCACCCCACCATCTTTTGCATGTTCCGCACATCCGCACACTTGCTCTTTTGCACCGGTATCTCAATGAGTTATCGGATCATCGGAATGTTGCTGTGGCACCATTTTCGTTATCGTTGTTGTGGCACCATTTTCGTTATCGTTACCGTGGCACCATTTTCGTTATCGTTGCCGTGGCACCATTTTCGTCATCGTTGCCGTGGCACCATTTTCGTCATCGTTGCCGTGGCACCCTTTTCGTTCCGCCATGGCGACAAATGTTTCATAACATGCTCTTGTCAACATTTTCATAAAAATTGCATAAAACTTGCATGTGTCATCCGCATCATGATAACAACAATTAAAATGTTTAAACTTGTTGTTGCATTAAATTGCTAAATGCATATGGGGATTTTTCCGGAATTGTTGTTCGTTGTTCCGGCCTCATTTAAACTTGACTAGATAGGTAGTTTTATTATGCTTCACCCCTTGCCATGTTAATCAACATTTAATATTGTTGAGTAGCTTATAACGAGAGAGAACTAAATAATTGATGTGGTGTTTCGTCAATATGCAACTCCGTTGCATATTGAGATCCACTTAATTTGTAAGTTTGGTTTGTGCACTTTGCCATGCCATGCCTCATTAAACCGGATCATACTTGATTGTGCATCATGCCATGATTATGCTTGTGTGTTTACTATGTTGTTTGCTTCTTTCCGGGTTGCTTCTCTCGTTAGCTGCGGTTTCGTTCCGGAGTTGTGAGGATTCGTTCGACTACATCCGTTTGTCTTCTTCATGGAATCGTTCTTCTTCCTTGCGGGATTTCAGGCAAGATGATCATACCCTCGAAATCACTACTATCTTTGCTTTGCTAGTTTGCTCGCTCTTTTGCTATGCCAATGCTGCGATGCCTACCATTTGCTTGTCAGCCTCCCAAATTGCCATGTCAAACCCCTAACCTTTGACACCTTTCCTATGCAAACCGTTGTTTGGCTATGTTACCGCTTTGCTCAGCCCCTCTTATAGCGTTGTTAGTTGCAGGTGAAGATTGAAGATTGTTCCTTGTTGGAACATGGAGATGTTGTTCCTTGTTGGAACATGTTTACTTGTTGGGATATCACAATATATCTTATTTAATTAATGCATCTATATACTTGGTAAAGGGTGGAAGGCTCGGCCTTATGACTGGTGTTTTGTTCCACTCTTGCCGCCCTAGTTTCCGTCATATCGGTGTTATGTTCCCGGATTTTGCGTTCCTTACACGGTTGGGCTATAATGGGAACCCCTTGACAGTTTGCCTTAAGTAAAGCTTCTCCAGCAATGCCCAACATTGGTTTTACCATTTGCACTAACAACCTACCACCTTCCCTTGGGTTCTGCAGACTCAAGGGTCATCTTTATTTTAACCCCGGGCGGTGCTCCTCCTCGAGTGTTATCCGAACCGAGCTACTGGGCCACCTCGGGGAAACTTGAGGGTTGGTTTTACTCGTAGCTAGACTCATCTGAGTGTGCCCTGAGAAAGAGATATGTGCAGCTCCTATCGGGATTTGTCGGCACATTCGGGCGGTGTTGCTGGTTTAGTTTTACCCTGTCGAAATGTCTTGTTGTACCGGGATTCCGAGACTGATCGGAGTGTCTCGGGTGGAGGTCTATTCCTCCGTTGACCGTGAGAGCTTGTCATGGGCTAAGTTGGGACACCCCTGCAGGGATTTGAACTTTCGAAAGCCGTGCCCGCGGTTATGTGGCAGATGGGAATTTGTTAACGTCCGGTTGTAGAAGACCTAAAGTTGACCTTAATTAAAATACATCAACCGTGTGTGTAACCGTGATGGTCTCTTTCCGGCGGAGTCCGGGAAGTGAACACTGATGTTGGAGTTATGCTTGACGAGGTTGCTATAGGATCACTTCTTGATCATACTTTTATCGACCGTGCTTTGCCTTCTCTTCTCGCTCTCATTTGCGCATGTTAGCCACCATATATGCTAGTCGCTTGCTGCAGCTCCACCTCATGCCTTTACCTTACCCATAAGCTTAAATAGTCTTGATCTCGCGGGTGCGAGATTGCTGAGTCCTCGTGACTCACCGGATACTTCAAAACCAGTTTGCGGTGCCTATGTTACCGAAAGCGGTGACGCAACCAAGCTCAAGGAGGAGCTCGATGAAGATCTTGCCCTTTGTGTTGTTTCGTTCTAGTTGATCAGTAGTGGAGCCCAGTTGGGGTCGATGGAGGACCTTTTGTCGCATTTGGGGTTCTTCTTTTATTTTGGTTCCGTAGTCGGACCTTGATTGTATCTGGATGATGTAATGCTTTATTCATGTAATTGTGTGAAGTGGCGATTGTAAGCCAACTATGTATCTCTTTCCCTTATGTATTACATGGGTTGTGTGAAGATTACCTCACTTGCGACATTGCTTTCAATGCGGTTATGCCTCTAAGTCGTGCTTCGACACGTGGGAGATATAGCCGCATCGAGGGCGTTACACCTTATCAGATAGGGGACAAAGCATACTCGCTCCCCCTTATTGGGGTTTGGAGTGTGCTCCGCCTGCCTCCCTCCTTGATAAGTAACCAGTCCGGCCCGGACTGGGACCATGAAGGTCGGAGGGAGAAATCCCCCCGTTTGGAGCTTCACTAGCTCGTTGTGCAAAATAGAGCACCTCCTCCAATTCCCCGATGGTGGGCTGGGAGCGCGTGAAGAAGAGCCGCGTCGACGATCCATGATGGAATGGATTTCTAGGTCAAAGGCGCTTCGATGGAGTATTCGCGGGAGGAAGACGGTGTGGTTTGGATCTGGATTCTTGCCTCTTTTATAGGCGGACGACTCGCACAATTAGGGGGTGAAATGCAAAAGACACCCTGGCTTTTCGCATTCGTGCGACGCGTGGAAGAGGGCCATTATTTGGCGTAGAAGCCAAGGAACATAGTATTCAAGATGAAGCCGGACACTGTTCGGCAGGTACATGGAACTTGAAGGGAGAACCCGCCTTGCAACGCCGAAGACTATAAACACGCTGGACTTATCGTCATTGAAGCCTGGTTCGGGGGCTACTGAGGGAGTCCTGGACTAGGGGGTGTCCGGACGGCTGGACTATCATTATCCGCCGGACTCCAAGACTATGAAGATACAAGATTGAAGACTCCGTCCCATGTCCGGATGGGACTTTCCTTGGCGTGGAAGGCAAGCTTGGCAATACGGATATGTAGATCTCCTACCATTGTAACCGACTCTGTGTAACCCTAGCCTCCTCCGGTGTCTATATAAACCGGAGGGCTTTAGTCCGTAGGACAACATACATTACAACAATCATACCATAGGCTAGCTTCTAGGGTTTAGCCTCCTTGATCTCGTGGTAGATCCACTCTTGTACTACCCATATCATCAATATTAATCAAGCAGGACGTAGGGTTTTACCTCCATCAAGAGGGCCTGAACCTGGGTAAAAACATCGCGTCCCTCGTCTCTTGTTACCATCCGCCTAGACGCACAGTTCGGGAGCCCCTACCCGAGATCCGCCGGTTTTGACACCGACACTAGCCAATCCGGATGTTTGATATCTCTGATGAATCCGGCTTCCAATAGTTTGGCTAGCTCTTCTCCCATTGCCTGTCTTTTGAGTTCGGAAAATCATCGAAGAGCCTGTTTGACTGGCTTGAATCCTTTTAGGATGTTTAGGCTGTGTTCTGCCAATCTGTGTGGGATTCCGGGCATATCCGAGGGGTGCCAGGCGAAAATGTCCCAATTTTCCTGAAGGAATTCTCGTAGTGCGGCGTCTACATCAGGGTTCAATTGTGCCCCGATGGAGGCCGTCTTTGTTGGGTCCGTTGGATGGACCTGGAGTTTTACTATTTCGTCCGCTGGTTTAAAGGAGGTGGACTTGGATCTCTTATCGAGTATCACGTCGTCCCTATTTACAGTAGAGCGCGGCGCGGTGAGTTCTTCTGCCGCTAGGGCTTCAGATAGTGCCTCCAGGGCTAATGCGGCTGTCTTGTTTTCGGCGCGGAGTGCTATGTCCGGATCACTAACGAGAGTGATTATTCCGCCGGCCGGGCATCTTGAGCTTCATGTACCCGTAATGGGTGCGGCTTGAAAAATTGTGAATGCCTCTCGTCCTAATATAGCGTGATATTCGCTGTTGAGCGGGCCCACTTGGGCGTGACTTCTTCGGATCTGTAATTGTCCGCGAGCGAATACCACATCAAGTGTGATTTTTCCGGTGCAGCGCGCTTCGGCTAGGGATTATTCCTCTGAAGGTTGTCTTTGCTTCGCTCAATGCGGCTCCATCTATTTCCATTTTTTGAAGAGTTTCCTCGTAGATGAGGTTTAATCCGCTGCCGCCATCCATGAGGACCTTTGTAAGTCGAAAGCCATCCACTATTGGACTAAGTACCAGTGCGGCTGGTGCTCGGGCTGTTCGGAATTTAGGTTCGTCGCTGGCGTTGAAGATGATGGCAGTGTCGCTCCATGGATTTGTTGTTGCTACTTGGTAGACTTTGGGAAGCTGCGGATTGTTCGTTTCCGCATATTATTTGATGCGAAAGTCTCGAAGACTGTTGATACCGTACCCCGGTATTGTTGGAGTGGTTTTCCGGGGCTAGAAGCTCCTCGCCACTTTTGGCCACCTGCCGTAATATCCAACATGCTCGAAGGCTATGTGTTGGGACGGTGCCTTCTGTACTGTGAATTTTACAAGGTCCGCTAAGCCATCCCTCCAGTACGGTTCCGTGCCCTCTATGGGGTTTTTGCTTTTTGGTTTTTATATCTGGGGCTTGAGTGTGATGCACCCTTTTGTTGCGGACTAGGGTTGTATTCGGGGCCAGATTGTCCCAAAACTGATTTTTGGTTTTCCGGAAACTCTCCATCGCACAGTACTTTCGTACTATGGATGCCAGATCGGCGAAGCGTGTGATTTCACGACGGCTGATGGCGTTCAATATTCCCTTGTCCGTGCAATTATTGCAAAAGATTGAGATTGCGTTTTCCTCTCGGCAGTTCTTTATCCTGTCCATAACCCGGAGGAATCTGGCCCAGTAGTGATATACTGTTTCAGCGGGCTCTTGCCGTATTAGAGATAGATCGCATATGTCTAGGCGGGTGGGTGGAATAAAGTCCGGAACCCTACCCATCTCAAGGCTTGAAGGCCGTGATGCTTCCAAATTTGGAAGCTTGGATTGCTGGATGTTGTCCAATGAGTCCGGTCCGATGTCTGACTTTAAGTTCAGTGCTTGATCGAAGTCCATCCCTCCGCGGAAATCCGGCGTGGAGGGTTCGGGAGCCTGGACATGACTAGTTTTCAATACAGGAGAAGAGTCACTGCATTGTTCCTCTACCACTGCAACGTGGTGGGTGACCTGGGGAGAGTTAATCTCTCTCAGATCGGTTTTAAGCCCAATCTGATTGTAGTCCGTAGCGACTCCCATGGCGGCGATGCGATCCAAGAGCTCGTTGATAGACGAGAGCTCTATTGGATCCAGCCGCTCGGCAAGTTCCGAGCTGACGTGAAGATTGCTTTTGACGACTTGAGAAGCCATTGTCGAAGCAGTGGCCGGACAAGCGGTCATAAGAAAACCACCTAGCCGGATAGTTTGGCCGGCGGCCAAGGCCCCTTTGGCAAAAGTACCTTCCTTGAAGACGGGTGGAGGCATCCTTCCTATCGGCGACGGCACAGAGGAACTCTCAATGAAAGCACCAATGTCGGTGTCAAAATCGGCGGATCTCGGGTAGGGGGTCCGGAACTGTGCGTCTAGGCGGATGGTAACAAGAGACAAGGGACACGATGTTTTACCCAGGTTCGGGCCCTCTTGATGGACGTAAAACCCTACGTCCTGCTCGATTAATATTGATGATGTGTATTACAAGAGTGGATCTACCATGAGATCAATGAGGCTAAACCCTAGAAGCTAGCCTATGGTATGATTGTTGTAATGGAGGTTATGTCCTACGGACTAAGGCCCTCCGGTTTATGAGAGGGCTAGGGTTACATAGAGTCGGTTACAATGGTAGGAGATCTACATATCTGTATTGCCAAGCTTGCCTTCCACGCCAAGGAAAGTCCCATCCGGACACGGGGCGGAGTCTTCAATCTTGTATCTTCGTAGTCTTGGAGTCCAGCGGACGATGATAGTCCGGCTGTCCGGACACCCCCTAGTCCAGGACTCCCTCAGTCACTCTTCCATGTCACATACATCTTGGTGGAGCGCTCAGAATGATAAAAATTAAACACATGCACTCATCACCAAGCAAAGTGAATGATCACATAAGGATATAAGAGATAATATCATCTAACAAGCATGACGGTAGCATATGATCAAACACATGAGCATCCAAGTATCTCACAAAAAGCATAATGTATCAAGCAAACACACACAGAAATAAAGAAGTTCAACCACCAAAAACAAGAGAGATCAAAAGCAACACTCTCTCTCTCGAAGCCTATGATATATACATTTTTCTCCCCTTTGGCAACAAGTTACCAAAAAGTTCAAAAATTGAAAGTGCAACTAATCCCCGGGTGGTTTTGGTAATTAATAACAACATATATATCATTGAACTAATAGTTTCTTGAGAACATTTCAGAAAGTTCAGTGATATGGGTATGGCAATGGTCAAGAAGTGGACCCTCAAAATGCTAAGGAAAACATTGGCAAAAGCTCAAGACTCCATTTTGGTTTAGTGATCCAAGATCACATTGAGTCTATAGGAAAGCCAATACTATTAAAAGGGATGAGGTTATGATAATGATCTGGTTGCTCAAAGTGCTTAGTGATACATCTCCCAAACCATCAGCAATCTTTCATTCCAATATACACTCATAAGTAATCTCGGTCCCACCGATTCCATAAACTCACCACACCGAGATGAACCACCTCACCATATAGCCAAACCCTAGAAATTTCGGATTTTCCGATTCGAACTCGGTCTCACGAAACTAGTGTTGCCAAGCTTCAGTAACCTTCTGTCATCAAATCGGTGTCACCGAGATGATAAAGTCGGTCCCACCGAGATTGGCAAACCCTAGTCTTTGGAAGAATCGGACTCACCGAGATTGTATTTTCGGTCCCACCGAAAATCCCAATGTTCACAAGATTTGAACTTTCGGTCTCACCGAGTTGTCAACTTCGGTCTGACCGAGATTGGTCAAATGTGTGTAACGGTTGGATTTTGTGTGGAGGCTATAAATACCCTCCACCTCCTCTTCATTCGTGGAGAGAGCCATCAGAAAGAACTACCACTCCTACCTTACATTTCTGAGAAGAAAACTACCTACCCTTGTGTTGAGATCAAGTTGCTCCACTCCCACCATATGAAACTTGATTTCTAGCCTTCCCAAGTTGCTTTCCACTCAATCCTTTCTTCCACCACAGCCAAATCAGTGAGGAGAGTTGAGTGTTGGGGAGATTATCATTTGAAGCACAAGATCAAGGAGTTCATCATCACCAACACCATCTATTACCTTTTGGAGGTGGTGCCTCCTAGATTGGTTAGGTGTCGCTTGGGAGCCTCCGTCAAGATGTGGAGTTGAACCAAGAAGTTTGTAAGGGCAAGGAGATCGCCTACTTCGTGAAGATCTACCCGAGTAAGGCTAGTCCTCCGTGGGCGTATGCCATGATGGCATAGACAAGGTTGCTTCTTCGTGGACCCTTCGTGGGTGGAGCCCTCCGTGGACTCTCGCAGCCGTTACCCTCCGTGGGTTGAAGTCTCCATCAACGTGGATTGACGATAGCACCACCTATCGGAACCACGAGAAAAATCTCCGTGTCTCCAAATTGCGTTTGCTCTTGTCCACCTCTCTTTACTACATGTGCAATTTACTTTCCGCTGCCAATACTCTAGAATTGCATGTGTAGGGTGATACTTGACTTGATCATTATCTTGAAATCTGCCAAAACTTGTCTTAATCAAAAGGCTGAATTTTTATATTGTCAAGTAGTCTAATCACCCCCCATCTAGACATACTTTCGATCCTACAAGTGGTATCAGAGCTTTGGTCTCCATTGGATTGGTTTCCATTGCATTGGACTCCATAAGCTTGGTTTCACAACCTAGGAGAGTATGGCGTCTAGTGAGGGTAATCTTCGTAGAGGTCCTTACTTTGATGGTTCAAATTTTGCTAGTTGGAAGCATAAAATGAAAATGCATATTCTTGGACATAACCCCGCCGCATGGGGCATTATTTGTGTTGGCTTGCAAGGTGAGTTCTTCGAGGAAGGAAAAGTTCCGGATCGTGAAGCTACAGCGGATGAATTGCGGATGTTGCAAAACAATGCTCAAGCTTGTGACATTCTCTTCAATACTTTGTGTCCCGAGGAGTTCAACAAAATCAGCCGTCTTGAGAATGCAAAAGAGATTTGGGATACTTTGGTCGAAATGCACGAAGGTACCGAGTCCGTGAAGGAATCAAAGCTAGATGTTCTTCAAGGTCAACTTGACAAGTTCAAGATGAAGGAAGGTGAAGGAGTCGCTGAAATGTACTCTAGGCTTGCTCTCATCACAAATGAGATTGCCGGCTTAGGAAGCGAAGAAATGACCGACCGATTCATCATCAAGAAGATTCTCAGAGCTTTGGATGGAAGTATGACACCGTGTGCACTTTGATCCAAATGATGCCAAACTACAAGAATCTCAAGCCTACCGAAGTCATTGGAAGAATTGTTGCTCATGAGATGACACTTAAAGATAAGGAAGAGCTTCACAACAAGTCAAGTGGTGCTTACAAAGCTACATGTGATGCTCCCACAACCTCAAGCGACAAGCTAGTTTCCAATGAAGAGATAAGCCTAATGGTGAAGAACTTCAACAAATTCTACAAGAGTAGAAGCAAGGAAAGAAGCTCAAAGTCTAGATCATATGATGAAAAGAGATCTTCTAGTCGTGATCGAAACTGCTACAATTGTGGAAGACCGGACACTACTCAAATGAGTGTTCGACTCCCCACAAGAGAAGAGAAGAATCTCCAAGAAGAAGAAGCTCAAGAGAAGAGTCACCTCGGAAAGAGAGAAGGAGTAGAGACGATCGTTATGAACGAAGATCCTCTCGGAGAAGCAAGGATTCGGAAAGGAAAGACAAGTCATCAAGGAGCTACACAAGAAGAAAACATCAAGCTCACGTGGGTGAATGGGTCTCCGCCCGACTCAGACAATCACTCCGAAAGAAGCTATCACTCCAACTCCGACTACTGTCAAGATGAAGGTGTTGCGGTCTTGCTCTCGTATCCTCCAACTCCAACTCCTATGACTTATTTGATTCACCAAATGAGGGAATTGGAAGATGCTTCATGGCTAAAGGCCCCAAGGTATCACACCCTGAATTTATTGACTTTGATAGTGATGAGGATGACTTGCTTGGTGAAGATGAGCTTTTACATGACAAATCTAGTGAGCCTAGTAATGATGAACATGCTAGTAGTCTTTATAGTCGAGAAGAGTCGAATGACAATGCTATGAAGGAGATTGAGCGTTTAACTAAAGAACTAAACACTCTTAAGTTAGCTCATGAAACAACTCAAGAAGATCATAGAGAGCTCCTAAGATCTCATGAGAAGCTACGCTCGAGAAGCTCAATCTAGAGCAAGAACATGAGTTTCTAAAAGCTATCAATGACGATCTTCGAAAGAAGAGTTCTTCATATCTTGCCAAACGACTTCTCTTGTCTAATTTCTTGCCACCTATTAAAACTAAGCATGACAAGCATAAGAAAAATTCTTCATCTAGTAGTAACAATAACCATGCTAAATCCAATATTGTTGCTTCTAGTAATTCTCTTGATTCCACTAACAATGTTTCAAGCCAAGTTACACTTGAGCAAGAAAATAGTTTATTGAAAGGGATTATAGAGAAAGGTGTCTACAAGAGCCTTGCCGGAAGCAAGAACTTTGAGGAAATTGTTCGCAAGCAAGGAAGGCACCGGAAGAATCAAGGAATTGGTTTTGAGCGAAAGTTCAACGCCGAGGGTGTTGAATGGGAAGAAGGTCAATATCCCACTCCAAAGTTTGTTTCTCAAAAGGAGAAGTATGATCCTACTTCTTCCAATGTGGAACAAGCACAAGATGATCTTCCACCACAAGACCACAAGCTAAAAGGCAAGGACAAGCTTCAAGAGGAGATTGATGCATTTATTGAAGCACCTAAAGCCATGGTCAAGTGGATTCCCAAGGAAACGTCAAGTTCTACTTCGTCAAGCTCAACTACTACCCCAAGGATTCCCATCAAGATGATGTGGATCCCGAAGAAGAAGAACTAGAGAGTTCTTGAGGGTGACTCCGCCAACATACTTCACTCACATTCATTTTGGCAAGAACTTGTGCAATCAACTTCCACATCTTGCACTAGTTCATGGAGTCACAAACCCTCTTGTTGGTAAGTCAAGGGACAAGGTAATCATTGCTTTCATGGACATCATCTTGTGTGAACTTCAATCTATGTCCATGGATATTCTTGTTTGTTCCTTGTGGGACTAACCCATGTAGGTATTGAAAGTGCCCGAATCCAAAGGATTGCTCCCAACTCTTGATGATCTTCATCAACATTGAGCATCCACATCTTCAACATCTACATGAAGTCTTCTACGACAACCCAAGGTTAGTTTGACCCTTTAAAAGGGGTTCTCACATCAAGGGGGAGCTTTGCTCTAAAGAATTGAGCTAAAGCATCTTCAAATGATGTGAACACATTAATGCTTTATGTAAAAGTGGTAACCCCACTTGTGCTTAAACGATGAGTATGACCTATGATCAAATGTTCTCATTTGACTCCTAAGTCAATATACTCATATATAGATGACCTAGTCATCGACAAATTGTGTGCTAGTTGCTAGAGTTTTGATTGTGCATGTTTGACACATATTTCATTTGCTATCTTATTGTGTGAGCATGTTGGATGCATAATTTTATCCATTCGAGGACATCCATTTGTTGCTTTGGTCTTGTGGATTTTTCTGACCAAATGGATGGACAAGAATGCCTAAGTTCCTCCCCTAGCTATCTATGCTTTCTTGTCTCAAATTCTATTCATGCTTATATCACAAAATTTGAACAAGTCTTTTTTTCGGACCCACCGAGTGAGGAGCACTCGGAGCCACCGATCCGTCAAAAGCTTAATTTCCAAAACCTTCTAAGTATTTTCGGTCAGACCAACCCACTCAAAATCGGACAGACCGAAAGCACTTGGATTGATCTAGGTTTTCACCTCGGTGAAACCGAAGTTACATTTTCGGCGTGATCAAGTGTGTAATCGTCATACTGCGATTATCCATCTCGGTGCCACCGAAGTTTTACAACTCGGTCCCACCGACGACTAAAGGGTATATATACCGAGGGCAGCGCGCGTTGATTCCTTCTTCAAACGCCGCCCCAAACCCTTTTTGCCGTCGCCGTGGTCTCCGGATCGTCTCCGTTGCCGCTCAGGCGCCCTCGCCAGCAGTCTCCGTCGCCGTCAGCGGACATTCTCTCGCGCCGTTGCCGCAGAGAGGAACTCCACCAAGTTAGGGTGAGTTTCGATCCTCTCGTGCTTCAACCTCCGATTCTATGCACGATTGGCTTGCCTAGCTTCTTGCCACGTTTGAGATCTTCCTATCCAGCAGATTAGTTCTTAGAACGAAATTCGAGTGAAAGTTTTAGGGTTAGGTTTCCGACGAACACATCTCGGTGAGACCGATTCTACATTCTCGAACGACCGATTTGGCCTCGGCCATTGCCTCGCACCTTCGGTCCAACCGAAGTTGTGCAAATCGGTGCGACCGAAATGAGGATTTAGTGAAACCCTAGTGTTTTCGGCAAGACCGAAACCCATTTTGGTCCAACCGAAAGTGGTGTGAATGGTTCTGTTAGGACACTTCGGATTCACCGAATTTTAGACTCGGTCTGACCGAAATGCATTCTGTGAAAACCTAAAACTGAAATTTGAACTCATTTTTTTTTGCAAAATCTTTTGCAGTTTGTGATAACTCTTCTATTCTGCCTACACCTTATCCATTCACAGGTTGTCAGCCATGTCAGATGCCAGTGACAGCTAGAACAGGTCTGAGTCACCAGTTGTTGAGATTCCAGAGGCAGGCACTAGTCCTGAAGTCAGCAGCTTTTCAGATGATGGTGAGAGGAGCACACCAAGTGGTTTGCCTCCTGCAGCCACCAGGGCCAGGAAGAAGAAGAATTCTGATGAAGAAGACTCTGATTTCATTGCTGAGGAAGAGATCTCATCTAAGCCTAAGAGGAAAGTTGTTGCCAAAGAGCATCAAGGGCAGCAAACCAAGAAAGGCACCAGTAAAGTGAAGAAGTCCACTGTTGCCAAGAAGCTGAGCATGGAAGAAGAAACCTCGAGCAAGGTAAAGAAAACTTCCAAGAGGAAGAGGATTGTGCATGATGAAGCAGCAGATGATGACTGAGGATGATCCCACGTCTGTTGAAGGTCAAGCAAAGTCTGAAGCTGCCAAACAAGCCAAAGCTGAGAAAGCAGCAGCAGCAGCAAAACCCAAGAATGTTGGAGAACAGCTCCTTGAAGCTACCTGTGGATTGAACAACGCCTGCCAGCATTGTGCAGATCTCGGGGAGAGTCTTGAGAGGATAGTTGAAGACAAGATCCATGCTCTGGATGTGAAGCTGACTGAAGTGCAAGTCACTGTCAACAAGCTTGAGGCAGATATCGAGGAAGCCAAAAGGGAGAAGGAAGAGCTCATGCGTGAGATGCAAGATGACCTAGTCCAGGATGATTATGAACAGCCTGCTCCGGTTCCCACAAGACCCCGATCAGCTGCTATTCCAAAGGATGTACACCAGGACTACAACATCACCACCTCCTACAGCTCCATCGGCCCAGCTCCAGCCCAAAGTGACCACTCCTCCAGCTCCACAGACATCACCAAGCCTTTGCAGATGCAGCTATCTCAACTCCATCAACCTGCATAGAGCCGCCAACAGAGTCCCTAGTGACGTTTAGCTCTATACCTTCGAACTTTTGGTAAC
This sequence comes from Aegilops speltoides, assembly GCA_021437245.1. Lineage (NCBI taxonomy): Eukaryota > Viridiplantae > Streptophyta > Magnoliopsida > Poales > Poaceae > Aegilops > Aegilops speltoides. Next base: position 487,168,213 of record CM038145.1, read on the forward strand.
TTGTTGCCAAAGGGGAGAAATTGTATAGATCATAGGACTTCGAGAGAGAGTGCTCGCTTTTGCTCTTTCGTTTCTTTTGCGGTTTCTTTGAGATACTTTTGAGTTTTTCGAGACATTCCGTGTGTTTGATACTACGTTTGCTCTACTTTGATGAGTGCTTGATCGTACTATGCCTTAATGTGTGCTTAATGCTTATCATATACTATTCATATCTTGTACGATCATTTACTCATGTCTTGGTGATTGGGTGCATGCTATTCATTCTTATCATTTTGTGCGCTCCATCAAGATGTATGTGGCATGGAAGAGTGACCCATGATCCTAATCGATTGTGCATTTGCATTCAAACGCAAATCTTAAATAATGCACAAATTTAGGGGGAGCTCTTGCTTATCACATACTTCTCAAAGCGACGATATTATTCATTGATTACATCATTTGTCGAAGCTTTGATCTATATGTTGTCATCAATTACCAAAAAGGGGGAGATTGAAAGTGCAACTAGTCCCCGGGTGGTTTTGGTAATTAATAACAACATATATATCATTGAACTAATAGTTTCTTGAGAACATTTCAGAAAGTTCAGTGATATGGGTATGGCAATGATCAAGAAGTGGACCCTCAAAATGCTAAGGAAAACATTGGCAAAAGCTCAAGACTCCATTTTTGGTTTAGTGATCCAAGATCACATTGAGTCTATAGGAAAGCCAATACTATTAAAAGGGATGAGGTTATGATAATGATCTGGTTGCTCAAAGTGCTTAGTGATACATCTCCCAAACCATCAGCAATCTTTCATTCCAATATACACTCATAAGTAATCTCGGTCCCACCGATTCCATAAACTCACCACACCGAGATGAACCACCTCACCATATAGCCAAACCCTAGAAATTTCAGATTTTCCGATTCAACTCGGTCTCACGAAACTAGTGTTGCCAAGCTTCAGAACCTTCGTCATCAAATCGGTGTCACCGAGATGATAAAGTCGGTCCCACCGAGATTGGCAAACCCTAGTCTTTGGAAGAATCGGACTCACCGAGATTGTATTTTCGGTCCCACGAAAATCCCAACGCTCACAAGATTTGAACTTTCGGTCTCACCGAGTTGTCAACTTCGGTCCGACCGAGATTGGTCAAATGTGTGTAACGGTTGGATTTTGTGTGGAGGCTATAAATACCCTCCACCTCCTCTTCATTCGTGGAGAGAGCCATCGAAAGAACTACCACTCCTACCTTACATTTCGAGAAGAAAACTACCTACCCTTGTGTTGAGATCAAGTTGCTCCACTCCCACCATATGAAACTTGATTTCTAGCCTTCCCAAGTTGCTTTCCACTCAATCCTTTCTTCCACCACAGCCAAATCGGTGAGGAGAGTTGAGTGTTGGGGAGATTATCATTTGAAGCACAAGAGCAAGGAGTTCATCATCACCAACACCATCTATTACCTTTTGGAGGGTGGTGCCTCCTAGATTGGTTAGGTGTCGCTTGGGAGCCTCCGTCAAGATGTGGAGTTGAACCAAGAAGTTTGTAAGGGCAAGGAGATCGCCTACTTCGTGAAGATCTACCCCGAGTAAGGCTAGTCCTCCGTGGGCGTATGCCATGATGGCATAGACAAGGTTGCTTCTTCGTGGACCCTTCGTGGGTGGAGCCCTCCGTGGACTCTCGCAGCCGTTACCCTCCGTGGGTTGAAGTCTCCATCAACGTGGATTGACGATAGCACCACCTATCGGAACCACGAGAAAAATCTCCGTGTCTCCAAATTGCGTTTGCTCTTGTCCACCTCTCTTTACTACATGTGCAATTTAGTTTCCGCTGCCAATACTCTAGAATTGCATGTGTAGGGTGATACTTGACTTGATCATTATCTTGAAATCTGCCAAAACTTGTCTTAATCAAAAGGCTGAATTTTTATATTGTCAAGTAGTCTAATCACCCCCCCCCCTCTAGACATACTTTCGATCCTACAAAAATGCATAGTGCTAAACGACTCTCAGGCTTGGTCTTCATGAGGTGGTGTAGAGATGACTCCAAGGACGAAAGCATCAGTTGATGTAGCTGGAGCTGGTGGAGTGGCTGCTGGAGCTGGTGGCACTGAGGCTGTGGCAGCTGGTGCAGATGATGTAGCTCTGGTGTCTGGCACAGGCACTTCAGCAGATCTCTGTCCTCTGGGCACTCTAGCAAATGCATCTGTGGTAGAGTTGCCCTTCTTCTCCTCCACATCCTCCTGAAGTTGCTCAACTGCAGTTTGGATTTCTGCGACCTTCACATCAAGTGCATAAAACTTCTGCTCTATGATTCTCTGCAAACTCTCCTGGTTTTGAGTCAGGGTGGCCAAGCCCTTCTCAAATCCTCAAGGTGGAGGCAATCAAGTAGCCAAGCTGGTCTTGCTTGCTCTTCAGATACACTTGAGATACCTCTTCAGCAGTTGGCTTCTTTGCAGCTTTCTCTGCCCTTGCTTTCTCTCTCTTTTCATGTGCTTGCACAGATGATAGTTCCTCCTCATTCATCTCAACAGTGTTATCTTCAAATTCAGGGTATAGGGGTAGATGCTCCTTATCCAAAAGATATGTGCATGTGCCCATATTTTAGTTGATGAGCTCCTGAATGTGTGGAGCATACCCACAACTCCTTTCCTGATCAGTTGTTGTTCTCTTGATTGTTTCCACAATCAGGCTCATGACTTTGAAATTCTGAGGTATATCAAACAAGTGCAGCAAGTTGATAGCATGACCTCTAATTATCTTGTGATCTCCTGACTTAGCAAGCAAAGTGTGCCTGAGTATCCAGTTAATTGTAGGCAGACCAGACAACAAGAAGTGCACAAATCCAAGCTTATGAGTTTCCAAAGCTTTATCTGGGATCTCTCTATACATATGAGCCATAGAGTTGTGGTCTTTCTTCTTCTCTGCATATACATCCAAGTCATCTTCAGATTCCTTTGGGGCATTGATCAACTCAGCCCATTCCTCAACTGTGGACTGGTACCTAGTACCTTCAGACATCCAGACAATCTTCCCATCTGGGTAGAAGTGAGCTGTGGAGTAAAACTGCATGATGAGCTCATCATTCCACTTGGTGAGCTTCTGGGCAACAAAGTCATCAACTCCACAAGACTTGAAGCTGTCATATACTCCTGGATAGTGAGCTTCATTCTTCTTGATGTAGTCCCAGTTGATCCATCTCATGTCACACACAATGGGGTTCTTGTCAAGCAAAATGGTTTCATAGAAATCCTGTTGCTCCTTTGTGTGGAATCTGTAGTCAACTATTGTCCTTCTCCTCACAGCATAAGGATTTGACTGTCTCCACAATCTCAGTCCAGCATCCTTTCTGATATGCATGTCTTCAGCAACTGGATGAGCATCATTGTGGTCAGGAATCTTGGGCTTAAACTTTCTCAAAACTAGAGAATCATCTTCTTCTTCAGCAGCTTCAGGCACTGGGGCCTTGTTCTTCTCAGATGCAGGTATGCTTCTGGTATTCCTCTTAGGTTTAGGCTTCGGTGCTGGAGCAGCAGCCTTGGGAGCAGCTTTGGGCTTAGATGGAGCAGCCCCTGAATTAATTGCACCTCCCATTAGCTTCTGAGCTTTAGGAGCTGGTGCAGCATCCTCTTCCTCTTCTTATTCCACATCAGAAGAATGCTTCTCAAATTCAGCCATGGGGTCTACCTTCTTGCACCATCTTCCCCTCTTTCTCTCCTTTTTCTTATCCTCAACAGCATCTTTTACACCAGTTGACTTGGAGGATTCCTGAGTGGATGCCTTGGCCTTAGACATTGGGACTCATCTTGCTGGAGCCTTTGTTTTCATTCCAGGCTTTGTTGCAGCAGTAGTGCTATGCTCCTTTTTCAGCACCTTCTTCTTAGAAGTGGCCTCATCCTCAACAGCAATATAGTCCTCATCTTCAGAATCTGAGGTTTTCTTCTTCCTTACCCTGGTTGCTGCCTTGGGCAAATTGCTGGGTGTGCTCCTGCTGCCATCATCATAACTACTTGAGGGACTAGTGCCCTCACTCATCTGAGCTTGCTCCTCTGACTTGTTCTGGCTGTCACTTTGATCAGACATATTGCAAACTCTGACTACAGACCCTGTGAATAGATGTAGATGAGGTAGAGTGGATGAGCATCACACAGCACAAAGTATTTTGCAAAATAATCGAGTCAAAAAAGTTAGTTTTAGTTTTCCATAGAAAGCATTTCAGAGCTACCGATTTGTAAACTCGGTGATACCGAAGCAGCTTTTGGAACCTAAACTAGTGAACTCGGTCAGACCGAGTCACAGTTCTGTGGCACCGAGACTGCTAGGGTTTCACAAAGAATCGATCTCGGTCACACCGATTTGCAATTCTCAGTCAGACCGAAAATCACATGTGCAATGGCCTAAGCCAAATCGGTGAGACCGATTTCTACAACTCGGCTGGTCCGAGATGAGTTCGGCGGAAACCTAACCCTAAATCTTCAAATCAAATCTAATCTACGGAGTCCTTTCGCTGGATAGAGTGATTTCAAATATGGCAAGATTCATGGCAAAGCAATGTGCTAGGAATCGGAGTTAAGGATAGCACAAAGTTTCAAGTTCATACCCTAGTTCGGCGATGAACTTGCTACGGCGGCAACGGCGGGACAGAGTGCCATTGACGGCGATGGAGACCAGTGATGGGAGGTCGCTGGCGGCGAAGAGGACGATCCGGACACCCGAAGATGCAGAGCAGACTAGATGTAACTCTTCTCAATACAAAGTTCTCCTCGGTCTTCTTGAAGATCTATTCGATGTAACTCTTTTTGCGGTGTGTTCGTCGAGATTCGATGAATTGTGGGTTTATGATCAAGTTTATCTATGAGAAATATTTGAATCTCCTCTGAATTCTTTTATGTGTGATTAAGTTATCTTTGCAAGTCTCTTCGAATTATCAGTTTGGTTTGGCCTACTAGATTGATCTTTCTTGCAATGGGAGAAGTGCTTAGGTTTGGGTTCAATCTTGTGGTGTCCTTTCCCAAAGGATGTTAGGGCAGCAAGGCACGATTATATTGTTGCCATCGAGGATAAAAATATGGGGTTTATATCATCTGCATGAGTTTATCCCTCTACATCATGTCATCTTTCTTAATGCGTTACTCGCTCTTTATGAACTTAATACTCGGATGCATCTTTGGATAGCGGTCGATGTGTGGAGTAATAGTAGTAGATGCAGCAGAGTCGGTCTACTTGTCATGGACGTGATGCCTATATGCATGATCATGCCTAGATAATCTCATAATTATTCGCTTTTCTATCAATTGCTCGACAGTAATTTGTTCACCCACCGAAATACTTATGCTATCTTGAGAGAAGCCACTAGTGAAACCTATGGCCCCCGGGTCTATATCTTATCATATAAGCTTTCAATCTACTTTTATTTGCATCTTTACTTTTCCAATCTATATCATAAAATACCAAAAATATATTTATCTTATCATATCATCTCTATCAGATCTCACTTTCGCAAGTGGCCGTGAAGGGATTGGCAACCCCTTTATTGCGTTGGTTGCGAGTTCTTGTTTGTTTGTGTAGGTGCGTGGGACTCGAGAGAGCCTCCTCACTGGATTGGTACCTTGGTTCTCAAAAACTGAGGGAAATACTTACGCTACTATTGCTTCATCACCCTTTCCTCTTCAAGGAAAACCAACGCAAGCTCAATACGTAGCATTAGGCTGTCGACCAACAAGTGGTGCGAATTCTGAGTGCATGTTCAGAACATCGAGGGGCAGATGGTGCTTTGTCGGGGCTGGAAGTACTTCTGCCGCCGCCACAGGATCGTCCCCGGTGATCCCATCGTGTTGCGCATCTCTGGCCTAGGCCTCAAGGTCCAAACCTACAACCACGGCAACTCCATCGGGTGCACGATGCGCTGCAGCAGGCACAAGTGCATCAGTGACCTTGAATTCGCCCTCTGAACTTGTTAATATGAGCTTGTAGTTAGTTTGCTGCTGTGATGTGACCTTGCTGTGAACCTGTTAATATTTTGTCCAAGGTTTAGCACCCTATGGTGAAGCAGGGGGCATGGAATGCCCCTGCTCTCTTTAAACTTATGTCTGTTTGCTGTGAACCTGTTAGTATGCATGTTTAGTTGCTGGTTTATATGTTGTTAGCTATTGTTTACCTGCTAGTTTATGTGATGTTAGTGCTTGCTTGCTGTTGTGCCTAATGTGGTGGTAAGGCCGCCACATTTGAATGAGGTGAGCAGGACACAAACGTGTATGCAGCCAAACAGATGTGGTTTGCATCTGCTCACCCCTTAAGCGCAAATGCGGGCAACCAAACAGCCAGGGCAAAAGTGGTCATTGATGCAATGCAGGCAACCAAACAGCATGCAGATGTTGGTTTGTTGCCTATTTGCTGAACCAGACTCTGGTGAGATGTGACTGAAATGCCGGCACTATTCACTCAAAGCAACCAAACGCGTCCCTAATGCATGCTTGTAACCAACCAATTTTCACCTTTTGGAATTTCTGGATTTTATTTGACCTTAATTCTTTTTGGCAATTTTCCATCTGGATTTAATTTATTTATCTTGGCTATCTCAAGAATTGGTCAAATGGTGTGGGGTTACCCTATGGACCTCTTCTTCCACCCAAGGCACTCCACATAGTCCAAAGCCAAAGACACTACCTTTGGGAACAAATATATTTTCCCATTTAATAAAAATCCTTAATATTCCACCTTTATGAATGACCCTATATTCCCGTTGCTTATATAATTCCAAGAAATTGGTTAGAGACCCCTCATTTTGGTTTAATTTTTCTTGTTTTTGGCATCATGAGCTTGATTAGCTATTTCGACCAACCACTTTTACATGATCTTGATAGCACAAAGCATATTCCACAAGCGAATGCATATATATTTTTAATGGTATGAATGTGGGCGATTGTGTGTGTGTGTGTGTGTGTGTGTGTGTGTGTGTGTGTGTGTGAATTGCATTAGGTATTTCTGAAAAAGGAAGATAGATACATATATATATGTGAACCATGCCTTTGTTTCACAATGCATGCTTTGACTCTCATGTTTCTAAATAACAAGGTGCACCACATATATCACAAAAAGATAGTAGATCGTTCACTAGATGGGTCTTATTAGTTAGAACATATGCATCTGTTATTCAGAAGTCATTGCATACTGACATGAAGGTGTAACTCATTTTAAAATGGCACATGTTTTTGTGTCGCCTTCTTTTTCTCCTTTTCATGAGATGGTGACATATCTTCACTGACCAATTTGTGAATGTTGTGCAGTAGGTGCCTTTTCCTGATCAGTAGAGGAACAACAACTGTAGAAACATATAATTAATTATTTAGCGACCCAAAATAGCATAAAGTAAACAATATGCTTGTATGTATACATAACTTAATTGCACTAGAGAAACATTGAAATTACCCTATGCATGGCGGTGCTGGTGTAATGGGGGTGACGGGAGTTGGAACTGGATCATGATAGTCAAGTGGAATAAACGCTAAAGATTCTTTTGTGAAATCATCTGAAAAAACAAAACATGACTATCTATGATTGAAAAATTGTCGACTATGTGAAGAACATGGAATTAAATTACTTTGACAACTTAGTTTATGAAAGGGATGACAAAAATCAGTCTTAAAATTTTGCATACCTACAATAGTTCAGAATAGATCTAAACATTTTGTGTAAGATCAATATGTACAAATTAAAGAAGAATCACCTAACTTAGAATTAAGTTGACGAGTAGCCGCTTGTGGTGCATGGGTGAAAAGAATGGCAACCAAGCAAAACGAAACAAGGAGGCAGAAATGACCACCCATGGTTCCTTGTGAAAAGTTCAGATCCTTGGCACTATGCAAGAGATGACTCTATATCCTATAGAAACAGTAACATATATAGTCACAAAATAGTGTGATTCTGGTACCTATCAATTGCTACTATTTAATAGATTGTTACTAAAGACAATTAATGTCAGAAGATATGAAGTTAAGACCTGTCGTTTATTTCTTCAAAGGGAAATCTTGGGAGTACCCAAATTAATGCGAGACATTCATACTTCTCAATAGGAAGAGGGTTATCAATAACCGAGTATTCATTTTTGAGCTCGAGCTTATCTACACCATATGAACAGTAAAATAATTGTGTGGTTAAATATCAAGAAATAGGGCAAACCCGTTAATTTCAAGAAATAGGTACATATCAGTCTTGCCCTTTACAATACACCCACAAGACAGGGCAAGACCGAACTTGCTATCCACACTTCTCGAGCGTCTCTGACTTCACCACCGACGACCAACAGAGAGACCCTCAATGCAACATATGCACGCGATCATTGTCGACCCATGCCAAACAATCGACCAACCACGTCAGGGACTGGTAGCTCCAATGTTGGCAACGATCCTCGTAGGAGAAATAAGGACACCTTATCTAGTTCCAACCAACAATATTCTGTATAAAACAAAACATCGATATTGGTATTAGAGCACATATTAGTACATGTTGATTTGGTATTGGACTCAATTCAATTCCAAATGGCGTCCAAGTGAGGGCTTAAAAAAGAAACTAAAATGATAATGAATTTGGCCCATTACAAGTTGTTTGTTATGGCCATCTTTAGAATGTCCCATCCTTGTGTATAGCAAAGAATAGAGGCCGAAGCGTAGGATTTGCACACCCCTACGTGCTCATGGGCCGGCCCATGTACGGAACTCCACGACATTGACCTTTTCTTGTTTTGGGATATTTCTATCCAATTTTTATTTTTTTCCATCATTTTGTGTTTCCTCTACGGTTCTACCAGTTTTTGGTTTTACTTTTTTCATGTTTGATTATTCTTCCATTTTTTTCCTTTTACCTATTTAATCCATGTATAATTTTTCAAATCATGAACATTTTATAAACCCATTCACTTTTTTATTTTTTGCACACTTTGCGCCCCCGAGCGAGGTAATTTCTATTGGCCGCTCATTGCGGCAAAATGCCGCCGCTTCGCACAGGGGAACGACCGAGCGACGCTGCTTGGGCCGGCCCACTTACGTAGATACGTTAGGAACTGCCCAATCCGGTTTTGTGAACCTTCTAGAAACTTCCCTGAACAGGGTTTTCGTTTCTTTTACCGGTTTTCTGATTTTTTTCACTTTTCTGTTTCTTTTTCCTATTTTCTGTTTCTTTTCCCTTTCCTTTGTTTTGTTTTTCGTTTTTTGTTTCTTTTTTCGTTTTCAACACAAGTTCGCAGTTCTACAAAATGTTTAGGATTTTCCCAAAAAGCAAAGAAATGTTCCAATGTTTTCAAAAAAAATCTTGTTTTCTATAATTTGTTTCATAATTTCTAGAAGACATGAAAGTTTCAAAAAATGTTCGTGTTCTGCAAATTGTTTTCAAATTTTCAAAAATTATCATGTTTTCTGATTTTTGTTCATAAATACAATAAATGTTTGGGAATTTAAAAAAATATTCGTGTTTTTTTAAACTGTTCAGAATATTAAAATATGTTCCTGTTTTCAAATGATGTTCGGCAATTTCAAAAATTGTTCATGCTTCTGAAAAACTGTTCAACAATTCAAAAATGTTACCAATATCAAAAACTATTCAGAATATTAAAAATTTCTCACAAATCCAAATATTGTTCGTGTTTTCAAAAAATGTTCTGAAATTTCAAAAAATGTTCATGATTTTGAAAAATTATTTAACAATTCAAAACATGAACACATTATCAAATTTTGTTCTCAAAATTCTATAAATGTTCGAGATTTTTAAAAATATTCGGGAATTTCAAAATATGTTTGCGCTTTACAAAAATTGTTCCCATTATCCTATTTTTTGTTCTCAGAAGTCTTTTCAGGAATTCCAATTTTGTTTTGTTGAAATATGTTCATGCTTTTATTTTATTTTTTGGAATTCGTCCAAGTTTTTCAAAATGTTGTCTTCTTTATCCAAACTTTGTGCGTTGCTACAAAAAGTAACAATTTCCGAGGAAAGTTCGAACATATCAAAAAAAAAACTGTCCGGATTCTGCCTTGGTGTTAGTTCAGATACCTCCACGCTCTCATTTTTTCACAAGCTGATGTTAGGTCAACTGGTTAGCTGCTCTCTGACCGTAGGTGGATCTGCAGAGTTCGAATCCTAGTGAGAAACTCTGCGCGGTTTTCCTTTTTTTTAAACATCAATGCGCTCACTACAGCGCCCTCTATTTGGGCCGGCCCAGTCGGGGTTCCGTGCGTGCGTCGCTTCGCTGTTTGACGCACGTAAAAATAATAATCGTAGCGAGGTGAGCGACGCTATTTGGCCCGGCCCATAGCGTGTTCTGGCGACCATCGAGCGCTTAAGGCTGAATCTCCACGGTCCAGGTTACTCCGCATCCGCACTCAAAAGAAAAAGTTTACGCCGCATCTGACCTTCAGCAACGGAGAGAAGCTAAACCCTCGGGTCTCGGGACGCCGCCGCGCCGTCTCAACTCTCAATCCACGCCGATCTCAAGCCACGTCTCCGGCGATCTTCCGGCATGTCTTCATCGAGGAGGATTAGCAGGGTCGTGCTGAGGAAGCACGTCCCGATCTTCGACGCCGAAGAGAAAGAGCAGGAGAACGCGATCCTCGCCCGCGCGACCAAGGATTGGGCGGGCGTCAAGGATGGGTCCTGGATCCTGGACCACTTCTCCCTCGACGCACACCTCGTCGAGCCCCCGGAGCTCTCCACCTTGTACTTGCGTGCCAAGATCGAGGCCCGGGAGCGCGGAATCAAGTGCATCTTTGAGTCAATGGCAGAGAACTTCATCCTCATGACGCTGCTGTTGGGCGACAGCGACTACGGGCTCGTCTACGACGGCGCTAAGAACACGCTCTCGCTGCTCCCCCGCGTCCCCGGCGCCAACACGAATTACTTCATGGCCTGCCTCATGGAGCCCACGGTCTTTCCTGTGCCCTTCGAACTCCTGGAGCGGCCGGCCGTCCTGCCACGCAAGGACGGCTCCTACGATCTGCTCAACGTGGGGTTCTTCTGGGAAAAGTACGATGGAGGCTGGCAGCGCAGCCGGAGGGGCATTCTCTTCCGGTGGTCGAGCCGTGGCCCTGCCGAGTGGAAGAAACAGAAGGCGCGTCTCAGCCCGCAGACCCGGCTTCCGCGTGAACACCCCGAGCGGCCGTTGCGCGAAGCAGACGTGGTCTTCACTTTCAAAGGGAAGGTTTTCTGGGCCGACCTTCTCCATGGCGCCATTGTCTGCGACATGATCTCCGCCGGTACCAGGGACGATGACCACGTGGAGCTGGACTTCATCCATCTCCCAGAGGAGTGCCAAGGGCGTGACTTCTGGAACCGCTGCCCCAACCCCAAGGAGCATCGGACCATGGGCCCAGTCAGGGACTCCATAAAGTTCATCTCCATCGTCACTGCCGACGGTGAGACCCCCCGAGACAACACGCGCCCTGCCGACGTCGTGCTGCGGAGTTGGACTCTGGCGCCGGATCTTCGCTCCTGGACGAGAGACGACGACATGGAGCTGCCCTTGACGCTGCTCCTGGAATCGGAGGCCTACAAGCGCCAGGGGCTGCCGGCCGCAGTGCCGCAGCACCCATATCTGAAGGCTGACGAGGAGGGTGTCCTCTACCTCTCGCTGGGAGATTACTACGTCGACAAGAAAAGAAGGCCACGGCTATACATGAAGGTTGAGTATGTGATCAGCATCAACATGCGCAGGAAGTCTCTCCTGTCCCACAGCCACATCAAAGATGCATTCGCACCGCCGAAAGGAAAAATGAATCGTCTGCTATAGATGGTACTTTGAATCTGAATTTATTACTATACTGCTCCTATATGATGTTATTTAAGCACATCCTATTAGTGTATTTGGCAACCAAGTGATGATTCTAGTTATACTAGCATTCATGTGTAGCTCATCTTCTAAGTATTTGGCAACCAAGTGACAATTCTAGTCTAGTTAGCAGAATTGTCAAGATGCAAACGATCTGCGGCCCATGGGTAGAGAACTGTATAAGACATTTTTTTTGCATGGTATAAGACTTAATCTTCAGGGCTTGAGGGGAACACAAGATCATGTCCTTCATTCTCCCCTTCGTCTCTCCTCCCAAGAGAAAAGGCGGCTAGGTTTTCTGCCTCTCGTCGGCGGCGCCGCCAATTTGCCTCATATCTTGTGGACTTAGGGCCATAGGGGCGTGGACGCGTGGTGGATTCCGGCCCTTGTCGGCGAGAGGGCTTGTTTTTTAGACGTTTCTTCTAGTTTTGTTATGGTTTGTGGACGGCAAGATTCTCCCCGCCTTACCGATTGTCTACTACAACAAGTTTTGCCCAGCTCCGATGAGGAAGGGGCGATAAGAGTGGTGCGCCTTCGGATCACTCCAATGGATGTAGTCGTTGCTAAATGGTCTACTGATGGCCTGCAAGGGCACAAGGTTTACTTGTACCTTTTTCAAAGGAAGAGTATCGATCCCAAAGGGAGCACATGAATTAGCCTTTTGTCTCTTGTAGGGTTCAGGTAGCAATATCTGCAAGTTTAGTGAAATCCAAAGTAATAGTAGTATCGGTGAAAGTGGTGTAGCGAACAAAGAAGTACTGAAATAAAATAAGGTAACAAGAGACGTGAATGAAAGTTTATGAATTTGATAGGACTAAGGCGTTCCCAAGGAGTCAGGCTTAGAGGTTTGCTCGTCCTCGAGCAAATACCACAGCTTGTGAGAAAGAGATCATCTTGATTATAAGATGCAGATAACAAAAATGAATGAGTCCATCCAATGATTCAAGAATTTATATTGTATAAACAATCAAACCGTATACTATCATATCTCTGTCTTAATTACATGATCATGAAGGCTTCCACACCTTACTATTTATCGGTTAATAGATGTGTTTCAACTCTATGTGATAATTCACCTGTCTTTTAGACGAGCAAGTTACACCGTCCTTTTAGTTTTATTTTTCTTCCTCTTCTTTTTCAAAGAGCAAGGCCTATGCCCATGTCACTTCAAATTGATTTTCTTTTAGGCGTGACATGAAAAGATAGGCATGGTTCTTTACATCAATAACAGGGGTTTCATAAGCATTTGAATTAGTTCAGCAAAGTTCTAATCGGAGAAGTAACTTTTTTTTGCGGGGATCGGAGAAGTAACTTGCTCTTTATTATTTTCACTTGGGTCACTAGACATATGACTTCATCAAGTATTTATATTTGAAAAAACTACTTGTTGACCTCTTCTATCCAATCAATAATAAAGATGTGGAAGACTTATAATCATCTATGTCAAGCGGAAATACTTGGCACAGTTGAATATGATATCCAACACAATTTCAGGAATACAATAATAGAACATTCATCAAAACATCCATGACTCATTGGATATAAAATTCTTTCCTCAATCAAAAGGAAGCATGGTTGTCTACTCTTATTCAAACAAATTTAAAACTTTTAAAGTAAAATTAACTAGGAAAAATGATAAGGGATACAAAGGGCTTCAAAATCCCCCCAAGATTAACATGCTAAGCCGCTTGGATTCATTTTGTCCCCTTTTTATTGGTACCGGTGTTCTCTTTGAGCGGAAGTAGAGTGATGCTGGTGAGCGTGTCGATGAGAAGCTTGTTGGTCACTTCTAAGTCTGCAATGCGAGACCTATATGTGCGCAATGTCTCGTCTTGGTTGGCAATGATTCTTAGGCTCGTATTCAACGCATACCGAGTCTTTGTAGCGAGTGCCACCTTCATCTCCCTGATTTGTGATGGTAGTCATCTTCGCTATCTCCGCATGAGGGCATCAACCAACCGGTGTGCCATCCAGACCAGCCTGCAGTCTCTTCACCTTATATATTTTGACATGTCTTGGATCGTGCTAATACTAGGCCCTTCCAAGTTACCAATTTTCATTCAGTTTAATTGGTCGAATTGTAACTATTTGCTATTCGTAAATGGTGATAACTAAATGCATTGTTTTTCTTTACCGAAGAGTGATCTTTTACATTTATAGTACAAGATGCTTATGGAGAACAATTTTCTGTCTGGTACTTATCCGCAGTGCCAAGAATTTCTAATCCATGCCAAGATAGGTTGATATCTTTAAAGCCATGATTTCCAATTTTTCATACACCACCGAGATGTTTGTGTGTAATGTTTTTCTTCCATAGAGATAATTGTTCTCCCTCCTACATGCTCTCTGTAGTCTCCATGCCGTAACAAAAAACACTACGCTTTATTCATGCAATGAAATGTCCTATTATTTATGATTGAAACTCAAAGCATATAACCTCTTTGAGATAATGCAACTGTATGCATGTGAAAACATGTATTTTGATGCCTCTTGTGCGTTACGTGTGCTTGGCAGGATTCTCTTTGTACCAGATCATATCTATTCCGTGAGATAATTTGTGTGCGGGTACAAATGAATGATTGTCGTATTTCGTTCCGTGTGTCATCTTCTAGGTATTTTTGCACGCATTACTCAAACTATTGCAGAAGTGCCAGGTGTCCTGAACCTAATTTTATAAAATGATCTGGAGTATAATTTCTTTTGTTGAAAACCGTGGAGCTTAAAAAATACAACTTATGCAAACCAGCATGGGCTGAAACAATGTCTATTGGATCACATAAGTAGGTGTAATATAAGGAAACTTAGGTGTTTCATGTTTGCCCTACCTGTTGCAGAATATAGAGTTACTTCTCCAACTGGGACTGCAATCAAATATTTCTTATCCTATATCTCCAAATTTGTGCTTTCCATCAATATTTGTGCTTTTACCAATATTGTCTATTTCTTTGGGCAATTCTGTCTATGTTAGCTTCATTGCTTATGCAAAAATAAATAAATAAAGTACAGTACTTTTTTTTGCTGGAATATGCAAAGATAAAATTAAAAATGAAGGTGTGTTGTATCAGATCACACAGCTACTTCCCAAATGCCCGCACCTGACATTGTTGCCACTTTTCTTGCTATCTAGCCATCTAATTGGCTAAATGTTTTTAATAATACTTTTGTTTTTTGCTATCTTGCATTTTAATACTGTACTCTCCCTGCGAGCTTGGACCAACTGCTCTTCCTCAAAAAAAAAAGAAAAAAACTGATCTTCCTCTTTTTTCTGTAGTAGACTTATCCAATACGTGTATATCGGCAGGCGTGTGATGAGAGCTAAGCTCTTTCATTTCCATGCGTCCAATGCTTTGCCTCTGGTAGCGACTAGCGAGAGCGTTTAATCCTAAAATAAGAATCGATTCAACGCTCGCGCTGCATGCACGCCCTTGTCTGTAGTGGTTCGTTAGCTTGTTAATCCTTGCATCGCTGTCAGTCAGTCCGCCGTTAGTTGCCGCGCTGCTTCCAGTCCAAGAATGCAGTTTATACAAGTACAGTAACAGTGAAGCAAAGCTGCTGGTGCACATGGATGTATATATACTTTTATTGTTTTCTGTATCTGTGGCTTCCTGATTGTCTACTACAACAAGTTTTGTCTGGCTCCGATGAGGGAGGGCGATAACGGCAGCGCACCTTCGGATCACTTCAATGGTTGTAGTCGTCACTAAATGGCCTACTAATGGCCTGCAAGTGGACAGGCTTTACTTGCAGCTTTTTCAAAGTAAGAGCATCGATCACACAGTGAGCACAAGAATCAGCCGTTTAGGTAGCAATGCCTGCAAGTTAAGTGAAATCCAAAGCAATAGCAGTATGGGTGAAAGTGGTCTAGCGAACAAAGAAGTAAAGTACTGAAATAAAATAAAGTAACAAAAGATGTGAATGAAGTTTTTGAAATTGATAGGACTAAGGCGTTCCCAAGGAGTCAATAGCTTGTAAGAAAGAGGTCATCTTGATTATGAGATGCGGATAACGAAAATGAATGAGTCCATCTAATGGTTCAAGAATTCATATTGTATAAACAATCAAACTGTGTACTATCATATCTCCGTCCTAATTAGATGATCATGAAGGCTTCCACACCTTACTATCTATCGGTTAGTAGGTGTGTTTCAACTCTACGTGATAATTCACCCTTCTTTCAGACAAGCAAGTTACGCTGTCCTTTTAGTTTTATTGTTCTTCCCCTTTTTCAAAGTGCCAGGCATATGCCCATATCTCCAAATTTGTGCTTTCTATCAATATTTTTGCCCTATTATAACCCATTCACTTTTACCAACATTGTCTATTGTTTTGGGCAATACTGTCTATGTTAGCTTCATCGCCTAGGTGAAAATAAAATAAAATATTGTACTTTTTTTTGGGAATATGCAAAAATAAAATAAAAATGAAAGGGTGTTGTATCAGATCAAACAGCTACTCCCTCCGTTCCAAAATAGATGACTCAACTTTATACTAACTTTAGTATAAAGTTGAGTCATCTATTTTGGAACGGAGGTTAGTACAAAGTTGGTCATCTATTTTGGAACGGAGGGAGTACTTCCAAATGACTGCACCTAACATTGTTGCCATTTTTCTTGCTATCTAGTCATCTAATTGGCTAAATGTTTTTACTAGTACTTTTGTTTTTTGCTATCTTGCATTTTAGTACTGTACTCTCGGTACGAGCTCGGACCGACTGCTCTTCCTTAAAAAAACGGCTTTCCTCTGTTCTGAAGACTTATAAATACGTGTCCATCGGCAGGCGTGTGATGAGGGCCAAGCTCTTCCATTTCATGTGTCCAATGCTTTGCTTCTGGTGGCGACTAGCCAGAGCGTTCAATCCTAAAATAAGAATCGATTCAACGCTCGCGCTGCACGCGCGCCCTTGTCTGTAGTGGTTTGTTAGCTTGTTAATCCAAGCATCGCTGTCAGTCAGTCCGCCGTTAGTTGAAGTAACAGTCCAAGAACGTTACTGTAGTGGTTTGTTTATGCAAGTACAGTAACAGTGAAGCAATGCTGCTGCTGCTGCACATGGATGTAGATTAGGATGGTGATTAAGGAATATTCTCCATGTGAGTTTGCTAGTTTGTGGTACATTTGTGTCATGGATGTGCTGTGTGACCGCGACAGCTAAGTGACTGCACCATGTGCACGTTTATCTTTCACCAATATGAATGCCCCATGCAGATGCTGGTGTCAACAGTCAACCCCTTCACAAGACTACCTACCATGCTTGCACACGGAAACTGACAGGGGGTGAAAGATAAAAGGTACTCCAACCCCAATCATCAAAGTGCTCACTGTATATAAATGGACATGGATGCACGCCCCCGTCTCAGTACAAACAGCAAACCACAGGACTTTTTTTTTTTTTTGCGAAAGAACCACAGGACTAGCTAACAAGCTTCTTTTCAGGATCCGCAGTAATCCATGGAGCGCAAGCAGGAGCAGGAGAAGGGCTTCGGGGAAGAAGCTGCTGCACCGCATGGCCCCACGATGCGCCGGCTACCTGGGCCTCGCGGCGCCCCTAGCATGATAACACAAAACAAAACATGATCTGAACACATATAGAATTGCACGAGGAGAAAGAGCCGTCAAAGTCCCGAAGAACAACATATGTGGAATAACTCAACCGAAAGTAAATTGCTGAAAGTGATGCGGAATGAGAAAGAATAAGTGATGCTCGATGGCGACTGAGTATTTGGTAGACCAGTTCACTCTTCTGCAGAAGAGCTACGTCTGATTGCGCGGACTTGTGATTGAACATGGGATCAAACCTCTCCCCGTCTTATTCTCCTCAAAGTGAAGTTCCTCGAACTTTAATTGATTTCACTTGTGGTACATTCTTCTCGGCAATCTCCAAATGTTTAACAGACTTTATCTTTGTGACCACAATTACTTTTAGTCACTCTAGACCAACGCCTAACCGTCTAGAGAGTATGCAACTGTCAAGAGTAATAATAGGCTCAAGACTCTTAACTTAGATCTATGTGATACTCAACCACTATCTAAGTTTTGGCTCCCAGTTTTCTCTCAAAGAATTCACTCAAATCTCCCAGAGAAGGGTGCTCAAACAAACTTGCCGAAACAAACGGAGCAGCCAGCGAGCAAAGGTTGGAGCGGGGCGACTATTTATAGTCGGAGCAATCCTGAGGGTGAAATTACCAATAGGGGCCCGCGACCAAACCAATGGGCAACTGGCATGTTTTCAACGGTCGGATTTCAAACTCACAAGACAACTTTACTTGAGAAACAAGCAAAGCTGACTTCACACTTGAATATTTTTTCTTGAATCCCAGAAGAACTTCGAGTGAAGTCACTTGGGATATATCTCGGTTAAGCATCAGGATAGACAAAATCCTCAAAACACTTGAACCCCTTTTAATAGTATGGGGTCTTATGACTCAAATGAATAAAATGAAACTACGAAAAAGAACTCCTTCTTTAGGCAGTCTTCATTCCTCTCTGATGTAGTCAAATCTCTCGGACCGCACTCCATAGCAATTACTTCAGCTCAACAATATTTTTGGGGCTCAACTCTGACATGCAATCTCCTCGGTAGGGAAATCCTCGATAGCTTTAACATACTTCTCTGCTACGTCGAAAATTACCACAGAAGTTTATAGCAAACTTCTCAAAACTCCAGGGACCATATCTCTTCGTGTGCATTAGCAAACACATTAGTCCCTCACAGTTTTATCAAACAATCTCCAAAACACTCAAGAGGCACTAGATTGCACCAACAATCTTCCTTTTTTTGGACGATTGTTGACAAACCAATTAAGTATGAGAGGGTAGATATTTATCATAACCGGTAACTTGCGGAATGTAAATAACTAGATGATATAAAATAAACTCCCCCTAAATGTATGCAGTATTGACATATTTGCCTTTAGAGAACCTGCATATTTAGGATAAACTGATGGAGAGATATTTTGATATCATCGAGATAAATGGATTGCACTGATGAATAATATGAAGAATAATTGAGTGCGTCCCAAGTGAACTCTGAGAAAAATTCTACCAGCAAAATAGTCTCGAGGAATAATATGTCGGGATGGGTTATTAACATTACAACCATCACAAAGTTTCACAGGAGTTTTACAACACAGTAAGAATCAAATAGAACACCAAATGTTGTAAACTCGATAAATAAAACACCCTGGCAAAATAGTCGAATCTAATAACTCTCGATGTCTTCTCCCACTTTTGTCAACAAGTGTCAAAAAGGTAAGGCAGTCTACACGCCCGAAGAAGAACAAGACTACAATCTCGAACCACTTGATGAAGATGAAGCTTGAGAATCATATGTGATGTTTCTGGTGGAAGCAACGTGGTGAGGGAGAATCTTCATCAGTTGTGACAACATTTCTTTTTGGAATGACTGGGTCAGTTGGGCCATCGGGGTTGTCCTGGTGAGCATTTTCTTCGCCTTCCTTGAACTGCGGTGAGGTGGCTTCAGATTCTTCAATTACATCATCCTCATTGAGAAAAATCAGATCACTAGATGTTGATTTTATTTGAACGGGGAGAGTATCTCTTCTCTTGCGATCAGTCTCAAAAGCATCAATGCAATCATATTTCTTCAGGATGCTGACATTCTTGAGTTGATCTTAGGTGTGGAATTTCCTGAGAAGTTTCTAGGAATAACAGCATGTCTTCTTTCACAATGAGACGAATTTTCCTAGCCGTGTTTGGAACAAGATTCATTTTGGAGGCTAAGTGCTCTTTCTCTTTTCTTTCTTGGCATAGATGTTTGTCACACAGTTGCTGGGTTCCGACACAGACTTCATAGAGCAAAGGATTTTCAGGATTTGTGAGCACTACATCCTTCTCCTTGATGCTGAGATATTTGCCCTTATCATTTTCTTTCACAACCAGCAATGTGTCACACGCAAGAGGTGTGAAATACTTCGGCCAAATTCACATATATAGCGCTTGCCTTGAGCCATGTTGATAAGTCTCTGGATGCAAGGGGCGTAATCTTCGGAGCGAGAGGAAATTCAGCAGCATCGACTAAGTTACTAAGGAATAAATCTTGAATGTTGAATGTGCCACAACATGGTATTGCATAGAGAATATTACGCAGAACTCCTGAAATCTTTCGGGGACAAACTGTTGGGCAGAAGTTTTATAGAGAATGGTGTAGAACGTCTAATGATTAAACTCGAGATCATTGGGGTCAGGATCACCGGAAGCATCATCTCCAACCTTGTTTGGATCCATCAAGAGATGCACTTGTTCATCGTTCACACTGGAGAAGTGCATCTGATATTCCATTCCATTTTCTTCAAACCGAGGAAAATCAAGAATTTCCGACATCTAAGAGGCAGACTAGATGAATTTGTTATGTTTCGACATCCATTCAGAAGTCCAAGTCCTGCTATCCATTTTGTCTTCCGAGACATAAAGGGCAACGTAGAGCTCAAGAATTAACTTCCTGTTCCATCTATGGTTGAACTCGAGAATTTTCTTCAGTCGAAGTTCATCAATCTGGGCAAGAACATTCTGGAAGCAGGGCAGTTGGCGCATCGACACAATGTCAAGAAAATCATGCTGAAATATTTGATACTTGAAGCACAAAACTCTCACTTTAATAGGTGGCCTGTTTGGTGGTCCAGAACCGAGGAAAATGTGCAGTTCGCTCTTCATCTTAGACGTAACAAAACAAAACTCACCATCACGAGCAGAAAAACATAGTACTCCCTCTGTCCCAAAATAAATGTTGCTTGACTTAGTACATGGCGACACTTATTATAGGAGAGAGGGAGTATTTGGTTACTGTGATGGATAAACCCATGTAAATTGAAAGGCGGCTGCTAGGCGCCGGCGCACCGGCCGAAACGTTTCGGCCGGTCCGCACCTAGCCGTCAGATCTGCGTCATATAGGCCGTTTGATCTAGCTCCTGTTCTTCTTTGTCCTCCCCGCATCTCCCACCTCGCGCGCCCCATGCGAGAGGCGAAGAACCCTCCTCTCCCGCCTAACGACCGAGCCCTGCTGACCCCTCCTCCTCCCGCCATGAACGAGCTCGCCACCAGCCTCAAGCTCGCCACGATCCATTCTTGCTCTTAGGGCAGCCGCGATTCAAAAGCAAATCCCAATTCCAGCTCTCATCGGCCATGGTCAAAGCATTCCACCACTCGTCGTTTTCCCCGCAGTTCCACATCGCCGTCAAGGTCGCAGACCGTTAGGTTCCGCCTTGTACCACCATCTTAGCGAAACTCGGTAGTAGCAAATTTCATCTCGAGAGTAGCAAACCTCCAAGACGATTCGCAAAAAAAAGCCACAGCCGCCGTCGACCAACACCGCATGGATGGATGTAGCAAAAATGTCTTCGGTTCCAACAAAATAAAAATATGGTTGTAGCAAAATCAAAATATGGTTGCAGCTCTAGGCGGTGACGTTAGCGACCGGTGGCGGACGGCCGCAGCTCGCCGGTGTGATTGTAGCAAAATGAGAGGTTGATTGTAGCACAAACGCAACGTGGTTGTAGCAAAAAAATGCGGTGGTAGCCAAAAAATATGACACCGTTGTAACAAGAAAAAATTGACGTCGGCCGTCATGTGTATGGTGGTAGCAAACCATGTCGCCGGTGGTAGCAAAACAAAACACTAGTTCCAGCAAAAAAAAATCAGCGACAAATACAGTAGTTGGTTCCAGCAAAAAAGTTTATGGGTTGTAGCATCCCTCACGGCGGATGTAGCATCTCCCATGACCGGTTGCAGCACTCCGTAAAAGAAAAAGCAAAGCTGTGTGGGCAAGTCCATGATGATGATGCATCATCATGAGCGTTGACCTCGCAGGGGTGTGTGGGCGGGCAACACCGAGGGGGAGCGGAGGCTCAGCTGTGAGGTGGCTGCCATTCAGCACCACCGCCCCAATGCAGAAAACCAGCAGCTTGCAAGGGGTTGCTATGGGAGGAAAAAGAAGCAGCGGTGAAGTCTAGATGCGGGACGGGAGGAAGAAGGAGGAAGAAGAAAAGGATAAGGAATGTTTGGTGGAGAGTGGGCCACATGACCTGGTCCAGCTGTACCCCGAGTAGAAAAACGGTTCGTTGGATCCCACTCGATCGAACGCGCCCCGTGCGACCGGCCGAAGCTTCGGCCGGTGCGCCGGTTGGAAACGTTTCCCAAATTGAAAACACAGCTAGCCAGCCAGTCGTAGTAGGCCGCGTATATATACGAAATAAAAAGAGCAAACTTGACTAACGACTGAAAAAGGCGCGGCAAAGTAAGCGTGACACTCTAGTGAGTAGTACGCTCCTTCACTGTGCTTTCCATTTCCATGTGTCCAATGCTTTGCTTCTGGTGGCGACTAGCCAGAGCGTTTTAATCCTAAAATAAGAATCGATTCAACGCTCGCGCTGCATGCACGCCCTTGTCTGTAGTGGTTTGTTAGCTTGTTAATACAAGCATCGCTGTCAGTCAGTCCGCCGTTAGTTGCCGCGCTGCTCCCATTCCAGTCCAAGAATGCTGCTTATACAAGTACAGTAACAGTGAAGCAAAGCTGCTGTGCACATGGACAGGATGTATGGTGATTAAGGAACATTCTCCATGCAAGTTTGCTTGTTTGTGTACACTAGCTCCTACATACTCCGTGTGAAGTGACCGCGACAGCCGACAGCTAGTGACTGCACCAAAAAGATATGTGCACGTTTATCTTTCACCAATAGCTCCACTTCAATATTAATGTCACATGCAGATGCTGGAGTCAACAGTCAACCCCTTCACAAGACTACCTACCATGACACGGGGTGAAAGAAAAAAAGGCACTCCCACTCCAATCATCGAAGTGCTCACTATAAATGGACATGGATGCACGCTCCCATCTCAGTAGTACAAACAGAGAGCAAACCACAGGACTAGCTAAGCTTCTTTTCAGGATCCTCGGTAATCCATCATGGAGCCCAAGCAGGAGCAGGAGAAGAGCTTCAGGGAAGAAGCAGCCATGTCCATGGAGGCCTCCTCCTCGGCGCTGCGGTCGCTGCTGCACAGCATGGCCCAACGATGCGCCGGCTACCTGGGTCTCGCGGCTCCCCTAGCATCCAACTACTCCCTTGGCGCTGGCGGGGATCACCTGAAACCAACCGGCGCTGCCGATGGCGTTGTGCCCCCGCCGGAGGAGGAGTTCACGGTCGTCCAGGTGCAGTCGAGATCGATGGTGTTTCAGAAGAACCGCAAAATAGATCAAGGAGTCGGTGGACGTGGTGGGAGCAAATATTGATTAACCGACACCAGCTTCCTTGTAGGCTCCTGATGTACCTCTACCTCCAGTAATCATCGATGTTTGGGTCTGAATGATCCACCAGCTAGTATATATATTTTCCAAATAATTTCTACTGTCGTCACCTTGGTTCAATACGGTATAAAAGCCGTCTTCTATTTATACTGAAATGTTTAGTAACATTTGTGCAACTTGACTTGAGCGATTTTAAGAGGAATGAAATCCTAGTTTCCACAGGAAATTACTCCTTTGAATGATGCTAGAGTACTCGTTTCCTTAGGGCATCCGCACCCTCAACCGAACTCCGCGCCATCTGATCCAGCCGCCAATGCCCAGCTGCCTTCCTGGCACACTCCCCACCGTCCCATCAGGTAGTGCCTCATTACCTCTACGACTCCGGGGGTCCATGACGCATGGGCCGTGAACACAGACGACCCCTCTCATTTGGTGTATTTCTCATCAACCTATATTCGTTTTTTCGGCGGTACCGGGTCTGCCGCGTCAGCTGGTGCCATCTCGTGCACTTGTCTGTCTAGATGGGGGTATGAGGGGCTGGCCTGAGCGGCCCTCGTTGTCTACTCTGTTGGTCTATAGTGGTGGCTGGCTCGAGATGTTTGAATGCCACCTACTTGGCCTTTATGTCCACTCGGTTGTTTCATGCTGTCGTGGTTACCGCGCCATCTGGTCCCGGATGCTAGATCGCCGTCTGCTCGGGCATTCCTGTTCACTCGACTATTGGATGTTGCTAAGGGTTAATTGTATGGTCGAGGTTGTCTATTCAAACACGCTTGGTCGACACTTGTTTCGCCCGTCTATTGCTGGAGCCTACCGGTTTAGCGTTGGTTGGTCGTTCCACCGGTTAGTATGGTCGAGGTTGTCTATTCAAAGTCGCTTGGTCGGCACTCTTGTTCCGCTCGCGTATTGCTAGATGCTAACTATTTAGGGGTGGTTGGTCGGTCCACCTGACTGTTGGACGTTGATCGGGCTATCCCATTAGAGTTGTCTGAGATTTTTCAGTTGTCTGATGCTTCCGGTCATAGGGTGGAACCTGTGTTCGATGGGCTGATTTGTAGGGCATGAATGGGAGATTTAAAATTTCTTTTGAAACTTCACAACTCTCAAAGTAACACAACGGAACAGAAAACTATCAAAAGCAGTTCTATCGAGAAAAATCTACTGAAAGATAATACAGCAAGAAATAACAAGGCAGGCTACTGTGAGATATTCATCAGATAGGAACTGAGAAGAATAACAACGCGTAATAGTAGATGAATATCAGGAGGATAAACAAACAAACAGTCTTCAACATAGTGAGAGATATCACAAAACAAAACATAATCTCAACACATATAGAATTGCATGAGGAGAATGAACGGTCAAATTCTTGAAGAACAACATATGTGGAATAACTCAACCGAAAGTAAATTACTGAAAGTGATGCGGAATGAGAAAGAATGAGTGGTGCTCGATGGCGATAGAGTATTTGATAGATCAGTTCACTCTTCTGCAAAAGAGCTATGTCTGATTGGAGGAACTTGTGATTGAACACGGGATCAAACTTCTCCCCATCTTATTCTCCTCAACGTGAAGTTCCTTGAACTTCAATTGATTTCACTTGTGGTAGATTCTTCTCAGCAATCTCCAAACAATCAAGAGACTTTATCATTGTGACCACAATTACTCTT
This sequence comes from Aegilops speltoides, assembly GCA_021437245.1. Classification (NCBI taxonomy): domain Eukaryota; kingdom Viridiplantae; phylum Streptophyta; class Magnoliopsida; order Poales; family Poaceae; genus Aegilops; species Aegilops speltoides. Next base: position 487,192,934 of record CM038145.1, read on the forward strand.
GGCCACTCTAGTGTAACTCTCAAGAGTAATAGGCTCAAGAACTTTCAACTTAGATCTACGTGCTGCTCAACCACTATCTAAGTTTGGGCTCTGGGTTTTCTCTCAAAGAATTCATTCAAATCTCTTAGAGAGGGGTGCTACAAAAAACTTGGCAAAACAAACGGAGCAGCTAGCAAGCAACGGTTGGAGCGTGGCTGCTATTTATGTCCGGAGTAATCCCGAGGGTGAAATGACCAATAGGGGCCTACGGCTAAACCAATGGCCAACCGACATGTTTTCAATGGTTGGATTTCAAAATAACATGACAACTTTACTTGAGAAACAAGCAAAGCTGACTCCACTGCTTGAGTATTTTGCTTGAATCCCAGAAGAACTTCGGGTCAACTCACTTGGGATGATATATCTCGGTTAAGCATCAGGATAGACAAAAGTCTCAAAACACTTAAACGCCTTTTAATAGTATGGTGGTACTATGACTCAAATGAATAGAATGAAACTACGAAAAAGAACTACTTCTTCTAGCAGTCTTCATTCCTCTATGTTGTAGTCAAATCTTGGACCGCACTCCGTAGCAATTTCTCAGCTCTGCAGTATATTTGGGAGTCAACTCGACATGCATCTCCTCGCAATAGCTTTAGCATTACTTTTCTGCTACGCCGAAAATCATCACACTCAGAACTCCAAGGACCATATCTCTCCGTGTGCATTAGAAAACACATTAGTCCCTCACTGTTCTATCCAACAATCTCTAAAACACTCAAGAGGCACTAGATTGCACCAACAATCTCCTCCCGTTTGGACGGCTGTTGACAAAACAATTAAGTATCAGAGAGTAGATATTTATCGTAACCAGTAACACATGGAATGTAAATAACTCGTAGATATAAAATAAGCTCCCCCTAAATGTATGTTGTATTGAAATATTTGCTTTTAGAGAACATGCATATTTAGGATAAACTGATGGAGAGATATTTTGATATCATCGAGATAAATGGATTGCACTGATGAATAATATGAAGAACAATTGAGTGCGTCCCTAGTGAACTCTGAGAATAATTCTACCCACAAAATAGTCTCGAAGGAATAATATGGTGGGATGGGTTATTAACATTACAACCATCACAAAGTGTCACGGGAGTCTTACAACACGATAAGAATCAAATAGAACACCAAATGTTGTAAACTCGAGAAATAAAACACCCTGAAAAAATAGCCGGATCTAATAACTCTCGATGTCTTCCATCACTTTTGTCAACAAGTGTCAAAAAGGTAAGGCAGTCTACATGCCCGAAGGAGAAGAATACTACGATCTAGAACCACTTAATGAAGATGTAGCTTGAGAATCATCTGTGATGTTTCCGGTGAAAGCAGCGTGGTGAGGCAGAATCTTCATCAGTAGTGACAACATTTCCTTTAGCTTCATTTCCTTTTGGAATGACTGGGTCAGTTGGGCCATCGGGGTTGTCCTGGTGAGCATTTTCTTCGCCTTCCTCGAACTGCGGTGAGGTGGCTTCAGATTCGTCGATTACATCATCATCACTGAGAAAAATCAGATCAATAGTTGTTGATTTTATTGGAATGGGAGGAGTATCTCTTCTCTTGCGATCAGTCTCAGAAGCATCAATGTAATCATATTTCCTCATGATGCCAGCCTTTTTGAGTTGATCTTGGGTGTGGAATTTTCTCAGAAGTTTCTAGGAACGACGCTTGTCTTGTTTCACAGTGAGACGAATTTTCCTAGCCGTGTTTGGAACAAGATTAATTTCGGAGGCTAAGTGTTCTTTCTCTTTTCTTTTTTGGCATAGATGATTGTCATGCAGCTGCTAGGTTCGGACACAGATTTCATAGAGCAAAGGATTTTCAGGACTGGTGAGCACTACATTTTTCTCCTTGATGTTGAGATATTTGGCCTTATCATTTTCTTTCAGAACTTGCAATGTGTCACACACAAGAGGTGTGAAATAATTGGCCAAATCGACATATATAGCGCTTGGCTTGAGCCATGTTGATAAGTTTCGGGATCCAAGGGGCGTAATCTTCAGAGCCAGAGGAAATTCAACAGCATCGACTAAGTTACCAAGGAATAAATCTTCAATTTTGGATGTGCCACAACATGATATTGCATAGAGAGTATTACGCGGAACTCCTGAAACCTTTCAAGGACAAACTGTTGGGCAGAGAATTTTGCAGAGAATGGTGTAGAACGTCTGATGATTAAACTCGAGATCATTGGGGTCAGGATCACCGAAAGCATCATCTCCAACCTTGTTTGGATCCATCAAGAGATGCACTTCTTCATCTTTCACATTAGAGAAGTGCATCCTATATTCCATTCCATTTTCTTCAAACTGGGGAAAATAAAGAATTTCCAACATCTCAGAGGCAGAGTAGATGAATTTTTTCTGTTTCTACATCCATTCGAAAGTCCAAGTCCTGCTATACATTTTGTCTTCCGAGACATAAAGGGTAGCGTAGAGCTGAAGAACTAACTCCCTGTTCCATCTATGGTTGAACTCGAGAATTTTCTGCAGATGAAGTCCATCAATCTGGGCAAGAACGTTCTGGAAGCAGGGCAGTTGGCACAGCGACGCAATGTCAAGAAAATCATGCTGAAAGATTTGATACTTGAAGCACAAAACTCTCACATAATAGGTGACCTGGTAGGTGGTCCAGAACCGAGGGTAATGTGCAGTTCGCTCTTCATCTTCGACGTAACAAAACAAAATTCACTATCACGAGCAGAAAAACATAGTACTCCCTTTATCCCAAAATAAGTGTTGCTTGATTTAGTACATAGCGACACTTATTTTAGGACAGAGGGAATATTTGGTTACTGTGATGGATAAACCCATTTAAAATGACAAGCTTATGAAAACACAGCTAGCCGCCAGTCGTAGTAGGCTGCGTATATATACGAAATAAAAAGAGCAAACTTGACTAACAACTGAAAAGGGCGCGGCAAAGTACGCGTGACACTGTGTTCTAAAGACTTACAAAGACGTGTCCGTCGCCGTCAGTCAGTCCGCCGTTAGTTTTTTTTTTCTAGAAACAGTCTGCCGTTTGTTAATGAAGCTCTTCTATTTCCGTGTGTCCAATGCTTTGCTTCTGGTGGCGACTAGCCAGAGCGTTTTAATCCTAAAATAAGAATCGATTCGACGCTCGCGCTGCATGCACGCCCTTGTCTGTAGTGGTTTGTCAGTTTGTTAATCCTTGCATCGCTGTCGGTCAGTCCGCCGTTAGTTGCCGCGCTGCTTCCACTCCAATCCAAGAATGCAGTTTATACAAGTAACAGTGAAGCAAAGCTGCTGCTGCACATGGATGTACACATTTTTAGGATTGTCATCAAGGAATATTCTCCATTCAAGTTTGCTATTTTGTGGTACACTCCTACACAGTAGTAGTACATGAGATGTGCTGTGTGACCGCGACAGCTAGTGACTGTGCACCAAAAAGATATGTGCACGTTTATCTTATCTTTCACCAACAGCTCCACCCAATATGCTGGAGTCAACCCCTTCACAAGACTACCATGCTTACACAGGGAAACAGACAAGGGGTGAAAGAAAAAAGGTACACCAACGACCAACTCCAATCATCGAAGTGCTCAATATAAATGGACATGGATCCACGCCCCCATCTCAGTACAAACAGCAAAGTAAACCACAGGAGTAGCCAAGCTTCTTTTCAGGATCCTCAGTAATCCATGGAGCGCAAGCAGGAGCAGGAGAAGAGCTTCGGGGAAGAAACAGCCATGGCCATGGAGGCCTCCTCCTCGGCGCTACGGTCGCTGCTGCACCGCATGGCCCAACGATGCGCCGGCTACCTGGGCCTCGCGGTGCCCCTAGCATCCGACTATGGCCTTGGCGTTGGCGGCGATCACCTGAAACCCACCGGCGCTGCAGATGGCGTGGTGGTGCGGCCGGAGGAGGAGTTCACGGTCGTCCAGGTGCAGTCGAGATCGATGGCGTTTCAGAGCAACCGCAAAATAGATCAAGGAGTCGGTGGACGTGGTGGGATCAAATATTGATTAACCAACACGTACAGCTCCATTGTAGATTTCCACCGGATGTACCTCTCTGGCTCCCGTGACGATCGATGTTTGGGTCTGAATGACCCAACAGGTAGTATATATTTTTACCGAATAATTTGTACTGCTGTTGCCTTGGTTTTATATACGGTATAAAAGTTGTCGTTTATTTATACTGAAATGCTTAGTAACTTTTGTGCAACTTGCCTTGATGCGATTTTAAGATGAATGAAATCCTAGTTTCCACCGGGAATTACTCCTTTGAAGGATGATGGAGTACTCTTTTCCTCACGGCATCCGCACCCCTCAACCGCTGTCCCTGCCATCCGATCCAGCCGCACCGTGGCCTACCGCCTTCCTGACACATTCCCCGCCGTTTTTATCACGTTATCCAGTGTCTCACCGCCTCGACACTCCCGGTGTCCATGGCGCATGGGCCATGAACACGGGTATGTTCTATTGACCCGTCGTGTACTCTTTTGTTCGACGGCATCGGGTCTGGCACGACAATTGGTGCCATTTCGTGTCTGTCTGGATGGGGGTGTGAGGGGTTTGCCTGCCCAGCCATCTTTGTCTACTCTGATGGTCTACGGATGTGGCTGGTCCCGGGTATTCGAACGCCGCCTACCTAGCCTTTCTATCCACTCGGTTGTTTGATGCTGCCGGGGCTACCGTGTTGTCTGGTCCCGGATGCTAGACCGCCACCTGCTCGGACTTTCCTATTCACTCGGCTATTGGATGATGCTAGGGTTAATTGTACGGTCCAGGCTGTCTATTCAAACCCGCTTGGTCGACACTTGTTTCGCCCGTCTGTTGCAGAAGCCGGCCGGTTTAGCATTGACTTGTCGGTCCACCGGGTTGTATGGTGGAGTTGTCTATTCAAACCTGCTTTGTCGGCACTCTTGTCCACCCGGCTGTTGGACGTTGTTGGGGCTACTCTGTTAGTATTTTCTGTTGTTTTTTCTTCTTTTGATCGTCCGACGCTTTTGGTCTTAGGGTGGAGCCTGTGTTCGGTGGAGGGAATTGTAGATCTAAGTATATCAACCAAGGGGGGTGGATGAAAGATTTAAAGTTTCTTTCAAAACTTCAAAACTCTCAGCACAACATAGTGGAAAAAAACTATCATAAACAGTTCAATCAACGGGAATCTATTGAAAGATAAGATAGCGAGAAATAACAAGGCATGCTACTGCGAGATATTCATTAGAATAGAACTAAGAAGAATAACAATGTAGCAGTAAATGAATATAAGGCGGACAGACAACACAGACAATCTTCAACATAGTGAGAGATAACACGAAACAAAACATGATCTCAGCGCATATAGAATTGCATGAGGAGAATGAACAGTCAAAGTTTTGAAGAACCAAAAGTAAATTACTGAAAGTAATGCGGAATGGGAAAGAACAAGTGGTGCCTGATTGCGACAGAGTATTTGGTAGACTAATTCACTCTTCTGCAAAAGAGTTATGTCTGGTTGGAGGAACTTGTGATTGAACACATGATCAAACCTCTCTCTGTCCTATTCTCCTCAATGCGGAGTTCATCGAATTTCAGTTGATTTCACTCGTGGTAGATTCTTCTCGGCAATATCCAAACCTTCAATAGACTTTGTCTTTGGTGAGCACAATTACTCTTAGTCACGCTAAACCGACGCCTAACCCAGTAGAAAGCATGCAACTCTCAAGAGTAATAAGCTCAAGAACTCTTAACTTACATCAATGTTAGGTTGAACCACTATCTAATTTTTGGCTCTGGGTTTTCTCTTGGAAGAATTCGCTCAAATCTCTCAGAGTGGGGTCTTAGACAAACTTGTGAAATCAAACATAGCAGCCAATAGGTAACAATTGGAGCGGGGAGGCTATTTAAAGCCAGAGCAACCCTAAGGGTGAAATGACCAATAGGGGCTTGTGGCCGAACCAATGGTCAACCGACACGTTTCCAACAGTTGGATTACAAACTCATACGACAATTTTACTTGAGAAACAAGCAAGGCTAACTCCACTGCTTGAGCATTTGCCTCAAAGCCTAGAAGAACTTTGTGTCAACTCACTTGAGATATGTCTCGGTTAAGCATCAACATAGACAAAAGTATCAAAACACTTGAACCACTCTTAATAGTATGGTGGTTCTATGACTCAAATGAAGAAGATGAAACTATGAAAAAGAACTACTTCTTCACGCAGACTTTCTTCGTTGCAGTCAAATCTCTCGAACCACACTCCATAGCAATTGATTCCGCTCAGCAATATTTTTGGGGGTCGACTCCGACACGCAATTTCCTGGTAGCAAACTCCTCAATAGCTTTATCATACTTCTTTGCTACATAGAAAATCTTATAGCAAACTTCTCAGAACTCCAGGGACCATATCGCTTTGTGTGCACTAGAAAACACATTAGTCCCTCAATATTTTCCTAACAATCTCAAAAACACCCAAGGGGCACTATATTGCACCAACAATCTCCCCCTTTTCTGTATGATTGTTGACAAAACAGTTAAGCATGAGAGAGTATATATTTATTGTAACTGGTAATGGGCAGAATGTAAATAACTCGAAGATATAAAATAAGCTCCCCCGTAAATGTATGTAGTATAGAAAGTCTTGCTTTTAGGTAACCTGCATATTTAGGTTAAACCGGTGGAGATATTGTTTGATATTATTGAGAGATGGATTGCACTGACAAATAACATGGAGAATAATTGAGTGCATCCCTAGTGGACTCCGAGAATAATTCCACTTGCAAAATAGTGTCGAGGAATAATATGGCAGGATTTATTAACATTACAAACCATCACAGAGTTACACGAGAGTTTTACAACACGATAAGAATGAAATAGAACACCAAGTGTTGTAAACTCAAGAAATAAAACACCCTGGCAAAAGACCCGGATCTAATAGCTCTTAATGTCTTCCCCCTTTCTGTCAACAAGTGTAAAAAAGGTGACGAAGAGCATGAGGCAGTCTATGCTCCCGAAGGAGAAGACAACATCGACCTGGGACCGCTTGTTGAATATGAAGCTGTCACTGTCGAGGGAGAATCTGCGATGTTTCGCGTGGAAGTCACGGTCGAGGGAGAATCTTCATCACTAGTGACAACACTTCCTTTAGCTTCATTTCCTTCAGGAATGACTTCAGTTGGGCCATCGGAGGTTGTCCTTGTGAGCATTTCCTCCGCATTCCTTGAACTGCGGTGAGGTGGATTTAGATTCTTCAATCACATCATCCCCACCGAGAAAAATCAGATCAATTAATAGTTGTTGATTTTATTGGAAGGGGGGGTATCTCTTTTCTTGCGATGAGTTTCAGAAGCATCAATGTAATCATATTTCTTCAGGATGGCAAACTTCTTGAGTTGATCTTAGGTGTAGATTTTCCTAAGAACTTTGCAGGAACGATGCTTGTCTTCCTTCACAATGAGACGAATTTTCCTAGCTGTGTTTGCAACAAGATTAATTTCGGAGGCTAAGTGCTCTTTCTCTTTTCTGTTTTGGCGTTGATGTTTGTCAAGTAGCTGCCGGGTTACAGACTTCATAGACCAAAGGATTTCCAGGATTGGTGAGCACTACATTCTTCTCCTTGATGCCGAGAGATTTTCCCTTAGCATTGTCTTTCAGAACTTGCACTGTGCCACACATAGGAGGTGTGAAATACTTTGGTCCAAGTCGACAGATATAGCACTTTCCTTGAGCAATGTTGGTAAGTTTCTGGATCCAAGAGAGTAGATCTTTGGAGTCAAAGGAAATTCAACAACATAGACTAAGTTGTGAAGGAATAGATCTTCAATGTTGAATGTGCCACAACATGATGTTTCATAGATAGTATTGCACAGACCTCCTGAAATCTTTCAGGGACAAACTGCTGGGCAGAGAGTTTTGCAGAGAATGTTGTAGAAACGTCCGATGATTAAACTTGAGATCATTGGGGTCAGGATCACTGGAAGCATCGTCTCTAACCTTCTTTGGATCCATCCAAAGATACGCTTTGTTCACATTGGAGAAGTGCATCCTTTCTTCTTTGGAGGATACAAACATAGACATTACTTTATTTGGATGTGTGCTTAGCTAGACTAGCGAGCAAACAATTGCTGGCTAGCTATGCCCAATAATATTACCCTCATATAAAAAATAGGAAATTTCTAATAACATCTACCCTGCCGTTATATGCCGTATTGATTTTTTTTTTGTGGGTGACATGCCATATTGATTTTTTTGACATGTCATATTGATTTAAGTTTATAGAACCAATTTATAAGTTTGTGGTTCATTACTTGGCCCAATCTTTTGATAGAAGATTCATATTGAAGAACCTTGTATCCAAATAACCCTATTTTTTTTGAGCCAAAATAAACTTTCCCTGGTAAGCCACCAAAAAAGATTGCAACCAATGCAAAAAGAAATAAACGTTCCATTTTTTATTTGTAAATACGTAACAAGTAGTACAAGAAAGGAAGGAGTTGATAGCTGATCCGATTTATGCGGTCCTTCCATTTCTCTATTTCGTTGACAAAAGTTTTGACCGAACGAAGAGCAGGGCGCAGTGTAACTCTCGCATCGCAGCCGTCCATTCGCCACCGATCCAACCGTCCATTGCCCGCGCGCGCGGATCGACGGCCCCACACTGCTCCCTTCCCGCGCCGTTTAAATAGTCTGCCCAAACCGGTCGTCCAACACAACCCACTCCGGCCTTCTCAAATCCCCCATCGCGCCCAAATCTCTCCGCACCTCCAACCCACTAGCGGCAATGGACGCCTCCGCCGCCGGCGCCGTCTCCAAGGCGAAGAAGTACGTGGTGGGGCGCAAGCTCGGCGGCGGCCCCAGGAAGAAGGCGGTGGCGCGGTCCGTCAAGGCCGGGCTGCAGTTCCCCGTCGGCCGCATCGGGCGCTTCCTCAAGAAGGGCCGGTACGCGCAGCGGGTCGGCATGGGCGCCCCCGTCTACCTCGCCTCCGTCCTCGAGTACCTCGCCGCCGAGCTTCTTGAGCTGGCCGGGAACGCCGCCAAGGACAACAAGAAGTCCCGCATCATCCCGCGCCACCTGCTGCTCGCCATCCGGAACGACCAGGAGCTCGGCAAGCTGCTCGCCGGCGTCACCATCGCGCACGGCGGTGTGCTGCCCAACATCAACCCCGTTCTGCTCCCCAAGAAGACGGCGGAGAAGGAGCCCAAGTCGCCCAAGAAGGCCGCCAAGTCCCCCAAGAAGGCTTAGTCGATTACTGTCTAGTGATTCCTGATAGTAGTAGTAGTGTTCTGTTTGGGTAATGATGTCGATGTAGTAATGCTCTGTTCCGCTGAGAAAAAAAAGGTCAGAAATCTCTCTGACTTACAGTAAATTCATTCTCTGTTTTACATCTGTATGGTGGGACAAATCGTTGTATTTACCAATCGTTTGAATCTGACAAATTCACATGATCTAGTTACTAGAAAAACTAGTCGTAAGTCAGAGTTGCAAGCTGAAGAAGCAGAGGAGCATGCCCAACATGTATTCTTGCATGTCACGTAGTATGAGTTCAGGTTCAGATGAAGAAGCTGACGCACACAAGGGGTTGATGGGCAGGCTTGGCAAGAAGGAAGATATCGGAAGATAAGCCCCTCTTGCCTTGCCTTGTCTGACTCCGACATGATCGGCCCGTCGAATTCAGTTCACGGTGTCACTGAATGAGAGTGTCTGATTCAGTCCTTTCTTGCCGATGCAAGCGAAACTCGCAGGACTTCAGAGAAGCACAAGCAGGAATAGTTCAGAAGTTCACAGTTCATGCATTGATTTGGGCAGGAGAAGAAGAAGCCGCCTCGGTTCATGCTGGTGTTCATGTGTCAAATGCAGGGTGATCTGGGCGCACCCGAGGAGCGTCGGCGTCTGGCTTGACAAGATCATACCACGGTGGTAGTGGTACTGCCACATCGGCCAGAACGCCCTCTTGGACTCACATGTACCTCCACGCAACAAACCCATTGTTCTCAATTTCTGAATTCTGAACCTGATCCAGTATATGGAGCTCAAGCAGCAAGCCCATTGTTCCTTCCTTCATTTCAGGAGCGTAACCTGTATTTTACCTGTCACGTAGTACGAGTTCAGGTTCAGACATTTGTGCATGTCGAGTAGTACCAAATGCTAACGTTTCACCTATGCTATGCCCAGCTTCTGTAGAATACATGGTTAGCCACAGAAGCATTTTCCCCTAATTGGTTGTTGCCCAACCCAATATCACCACATTCTGCCTGAACAAGTTCAGTTGCACATCTCTGAAACAAATGCAGAGAAAACCCATCCTTGATAGCCTACAGTTGCTGTGATCATTGCTCTGGTTATATGCATTGCTTGATTTTCTATCTAAAATGAAGACCTATTCTTGATGTATATGTATTGGCTAAACTGAACCACACTAATTATAAAAATCAGCAAGTGATACACACATGATCGCTGCCAAATATATTCAGGGTTAGATAGAGGAGTTTGGTCCCAGGAAACAATCAGGTTATGCAGTGGATAATTAAGCAAGTTTGGTTGATGTCGCAAATGGTCATCGCATCCCTGTTTTAGTGTCCCGGTTATTCACATTTAAGGCATAAACCAATTTATGCTTGATAAGAGTTAGATAGGACCATTTTTAAACAATTAAGATGGCAAATTCGGTGATCTTACTATGCTAGAAACAAGGTCCTATACAAGGACCGAATAACCACAACAACTCAATTAAACATTCTAGAACCAAGATAACACCTCATTCTGCCGCATAAAACATAGACCATCTTGAGGGATTGTATGGAGAAGTGCAACTTACAGATTATAGGCAGGCACAACCAGACAATAAATAACAAGATGCTATATATTTTCTCATATATGTTCATCATTTGTATTTTCAGGGTGCAACTTAACAAATCATTATCTGTTTCCAGTTGTGAGAATTGATCAATGGATTACAAGCCCTGTGACTGTGATACTGTTAGAGTACGTAATGGGCCTGGGCTGACGGTAGCCCGTTAGTCTTAGGGTTAATTAGAGATAAGTGTCGCTTGCTTAGGGGTCAAGTAAGCCTTGCTTGGGAGTCAAGTAAACCTCTCTATATAAAGAGAGGAGATGTATCAATCTAATCAAGCAAGAATTAAGAAGGAAATCCTTCCCTCTTGCCGGCCGTGGGCAAAAGGCCCCGGCCGCCCTCTCGCGCCCTCCTTCTAGCAGCGCCATAACAATTTGGTATCAGCTAGCTTCGGTTCGATCATGTCTTCACCGCCAAGCCCGTCTCTTCCGCTGCCGGTCACCTCATCGCCTCCGGCGACCACCACGACCGTCGCCGCCCGCCTCGCCCGCCGGATCCTCCGTGGCGCCCGCCCGCCGTCCTCACCCCGGAGGTGTTAAAGTGTCGGAACTAACCCAGCGGTCCAGAGATCCACATGTTCTTGGTCGGGTCCCACGGGCACGCCCGGCTGCGCCACCATCGCCGCCCCGTGCGCCGTGGCTGCCGTGGCAGCCGCCGCACCAGCGGCCTTTTCGCGGCGCCGCGGCTGCCATCCATCGCCACCACCGCCCAACCAGCTACGATGGCAGCCGCCGCGAACAGCGGTTTTCGTTGGGCGCTGCAGCTGCCATCCATCGCCACCACCGCCCAACCTCGGCTGCATGGCAGCCGTCACTCCTAGCGGCCTCCGTCGTGCGGCGCTTTCGCCGCAGCAGCCGTTACCGCTGCCGCGCGACACCGCATCAGTTATCGCCGGTCGGCTCGGCGCCCAAGATGGGATGCCCTACGACGGGATCGCGACGAACTTGTTCCCATCGGTACGCCGCCATCCCGGCGCCCACATCCAGCAGATCAAGTCCCCGCCGCCGATCACCGCTACCATGTTGGATCGCTACCCGCCACGTGTCGGCGGCGGTGAGGCTGCAGGCTGCTGCGCGCGGCCTCCTAGCGCGTCGGCATGTGCGGGAGATGCATGGTCTGCAGCTGCCGCTCCTCCAAGTTGCCCTTCGCCGTGCAAAGGACCTCGATCTCGTCCGCTGCGTTGAGGATCTTGGGCATGCGGTTTCCCCCACGGGCGGCGGGCATGCTGTTTTCCCCGTGGGCAGCGACCTCAAAGTCTGCGACATCGGCGGTTGGGGGGGCGCACCCCTCCTCGACATTCTCCATCGCAAGCCCTCCACTCTTCCCTGTGCAGTGCAGACCAACAGCCATACACATGCACTCCTTTTGTCCAGGTGGTGTCCATGGGATCCAGGTGGTTGTACACGTGCACGTCCAAAATAAAGCATCCCAGTCTATTTCAGTTTGGGAGTAATAACACAAGCCGAGATGTAAAAGGCTTGTTTTTAGGTGTTAGGTTTGTGTTGCGTCGAGTCATGGTTATAAGTTGGTTAGGCTGCAGCTCGAGGACAAGCTGCATGTCCAGGTGGGGTGTAGTGTTAGAGTACGTAATGGGCCTGGGCTGACGGTAGCCCGTTAGTCTTAGGGTTAATTAGAGATAAGTGTCGCTTGCTTAGGGGTCAAGTAAGCCTTGCTTGGGAGTCAAGTAAACCTCTCTATATAAAGAGAGGAGATGTATCAATTTAAGAAGGAAATCCCTTCCCTCTTGCCCGGCCGTGGGCAAAAAGGCCCCCGGCCGGCCCTCTCACGCCCTCCTTCTAGCAGCGCCATAACAGATACATTGATACTCCTATCTCTGTCCTAAAATAAATTCTTTGCTCTGTCGTCCATCTGTTCATGATTTTCAATCTCTAGACCTGTATTTTCCACTTGTTTGAATTTGACAAATTCACTTGGCCTGGTAACTAGAAAGACTAGTGAAATCCAGTTGCAAGGTTAACAAGTCAAGGAGCATCGCTTAACTGTAGTCATGTATGAGGTCAAATGCACTGGAATTTAGCTTTAGACATTTTAATATATGAAGTACTATGCCCAGCTTATGCAGGAATAATGGGTTATGTCACCCAAGATCACTACAATCTAGAACATGTACCATGTTGTTTGATGACTGAATAAGTTCAGTTGCACATCTCTGAAGAAAGCAGACAAATCTCATTATTGATAGCCTGCAGTTGCTGTGATCATTGCTCTGTATATATATGCCTTGCTTGCTCGCCTATCTAAAGTTCTAAACTGAAGACCTGTTCTGGATGTACAAGTGTTAGCTTTTTTTTTTTGAAAAGGAGGATAGCCCCCGGCCTCTGCATCAGAGCGACGCATGCAACCTATTTTTATTAAGACAAAGTACGGTAACAAGATCTCAGGTCTAGTACTGACTCCCAAACAGATTCCAGAAAAAACCAAAGGAATAAAAAGATGCCTTAGCCGGCGTAAAAAATAGGCAACGATGACTAAACACCTAGCCTATTATTTGCTCGCCATCCAAATCGGTTGATGATACCCCGTGCTACCGTCTCCCACCAGTTGCACCCAGTAACCAAAAGATCCCGGGAGTCCACATAAGTGAGTAACGACCACGTACGGATCCAAGCAGTGGTTCTAAAGATAACCTGCAAAAAGTTGTTAATGTTTTTCCGGTTAAAGATCATATCATTTATGCAGTTCCATATAGCCCAAAATAGTGCACATATCCCTATCCAAATATGTCCTGCGATATTTAAATCCACACCATGTAGCCACATCCCAAATAACGTGTTGATGCTAATAGGAGGATTCACATTGAAGGCTATACAAAGAGTACGCCAAAGTATTTTGGCCAATGGACAATCGAGAAAGAGGTGTTGAATCATCTCATCATGGTCACAAAAACAACATCGGGAACTACCGACCCAACTTCGCTTTACCAGGTTAACTTTTGTTAATATCACTCCCTTGTGCACAAACCACGTGAAGATTTTAATTCTAAGCGGCACTTTAATATTCCAGATGTGAAGAGACCTCGGGATTGGCCCAGAATCAATTAGGTCCAAATACATATATTTCACCGAGAAGCTACCGTTCGTAGATAGTTTTCAATGAATGGTATCTAATTGGTCCGAAAGCTGAACATCCATTAGCTTGCGAACCAAATGCAGGCAAGAGTTCCATCGTTCCCCCCACCAGAGACCTCCTGAATTGGATATTAAGGGGGACCGATTGTAATACTGTAGCAACATAGGCTTCCTTATATTGTACAATATTATACAAAGTGGGATATTGAATGGCTAAGGGTGTCTCCCTTAACCACACATCTTCCCAGAATCTATTCTTGTTACCATTGCCAATGATGAATTTCACCCCGTGAAAAAAGGTATCTTTTATCCTCATTAACCCCTTCCAAAACCGTGAATCATTACGTTTAGTGGTAACCTGGGCTAAAGTCTTGGAATGTAGGTACTTATGAAGCAGAATTTGTACCCAAATTCCCTCAGTCTCAACAGATAATCTAAATAACCATTTGCTTAAGAGACACTTATTTTTATCTTATAGGTTCTCAATCACTAACCCACCTTGGTCTTTGGGCCTGCAAATGATATCCCACCTGTCCAATCTGTATTTCTTCTTAACCTCATCAGATTGCCAGAAAAAGCAAGATCGATAGAAATCTAATCTTTTCCGTACCCCTACCGGTACTTCAAAGAATGATAGAAGGAACGCCGGCAAACTAGTAGGAACTGAGTTTATCAACACTAGCCGCCCTCCATAAGACATAACTTTTCCTTTTCAGCAACTTAGTCTTTTTTCAAATCGATCCTTGATATACTTCCACTCTTTATTCGATAGTCTGCGGTGGTGAATTGGAATCCCTAAGTAACTGAATGGTAGGGAACCCATTTCACAACTGAACAACTGTCTGTAAGCATCTTGTTCCTCTTTGGCTCTTCCAAAGCAGAACAACTCACTTTTGTTGAAATTGATTTGAAGTCCCGACACTTGTTCGAACAAGCAAAGTACCAGCTTCATATTTCTAGCCTGGGCGAGATCGTGTTCCATGAAAAGAATTGTGTCATCTGCATACTGTAGTATGGACATTCCCCCATCCACTAGATGCGGAACTAACCCTCTTACTTGGCCATTCTCTTTAGCCTGGCCAATAAGAACTGCCAACATGTCTGCTACTATGTTGAACAAGACCGGGGACATCGAATCCCCTTGTCTTAAGCCTTTGTGCGTCTAGAAATAATGACCTATGTCATCATTCACCTTAATGCCAACACTACCTTTCTGAACGAAGGAATCCACCTGTTTCCTCCAGGCTTCATTGAACCCCTTCATGCGCAAGGCCTGTTGTATGAAGGGCCATTTGACCTTATCATACGCCTTCTCAAAATCCACTTTGAAGATAACCCCATCCAGTTTCTTTAAGTGAATTTCATGTAAGACAACAACCCTTCGAGGATGTGTCTTCGGGGCATGAACGCCGTCTGAGTTGGTTGCACCACCGAATGAGCAATCCGCGTCAACCTATTTGTGCCCACCTTGGTGAAGATTTTGAAATCACATTGAGTAGACAGATCGGTCTAAACTGCTCAATGCGCACAACCTCCTCCTTTTTTGACAACAACGTAATTGTTCCAAAATTGAGGTGGAAAAGCTGCAGATGCCCATTGAACGGATAATGGAACATTGGCATAAGATCTCCCTTAATGATATGCCAACATCTCTTGTAAAGTTATGCTGGAAACCCATCAGGTCCAGGCACTTTATTCTATTTCATCTCCATTACCGCTTCAAACACCTAACCTCATTTTCGTTTGCGTTAAGTTGAGGTATGTCCCCGACTGCGTGCTCTTCAAGCGACACAAAGTTTTCTTCGAGGGCCCCACAAAGTTTCTTATAATAGTTGGAGATGTACAAGTATTAGCTAAATAGAATCACACTTATTGTAAAAATCAGCAACTGACATGCACATGGCCATTGCCAAATAAATAGCCCAAGCTCCAGTAGTATATATTCAGGTTTAGAAATACGAAAATCTCGTAGTGTTTGAAATGTCTCATAAAAATTTGGTTTATAAAATCTACTTTATAAAATTCTATGGGAGCAAACGCCCCTGTTGCGCACACTACCAACGTGCATTAACAATCGAACGCTGCTAAGTTATTTTCTATATTCAACCCCCTTCAAAATTCAAAACAACATTCAATAAATCCATAAGTGTGCATGTTACTATAAAATGGTGCATATGATATGCCAACAAACTTTTGAAGTGAAATATACGACAAAACTACCATCTCTCTCTCAAAGTAGGCACACTTTTCAGAACTCTTCGGATTACTGGTGGTGAAACCTAGCTACAATTTGGAAGGAATCTATATTAAACTTTGGATTAACATTTTGTAATTTTAACCACTAGTTCAAGCAGTCATATAAGGACAACACACCAAGTTTAGAGAATTTTAGAATGTGTTTAATTTTTTTTAACATCCAAATGTCAAGTATCCATCCGTCCGGAAACATTTGTCATCAAAATGGATAAAAGGAAATGTATCTAGACATATTTTAGTTCGAGTACATCTCTTTTAATCCATTTTGATGATAAGTATTTTCGGACGGAGGGAGTACTTAGCAGCGTTTGCTCTGGAGCTGCACGCTGCCAGTTCTACAGTCTTAGCCGAGTTTGCTTGTTCCACACGTGGCTGGTATTTGGTATGCAAACCGTCGCGTTAGCAGCGTTCGCTTAGTGCAAACACTACTAGTTCGTGTGCATACAAACCATCCGACACGATTTTTAATAACTTCCTGCTCACGCTCACTCACTCTTCTTCCTCTCCCCATCTCTTTGTGACCTCTCTCTCCATCGCGCCCACCATTCCAATCGCGAAATCCATGGCCGCCGGAGTTTCGACGCTGACGATTATTGGCGGCGTTCAGGCCGCCGGCCGGTGTGCACGCGCCAAGCTAGTACGTGTACTGCCCACGGTGGGGTCCTCCTCTCGATCTGCTCCACATGTGATGGTGAGTTCAATCCGGCCGCCCTCAATCGCACAAATGCGTATACTTAGTTTATTGCATTTAGCTAATTTTAGTTTATTTGGCCAGTGTACCTAGTTTATTAGATTTGTTAGATCGATTAATTTGTGTTATGTATGTATAGTTTAGATTGATTCTAGCTATGTAGTAGATTGATTAATTAGTATGTACAACTTGATTTTAATTATCACAATTTGAGTGTGCCAATGGTTAATTAATTAAAAAAATGATGTGACTCCATTTTAAAATAGTTTTCCACAACATGAGTTTAATAATTATCTTATATATGCATGTAATTTGTTGTGAATGCATCAATTGATCCGGTGTGTCCCAGTTGTGGCGATAGCCGGGTTAACAGGTGCTAAATGGTAGTCGAACCGGGGCAAAGATGGACGACAACCAATCGCTTTTCCATTGTGCTTCGAGCGGGCTTCAAATCGAAGACGGTATGTTAGTAGTAGATGTGACTAATAAATGTCTCACCCCCCTATAGATCGATATATAGATGTGACTAATAAATGTCTCTCCCCCTTTTATTTTGTCAAGATCATCCTTGCTTTGCAAGGATCGAGGTCCTTGAGATGCTACAAGTTCCAGTAGTCGAGTAGACAACTATAATTGAGTCCAAACTTCAAATGGAGGAGCGCTTCAGTTTGCGAGAAGTATATATGGACTCTAGCAAACTCCACTCCAGCGACTCCATCCCTTAGTGATGGCGTTCTCTAGTGGTTGAATACATCTACTCATAAGCCTAGTGATGGCATGTCCTTAGTGTTTCAAAACCAGATAAATCATTTAAGAGTCACAACGCCTACCTACCCCTTCCCCCTCGTTGCTAAATTGAACGGGGGTGAGGGAGAGACCCCTCCCCCCACAAACATGGGAGAAGGGGATTCCATGTGCTCTTCAAAATCTCCCCTTCGTGTTTTTCCCTCGGTCATTTCTCCCAAGTAATAACCAATAAAAAGCCTTAAGGTTTTCTTTGGTGACATCATTTCGTTGGGTCGAAGTGCCTTTGTCCCAAGCCGTTTAAGTTTTTATTTTGTGATGTCATTCCCCGGAGTCAAAGTTCCATTGTCCCAGGCCATGCCTCTAGGGGGTGAGAAATCATCGAATGTGAGATTAATGGACCCCCCCCCCCAAGTTCTAAATTTCACTTGGATGTTCTTGGGGGGGGAGGGATTAAGATGAAAACTACTCTTACTTGCTAAATGGCCGTGCGTTGCAACGGGGACGTGCATATTGAGTGGTTCAACAACAATATTGTCTGACATAGATCTTGCACCCATTATATTCTAGATTTTATTTGAGTATGAGTAGGGGCAAGGAAGGAAAGTTTTTTATTTAGGTGAGGTGTTGGTAAGATTTGATTTGATTTGGGTGTGGGTAATGGAATAATAGAGAAGTATTGATTTGATTTGATTTGATTGAGTTAATGCAGGATGTGGGGAGGGGGACATGGGAAGTGGTGGAGGCAGAGTCAGAAGTACAATGACCAACTCCTCTTCTCTACTCCTAATGTCTCAGTTGGTAGGTCGCGTTTCGGGTTTTATTTTCGTCCCACCTTACCCGGTCTTTTTTGGTACTTCTTTGGTACTTCCTCCCACCTCCCACCCGTTTTATTTCGCTGGTTTTTTTCGTCCTTCCCCCACCCCACCGATTTAGTTTCGCATCACCCTCTCACACAACGAAAAAAATCTTAACGGGTCATAACTTTCCATGCTGGTGCAAGTTATTTTTAGTAATGTCTTTATGTGAAAGAATCAATCACGATCAATCTCTGAATATCAAATCTAAATTAATTAACCTTACCTTAAATTGCTCAATCACATTAATTAGGAAACAAAATAACCGATTTTAAGAAAATATCTACTCTTAATGGAGGGTATTACATACCAAACATAGGTACGTCATTAGCTCGCTTCTTCCCTTCTCTTCCTTCGTCCCTCGGTCCCATGCTCGTGGCGCTGAAGTGGCATCGACAGCGATGGCGGCGAAGACAGCACATGGCAGCCCTCGAAGCACTAACACGATCGCACCTCGGGTCTGCCGTCTCCCAAGATATGGGTGATTTCTCGTGATGCCCACCCTAAACCCTCACGCCCTACAAATTCTCAACCTCTACCATCTCAATTTCGCCCATGCTCGATCCAAATGACGATGCAGCTCCGCCGATTGACAATGGAGGTTTGCCATCCTTCCTCTCAGCACCCACTCACGGAGGAACGACACGCCATGCCGATCGAACCCGGTCGAGATCACTCACCAAGATTGCTATTCGAAGTTTTTGTCAAAAGTGAAGAGTGGGACGGATCTGCACTTTTGTTAATATCTCTACTCCTAATGTCTCAGTTGGTAGGTCGCGTTCCGGGTTTTATTTTCGTCCCACCTCACCCGGTCTTTTTTGGTACTTCTTTGGTACTTGCTCCCACCTCCCGCTCAGCCGAGACGGTTTATTATCGTACTCCCTTCCACCTCCCAGGTAGTTCCCTCCACGCAAAAAAAAATCGAACCAACCAATCTCTACTCCTAATGGAACAGTTGGTAGTCTCCGCCGGTCAATTTTCGTCCCACCACTTTCGTCCATTTTTTTCCGTAGGTTAACCGTCGTAGATTTTTTTCGTCGCCTCCCCCACTTCATCGGTTTATTTTCACTTCACCCTCTCACACAACGAAAAAAATTGAACGGATCAGAACTTTCCATACTGACGCAAATTATTTAGTAATGTCTTTATGTAAAAGAATCAATCACAATCAATCTCTAAAGATCAAACCTAAATTAATTAATCTTCATAAAGTTTGTTTCCTTTCGAATCACGTCCATAACTTTCCTTCCTTGTTTGGGCAGAAACTGTTTGGTAGCAGAGATTAGGAAGCTTCATATGAGTGTAGTAATAGGAAGTATTCTTTTTCTTGATGATTCGTTTCCATGCATGATGATAGTAAATTATGCCAACATTCACCACTATTTATCAACGTCATCAATCGTATCCATTTCTACCAGTTTTAAGGGTCTGCTCGCTATGTCTTTTTAAGGGATCCGCTCGCTAAAATCGTCAGACGTTATTTTCACAAACAATCTCTACTCCTAATGGAGCAGTTGGTAGCCTCGTACGGTTTATTTTTGTCCTCCTCCCACCTCCCCTGGGTTTTTTTTCATCCTCCCTCCCACCTCCCAATTTCGTTGGTTTTATTCGTCGGTTTTTACTCGCCCCCTCCCACCTCCCAATTCCGTCCGGTTTTTATTCGTCCCACCTCCCACCACCCCCTCGTACTGGTTCTTTTTCTTTCCACTCTTTCCTTGCAAACCAATAATTTCCTAACATACAAAAGATCATGAATCTATCTTTCCTTACCCGAACCAATCGCGCCCTACATCAGTGCATTTCTTTATTAAGAAAACTAACACGTAAATCTTAACGCATTGCAAACAAATCCTGTTATGGACCTAATTAATTTATTATGGAATCTATACGTGGTCGCATTGGTTCTTTTTCTCTCCACTCTTTCCTTGCAAACCACTAATTTCCTAACATACAAAAGATCACGAATCTATCTTTCCTTACCCGAATCAATCGATCCCTACATCAGTGCATTTCTTTATTAAGAAAACTAACACGTAAATCTTAGCGCATTGTAAAGAAATCCCGTTATGGACCTAATTAATTTATTATGGAATCTGTACGTGGTCGCATCTCTCCCCTCGTGAAAAAATCGCATCCATCTCCCGTTAAAAAGGAAAAGAGAACATGAACGCTCAATCCCACACCCTGCATCTCAGTAGCAAAAAATCGCCCCCGCCTCTGCTACTGCGCCTCGCGTGTGCCCGGCTCGACCCATGCCTCGCCTGCATGGCTGGACGCCGCCGTCTCCACCGCCACGTACAAGAAAACGGTGGGCAGAACCATCCATTCAAATCGCACATCCCACCCTCCTCCACAATCCCTAGCCCCTCATCACCCTTCTCGCCTCTCTTTCCCCTCGATGTAGATGGTGCTGAGCGGCGTCCTCGAGCACCGGCAGTGCCGCCCTCTCTATCTTCGTTGCGTCGAGAGATGGGCCGAGGCTATCGTCAGTTCGCCGCCCACGATTGGGCCGCCTCCGATTGTCGCGCACCACCGGCTCCACCTAACGTGCCCAACCCTCTCCGCTTTCGACCTTCCGGTGACCACATCCCTCCGCGCCTCCATCCATCATCCACAAGGCCACTCCCTGCACCCACCCTCCTAAATTCTCCATACCGGCGGACAATCACCGAAGATCCAAGTTGGCCCGAATGGGTTCCAATTTCTCTCTCTGACTGTGGATTCGCAGGCAAGAAGCGCTTCTACATGCATCCTCCTGTCTGTCCCTAAAGTACCAAGGTAAATGGTTGATGTTGCGTTTGTCTAGGATGATATATGTTGGCTCTGTTCCGGTTCATTCGAGCAGTTTGGTGACTAATTTACTGATAATTTAATTATATTAATTAAATGAGTCGGGTGTATCGTCGTGCATTTATCTTGCCAAGAATGTTCGTGATGCTCGATGCACTTTGGGAATTGTTTATCTTGTCTTGATGCAGAATATTTGTTTATTAATGCATGAGAAGAATCCTTGTTACTACCTTGAACCTGTTTTATAATCCATATTGTTATGCACTAGCGCGTGTGCGTGTGAAATAGATGGATTATGGTCCCGTACCCAATAAGATGGATATGTGTGTGTGTTATAGAGAGAGAGGGAGAGAGAGAGTGTGTGAGAATTTGATGGTAAAAAGGTCGCCAATGTCACTTGATATGTATGAGAATATTAAATGTAATATTAACATAATTGATATTGAACTCTTAAAGTTAATGTGGCCCCGTTGCAACGCACGGGTGTTCTTCTAGTTAATAGTAGAGATGAACAAAGGATGGTCGATTAAAGCGGGGTGTAAACTATGCGGTGAAGCAGATGAAGTTTCCAATTTTCATCTTGATGTGCTTTAGTGGCAGGTTTTAGGTAACAATCGATCTAATGAGCCAAGGATGTACGCATGAAGTTAGTTTTTCGAAAAGGTTTCTTTCTTGAAAAGGGTGCGACTTGCTGGGGGCATGAGGGCGTAGGCATGTTAGGTTCGTTGTCTTCAGTCACGTGTACTAGTTGTAGCCTGTGTTGCACCCATTTGTTCATCTCGGTTGTAGCCATGTCTGGCTGGTTGTTTATATTTTGTTCTTTGGTTGTAAAGCTAGTGGTATCCCCAGTGGAACACCATATTAAAGATTTCTATAAAAAGTTGGGCTCCAACCTTTTTTTACAAGGAAACAAACATAATACTCCATTCACTTTCATGGAAGTACATAGGAGGAGGAGGGTGCCGCTGACTCATTTACACCCAAAGGCGAAGCTACACAGTGAGCTTGGCACTCATCCATTGTGCCATAGCGGGTTTTGCACTGATCCATTGTACAGCAGTAGCATCGACTTGTCTTTGGATTGCAGGATGGGAAAACATCAAGCTTGTAGCACGCAAAAGCCTCGGCGTCACCGGACCATGTGCCACTGCCTATGGAATTGTTAACACAAATAAGGACACACATTAGGGATATGTTACTCGTTGTCCTTATTACTCATGGTTATGAAATTAAGTTGCGCAAAAACACAGCAAGAAGGGACACGAGAAAACAAAGATGTAAAGTATGTACTGCTTACCTTGTGCATGAGTAGCAAAGCATACGAGAAGAAGCAGCGCTAATGCATGGAGGCGCTTCGTGCACTTCTCCATGTAGATGTTGCAATAGTTTTTGTTGTTCTTTGGTTGTGTTTTCACTGAGACTGCTGGTATATAGGGAGAGGTTTAGATAGACATGTGTGGCAAAAACTTAAAGCAGGGTTATATAGGAGTACATTGAATGGTAGGAAATTATAACGCCAGGTTGTTATTTGGCCATGCACGTCTTTTGGCAGGTAATTAATTCCTTCTTTTTTTTGGCAAGGAATAGTTCATTTCCCCGCGCCTTTTTATAAGGTGCATTAATTGTTATTTTTAAAAGTTAAAATTTTCTATCTTTGAACATGTTTCTAGAAGGTATCTGGACGTTCAATAATAAATAAATAAAATATGAGAATATATTGCGTGACGGATCTAATTATACTGCTTGGTATTGCCGATCTTAATTTCTTTTCTATAAATTTGTTAAAATTAGAAAAGTTTGAATTTTTAAAAAATGGCACAAATTATAAAAGTGAATGGATGGTTTATTCCATGTTTCATTTCATAATTTCATTTGCTGATTTCCTATTTAAAAATAACAAATATATTGTTTCATTTTAGTGGATCCTTGGCTGAAGCTAGACACGTCTGGCAGACCCATTCTGTCGGTGAGCGGTTTTTTCCCCAGTTTTTCCGGTTTTCACCAAAGAAATTTGCTATCATTTTTTAGGAGTTAGACATTTAAAACCCTATTTTAAATAAAATTATATTTTATAAAAAAGTTAGTATATATTACGAAAAAGTTCACCTTACATAAAAAATAAAGTTCAGTGTGTATTAAATAATATTGATCATATTTAAAAAGCATTGAATATTAAAAAATGTTCAATGTATTACAAAAATGTTGAATGTTAAAGACAAAATGTTCATCATATAATAAAAAATAATCATTCTATATTAAAAAAAATCACCATATACTGAGAGAAACTTTAGTATCTAGTCTAAAACCGTTCAACATATATTCGACAAAATGATCATCATATAATAGAAATAATGTTCACCGTATATTGCAAAAACTAAGAAACAAAAGTCTGCAAAATGAAAAAACCATAAAAAACAGAAGGAAAACCAAACCCGAAGGATAAAAAGGAAAAAAAATAAAATTGAAGCTGAAACACAAAACCACACCCAGAAAAAAAAGATAAATCCAACTGCTAGTGAAGAAAAAAAATAGAAGAAAAAACAAGGATGGAAAAACGAAAGAAAAAATAGTAGTAGAGAAGAAAATCAGAACTGATCCGGCCCACATTGCCCAACATGCAGGTGAGCATCCGTATTTGCCGCCTGTAGGTGGCAAATTAGATTGACCATTTTCACGGGCACTCGTCTAACACCCATTGAGGGGATGAGAGCATCTACAACTAGACCCACCCCCTATCTACGCCAAATGCCCGGGTGGGCTACCTGCACGCATAATTGTCACCCAACCGGATTTGGGAAATGCGGCCCAAATGTCCGGACTGACTGGCACTCTCACGTAGGACCGACCGCAAGGGCCCACACGACACGCAGAAACCGTCGGTCCAATGGGTGACTCCTCCGGTTGTTGGTGCAGACACATTCATGGTAGTATGTGACGCCGCTCGGTCGTACCGCCCAAGGGACCAATTCCGACTATTTAAGGATAGCCGGACAACGGCAGGCCAACCCTAGCCCATCGCCCTTCCTTCCCTCTCCCTCCTTTCCATGCCGCCACCTTCCATCCGCTCTCATAGCCGCTAGCCATGGCCCAATAGACAATCACCACCTACGCCATGCTAACTCCGGAGCACTAGTTGCAACTGCTGGAGGAGACCTGGGCCACACATGATGCTCCGATCGCTGCCGACCTACCTCCGGATTCACCGCAGCCAAAGGAGGAGGAGGTGGAGCCGGAGCAATAGGACGCTACCATGGTGGAGGAGGAGCCAGAGCTGGCGGAGGAGGACGCGGAGGAGGAGGAGTCGGAGGGAGGCCGCGGAGGCAGATCCGATGCCTGCAATCTTCGACACGGCCAACCCCATCGCAGAATTCGAGCTAGCCCAGACAAAGGAGGCGAAAGAGCAACATGCCATCCTTGAGTCCTTCCAGTCGAAGGCCGAGGTTGGAGGCCAACCGCTGCTTCCTCCGCCGGCGAATGGCAGAGATCAACGAGATCTTCGCCGACTTGGAGGAGGTCAAGGAGCCGGATGTGCGCCTGGACGCCAATGACCACGAGGCCGGCGGCTCCGGCACCAACTTCGTCAACATCTCCAACTAGGAGGACGAGTAGTTTAGTTGGTAGTAGTAGTTTACATAGATCATGCCGTTGCATGGTTTTGTTTGAAAATGCTAATCGGAAATGGCTACTAGACTTTTTTTGTGCGGTTTAAATGGCCACTATACTATGGTTGTTGGAGATGAAATTTGCGGTATGGCTGGTCACCGTCCATGGGTGTTTGACAACTTATATTAGGTTCCCGTGGTTGTATTGTAGATGCTCTGATGATGCGCCGCTCCTCTACAGCTTGGTTCCACCACACATTAGAGCCTCCCGACTAGTTGGACCGGCAGTGGAGAATGGAAGTTGGGCATTAGATGTTGGCCCGGACATAGGTCTAGATGTGCTACATGAGTTTCTCTCACTATGGCAAATGGTTTCAGCTTGGGAGCCCATGGAGGATGTGCCTGATGAGATAGCTTGGTCGTGGGAGGCCAGTGGGCAGTTCTCAGTGAAATCCGCTTATACGGCTGGCTTTTGGGGTAGAGAGGTCATTGCAACGGCGGACCTGACATGAAAGTCACGTGCACCCTCATGGTGCAGATTCTTCACTTGGCTGGCTCTAAGGGATAGGTGCTGGATGTCGGATCGACTTGCGCGGAGAGGGTTGCCGCACCAGGACGCGTGCCCATTCTGTGACCAGGAGGAGGAAACAATTAACCATCTTTTACTCACATGCATTTTTGCTAGGACCGCCTAGGCGAAGATCTGCAAGGCGTTGGGCAAGCTGGATTGGACCCCAACGCAACAAGACACACTTGCGGAATGGGCAGTCGACAAACGAGGACCACATGGCATGAGTACGAAGGATCTACGTACCATCGTCGTGGTAGCATGGTGGGAGTTGTGGAAGCATAGGAATGCCATTGTTTTCGACGGAGCGCGGCCTTCAATCAAGTCTCTGCTAGGAAGAGTGAGGCGAGAGGGCCAAGTGTGGGCATCAGCTGGGCTAATTAAAGGGAACGTTGCTCCCTTCTTTAGTAGGGTGGACAGGTGGGAGGCTAGTGAGGAGTAATATATAGTAAGTACTTTGTAATCGTGGTGAATGCTTTCTTCTTTAATATATGATATGCACACTCATGCATATTCGAGAAAAAAAATTGATGTCTTTTGAAGATATCAAGTAGCATGTGCCAATGCTTTTGGCGGTTGACCGTGTTGTGGGCATTGTCCGAATGGTTTGGCTCTTACATGGTTTTTATCCCGTTCCTTTGATAACAAGGTGTGTATTCTGTCATATACTCCTTTTACCTGAAATTACTTGTCACAGAAATGGATGTATCTAGATGAATTTTAGTTCTAGATACATTGATTTTCAATATTTTTGTGATAAGTATTTCCGATGGAGGAAGTATATATTTCGTCTAAATGAAAACATGGTGCCCCTGCCGATTTATCGAAAAGAGAAGAAAAACCTAGCGTGTACGGAACTCGCTACGGTAAGTATATCCATTTTCCATCCTACGTGTGTGTTTGTTGTTGGACTTGCCTAGCAACCCTCCGTGAAAGCTAGCTTAGCTCAACACGAGACGAACGATGAATGGGTTAACAAAGTGTACCTAGGCTGATAATCTATCTACTCTAGCTAGTAAGTGATCATCTGGAAAAGACTGGAACAAGCAGTAGCGTGTGAGGTTAGGCATTTATTCGGTAGAACTGAATAAACTGCAGACTGATCTAGCTCCTTTCTGCCAACTCATGAACGCACTCCAGTCCCCATTACCAATCCAAACGGTGACTTGGCAATTGCCCAGAGCTTGCTACCGGAGTAATAGATTGGTTAGTTAATTTGTTGTGTGGTAGACTGGTGTTACTAGGAGTATATACTAGCCACAAGGTTAGTTAGCTCAATGGTGTGAATACCTTTTGAAAATTCTGCGTCGCGACGCAGTCATGCATGGAGAATTGGAGGTAGATGCAGGCATGCAGCCAACAACTCCGGGAATCCTACTACGAAAAACATGGCACTTGCTTGATGCGTTTTCTCGACTGACTGTCGATTTCAAGATTGGACAAGATGTTCACATGTTGCTACTACAATTCGCCCGGGAATCCTTTTGTCCTTGCGGCGTCTCATTTAAGCCAGCTGTTTGTAGGATTTGAAATATATGTGTACACGTCGGATTGAACAATCCAACTCCTGTACAGTTAATAGTGCAAGAACGCCATAGATTTGACAAATTCAGAGCGCTGACCGTGTCGATTGCTCTGTTCGTTTTTGTTTCAGCTCACGTCCGGTTCCTCTGCCCAACTCGGCCTTTGCGTACGTGCATGCATGCCGTACGTGTTGATCGCAACCTGTAGGCACACCTTTGTGCGCGTCACCAGTTACGTGCCACTGAGCATATGCATGCATGCATGCACGGTTCTTTCAATTACGATAGATACAGTATCATCGACCAGGTCAACAGTTCCCACCTTTTATCGTCCGCTTAATTTCTGTTTGCTTGCTCGAGTGTCCATCTGATCACTTGCTTGTCAACACTAATCACCACGGATTAACTAAACAAATGGCGATGGATCACACGGCCCGGTAGATGAGTGGCCAGTCAAAAAGCACGGAGAACCGCGGCTGCACCGCCTCTAATCATTCAAATCACTCGCCTAACCACCCACACGAATCACGCTCTCAAGGCGCGCATGCGCGCGTGCGGTGGGTCATCTCTACCCGCTATAAATACACCTACACACACACACCATGTCTCCGTGCAGCCAACCAAGCAAGCTACCATTGCACATTGCACATTCCGCAACGGAGCTAAGCGTAGCTAGAGCAAGAGAAATTTCTGCGATGGGCAGTGGGAAGAAGAGGGCGGCGCTTGCGTCCCTGTTCGGGTTCAAGAACAGGAGACAGGAGGAGGAGGAGGCCACGGCGGCGACGCGGCAGCAGCAGCATGCGGCGGCGGCACCGCATCAGAGGTACCATCACATTCACAGGGTGCGGCCGAGCGACGACGACGACTACGCCCGGCACTGGTACGCCGAGCGCGACATCGACCGGAAGGCCTCCGAGTTCATCGACAAGGTCCACCGCCGGATGCTCGCCAACGAGCAAGACGGATAGTATAGCCACTGGCCGCGGGTGGTCTATCTCGTCGATCTTTGCTGCTAGCTAGATCGTGCATGCAGGCTATGTGCACATGCATGATTGCTTGTTTGTTTGTGTGTGTGCGCGCGCGTGTGATTATTTACTTTGTTTTGATTAGCTAGGTATCAGTTACTCCCTCCGTCCCATAATATAAAAACGTTTTGCCACTAGTGTAGTGGCAAAAACGTTCTTATATTATGAGACGGAGAGAGTACTTTGTTGTTTCCATGTGGCGGAATGTGTATGTGTAATTAGACGGTGACGACATGTGCATGTTGCGTCCGATGGTAGGTAGTTTCGTAAATTTACATGCACCTGAAATATTTAAAATAGTAAAAAGTCAAGCAATATTTTTATCTTTAGTGAGGTAAATCTAACTAATTATTCCCTCTCTTACTATCACCGAATGTAATTCACAAATATGGGTGCACTCTATCTAATGCACACCAGTCTCACTAATGTTCTTTCATTTATACTGCCCAATGGATAGAAAAAGAAATGACGAGTAATATATATCTATAAACAATACATACAATCATGATGATCTAAAGGTAAAGTAGTTATTCATCACATAAAAAGATTCACTGCTAGGATTGCATATGAATGATTGATCATAATCATTTAAGGGGGCTCGTGTGGTCTAAACATCAAAACATATAGAGAGGTGATGCTACATAGCTACTATTTTAACTTATTCTTTTGGTGTTGCAAATTTGGAGTTTTTTTACATATAGGATATCTATTGAAGCACTATTTTAACCTAAAAAGTGGTCCTGCCTTATTATTGGACACCTATTGGAGATGCTCTAATCCAAAGGGTGGCCTTGTTGTCGCCGCACTTGGCGGCCACGTTGGCTTTGCCGGGGGCGACCTCAGGCAACATGAGGAGGAGGGCTAGTGGTAGGCGGCGTGGTGGCTAGGGTTTCAAGTGGGTTGGAAAGGGCCGGGGGGGGGGGGGGGGCTATGAATGGCTCTACGTATGGAAAAAGTGATTGGCCTGATGGTTTTCCAAGCAAGTTGCCCATAGAGGGTCCCGATGAATTGTGGGTTATGTGTATGTGTGGTCCTCTTCTAATAATGGTCTCTTTGATTCAAAGGAATTTCACAATATTTTCAAAGGACGATAATTCCTAGGAAAAGAATTCTATGTTGGTTGTGTGATTCTTTTTTTAGAACACAGTATAGATGCATGCGCTCATAAATACGCGCGCACACTCACCCCTATGAACACACACGCAAACCCTATCCCTATGAGCACCTTCGAGAGACTGAGCCGGTATATAACCTTAAGATTGACGATGTCATCATAGGCGCCTTGTAGTTGACAGGAACATCCTCCTCCCACTGAATGCATATCACCAAAAAATCTGAAATAAATCCAAGAAAATGCGAGCACCATCACTTGGATCTTGATGGACTAGGAATACTGTTGTCTTCCTAATCATTCAACAACAAGTTGGTTTGTGCGATTCGCAGGGATAAATCATATACGATTTTTTCCCAAACCATTTTACTATATTCCGGCCTATAGGCAAACTAGCATCCACTCAAATCTTTTGGAAAATTATTTATTTTCGGAAATATGAAAAATATGATGTCAGGTTTTTAGTGCTAAAAATCTGATGACCAGGTATGCCTTGCGAAAACAAATAAAAATGTCAAGTTTGTATATAAGGATATGCCATGTTCTACATTGAAAATTGCCATAAACACAAAACACCAATAGAAAATTGCCATGCTGCAGCGCTTATTTGCCATGAGTTTGGTCGGGATACGATGTACCTTGCGTCATCGGAATTTAACCCTAAAAATCGGACGTTCCTGTTCCTTCGAAAACCCTAATAATATATATGGGTCTATTATGATAATACCCTTAAGAGCTTATTCTGCACATCAACTAGCCTTATTCTGCTAACACCGTAGCTACTAACTAACCCAGGAATGAACAGAAGCGGACTACGCTGGCAAAAAAAAACCCCGCCCCACCCTTATCCTCTCTCTCCCACGACTTCTCCCTCCTAGCCGGGTCCTCCCCACGATGCCGCACCAAGTCCCCCTCCCTATGCGCCGCCACACCACCTACTCCCACCCACCGCGCCGCCGGACCACCTCCTCTGCCCCGCGCCGCCGCACAGCCTCCTCCCCAGCGCCGCTGCACCACCTTATCTCCCGCGCCGCCGCACCACCTCCTCCCTCCTCTCTCTCTCCTTTCCTTCTTCCTCCTCACCTCTCCCACTCTGCCCCCATGACCCCCACCTTCCTCCTACTCCGGGGGTCGCGCCGTCGTCCGTGGATCTCCGTCGCCCTGCCCAGCCACCTCCAGTCCCGGGCGCAACGAGCACCGCCGCCGTCCACGCGGACCCACGCGCCGCCGCCGCCCTGTTCATCGTCCCGAGGCGACCAGGCTCTCCAACTGTCGCAGCCCTACCGGATCCGGTGAGATCCGGCTGCCCCTGCACCTCCCTCCTGCTAACCGCCGGCGGACGCCCCTCCCTCTCCACGCACGCGCCTCGTGACCAGTGGATCCAGCGTGTGCCGGCGCACCGCAGTGCTTACCACGCCACAGGTGGCCCGCATCCGCCTCGTCTCGACCAGATCTGCCTCCCCATGCTGGATCCACCACCAACACCGGCGGCCTCACGCACCTCATTCCCAGCCGAGGCCAGGCTGCCTTCGACCACGCCGGGCCGAATTCGGGGCTTTGGTGCTTCCCTTGGCGCCACTGCGTTGCAGCCGTGGTGGTGCTCGAGCGCCACCCCCATGCAGCTCGGTTGCTGCCCCCATTCAGTTCAGGTGAGTCGCTGCAACGGCAGCGCTGGTTGCGCCCGTGGCTGCAGCTCTCTCCTCCACTCCACCCAGTTCGGCGACGGCAGGGGGACCAGTGGAAAGCACCCGGTCCAATCGCAACAACCCACATGGTCATACTGTTATTGATTTGAGAAAAAATGCAGAACAAATTCGGTGGTTGCCCAGGGCGAGGGAGCCCTCTCCGCGACTCACTGAAGTTTGTTTTTGCAGCTCACTGAAGTTTGTTTTGCAGCTCGCTTGCTGAGTGAAGTACGTCCGGCGACTGCATGTGGTTCGGCAACGCAAAGCATTTGCATTCTCGCTATGTTAATGTGTGCAGTACATTTTATAAAAAGTTGCAGTTGGGTTGTATTTTGTGGTTGATTGTAATGTGGAGACAGAAAAAAGGACTTTGTGTGGATTACTTAGTTTGTAAAGAAAAACTTGGTAAAAGCAGTGCGCTCGATGAACCGGAGAAGTACATTTTTTCAAATTGTTGTACTTCATTGTTAAAATCATTGTGGTTCACTTATTGCAGTGCACACGAAAGTAAAAATGCATTGGGAGCTGCAGTGCACTTTGTTGTTGCGTACGCACGATTATTTTCAGTCTATTTGATGCAATGCGGTTTCGGTCTGAAGCAGTGCACTGATCTATCTGATGCAGCGCAATTCGTTGTCGCGTACACACGATGATTTTCAATCCTATTTGATGCAGTGCGGTTTGATCGAGCAAGTGCACTCATCTGTTCAAGCAAAGATGCACTTCGCTCGCGCAGTATGCATGACAATTTTTAGTCTGTCAGATACAGTGTGGTTTTCAGTCAGAAGCAGTGCACTCATCTACCTGATGCAGTGTACGCGATGATTTGGGCATCACAAAAAACAGAGTGTCCGCATTTTTATAAAATTGAAATTGCTCTTAAACCATAAGGAATTAGCGGAAGTGTTCTACATGAAAAAGTTGTGCCTCGTCGATAGCTTTCCAACGGCATATCGTTTGAATCATTCCGAACGGCGGTTTGTAAAAAAATCGCGAAAAACGGCTGCTGCCACTCATCGTCCGCCGCACGATTTTCAAAATTAACTTAAAATTGTAAGGAATCTCAAAACAATTTCAACATATGAAAGTTGCGCCTTGTCCATAGCTTTTCAACGGCGTATCACGCGCCTCGTTTCGACAAACGGTTCAAAAACTGAAGCGAAAACAGTACCGAAAATTTCAAAAAATTTGAAAAATAGAGTTCCGTGATTTAGTAAATTTGAAACTGCTCTTAAACCGTAGCGAATTAGAGAAAGATTTATATATGAAAAAGATGCGCCTCGACGATATCTATCCAACGGCGTATCATTTGCTTCATTCCGACAAGCGGTTTAGAAGAAAACGTGAAAAAACGCTCGATGCCACTCGTCATCCGCCGCACTATTTTTAAAACTGCTCTTAAACTGTGTGGAATCTCGAAAAGTGTTCAACATGTCGAAGTTGCGCCTAATCCATAGCTTTTCAATGGTATACTACACGCCTCATTCCGATAAACGGTTAAAAAATTAGAGCGAAAACAGTACCAAACAAATAACGCGTGCAGTTTTTTCCGACGAGAAGTTCACTAGTCTCTATTGCAGTCTTTCGTCGTCAAAATGATGCGATCTTGCTTACATTGAGCATGCAGTGCAAGTGGTGTGCAGAATAGTTATTCTGCTAATATTAGCAGAATAGACCGTATATATATATATATATATATATATATATATATATATATATATATATATATATATATATATATATATATATATATATATATATATATAGAATTCTTTATATTTTTTTAAAGTTGAGATCGGTGAGAAACGATCCAGAATTTCCCCAAATCCTCTTCAGGCTCCCTCCAATCCCTAACACAAATTCCTCAAATCTCAGATGATATTCAACATGGCATCAGAGCAGGTTAACCCTGTGTGATTTCGACTTTGGTGACTACTAATTGCGGTGCTGTGTGGTCGTGATTTACTGTCGTGGGCACTCGAGCTGCCGCCGTGACCTGGGATATCATCTCCAAGCTACGGCAAGGAGTACTGTGACCAACCTAAGGTAACCTGTTGGACTGCCTCCCGGTGCAGCTGTGATTACTCCGTGCTGAGAAGTGGATTTGGTTCTGTCGCCGGAAAATTGCTTGTTGCGGCTGTGCCGTCCCTAAGCAGTAAGCTGGCTTCCTGTTGTTAATTGATAGTGGTACTAGTACTTGTGGCTACTGTTGGAGAACTGTGAGTAGTGCAACAGGATAGCTCATCTTTGCTTGGTAGCTGGATTAAAATACTTGTGCAGTCTGTGTGCATTTCAGAGCAACTCGCACTAGTATATCTACTTGACTAGTGCCAACTCTGCTTGTGCTGCCTGTGTGTTGTTGTCAGTGGAGATCTGCAAAAGCCAACTCCTGTGTGTCTGGTATTTTTGATGTGGTGGTAAATCATGGCAGATCAAACAAAGGAGAAATCAGGGGATACTAGTGTGGATAAGTTGTATGAAATTTTAAGCAAAGTATTTGAGCAGCAACAACAACAACTCAAGGTGGTTCCTGAAGCTGTCAAGTATGCTCTTGAGCCTAATCCAGTAAAGTTGGCTGGACCGGGCAATTACATCAGCTGGGCACGACATGCCCAGTTAATTTTGAGTTCTCATGGCTACGAAGAATTGCTTAGTGCCGATGAAGAGAAACTGAGAAGTGGTACTATCACCAAACAGATCAATGATAGAGTTTTGGTGTGGTTATTATAAATCATGGAACCACCGATCCGAGAACAAGTTGAGACTATAACCACTGTATTTGAAGTGTGGAAAGCTCTGGAGAAGCAATTTTCAGGAAAATCAAATAAGATGCAGGCTACTTGCATCATGCAGGAGTTGACTAACTTGAAGCAAGGCTCAAAATCAGTGACTGGGTATGCAGGTGAGATGAAGAGATTATATAGGGAGTTGCATTATTACCATCCTTTTCAACCCGTTGACAAGAATGATGTGGCTGTTCACCATACCTGGTTTGAACCATTTGTGGGCAAGCTCTTCCTTGATGGCCTAAATCAGGAGTTTGATCTCCGCCGTCAACTAATATTCTCCAAAACTGAATGGCTAAGCCTTGATGATATCATTTTCAGTGTGATTGAGGAGGAGACTCGTATTGCTCAACCCAATTAGCATGTTCAAGAAATATTAGATGCATGTGCAGCCCTATCCATGCAAGCTCGTCGTGATCCTAAGACCTTTGCTAAAACAGATAAACGCAAACTTTTTTGCAACCACTGCAAAAGGCCTGGACACACAAAGGATTCATGCTTTGAGCTGCATGGTTATCCAACTTGGTGGGAAAAAGGAAAGTCTCATCCAGGGGGAGGTCAGGGAGCTCATAAAAGACAGGCGAACCTCACTACATCTAAGAGGGAGCTACCGGTAGTAGATGTTGAAAGTACATGTAGTCCCCATGTGTGGTTTTGGTAATTAATTAATAACAATCCTTATGGACTAATGTTTGCATTGAGATATACATTTGAAGATTAGTCCCATTGGAAAATGATTGAAGAATAATGGAAGAAAACTCCTTTGAAGCAACAATTACATCGAGATGATCAAAATGGAGTTCATTGGAGTATCTTAAGGGTTGCCATGCTTAGAGCTATGGTTTGAGCCATAATGGATCAAGATCTTAAGAGGATGATTTGAATGATGAATTCTAGGAGTGGCTCAAAGATATGATCATAATGGACTCATGTGTTGAGTCATGATTGAGCAAGCTATTCAAGTGAAGAATTCAATATATCCTTCATGACGTCAATATTAAACATGGAGTAGAGATATCGGTTGACCAAGTTGAAGTTCGGAGATTGAACTCTAAATGGTCAACACACGAGCGCAAATGATGCACCACATAAGATCTTGTGGTATGATAAGAAATTATCAATTGCACTCTGTGTACTAACCCATACTATGTGTTGTCTATGTTTTTGAGGGTTAGGTGATTCTCATGGGCTCGCATCGAGAGAGAGAGAGAGAGAGAGAGAGAGATTTCAAGTGTCTATGAGAGGATAACATCAAGTGTTGGTGATCATGGTTGATAAAGGCAAGTTCAAGATAACCATACCGAGGGATTACATGCTTGAAGCTTGTGGATGATCACATTATGGACAAGTGAAGATGAATACAAAGCAAAGTCTCCCATATTGTGTATGGGGGAGCTACTTCAAGACTTCACCAATGTCTTGCCTTCAACTTGAGCCAAGAAGAAACATCAACATCAAGCTCGAGTGAAAGGCTTGAGTCAAAGGTATTAGTTCCTTTGGCGTTAGTGTTGTGGAGAGATGACCACCGAAGAAAAATATACACTCAAGAATGGTTCTCGATACTCTTTTATGTTTCTTGAGTTATAGGGATCCCGCACTATTAACAGGGGATCAAAGGGGTTAGTGATAGATTTGCTCAAGTCAACATCTTCTATTTCTACTTCCTCACATCATATTCCAACATAGGCATATTTCACTCCTATCCAATACAAATACAATATGCCTATACATCTACCAAAGTAAATCCATAGCCAAATAGGTTCCCCAAAGTATATGATCTTACCTTTCCATAATTTTCACCCTCCATTTTGGTTTATCTTGGGTGGTTCTCTATGTGAGGACCTGGAGCTTTTCCATAGCTTCAAAACGAGTCCAAGATCATCAAAATCGGAGTCCGGATGTGAAAGTTATGCATGTTTTACTTTTGGGGCGGTTGCAGTTTTTGTGTTCGCCGGATGTCCGGGCTTTTCCCAGGATGTCCGGCCACTGCTATCCAGAGGGCGTCTGATTTGTGTGAAATCGCCGGATGTCCGGCCCCTAGCCCGGATGTCCGGCCCCTGGCCCGGATGTCCGGCCGTAGATGTCCAGAAACCTTACCGAAATGCCGTTTGTATACGCCGGATGTCCGGCACTTGGCCGGATGTCCGGGGCCCAAAGTTTGGCCAGATGTCCGGGCCCTGTAATTTGTTTTCCACATACGTGTGTGTGATTCTCAGCCGCCGGATGTACGGCCATTGCCCGGATGTCCGGCCCGGCGCTGCCACTTACACTAAAACGACTAGTTTTCTTGGGACACTATATATACCCCTCTACCCATCCGGTAGAGGGTTGACCACTTCATCCCAAATCACCCCAAGAACACAAGTGGCTCCCTCTCACTTCTCCTACACCAAATCTTGGATCCTGGAGAGATTCGTGAGAGTTCTTCAGAGTTTTTCTAATCAAGTGATAGATCCACTCCCTCTCCCTCTCTTGACCAAAGGAATTCGTGATTTGAGCAAGTCTTGAGCATTTCCCATTTGTTCTTGTTACTCTTGGAGGTTGGAGACTCCTAGGCGGTAGGAGTGCTCCGGCGAGGAATCAACTTGTGATTTGTCCCCCGGAAAGTTTGTGAAGGTTTGGAGGCCACCTAAAGTTCTTCCACTAGTGGTTGGGAATCGCCTTAGTGGTGATATCTCAAGGAGAATAGGGTGAGCCTTCGTGGCGTTGGTGTGCCTTCGTGGTAACATCTACCTCTCTAACGGTGACTAGCTTCCCTCCAAGGAAGTGAACATCGAGATACATCATCGTCTCCGTGACTTCGGTTATCCCTAACCCTAACTCCTTACTTGTGGTTTACCTTGGTCACTTGACCG
The DNA here is from genome assembly GCA_021437245.1 of Aegilops speltoides. Lineage (NCBI taxonomy): Eukaryota > Viridiplantae > Streptophyta > Magnoliopsida > Poales > Poaceae > Aegilops > Aegilops speltoides. Next base: position 487,229,356 of record CM038145.1, read on the forward strand.
CGCATTCACTATTCTTGTTGTCCTCATTATATTGTGTTGGTTACCATATCATAGAGATTATTTAGGCCAACACTTTATAGTCCGCAATTCATACTTCCTACTATTGTTCTATCTTGTGTTTAGTGTCATTGCTAGCTTGTAACATATCTTGTGTAAGCTTGTAGTGCTTACTTGAGTTTGCTTGTATCATTCAATTCCATATATTGTGATACAATTTGTGTAAGCTTGTATTTCCTACTTGTGGGTGTTTGTATTATTCATTTCCATATCTCGTGATATACATTGAGTAAGTTTGTGTAACTTACTTGTGCTTACTCATATCCTCGTTGTTGTCATCTTGTTTATGCTAAGTTGTTGGTGCACTTAGTGAGCCTAGTATATTTAGGATTTGTGCTTGAAAAGTATCTGCTTAGTTTATTTCCGCATTAGGATATAGCCAAATCCGTAAAAGATTTTAGAATGCCTATTCACCCCCCTCTAGGCGACATCGTGGTCCTTTCAATTGGTATCAGAGCAAGGTCTCTCTTTATTTGGCTTAACCGCCTAGAGAGTAACGATGTCGGCTAGTGAACTAGTGCACGATGACACATTTTGTTTTAATTGCAAAAATTACATTATGTGGAGATTACACATGCTTTGTCATTTTCGGGCCATAGGTACAAATGCCTTGCGGATTGTGGTTGTAGGGAATTCAAATCTAAAGGATGGACAATCTCCGTCACTTGGTGATATGCATCATGATAGTGAAGCTTTAAGTATCATTCACCAAGCTATAACCTTCGAGGTGTTCAAGTCAATCTCGTCTTGTTCGTTGGCTCATGATGCTTGGACCAAAATTGAAGATATATATGGTGGGTCTAATCTTCATGAAGACAATATTCTTTTTGGGGAGTTAATGGAGGAGTTCTCCACATTTTTAAATCATGAAGAGCTCTCTATTGCTTCCACCTCCGATTACTTGCATACCTCAACATCTTTCACTTCACCAACATGTGGCATACCACAAGGTAATGACATGGTGAGTGAACAAATATCCTATAATGATGGTGTTAAGCTCATTTGTGATGATATGCTTGATCTCCCATGTTGCCATGATAGAAATGTTTTGGTTTCCTCTAGTTTTTCTATGACTAACCATGTAGAGGAAATCAACAAAGATGAGGCATGATTGATTGATGAAGAACCCTCTTCTCCAAAAGAATCATCATCAACCCCTTTTGTTCACATGTGCCTCATGGCAAGAGGTAATGACGATGTATCATCTTCTCTTAGTGATAATGATAATAGTTGTAATGAGGAAGATGATGAAGTCTTGACTCAAAATCTCTATGAGATTGGGAAACTCTTCGTAGAGATAAAAATAACACTTATAAAAGGCTCCAAGATGTTCTTGCTTTCTTTCAAAAACGTAACGACTTATTTCTTTACGAGCAAGCAAAAAGTGAACAACTTGAACATGAACTTGCTATGGCTCATCAATGTCTTAGTGACTTGAGGTCTTTAAAATAAGAGATTGAAGTTACTCATTGTAAACTTAAAGAGTATTTTGAGCACCTTGACCTTGACCACAAGAAGGTCAAAGGAGAGCTCACCAAACTCTCTAAGTCTCATGAGGAACTTCAAGCTACTCATGCGGAGTCTCTAGCTTCTACATGCTACTCTCATATTGATAATGATGCTTGTGCTACTAACTCTATCTTGTGTGAAGCATCAATATTAAAAGAAAATGTTGAGCTAAGGACTCAACTTGATTTGCTAACTAGCAATTATGGCAAATTGGGAGAAAGTCATAAAAAGCTCTCAGGCACTCATGAGGATCTTCTAATCTCTCATGATGAGTTAAAGTTAGCTCATGAGGCTATGGTCACCAAGGTAAAATCATGTGAGTCTCATGTGGATATTAGCACATCTTCTACTCGAAATGCCTTATTGTCATGTGCTAGTCCTTGCAATTCCTCTCTACATGATATTGGTACATCTTGTAATGAATTGCTCACCATGCCTTGTTTCTCTAACAATGAAGCTTCTACTTCCTCTAGTTCTTTTGTTAATACTAACCTTGTAGAGGAAAATAAAGAGCTCAAGGCCCAAGTCACTAGTTTGAAGAAAGACTTGGAAAAATGTTGTGATAATATCTTGAGTGTGCAAAAGGACCCCCAGGACAAAATAGGACTTGATTTCATCTCCAACAAGAAGAAGTCCAAGAACAAGAAGAAGGGACAAGATCAAGTCAAGAATTCGGCCAACATTACTTGCTTCAAGTGCAAGAATGTTGGACACCATGTGAGATCTTGTCCATTGAAGAAGAAGGCTTCAAATGTGAAGCATCAAGGGAAGTGGCCTCAAGTTCAATATCAAGATAATGAAAGGACTCTTCCCATGCCTAACCAAGATAACGCTCTCCAAGTTGAAAAGGTAAAGAAGAAGAGAAAGGGGAGCACATGTTGCTATATTTGCCGTAAGAAGGGACACATGGCTTCATCTTGTCCCAACGGTAACATATCTAAGCCTCCTATAGTCAATAATCATTATTCGCTAAGGAAGGTTCTTGGTGGCAATGTGTTTGCCAAGTTTGTGGGTTCCCAAAGAAGTTTGAAAGTGGACAAGACCATTTGGGTTGCCAAGCCTATTGTTACTAACTTCTTAGGACCCAACTTGGTTGGGGACCATCAAGCTCAAACTTGATCAATAGGTGTGTGGATGGCATTGGAGACTTGGCTACTTCATGAAGAAAAACTATTTTCACCATATGTTATGGTTAATGCCAAGTCAAGTGGATTATCATCATATCTATCAATCCAATGCTCCTCTTTGCGGTAACTTGTACTTGCATTGTTTACATTGAAAGTTACTATGTCCCTTGCATTTTTAGTTTTTGTACCTAGCATGTGCTTTTATAGTTATGCTTTCTAGTATGCTTGATTTGTGTTATCTAGCATGTGTAGGTCGCAATGCACTTCATATATTTGTGCGTGTGTGGTTTCAAGCCTTTATTGCTTCATTAGCTGAATCTTCCTTGGCTGGATCATCACATTATGGGGGAGTGCTATGTTTTACGGATATCACAAACCTTAAATGTGTATGTATGTGGGATACCACCTAGTATTGTTAGTGCAATATTATCTAGTTACTATGTGGTATGTAAAGCTCATTTGAAACTCAAATTCTCATCCATTAATTATCCTTAGTTGGGTTTCATTTGCCTCTTGTGGATAATACATGGATCATCATATTATGGGGGAGTGATATGCTTTGTGCATATCACAATCCTTGTTAATATGAATAATTGAGGGATGCCACTTAGAATTTATATTTGAGATTATCTTATATCTCTGTGGCATGCAATGTCTTGTTTACGTATGGCATTCTAGTGCGGTTTTGCCCATGGTTATCTTTAAAATCATATTTGGAAAATCATTTGATTAAAGCTATTCCAATTATTGCTTTACATGATGATCTATCTAGTTGGAATGTTAAGCATTGTGGTTATTTCTAAACTCTCATGTTATGCTTTTGTTAGTATAGATGATCATGTACTTATTTGGTTTCTACACCGAATGATAACCCGAAATACCATTTTGTTTGAATTCATCTTATTGCTCTATATGAGAGTTTGTTATCTCATTGTTTATAGTGTCCTATATCTACTTGAATGGGATATTCCTATGAGTATGTGTGCAATGCATATCTTATATGCTCATTGTTTTTTTCCTTGGTTCATATGTTGAACTTTGTGTGCTATCATATGTTGATTTGTCACTTTGATTCATTCTGGACAACATGAATGACTAGTGATGTTATTGGAAGTATTAACTGTTATGTGGTCATTTGTCCAATTTGTATCTCCCTGGATTTTGGTAGGCTTGTGCATGCATATTTACTATGTGTAAATTCACATGCCTTGTTTGCCTTATTTGATCCAATATATATATGGTAAATCCATCAAATTCTTAATAGCTATGATGTGCATGAAATTCAAATTCATATCAACAGACACATATTTAAGTGGTTTTACCCTATGTGTTGTAGTTATGCTAACTACTTCGGACCCAATAAGTTTGGGGACCATATTGTACTTAAAATGTTTTAGGTACATTTGAGAAGCATTGGGTGCTTGGCTTATTCATGAAGGTGGTGGCACTATGAGGAAATTAGAGCCAAGCTTGGACATTTTATTGATCTACAACTTCATACCAATGCTATCTCGGTAACAAGTATTTACGTCATGCATATATATAGAAATGAGGTCAACCTTGTGTAGGTTGCATCATGGCATGAATTTCTTGACTCGTTCATGTGATACTTGTTTCCTTTCTCAAAGCATCCCAACAATGATCTCTTGTTGCTAGTTGTGATGTCTTTGATGGTTGTGTGTTTGGAGTTCATTAATATACAATAAGATTATATTAAGCCATGTGCCATGCTTTCAAGCAAAGATCTCATTGGTATATTTTATGACTCCCGTTTGGATATCTTATTCCTTCCTTTTGTAACTATTTTATGTGTACATCCTTCTTTGTGGATATCATCTACCTAGTATCTTATACACGTGAGAGAAGCTACATCTCTAGTTGATATCCCTATTCTTTCATGTCCACCATTTCATTCACTTTTTATATCTTTTTGGTGGCTCCATGGAAGCATTTGTTGAATGAGTGCATGTTTTACCTCTTTGCATCTTAGTGAACTCATGTTTGGTGAAGATTGTTGTCCTCATGCTTGTCTTGACAAGCCTATTATTTCCTATCTTCATCATGGGTTGTCACAAGCTTTGATTTTTAGTTTGCTATTAGTGAGCTTGTGAACCCATTTGCTTGATGTGTGTGTGACCTTCTTAACTTCGTGTGTGTGGGAAGGACAATACTTGCACCTTGTATCTCATTTACTCAAGGCTATGTTGATGCTTAATTCTCATCCTTATACTAGTATTCTCAAGTGCTTTGACGTGACTCACACACATCATTTTGGTTGTGCCTATTCTTAGGTTGCCTCATGTACATGTTGCTCAACCATATGTTTGTTGCAAATCCTAGGCTTCTTTTCTTATCTATGTTTGCTTGCAATTGTTGTGTGTTCCTATTGATTTTGGGGGAGTGATGATCCTATTTTGTGCACTTGTACCCAAATAAAAAAAATTCTAAATTGTGCACAAATCATGGGGAGCTTCTCTATTTTCCTTAGAACACTCCTTTACCCAAATCGTAATATTCTTTTATCCTTTTGGCTCGTCGGATCTTTTGATTGCTTGCTTCATTTTGTGTTATGCAAATGAGATCAATTTGTGCCATGAGCTTTGTGCCATGTACCTTGCTATTATGACTAGGCTCAAGTTGTATAATAGTGGATTCACTTGTGGATATCATGTTCTTATCAATTGCAACCTTTCTTTTTGTGTATATGAGTTTCTTTATGGATACATATCATGATTATTATTGGCCACTTAGAAATTTTTATACATGAAAAGTTCATATCTTCGTATCTTATTGCATTCTATAGATTCCGAGCTCCTTTAATTGTTCATCATTGAATATGTGCATTTGTTTTCACTCACATGTTGGGATATGCACACATCAAGGACGAACTCGTACTATATTGGTTTGCTAGATGTTTTGTCTTCCATTTTGGCATTTGGTGCCAATGGGGGAGAAGTTTAGAGGGTTTAAGATAAATATCTTTTGTAGTTCTTGTTGTCACTCATGCATATCTACCCTTGTCATATATTCTTATTGCATGAATGAGTATATATAGAGAAATCTCCTCCTAGTTTATGTCAACCAATATAAGCAATGACATTCAAAGTTCATTCACACATGCATATATTGTGGGGGAGTTTGCTCTATATACTATGGGTGTACTATCATCAAATGCTTGTGTAGTGTCTTGGTGATAGTACAACCATCCCAAGTATACAATTTATTCATTATATAAACCCTCTTGTTGAGATTGTCATCAATTACCAAAATGGGGGAGATTGAAAGTACATGTAGTCCCCATGTGTGGTTTTGGTAATTAATTAATGACAATCCTTATGGACTAATGTTTGCATTGAGATATACATTTGAAGATTAGTCCCATTGGAAAATGATTGAAGAATAATGGAAGAAAACTCCTTTGAAGCAACAGTTACATTGAGATGATCAAAATGGAGTTCATTGGAGTATCTTAAGGGTTGCCATGCTTAGAGCTATGGTTTGAGCCATAATGAATCAAGATCTTAAGAGGATGATTTGAATGATGAATTCTAGGAGTGGCTCAAAGATATGATCATAATGGACTCATGTGTTGAGTCATGATTGAGCAAGCTATTCAAGTGAAGAATTCAATATATCCTTCATGACGTCAAGATTAAACATGGAGTAGAGATATCGGTTGACCAAGTTGAAGTTCGGAGATTGAACTCTAAATGGTCAACGCACGAGCGCAAATGATGCACCACATAAGATCTTGTGGTATGATAAGAAATTATCAATTGCACTCTGTGTACTAACCCATACTATGTGTTGTCTATGTTTTCGAGGGTTAGGTGATTCTCATGGGCTCGCATCGAGAGAGAGAGATTTCAAGTGTCTATGAGAGGATAACATCAAGTGTTGGTGATCATGGTTGATAAGGTAAAGTTCAAGATAACCATCCCGAGGGATTACATGCTTGAAGCTTGTGGATGATCACATTATGGACAAGTGAAGATGAATACAAAGCAAAGCCTCCCATATTGTGTATGGCGGAGCTACTTCAAGACCTCACCAATGTCTTGCCTTCAACTTGAGCCAAGAAGAAACATCAACATCAAGCTCGAGTGAAAGGCTTGAGTCAAAGGTTTTAGTTCCTTTGGCGTTAGTGTTGTGGAGAGATGACCACCGAAGAAAAATATACACTCAAGAATGGTTCTCGATACTCTTTTATGTTTCTTGAGTTATAGGGATCCCGCACTATTAAGAGGGGATCAAAGGGTTTAGTGATAGATTTTCTCAAGTCAACATCTTCTATTTCTACTTCCTCACATCATATTCCAACATAGGCATATTTCACTCCTATCCAATACAAATACAATATGCCTATACATCTACCAATGTAAATCCATAGCCAAATAGGTTCCCCAAAGTATATGATCTTACCTTTCCATACTTTTCACCCTCCATTTTGGTTTATCTTGGGCGGTTCTCTATGTGAGGACCTGGAGATTTTCCATAGCTTCAAAACGAGCCCAAGATCATCAAAATCGGAGTCCGGATGTGAAAGTTATGCATGTTTTACTTTTGGGGCGGGTGCAGCTTTTGTGTTCGCCGGATGTCCGGGCTTTTCCCAGGATGTCCGGCCACTGCTATCCAGAGGGCGTCTGATTTGTGTGAAATCGCCGGATGTCCGGCCCCTGGCCCGGATGTCCGGCCGTAGATGTCCAGAAACCTTACCAAAATGCCGTTTGTATACGCCGGATGTCCGGCACTTGGCCGGATGTCCGGGGCCCCAAGTTTGGCCAGATGTCCGGGCTTTGGCCAGATGTCCAGGCCCTGTAATCTGTTTTCCACATACGTGTGTGTGTGATTCTCAGCCTCCGGATGTCCGACCATTGCCCGGTGCTGCCACTTACACTAAAACGGCTAGTTTTCTTGGCACACTATATATACCCCTCTACCCATCCAGTAGAGGGTTGACCACTTCATCCCAAATCAGCCCGAGAACACAAGTGGCTCCCTCTCACTTCTCCTACACCAAATCTTAGATCCCGGAGAGATTCGTGACAGTTCTTGAGAGTTTTTCCAATCAAGTGATAGATCCACTCCCTCTCCCTCTCTTGACCAAAGGAATTCGTGATTTGAGCAAGTCTTGAGCATTTCCCATTTGTTCTTGTTACTCTTGGAGGTTGGAGACTCCTAGGCGGTAGGAGTGCTTCGGTGAGGAATCAACTTGTGATTTGTCCCCCGGAAAGTTTGTGAAGGTTTGGAGGCCACCTAGAGGTCTTCCACTAGTGGTTGGGAATCGCCTTCGTGGTGATATCTCAAGGAGAATAGGGTGAGCCTTCATGGCATTGGTGTGCCTTCGTGGTAACATCCACCTCTCTAACGGTGACTAGCTTCCCTCCAAGGAAGTGAACATCGGGATACATCATCGTCTCCGTGACTTCGGTTATCCCTAACCCTAACTCCTTACTTGTGGTTTACCTTGGTCACTTGACCGCGCATTCACTATTCTTGTTGTCCTCATTATATTGTGTTGGTTACCATATCATAGAGATTATTTAGGCCAACACTTTATAGTCCGCAATTCATACTTCCTACTATTGTTCTATCTTGTGTTTAGTGTCATTGCTAGCTTGTAACATATCTTGTGTAAGCTTGTAGTGCTTACTTGAGTTTGCTTGTATCATTCAATTCCATATATTGTGATACAATTTGTGTAAGCTTGTATTTCCTACTTGTGGGTGTTTGTATTATTCATTTCCATATCTCGTGATATACATTGAGTAAGTTTATGTAACTTACTTGTGCTTACTCATATCCTCGTTGTTCTCATCTTGTTTATGCTAAGTTGTTGGTGCACTTAGTGAGCCTAGTATATTTAGGATTTGTGCTTGAAAAGTATCTGCTTAGTTTATTTCCGCATTAGGATATAGCCAAATCCGTAAAAGATTTTAGAACGCCTATTCACCCCCCTCTAGGCGACATCGTGGTCCTTTCATATGTGCGAGCTCTTGAGGATTTCACCTCCAAGATTAGACTCTCAGAAGACTTGTCTTCCTTCCAGGATTCCTCTAAAGCTGAAACTACTTTGCATGCCACTTCACACCAAGGTATGACACCTCACCAGACCCACAATTCTACAACACAATCAAAATCCTGGAATATTGATACAGGAGCTACCAATCACATGACAGGAGCTTCAAATATATTCACTTCCTATACACCTTGTTCAGGTAAGGACAAAGTACGTGTAGCTGATGGATCCATGACACCTATCACAGGACGTGGATCTGTTAGGTGCACTAAGACATTGTCCTTATCTCATGTCTTACATGTTCCTAAGTTTCCAATCAATCTGTTGTCAGTTAGCTCTATTACAGGATCTCTCAATTGTAGAGGTTTGTTTTATCCTACCTGGTGTGCTTTTCAGGAGCTACAAACAGGCAAACTGTTGGGGACTGGGACCGTGCATGATGGACTCTACTATCTTGATGAAGGGAGTGATGAAGTTGCTTTTGCATCATGCTTGTCTCCTAGTTAAGAGCTACTACTACACCATCGCAGGCTTGGGCATCTCTCTTTTGCTGCATTGTTTCGTATTTACCCCTCTCTTTTCAAGTTGTGTCCTAGGGAGCTGCTTGTATGTGATGCTTGTGAATTGGCTAAACATACAAGAGGTTCATATCCTAGTACAGGATTAAGAAGTGCCAAACCATTTGAAATGATTCACTCAGATGTCTGGGGACCCTGTGAGGTTCGTTCGATTTCTGGGCATCGATGGTTTGTAACTTTTATCGATTGCTTTAGTCATTACACTTGGCTCTATCTCTTGAAGCATAAGAGTGATGTGTGCTCAGTTTTTAAAGATCTATGTGCTCTCATTAAAAATCAACATGGGGCAACTATTAAAACCTTACGTTCAGACAATGGTACAGAATACATGAACCAGGAGTTTGGACAGTTCCTTGTCTCAAACGGCATTGAACATCAAACTACCTGTGTTAACACTCCAGAACAAAATGGTGTTGCAGAGCGCAAAAATAGACATTTGCTTGAGGTTGCACGCTCACTTATGTTTACAATGAATGTGCCTAAATTTCTTTGGGGGGAAGCAACAAAAACTGCAACATATTTGATAAACCGTATGCCTCTTTGGGTCCTTGGCCATCAGACTCCTGCTCAGTGTCTCTTGAAATCTAATGATTTTGTAGTCCCTCCTAAGGTCTTTGGGTGTGTTTCCTTTGTGCATGATTATAGGAACTCTGTTGGAAAATTAGATCCCCGTGCTCTCAAATGTGTTTTTATGGGTTATTCTCCCTCTCAAAAGGGTTATAGGTGTTGGTGCCCTTCGGACCACCGGTTTTTTGTGAGCATGGATGTGACATTCCGTGAACATGAATCATATTATGGCTCGACCAATGACACTGGCATTGACTTATCCCCACCTGAAGTGCAACAAGAAGGGGAGAGGGGTAATGAAGGCTCTCCATTAAGCCCTATTCTTGTTTCCAGTTCGGATGGTTTACCCACTCTAGATAATGTTCAAAATCAGGGGGAGGACACAACTATTGATGGGTGTAATCATGGTTCTGGTCATGGAGACATACAAGATGCAACAGGAAACTCTCCACTTCCTTCACAAGATGTTGAGCTTCACAGGCATGAGGACCCAGGTACTAACAATAACCCCTCTAGTCCTGTCGCTCCTATTAGCACCACAAGGCAGAGTGATAACCAATTATCTATTCTTGCTCTTGAAAATGATCTACCTATTGCTGTCAGGAAACCTACTAGAAATCGAAACATTCCAGGGCACCTCAAAGATTTTAAACATGATATAGCCAATTTCATTTCCTATGAATATTGTACTCCACCTTTCAAAAGCTTTATTGCATCTTTGGATTCTGTCTCCATACCATCAAACTGGAAAATAGCTATAGAGGATTGTCGGTGTCAAAACCGGCGGATCTCAGGTAGGGGGTCCCAACTGTGCATCTAGGCGGATGGTAACAGGAGACAAGGGACACGATGTTTTTACCCAGGTTCGGGCCCTCTCGATGGAGGTAAAACCCTACTCCTGCTTGATTGATATTGATGATATGGGTAGTACAAGAGTAGATCTACCACGAGATCAAGGAGGCTAAACCCTAGAAGCTAGCCTATGGTATGATTGTTATTCGTCCTATGGACTAAAACCCTCCGGTTTATATAGACACCGGAGAGGGCTAGGGTTACAGTAGTCGGTTACAATGGTAGGAGATCTACATATCCGATTGCCAAGCTTGCCTTCCACGCCAAGGAAAGTCCCATCCGGACACGGGCTAAGTCTTCAATCTTGTATCTTCATAGTCTTGGAGTCCGCCAATGATGATAGTTCGCTATCCGGACACCCCTAGTCTAGGACTCCCTCAGTAGCCCCTAAACCAGGCTTCAATGACGATGAGTCCGGCGCGCATATGGTCTTCGGCATTGCAAGGCGGGTTCCTCCTCCGAATAATTCATAGAAGATTGTGAACACCAGGATAGTGTCCGGCTCTGCAAAATAAATTCCACATACCATCGTAGAGAGAACAATATTTACACAAGTTCAATCTGCTGACGTATTTTGTGGCATGACGTCACGCCGCGGCCAAGCCTTTATTCGAATTGTTTTTATTATTCCACCTCAGCGCGTTTAGCGAAGCGGTTTCCTTGGCACGTCTTGTCGAAGCAGAGATCATGTCCCCTTATTCCGGGATTCTCATCAATACGGACGTGGGTAACCCAACCGCGCCATTGATTGTGGCGCTTGGGAGATAAGCGAGTTTTACCAGGCTAGTGGGGACGTATAGTTTCGTCCGCCCATATATAAGGGGATAAGGATCCACCATTTTACCTACGCCTTCTTCCTTCTTTGCTTATCCATCTCCGCGCACTCGAGCTCCAGCGCCCAAGTCCGCACATCTCACCTCGACCTGCTCCAACCATGTCCGGAGCGGGAGGCAAGTGGATGGCCTCCTCTGTCACGGAGGGGCACATCAAGAAGCTGCGCAGCGCCGGATATTTATCCAGCGATATCGCGCACCGGCTCCCCGACGAGGGGCAGCTCATCCCCACCCCAGGGCCCATGAGAGGGTGGTATTCCTTCCCCATTTCCTCCGCGGACTGGGCTTCCCACTCCACCCCTTTGTCCGGGGGCTCATGTTCTACTACGGCCTGTATTTCCATGATCTGGCCCCGAATTTCATCCTCAACATCTCGGCGTTTATCGTCGTGTGCGAGGCCTTCCTCTGCATCCATCCCCACTTTGGCTTGTGGCTAAAGACCTTCAATGTCAAGCCGAAGGTTGTGAAGGGCAGCCAAGCAGAGTGCGGAGGCGCCATGGTGGGCAAGATGCCCAACGTCACTTGGCTCGAGGGTGTCTTCGTGGAAACCATCAAAGGGTGGCAATCGGGGTGGTTCTACATCACCGAGCCGCGTGACCCTGAATGGGCAGCAGCCCCCGAATTCAGATCTGGCGTCCCCATGCGGCTCACTTCCTGAAAAGAGAAGGGCCTGCAGTGGGGCGATTTGGAAGAGATGACCGGACTCCAATCCTGTCTCCAAACCCTGGTGAACAAGAAGCTCAAGCTTGTCAACGTAATCTAGGTCATGCTCATCCGCCGGATTCTCCCCTGCTAATAGCGGGACTTCAATTTGTGGGAGTTCGATCCGGCACAGCACCAAACCCTGAGCGGGCTCTTCGACACTACGTATGAAGAGGCCTGGAGGGTGCTATTCAAGGGCGCCGAGGCCCCCGCATACGCTACAGAAGATCGCGGATTCAGCTCGCAGCGTCCGGCTGGCGAGGTAAGCCATGTTATCCTTTATGGGACACTTGCTTTTCATAGTTTGACTCTATGCGGGATCTAAACTCCCAATACCTTTAACAGGCCTGGCAGAAGACGTCTGGACAGGTTAACTGTCCGACTCCCCTTCCAGAGGACCCAGCGGATGCCCGTTTGACTGGGCTGCTGGTCCCGGCACCCTACGTGGTGCCGGAGAAGAAGGCCAAGAAGAAGGCCACGGGAACCCGGAGGAGTTCCTGGCGCCAAGTGTTATCGGACTCATCGTCCGATGACTCCGAGGCGGACTCGTCCCACGAGGACGAGGAGGAGAAGAAAGAGGCCTCTCCCCCAGCGGGGGGAGAGAAGAAGAGGAAGGCCTCTCCAACGAGGGAGGCCAAAGGGTCCAAGAAGGGAAGGACCCTTCCCCCGGACTGTTCTGCCAACGCCGGTGACGGTGACGAGGAGTGGCCCTCAAGGGCCAAGCCCCTGGCGAGATCGTAAGTATCCGGACTCCTAAATGATTCATAATGTTTCTTTTTGTCGCACGGTGTCTTTCTAACGCCGCATACAACCCTGTAGTCCGCCCAAGGACAATCTTCCCGCTTCCTCGAGCGGGTCCTTGGGTACGTCGGATGTGGATAGCACTTCACTTTCGACCGCCTCCTCCCCCCGTGACGACGCCGAGGTGGGATCCCGGAAAGGGACCCATCAGGAGGAGGAGGCCCCAGAGGTGCTGCAAGGCAACCTCCCGGACTTTCGACCGGACTCCGCACCGGAACCTGCAGTGGTTCCGGAGTCCGGCGGGCGGCCCCTTTGTAAGAAGGGCAAGACTGTGACGCCGGCAGCCTCCGTCCAACCGGAGGCGCTGGATAACTTGCTTGAGGCGCTCAACGGCGCTTCCATCAAAGAGGAACATTGCACTGTCATGAGTGCGGTGATTCGGAAGGTTCAGCTCGCCAAAAGCGGGCTGACCGAAGCCTGCAGCAGCCTTCTAGCAGGCTTTGAGGTAAGAATTTGAAGATATGTAATATAATACCGCATAGACAGTAGCCCCTGATGCTCAGTTCGGTCTTCGGAAAGAAAAGCTGGACCGAGGATCTAAAAATATATACGCAGGAGTCTTAACAAAAATATGTCAATATGGGAATGCAGGCTGCGTTACTGACCTCTGCCGCACTGACTGCGGAGGTCAATGCCTTGAAGCAGAGCCTCGAGCAGTCCGAGAGAAAGCTCGGCATGCCAAGAAGCAGCTCGAGGACAAGGAAGGTGAGTAACACCTTATTAAAGTTTTACCTTACAGAAAAGGATTTGGTTGCAAGAGGAATGACAAGGATAACATGGGTACTCCAGGGGCTACGAACGAGGTGGCGACCCTGAAGGAGGCGGTATCCACGGCCGAACGCAATGCGGCCGCGGAACGCGCCGAGCGAGAGAAGCAGGAGGCGCAGGTGGCGGAGGTACGGCAAGAGCTCCAGGCTCTTGTGGAAAAACACGAGAGTTTGGAGCGTGACTCGAAGACTCGAGAGTCCGAGCTTGCGTCGGCTCTTGAGAGTGCCAAAGCCGCTAAGGCCGAAGCCCACAAGGCCGTCCAGGAAATCGAGGAATTGAAGAAAATAGCGGCGGGTAAGGCATTCTTCATGCAAAGCAAGCATGTAAAAGTGAATTACTGTTACTTTACTGAATTCGGAGCTCTCAGAGCGTTCGCAGATCTGCCCCATAAGCGTGTCCGATCTGCCGCTTTTACTGAGCCGAGGAGGGAGCTCGACGGAGAAGGTGTTCGGTCTCAAGATGTCGAGGCGGACATCCAGTGCCCTTAGCGACCAGTGAAGCAGTTGGTCGAGCTCCACAAGGTGGCCGAACAGGCCATGAAGGGCCTCATAGTTCGGCTGTGGCCCAAAGAGGCCGTGCCTGGGAGCTACTTCGGCCTGGTGCGGCGGCTGGTGGATGCTTGTCCGTGGGTTGAAGTCATCAAGCATTCCGCCTGCATTGAAGGTGCCCGACGGGCCCTTGCCCATGCTAAAGTGCACTGGGGCAAGATGGATGCTGAGAAGCTTGTGACGGATGCGCCACCGCCGGGTAAGGAGTATCGTACGCCCGAGATGTATTATAAGGGTGTCCTAAAGGGTGCCCGCATTATTGCGGGTGAGTGCTCCAAAGATGTAATATTTGAGTAGACTCGCATTTTGTTATCCTGTGCGCTGAAAAACTTTGTTCATATGCCCTAAGCAACGCTTGTTAATTTAAAATATTACCTTCTGTGCGGCCGTTTATCAAATCTGAGAGATGACAAGTCGTCGGCTTCAGCCTCCATGCCACGAGTGCTGGGGTGTTCGGGATAAACTTGAGCGCTCTTGATCCCATTTTTGGGTCCATCTAGGGAGGTGCTCAACACAATGAACGAGGCAACCGGACTTATAATGCTTGAACACGCCACTTAGCCATAGAATTCTATAATTTTAAATTTCGTGAAGCCCCTAGTGTTTGAAGGTCAATTCAGGCGCTATCCACGCTGGGCGGACAAAGCCGGTTCCTCGCTCTAAGCAGCATAAGTCTTTAGGGACTCGAAAAACCTCTCGAACAGCGATCGCTCGCCCCATCATGACGGTCAGTTTTAGCTTTTCCATCGAGGTGCTCGCCCAGCTCAAGCTGGGCACAATCGCAGATGGTTCTCCCAAGCTACCTTAGCCGATATAACGGAACGTAAGGTACCAAAACATGGGAGCCGGGCAAACCCAACTATTGACCCAAGACATGATTCGTAGCCGATGCATATAATGTTATAAGTTCGGGGTGCCGCACTTGTGAAAGTGTTCGGACTTATCACACCAAAATGTGGGGAACTTAAGCCCCTGGTGTATTGAGCCGTACCAAAGTATACGGATGCAACATGTTATATATGAACATATGTATAAGAAAGGAATGCAGTGGTAGGAAAAAAGCGATGCATTGTTTATTCAAAAAGTACTGCCATGAATGCAGAATGATACAAATAGTGCGATAAGCAAGGGATGGAACTATTTAGCATGTCCCCCTCCAGGGGTAGGCTGCAGAATGGTGTATAAAATAGGTATAATGCTCGTAATGGAGACCACCTGGATACTCGGCGTGGCCTTTCTTTTTCCCTGGCTGTTGCATCGTGAGTTCGGCAGGTCTACTGCTGGACAGGGCCTCTGGTAAACGGAGTCCTGAGGATAAGAAAAAAAGAAAAAGAAAGAAAGAAAAAGGATGACACGCTTGGGAGCCCTTGGTGTGGTTGAGCCGCACTCTGGGCATGCCGTGGTCGTGCCCCTCCCCCTGTGCCCATGGTATCTTCAGAGCGTAGTGATGTACGTGGAGTACTGCTTTTGCAATTTTGCAAGGGCTGGGGTTGGGGCCGCATTACTCTACGATGCTTTCGGGCGTGCTGTGGTCTTGTTGTAGGTTACTCGACGCGCTTAGCGGTGTCCGGCCGCTTAACGGCCGGACTCGAGAATTTCTTAAGAGGTTGCTCGCCCTTACGCGCGAGAGCCGTATGCGTTCCTCCGCTCGGAGGGAGCGTTGATGTTTCCGCTGACCGTGATGACTCCTCGAGGGCTGGCATCTTGAGCTTGAGGTATGCGAAAGCGGCACTGCATTGAACTTTGCAAACGCGGTTCGTCCGAAAGCGATTGCATGATAGCCGCATGAACGGAACTATGTCGAAGATTAACTCTCGCCGGAAGTTATCGGTGATCCGAAGACCACTTCGGTGTAACCGAGCCTGCATAATTGGCCTCTACACTGGTATGACGCCCTTGAAGGTCGTCTTTGTGGGTTCAATCCTTGAGGGTCTATGCCCATCTTGCGACCGTATATCTGGTAAAGCAGGTTCAGTTGCTGCCGCAAATCCATCGAGGACTCTAGTGAGGTGAAACCCATTGACGATTGGGTCTAGAACCAGTGCGGCGAACCCGCCATTGCGGATGCTGGTGGGTTGGTCCCTTCGATCGAAAGTGATTGGGCAGGAGGACCATGGATTGAACTTTGGGGTGACTGGCTCCATCGCATATACGTCCCTGAGTGCACGCTTCCGCTCCCTTTTGGGTATGTGGGTTGCGTATATCATGTTCACCGTCCGCACTTGTGGGGGGAAACCCTTCTGTCCTCTATTGTTTGGCGGCCGGGTCTCTTCCTCGTCATCGCTATGCAGCCCCTTGTCATTGTTTTCGGCAATTAACTTGCCTGCCTGCTTGAATACCCAACAGTCCCTGTTGGTGTGATTAGCTGGCTTTTGGGTGTCGTATCCGCACGAGCGGTCGAGTATTCGGTCCAAATTGGACGGACCCGAGTAGTTCTTTAAATGGCTTTTTCATCGACCGGGTTTGGAGCCTCTGAATCCGGCGTTGACCGCCGATCCTCGAGATATCGCCGTTAATGCAGCATTTGTGCTTGTTGCGACGTGACCTGCCATTGCGGTCCTTGGTATCCGGACTGCCAGAATTTTTGTCGAGGTTATTACTGCAGGCTAGCCAGCTGTCCTCTCCCGCGCAGAAGCGGGTCATGAGTGATGTGAGGGCTGCCATGGATTTCGGCTTCTCCTGTCCTAGGTGCCGGCAAGCCACTCGTCGTGGATGTTATGTTTGAAGGCTGCGAGGGCCTTTGCATCCGGACAGTCGACGATTTGATTTTTCTTGGTTAAGAACCGTGTCCAGAATTGTTTGGCCGATTCGTCTGGCTGCTGAAATATGTGGCTTAGGTCATCAGCGTCTGGTGGTCGCACATATGTGCCCTGGAAGTTATCGAGGAATGCGGCTTCCAGGTCCTCCCAACACCCAATTGATTCTGCTGGCAAGCTGTTAAGCCAATGCCGAGCTGGTCCTTTAAGCTTGAGTGGGAGGTATTTGATGGCGTGAAGATCATCACCGCGGGCCATGTGGATATGAAGGAGATAGTCTTCGATCCAAACCGCGGGGTCTGTTGTGCCATCGTAGGATTCGATGTTCACGGGTTTGAACCCTTCGGGGATTTGATGATCCATTACTTCATCTGTGAAGCATAGTGGGTGTGCGGCGCCTCTATATTGGGCTATATCACGACGTAGCTCAAGCGAGCTTTGTCTACTGTGTTCGGCCCGGCCGGAGTTGCTATATCCGGCGCGACGGTCATCGTCGCGCATCGTGGGGCGCCCACGCGATCCGTAGATCGATCTTGATTGTCTTGCCTTATCCACCAATATATCTCGCAAGTCCGGCACATTCCCCCGTGGCTTTGTACTTTTCGAGCGATGCCGGGGTACGGCTTTAGTCGAAGGCCTAGAGGCCTCTCTGTCGCGGCCACGAGGTGGCCGGTCGGCCGTATTGTGCGGTGGTGATATAGGTTGATATGCTTCCTCCTCTAGTCGGGGCAGCAGCTTGCGTTTGGGGTAGCTTTTGGAGGGGCGTTCGAGTTCTTGCTCTTCGGCCGCAAGGACTTCGGTCCATCTGTCGGCTAGCAGATCTTGATCAGCTCTAAGCTGTTGCTGCTTTTTCTTGAGGATGTTTGCCGTGGCCATAAGCCTGCGTTTGAAACGCTCCTATTCGACGGGATCCTCAGGCACGACGAATTCGTCGTCGTCGAGGCTTGCCTCGTCTCCGGAGGGAGGCATGTAATTATCGTCCTCTACCTCTTCGTTTGCCGGTCTCTCGTGAGGGCTGGCTTCTCCATCCTCCTGTGCTGAATCTTGCTGGAGGGGGTTGTCTTCGGCACTGTTCGGGGTGTTATTGTCTCCGGTGCCGGAATCTCCATTCTTGCTGTGGCGTGATTTAGAGCGGCGCCGCTGACGCCGGCGCTTAGGCTGTTTCTTGGAGGGGTCTTCCTCCGCTGTTCCCTCGCCATTCCCATCCTTTGGGATGTCCACCATGTATATGTCGTATGACGAGGTGGCTTTCGATGCCTCGAGGCTCGGTTCTTGGTCGTCTCCGCATCGCCGTCCATACCGTCGATGTCTTCGGAGTCGAAGTCTAGCATGTCGGTTAGATCGTCGACAGTGGCTACAAAGTGGGTGGTGGGTGGGCTTTGAATTTCTTCATCGTCCGCATCCCAACCGTGACCGTGGTCTGGCCAGGGCTCTCCTGATAACGAGAGATACTTTAGCGAATTCAGGATGTCGCCAAAAGGCGAGTGCTGAAAGATGTCCGCAGCGGTGAACTCCATGATCGGCGCCCAATTGGATTCGATTGGTAGGGGCGCGGGAGGTTCGGAGTCCGGCGAGGAATCCGGCACCTCAGAGTCACGAGCTTCACAAGGGACAGGGTCGGTATTCGGCTCCATCGCCGTAGAGGTAGCAGCCCCCGAAACGGTGTCTAGCCACCCATCCTCGATCTGCGCACTCGGCTCCGAATTAAGGGTTAGAGCAGACTCTTGTGCGGCCTCCAAGGCACTGTCCGGCAGCAGAGCTAAATCATGCCCATCGAGACAGTGCGGCGCGCTCGGCTGTGGCTCGAATCCGTCGAAGATCAAGTCTCCGCGGATGTCGGCCGTATAGTTCAAACTTCCAAATCTGACCTGATGGCCAGGGACGTAGCTTCCGATCTGCTCCAGATGGCCAAGCAAATTGGCCCATGAGGCGGCCGCCGAATACAAAGATCTGTCCGGGAGAAAAGTCTCACCCGGACGCGTTGTTGTTGATGATCGAAGGAGCCATCGGGCCTATAGGTGACGACACAGAGGAACTCTCAATGAAAGCACCAATGTCGGTGTCAAAACCGACGGATCTCGGGTAGGGGGTCCCGAACTGTGCGTCTAGGCGGATGGTAACAGGAGACAAGGGACACGATGTTTTTACCGAGGTTCGGGCCCTCTCGATGGAGGTGAAACCCTACTCCTGCTTGATTGATATTGATGATATGGGTAGTACAAGAGTAGATCTACCACGAGATCAAGGAGGCTAAACCCTAGAAGCTAGCCTATGGTATGATTGTTATTCGTCCTATGGACTAAAACCCTCCGGTTTATATAGTCACCGGAGAGGGCTAGGGTTACACAGAGTCGGTTACAATGGTAGGAGATCTACATATCCGTATTGCCAAGCTTGCCTTCCACGCCAAGGAAAGTCCCATCCGGACACGGGACGAAGTCTTCAATCTTGTATCTTCATAGTCTTGGAGTCCGGCCAATGATGATAGTTTGGCTATCCGGACACCCCCTAGTCCAGGACTCCCTCAAGGACCCAAATTGGAAGGAAGCAATGCTTGATGAGATGAAAGCCTTGGATAAGAATGAGACTCGGGAGCTTGTGGATCTACCACCAGGTAAGCAACCTGTAGGTTGTAAGTGGGTCTTTACTATTAAACACACCCCTGAGGGCAAGGTGGAGAGGTACAAAGCCCGCCTTGTAGCAAAAGGCTACACACAAACATATGGAATCGATTACGAAGAGACCTTTGCACCGGTGGCAAAGATGAATTCAGTAAGGACACTTATATCATGTGTTGTAAACCTTGATTGGGATGTTTACCAGATGGATGTGAAGAATGCTTTCCTTCATGGTGATCTCCAAGAAGAAGTATACATGCATATACCGCCTGGATTTGAGTCAAGTCAAACTGTTGGAAAGGTATTGCGCCTACATCGTTCTTTATAAGGCTTAAAGCAATCACCACGAGCTTGGTTTGATCGGTTTAGACATGCTATGCTAAAGAGGGGTTATCTTCAAAGTAATGCTGACCATACGCTATTTTACAAGCATATTAATGGCAAGGTTGCAATCTTCATAGTGTATGTCGATGACATTGTGATTACTGGAGATGATTCCAAGGAAGTTGCAGATCTGAAATGTCATCTTGCACATGAGTTTGAAGTGAAGGACTTGGGACAACTAAGATATTTTCTTGGTATAGAGGTCTCACGAGGGTCAAAACGTATTTTTCTCTCACAGCGAAAATATATCTTGGATCTGCTCAAGGAAACAGGTATGCTTGGTTGTCGACCTGCTGCTACACCTATTGAGCAAAATCATCGGTTATGTAGTGATGCTGGGACACCAGTGGATCGAGAGCGCTACCAGAGACTAGTTGGAAGATTAATATATTTATCTCATACCCGTCCAGATATTGCTTTTGCTGTGAGTGTAGTTAGCCAATACATGCATGACCCAAAATCAATTCATATGGAAGCTGTAAATAGGATCCTACGGTATCTTAAAGGGTGCCCAGGAAAAGGGCTCTTATATACCAGACAAGGGGACTTGCAAGTTGAGTGCTACACTGATGCTGATTGGGCTGGTTCCCTAGATGACAGGCGCTCAACATCTGGTTACTGTGCATTTATTAGAGGAAACCTAGTTTCATGGAGAAGTAAGAAACAAAATGTTGTGGCTCGGTCTACTGCAGAGGCCGAGTTTAGGTCTATGGCTCAAGGCATATGTGAGTTATTATGGTTGCAGATTCTCCTAGCAGAGCTGCGGTTATACAAGCACAAACCTCTGATGTTGTACTGTGACAACAAAGTTGCCATTGATATCGCAAATAACCCTGTTCAGCATGATCGAACCAAGCACATAGAAATTGATCGTCATTTCATCAAGGAGAAGCTTGATAGAGGGATAATTTGCCTACCATATGTAACTTCAGCCAGTCAAGTAGCAGATGTACTTACAAAATGACTCCCTGAAAAAACTTTTTCCATGTTTTGTAGCAAGATGGGTCTATACGACATCTTCGCCCCATCTTGAGGGGGAGTGTTGGTGTATAGATGATGTAATTAGAGGAATCCTTAGGTTCTAAAATGTAAATTGTACAAACAAATATAAATCAGAACGCAGAGAAGGGATCGGTGAGGAACGATCCAGAATTTCTCCAAATCCTCCTCAGGCCCCCTCCAATCCCTAACACAAATTCCTCAAATCTCAGATGATATTCAACAAAAGTGATATACGACCAGAGAAACTCAAATCATGTACAATGCGAACTACGCCACTTCAATCTTGTGTTATTTTCTAAGAATTCGCTGTTATAATCCCGTGAACAAAAGAGGCACTTAATTTTGAAAGTTGACAATATGATCCATCTCCATACACATTGGTCGTTTTTTCCTGATACTATTACTATCTATTACAGGTGCCAAATATTCAAACGCGTAGGCGAACTTTGTACCCTGCTACCTCGGTTCAAGCTCCGACATGGTCACCCCATTCTTTGAAACATTTTCGTTACGACGAGCACGTGAAGCGGTGACCGCCCCGCCAGTGCAGCCGGCGTAGAAGGCCGGCCTGGAGGGCGTCCGTCGCGACGTGGACTGACTGCTGAGCATGAGCACGACCTCCGACGCATCGGGCCTGAGCTCCGGTTTCCTCTGGACGCAGAGGAGGCCGATGTGCATGCAGCTGAGCAGCTGGGCCCGAGGGTACTGGTCGCCCAGCGACGCGTCCGCCATCTCCGCCGCCGTCCCGGCCCTCCACTTCTCCCACACCTCGCTCAACAAGCTGTTGGCGTGGTCCTGGCCGGGGCTGCTGTTCCTTCGACCGGTGACGACCTCCAGCACGATGACGCCGAAGCTGTACATATCCGACTTGACGGAGACGTGGCCGTAGTAGGCGTACTCCGGCGACATGTAACCGCTGTTAGCTTAAGTGCATCAGTACAAAGCAAAAGACAGATTGCTCATAACAACAATGGAGCTTACAGGGTGCCGGCCGCTCGCTTGGTTACGTCTCTGGACTGGTCTCGGCGGAAGGCTCGGGCCAGGCCGAAGTCAGAGATCTTGGGGTTCATGTGCTCGTCCAGCAACACATTGCTGGGCTTGAGGTCCCGGTGGATGACCCTCAGGCGCGACTCCTCGTGGAGGTAGAGCAGGCCACGGGCGATCCCGCAGATGATGGTGTGCCTCTTCCTCCAGTCCAGGCCAGGCCGCTGCCGCCCACTATCTACGCACACAGTTGGGACTTGAAGAGCGAAGACAACGGGAGATATAGTAGAGGAAATTCGTATTGGGACGTACGTACGTACCGAAGAGGAGGGTGTCGAGGCTCCTGTTTGGCAGGTACTCGTACACGATCAGCTTCTCTTTCTCCTCCAAGCAGACCCCGAGGATCTGCACGAGGTTCCTGTGCCGGAGCTTGGCCGCCAGCACCAGCTCGTTTTTCAGCTCATGGAACCCCTGCGAGGAGCTTTGGGACAGCCTCTTCACTGCTATCGCCTGTCCATTCGGCAGCTTGCCCTGCGAACATATCATCGTAAACACCACTAGCACTCACAGCCACTGAAAAACAATGTGCATGGTACTAGCTAATTGGTCGATCGCATACCTTGAATACCTGGCCGAAACCTCCCTCGCCAAGCTTGTATTCCGCGGCGAAGTTGCCCGTGGCCGTCCTCAGCAACGGCAGAGTAAACTGCTCCGGACTAACGTACGTGTTGCTGCTGTCTTCTCTAGCACCATCTGTCACAACAGTGTCACAGGAGTGATGAGTACCTGAAAAACTAGATTTTTTTCTCTTCTGAAATCCATGTAAGCATGTGACAAGTCGCAAGTGTGTGTACCTCGTGCTCTCTTGTTCGCCCCAGTCTTTCTCCTCTTCATGTAAACACAAACGAGCACGGCGAGTAGCACTAGTAGTAGCGTTCCGGTTGAAATCGCGCCTGCAAGGACGGCACGTTTTGACGGCCTCCCCTTTCCTGCAAGTTTTTGGTGTGACTTTTCGAGTAATGCTACATGTACAAACTAGTTATAAGGTTTTACAAAGAAAATTAATTTGATTGGTTAATAGATGGGGAGACGGTCCACCCCCTGAAAATCAGGCGGAGGCAAGTTTGTAATTGGTTAGTAGATGAAAAAAATTCTAGTCAGCGTGTAATTGTGTGTAACTTTTTTTATGTTTAGCATTATTGTTTTCTGTCTGTCACTCCGTGCACAAGTCCAAAAGCAGAGGCGTGCCCGACCCGTACGTACGGGCAGGAGGAAAATTCGGCCTCGATGGCGATGGCAGTATCCCCGCGGAGTTTGACGGGTCAAGACGGCGACTCTTCTCCAGTCCAGTCTCCGACTCTCTCCGGTCCGGTGTTGGAAAAAATGTTGCTTACTGGGATTTTCTCCGGCGGACGGCGGCGATGAAGCATCAGGTGGTGGGGGAGCCGGAGCTGGAGGTGGCGCGTCGAGCACCAGGTCGTAGTAGGTGTACACCTGGACCCGGAGGTGGCAGTTGAAGCCGAGCGCCACCCCTCCCTGATGCCCCCCGCAGCACGTCGGAAGCTGCGGCACTAGCGTCTGCAGGCACTGTTGGCATTCGGCGTCGCTGCGGTCCCTCATGCACTGCACCAGCCCGTACATGGTCCCGATGGGGTCGTCCCGGGCGTACACCGCCTCCCCCGTGGCGAACATGCTCGTCCGCGCCGACCGGTTCCCGCCGCCGGCGGCCGCGCGCGCCACCAGGCGGCTCATCAGCGCGTAGTACGCCCGGTCGTAGCTGTCCGGGTCGGCCACCTTGCCGGCGTCGTAGATTACCTGGCCGATGCGCCTCTGCGGCCCCTCGAAGATGGCCGAGTCGTTGGTGTCGGCGTAGCTGATGTAGACTTGTCTGTACCACGCGCCCACGCTCCGGCTGGAGGCGCACCTGCCGCTCAGGTCCCGGACGGCCTCCTGCAGGTCCGCCAGGCACACGGACTGGTTTAAGTCACCGCGGCAGAGGCCACGGACAAAGGCGTGGTCGCGGCCGGCGCCCCGGGAGAGGGAGGCGAAGCCCGTGGGCGCCGCGGCATGGGGGAGCGCGTCGAGGAGTGCCAGGACATTAGCGCGGAACGCGCTGCTGTTTGCGGTGGTGGACGACGTCGGCGATGGTGCTGGTGCTGCGGAGGGAGAAGCGGCCGAGGGGCCGCAGTCTACCGCAGCTTGTGAAGCTGAGAAGCTTGCCGCGAGGAGGAGGAGCACGATGTGCGGCGCCGAGGACGGGGGCATCACCTTCACCGACGGCATGGTGAGTGCACGCACCGGCGATGGCTATGTTCAGCGTGTGATGATGCAAATGTGTCGAACACTATTATTTAACGAACTAACTGGACCATAGCGGTCAGCAGAGTGGGACACGTGTTCTCACATATATGTCCAAGAAAGGAAAGAAGTTTCCTGTTCAAAAAGAAAGTTTGAATGGACGATGGTGATCACTGATTAGCCGACTGTATTCGTCTGACATTTTGTTCGGGGGCTCCAGCAACCATGACTCGGTCCGTGTCCTGCAGTCACACGGTTTACTGAAGTCGGAGCCCCAGATGAGAAAAGCGGCCAGAATACGTTTGCCTTATCTCCAGGCAAATTTGACAAATTTGACCTATAGACGAAATCAAATCATAGAATGAATTATCTGTGAAACTATTTCACGCGGCTGACCTTTTTGTGTGACGCCCGACACGATGGCGCCACACTACACTGTGCAACGCCTTAGAGATAGGCGCTACACGGCCAAAGATCGCACCGTGTGTTCGTAAAATTACTAAATCACATGCGGCGCCGAGAGCTAGGCGCCACATCAGATACACTATATCTGATGTAGCGCCTAGCTCCGGCGTTGCACTAGTGCAGCGCCTAGCTCCGGCGCCAGACTAGTGCGGCGCCGAGAGCTAGGCGCCACGGGTCAGCCGCGTGAAATAGTTTCACGGACAGTTCATTATGTGATTTAATTTCGTCTATAGGTCAAATCTGTTAAATTTGCCTTATGTCCACCAGCCGGACCATGCTTCGGTGGCTTAAGGCACCCACCTTTGGGTGTATGACATGTGGGCCTAACAGGTGACTGGCTCACATGTCAGCGACCCAAAAGCAGGTGCTTTAAGGCACCGAAGCTGCGTCCCCACCAGCCATATATGAACTAAAGATTGTTTGGATTGTGAATATATTTGCCTTATGTTGCCATATAATTTTTGCCACACCTACCATACTTGCCTAACTTGAATTGCTTAAATTATTAGCCACACTTTGACTTGCCTAAGGGATTATTGCCACACTTTTTGTGTCTATGACACACTACTAGAAAAAACCTTATACACAGAAACTTACCAGTAGCGCGGGCTAAAAAGAAGCACTACTACAATTTACCACTAGCGCGTGGGAAATAAACGCGCTGCAGCTAAGTTTGTAGCAGTAGCACGTCTAATGAAAGAAGCGCTACTATTACAATTCCCCTATTGTTCTTGACAGGCTAGTAATAGTAGTAGCGTGCTTAGGAAAAGCGCACTGCTGATAAGACTATTGTAGCAGCGTGTTTTACGCAGAAAGCGCTACTGCTAAGGAAAGGAAAATAAAATAAAAAACACATAGAAAAGTAAATGAAAAATAAAGAAATAGAAGAAGTGGAAGGAAAAAAAGAAAATGTGAATGAAAATAAATGAAAAATAAAAATAAAGGAGAAAGGCGTAGCAGCAGCGGGCTTTCGGGACACGCGCTATAGCTATCTTAGCAGTAGCGCTTGTTGCTATCCAGCGCTATAGCTATTTTAGCTATAGCTAACATAGCAGTAGCGCTTTTCCTGAAACGCTTTACTGCTACTTTTAACTTAACCATGCGCGGTTCTTCTCTCCACGGGCACTTCCCCCAAATCAAACTCGCGCATCTGGTGTCGCCGCTGAAAGTGCGTTATATCGACTAGAGGGGGGGTGAATAGGCGATTTTTATGAATTCTTCACTGAGGAATTTGCTGGTGAGGAAATTCCTTAGCGAAGAACTAATTGCAGCGGAATAAGTACTCAGAAGTAAACATAACAGAATACAAGAATGATCATCATGATGGAATGAAGACAAGCACAGAGTACAGAAAGCGTAATCACAGGATAACACAAGATGAAGACAAACAGACTGAAGAAATTGAACTGAGGAATTTGAGAAAGTCTTCACCAAAGTCTTCAAGCACGATATGAACAAACATTCAACACAAGAATGAGGAAATGAAAGGGTTGAGGAAATAGAACCAGCTAGTTGATGAAGACAATGATTTGGTAAACCAGTTCCAACTGCATTGTCTCGGTTGTGCGCTTGGTTGGAGCGGCCGAGTATTTAAACTCGAGGACACGCAGTCCCGGACACCCAATCACTAGGCGCAACTCAGACACCCAGTCCTCACCAGATTCTCCTTGAACTAAGACCCGCAGCCTCGCCCAATCACTGTGGTAAGTCTTCAGTGACTTCCAAACCTTCACAGACTTGGTCACTCGGCGATCCACAATTCCTCTTGGATGCTCTAGACCTTGATGCCTAACCGTCTGGAAGAAGCACAATCTTCAAAGGTAACAAGCGTCGGATCCACGCAGGATCAATTTCTTCAGTGATGCTCAATCACTTTGGGTTTGTGGGGGTTTGGTTTTTGAGATTTTCCTCACTTGATGATTTTCGCTCAAAGTTCTCGGAGGATGGGTTGCTCTCAAATGACAAGTGTCAAGTTCTCTCGGAGTAGCCAACCAGCTAGTGGTTGTAGGGGGCGGCTATTTATAGCCTAGGGAGCAGCCCGACATGATAAGACATAAATGCCCTTCAAAGATATGACCGTTAGGTAGATAAGATATTTTGGGACAGCCGGCGCGCAGCACAGCAACGGTCGAAAATTTGACTCTCAAATTCCTTAGGGCTATTGAGGGAGTCCTGGACTAGGGGGTGTCCGGACAGCCGGACTATCATCGTCCGCCGGACTCCAAGACTAGGGCTGGAATTCGAGCCAAGTCGAGCCAGCTCGGCTCGACTCGCTACAGCTCGTTTCGTTAACGAGTTAGCTCGACTCGACTCGTTACTATAACGAGCTCAAACCCAAGATTGGCTCGAGTCGTATAACTCGCGAGCTGACTTGTTTAGCTTGTTAAGCTCATTTAAGATATAAACATGAACCCCGCATATATGATAAAAATGATTATGTATATATTAAATATATATATCACTAAACAAGTGTAATTTTCTTGTAACACATGAGTCTCCTAGGAGGCTAGGCCTTCAACTTCTCGGCCTTGGGTTGTGCGCCTGGGACGTAGGTTGTTTAGTGGCTGATCTTTCTTTGTATTGGGAGTGGCTGATCTATTATATCGAGCCTAACGAGTTACACGAGTACTCGTGAGATTGGCTCGTTTAACTTGGTCTATAAACGATCTTAAATTAAAGCTCGGCTCGACTCGTTATTCTTCGAGTTCGAGTCGATTCGAGCCGAGTCATGAGCTACTTGTTTAGCTCGCGAGCTTCGAGCTTTTTTCTAGCCCTATCCAAGACTACGACGGATACAATATTGAAGACTCCGTCCCGTGTCCGGATGGGACTTTCCTTGGCGTGGAAGGCAAGCTTGGCGATACGGATATGTAGATCTCCTACCATTGTAACCGACTCTGTGTAACCCTAGCCTCCTCCGGTGTCTATATAAACCGGAGGGCTTTAGTCCGTAGGACACAACATACATTACAACAATCATAGCATAGGCTAGCTTCTAGGGTTTAGCCTCCTTGATCTCGTGGTAGATCCACTCTTGTACTGCCCATATCATCAATATTAATCAAGCGGGACGAGGGTTTTACCTCCATCGAGAGGGCCGAACACAGGTAAAACATCGTGTCCCTTGTCTCCTGTTACCATCCGCCTAGACGCACATTCGGGACCCCTACCGAGATCCGCCGGTTTTGACACCGACATTGGTGCTTTATTGAGAGTTCCTCGTGTCGCCACCGATAGGGCGGATGCCTCCACCCGCCTTCAAAGACGGTGTTTTTCGCCGAAGGGGCCTTGGCCGCGGTCAAACCATCCGGCTAGGTGGTTTCCTTATGACCGCTTTTCCGCCGCCGCTCGACAATGACTTCTCAAGTCGCCGGCAATCTTCGCGTCAGCCGAAAGCTGCCGAATAGTGGGATCCAATAGAGCTCTCGCTCGTTAACGAGCTCTTGGATCGCATCGCCGCCTCGAGTCGCGCACGGACTACAACCAGATTGGGCTTAAAACCGATCCGAGAGAGATTAACTCTCCCTGTGCCACCCACCACGTCGCAGTGGTAGAGGAGCACACGGCAACTCTTTGCTCAGATTGAAAACTACTTATGTCCGATTCCGAACCTCCATGCCGGATTTCGCGGAGGGACGGATTACGATCGAGCATGGAACTTAAAACCATGCATCGCCCGACTCGCTGGATTGTGTCCAGCAAACCAAGCTTCCAAATTCGAAACTCCTCGCCTTTGAGCCCCAAGATGGGTAGGATCCGACTTTAATCCACCCACCCGCCCGGACATATGCGATCTATCTCTAATACGGCAAGAGCCCGCTGAAACAGTACATCACTACTGGGCCAGATTCCTCCTGGTTATGGACAGGATAAAGGACTGCCGAGAGGAAAACGCAATCTCAATGTTCTGCAACAATTGCACGGACAAGGGAATACTAAACGCCATTGATCGTCGCAAAATTACGCGCTTCACCGATCCGCATCCATAGTACGAAAGTACTGTGCGATGGAGAGTTTCCGAAAACCGAAAATCAATTTTGGGATAATCCGCCCCAAACCAAGTCCGCAGAAAAGGGCGCCTTACACTCAGCCCCAGATGCAAAAACAAAAAACAAAACCCAACAAAGGAACGGAACCAGATCGAGGGATGGCTCAATGGACCTGTAAGCTTCATAGTACGTAGGAGCCGCCCCAACTCATAGCCTTCGAGCATGTTGGATATTACGGCAGGTGGCCAAAAGTGGCGAGGAGCTTCTAGCCCCGCAAAACAACTCCAACAATACTGGTACGGTATCAACAGTCTTCGAAACTTTCGCGTCAAACAATATGCGAAAGCGAACAATCCGCGGACTCGCCAAGTCTACCAAATAGCAACAAAAATCCATGGAGGACACAGCTATCACCTTCGTGCGCCGACGGGCCTAAATTCGAACTGCGGAGCACTAGCCGACCGGTGCTTAGTCCCATAGTGGACGGCTTTCGATCGACAAAAGTCATCATGGATGGCGGCAATGATTAAACCTCATCTACGAGGAAACTCTGCGGAAAATGGAAATCGATTGAGCCAGATTGAGCGGAGCAGCACAACCTTCAGAGGAATAATCCCTAGCCGGGAGGCACGTTGCCGGACAAATCACACTCGATGTGGTGTTCGCTCACGGACAATTACAGATCCGAAGAAGTCACGTTCCAAGTGGCCCGCTCAACAGCGGATATCACGCTATATTAGGACGAGAGGCATTCACAATTTTTCAAGCAAGACCTCATTACGGGTACATGAAGCTCAAAATGCCCAGGCCGGCGGAATAATCACCTCGCTAGTGATCCGGACATAGCACTCGCTACCGAAAATAAGACACCTGCACTAGCCCCGAGGCACTATCCAAGCCTTAGCGGCGAGAAGAACTCATCACACAAGCTCTACGGTGAACAGGACAATGTGATACTCGATAAAAGATCCAAGTCCACCTCCTTCAAACCAGCAGACGAAATAATAAAATTCCAGGTCCATCCAACGGAACCAACAAAGACGGCCTCCATAGGGGCACAATTGAACCCAAGTAGACGCCGACTACGTGAATTCCTTCGGAAAATTGGGACATCTTCTTTGGCATCCTTCGGATATGCCCGGAATCCCACGCAGTTGGCGTAACACAGCCTAAACATCCTAAAAGGATTTAAGCCAGTCAAACAAGCTCTTCGACGATTTTCGAACCCAAAAGACAGGCAATGGGAGAAGAGCTAGCCAAACCATCGAAGCTGGATTCATTAGAGATATCAAACATCCGGATGGCTAGCAATCGTAATGGTACCAAAGAAGGACAAATCCTGGCGCCTCTGTGTCGATTTTAAAGACCTCAATAAGGCTTGCCCAAAGTGTTGGAAATATGCCCTAGAGGCAATAATAAAAGTATTATTATTATATTTCCTTGTTCATGATAATTGTCTTTTATTCATGCTATAAGCGTATTATCCGGAAATCGTAATACACGTGTGAATACATAGACCACAATATGTCCCTAGTGAGCCTCTAGTTGACTAGCTCGTTGTGATCAACAGATAGTCATGGTTTCTCGCTATGGACATTGGATGTCGTTGATAACGGATCACATCATTAGGAGAATGATGTGATGGACAAGACCCAATCCTAAGCATAGCACAAAGATCGTGTAGTTCGCTTGCTAGAGCTTTTCCAATGTCAAGTATCTCTTCCTTAGACCATGAGATCGTGTAACTCCGGATACCGTAGGAGTGCTTTGGGTGTATCAAACGTCACAACGAATCGGGTGACTATAAAGGTGCACTACAGGTATCTCCGAAAGTGTCATTGGGTTGACACGGATCGAGATGGGATTTGTCACCCGCAAACGGAGAGGTATCTCTGGGCCCACTCGGTAGGACATCATCATAATGTGCACAATGTGATTAAGGGGTTGATCACGGATGATGTGTTATGAACGAGTAAAGAGACTTGCCGGTAACGAGATTTAACAAGGTATCGGTATACCGACGATCGAATCTCGCAAGTAAAATACCGCTAGACAAAGGGAATTGTATACGGATCGATCGAGTCCTTGACATCGTGGTTCATCCGATGAGATCATCGTGGAACATGTGGGAGCCAACATGGGTATCCAGATCCCGCTGTTGGTTATTGACCGGAGAACGCCTCGGTCATGTCTACATGTCTCCCGAACCCGTAGGGTCTACACTTAAGGTTCGATGGCGCTAGGGTTATAAAGGAAGCTTGTATGTGGTTACTGAATGTTGTTCGAGTCCGGATGAGATCCCGGACGTCACGAGGAGTTCGGAATGGTCCGGAGGTAAAGATTTATATATGGGAAGTCCTGTTTTGGTCACCGGAAAAGTTTGGGGTTTATCGATCGCGTCTGGGACCACCGGAGGGTCCTGGGTCCACCAAGTGGGGCCACCTGCCCCTGAAGGCTGCGTGGGCCAAGTGTGGGAGGGACCAGCCCCTAGGTGGGCTGGGCGCCCCACCAAGGCCCAAGGCGTGGGAAGTGAGAGAGGGGGCAAACCCTAGGGCAGATGGGCCCTAAGGCCCACCCAGGTGCGCCCCCCTCTCTCCCTCCGCCGCCACCAGATTGATCTGGGCTGGCCGCCGCCCCTAGGGGTGGAAACCTAGGTGGGGCGCAGCCCCTCTTCCCTATATATAGTGAGGCCTAGGGGCTGCCCAGAGACACAGAATACACGTGATTCGATCTCCGCCTTTGGTTGCAGCCCTCCTCTCTCCCAAGTACTCCTCCTCTCCGTGGTGCTTAGCGGCCTGCTGGATTGCCACACTCATCCACCACCACCACGCCGTTGTGCTGCTGCTGGATGGAGTCTTCTCAACCTCTCCTCTCTCCTTGCTGGATCAAGGCGTGGGAGACATCGCCGGGCTGTACGTGTGTTGAACGCGGAGGTGCCGTGCGCTCGCACTTGATCATCGGTGATTTGAATCACGACGAGCACGACTCCATCAACCCTGTTCACTTGAACGCTTCGCTTAGCGATCTACAAGGGTATGTAGATGCACTCTCCTTCCCTCGTTGCTGGTTTCTCCATAGATAGATCTTGGTGACACGAGGAAAATTTTGAATTTCGCCACTCGTTCCCCAGCGATGGCATCATGAGCTAGGTCTATTGCGAGATTCTTTGCACGAGTAGAACACAAAGTAGTTGTGGGCGCTGATGTTGTTCAATATGCTTACCGTTACTAGTCCAATCTTGTTTCGACGGTATTGTGGGATGAAGCGGCCCGACCGACCTTACACGCATTTCACGTGAGATGTGTTCCACTGATTGACATGCACATCGTGCATAAGGTGGCTAGCGGTGCCGCCTCCCACTTTAGTCGGAATGGATTCGATGAAAAGGGTCCTTATGAAGGGTAATAGCAATTGGCAAATCACGCTGTGGTTTTGCGTGAGGTAAGAAACGTTTTGCTAGAAACCCATAGCAGCCATCAGAAACATGCAAACAACAATTAGAGGACGCCTAACTTGTTTTTGCAGGGTATGCTATGTGATGTGATATGGCCAAGATGAATGTGATGAATGATATGTGATGTATGAAATTGATCATGTTCTTGTAATAGGATTCACGACTTGCATGTCGATGAGTATGACAACCGCAGGAGCCATAGGAGTTGTCTTTATTTATTGTATGACCTGCGTGTCATTGAACAACGCCATGTAATTACTTTACTTTATTGCTAACCGTAGCCATAGTAGTAGAAGTAATAAGTTGGCGAGACGACTTCATGGAGACACGATGATGGAGATCATGATGATGGAGATCA
This sequence comes from Aegilops speltoides, assembly GCA_021437245.1. Lineage (NCBI taxonomy): Eukaryota > Viridiplantae > Streptophyta > Magnoliopsida > Poales > Poaceae > Aegilops > Aegilops speltoides. The sequence goes on from CM038145.1 coordinate 487,262,025, forward strand.
TGGTGTCATGCGGTGACGATGATGATCATGGAGCCTCAAGATGGAGATCAAAGGAGCAAAATGATATTGGCCATATCATGTCACTATTTGATTGCATGTGATGTTTATCATGTTTATGCATCTTGTTTACTTAGGACGACGGTAGTAAATAAGATGATCCTTACAAAATTTCAAGAAGTGTTCTCCCTAAGCGTGCACCGCTGCTACAGTCGTCGCTTCTAAGCACCACGTGATGATCGGGTGTGATGGATTCTTACGCTCACATACAATGGGTGTAAGACAGTTTTACAGCGAAAACACTTGGGGTTAACTTGACGAGCCTAGCATGTGCGGACATGGCCTCGAACACGGAGACCGAAAGGTCGAGCATGAGTCGATGGAAGATACGATCAACATGAAGATGTTCACCGATGAGACTAGTCCGTCTCACGTGATGATCGGACACGGCTAGTTGACTTGGATCATGTAATCACTTAGATGACCAGAGGGATGTCTATCTCGAGTGGGAGTTCATAAGATGAACTTAATTATCTGAACATAGTCAAAAGACCTTTGCAAATTATGTCGAAGCTCGCGCTTTAGTTCCACTGCTTAGATATGTTCCTAGAGAAAATATAGTTGAAAGTTGACATGAGCGATTATGCGGACAAGAGAAAGCTCATGTCCTTAATGCACCGCCGAGTGTGCTGAACCCCAAACGTCGTTTGTGGATGTTGCGAACATCGGACATACGCGTTTTGATAACTACGTGATAGTTCAGATAAACGGTTTAGAATTAAGGCACCAAAGATGTTTTTCGAAACGTCGCGGAACATATGAGATGTTTCGAGGGCTGAAATTGAGATTTCAGGCTCGTGCCCATGTCAAGAGGAATGAGACCTCCGACGATCTTCTTAGCCTGCAAACTAAGGGAGAAAAGCTCAATCGTTGAGCTTGTACTCAGATTGTCTGAAGTGCAACAATCACTTGAATCAAGTGGGAGTCGATCTTCTAGATGAGATAGTGATGTTTCTCCAAAGTCATTGCCACCAAGCTGCTAGAGCTTCGTGATGAACTATAACATATCAGGGATAGATATGATGATCCTTGAGGTGTTCGCGATGTTTGACACCGCGAAAGTAGAATTCAAGAAGGAGCATCAATTGTTGATGGTTGGTGAAACCACTAGTTTCAAGAAGGGCAAGGGCAAGAAGGGATACTTCATGAAACGGCAAATCAGCTGCTGCTCTAATGAAGAAACCCAAGGTTGAACCCAAACCCGAGACTAAGTGCTTCTGTAATAAGGGGAACAACCACTGGAGCGGAATTACCCTAGATAATTGGTAGATGAGAAGGCTGGCAAGGTCGATAGAAGTATATTGGATATACATTATGTTAATGTGTACTTTACTAGTACTCTTAGTAGCACCAGGGTATTAGATACCGGTTCGGTTGCTAAGTGTTAGTAACTCGAAATAGAAGCTACGGAATAAACGGAGACTAGCTAAAGGTGAGCTGACGATATGTGTTGGAAGTGTTTCCAAGGTTGATGTGATCAAGCATCGCACGCTCCCTCTACCATCGAGATTTGGTGTTTATGCTGAGCATAGACATGATTGGATTATGTCTATCGCAATACGGTTATTCATTTAAGGAGAATAATGGTTACTCTATTTATTTGAATAATACCTTCAATGGTCTTGCACCTAAAGAAATGGTTTATTGAATCTCGATCGTAGTGATACACATTTTCATGCCAAAATATATAAGATAATAATGATAGTACCACTTACTTGTGGCACTGCCATGTAAGTCATATTGGTATAAACGCATGAAGAAGCTCCATATTGATGGATCTTTGGACTCACTCGCTTTTGAAAAGTTTGAGACATGCTAACCATGTCTATTGGTGTGTACGCATGAAGAAACTCCATGCAGATGGATCGCTTGGACTCACTTGATTTTGAATCACTTGAGATATGCAAATCATACCACATGGGCAAGATGATTGAAGGGCCTCGTTTCAAAGAAGATGGAACAAGATAGCAACTTGTTGGAAGTAACACATTTTGATGTGTGCAGTCCAATGAGTGCCGAGGCATGCTGATGAATATCGTTATGTTCTTACTTCACAGATGATTCGAGTAGATGTAGAGTATATTTACTTGATGAACACAAGTCTGAATTATTGAATGGTTCAAGTAATTTCAGAGTGAAGTTGAAGATCATCGTGACAAGAGGATGAAATGTCTATGATATGATCATAGAGATGAGTATCTGAGTTACGAGCTTTGGCACGCAATTAAGACATTGTGGAAATTGTTTTCACAATTAATACCGCCTGGAACACCATAGTTTGATGGTGTGTCCGAACATCATAGTTGCACCCTATTGGATATGGTGCGTACCATGATGTCTCTTATCGAATTACCACTATTGTTTATGGGTTAGGCATTAGAGACAACCACATTCACTTTAAATAGGGCACCACATAATTCCGTTGAGATGACACCGTATGAACTATGGTTTAGAGAAACCTAAGCTGTCATTTCTTAAATGTTTGGGGCTGCGACGCTTATGTGAAAAAGTTTCAGGTTGATAAGCTCGAACCCAAAGCGGATAAAATGCATCTTCATAGGACACCCAAAACAGTTGGGTATACCTCCTAATTCAGATCCGAAAGCAATAGGGATTGTTTCTTGAATCGGGTCCTTTCTCGAGGAAAAGTTTGTCTCGAAAAGTTGAGTGGGAGGATGGTGGAGACTTGATATGGTTATTGAACCGTCACTACAACTAGTGTGTAGCAGGGCACAGGAAGTTGTTCCTGTGGCACCTACACCAATTGAAGGAGAAGCTTATGATGGTGATCATGAAACTTCGGATCAAGTCACTACCGTACCTCGTAGGGTGACAAAGATGCGCATCGCTTCAGAGTGGTACAAGAATCTTGTCTTGAAGGTCATGTTGCTAGACAACAATGAACCTACGAGCTATGGAGAAGCAATGGTGGGCCCAAATTCCGACAAATGGTTAGAAGCCATGAAATCCGAGATAGGATCCATGTATCAGAACAAAGCATGGACTTTGGTGGACTTGGCCGATGATCGGCAAGCCATTGAGATAAATGGATCTTTAAGAAGAAGACGGACGTGGACGGTGATGTCATCGTCTATGAAGCTCGACTTGTGGCGAAGAGTTTATCACAAGTTCAAGGAGTTGACTACGATGAGATTTTCTCATCCGTAGCGATGCTTAAGTCCGTCGGATTCATGTTAGCATTAGCTGCATTTATGAAATCTGGCAGATGGATGACAAAACGAGTTTCCTTACCAGTCTTCGTATGGAAAGGTTGTATGTGATACAAATCAGAAAGTTTTTGTCAATCCTAAAGATGCTAAAAGGTATGCTAGCTCCAGCGATCCTTCCATGGACTAGAGTAAGCATCTCGGAGTTGGAATGTGCGCTTTGATAAGATGATCAAAGATTTTGGGTTTATACAAAGTTTATGAGAAACTTGTATTTCCAAAGAAGTGAGTGGGGGCACTATAAAATTTTTGATGAGTATATGTTGTCGACATATTGTTGATCAGAAATGATGTGGAATTTCTAGAAAGCATATAGGGTTATTTGAAAATTGTTTTTCAATGGAAAACCTGGATTAGGCTACTTAAACAATAAGCATCAAGATCTATAAGATAGATCAAAATGCTTAATAGTACTTTCAAATGAGCACATGCCTTGACATGATCTTGAAGGTGTTCGAGATGGATCACCAAAGAAGGAGTTCTTGCCGAGTTGTAAGGTATGAAGTTAAGACTTAAAAGCTCGACCACGGCAGAATAGAGAGAAAGGACGAAGGTCGCCCCTTATGATTAAGACGTAGGCTCTAAAGATGCTATGTCGTGTACCGACTCAAGTGTGCCTTGCCATGAGTCACTAGGGTACAAGAGTGATCCAAGAATGGATCACAGGATAGCGGTCAAAGTTATCCTTAGTAACTAGTGTACTAAGGAATTTTCTCGATTATGGAGGTGGTAAAAGAGTTCGTCAGTAAATGGTTACGCCGATGTAAGTTTACACCTATCCGGATAGCTCGAGTAGAGATACCGGATACGATAATGGAGCAATTTTAGAATAGCTCCAAGTAGAACAAATCATTTGGAATAGCTCCAAATAGAGCGTGGTAGCTACATCTAGGAGATGACATAGAGATTTGTAAGCACACACGGATCTGAAAGGTTCGCACCGCTGACTAAAAACCTCTCACAAGCAACATGATCAAACCTAAAACTCATTGAGTGTTAATCACATAGTGATGTGAACTAGACTCTTGACTCTAGTAAACTCTTGGGTGTTAGTCACATGGCGATGTGACTGTGAGTGTTAATCACATGGTGATGTGAACTAGATTATTGACTCTAGTGCAAGTGGGAGACTGTTGGAAATATGCCCTAGAGGCAATAATAAAAGTATTATTATTATATTTCCTTGTTCATGATAATTGTCTTTTATTCATGCTATAACAGTATTATCCGGAAATCGTAATACACGTGTGAATACATAGACCACAATATGTCCCTAGTGAGCCTCTAGTTGACTAGCTCACAGATCAACAGATAGTCATGGTTTCTGGCTATGGACATTGGATGTCGTTGATAACGGATCACATCATTAGGAGAATGATGTGATGGACAAGACCCAATCCTAAGCATAGCACAAAGATCGTAGTTCGCTTGCTAGAGCTTTTCCAATGTCAAGTATCTCTTCCTTAGACCATGAGATCGTAACTCCCGGATACCGTAGGAGTGCTTTGGGTGTATCAAACGTCACAACGAATCGGGTGACTATAAAGGTGCACTACGGTATCTCCGAAAGTGTCATTGGGTTGACACGGATCGAGATCGGATTTGTCACTCCGCAAACGGAGAGGTATCTCTGGGCCCACTCGGTAGGACATCATCATAATGTGCACAATGTGATTAAGGGGTTGATCACGGATGATGTGTTGCGGAACGAGTAAAGAGACTTGCCGGTAACGAGATTGAACAAGGTATCGGTATACCGACGATCGAATCTCGGGCAAGTAAAATACCGCTAGACAAAGGGAATTGTATACGGATCGACCGAGTCCTTGACATCGTGGTTCATCCGATGAGATCATCGTGGAACATGTGGGAGCCAACATGGGTATCCAGATCCCGCTGTTGGTTATTGACCGGAGAACGCCTCGGTCATGTCTACATGTCTCCCGAACCCGTAGGGTCTCTACACTTAAGGTTCGATGACGCTTAGGGTTATAAAGGAAGCTTGTATGTGGTTACCGAATGTTGTTCGAGTCCCGGATGAGATCCCGGACGTCACGAGGAGTTCCGGAATGGTCCGGAGGTAAAGATTTATATATGGGAAGTCCTGTTTTGGTCACCGGAAAAGTTTGGGGTTTATCGAGAACGTCTGGGACCACCGGAGGGTCCTGGGTCCACCAAGTGGGGCCACCTGCCCTGAGAAGGCTGCGTGGGCCAAGTGTGGGAGGGACCAGCCCCTAGGTGGGCTGGGCGCCCCACCAAGGCCCAAGCGTGGGAAGTGAGAGAGGGGGCAAACCCTAGGGCAGATGGGCCTAAGGCCCACCCAGGTGCGCCTCCCCTCTCTCCCCTCCGCCGCCACCCAGATTGATCTGGGCTGGCCGCCGCCCCTAGGGGTGGAAACCTAGGTGGGGCGCAGCCCCTCTTCCCCTATATATAGTGAGGCCTAGGGGCTGCCCAGAGAGACACATAATACACGTGATTCGATCTCTGCCTTTGGTTGCAGCCCCCTCCTCTCTCCCAAGTACTCCTCCTCTCCCGTGGTGCTTAGCGAAGCCCTGCTGGATTGCCACACTCATCGACCACCACCACGCCGTTGTGCTGCTGCTGGATGGAGTCTTCCTCAACCTCTCAATCTCTCCTTGCTGGATCAGGGCGTGGGAGACATCGTCGGGCTGTACGTGTGTTGAACGCGGAGGTGCCGTGCGTTCGGCACTTGATCATCGGTGATTTGAATCACGACGAGTACGACTCCATCAACCCCGTTCACTTGAACGCTTCCGCTTAGCGATCTACAAGGGTATGTAGATGCACTCTCCTTCCCCTCGTTGCTGGTTTCTCCATAGATAGATCTTGGTGACACGTAGGAAAATTTTGAATTTCTGCTACGGTCCCCAACACAAAGGATCCCTTCCCTCTCCCCCGCATCGACCAAATTATCGATGCTACCGCAGGGTATGATTCGTTGTGCTTCCCGGACGCATACTCTGGCTATCATCAAATCAAGATGGCGGAAGCAGACCAAGCCGCAACGGCATTCATCACTCCATACGGATCATTCTGCTTCAACACGATGCCCTTCGGACTTAAAAATGCCGGTGCAACATATCAGCGCATGATTCAAACATGTCTGGCCACCCAGATCGGCAAAACAGTCGAGGCATACGTAGACGACCTAGTCGTCAAAACAAAACACGTCGAAACTCTAGTAGACGATTTGAGGCTCACATTCGACAACCTCAGAGCATATGACATCAAGCTGAATCCGGAAAAATGCGTTTTGGCGCATCACCGGAAAGCTGCCGGGCTTCATTGTATCCGCAGAGGAATTGAAGCAAACCCGCTAAAATCCGAGCTCATCACAGCTTGGATATTCCAAAAGACCTCAAACAAATACAAAACTAACAGATGCGTGGCAGCCTTAAGCCGCTTTATCTCCCGCCCAGAGAAAAGGCGTTGCCCTCTATCGCCTCCTCAGCGCACCAACACTTTGAGTGGACGGATGCCGCCAACGCCGGACTTGAAGAAATAAAGGCCATATTGGCAACAATCCGGTCCTGGCTGCGCCCACTTTGGGCGAACCAATGTTATTATACATCGCAGCAACGCATCAAGTTGTAAGCGGTCCTCGTCGTCGAACGAGCGACGTAAGGGCGAAATTCCCTCTTCAAAACCAGTGTATTATGTATCCACCGTGTTAACCCCTACAAATCCGTTACCGCACTATCGAAGATAGCATATGCGGTGTTCATGGCGCCCCGGAAACTCCGCACTACTCTCAAGAGTGTTCGATAATGATGGCCTCAAGTACCACTCAATGACATTATAAATAACCGCGACGAACGGGTAGGATTGCAAATGGGCCATTGAGTTCTTACCATTCGATATAACTTATAAACCTCGCGAGCTATAAAGTCACAAGTTTTGGTTGACTTTCGCCGAATGGACCGTCGAACTCCCTAAAGAGTATGGCGATACTCCAATTGGACTATGCATTTCGACGGCTCTAAAATGTTGGCGGATGGGGCTGGCGTCGATTGACGTCCCCAACCGGAGATACAGTCCAGTATGTACTTCAAATAATGTACACGGACTCCAATAATGCAGCCGAATACGAGGCCCTGTTACATGGTCTCCGGATGGCAGTCTCCATGGGCATTCAACGCCTAGAGGTGCGCGGGGATTCAAACCTTGCAATATCCCAAATAAATGGAGACTTTGACGCCAAGGATCCGAAAATGGCAGCATATCGCAACGCTGTCCTAAAAATGTCAGCTCGGTTTGAAGGACTTGAATTCCATCACATAGCCCGAGACAATAACCAAGCGGCCGACGTACTGGCAAGCTTCGGTGCGAAACGTGATGTTGTCCCTCCAAATATCTTCCTGGAACGGCTCTTCAAGCCATCCGTACTATGGGAGGAGGAGTCCGGAAGCGACAAACCGGAAAGAACCGCGCCAATCGGCGATTCAGCCAATGACATAACACCTTAAGCCCACGTTATAATGGCAGTAATCGCCCTGTGGACAGAACCTTTCCTAGCCTACCTGCTTAGGCAGGAACTTCCCGAGGACCAAAACGAGGCCCGCTGCATAGTCCGGCGATCGAAAGCCTACAAGGTCCATGAGGGAGAACTTTATAAGAAAAGTACAACCGGAGTCCTTCAAAGGTGTATCTCCGAAGAGGAAGGGCGAAGCCTCCTGGCGGAAATTCACGCCGGACTAGGCGGACACCACGCAGCAGCCCGGGCCCTTGTAGGAAAGGCATTCCGTACATGATTTTATTGGCCGACGGCCCGGGCAGATGCTCAGGACTTAGTCCAGAAATGCGTCGGCTGTCAGCTCTTTGCTAATCAGAGCCACATGCCGCCCACCGCCCTCAAAACTATACCCATTACATGGCCGTTCGCGGTCTGGGGGCTTGATATGGTTGGACCCCTAAAAGGGGGAACCCACAAGCAAAGATACCTATTGGTCATGGTGGATAAATTCACCAAATGGATAGAGGCCAAACCGGTCAAAACGGCAGAGTCCGGACCAGTGATAGACTTTATATCCGGGGTAGTACACCGCTACGGAGTCCCCCACAGCATCATCACCGACAACGGCACGAACTTCACAGCCGGCGAGGTCAAGTAATGGTGCAAAAATATGGGCATCAAGCTCGACTACGCCTCAGTCTATCACCCTCAAACCAACGGTCAAGTGGAACGAGCAAATGGTCTAATAATGAGCGGCATTAAACCCAGACTAGTGCGGTCACTTACTAAATCGACACGACTTTGGGTCGAGGAGCTCGACCCGACTGGGGCTGCGGACAACGCCTAACCGTACTACCGGATTCACACCATTTTTTATGGTATACGACGCAGAGGCAGTCTTGCCCTGTGACATTATTCATGACTCACCTCGAGTGCGCATGTATGAGGAAAGAGAGGCCGAGCTTGATCGGCAGGACAGCTTGGACACATTGGAGGAAGAACGTGAAGTCGCGAAGGCTCGTTCCGCATTTTATCAGCAGCAGGCCCGAAGATATCCAAGCAGAGAAGTACGGGCCAAGACTTACAACATTGGTGAATTAGTTCTACGCCTGCCGGACAAGAAAAATGACAAGCTCAAGCCCAAATGGGAGGGCCCCTTCATTATCGATCAAGTCCTGACCGGCGGAGCATACCGTCTACGAAATGCGTCGGATAACCGACTCGAGCCGAACCCATGGAACGCAGCCCGCCTCCGACGATTCTATGCCTAGCGCCGGACTAAGAGTTCGCCCCTTCCCCGCCCAAACTTTTACACTTTGCTGTCTTTTGTTTCTCTTTTATGCCTTTTATTTAACACCTTACGGGCCTATTTTCGCATTTTTCAGATACACATGACGTGCCATCCGCACTCATCATTCCCGGGGCTTCTTTCACGAAGCTCAATTATAAGGGTTTCATATCCAGACATGTGTCAAGCTTCCACATGTACCTTTTACTCGCCATTATATGCATCGATATGACTTAAGTTTTGGCCAAGCTGGGTTGCTCGCTCTGTGCTTACCCCCACGCTCCCGATTGTTCGGCTAGGAGGTAAAGGAGCACCTCTGCGATTGTTCTTGCGGGTCAGCGGATGTGTACCTCAGATCGGTGAAGCCGAAAGCTAGCGTTCTTAAGGGAATATTCGGTCGGTGACTTAAAAGATGACTTTTTACCCATTTATCTATCCGCCCCAGATGTTTTTCTGTTTTCTTTGCAGTCCGAACATGCACTTTAGGGCATGCCTCCCAGGGAAAGGAACCCTTAACGGAACTATTCTCCCTAGAAGATGTTTCTTACTAACCATGTAATATAACATAACTAGTTGGGCACTTGTCTGATAAAGCACTAATGACCCCTACGCCTGGTCTCCATGCATACCACGGTTGTTTCTTAACCAAAACGGTATTCGACACACTCCGGACTCTAGGGTCCGGAGGCTGAAGCTTAAAAGGTCGGCAAAGACAAACGATCTACAATCCGCTAGAAGGCATTTCACATGTCATTTTAAAGGAAAACATACATTGTCAAATTTATTGATTGTATTCCTCCTCAATCCCGTCTAACAGGGCTGTCTAACTTACATCCCGTTGGGAAAATTTAGCAGCCAACTCTACTTGGCTGTATACTAAACTCACAGGGATCTCCTTCCCATCAGGCCCCACCGGTCCAACTTCGGCCATGTGGTTAGGATCCGCCTTCTTGTAACGTGTCTTCACCATGGCCCAGGCCTCCCTGGCACCTGGACGGCAGGCCGAAATCTTCCACAAACGGAAGCGCTGCCGCACTCCCTGCAGCTTCTCCGCAAGCTCCCCGAGGCCCTCGGGTAGGATGAGGGCTGGCCATAAAGCCTGGGCGACGCCGCTCATTGCCTGCCGAACCCGTTCGAGCAGTTGTAGCAGCTCGGGAAGTTGATCACCCGTCGATACGGGCATCTCCTCCGCAGGGCGACCAGTGAGTATACCTACAAGACATACTATGTCAATTTGCTTCTTCGACGAACTCTTCTTTTCAAAGGAGTCCGCTCAAGCACTTACTATAAATGCCGCGACGAAGCCGCTGATTCTCCTTAACGGAGCCGGACAGCTCGGCTCGAGCGCCTTTCAGCTCTTCTCCGAGCTTGGCGTTGGCATCCTGGAGCTTGTTCCTTTCTTGCTGCACCCTATTCAGCACACTCTCGCCGGCCTTCAGCTGGCGCAGCAGTGCTTGCCTGTCCGGATCTTGTCCGGCGGCACCTGCAATGTCATCATTAGACTTGCGCGCACGCCGCACAGCGCTTATATTTATTAATAAAAATGTGTTACCAGGAGGGGTCTATGCGTCTCCTCCTGTGGCAGCAAGTGCGGCCTCAAGTTGGGCCTTGCAATCTTGCAGCTCCCGAGACAGCTGGACATTCTTCTCGGTAAGAGCCTGCATTTTCAAATGATCCTTAAATCAGTTAACATAACTACTTTAAGTCTCGGGGGCTACTGGTATATATTGTTTGACTCCATTTTTTTTCTCTCATCATACGAGGCAAATATATATTTAATAATTATCTGGTCTAGTCACGTTGACGCATATTCACTTGTATGGGTCAAATCGTTTATTGGATCAGCCAGTTTGCCAATAGTATGAACCACGTGTGCATGCACGGACCCACTGATCAGCAGCTATCCCAGCAATAATGTCTGGTGCGTATAACGTGAACGAAATCTTGTACGATGCCACCGGCTAGTTGGACGCGTATATATTTAAACGGGTACAAAGCAAGGTGTGTAGCGGCTGGAGATAAAAAAGCTAAATCAATTGGACTTGACTAGATCCACGAAGAGATAAATATTGGCCAAGAGTTTGTTGTTTTCTCGGTTCAACAAACACCGAGAGACTAGAGATAAGATATGGTTTGTTACTAAGTACTAACGGCAGGGGCGACGATGCTAATCTCTCGTACTTATCTTTTTATCTATTCGCCGGTGGAGACGATGCTATAAAAGGGCTGCTCCAGTGACTGCAAAGGAGGTTCAGCTCACTTACATCGCACACACCATTTTACATGCTCATTCCACCACCATTCACCGTATTACTCACAAACACACACACATACACTTCGTATCATCTCCATCTCAGCACTCACACATACACACATCTTCATTTCTCGTCTGGTGCTTCCCTCCGTGGCCGGCGTCGATGGCACAGCCATATGGTGAGTAAATCATATGAAGGTTGCATATGATCACTTATTTCCTTTATTTATTTCTTGTCTTTGTTCATTTCATTTTTGCGGCATCTTGCGGCTCTACATGGCGATCCAATCGTCGCCGCGGATGTTCCATTGCTTGATCTACAACAAAAATCGACGGCGTCCCGCGGCTCTACATGGCGATCTAATCGTCGCCGTGGGCATTTCATTGCTTGATCTATGAAAAGAATTCGGCGGCATCCCGCGGCTCTACATGGCGATTTAATCGCCGCTGCAAGTGCTTCGTGGTCCGCACGAGAAAAAGAGGCCTTGCCTTCCGGATTTCTACACGGCGATCAAATCGCCGTCACGAATGTTTTATGGTTTGGTCCATATAAAAAAAAACAGAAAGAAGTTAGCGTCTTGCGGCTCTACACGGCGATCTAATCGTCGCCGCGGATGTCTCATTATCAGATCTGAAAATCAAAAGAAAGAAAAGTTTATAGCATCTCGCAGCTCTACATGGCGATCAAATCGTCACCGCGGACGCATCAAATTCATCAGCAAAATCTTCTGTAACATTACATTTGGGGTGGCATACAAAGTTAGGCCCTAGGGGACAGCAGCGCAGCCACACACATACTCAAAATCAGCATCATGAGTCATCACATGCGAAGCATCAGAGGTCACTAATAAAGTGAAGTAGATTGTATGATGTAAAGGGTGATGAGAATAATAAAGACACAACCATCTACTCCGGAATAAACAAGACGCCATTGACAAAATTTTGCAGAAGCATGTTTCTCAATCAAATGAGGGTTCATCTTCAAGTCCATGTTCAGAACACCCTTTTCCGCGACCGACGAGGCCGGAACTCACATACATTTCCTGACCGACGAGGCAGGATGCATGATTTTCGTGACCGATGAGGCCGAACTATCCATTTTATTTTCTCCTTGAGACTTGATCACATCTCATGTTTGATTGGTGCATGAATCCATAAATTTTTGGCATGGCGAGATTATTGTTTTGCTCAGAGCGTTTGCATATTCTTTTTGCCTTGGAGACAGAAGCCATGAGTTTGATAATGATGATGACCGCTTGAGGCAGCTTAATCGAGGTCGCTCATAGATATGAATCTATGAATGTAATTAACTAGAGGTCCTTTCGAGGCCCTAGGAGTCGAGAATTATGCAATTGTCTTTTGTATGTCAGATGCTATACCAAAAGCATGTAAAATGAGATTTGTATATCCTCAGCAATAAAGATTTACAAATTTTCTCCGCATCATTCTGTGTGCTTTGTTTTATTTTGTATTTGTATACACTCGTATACTGGCACGCCCGCACCTAAAATGCCAACGCGGATAGATTTAAAATTTATCTTGCGAAAACAAATGGCACGCCCAGTGGGACTCGACTCTCCTTCCATCTTCGCTGCTCGTCATCAGTCATCAGAATCTACTCATGATCTGTCTCCTCGGCACCTTTTTTTTGGCTGATAATGTGGTGTGGTGAAGTGCTAACCAGTGTACATCTCGTGCAGATGGGGGCTTCACCAACTATGGACCGAAGGCTGACGCAAAGCAAATGGAGCCTTTTGTTTTTTGGTTTGGTTCATTACCACCAGTTGTAGTTTCAAGCTTTGGCTCCAACATGCACGTGTACCAGGCAGACCACTCCTCAGATTTGGATGATGCCAAGAAAGTTCAGAAGTACGTAGATGCAAGGGCTAGGGGAGAGTGTCAAGCATTAATGACGGACGCTAGGAAGTTACTGAAATTCCCAGGAGCTGTTCTGAACGCCGGCTATAAGCAACGCCTCTCAGTGTTCAAAACCCAAACTACACATACTACTGAAGCTGAACTTCTTCATGAACTGGAAAATGTCAAGCAACATCTGAATTCTAGTATTGCACATGCTCGAACTCTGAACAAAAAGAACGCACACCGCAATTACAGAAGGAAGAGGCAACAAGTGAAGAAGTTGCAGTCACATTTAAGGGCTCGCATTGCCGGGCGTGATGCACCACCTGAGAGTTCAGATGTGAGTAGGCGTCAGGATCAACAGTACATTGATATGAGCGATGAGTTTCTTGTTCTTTCTCCTGAACGAGGGGCCAGTTGCGAGCTGGTCAAAGAAACCATAATGAATGAATTTTGGAGACGCATCATTAAGGAGCGAACAGGGCCAAGATTGTGTTCTCAACAAAGTTCTATTAGTCGGGATCAGCAAGTACGGGTACCTTGTTTCCAGACCTCAGAGAGACATCAGTCTACTTTGCAGAACAATAACAGGTTTGCTGTTTTAACCAATGAAACACCAGCGCCCAGAGCAGAGGAACTTCAACTTCAGTTAGAACAGATGCAACATCAGATTAGAGCAATGCAAAGCAGACTTCAAAATGAACATCAGCATCTTCCACCTAGGAACAGGCCATCATTCGCACATGCTCATTATCGTGAAAACACTCCCTGGCCACATGGGAATCGTCGTGATCGTTGCTACCCCTGCCTGAAACAAGAAGATACAAGCCTCAGTGGCGAGTGAAAGCATCTTCGCAAAACATTGAGTCCTCAAACCGGGTTCCACAGCAGTTTGCTCTACCAAGGCAACATGACCCTATGATGGCATCACCTTTGGAACATGCAAGGTCTTCAAGGGGGGCAGCGACCTTTGATGTAACCCCAAGGGCCCCTTATGCATCAACAGTTAATCAGCGTAAACGTGAGAGAAGACGGAGGACTCGTGAAGCGATGTATCAAGAATTGCAAGATTTGGTACTAAGACACGTGCAGGTCCGCGTGAGGGCTGATGGCCGAATTTACCAGGATAATGAGCGCGTGACGCTTCAGATTTCTCCAAATTTGAAAAGGAATGAGAGATATAATACATTGATAGAGCATCTGGCTCCCAAACCACTAAGGGTTGAGCAAAGGAACCTCAGTATAGAAAGGCCAAGAGGTGGCTCTCATTTAGCTCCACAAAGATCAAATAATGTACTGATCCCTCGAGATAACGGATTAGACACTACTAGGTTCAGGAATGATGGGAATGGAAGAAGACGATCTGGCAATGATTTAAACAGGATAAATAATGTAGCATGTCGTGTGGCGACAGTCCGGTCGGTGCAGAGTTCAGATTCAGAATGGGAGCCGCCACTTGTTCGTCATGAAATTCTCTTACTCATCAGACGAGGAAATCCTGCCTAATCCTACTCCATCATTCATGAGAAATTCACCCTGTGCAAAAGAACATCTAAGAAAGCATGCTGTTATAAAACAGAGGAGCGGTGCAATGGTAACAACATCATGTCTTCCGCTGACATCAAGGGGTGATAAAACTCCGGAAGATAAAATTTTGTTGCGCGCAAGCGAGTATAGTAGACCTTATGCCAGTATCAGTTCTCGTCTTCCTGCTGATCAGAATCAGGTCCAACAAATTGCAGAACGCTTTGGGGCCCTTACACGGTTGAGAAAGGTGGCTCGACAAACTATAAATGCAGATTTTGATTCCACGGATGAACAAACTAGTGATGAAAGATCAGACGCGGAGTCATCCTCGTCACTACCAAAGGTTGACGCCTCAGAGCCTTTGGATGATGAGGATGTTGCACGGGCAATTAATCTTGCGTCAGTTCATGTCCATACTAATCAGGACGAGCTAGGTCTGGCAGTCATTGCACAAGATGATGCAGGTAAACAACATGACTTGCCACCAGAACCAGTTGTGACTGAAGAAGAGAGGGCTCGATCTTTACACCATCAAGAAGGAACTTCAGGTGCTCTAAACGGGGAAGCACGTAGAAGGATGGATGCTATCGATACAAAGATCGATCAACTATTTAATATGATTGCAAAACTTGCTGTAAATGGGACGCAATCTGCTAATCCTCCACCACAAGTTGTGGATCCACAAATTGCCGAGTTGGAAGCTATGGCACAACACCAGCGTACGCCTCGTGCAACCGGTGGAGTTGAGCAGCCTCAATTCACAGGAGGGGTGCATCTAAATATGCCAATTGCACCTACACATCCTATATCAGCAACTCCTGCATTAGGGACACTAAGAGATTATCATGACATCGCTGAAGAGTTGATCAATAGAAAAATGAAGCAAATTGCAGAAGAACAAACACCTAGAACCCTTGAAAGTGAGTTGGAGAAGCCATATGAGGCGTGGCATGACAAGGTAGCTTTTCCTGCTGGATGGCGTCCACCAAAATTCAGGAAGTTTGATGGTAATGGTGATGCAAGGGAACACCTTGTCTATTTTGAAGCAGCGTGTGGTGACACAGCCAATTTGCCCTCACTTTTACTTCGTCAGTTTTCATCATCATTGACAGGTCCGGCCTTTCATTGGTATAGTCGCTTACCTGCTGGTTCAGTACGCAGTTGGCAAACAATGAAGGATCTTTTTAAATCTCATTTCATTAGCATGAGCAAAGATACATCCCTTTTGGAGTTGTCACAGCTAAAACAGAGAAGAGATGAAAAGATAGATGACTATATCGTCTGATTTCGTAACAGTTATGTGCGCTTGACTAGAGAGATGCACCCAAAAGATGCTGTCGACATGTGTGTGCACGGAATGCAGCAACATTGGTCGTTAGAGGTTTCTAGGCGCGAGCCTAAAACTTTCAGTGCACTTGGTAATGCTGTTGCTGCCACCAAATTAGAATTTGAGAAGGCTCCACATATTATGGAGTTATACAAAAATGCAGGCACTTCAGATTACTCGAAGAAGTTTCAGTCAACGGCAAAACCATTTAATAATGGGAATAAGCCTAAAATACAAACAGAAAGTAATACTACCAGGCTATCTACGATGGCTGTAGCACCTCGCCAAAATATGCAGGCTCTTGGAGTAAGGAATGAACAGGGGCAGAGAACCCGCCCTAGTATTCAAGAATTGCTTAAAAAGCAATATATATTCAGGAGAGAGTTTGTTAAAAATTTCTTTAATCAGCTATCACAACAAGGGGCTTTGAACTTGCCTGAACCACGGCGGCCCGACCAGGCGGGAATGACAGACAATCCGTTATATTGCCCGTATCATCGATACGTTGGTCATGTAGTAGAAGATTGCGTCGCTTTTAAAGAATGGTTGCAAAGGGCAATCGATGAGAAGAAGTTGAATCTTGATCCGCAAGCCGTGAATCCTGATTATCATCAAGTAAACATGGTGTCCACTAGCAAAGCAGAGGTACTACAGAAACATGGTTCAGAAGAGGCATATTGGATGCCATTTTCTGAAGTTCAACATCAGTTTCAGGGACTTCGGCTTACACCTATAGTTTCAGAAGATAGCTCACACCCTTGGAGCAGAGTTCATCATAGACGTAATCAAACAAAGGTGCATCAGGGAACCATGAGCTCTCCGCCCATCTTACAATATACGTCAGCAAATAAAGGGAGGCCCAACCCGAGTCATCGCCGTATGCCGCCAAGATTTATTCCCAGGTCCGAAGGGGATGAATCTTTTCCTCGGACAAGGCGTGTACATCCCACTTTAGCCCAGTTTTTCCCACAAAGCTGGGACCAGTCACACCATGACGTAAAAAATGATTTGCCGGATGGACCACAATTAGGTACTGAGAATGCTACATGCAACATGGTTGCCTCTAGTGGAAGTACAAATGACTCAGAGACTGAAGTAGTGTTCACAAAGGAAGAATGTGAGGCATTGCAAACTGATACGTCACTGGAGAAACAAGAAATGGAGGTACATATGAACTTGCGGGCAGGAAAGGTACTACCGGAGCCCATGAGAAGTAAGCAGTACCGAGCAGAGAAAGATAAACCATCCACAAGTAGGGAGGCAACTGTCTCGAACAATCAACAAGAGAAGTCGAGGGACGAGGAGGCAAAAGAGCATGATGTCGAATATAATGTCATTGCTCATTTGAAGCAGATTCCAGCACTACTAAGCGTTTATGATGCATTAGTGCTTCTACCGGAACTTAGAGAGGCTCTTATTAAAGCTTTGCAAAAGCCTGAACATTATCAAGCGGCAATGGCCAAACACAGACTCTTTGACAATCTACTCTATGCTAATCAGATAACCTTTTCTGATGAGGACCAAATAATGGAGCATGGTGATCACAATCGCCCCCTCTATATTGAGGGAAACATTGGAGCTGCACATCTTCGAAGAATATTGATCGATCCTGGCTCTGCTGTGAACATCCTACCCGTACGAAGCTTAACTCGAGCAGGGTACATAATGGATGATCTAAGCCCCATCGAGGTAGTAATTTGTGGGTATGATAATCATGCCAAGCCCGCCTTAGGTGTTATCACTCTTAAGTTGCAGATGGCATCTTACAGTTTCAAAGTTAAGTTCTTCATTATAGAGGCCAATGCTTCATACTCTGCACTTTTGGGGCGACCATGGATACATAAATATCGTGTAGTCCCTTCAACACTGCATCAATGCCTAAAGTTCATGGATGGCAATGGAGAACAACAATGTATCGCTGGGAATACTGCTCCTTATACAATTCAAGAAGTTCACCATGCCGATGCTAAATATTATTTCCCGAGTATCGAGTCAGGGAAACAGCAGGGACGAACAACACCTAATGCTGATGTGTTAGTCACGCCGGATGCTACACCATCCCCCACGGAAATGAAATTTCTAATCACACCTTGCTCACCCCACTCAAGAGAGACTGCTTTGATAAGGAAGTCACGAGATCAGCAATGTGGTAATGCAAATATGAGAGCAGAAGGTTCATCATCTAGGCCTACAGGACGGGTTTTGTCTGCGACTACGCCAATCTTGTTAACAACAGACACTGCTTCATCTACTAGCTCATCAATGGAGGTGGGGGTCACAAGAGGGCGCGCTTTATCAGTCACTGCTCCTATTTTGTTAAAGGCACATGCTCCAACGACTGCTATTCCTGTGGTTCTCACAAAGAAATTGGATGAGGAACCTTCAGGCACAACGTTGAGGGTTCTAGATTTGCTTATGCAACCCCCCTCACTATATGTTTCAGTTACCACACCATTGGATGTTTTGTCTGTTCAGAAAGAAAGTGAGAACACCTTGCCTACTATTTTTTATAAGGTCCCAGAAAAGCGACCATGTGATGACATATATAAGCAGTCTGATCGGGTTCTTGCCATTGAAGAAGCACTCATGACTATGAAAGTTGAGGACAGGATGATTCCATTATTAAAAAAGGCAGGAATTTTGGTACAACCAAATAGCAGGCTACCACCACCACCAGTTGTTTGTGAAGAATGGTGGAAACAAGCGGAGAATTTAATTAGGAAGAGAAGTACAGTTCAACCAAAGTATGGTCTTGGTTATAATGAGGCCGCTTCTTCAGATGACGATGAAGATTTATGTATGGTACAACGAGTTAATAGTTGCGTGACCTCTTCGGTTAGAAATGAAGATTATCTTGGTTTAGATGAAGCATCTTCAGATGACGACGAGCTTATGCCAATATATTCATGTCCGTATCAACCACGTTCCTTTGAAGCCGCGGCAAATGCTTGTGAAGGTTTGAGAAATAAACAATATCTCCTCTCCAAGATGCATGGGGCCATGCCGGTGGCTCATGGAGAGGTTCTCGATGCCGCTCCTGCTCCCCAGCAACTCGAAGATGATATTCAGCTTACTATTGATGAGTTAGTTGAAATCAATTTAGGTACCGAGGAAGACCCCAGACCTACATATGTCAGTGCATCCCTTACCTATGAAGAGCGAGAAATGTACAGGGCATTCCTGATGGAATATCGGGATTGTTTTGCTTGGTCATATAAGGAAATGCCTGGACTTGACCCTCAAGTTGCTACACACAAATTAGCAATCGATCCACAATTTCTTCCAGTAAAGCAATTACCAAGGCGCTTTCGTCCTGAGTTGCAGGATCAAATAGTAGATGAAGTGGATAAACTGATTGCCGCGGGTTTCATAAAAGAAGTACGATATCCTCGATGGCTGGCCAATATTGTGCCAGTAGAGAAGAAGAATGGGCAAATACGAATCTGTGTCGATTTTCGTGATCTCAATCGGGCTTGCCCTAAGGATGACTTCCCCATCCCAATGACGGAGATGGTGATTGATTCAACTACAGGATATGGTGCTCTTTCATTCATGGATGGATTTTCTGGATATAATCAGATTAAGATGGATGAGCATGATGCCATCGACACGGCTTTTAGAACGCCCAGGGGCAACTTCTATTATACAGTAATGCCGTTTGGTTTAAAAAATGCTGGTTCTACCTACCAGAGGGCCATGACTCACGTGCTTGGTGATCTCATACATCGGTCTGTTGAGTGTTACATTGATGATATGGTAGTAAAGAGTAGAGAACAAGGAAGACACATGGAGGATCTTCAGGTCGTGTTTGAAAGATTGAGGAAGCATCAATTGAAGATGAACCCTCTCAAATGTGCTTTCGCTGTTCAGTCAGGTGTGTTTCTTGGTTTTATTGTCCACCATCGTGGTATAGAGATTCAGCCAAAAAGAATTAAAGCAATTGTCCAAATGCCACCTCCACAAAATTTAAAGGAGTTGAAATCTTTGCAGGGAAAGCTGGCATATATTCGGCGTTTCATATCGAATCTCTCGGGGCGAATCCAGCCATTCTCCAAACTCATGAAGAAGGGTGCACCATTCAACTGGGACGAGCAGTGTCAAAATGCCTTTGAAAGCATTAAATGGTATTTACTGAATCCCCCTATTCTAGCAGCACCTGTTAAAGGACGGCCGCTTATACTTTACATCGCAGCTCAAGATTCTTCTGTAGGTGCCCTCCTCGCACAACACAATGATGAAGGGAAGGAGGCAGCATGCTACTACCTCAGTCGTACCATGGTGGGAGCAGAGCAAAATTACACAGGTATTGAGAAATTATGCCTTGCTTTAATTTTTGCCTTGAAGAAAGTAAGACATTACACGCTAGCTCATGAAATTCAACTGGTTGCTAGAGCTGATCCTGTGAAGTATGTTCTCAGTCAACCTGCACTTTTAGGAAGACTTGGCAAATGGGCAGTTTTAATGATGGAGTTCGACATCACTTACGTACCACAAAAAGCGGTCAAGGGTCAAGTGCTGGCAGATTTCCTTGCAGCACATCCTGTGCCTGATGATTCACCATTGGTGACTGATCTTCCCGACGAAGAAATATTCAACGTCACCTCAAGTACATGGGAGTTGTATTTTGATGGGGCTGCCTGCACAGAGAAAGATCTTGACGGAGCACCTAGAAGGAGAGCAGGAGCAGGCGTGGTGTTTAAAGGCCCTATGGGTGAGACATTCTACCATTCATTTGCCCTTCTCAAAGAGGAATGTTCGAATAATGAAGCAGAGTATGAAGCGCTTATATTTGGTTTGCTTTTAGCACTCTCAATGAATATTCAGACTCTCCACGTTTATGGTGACTCGCAGTTAATTGTTAGGCAGATTAATGGTATTTATGAAGTACGCAAGCAAGAGTTGGTACCTTACTGTCTTGCTGCCCAGGGACTAATAAATTTTTTTGAATTTATCCAGGTTGATCACATTCCACGAGGTGAAAATGCATCAGCGGATGCATTGGCAAAACTCGCAGCTGCACTAATTTTTCCTAATAATGAGTCCGCTCATGTCAGAGTAGAGGAGCGATGGCTCCTTCCTGCTGTTCTTGAACTTGTACAAGAGGAACATGAAGTAAATGTTGTCGTTGTTGCTAATGTTGAAGAAGATGATTGGCGTAAATCTTTTTTTGATTACTTCAATCATGGCATCCATCCTAATGATCCAGTGGCAAGGCGACAACTATTGCGTAAAGACAGTCATTTAATGCTAAGAAACAATTCTCATTACCTAATCCGGGCGAAGTCATATTTGTCTTGATATCTGAAACCTGAGGAATTTCTATTGATGAATGGACAGTGGCAGGCTCGAGTGAAGCTACAAAGGGGATACAATTTTTATGATCAGTACACTGCTCGACTTGCAATAGTTCAATAAAGAACAGTTAGTTTTCAGTGAAGAGGAATATCTTTTACATTCAGGGGCCATTTTATTTTTCTTGTTACGGCAACTAGCTCGAGTCCTCTTCTGTTTGGTGACGCCGCCGATGGTAGGCACACCTGTATTAAAAAAATGTTATCACCTGAAAAGACAAGAGAACAGCAGCATGACATTAGTATGAACAATGAAATTCTGCAGTTACCTGAATTAGGGGCTGCCTTATTTCCTTCGTCACTAGTGGAGGCAAGATTCATCTTTGTTGAATTTTTCTTCTGGATCTTCAATGTACGTGAAATTGCTACAGCCAAATATATTTTTGTTAGCTAGACTTAAAGAAAATGCTACAAGAGGAATATGTACCTGTGTTAGAAGGCATTTCAATCTCCCCTTTCTGGAGAGCAGATGATGGTTCTTGACCTGAACAGATCATATTAGCTTTAGTGAGGAAACCAAGTGCTGATGTACACCACGTCACATACTCAATAGAGCGCTTGGTTCGCCGTGATAAGGGCTGTAAATGAAGCTGATGACCGGTGGGAAAGTAGTAAGCCAGGTGTCGTCGCTGAAGGTGCTCAATTGTTTCCTCACGGGTGCCCTTCAAATAACTAGAAAACTGCAGAAGATATTCTCCATTCGGTCCTTCCATCAGGAAGTCAGGGACATCTTGATCACACCCATGCATCCGAGCAAAACGATGAGGGGAATATACCAAGTTGTGATGGAGTTGACATTGAGTATGTGTAACAGCACCCACACCACAACTGATTAGCATGTCGATAGTTGTAATACGGATAGTACGGCGTCCACCATCTGTGGCTTCTCGTGCATCACTTATCAA
Source organism: Aegilops speltoides (assembly GCA_021437245.1). Taxonomy (NCBI): domain Eukaryota; kingdom Viridiplantae; phylum Streptophyta; class Magnoliopsida; order Poales; family Poaceae; genus Aegilops; species Aegilops speltoides. Next base: position 487,284,295 of record CM038145.1, read on the forward strand.
AAATTCAGACTCTGACTGAGGGAAACGTATGCGAGATTTCCCCAAGAAAGATAAGGAAAGCAGAGATTTGCTATCAGCAGCTGAGTCAAGGAACAACTGATGGGCTTTGAACAGATCAATTGCTGTAGATGTGATTCTCCATGCGTCCGTCACGAACGGCGGGAAGTGAGTAATTTTTGGATTCACCGCTGGTTGTGAAGGTGTCATTTTCCAATAAGAGGAGAACCAGCCCATAATAAAATGTGCAGGTAATGGCAGTTGGCACTCACTTGTTGACTTTGATCCGGCTATAATCTCTTGACAAACATTATCAAGACTTTGGTAAAGATAGGCCATGCTTGCCGTACCAATCGCAAGACGGATCCCTTGAGCAAGTCTAGCTGCAGCACAGAAGACCTCCGGCCGAATAAAGGACCCCATATTGATAGGAACACAGTATGTGCATAGCCAAGCTACGATGAAGGCGGCACGGTATATTTCTCGTTCATATGTCTGCTTGTAAAAAATTACATGGTTGCCAAATCTAGCCGACCAGCGTTTCTGCAAAGACAACGTGCGAAACTCTAGATGAGAGAGCAAGGGATCTTCAGGATCAGCATAGAAATGACTTGGCACCCTTGCTTCAGTTTTGCCAACAGCTCCGAGATCTTCTCCTACAATGATATATGCCGTCCAGGTTAAGACACTATGGTCGAATAGAAGTATATGTAAAAATATATAAATTATCTTCATACCTATAAAATAATCCAACCAATTTTGAAGAGTGACTTTACAAGAGCTTCCATTCTGATGCAACACCCAGATATCAGCATAGGCCGAGTGAAGGACTTTTACAATCTCTGAAACTTCAGACGGCAATGGGAAATATTCCTCATAAAGGTGCCCAGAAATTGGAATGCCCATAGCATCATACATAGCTATAAGGGGATAGCCCATCTCCCCTTGAGAAGTAATCAAGGTATGTCCGTCAGTGTTCCAAAATGTAAGAAAGGCAGCAACTAGTGAAGGATTGATCGGAACATGATAAAGAGATGCCAATACACCACGGAAGATATCAGCCTTGAGCAACATTTCCTTGTCTTCCTCTGATATGAGCATCATCCGAGCCCAAAGCAACAGTTTATGGTTATAGGGGATTGCAGTACAAAGTTGAAGGGAAGAATCGTTATGCCACTGCTTCGCAGGATTGCGTATGAACTCCTGTGCCAGGGTGTTAATAATGATTGATGGCGCCTCTTTTGAAATTGGCTCTAAAACAACAAAAGTTGTGTCCTGATCTGCTGTAACAAGTTCATTTTTATACTGGAATCCTTCAAAACGGAGGACTTTGTTCGTTAACTGTTGAGGAGGTGTGGGGACCTTGCATTTGTCAAGGGGCACGGCTTGGATCTTCAACCTATGTGTGCGCTCAAAGCCCAATAAGTTAGCGGCTTCAGTAATGTAAGGCTCAATATCATCATCCTCAATATCTTTGTCAACATCAAGTAACTTCAGTGCGTCATCATTATAAACCTCATGCGATTCTTCCCAAATGACGCCCTCACCATCGTCGCCTGCGCTTTTGTCGATATCTGTGCCACCATCACTGATGTGGCTAGTTTCAGTTTGAGAGGAAGCACGGCCTTGACGAGCCTTTTTTTTTTTAAAAAAAAAGGGGAGTTTAAGTAAGAAAGGGAATAGCATATAAAATATACGGACTGGTGGAGAAGTAGGTTTGCATTTACCTTCTTTTTTTCTCTTTGAGCCAAGGATCCACCCTCTGTAGTGCTTTTCGTGCGTTTATCACTCATATCAGAGATGTCAAGTTCAGACTTGTGCTGACGATCGTAATCAGAAGAATGTTCTGTTCTAAAATCCCGAGTAACAGTGTGACGGTAAGGCAAAGAATTGTGGTTTACCCTACCACGACTGAAATTGTGGCGGTAGTGCCGATGATTATAGCCTCTCCTTCCATGACTAAAATTGTGGCGGTAAAACAGAGGATTATAACCACCCCTCCCACGACCGAAACTGTGGTGGTCGTCTCTGTTCCTTTGCAGTCGCTCCCCAGCGATGATATGCCCGTCGTATTCTTCCCTAGGCCCTTCCCGATCTGCAAAGGGCCTGCTCCCATGGCGCCGAAAGAAATTATTATGCATTCAACAAGAACAAGGAAGATTTCTTAACTGCATAAGAGTAAAAAAAATGGTTACAATAGAGATGTGGGTAGATGGTGGTACTGTCAAACGGATAAAAAAAAGAGAGGCAGTCATCTAATTCAGTTTCAATATTTAAGCACCGTACTCGATAAGTTTCTGAAGCAAAAATATGCCACTTTTGCCATCTACTGGGACACTTTATCAAGGTGTGGATCTGTCATGACACAGCGCAATGTTTCTCAAAGATATTCAACTGAGTGAAACTGAACCTGACGAAGACTATGCAATCAATAAGCAGGACAACATCATCCAGTGGCAAGCTATGATGATGCGAATACATGCACTAGTTCCAGCAACTTCCTTTGGTTTCAGAACAATCTGGTGGAAATCCGTGATGCAAGTGCAGCAGATGAAATCGTTGTGCTTCAGGTTGCTATCTCTTGTCAACTGCCCCTTCGACTCAGCCTAACGAAGACTACTACATACAAAGTACAGCAGACGACGCCCCTGTCCTCGGGCGAATTACAGCTGTGGCTGTACTTGGCGCAAGATCTGTTTTAGCTTGATCGCTCTATGCAAAGCCGCCTAGTGAGCAACCGTGGCCTTTAACCAATCAAGAAGTTTGCATTGTTAACTCTACTTTTTTTTCCGCCTTCAACTGCAGTTTGGCTGAAATCTAGTATAGATCGTTTTACAGAAGATTGCTAGCTGACAATGCTAGCACCCATATATAATCTATTAAAAGGAGAGAGAAAGCAATTGCAAAACAAGATATTCAGCTTTACCTGAGAGTTACGATGGAGGAAGCCTTGTTCTGCTGCGGGGATTGGGGTGCGGCTGCGTACACCAGGAACTTGGGAGAAAAGTTTTAAGGGCTGAGCCGAGGAGTGCATGGGTATTTATAGTACAGTCAGTTTAAGATAATGATGGTTGTTGATATAGAATCTGCAGGTTGGCTGAGTTGTTGCGGATCTAAAGGAGGCTTTGAGTCTCTACGATGGTTTGGGTGTCTCAGTTATCTCGGACAGTTGAGATTGACTTTTCCAGATGAGGTATGGAAATATTTCGCCAAGTTAAGTCCAAATTGCTTCGCATTTGAACTCAACTTGGCGAGGGGCATTTGTTTGACTCCATTTTTTTTCTCTCATCATACGAGGCAAATATATATTTAATAATTATCTGGTCTAGTCACGTTGACGCATATTCACTTGTATGGGTCAAATCGTTTATTGGATCAGCCAGTTTGCCAATAGAATGAACCACATGTGCATGCACGGACCCACTGATCAGCAGCTATCCCAGCAATAACGTCTGGTGCGTATAACGTGAACGAAATCTTGTACGATGCCACCGGCTAGTTGGACGCGTATATATTTAAACGGGTACAAAGCAAGGTGTGTAGCGGCTGGAGATAAAAAAGCTAAATCAATTGGACTTGACTAGATCCACGAAGAGATAAATATTGGCCAAGAGTTTGTTGTTTTCTCGGTTCAACAAACACCGAGAGACTAGAGATAAGATATGGTTTGTTACTAAGTACTAACGGCAGGGGCGACGATGCTAATCTCTCGTACTTATCTTTTTATCTATTCGCCGGTGGAGACGATGCTATAAAAGGGCTGCTTCAGTGACTGCAAAGGAGGTTCAGCTCACTTACATCGCACACACCATTTTACACGCTCATTCCACCACCATTCACCGTATTACTCACACACACACACACACACACACATACACTTCGTATCATCTTCATCTCAGCACTCACACATACACACATCTTCATTTCTCGTCTGGTGCTTCCCTCCGTGGCCGGCGTCGATGGCACACCCATATGGTGAGTAAACCATATGAAGGTTGCATATGATCACTTATTTCCTTTATTTATTTCTTGTCTTTGTTCATTTCATTTTTGCGGCATCTTGCGGCTCTACATGGCGATCCAATCGTCGCCGCGGATGTTCCATTGCTTGATCTACAACAAAAATCGACGGCGTCCCGCGGCTCTACATGGCGATCTAATCGTCGCCGTGGGCATTTCATTGCTTGATCTATGAAAAGAATTCGGCGGCATCCCGCGGCTCTACATGGCGATTTAATCGTCGCTGCAAGTGCTTCGTGGTCCGGTACGAGAAAAAGAGGCCTTGCCTTCCGTGACTCTACACGGCGATCAAATCGCCGTCACGAATGTTTTATGGTTTGGTCCATATAAAAAAAACAGAAAGAAGTTAGCGTCTTGCGGCTCTACACGGCGATCTAATCGTCGCCGCGGATGTCTCATTATCAGATCTGAAAATCAAAAGAAAGAAAAGTTTATAGCATCTCGCAGCTCTACATGGCGATCAAATCGTCACCGCGGACGCATCAAATTCATCAGCAAAATCTTCTGTAACATTACATTTGGGGTGGCAATGCAAAGTTAGGCCCTGGGGGACAGCAGCGCAGCCACACACATACTCAAAATCAGCATCATGAGTCATCACATGCAAAGCATCAGAGGTCACTAATAAAGTGAAGTAGATTGTATGATGTAAAGGATGATGAGAATAATAAAGACACAACCATCTACTCCGGAATAAACAAGACGCCATTGACAAAATTTTGCAGAAGCATGTTTCTCAATCAAATGAGGGTTCATCTTCAAGTCCATGTTCAGAACACCCTTTTCCGCGACCGACGAGGCCGGAACTCACATACATTTCCTGACCGACGAGGCAGGATGCATGATTTTCGTGACCGATGAGGCCGAACTATCCATTTTATTTTCTCCTTGAGACTTGATCACATCTCATGTTTGATTGGTGCATGAATCCATAAATTTTTGGCATGGCGAGATTATTGTTTTGCTCAGAGCGTTTGCATATTCTTTTTGCCTTGGAGACAGAAGCCATGAGTTTGATAATGATGATGACCGTTTGAGGCAGCTTAATCGGAGGTCGTTCATAGATATGAATCTATGAATGTAATTAACTAGAGGTCCTTTCGAGGCCCTAGGAGTCGAGAATTATGCAATTGTCTTTTGTATGTCAGATGCTATACCAAAAGCATGTAAAATGAGATTTGTATATCCTCAGCAATAAAGATTTACAAATTTTCTCCGCATCATTCTGTGTGCTTTGTTTTATTTTGTATTTGTATACACTCGTATACTGGCACGCCCGCACCTAAAATGCCAACGTGGATAGATTTAAAATTTATCTTGCGAAAACATATATAACCATTATAATTCCTTTACCCGTATGTCTTTCACATACTGCTCCGTGGCTCTGGTAAAATCATCTTGAGCGGCACGGAGATGCGCGTCCCCTGCGTTAAAGGCATCCAATGCCTCAGGGGAGAAGCACGCTTCACGAAATACTGTCCGGCGGCGCCTATGGTTCATGGCGCTCTCCACCTCAGACTTGGTGGCGGACAGTCTGTCGGTGTCCTCCGTTGGAGAAGGATCCGGCCCGCGTCTTGCGCTTGCCTCCCTCTCCAGACCTGGCGCTGGAGCCTGGCTGGTGTAGGTTGGATCAGCAACTTCTGCGCCCGCAGTCCGGCGAGCACTTTTTCTCCTACAAAGATCATGAGCACTCAGGCGTTTCCTAGGAACGTTGCTCTGAAAATTCAAATACGAGCTATACCTTTGCGGCGACGTTTCCGTCCGCACCGCGCTCCTTTTTCGCCTGTTGGTCCGGACTGGCCTCTGTTGGTCAGCCGCCGCGGGCTCGGCTTCCTGCCGTAAAGGCACTTCCTGTAACATACCATCATTCGCGAAGGTTAGAAAGGGGAAAGGAAGAGATAATGGTGTTCGGACCTCGGTCACGGTCACCTGAGAAGCCGGATATAGTCCGGGGTAGTCCGCCGTAATGGCAACCAAAGCATTGTCCATGCTGAGCTGGTGAAATACCCCGTCGATCAGCTCCACCTCGATGTCCGGATCCTCTTCGGAGGCCGGATCTAGGGATCTTTCCGGATCCTCGGGTTGCGGAGCAGGACTTACCATGTCCTCCACATTCCGGCGCAGATCCTGCGCCGAAGACATAATGTAAGAAGCCTAAACTTCGGAAACGTGGGTTGAGCCCTTAAAGGTGTTCGCTTACCCATCCTCTAGGGTTGTTCATGGAGAACCCATTTAAGGGGTTCGTTCGAACGAAGTCCTCCTTCTCCCCCTTGTACAGACCGGACATGATCTTCACTAGGTCCTCGGTCGAGTCCGGCCCTTTGCGGCCATGACGGGTGGCATCGTCTTCCCTGTTGAAATCCCACATGGGGTGGCCTCTATATTGCAATGGCTGTACCCCCCGCATGATGCATGTCACCATGACTCCGATCATGGTCAACCCAGAGTGGGCCAGCAATCTTATTCGGCCCATCAAGTAATGGACGCTCTTGTCTTCCTCCAATCGGGGGCTCCGTGGGCGCCAGCTTAGGCGTTTCTTCAGGGGAGCAACACTAAACTCCGGGAGGCCAATCCGGACTGGGTCCGGCAGCGGAGCGTCTCCTATATAAAACCACTCTGAAGGCCAATCTTCGGACGCCTTCTTGGGAGTACCGGATGGGTATCCGGTCCCGGCGATGCGCCATATTTCGGCGCCGCCCACTTGATATATGGACCCCTCGTGAGAACGGGGTACGAGGCAGAACAGCCTCTTCCACAATGCAAAATGGGGCTCAATGCCCAGGAATAGCTCACAAAGAGCTACGTAGCCCGCGATATGCAGGACAGAGGCGGGCGTGAGGTGGTGGAGCTGGAGTCCGTAGAACTCCAGGAGCCCGTGGAGGAACGGATGTATTGGGAATCCGAGTCCCCTTATCAGATAGGGGACGAAGCATACTCGCTCCCCCTTATTGGGGCTCGGGGTAGCCTCCACTTGCCTCCCACCTTGATAAGTAACCAGCCCGGCTCGAGCCGGGATCATGAAGGCCGGAGGGAGATACCCCCCCACTTGGAGCTTTACTAGCTCGCTGTGCGGAACAGAGCACCTCCTCCAATCCCCTGGCGGTGGGCTGGGAGCGCGAGAAGAAGAGCCGCGTCGACGGTCCATGATGGAATGGATTTTTAGGTCAAAGGCGCTTCGATGAAGTATTCGCGGGAGGAAGACGGTGTGGTTTGGATCTAGATTCTTGCATCATTTGTAGGCGGACGACTCGCACAGCTAGGGGGTGAAACGTAAAAGACACCCTGGCTTTTCGCATTCGTGCGACGCGTGGAAAAGGGCCATTATTTGGCGTAGAAGCCGAGGAACACAGTATTCAAGATGAAGCCGGACACAGTTCGGCAGATACATGGAATTTGAAGGGAGAACCCGCCTTGCAACACCGAAGACTATAAACGCGCTGGACTTATCGTCGTTGAAGCCTGGTTCGGGGGCTACCGAGGGAGTCCTGGACTAGGGGGTGTCCGGACAGCCGGACTATCATCGTCCGCCAGACTCCAAGACTATGACGGATACAAGATTGAACACTCTGTCCCGTGTCCGGATGGGACTTTCCTTGGCGTGGAAGGCAAGCTTGGCGATACGGATATGTAGATCTCCTACCATTGTAACCGACTCTGTGTAACCCTAGCCTCCTCCGGTGTCTATATAAACCGGAGGGCTTTAGTCCGTACGACACAACATACATTACAACAATCATACCATAGGCTAGCTTCTAGGGTTTAGCCTCCTTGATCTCGTGGTAGATCCACTCTTGTACTGCCCATATCATCAATATTAATCAAGCAGGACGTAGGGTTTTACCTCCATCGAGAGGGCCGAACACAGGTAAAACATCGTGTCCCTTGTCTCCTGTTACCATCCGCCTAGACGCACAGTTCGGGACCCCCTACCCGAGATCCGCCGGTTTTGACACCGACAGCTATCATGTTCCTCACTGTGTAGGCATTTCGCACTGGCGAATTCCTAACTCCTCAGTCATAACAAAGTCCTCAGTGAATAGAAGAACTGCGTCTCTGTCACTGAAGAAAATGACTGAACTGTATGAGATTTCCAATGCCTTCACTCGAAGGGATTGGTAGGTGTAGGATCTTGAGTTGAGCATCACATGGAAATTTTTCCTTAGTATTTCCTCGACCCCCTTTAACAGTACGGTGTTTCCTATGACTCAAGAAAGAGAAAATGAAACTACGAAAACAAAAGTCTTCACGCTTCATGTTCCTCAAGTGAATAGCAAGTCTTCAAGGTCACACCAATTTCTTCACTTTCAAAGTCTTCAGAAAGTCTTCAGAATATCAAAGTCTTCAGTTGAAGAACTTCATTTTTAGGGGTCGACTTTCTCTGTAAATATCAAACTCCTCATAGACTTATAGACCTGCGTACACTCACAAACGCATCAGTCCCTTAACCTATAAGTCTTCAATACACCAAAATCTCTAAGGGGCACTAGATGCACTTACAATCTCCCCCTTTTTGGTGATTGATGACAACATATGTTAAGTTTTCAACGAGGATAAACATATGAAGTGTAAATACTGATATTGAGGAATTTGATTGCAAGATATAGAAGAACTCCCCCTGAAGATGTGCATAGTGAGGAATTTCTTTTGAGGCAATGCACATTTGAAGAGTTGAATCATGGAGAACTCCCCCTATATCTTGTAATTCATACACGCATTTGATATATAATATGAAGAATTTGAAATGCATGATGAAATATGGTGCCTGATAAAATTCAGCATGCGTGCAATAATATTAACGAGGAATAAGCATGCCGAAAGCATCAAAAGTATCAGAGCACAGTGCATCAAAAGTATCACAACACTATCCAAAAGTATCAGGGCACCATCGGGTTTAAGATTACAACTCGATCCAATAAAGTTTTGGAAGAACGAGAGTTGTAACTTAGAAAAAAAAACGCCCTTAATATAGACCCGCTTGAAGACTAACTCAGATTCCCCCCCCCCTTTGTCATCAAATGACCAAAAGGATTGATACTGAGGACTAACGCCCCTGAAGAATTTCAAGTTGATGGAGGAGCGCCAGCGTTGTCGGGGTTGTTTGTTGTAGCAGGGCCTGCTGCAGTGTCGTCCAAATCTTCATATTCATCAGTGTCACGCAATGAATAATAAGAGCTGGCCACCAGATCAGGAACTTTGACCCTCTTGAATTTCTTCGGAGGAGGTGCAGACCAGTCAAATGCTTCCTTGAGACCCATAGTCTTCAGTTCTTCCACGCTATAGACATGGTTGAGGACAGTCCAGGTGCGGTTGAGGGTTTCATGAAGGTGATAATGGTTCTTCTTCACTGCATTATGTGTTGAGGTCATATTGTGAAGAACAGCAGCAAACTGACGCTTCACCCATTTGTGATTGCGATCAACCTTCTGATGAAGACTAAGGAGTAACTCACGGTCAGTCATCACCCTGGGTGCTGTGGCTTGAGGATTTTGCTTAGCTGAGGTATTTGCGGCAGTGTCATGTGTGGCAGAGTCGTCATTGGTAGAATAAGATGTAGCCAGGCGAAATTGACCATCCAATGGACGAATGCCTTCATCGATCACAGCAGCTGCCTTGCCTTTATCATCAGCTGAAGAAACTGGCCGTTTGAGGACTTCAATGGGCGCAAGTAGCTACCATGGTTTGAGTGTCACTTTGTAATTGGTGAAGATCTTGCCCTTATGAATCTCATAATCCAAGGCGCATAGGGCTTCAGCTCGAAAGGTGACATAGCAACATTGGCCAGAGTCCTCATGAAGAAATCATGGAAGTTGACGGGAACGCCATGAATGATGTTGAAAAGCATGTTCTTCATGATGCCAACGACATCTTCATCATTTGAGTCGTGGCCTTTGATAGGACTCATTGTCTTCGTCAGAATGCGATAGACAGTCCGAGGCACATAGAGCAATTCCTTGACGAGGAATTTGGTTCGAGGGCCTGCCACGCTTCAAAGGCTTCATGAGCACTTGCATATAATGATTTGTCGATTCAGGTCATTGTAGATGCAACGTGCACTGTCATGGGGAGGATCGAGAGGAAGGACACGAAGCAATTCAGTTGCCGGTGCCTTGTAGTGAGTGTTTTCGGTCATCCAATCCAACACCCATGAGTTGACATCTTCAGCGTCTCCAGTGATATGCAGTGTGGCGTAGAACTGAAGAATGAGTTCTTCATTCCAATTGCAAATGTCAGTGCAGAAATTTAGTAATTATGCATCATGAATAACACTGAGGACTGGCTCGAAGCATGGCAGAGATTCCATATCCACGTGATGAATATGTTCATGATCGAAGATTTTGTTCTTGTCAAACAAAGACCGAGGAATAGAAGTTGGCTTGGTGGCAGTCGTAAACGCCTCTTCCTTATGCGCAGCGAGTCATATGGGTTGTAGTCGATGAAGAACACATGCTCGGAAAAGAAGTCTTCAGCCTTGAACTTCTGTTTGCTTGAGAACGGATTCTTTGGCTTTGGCAGAGGAATGTCAGTGATTTGCAGTACCACCTCAGGAATCGCGAGCTCAGGTTCTTCAGGTTGAGGAATTTCTGGTTCCTCTTCTTGTGCAATCTGTGGATCAGAAGAAGAGGTTCTTCAAAGACTAGCGGCTGGAATATCTTCATGAACAGAGGAAGTGGGATGAGTTTCTTCAGAGCCCATTTGAACTGTGGTTGCCGGGGACTGAGGAATCTGTTGAATAGGAGTGAAGAGAGGAGTATTGGGATGCTGACTTTCCCAAAAGTCATCATTCATCACTGGTGTAGTGCATCCAATATCCACATCTTCATCTTCAATTTCCTCAACACCAGCCTCTTCAGCTGTGAACTGAGGCATAAGTGAAGAATTGACTGTCGTTGAAGGGATTGTATCCACTTCAATTTCTTCATCAATCTGCTCTGACGAAGCAGCAAAATGATTTTCTTCATCAGATCCGCTTGGAATCTTGTAGTCTTCTCCAAAAGGAACAATTTCCTTTGATGACATGGAGGAAATCGGAACGGCATCAATTGGATGTTCAAGAGAGCTGGTCATAGGCTTCATTTTCTTTGCAGCCGAAGAATTTGACGCAGCTGATGCCTTCCTTTTCTTCACTGCAGCTCGCTCTGCAGCCTTGGTCTTCTTCACTTCATAGGCAGAAGGAAGAATTGGAGTTGGTGTAGGTGCGGGAGGAGCTGAGGAATCTGGTTGATTTTCTTGGCAATCGATGCAGCTTGCTCGATCTCTTGATTTCTTCAGCGCACCACTAGTTGATGCCCGGCAATTTCTTCTCGGCTGGGATGGAGTCATCAGCCTGGAACTTACATTTTCATCAGCAGGTTGAAAGTCATCAGTGGTCTTGGCATGTTCTTTAGCAGCTGAGCAGAGTCTGCAGCTGAGGATTTTCTTGTTGCGATGGGGCTGCAACAGTTGTCATTTTCTTCGTCAGTTGTGAATCTCACTTTGGCTCCTTGCCAATCAGCATAGTATGCATCGAAGTCTTTGCTGAGGGCTTGGATTTTAGACTGAGCCTTGAGAAGTTCCTCAGGTGTCATTCTGACAACATTTTTCTTCAGGAGCTTCTCCTTCCTGTATTGAGCCTTCTTGATCTCTCTGGCCTTCTCAAATTTCCATTTCTCTTGAGTGATGAAATGGGTCAGCATGTGACTTTGACCAGGAGTTACTTGAAAATCAGGCATGGGGGTGTTTGGATGCTTGTGCCAAAGGTCAATGTAATCGAGGATTTTCCTCGGAACCAAAAGTAGTGGCACCGATGTGCCTTTGGCTCTAGCGGCCTTCACTTGCCTGTCTCTGATGATTTCTGCAAGTTCATCATCAGAAGCTTCATCATCAGAGGGCACTTGGAATGCGACCTGTTTCTTCCTTGGACTTGGCCGAGGACCGCGTCCAGCTGTTGCTTTAGTCTTCAATAGTGTGGGGCCTGATGAGGACATTGGTGCAGCTAAGGAACTTGCTGAGACACCAGAAGTAATAGAAAAAACCGTAGTCCTTTGACATGTAGCCAGATGCACAGGAGTTGAGGACTTTGGTGGAGCAGTAGCGGTCTGAGGAATTTGCCGTGAGGGCATAGCTGAGGAACTTGGCCGTGAGGACGCTGTTGGTGAAGCACTTGGCTTATGAGCAGGCTTCTTTGGCATTGATTTCCTCGGCTTGACCGAGGCCTCAGTAGCAGCAGCAGCAGCAGAATCCTCATTGAATTTCCTCACTGCCTCCTTGGCTTGTCTTGCCAATTTAGCTTGGTGCCTAGCCCATTCTTCAGGAAAGTCCTCACCACGCTTGATGCTGGTGGGATCAGCTACTTGGCCAGGTGCCAATGGAGCTCTTGGGCATGGAGGATTTAAAGCGAATTTCTTCATGTACTTTGGAGTTACATATCTGTACTCCCTCCATTCTCTTGCCCATCTCCGTTCAATCCTTTGAATGCGCACCTTGCTGATTTTTGTTCTCTTTGCCAAACTTGGCTTCATCAGGTGTGCAATAATCCTTGTATATGTCATCAGGGATCTCGAAAGCAGTCATGACCTCAGGTTTCTTTCCTCCTTTCTGCGGTCTCTTTCCTTCAGCCATATTCTTCAGATGAGGAATTTGGACAATTGAAAACTCTGAAGAAGTATGCAGTTTTTCTTCGAGGAACACTGCAAATGAGTTAAGTTGATGAGAACCTAGTGATTCAGCAGCGGACATGAGTACCTGTGAACAGAGTGTAGGTGCGAGGAATTTGGAGAGGTCATATGCGTTCTCAGAAGGTTTTTCGAAAAGACAAGTTTTGAGGAATTTGACCAGTTGAGCCTTGAGGAATTTCACTAAGCATTCTTGTCTTAGTTTCCAGAGTTGTACAGATCGAAGATCCACACAATTGAGGAATCTTGAAGAAAATGAGTGCTTAGAGAAATGATTCAATAGCATATAGTGTGTGAGGTGTTCATCTGTGTGAAGATTTGAAGAATAAAACACCTTTGAAGATTTTCAGGAAAGTTTGAGAATCAAAGTGAGTAATAAAAGTAACTTTTAATTACCCGAACTGAAGAACACGACGAACTGAGATGAACAGAGGTGAAGTTCATCAAGTTAGATCTCCCATGCCCTAACTTGGCAGAGGGAGACAGCTACAGCGGCGGCGGAGTGAAGATTTCCGCAACCGCCGCGAGTACGAAGGCGACGAGGTCGAGGCAGCGAAGCTCTTCCTCACCGGCGACGATGGAGTAGCGGCGGCGCTAGGGTTTGAGGAGCTCGAGCAAGAGACAGCGACCGAGCGGAGTAAATGAAGTGAGGAAGGGGAGGGGGGGTATTTATAGCCATGGTGAAAAACTGTTCGCCCGAAGATTTTGGGACGAACATGCCCCTGCCCTTTCTCCTTCACGCGACATGTGTCACCCACGTACTGTGCAGATGAGATCGTGTAAGATTGTGGGTGAATATAATAATGCATCGTGGGATGCGGAACGGTTTGAGCGGCAAAACCGAAAATCTGGATAAGATTTGTTTTAAAGTTTAGATTCGCAATTTCTTGGTGACAAGGACACAGTGAAGACTTTGAGCGAGTTTCAAATAGAACGCACATGAAGAATTTGTGAATAGATTGGGTTGAGTATAGCATAGAGGGAGAAGGGTCCGATCACATTCACTTAGCAGAAAACGCAACTTGAAGAAATAGCCATAAGTGAATGTTGTAGAGGACATAAACTCACATATATATATATAGCCAATGAAGAAAAACGCGGGAACAGTGAAGATTTTGCAAAGTTGAAAAACTGAAGAATTTCAAAAATGAGGAAAAACTCAAATTGAAGATTTTCAACTTTTTGTGGTGGCGTGACCCACCGTATAAGAATGATGATTTCAGACACCGCGTGCAATTGTCGTAGGGTTCTGAGAATCAAATTCTTCATTAATTTCTTCACACTTAGAGTGTTATTCTTCATTGATTGAAGAAAAACGTTTCTTCATGTGTTGCACATCTAAGTCATCAATTTTGTATAAGTGTTAGGATGTGTGTCTTTTTCAAAGAACATTCGAAGATTCTAAGATATTTAGCTCACACCGAACTTGCTAAATCTCTTCTCATCCAAGGGCTTAGTGAAGATATCAGCTAGCTGTTCTTCAGTCTTCACGTGCTCGATGGAGATATCGCCCTTCAACACATGATCACGAAGAAAATGATGACGAATCTGAATGTGCTTTGTCTCCGAGTGCTGACATGGGTTGTGAGCAATCTTGATGGCACTCTCATTGTCGCAGAGGAGAGGCACATTCTTCACGTTGACGCCATAGTCCTTGAAGGTTTGCTTCATCCAAAGCAGTTGAGCACAGCAAGAGCCAGCAACAATGTATTCAGCTTCAACAATGAGCGGTGATACACGATTCTGTTTCTTCGAGGACCAATGACCAAAGATCGTCCGAGGAAATGACAAGTACCAGATGTTGACTTGCGGTCCACACGATCACCGGCATAGTCGAGTCGAGAATATCCAATGAGATCAAAAGCGAGCCCTTGGGGTACCATAATCCTAGTGTTGGTGTGTGAGCTAGATATCGAAGAATATGCTTCACAGACCTTATGGTGTGATTCCTTTGGTGCAGCTTGAAATCGGGCACACATGCAACCACTAAGCATTATATCGGCCTAGATGCACATAAGTACAATAAAGAACCAATCATGGAGCGGTATACCTTGTGATCGAAGTCAATACCATTTTCATCGATTGCATAGATGACCATTTATGGGCATAGGAATTTTGACGCCTTTGCAATCTTGCATGCGAATTTCCTCAATTACATCTTTGAGGTATTTCTCTGAGATATGAATATGCCATTCTTGCCGATGAATTTGAAGACCTAAAAAGAATTTCAACTCTCCCATCATAGACATTTGATATTCTTCACTCATCATATAGGCAAATTCATCACTATAACGTTGGTCAATACAGCCAAAGATAATATCATCAACATATATTTGGCACACAAACAGTTCACCATCATAAGATTTAGTAAAGAGAGTAGGGTCGAGTGAACCAGGTGTGAAGCCATTCTTCACGAAGAATTCCTTCAATGTATCATACCACGCCCGAGGGGCTTGCTTGAGGCCATAGAGGGCCTTATTAAGTCTGAAGACTTTGTCAGGATTCTTTGGATCTTCAAAACCTGGGGGTTGAGCAACATATACTTCTTCCTCAAGCTTACCATTGAGGAATGCATTTTTCACATCCATTTGATATAAGATGATATCATGATGATTAGCATAAGCAAGTAGTATGCGAATAGCCTCAAGTCTAGCAACAGGTGCAAAAGTTTCATCAAAATCAATTCCTTCAACCTGTGTGTAGCCATGAGCTACTAGTCGTGCCTTATTCCTCACCACAAGGCCATTTTCATCTTGCTTGTTGCGGTAGATCCACTTTGTGCCAATGATATTATGCTTGCGAGGATCAGGCGATTGACCGGTTCAGACATTGTTAAGCTCGAATCGATGTAATTCTTCTTGCATACCCTGAATCCACTCCGGCTCGAAATGCTTCATCTACCTTAGTGGGCTCTGTGATAGAGACAAAAGCATAGTTCCCACAAAAGTTAGATAAATGTGAAGCTTTTGAGCGTGTGAGAGGACTGGTGCGCTAATGTCATCGATGATCTTCTCCACTTGCACTTCTTTTGCAACGCGAGGATGAGCTGGTTGTCATTGAGGAATTTGATCAGCATTTTCTTCAAAGACCATTTTCCTCATCATGTTCTTGGTGCATCACTCGGCGTTCTTCATGAACAGGAATGAATTCTTCAAAGAGATTCTTGAAGAGGAATGACATCCTCGGTTTCCTTGAACTTGATAGAATCCTCGGTGCTGGTTCATCTAACACGAAGGTAGGTGCTCTCTTTGCGAGCCATTAGTTTCATCGAACCGCACATCTACAAATGTCAACAATCTTGTGAAGAACAATGTTGAAGACTCTGTAAGTGTGCGAGTCCTTTCGTAACCAAGCATAAAACCTTCATGTGCTTTCGTGCAAATTTAGAGTTGTGGTGAGGATCTCTAATCCAACATTTAGCAATGAAGACTTTGAAATAACTCACATTGGGTTTCTTGTCAGTGAGGAGTTCATAGGCCGTCTTCTTGAAGAATTTGTGAAGATATACTCTGTTGATGATGTGGCACGCAGTATCAATTGCATCAATCCAAAAACGCTGAGGCGTTTTGTATTCATCAAGCATAGTGCGAGCCATCTCAACAAGAGTTCTGTTCTTGCGCTCCACGTCGCCATTTTGCTGAGGAGTATAAGGAGCAGATAACTCATGAGTAATACCAAGTTCATCAAGATAGGCATCAAGACCGGAATTCTTGAACTCATTTCCATTGTCACTTATGATGTGCTTGATCTTCACACCAAAGTTGGTTGAAGCCCTCGAGGAAAATCGTTTGAAGACTTCCTGCACTTCATGTTTGTAAGTAACAATGTTTACCCATGTATATCGAGAATAATCATCAACTATGACAAAACCATATAGAGATGCATCATTAGTGACTGCTGAGTAATGATTAGGTCCGAAGAGGTCCATTTGAAGCAATTCGAATGGACGGGTAGTGGTCATGATAGTCTTAGCTGGATGCTTGGCCTTGGTCATTTTTCCAGCTTCACAGGCTCCGCATAAGTGATTCTTGAGGAATTTGACATTCTTAATGCCAATGACATGCTTCTTCTTCGCAAGCGTGTGCAAATTCCTCATGCCTGCGTGACCAAGTCGTCTATGCCATAGCCATCCTTCTGAAGCTTTTGCAAGTAGACACACGGCTGGTTGTGGTCCTGTAGAGAAATCAACAATATACAGATCTCCTCTCCTAAAGCCTTCGAAGACTTTGGAATTGTCAGCTTCCATAATCACAACACAGCGATACTTGCCAAAAACAACAACCATATCAAGATCACAAAGCATTGAGACTGACATGATATTGTATCCTAAGGACTCAACAAGCATGACTTTGTCCATGTGTTTATCCTTAGAGATTGCAACGTTACCAAGACCCAATACCTGACTTTTGCCTTTGTCAGCAAAGATGATATGCTTCAGAGGTGACGGTGATAAGGGAGCATCCATCAATAGATTCTTGTCACCAGTCATGTGATTAGTACATCCACTATCGAGGACCCATTCAGTAGTTTTGGGTTGATCATCCTGCAGATGAATTAGTGTAGCTTACAATCTCATATGCTTCATCGATGAAGAATATGATATCAAGTTCATCGATGAATTTCATCAAGCGATAACAGATATAGCGGTATGAGGACATGTGAAATGAAAGTTCATTTCATCATGATTCGCTGCGTTCTTTCGAGCATTTTGTCGGGTCCCAAACAAATTCTTGATCGTTAAAGCACGCCCGAGACCTGACCTGCAGAAGAGATTAGTTCTTTTCTTCACCACCCACATCTGAAGGGGTGGCAAAGAGTTCATCACTCTGCGAGCACCATATGAGAAGGGTGGCAAAGATGCCAAACCGTTTCGTTTCACATAAGAGGGGTTAGGGTAAGCATGTGAATAAGCAGAGTAATTCTTCGAGGACTTATGAACATAATGGTTTGAAGAATAATGCACATATTCATAGCCCTTAGCTCTACCCTGTGAGACAGAGTTGTTAGCACGATGATAATCATATGAGGACTTTGATCCTTTTGAGGAATTTGATCCATGTGAGGAATTTGGTTCGTATGAGGACTTGGATCCATATGAAGAGTTTGGTCCATATGAAGAATTTTATCTGGGGTTCCTGTTCTTCACAGGTAGTGTCATGAGGACATTCACCTGAAGACTTTCAACATATCTTTTGGGAGCCTAGATTTTCTTCATAGGGGAACCATTCATGCAGTTAGTGCCAACATATCTAGCAAATACTTCACCATTCTGATTTTTGAACAGTTTATAGTTGGAGTCAAATGACTCATCAGAAGAATGAGGAGATTCACATGTAAAGCCAGATAAGTTAGATGGATCAACTGAAGGTCCCTTTGCAGCAACCCATGAGGTTTTGGGGTACTGCTTAGGCTTCCAATATGTTCCATCAACATTGAGTTTCCTCTCAAAGGCAATACCCTCTTTCCTAGGATTTCTGTTGAGGATCTGCTTTTTAAGCACATCACAAAGAGTCTGATGCCCTTTGAGGCTTTTGTACATGCCTGTCATGTACAATTCCTTCAACCCTGCATTGTCAGTGATACTAGCAATGTCCTCAGATGAGGAATTAGTGAAAGCAGAGGCAGATGAAGAATTTGTAACAGTTGAAGCATTTGAACATTCAGGTGAAGAATTAGCAGATTCATGTTCAATGCACTTTAAGCATGGAGGAACAAATTCTTCCTGAGAAGCGCTGATTTGTTGAGCTAGTAATGAATCACGCTCCTTCTGAAGATCTTCATAACACACTCTTAGCTTTTCAAGATCTTCCTTTCTTTGAAGAGATTCAGAGGAAAGCTTCTCGTGATCAGTCAAGAGGGTATTATGTTGATCTTGAAGGGCGTCAAACTTGGAGTGAATTCTCTGAAGACATTCACCCAATGCTTTTGACTGATCCATTTCTTTGCGCAACATATCATCACTTTTGTCTAGCATGTTTTGAACTTGTTCCAAAGCCGTTTGTTGTTTAGTGCCAATGCAAACAAGTTTGGTATAACAAGATTCAATATCATCATCAGATTCATCATTATCAGATTCATCATTATCAGATTCATCGTCACAGAACTCGGATGAGGAGCATTCGGTTACCTCAGCACCGTCTGCCATGAGACATGATGCAGAAGATGATGATTCTGGCTCGAAAGTCATCGTTTTGAGAGATTCCTTGAAGTCCTCAAACCAGGGATCATGACGGGTTCGATGACCTTCATAGACATCAGAGATTCGGTCCTAGATAAGCTTCGAATTGCCAAGATGCATAATGCGCCCGAATTGGTCTCTGGATAGGCAGGAACAGATGATATCCTTCGCCATGAGGTCAAGTCGAGTGTACTTGCGATTATCATCAGCGTCCGCCATCTTGCATAGATCAGTAAGACCAATCTCAGTGACGGTCCACAGCTCGCTGTTCATTGCCATGAGGCGCTTCCTCATCATGGCCTTCCACTTGGGATAGTCATGACCGTCAAAGATAGGGCATGTCACTTTCTTCATACCTGCGGTCGACATAACTAAAACTCCAGGCGGTTAAACCAAAATCACACAGAACAAGGGAGTACCTTGCTCTGATACCAATTGAAAGTGCGTTATATCAACTAGAGGGGGGGGTGAATAGGCGATTTTTATGAATTCTTCACTAAGGAATTTGCTGGTGAGGAAATTTCTTAGCGAAGAACTACTTGCAGTGGAGTAAGTACTCAGAAGTAAACATAACATAATACAAGAATGGTCATCATGATGGAATGAAGACAAGCACAGAGTACAGAAAGCGTAATCACAGGATAACACAAGATGAAGACAAATAGACTGAAGAAATTGAACTGAGGAATTTGAGAAAGTCTTCAGTCAAAGTCTTCAAGCATAGATATGAACAAACATTCAACACAGTAATGAGGAAATGAAAGGGTTGAGGGAATAGAACCAGTTAGTTGGTGAAGACAATGATTTGGTAAACCAGTTCCAACTGCTGTCTCAGTTGTACGTCTGGTTGGAGCGGTGAGTATTTAAACTCGAGGACACGTAGTCCGGACACCCGATCATCGAGCCGCAACTCAGACACCCAGTCCTCACCGTATTCTCCTTGAACTAAGACCACAGGCCTCATCCAATCACTCGTGGTAAGTCTTGGTGACTTCCAAACCTTCACAGACTTGGTCACTCAGCGATCCACAATTCCTCTTGGATGCTCTAGACCTTGACGCCTAACCGTCTGGAAGAAGCACAATCTTCAAAGGTAACAAGCGTCGGATCCACGCAGGATCAA
This sequence comes from Aegilops speltoides, assembly GCA_021437245.1. Taxonomy (NCBI): domain Eukaryota; kingdom Viridiplantae; phylum Streptophyta; class Magnoliopsida; order Poales; family Poaceae; genus Aegilops; species Aegilops speltoides. Next base: position 487,304,264 of record CM038145.1, read on the forward strand.
TTTCTTCAGTGATGCTCAATCACTTTGGGTTTGTGGGGGTTTGGTTTTGGGATTTTCCTCACTTGATGATTTTCGCTCAAAGTCCTCGGAGGATGGGTTGCTCTCAAATGACAAGTGTCAAGTTCTCTCGGAGCAGCCAACCAGCTAATGGTTGTAGGGGGCGGCTATTTATAGCCTAGGGAGCAGCTCGACATGATAAGACATAAATGCCCTTCAGTGATATGACCGTTAGATAGATAAGATATTTTGGGATAGCCGGCGCGCAGCACAGCAACGGTCGGAAATTTGACTCTCAAATTCCTCAGGGCTATCATGTTCCTCACTGTGTAGGCAATTCGCACTGGCGAATTCCTAACTCCTCAGTCAGAACAAAGTCCTCGGTGAACAGAAGAACTGCGTCTCTGTCATTGAAGAAAATGACTGAACTGTATGAGATTTCCAATGGCTTCACTAAAAGGGATTGGTAGGTGTAGGATTTTGAGTTGAGCATCACATGGAAATTTTTCCTTAGTATTTCCTCAACCCCCTTTAACAGTACGGTGTTTCCTATGACTCAAGAAAGAGAAAATGAAACTACGAAAACAAAAGTCTTCACGCTTCATGTTCCTCAAGTGAATAGCAAGTCTTCAAGGTCACACCAATTTCTTCACTTTCAAAGTCTTCAGAAAGTCTTCAAAATATCAAAGTCTTCAGTTGAAGAACTTCATTTTTAGGGGTCGACTTTCTCTGTAAATATCAAACTCCTCATAGACTTATAGACCTGTGTACACTCACAAACGAATCAGTCCCTTAACCTATAAGTCTTCAATACACCAAAATCACTAAGGGGCACTAGATGCACTTACAGCCGCCGTCGTTGCCCGGCCGCCGCGCGCGCTCTCTTGTCGCCCTCCGGACGCCGTCGACGCTGCCCTGACCCCGACCTCGATGCCGCCCCGCCCCCGACCTCGACGTCCCCCCTACATCTCTGCCCTCCGTCGTGCGCCCGCCGCCCCGACCCCGACCCCGTCCCCGACCCCATCCCCGACCTCGATGCCGCGTGCCCCTCTCCCTAACTCTGCCGGCACCCGAGGTGAGCACGCCCTCCTCCTCCTCCCCTACCTCTGCCTAGCTAGGGTTCTTAGGGTAAAATTTTAGAGTTCATCTAATTAGTTAGGGTTCATCAAATTAGATGTTAATTAGGGCAATAGTTGTTAAATAGAATTAGTTGGAGTTCATCAAATTAGTAAGTGTTTAATAGAATTAGTAAGAAAATTAATAGAACTAGTTGAACTAGTTTATTTTTAGTAAGAACTAGTTTATTTATAGTTATAGCAAGTGCTTAATTGAACTAGTTGAATTAATACAAGTATTTTATTTTTAGTACGAAAATTAATAGAACTAGTTTACTTTTTTAGTTAATGCAATTATTCTCGCATCGACATCGATAATGCCTATCCCGCATCCTCGTTGTCGACTCGGCGGAGGAGGCCTACTTGATCAAAGGGGCCATGTCCGGGACTGGGCTCCTCCGGGTTGGTACTGGGATGTGCTGCCTTCCGGAAGACGCAGCTTGGTGAGGAGCCAGCCAATCGTTGACCCGAACCTTCTTTGGTGGCGGTCGCGTGGGCCAGTGACGGTGCGGAGGCTTGAGGACCCCGTGGAAGTGGTATGTCACCGTGTCAGGAAGGAGGACGAGCACGTCCGTCGCTACATGGTGCGTTGGAGGGTAAGTTCTCCAATACCTGGCAGGTTCTTCAGGGATCTCACTGGAGCTATGATCCTGTGATGGTTCCTTATCTTTAGGTGTCACCGCCCGGGCCGATACCATCGTTCGCTAGGGTTTTAGCTGTATTAGTGAGGTTAAATGTATGAGACTATTTGAGATGTACTAGTGATAATATTCGATGATGTACGGACGCAAGAGATGATATAGTTTTGCTTATTGAATGCATGCTAATTTGAATACTAATTTATTTTATGATTTAGTTTTGCTTATTGAATGGTCAATTTGGAGAACTACTCCTATTTTGAATGCTCAAATTGGAGAGCACTATTTTGAATACTATTTTGTTTTTGCAGTCAAATCTCCATGTCGTCGCTGCCGTCATCCCCATCATAGGCCCCCTCCAACCTCGAGGTGAGACTAGCCAAATCTCCATGTCAATATGAGTCCTATAAGATATTTTTGAAATGTTTTTGTTCATATTTTCAACCATTGAAATGCAATGACCATCAAGTTTGAATGCAACGACCATCAAGTTTGAATGCAAATAGGATATGTGCTTGCCCAAGTGGCCATGTTTGTAGGTAACACCTCCGAGCGGCCTATGTTTTGCCAGAGTGTTGATTAATTTCCGTTCCAGCAAATTTCAGGAGCTCGAACCTTTTTACCAAAGGTCATGCCGAATTTTTCCATAATTTTTGGCATGACTTGTGCTAGAATATGTAGGACATATAGAGTGGTCTGGATTTTCTAGAAAGATAATTAAACGACATTTCGGGTTGACTTTAAGTCTATCGAGGCTCCATAAATGACAATCAGAAAATGAGTGAGGGAGAAAGTCTGCACCATATATGAGAGAGGAAGAAACCCGACTGTTGTCGTGGGGGTCGTTTTTCTTTCTTCTCCTCGTGCTAGACTTTTGTTAGGCACTAGGGGAAGAAGGAGTAACGACCATCACCGACGGTCGAAAAATCAGTGAGGGAGTGTGTCCACCATATATGAGAGAATGAAGAAGAATGCCGACTGTTGTCATGGGGATCGCTTCTCCTTCGTTCCCGTGTGCTAGACATTTTGGTTTAATGCACTCGGGGATGAAGGGAGGAGCGACCATCACCAACGGTCAAATATATACACCATGTGAGCTGAGAGTTTTCAAAAAAAAAAAACTCGACGGACCGTTAGTCAACCCGTGTTGAATAATAATGATCTAGTTTAGTCTTTGTAGTACATATATTGAATTTTAGAAGTTTAATCTTTGAATTATGAACACAGGAAATGTCGTCGGACGAAAGTCCCGGGGAGTGCTCCTGGTGCGGCGACAACCGGGGTTTCTGCGATAGGCCTCACTTGGTAGAAGGTCGGCACTTCAACATTAAGCTCGAGGAGGCCTTCGATTGTGAAATGGTATGCTACGATGCAAAGTATTCTTTTCGTAATTAAGCTCGACTTCTACTACTTCAACGTCTAATTTTTGTCTTTTATAATTCGGCTAGCTTATCCCATGCCATGCAAGACGCTATGTCTTGGAGAGGATGGGTTTTGAAGATCATGAGAGGAACGAAACAAAGAAAATTAACCTAAGGACCCATCATGGTATGGATTTTGAGGTAAATCTATACAATTCTAAGAGCGTATCGAATTTTGTTAGCCCGGGTTGGGAAGCACTTTGCAAGATGTATGGTTTTCAAGACGGTATGTTTGTCACCATGGATCTTGGTGATCCTGACATCGAGGTAGACAATTTGGACATTTGGATCCTTGTTGATACGCTTCCAATTCAACCGCTATGTGAGTTTATCAAACATAGTTATTAAGTAATTTATATTGTTTATTTCAAAATAGTTGACAACTTATTTCCATTGATAGCTTATTTTCATTCTTCAAAAAATGTGCGGCACATAGTAGACTGAACCTACTACACCGATGGCTCTGAGTTAACTTATCAGGAGAAAAATCATCTGGTCGCATTTTGTACCGATCTTGAGAATTACAATGTCTATTATCAAACTCCTCCACATTATGGTCAATATGTGCCACTAGTGCACGTGTTGAACTACGGTAACATCCATGGAGATGCCATGGTAAGATTTTTTAGTATTATGACATCCGTGCATCTTTCGCATAAATTCTTCTAAAATTGAACTACATTGCTAACTACGAAGTTATTACTATGTTTTTCAACAGAAAATTCCCAATGATTGTGTGCCTCATCTGATGTATCAGAATGGTTGCCTTGATGTTTTGAACATACAGCCATGTCATCCTAAGAATCACACCTGTCCATATCGGATTTCTAAAACCAGTGAGGACATGATAATCAAAGAATGGAAAAAAATATATGGTCAGTTGTACGGAGGTTCTTGGAAGCAACATTGTGTGAAAGGCAAGAATTGGAGACATGATAATCTCCATTCTCCATAATGGATAGTCAGGGCGTATCTTGTTTTATGCTATTTTACCTAAGAGAAGGTAGTAGGTCCTATGAGAGAGAAGTAGGTCCTAGTGACAATGTGTTATTATGTGGTACAATGTGTTAGAGTTGATGATGATGAGGAGTTGTGATTATGACTACTGACCAACTTGCTGTATGATGTCTCATTGATAAAAATGATGATCATGAGGAGGTGTTATATGACAATGATGTATTATGATGATAAGTTTTTAATGATATGATGATGATGATGATGATGAGTTATTATGACATTGGGTGAAAGAACCGCGGTTTAGTTTCAAGTGGATGGATCCAAAGTGACCAATGGTCACTTTGGATCTTGGTCACTTTGGATCCATGCACTTGAAACTAATCCACGGTTCTTTCACCCAATGATGTAGTAACTCATTCTGATGGAAAAACATTCTCTAAATTGCTACTGTATGAAAACTTGTATAATGGCGTATTAATACAAAATAGAACAAAAAAGAAATACTCAACAATAGTAGTGGCGCGGGTAGGGAGGCGCGCTACTAGTAAATACCAGTAGCGCTGTGCGACAAAAGCGCTACTGCTAAGCACATATAGCAGTAGCGCGGGTGAGGGAGTCCTAGATTAGGGGGTATCCGGACAGCCGAACTATGTACAACATCCAGACTATTGAAGCGTGAAGATACAAGACTCAAGACTTCGGCCCGTGTCCGGATGGGACTCTCCTTTGGGTGAAGGACAAGCTTGGCGATCCGGATATTATATTTCCTTCCTTGTAACCAACTCCATGTAAACCCTAGCCCTCTCCGGTGTCTATATAAATCAGAGAGGTTGGTCCTTAGACGACCGATCACAATTACAATCATACCATCATAGGCTAGCTCTTAGGGTTTAGCCTCTACGATCTCGTGGTAGATCTACTCTTGTAGTACCCATATCTTCAATATTAATCAAGCAGGAAGTAGGGTTTTGCCTCCATCGAGAGGGCCCGAACCTGGGTAAACATCTGTGTCCCTTGCTTCATGTTATCATCAGCCTTGACGCACAGATCGGGACCCCCTACCCGAGATTCGCTGGTTTTGACACCGACATTGGTGCTTTCATTGAGAGTTCCTCTATGTCGTCACTACAGGGCTTGATGGCGCCTCAAATCATCAACAACGCGGTCCAGGGGGAGACTCTTCTCCCCGGACAGATCTTCGTGTTCGGCGGCTTCGCACTGCGGGCCAATTTGCTTGGCCATCTGGAGCAGATCGACAGCTACGCCCCTGGCCACCAGGTCAGGTTCGGAAACTTGAACTACACGGCTGATATTCGCGGAGACTCGATCTTCGACGGACTTGGGCCTATGCCAGGAGCATCGAACAATTATGATGGGCACGACTTAGACCTGCTGTCGGACAATGCGCGGGATATCACCCCTGCACTAGCCTCGGATCTAACTCCGGAGCAGGTTGCGTTGCCTGAGGACAGAGGGGTGGACCCCACCCCGCAGGCCGCACACTCACCGGCGGTAGAGCCGAAGACATGCCTCACTTCTGAGGAAGCCTGTGACTCCGGACCCCCGGATTCGTATCCGGTTGTAGGTTCCAGTCCGCGCGCTCCTGAGCCCGCCGAGCCTGGTTGGGCTCCGGTAATGGAGTTCACCGCTGGAGACATCTTTCAGCACTCGCCCTTTGGAGACATGCTGAACTCATTAAAATCTCTCTCTTTGTTAGGAGGCTCTGGGCCGAACTATGTCCGGCTCGAGTGGGAAGCAGACGACGACGAAATTCGTTGCCTACCCACCACCCACTTCATTGCCACGGTCAGTGATTTAACCGATGTGCTTGACTTCGACTCCGAAGACATCGACGGTATGGACGACGATATAGGAGAATTACAAGAGCCACCTCTCACAGGGCGGTGGACGGCCACCTCCTCATACGATATATACATGGTAGACACTCCAAAGGAAACCAATGACGGCGAGGCAATGGAGGATAACCTCTCAGGGAGAAAAGCAAACCATGGGCGTCATCGGCTTCACTCCAAGCCCCGCCACATCAACAACGGCCCCGGAGACGAAAGCAATCCGGATGGTGCCGAAGAGGAATACAACCCTGATCAGCCTACCTTCAAGCAGGCCTGACCGGTCACGATGGGATACTTAGAGAGGGACAACTATACACCCCCCTCCGACGACGAGGTAAGCCTCGGCAATGACGAATTCGGCATACCTAAAGACCCAGTGGAACAAGTTCACTTCAAGCGACGGCTCACGGCCACGGCAAGGAGCCTGCAAAGGAAGCAAGAGCAGCTTAAAGCTGACCAAGACGTGCTAGTGGATAGGTGGACCAAGGTACTGGCCACCGAAAAGTACGAACTCGACAGCCCCAGCAATGGGCATACACGGCACAATTGGCTACCTCAACACAAGCAGGAAAACCCAAGGCACATACCCCGACGTCCACACTTCATAACGGTCCAAGACAATACGAAGGATACACGAAGAGACACCCTCAAGCCTCAGTGCAGTGGTCACAAATGTCAAGTCAAGGAAACTGGTGATAGGTCCAGCAAACCCCAGTCCGGTCAACAGACAAAGAGCAGCTCAAGCCTATTCGGCCCGAGCCACGCACTCGATCAACCATGTGCAATTCATGGTACTCCTAGAAGGACGACAAAGCATACCAATAGAGAATGCCGGATCCTCAAAACAAGGCGGCTGGTCATGTGCCAGAAACAATGAGGGGAGGCGTCCAATCAGGACCCCCCCAGGGCATAAAAGTACGGCCGATCACCCATGATTACATCAACGACAACAAGTCAATTGCATTACCTCTAGACCTAGTAGTCCGGGGGCTCCATAAGCCCACTCAGGTATGAAGCCACAAATAGCCTCTCCTAAAAGATGTAAGGCGCAAAGGCCAAGTTTTATTGGCCCACCCCTCTAACAGTTGTCTTCGGATCACCCAAAAAAATGCTGTGCCAAAGAATGAATCTTTGGCACTTTACCACCATGCGGTAGTTTACCGTATGCCAACGGGATAAACCACGTTGACTAGACTCCACGTGGTAAATCACTCAGGCCAACTATCCGGACACCCATTGAGGAGTCCGCACTACCTCACGGTATAACGGCTGGGCCCACCGGGGTCCGATCAAGGACCCTTGGACCAACCACAAGAGGACGCCCATCTGCCTTCAAGCATTTGCTTTACAAACTAACGATTGACACAGAACAGGATCGGCGGCGTGGAATCAGCCCGGACACACAATGGTAGGAACATCCAGGTAGAAGGCAGTTCGGATTCACTCTTGATCCACTCACAACCCCCTCCAGTCCGGCCACCATAGGTTCCGCCAAATAACACCTCTTTTCATACATCATACTCATATGCATAGACATATCATCCTACTACAATGCATAGACTTAAATAACACTTACCGGCTGTCGTTTATCGCCGACGCCTCTTTGCCGAAAATGACAGCCACGCTTAGCGTTCGCGTTACACGGGGCTTCACGATCTGACAATAAAGTCCGACCACCTTTTGGTCACTCGGCACCCGAACTTATAGCACTATATGCATCAGCTCAAATCATGTCTTGGGTCATTGGTTGGGTTTGCCGGCTCCCATGTTTTGGTACCTTACGTTCCGTTCTGTCGGCTAAGGTAGCGCTGGGAGAACTCTGCGATTGTGTCGGTTGATCGGACGACCACCTCGATGAAAGCGAAAACCGACCGTCATGATGAAGCGAGCTGGTCGGCTGTGCGAGAGGTTGTAAAATCATAAAGATTTATTCTGCACTGCGCCATTATAAATGCAGAGTGGGACGGATCGGTCTTCTGATCAGGCGCCAATAGAGCCCATAGTTCGGCCTTCCGAACACTAGGGGCTGCACCGACCATACTCGAATTCCTATGGCTCAGTGAGAGTAATAAGGCCTAGTCCGATTCCTGGTTCGCGGAGAGAAACACCTCCTTAAAAGGACCCAACTATGGGATAAAGAGCGTTCAGATATATCCCGATCACCCCCGTATTCTTTTTACGAGGGGGCAGAAGCCGACGACTGGCCAACTCTCAGGATTTGCATACAATAAACAGCCGCACAGGAAGAACATATGTTCAAACAAAACAGGCAATATATAATAAAAATGCCATTATACCATATTACAAAAAGTGGCACAAATGCCCTCAGGGAAATATAATGTCTTTGGCACACTTATCCACCGCAAGGCGGGCCCCTTTCATTACACCTTCATAGTACAACTCGGGCTTGCGGTGCTTGAGGGAGTCCTCGACTAGGGGGTGTCCGGATAGCCGAACTATCATCATCGGCCGGACTCCAAGACTATGAAGATACAAGATTGAAGACTTCGTCCCGTGTCCGGATGGGACTTTCCTTGGCGTGGAAGGCAAGCTTGGCAATACGGATATGTAGATCTCCTACCATTGTAACCGACTCTGTGTAACCCTAGCCCTCTCCGGTGCCTATATAAACCGGAGGGTTTTAGTCCATAGGACGAACAACAATCATACCATAGGCTAGCTTCTAGGGTTTAGCCTCCTTGATCTCGTGGTAGATCTACTCTTGTACTACCCATATCATCAATATCAATCAAGTAGGAGTAGGGTTTTACCTCCATCAAGATGGCCCGAACCTCGGTAAAAACATTGTGTCCCTTGTCTCCTGTTACCATTCGCCTAGACGCACAGTTCGGGACCCCCTACCCGAGATCCGCCGGTTTTGACACCGACATTGGTGCTTTCATTGAGAGTTCCTCTGTGTCGTCACCGATAGGCTTGATGGCTCCTTCGATCATCAACAACAACGCGGTCCAGGGTGAGACTTTTCTCCCCAGACAGATCTTCGTATTCGGCGGCTTTGCTGCTGCGGGCAATTAAGCAGCCATCTGGAGTAGATTGGAAGCTACGCCCCTGGCCATCAGGTCAGATTTGGAAGTATGAACTTCACGATTGACATCCGCGGAGACTTGATCTTCGATGGATTCAAGCCACAGCCGAGCGCGCCGCACTGTCACGATGGGCATGATTTAGCTCTGCTGCCGGACAGTGCCCTGGAGGCTGCACACGAGTCCGCTCTGATCCTCAATTCGGAGCCGACTGCGCAGATCGAGGACGGGTGGCTAGACACCGCCTCGAGGGCTGCTACTTCTACGGCGACGGAGCCAAATACTGACCTTGTCCCTTGTGACGCTCGTGACTCTTAGGTGCCGGACTCCTCGCCGGACTCCGAACCTCCTGCGCCCCTCCAATCGAATCCGATTGGGCGCCGATCATGGAGTTCACCGCCACAGACATCTTTCAACACTCACCTTTTGGCGACATCCTGAATTCGCTAAAGTATCTCTCGCTATCAGGAGAGCCCTGGCCGAATTGTGGTCAGGATGGTTGGGATGCGGACGACGAAGAAATTCAAAACCCACCCACCACCCACTTTGTAGCAACCGTCGACGACCTAACCGACTTGCTAGACATCGACTTCGAAGACATCGACGGTATGGACGACGATGCCGGAGACGACCAAGAACCAGCGCCTGCTGGGCACTAGAAAGCCACTTCAACTCATGACGTATACATGGTGGATACACCAAAAGGAAGCGATAACGAGGAACAACGGGACGCGGCGAAGGATAATTCCCCCGAAAACAACCAAAGCGGCGACGCATAGCGCCGCCGAAATCCGCCTCGATAACAACAGCACCCATAATGACCCAGCCGTAGAGCAGGGCGAACCAGTGGACGACGAACATGCAACCAAACAACCATCCGAACAGGATGAATTGGACAAGCAACCCATCTCCGGTGAAAACAACAGTCCAGATGATCTCACGCCGGACACATCACCAGAGCATAAGAACCTTCACAAAAGGCTCGTCGGCACTGCAAGAAGTTTGAAGAAGCAGAAGCGGAAGCTCAAAACAGCGGAAGACGTACTCAGAATGAGATGGAGCAAAGTACTCAAGACCGCAGACAAATACGACAATAATCACCAAGCAAAGAGCTACCCGAAGCGCAAGCTGTTGCCCGAATTCGACGAGGAGACCGTAGAGCCACCACAATCAGAAAGCAAAGAGGCCGCCTGGCCGGATAGACGACCAGATGGCAGGCTAAGAGCGGCAATCGGCGCCGCATACAAGCCGGCACAGGATACACATAAAGATCCTCGCAAAAAGGATGGCCCGGTCAGGTCCATTTATGGGCCAAAAAAGAGGGCTCCAGGAAGCTACACAACACGTCGAGTGTTCGAAGATAACGGCACACCTAAATACAGGGGCGCTGCACACCCACTATGTTTCACCGATGAGTCTTGGATCATGAATTTCCAGCGGGATTTAAGCCCGTAAACATAGAGGCATCTGACGGAACAACAGACCTCGAGTGCGGATTGAGGATTACATCCTACACATACATATGGCTAGAGGAGATGATCTCCATGCCATAAAATACCTACCCTCAAGCTCAAAGGGCCAGCTCGGCATTGGCTCAAAAGCCTCCCGAGAAAATACTATTGGAAGTTGGGAAGAGCTCGAGGATGCGTTTGAGCAAATTTTCGGGGACTTATGTCCGCCCTCACGGATCTTGACGATTTAAGTCACATAACTCAACGATCCGAGAGTCAAGACGCAAATTCTGGAACAGGTTCCTCACCAAAAAAGCAAATAGTCGATTGTCCGGACGCGAAGCCTTAGCAGCTTTTAAGCATAACGTGCGAGGCAGTGGCTTGCCGAGCACCTCGGCCAGGAAAAACCAAGAACAATGGCGCTAACAAGCCTCATGACCGCTTTTGCGCGGGGGAGGATAGCTGGCTGGCAAGATGCAGCACCAGCGACCCGAGTACATCCGAGGTGAGGGATGGAAATGGGAAATCACGACGCAGAAAAGATCAGCGCCGGAATAAGGAAAATCGCCCAAAGAGCACGGCGGTCAACGCCGGGTTCAAAAGCTCTCGGCCGAACAACAAAACACTGCCTCTTAAGGACAACAGTGACGAGCTATCCAACCTAAACAAAATTTTGGATAGGATATGTCAAATCCACAGTACCCCCGGGAAGCCTGCAAACCATACCCACCGAGATTGTTGGGTCTTCAAGCAGTCCGGCCGACTTAACACCGAACACAAGGGGCTCGACACGCCAAGCGAGGATGATGGCGAACCCACAAGCAGCGCGGAAAACAAAGACTTTCCCACAAGAAGTCAAAACAGTGAATTCACTTCAAGTGATAACAAGGAAAAATATGGCGGCACCTACCAAAGCACATGCCGCGCGGTCCACCCCAGCGGAACCCCGAGATTGGATGTCAAAACCAATTACTTTGGACCATCTGGATTACTCCAGAAGTATTTGAAACGCAGGATGGACTGCCTTGATATTGGATCCTATAATCGACGGACTACAATTTACACAAGTCCTAATGCATGGCGGTAGCAATTTAAACCTGCTATATCTGGACACAATCCGCAGAATGGGGATAGACCCTACCAAAATTGGCCATAGCAGCACTTCCTTCAAAGGAGTGGCGCTTGAGGCCCTTACGCCCGATTCTTGCGGGCTCCTTACTACTAGAAGTTGTGTTCGGTCCATCCGACAACTTCCGTCATAAAAGTTAATCTTCCATATCGCCCCATTTAAAAGTAGCCACCAAGCACTATTGGGACGTGAAGCTTTACGCCGCTTTAGCAATACCGCATTACGCGTCTCTTACACTTAAAATGCCCGGTCCACGTGGCATCATCTCTTTAAAAGGTCGTTCAAGACCCCGGACACGGCTAGGCGAGTCCGGCATAAATAATCTAGGGGCTTCCTAGCCGCATACCCGTCTACAAGGGGCTGGGCGCATGAACAATGAAGAGCCAATAAAGCTCAACTTTATTCATTTTTTAATCACACTATGTTTTAAATACATTTCTTGCACGATATCTTTTCAAACTAAGTTCTTCTCTTTTTCAGATGAACAACGTGCTACACCCGTCGAGATCTGACAACGGAACCTGGTAGAGGCGTGCAGCGAGGACCCGTTGCAAGGATTCTTTTCAGATTAAGACCCTGCGTAAACCTTTCTTAATGTCTCTTGTTGATACACATCCCCCGGCTTCCTATTTTAACTGAGGAGAAGGCTGGCGTTTTGGCATCGGCCGCGTCAGAAGTTTTCGCCCGTACCTGGACACCAGGGGCTTAGGGCATCGTTCTGCCCGTTTTCATAAAGACCGAACACCTCAGGGAGTGTTCGGCGTCTCGAGTTAGGCCTTATATGCATCAGCTCCGAATCATGTCTTTGGTCAAATGTTGGGTTTGCCCGGCTCCTGTGTTTTGCTGCCTTCGTTCGTATCATCGGCTAAGCGACACCGGAGAACTCTGCGATTGTGCCCGGTTCGGCTGGCGAGCACCTCGATGAAAGCAAAACTGACTGTCATAATATAGCGAGAGACTGGTCAACCACTCGATCGACTATCGGAATATCTAGAATTCTGCCGCTTTGACGAAGGACCATTTCCCGGTCAGGCACATACGTGCCCCGAATTCGGAGAATGCGGTGCCCCTAGGGGTTATATCGTAGCCCCACCTTCGAACTCCTATGGCTAAGTGAAAGTGATAAAGCATTATAGTCCGGTTGCCTAGTTTGCTACGCTACCACCTCCTTCACAGGACCAAGACGTTGGATTAAGTGTGAAAATGCGCTATTTTGCAAACACCCCCGCACCATGTGCGTGGGGGATGAAGCCGAAGACTGCCATCTTTCAGGTTATATATACATATACATTAACGGCCGCACAGGAGATATTTTAATACTTGAACGCACAAGTATAGAAAGCACTTTTATCATAAATATGGTTTTACAAATCATACATGTCATTTGAACATAACATCTTTCGAGCACTGCGACTCTATTAAACAAGCGCCCTGCAGGACTTCCCCAAAATAGTGCTCAGCGGGTAACCGGTGTTGGGGAACGTAGTAATTTCAAAAAAATTCCTACGCACACACAAGATCATGGTGATGGCATAGCAATGAGAGGGGAGAGTGTTTTCCACGTACCCTCGTAGACCGTAAGCGGAAGCGTTATGCCAACGCGGTTGATGTAGTCGTACGTCTTCACGATCTGACCGATCCAAGCACCGAACTTACGGCACCTCCGAGTTCAGCACACGTTCAACTCAATGAAGATCCCCGGGCTCCGATCCAGCAAAGCTTCGGGGATGAGTTCCATTAGCACGACGGTGTGGTGACGATGATGACGTTCTACCGGCGCAGGGCTTCGCCAAAACTCCGCGATGATATGACCGAGGTGGAATATGGTGGAGGGGGGCACCGCACACGGCTATGGAACGATCCGTAGATCAACTTGTGTGTCCTAGGGTGCCCCGCCCCGTATATAAAGGAGCAAGGGGGAGGCGGCCGGCCCTAGAGGCGCGCCGGTGGAGGAGTCCTCCTCCTAGTAGATAGGACTCCCCTTTCCTACTCCTACTAGAGGGGAAAGGAAGGGGGAGAGGGAGAGGGAAAGAGGGGGGCGCCGCCCCCCCTCCTAGTCCAATTCAGACCAGAGGGGGAGGGGGCGGGCGGCCCAAGCTGGCTGCCCCTCTCTCTCTCCACTAAGGCCCATATGGCCCATTACTTCTCCCGGGGGGTTCCGGTAACCCTCCGGCACTCTGGTTTTCTCCGAAAACATCCGGAACATTTCCGGTGTCCGAATATAGTCGTCCAATATATCAATCTTTATGTCTCGACCATTTCGAGACTCCTCGTCATGTCCATGATCACATCCGGAACTCCGAACAAACTTCGGTACATCAAAACTTATAAACTCATAATAAAACTGTCATCGTAACGTTAAGCGTGCGGACCCTACGGGTTCGAGAACTATGTAGACATGACCTAGAACTATTCTCGGTCAATATTCAATAGCGGAACCTGGATGCCATATTGGTTCCTACATATTCTATGAAGATCTTTATCGGTCAAACCGCATAACAACATACGTTGTTCCCTTTGTCATCGGTATGTTACTTGCCCGAGATTCGATCGTCGGTATCCAATACCTAGTTCAATCTCGTTACCGGAAAGTCTCTTTACTCGTTACGTAATGCATCATTCCGTAACTAACTCATTAGTTACATTGCTTGCAAGGCTTATAGTGATGTGCAATACCAAGAGGGCCCAGAGATACCTCTCCGACAATCGGAGTGACAAAACCTAATCTCGAAATACGCCAACCCAACATCTACCTTCGGAGACACCTGTAGTACTCCTTTATAATCACCCAGTTACGTTGTGACGTTTGGTAGTACCCAAAGTGTTCCTCTGGTAAACAGGAGTTGCATAATCTCATAGTTACAGGAACATGTATAAGTCATGAAGAAAGCAATAGCAATATACTAAACGATCAAGTGCTAGGCTAACGGAATGGGTCATGTCAATCACATCATTATCCTAATGATGTGATCCCGTTAATCAAATGACAACTCATGTCTATGGTTAGGAAACTTAACCATCTTTGATTAATGAGCTAGTCAAGTGCAGGCATACTAGTGACACTATGTTTGTCTATGTATTCACACATGTATTATGTTTCCGGTTAATACAATTCTAGCATGAATAATAAAAATTTATCATGAAATAAGGAAATAAATTATAACTTTATTATTGCCTCTAGGGCATATTTCCTTCAGTCTCCCACTTGCACTAGAGTCAATAATCTAGTTCACATTGCCATGTGATTTAACACCAATATTCACATCTGTATGTGATTAATACCCATAGTTCACATCGTCATGTGATTAACACCCAAAGGGTTTACTAGAGTCAATAATCTAGTTCACATCGTTATGTGATTAACACCCAAAGAGTACTAAGGTATGATCATGTTTTGCTTGTGAGAGAAGTTTAGTCAACGGGTCTGTCATATTCAGAGCCGTATGTATTTTGCAAATATTCTATGTCCACAATGCTCTGCACGGAGCTACTCTAGCTAATTGCTCCCACTTTCAATATGTATCCAGATTGAGACTTAGAGTCATCTGGATTGGTGTAAAAGCTTGCATCGTTGTAACTTTTTACGATGAGCTCTTTTATCACTTCCATTATCGAGAAATATTTCCTTAGTCCTCACTAAGTATATTCTTTGACCGTTGTCCAGTGATCTACTCTTAGATCAAAATTGTACTCCCTTGCCAAACCAGGGCAGAGTATACAATAGGTCTGGTCCATAGCATGGCATACTTTTATAGAACCTATGACTGATGCATAGGGAATGACTTTCATTCTCTTTCTATTTTCTGTCGTGGTCGGGATTTGAGTCTTACTCAATTTCATACCTTTGCAACACAGTCAAGAACTCCTTCTTTGACTGTTCCATTTTGAACTATTTCAAAAATTTATCAAGGTATGTATTCATTGAAAAATCTTATCAAGCGTCTTGATCTATCTATATAGATCTTGATGCTCAATATGTAAGCAGCTTCACCGAGGTCTTTCTTTGAAAAAACTCCTTTCAAACACTCTTTTATGCTTTACAGAATAATTCTACATTATTTCCGATCAACAATATGTCATTCATATATACTTATCAGAAATGTTGTAGTGCTCCCACTCACTTTCTTGTAAATACAGGCTTCACCGCAAGTCTGTATAAAACTGTATTCTTTGATCAACTTATCAAAGCGTATATTCCAACTCCGAGATGCTTGCACCAGTCCATAGATGGATTGTTGGAGCTTGCATATTTTGTTAGCACCTTTAGGATTGACAAAACCTTATGGTTGCATCATATACAACTCTTCTTTTAAGAAAATGATTAAGGAATCCAGTTTTGACATCCATTTGCCAGATTTCGTAAAATGTGGCAATTGCTAACTTGATTCGGATAGACTTTAAGCCTCGCTACAGTTGAGAAAATCTCATTGTAGTCAACACCTTGAACTTGTCAAAAACCTTTTTGCGACAAGTCGAGCTTTGTAGATAGTAACACTACTATCAACGTCTGTCTTCCTCTTGAAGATCCATTTATTTTTCTATGGTTTGCCGATCATCGGGCAAGTCCACCGAAGTCCACACTTTGTTCTCATACATGGATCCTTTCTCATATTTCATGGCCTCTAGCCATTTTGCGGAATCTGGGCTCATCATCGCTTCCTCATAGTTCGTAGGTTTATCATGGTCTAGTAACATGACTTTCAGAACAGGATTACCGTACCACTCTGGTGCGGACCGTACTCTGGAAGACCTACGAGGTTCTGTAGTAACTTGATCAGAAGTTTCATGATCATCATCATTAGCTTCCTCACTAATTGGTGTAGGAATCACTGGAACTAATTTCAGTGATGAACTATTTTCCAATTCGGGAGAAGGTACGGTTACCTCATCAAGTTCTACTTTCCTCCCTCTCACTTCTTTCGAGAGAAACTCCTTCTCTAGAAAGGATCCATTTTCAGCAACGAATAACTTGCATTCGGATCTGTGATAGAAGGTGTACCCAATAGTTACCTTTGGGTATTCTATGAAGACGCACTTCTCCGATTTGGGTTCGAGCTTATCAGGTTGAAACTTTTTCACATAAGTATCGCAGCCCCAAAATTTAGGAAACGACAGCTTAGGTCTACTGCTAAACCATAGTTCATACGGTGTCGTCTCAACGGATTTAGATGGTGCCCTATTAAACGTGAATGCAGCTGTCTCTAATGCATAACCCCAAAACGATAGTGGTAAACCGATAAGAGACATCATAGATTGCACCATATCTAGTAAAGTACGATTATGACGTTCGGACACACCATTACATTGTGGTGTTCCATGTGGCATGAGCTGTGAAACTATTCCACATTGTTTAAAATGAAGGCCAAACTCGTAGCTCAAATATTCATCTCTACAATCAGACCATAGAAACTTTATTTTCTTGTTACGATGATTTTTCCACTTCGCTCTGAAATTCTTTGAACCTTTCAACTATTTCAGACTTATGTTTCATCAAGTAGATATACCCATATCTGCTCAAATCATCTTGTGAAGGTCAGAAAATAATGATACTTGCCACGAGCATCAACACTCATTGGATCGCATACATCGGTATGTATTATTTCCAATAAGTCAGTAGCTTGTTCCATTGTTCTGGAGAACGGAGTTTTAGTCATCTTGCCCAAAAGGCACGGTTCGCAAGCATCAAATTATTCATAACCAAGTGATTTTGAAAATCCATCTTTATGGAATTTCTTCATGCGCTTTACACCGATATGACCTAAACGGCAGTGCCACAAATAAGTTGCACTATCATTATTAACTTTGCATCTTTTGGCATCAATATTATGAATATGTGTATCACTACGATCGAGATCCAACAAACTATTTTCATTGGGTGTATAACCATCGAAGGTCTTATTCATGTAAACAGAATAACAATTATTCTTTAACTTCAAATGAATAACTGTATCGCAATAAACATGATCAAATCATATTCATGCTCAACGCAAATGCCAAATAACATTTATTTAGGTTTAACACTAATCCCGAAAGTATAGGGAGTGTGCGATGATGATCATATCAATCTTGGAACTACTTCCAACACTCATCGTCACTTCCCCTTCAACTAGTCTCTGTTTATTCTATAACTCCTGTTTCGAGTTACTAATCTTAGCAACCGAACAAGTATCAAATACTCAGGGGCTACTATAAACACTAGTAAGGTACAGATCAATAACCTGTATATCAAATATAGCCTTGTTCACTTTGCCATCCTTCTTATCCACCAAATATTTAGGGTATTTCCGTTTCCAGTGATCATTTCCTTTGCAGTGTAAGCACTCAGTTTCAGGCTTTGGTTCAGCTTTGGGCTTATTCATGGGAGTGACAACTTGCTTGTCATTCTACTTTGAAGTTCCCTTACTTTCCCTTTGCCCTTTTTTCTTGAAACTAGTGGTCTTGTCAATCATCAACACTTGATGCTCTTTCTTGATTTCTACCTTCGTCGATTTCAACATCACGAAGAGCTCGGGAATCGTTTTCGTCGTCCCTTGCATACTATAGTTCATCATGAAGTTCTAGTAACTTAGTGATGGTGACTAGAGAATTCTGTCAATCACTATCTTATCTGGAAGATTAACTCCCACTTGATTCAAGCGATTGAAGTACACAGACAATCTGAGCACATGCTCACTAGTTGAGCGATTCTCCTCCATCTTTTAGCTATAGAACTTGTTGGAGACTTCATATCTCTCAACTCGGGTATTTGCTTGAAATATCAACTTCAATTTCTGGAACATCTCATATGGTCCATGACGTTCAAAACGTCCTTGAAGTCCCGATTCTAAGACGTTAAGCATGGTGCACTTAACTATCAAGTAGTCATCATATTGAGCTTAGCCAAACATTCATAACGTCTGCATCTGCTCCTGCAATAGGTCTGTCACCTAGCGGTGCATTAAGGGCATAACTCTTCTGCGCAGCAATGAGGATAAACCTCAGATCTCGGATCCAATCCGCATCATTGCTACTAACATTTTTCAACACAATTTTCTCTAGCAACATATCAAAATAAACATATGAAAGCAATAATGCAAGCTATTGATCTGTAACATAATTTGCAAAATACTACCAGGACTAAGTACATGATAAATTAAAGTTCAATTAATCATATTACTTAAGAACTCCCACTTAGACAGACATCTCTCTAGTCATCTAAGTGATCACGTGATCCAAATCAACTAAACCATAACCGATCATCACGTGAGATGGAGTAGTTTTCAATGGTGAACATCACTATGTTGATCATATCTACTATATGATTCACGCTCGACCTTTTGGTCTCCGTGTTCCGAGGCCATATCTGCATATGCTAGGCTCGTCAAGTTTAACCTGAGTATTCTGCGTGTGCAAAACTGGCTTGCACCCGTTGTAGATGGACGTAGAGCTTATCACACCCGATCATCACATGGTGTCTGGGCACGATGAACTTTGGCAACGGTGCATACTCAGGGAGAACACTTCTTGATAATTTTTAGTGAGAGATCATCTTAAAATGCTACCGTGAATCAAAGCAAGATAAGATGCATAAAGGATAAACATCACATGCAATCAATATAAGTGATATGATATGGCCATCATCATCTTGTGCTTGTGATCTCCATCTTCAAAGCATCATCGTGATCACCATGCTCACTGGCGCGACACCTTGATCTCCATTGTAGCATCATTGTCGTTTCGCCATCTATTGCTTCTACGACTGTCGCTACAGCTTAGTGATAAAGTAAAGCAATTACAGGGCGTTTGCATTTCATACAATAAGCGACAACCATATGGCTCACGCCGATTGCCGATAACCGGTTACAAAACATGATCATCTCATACAATAAAATATAGCATCACGTCTTGACCATATCACATCACAACATGCCCTGCAAAAACAAGTTAGACGTCCTCTACTTTGTTGTTGCAAGTTTTACGTGGCTGCTATGGGTTTAGCAAGAACCGTTCTTACCTACGCATCAAAACCACAATGATAGTTTGTCAAGTTAGTGATGTTTTAACCTTCGCAAGGACCGGGCGTAGCCACACTCGATTCAGCTAAAGTGAGAGAGACCGACACCTGCCGGCCACCTTTAAGCACGAGTGCTCGTAACGGTGAAACCAGTCTCGCATAAGCGTACGCGTAATGTCGGTCCGGGCCGCTTCATCTCACAATACCGCCGAACCAAAGTATGACATGCTGGTAAGCAGTATGACTTGTATCACCCACAACTCACTTGTGTTCTACTCGTGCATATGACATCTATGCATAAAACCTGGCTCTGATACCACTGTTGGGGAACGTAGTAATTTCAAAAAATTTCCTACGCACACGCAAGATCATGGTGATGGCATAGCAACGAGAGGGGAGAGTGTTGTCCACGTACCCTCATAGACCGTAAGCGGAAGCGTTATGACAACACGGTTGATGTAGTCTTACGTCTTCACGATCCGACCGATCTAAGCACCGAACGTACGGCACCTCCGAGTTCAGCACACGTTCAGCTCGATGACGATCCCCGGGCTCCGATCGAGCAAAGCTTCGGGGATGAGTTCCGTCAGCACAACGGCGTGGTGATGATGATGATGTTCTACCGGCGCAGGGCTTTGCCTAAACTCCACGACGATATGACCGAGGTGGAATATGGTGGAGGGGGGCACCACACACGGCTAAGGAACGATCCGTAGATCAACTTGTGTGTCCTAGGGTGCCCCCCGCCCCCGTATATAAAGGAGCAAAGGGGGGAGGCTGGCCGTGTAACGCCCCGGATTCGATGCGCCAGGTGTCTGCCAGTTATTCGCCGTCGTTGACATGTCTTTTGCTTGCGTGTTGCACTTTGCCATGTCATCATATGCATTTCACATCATGTCATCATGTGCTTTTCATTTTGCATACGTGTTCATCTCATGCATCCGAGCATTTTCCCCGTTGTCCGTTTTGCAATCCGGCACTCCTATGTCCCCCGGTGTCCCCCTTTTGTCTCCTATTGTGAGTGGTTGTTAAACTTTCTCGGAATGGACCGAGGTTTGCCAAGCGGCCTTGGTATAGCACCGGTAGACCGCCTGTCAAGTCTCGTGCCATTTGGAGGTCATTTGATACTCCAACGGTTAACCGGGTATCCGCAAAAGCTTCTTTTGTTGCAGCCCAACACCCCTTCCAAAGTGGCCCAAAAGCCACCTAACTTCCCTCCATGCTCTCGGTCATTCGATCACGATCGCGTGGCCGAAAACCGCTCCTCATTTGGACTCTCCTAGCTCCCTCTACCTATAAATAAGTCCTCCCCTCCATTTTTCGCGGATGAATCCCCAAACCCTAGATCAAATCGCCCCCGCCGCGCCCGGACATGTCCGACCGTGCGGACGCATCTCCGCCGCCGCCCGCAGCCAATGGCGCGCCGCCACGTGGCCCCGCCGCCGTCCCTCCGCGCTGCGGCCCGCCTGAAAGCAATCCGGGGCCAGCGGCAAGCCTTCGCCGCCGCCGCCCGACGCCCAGCTTGCCGACGCCGCCGGCGGACTCCGCCGCGCCGCCGCCGGCTGGGCGTTACCGCCCGCCGCCGCGGCTGGCGCCTCCGTCGCGCCTGCCCGCGCCCGCCGCCCGGCGCCGCGCCCTCGCCGCCTCGTCCGGCCTCCGCGCCGCCGAAGCACCGTTACCGCCGCCTCGCGCGCCCGCCGCCAGCGCCGCCTTCGCCGCCGCCCTCTGCCCCCACTCCGCCGGCGAGCTCCCTGCCGAGCCGCCAGCGCCGGTGCGGCCCGCCCCCCGCCATCGGCCCTCCGCCTCCGGCGTCCCCCCGCCGGACCCGCGCCTCGGCGGCCCTGCCCAGCTCCGCCACCGGCCGCCGCCTCCCTCAACTCCGGCGAACTCCGTCGGCCTCGGAGTCCGTGCCCCCAGTGCAGATTTGGAAGAAGAGGTTGACCCCCCGTTTTTCGTCTAAGTCCCGAAATGTTTGCATAATCATGCCATGTTCATCGTATTGTATCCCTGCATCCGTAGCTCCGTTTCGTGCGTGTAATATGTCAAATTGTTCGCCTCGACGAGTACTTCATTTCATTCCATTGCATCATTTTCATTTGAGCTGATCTTGATGCCCGAAATGCTGTTGGAAGAGTGCATGTTGATGTTAATCTGCTGAAACTGTTATAACATGCTCATTTGTCATTTTTGCCATGTTTGATGTGTGCATCCTATGAGGTTGATGTCTATATGTGTTTTGATCTATGCCATGCCATCTTTCCAGAGGTGCTAACCATGTATTTTTGTGAGTTGTGTGCTGAGTGCATCAAGCTTGTTAAGTAGGGTAGTTGTTGTTGCTGTTTTCCTGACAGATTCTGTTATATTTTGTTGCTATGTAAACATGCTTCTACTAATCATTCTATGCATAATCTGGAGATGTTCTATAAACATGTTTTGATCTACATGTCTTGCTCTATCCATACATGCCACTGGTTGCAAGTATAGCCTGCTGGAACATGTTGTTATCTTGCTCCAAAGTTGCTTGAAAATGTTGCTGTCAACCTGTTTACATTAAGTTCAATGTTTCCATGACTGTTTCCTAGTGATCCATGCACCCTATGACCTTGCTCTTGCCATTCTTAGCTTCATAAACATGCCTTCTTACTGTTGATTACCTTGCCATGCCATGTATTGCTCTGTGGTGAGTGGTTCAAGCTCATGAACATGCCTACTTATTGTTGTTCCTGACATGTTTGAATATGTAATATAACTTGCTATGTTTACATGGGTGCCATCATATTCTCTGATCCTTTTTGGCTCATGGTCAGTAAGGGACTTTTGTTCTATGCATTTAGTAGTATCATGCCATGCCTTTGTTTACCATGATATGTTTCTATAAAATGTTTTTTGATAGCTCTAAACATTACAACCTGATGTTATTTCTGCAAAGTCTGAAACTGTTATTATTTGCAATCTTACCATGTCCTTTTGAGCATGTTCTAGTTGTTTCTGGAGATAGCTCAGTGTTCATGTTTTGTTGTGCTTTACCTGTACTTCATGCCCATGCCTTTTGTTTTTATGTTGTGGTGCTGTAGCATATTGTATTGATGCTTGTAATATGCCTTGTTGCTGTTATGGACAGATTGTTGCTATGACTTGTATAGAGTGTATGTGTTGAACCGTTGCTCCGTTTTGAGTGTGATCTATATGAAACTTGCTTGTTTTTGCATGTAGCTTCATATTATCATGTTGCATCTTTGTTTTGAGGTGTTTGCTTGATGTTTGTATGCATTTTGCATCAATGCCATGTTTAACTTGTTTTGCTCATATCTTCTAGGCCGTAGTTCCGAATCTAATGAACTTTATATGTAACTTGACTAGAAGTTCGTGTAGACCTTCGTGGTGCATCTTAACTTGCTGTTTAACAACTTCAACTTAAGGTTTGTTCAGATCTGGACCAATTTCGAAATTTGCATATGAGGACTTACCGGAATTGTTATATGTTGTTTCCGGCCTCATTTAAACTTGCCTTGACGTGTTGTTCTTGTTTGCATCATCTCTTGCCATGAGTAGCTTCATGTAGCCTTGTCATGCATCATGCTTATTGTGCATCATGTCTTGTTATGTGTGGTGTGTTTACCATGTTGTGTGCTTCTTCTTGTTAGTTACTATTTTCGTTGCGATCGTGAGGATGCGTTCGTCTACGTGTGGTTCGTCTTCGTGGCTTCATCTTCTTCATGGACTCGTTCTTCTTCCTTGCGGGATTTCAGGCAAGATGACTGCTACCCTGGATCTCACTACTATCATTGCTATGCTAGTTGCTTCGTTCTATCGCTATGTTGCGCTACCTATCACCTGTTTATCAAGCCATCCCAAATTGCCATGAACCTCTAACCTTTGACACCATTCCTAGCAAACCGTTCCTTGGCTATGTTACCGCTTTGCTCAGCCCCTCTTATAGCGTTGCTAGCTGCAGGTGAAGTTGAAGATTGCTCCATGGTGGACAGGGTTTATGTTGGGATATCACAATATCTCTTATATTATTTAATGCATCTATATATTTGGTAAAGGGTGGAAGGCTCGGCCTTATGCCTGGTGTTTTGTTCCACTCTTGCCGCCCTAGTTTCCGTCATACTGGTGTTATGTTCCCGGATTTTGCGTTCCTAACGCGGTCGGGTGATTTATGGGACCCCCGACAGTTCGCTTTGAATAAAACTTGTCCAAGAAGGCCCAACCTTGGTTTTACCATTTGCCTCACCACCACCTACCTTTCCCTTGGGAGTAATTAACCCAAGGGTCATCTTTATTTTAGCCCCCGGCCGGTGCTTGTCTAAGTGTTGGTCCAAACGAGCAAGCTCATGAGGCCACCTCGGGAAACTCAAGTCTGGTTTTACTCGTAGCTTGACTTATCCGGTGTTGCCTCGAGAACGAGATATGTGCAGCTCCTATCGGGATTGTCGGCGATCGGGCGGCTTTGCTGGTCTTGTTTTACCATTGTCGAAATGTCTTGTAAACCGGGATTCCGAGACCGATCGGGTCTTCCCGGAGAAGGTCTATTCCTTCGTTGATCGCGAGAGCTTGTCATGGGCTAAGTTGGGACACCCCTGCAGGGTTTAAACTTTTGAGAGCCGTGCCCGCGGTTATGTGGCAGATGGGAATTTGTTAATGTCCGGTTGTAGATAACTTGACACCTGATCCGAATTTAAAACGCATCAACTGCGTGTGTAGCCGTGATGGTCTCTTCTCGGCGGAGTCCGGGAAGTGAACACGGTTTCTGTGTTATGTTTGACGTAAGTAGGTGTTCAGGATCACCTCTTGATCATTGCTAGCTTCACGACCGTTCCTTTGTTTCTCTTCTCGCTCTCATTTGCGTTTGTTAGCCACCATATCTTGCTTAGCCGCTGCTGCAACCTCACCACTTTACCCTTCCTTTCCCATTAAGCTTTGCTAGTCTTGATACCCATGGTAATGGGATTGCTGAGTCCTCGTGGCCCACAGATTACTACAACAACAGTTGTAGGTACAGGTTATGCGATGATCTTGACGCGAGAGCGATGTTTGCTTGTCTGGTGTTATTCTTCTGCTTCTTCTTCGATCAGGGGATAGGTTCCAGGTCGGCAGCCTGGGCTAGCAGGGTGGATATTGTTTGAGTTTCTGTTTATGATTCATCCGTAGTCGGATGTTGTTCTTGTATGTTGATGATGTTGTATTCGTGTGGCATTGTAAGCCTTTTGTATGTATCCCCATCTATTATGTATTGTTGATGTAATGATATCCACCTTGCAAAAGCGTCTCAATATGCGGGTCTATCCTTTGTGGGACCTTCGAGTTCCTTTTGGATAGGGTCGCATATTGGGCGTGACAAGTTGGTATCAGAGCCTCGACCGACCTTAGGAGCCCCCTTGATTGATCGTGTAGTTTGGCCGTTGTCGAGTCTAGAAGAAAACTGTTTTCGGAGTCTAGTTATATCAGAGAGTAGGAATTCTTTTACTCCTCAGTCCCTTCGTCGCTCTGGTGAGGAATCTTGACGTAGGTGTTTTGAACTACTCCTCTTCCCCTTCAAATTTTTCTTTAGGATCACACGGTTAGTTTCGTGAGTTGTCCATCCTCTTTTATCTGGTGCATTTCTCGTCAAGTTGACTCGAGCCTCTTCACCTTTGCCAAGTTCAATCCTCAGTTGTTTTCTTTTCCCACCCGCCCACCCTTTTTCTTCTCGGAGCCGGAGTCCGTAATCGAGTATCCTTCCTACTCGTGCGAAGTCTTTGATTTCTTTCCTTAATGATTTCAACCGGTGTTTCTCTCTTCAAGATATTCGTTGGTTCTCCCTTCCAGGTGCCTTTGTTTTCCCGCCCTCCCACCCCTTTTCTTCCCGGAGTCTGAGCATCTATTCGAGAAGCTATTTCACTTGTGCGGAGCCTCTTCAGTCTTCCCTCAATTATCTCAACCGGTGAATTCTCTTTTGTTGGACATTCTTCATCTCTTTTCCGGTGGAATCAATTCAAGTTTTTTTTCCGGTGTTGATCGTATTCTTTCCCTCAGCTCAAATATTTCCCTTTGCTCATTCACCTCTCGCCAGTTTATCCTTCCGGAGTGTTCATGACATCTCAAGAGATTCGTCTGTGTTCAAATTAATTCGAGGTTGTCACCTCATTCAAATATTTCAATTGTTCCGGTGCATCATCTATCTGTTCAACATCCCTTTCCAACGGTGTTTTTCTCTTAGTGGGCCCTAACCCACAGGTCTTTTCCCAAGATCTTACCTGACTCTTCTGATTCCCCCGGAGCTATTCTCAAATTCTTTTCAAGTGTGACGTAAGAATGGATTTCATCAGTCAGATGCTTTTCTAAGATCAATTTCAAATCATTTCATTGTTGGCTCAACCTCTTTGTTTTTTTTCATTCTTCCGGAGTATCTCAGTAATTTTGGTGTTGTTTTCCGTCGCCATTTGAAGATTGAAGAAGAGTTTTTCCTCTAAATCTTGTCCATTCTCCCGGAGATTCGCGGTGCTAGCTCGATGTTACCCTATCAAATTGTTTCAATTCATGCAAATTCTTTTCTTACCCATCCGGAGAACTTCAAGAGTTGTTTTCCCATTTCTTTTCAACGGAGGCCATCATTCCAGTTATCGTTCTCTATTTATCCCGGTGCTTCGTTCAAGTATTCTTCAATCAGTTCGCGATCTCTTTGTTCTTTTGCATCTAAATCCCCTCTAGCATATTTGCCTTCTAATTCTCCCCGGTGATTAAGTCTCTTTCATCAGTCATTTTCGAACTCTCATGGTGGTTCTTTCAGAGTCTTTTCCTTGTTTATCATTAATTCATTCGTTCTTTTTCAATCCTACCGGTGGTTCATGAAGACCTTCTCAAGTTTCCGATATGTCACTTCTCAACCCCTTTTCAAGAAGAATAAGTAGTATGCTAAATCCATTGCTTATCATCAATTTAATTTGATGAAGGATAAGCATACAATAAATCTTATTCTTATTTCATCCAAGTGAGTAATCCCTTCCCTTAGAGTTTGTTCTTGGTGAATAAATTCTAGTTCCAAGTGTTTTCATCTTTTCTTTTCCGGAGTTCAATTTTCCTCGGCCATCTCGTCGGAACCTCCATCTAATCATCGCAAGGCTCATCTTATTCTTTCATCCTTCATTTAATCTCACCATCCTTTTGTTAACGGAGTTCTTCAGGGTGGTTCTTCATGATTCAATTCATTTTTCAAGAGTTCATCAAGATTTTGTTGGAGAAATTCAAGTATCTTTTCTTCTCCGTTCTTTTCATTCAACTCTTTCAATTCTTTTCGGAGCTTTTGTGTCATGTCTTCATCAAGTACCATTCCATCCTCTCAACTTCGTTCTAATCCTCCCATTTTCAGCCGGAGTCCTACCTAAATCCTTTCAGTCTTATCCGTTTCTTTTCTCATTCTAACCACTCCGGTTAGAACGAGTTGTTTCTTAGCCTATCTTATTCCGTGAGCTTTTGATTCTCGTCTTTCTCGTCGTTCCTCTCTTCTTCTCGAGTGCTCTTGATTCTTTGCTTCTTCTCTTGAGTTCTTGCTTCACCTAATCCCTTTTCCCTTCCGTCTTGGTCCTAAGATCTCGGGACGAGATCTCTTGTTAGTGGAGGAGTGTTGTAACGCCCCGGATTCGATGCGCCAGGTGTCTGCCAGTTATTCGCCGTCATTGCCATGTCTTTTGCTTGCGTGTTGCACTTTGCCATGTCATCATATGCATTTCACATCATGTCATCATGTGCTTTTCATTTTGCATACGTGTTCATCTCATGCATCCGAGCATTTTCCCCGTTGTCCGTTTTGCAATCCGGCACTCCTATGTCCCCCGGCGTCCCCCTTTTGTCTCCTGTTGTGAGTGGGTGTTAAACTTTCTCAGAATGGACCGAAGTTTGCCAAGCGGCCTTGGTATAGCACCGGTAGACCGCCTGTCAAGTTTCGTGCCATTTGGAGGTCGTTTGATACTCCAACGGTTAACCGGGTAACCGCAAAAGCTTCTTTTGTTGCAGCCCAACACCCCTTCCAAAGTGGCCCAAAACCCACCTAACTCCCCTCCATGCTCTCGGTCGTTCGATCACGATCGCGTGGCCGAAAACCGCTCCTCATTTGGACTCTCCTAGCTCCCTCTACCTATAAATAAGTCCTCCCCTCCATTTTTCGCGGATGAATCCCCAAACCCTAGATCAAATCGCCCCCGTCGCGCCCGGACATGTCCGTCCGCGCTGGACGCATCTCCGCCACCGCCCGCAGCCAATGGCGCACCGCCACGTGGCCCCGCCGCCGTCCTTCCGCACATGCTGCCCGCCTGAGCCCATCCGGGGCCCAGCGCAGCCAGCGCCACCGCCGCCGCCAGCAGCTGGCGCTTCGCCCATGCGGCGGACTCCGCCAGCGCCGCCGCCCGGCTGGGCTGTCGCCGCCCGCCGCTGCTGGGCTGGCGCCTTCCGCCGCGCCTGCCGCGCCCATTGCCCGCGCCGCGCCGCCGCCCGCCTCCTCCGGCCTCGCGCGCCGCGAGCGCCCGCGCCCGCCGCCTCGCGCGCGCCCGCCGCCAGCGCCGCCTTCCTCCGCCGCCCTACGCCCGCTCCGCCGGCGAGCTCTCTGCCGAGCCGCCCGCGCCGGTGTGGCCCGCCCCCGCCGCCCGGCCTCCCGCCTCCGGCGTCCCCCCGCCGGACCCGCGCCTCGGCGGCCCTGCCCAGCTCCTCCACCGGCCGCCACCTCCCTCAACTCCGGCGAACTCCGTCGGCCTCGGAGTCCGTGCCCCCGACCCAGATCTGGAAGAAGAGGTTGACCCCCCGTTTTTCGTCTAACTCCCGAAATGTTTGCATAATCATGCCATGTTCATCGTATTGTATCTCTGCATCTGTAGCCCCGTTTCGTGCGTGTAATATGTCAAATTGTTCGTCTCGACGAGTACTTCATTTCATTCCATTGCGTCATTTTCATTTGAGCTCATCTTGATGCCCGAAATGCTGTTGAAAGAGTGCATTTTGATGTTAATCTGCTGAAACTGTTATAACATGCTCATTTGTCATTTTTGCCATGTTTGATATGTGCATCCTATGAGGTTGATGTCTGTATGTGTTTTGATCTATGCCATGCCATCTTTCCAGAGGTGCTAACCATGTATTTTTGTGAGTTGTGTGCTGAGTGCATTAAGCTTGTTAAGTAGGGTAGTTGCTGTTGCTGTTTTCCTGATAGATTCTGTTATATTTTGTTGCTATGTAAACATGCTTCTACTAATCATTCTATGCATAATCTGGAGATGTTCTATAAACATGTTTTGATCTACATGTCTTGCTATATCCATACATGCCACTGGTTGCAAGTATAGCCTGCTGGAACATGTTGTTATCTTGCTCCAAAGTTGCTTGAAAATGTTGCTGTCAACCTGTTTACATTAAGTTCAATGTTTCAATGATTGTTTCCTAGTGATCCATGCACCCTATGACCTTGCTCTTGCCATGCTTAGCTTCATAAACATGCCTTCTTACTGTTGGTTTCCTTGCCATGCCATGTATTGCTCTGTGGTGAGTGGTTGAAGCTCACGAACATGCCTACTTATTGTTGTTCCTGACATGTTTGAATCTGTAATATAACTTGCCATGTTGACATGGGTGCCATCGTATTCTCTGATCCTTTTTGGCTCATGGTCAGTAAGGGACTTTTGTTCTATGCATTTAGTAGTATCATGCCATGCCTTTGTTTGCCATGATATGTTTCTGTAAAATGTTGTTTGATAGCTCTAAACATTGCAACCTGATGTTATTTCTGCAAAGTCTGAAACTGTTATTATTTGCAATCTTACCATGTCCTTTTGAGCATGTTCTAGTTGTTTCTGGAGATAGCTCAGTGTTCATGTTTTGTTGTGCTTTACCTGTAATTCATGCCCATGCCTTTTGTTTTTATGTTGTGGTGCTGTAGCATATTGTATTGATGCTTGTAATATGCCTAGTTGCTGTTATGGACAGATTGTTGCTATGACTTGTATAGAGTGTATGTGTTGAACCGTTGCTCTGTTTTGAGTGTGATCTATATGAAACTTGCTTGTTTTTGCATGTAGCTTCATATTATCATGTTGCATCTTTGTTTTGAGGTGTTTGCTTGATGTTTGTATGCATTTTGCATCAATGCCATGTTTAACTTGTTTTGCTCATATCTTCTAGGCCGTAGCTCCGAATCTAATGAACTTTATATGTAACTTGACTAGAAGTTCGTGTAGACCTTCGTGGTGCATCTTAACTTGCTGTTTAACAACTTCAACTTAAGGTTTGTTCAGATCTGGACCAATTTCGAAATTTGCATATGAGGACTTACCGGAATTGTTATATGTTGTTTCCGGCCTCATTTAAACTTGCCTTGACGTGTTGTTCTTGTTTGCATCATCTCTTGCCATGAGTAGCTTCATGTAGCCTTGTCATGCATCATGCTTATTGTGCATCATGTCTTGTTATGTGTGGTGTGTTTACCATGTTGTGTGCTTCTTCTTGTTAGTTACTATTTTCGTTGCGATCGTGAGGATGCGTTCGTTCACGTGTGGTTAAATCTTCGTGGCTTCATCTTCTTCATGGACTCGTTCTTCTTCCTTGCGGGATTTCAGGCAAGATGACCGCTACCCTGGATCTCACTACTATCATTGCTACGCTAGTTGCTTCGTTCTATCGCTATGTTGCGCTACCTATCACCTGTTTATCAAGCCATCCCAAATTGCCATGAACCTCTAACCTTTGACACCATTCCTAGCAAACCGTTGCTTGGCTATGTTACCGCTTTGCTCAGCCCCTCTTATAGCGTTGCTAGCTGCAGGTGAAGTTGAAGATTGCTCCATGGTGGATAGGGTTTATGTTGGGATATCACAATATCTCTTATATTATTTAATGCATCTATATATTTGGTAAAGGGTGGAAGGCTCGGCCTTATGCCTGGTGTTTTGTTCCACTCTTGCCGCCCTAGTTTCCGTCATACCGGTGTTATGTTCCCGGATTTTGCGTTCCTAACGCGGTCGGGTGATTTATGGGACCCCCCTGACAGTTCTCTTTGAATAAAACTTGTCCAGCAAGGCCCAACCTTGGTATTACCATTTGCCTCACCACCACCCACCTTTCCCTTGGGAGTAATTAACCCAAGGGTCATCTTTATTTTAGCCCCCCGCCCGGGCCAGTGCTTGTCGCGAGAGCGATGTTTGCTTGTCTGGTGTTGTTCTTCTGCTTCTTCTTCGATCAGGGGATAGGTTCCAGGTCGGCAGCCTGGGCTAGCAGGGTCGATATTGTTTGAGTTTCTGTTTATGATTCATCCATAGTCGGATGTTGTTCTTGTATGTTGATGATGTTGTATTCGTGTGGCATTGTAAGCCTTTTGTATGTATCCCCATCTATTATGTATTGTTGATGTAATGATATCCACCTTGCAAAAGCATCTCAATATGCGGGTCTATCCTTGGTGGGACCTTCAAGTTCCTTTTGGATAGGGTCGCATATTGGGCGTGATAGGCCGGCCCTAGAGGCCGCGCCAGGAGGAGGAGTCCTCCTAGTAGGAGTAGGACTCCCCCTTTCCTACTCCTACTAGGAGGGGGTAAGGAAGGGGGAGAGGGAGAGGGAAAGAGGGGGGCGCCCCCCTCCTAGTCCAATTCGGACCAGAGGGGGAGGGGGCGCGTGGCCCATGCTGGCTGCCCCTCTCTCACTCCACTAAGGCCCATATGGCCCATTACTTCTCCCGTGGGGTTCCGGTGACCCTCCAGCACTCCGGTTTTCTCCGAAAACATCCGGAACACTTCCGGTGTCCGAATATAGTCGTCCAATATATCAATCTTTATGTCTCGACCATTTCGAGACTCCTCGTCATGTCCATGATCACATCCGGGACTCCGAACAAACTTCGGTACATCAAAACTTATAAACTCATAATAGAACTGTCATCGTAACGTTAAGCGTGCGGACCCTACGGGTTCGAGAACTATGTAGACATGACCTAGAACTATTGTCGGTCAATAACCAATAGCGGAACCTGGATGCCCATATTGGTTCCTACATATTCTACGAAGATCTTTATCGGTCAAACCGCATAACAACATACGTTGTTCCCTTTGTCATCGGTATGTTACTTGCCCGAGATTCGATCGATGGTATCCAATACCTAGTCCAATCTCGTTACCGGCAAGTCTCTTTACTCGTTACGTAATGCATCATTTCGTAACTAACTCATTAGTTACATTGCTTGCAAGGCTTATAGTGATGTGCATTACCGAGAGGGCCTAGAGATACCTCTCCGACAATCGGAGTGACAAAACCTAATCTCGAAATACGCCAACCCAACATATACCTTCGGAGACACCTGTAGTACTCCTTTATAATCACCCAGTTACGTTGTGACGTTTGGTAGTACCCGAAGTGTTCCTCCGGTAAACGGGAGTTGCATAATGTCATAGTTACAGGAACATGTATAAGTCATGAAGAAAGCAATAGCAATATACTAAACGATCAAGTGCTAGGCTAACGGAATGGGTCATGTCAATCACATCATTCTCCTAATGATGTGATCCCGTTAATCAAATGACAACTCATGTCTATGGTTAGGAAACTTAACCATCTTTGATTAATATGCTAGTCAAGTAGAGGCATACTAGTGACACTATGTTTGTCTATGTATTCACAAATGTATTATGTTTCCGGTTAATACAATTCTAGCATGAATAATAAACATTTATCATGAAATAAGGAAATAAATAATAACTTTATTATTGCCTCTAGGACATATTTCCTTCAACCGGTTCTCGTCTGAACCCCGGGATGCAACAGCGGTGGCATCCATCTCCGCCCAGTATGTCCTAACACGGGCAAGAGCCACCCGCGCACCCTCTATGCATGCCGACCGCTTCATCGCCTTGATATGCGGCACCGCCCCAAGGAATTGCTGAAATAAGACAAAATAACTCTTCGGCTTGGGCCTATCCGGCCACAGATGAGACACTACATCCGTCATGGCAAATCCGGACAATCTATTCAGCTCAGCCCACTCAGCCAACCGATCGGTCAACGGAAGTGAACGCTCCGGACTGTGGAATTGAGACCAAAAAAGCTCTTCCATCTCGTGATCCTTCTGGCTTCGGAAGTGCACAACTGCATCTGCTGCACTCGCCGTCAAATCCAGATAAGGATCCTCCGCACTCCACAGCTGGCCAAGCTGAGCATACTTCTGATCTGTGAACTTCCTGCACAACAGAAAGGGCTTTCCAGCCGCAATGTCTCCGGCCTGACGCAGCTCCTCCTTTATAGCCCTCATTACAGAACGGGCATCCTTGGCTACGGCGGTGGCCTTCTTCAGGTCCTCTTGCTCCGCTCGGTGTTCTTTTTCAAGAACCTCAAACCGGTTGGTAACATCCTTCAGCTTCACGACCATTCCGGCCATCTCCTCCCTGCTTCAGCAGTGAGCAGCCTTTTCGGCTTTTAGCTCTTCGGCTGCCTTCGAGGCAGTCGCATCACTCCTTCTGGCCTGCTCCTTGGCTCGAGCAAGCTCTGCCCGAAGGTCCACCACAGCAGCGGCACCATCTGCATTAAGCATACATGTTGTAAGGAGTGGGCATCAGCTCCCTTACTAGGTGACCACGGAGAAACAACCTACCTTGTGACTCGTCAAGTCGTTTATTGACCAGCGCGATGTCCGCATCCGCAACGTTGAGTTGCCACTTTAGCTCGGCAACTCTATCAGTCCGGCTGGCCACCGGACGATCCGCCACCTGCATAGGAAGGGCGCGAATTAATAACTGAGATGATGATCCTCGGCACGCTGTCGCTTTCGACAACATAACGAGTCTCATTGGCTACTATCTATAAAGGGCGCACTCTATGTGCAAAACTGTCAAAGGGTATGTCATTTTTACGTACCTCAAAACCCACCAGTAAACTTCTGACGGCATCATGCAACCCGCCCTCAGTGGATGAAATTCTTTCAATCACCGTACTCATCAATGTACGGTGATCTTCTGAGATAGATGCCCTCTCGAGCAGATCCTTCAGCTCCCCCGGCCGTACACAAGCAGGTGCCGAACTCTCCGGCCCTGCCGGACTCGGGGAGACCCTCCGTGACGACACCTCAGGGTCGTCCGCCCCGCCTGATGGTGCGGCAGATGGAGGCGTCTCGCTCTCCATCATCTCTGGGCGAAAGTCCCCCGAGGATGAGCTCAGCTGAGAAGGGCGGAGATCCGAACTACAAGGTAAAAAACTTCGGTTACCCTCAGAAGCAAAAATAGGGATGTCCCTTATTACAAAACTCCCCTTTTCTACTTACGGCTCGCTGGAGGGCTGATCCCTTAGGGGAGATAGTGCGGCCGGGGCTTCTCCTGGCGCAGGACCCTCTGGTGAAGATTTCTTCCCCCGTTTTGAGGCCTTAGCCTCCGGATCTTTGGAAGCGGTCCTCTTCTCCCCCTGGAAGGACGGATTCTCGATCCCCCTTTCTTGAAAGCCTCCTTAGTAGAGGCGGTAGTTTCTCTGTTCTCCCCTTCGCCCTCTTCTGAAGGCGCAACCTCTAGCATCTTGACCAGCACGGGATCCGGCGTGGTCTCCGGGAGGGGGGCCGGACACCGTATCAGTTTTGCTTGCGCTATCCACTCCTGTTCAAAGGACGATTGGTTAAAAGGCAAATCCGAGATCGAACAAACGGTACGTCCGGACACAGGGCTACTTACTTGAGTATCCGGGTGATTGCAGCTTAAGCCGGCGTCCTCGGTCAATTCCGGACACACCTCTTGTGATCCGAAGAACAATTTGTACATCTCCACGGGTCTCGTACCCATGAAGTGTTGGAGAGCTCATGGCCCCTCCGGATTGAACTCCCACAGGCGAAGGGGGCGACGTTTGCAGGGCAGAAGATGCCGAATCAGCATAACCTGCATCACTACGACCAGATTGATCTCCTTCTCTTGGAGGTCTCGAATCCGGCCCTGCAATAGGGGTACGTCCTTTGACGGCCCCTAGTTAAGCCCTTTGTTGACCCACATTTGCCGTTGTGGAGGGCCCGAGCGAAAGATGGGAGGCGGCTTCTACCTACTGCCCCTGGGAGCGGTGATATAGAACCACTCCTGTTGCCACAAACCGACCTCCTCCTGAAAAAGAGCCCTCGGGCCATGGAGCATCGGCCCTCTTGCTTATAATCGCCCCGCTGCACTCTGCCTGACGCCCCTCAATCATCTTCGGCTCGACGTTGAAGGTTTTGAGCCACAAACCGAAGTGAGGGTGGTGTCGAGGAAGGCCTCGCAGGTGACAATAAATGATGAGATATGGAGGATGGACTCCGGAGCCAAGTCGTGGAATTCCAACCCATAGTAGAACATGAGCCCCCTCACGAAGGGATCCATCGGGAAGCCTAAACCCCGACGGCGGTGAGACACGAACAAGACCCTCTCGCCTGGCTCGGGAGTAGGAATGACTTGCCCTTGGGCAGGCAGCCTATGCGAAATTTCGTAGGTTAAGTACCTGGCTTCTCTCAGCTTTAGCACGTCCTCTTCCGTGAAGGAGGAGGGCATCCACCGGCCCTGTAGGTCGGAGCCGGACATTCTCGAAGGTCCGAAGCGCTCGAGTCTGGAGCCCTGAGTGCTGGAACTTGGGGCGAGGGGTAGATTCAATTGAGGATTGAAGAAAAGAAACAAGCCTTGGTCTCATTATAAAGAGGGAGAATACCAAGAGCCGTCCCCGTGACCGTTTGGAACTCGCCTTCGATGGAGGGGGTGTGGCAACGGGCGCGGTTGGGTTACCCACGTCCGTATTGATGGGAATCCCGGAATAAGGGGAACACGATCTCTGCTTCGATAAGACGTGCCAAAGAAACCGCTTCGCTAAACGCGCTGAGGTGGTATAAAAAACGATTCAAGTAAAGGCTTGGTAGTGGCGTGACGTCACGCGGCGAAATACGTCAGCAGATTGAACTTGTGTAAATATTATTCTCTCTACGGTGGTATGTGGAATTTATTTTACAGAGCCGGACACTATCCTGGCGTTCACAATCTTCTATGAATTATTCGGAGGAGGAACCTGCCTTGCAATGCCGAAGACAATATGTGCGCCAGACTCGTCGTCATTGAAGCCTAGTTCAGGGGCTACCGAGGGAGTCCTGGACTAGGGGGTGTCCGGATAGCCGAACTATCATCATCGGCTGGACTCCAAGACTATGAAGATACAAGATTGAAGACTTCGTCCCGTGTCCGGATGGGACTTTCCTTGGCATGGAAGGCAAGCTTGGCAATACGGATATGTAGATCTCCTACCGTTGTAACCGACTCTGTGTAACCCTAGCCCTCTCCGGTGCCTATATAAACCGAAGGGTTTTAGTCCATAGGACGAACAACAATCATACCGTAGGCTAGCTTCTAGGGTTTAGCCTCCTTGATCTCGTGGTAGATCTACTCTTGTATTACCCATATCATCAATATCAATCAAGCAGGAGTAGGGTTTTACCTCCATCGAGAGGGCCCGAACCTGGGTAAAAACATCGTGTCCCTCGTCTCCTGTTACCATCCGCCTAGACGCGCAGTTCGGGACCCCCTACCCGAGATCCGCCGGTTTTGACACCGACAGTGCTCCTTACCCTCCGACGGCCCCTCAGTCATCAGCTTCTCCGCGTCAAGCTTCCCCCAATGCACTTTCGCACGGGCAAATGCCATGCACGCGCCTTCTATACAGACTGATCGCTTGATAGCATCAAGCCGAGGATAGGCACCCACAATCCGCTTGACGAGTACGAAGTAACTACTTGGAATTGGCTCCGAAGGCCACAGCCGGACAACTAAGTCCTTCATGGCTAGTTCGGCCGCCTGGTGAAGTTCGACCAGCTGTTTCAGTTGATCGATAAAAGGCACCAGATAGTTCAGCACCAAATACTGCGACCAGAAATCTCTCTCCGCAGACTTCTTCTCCGCGGTTCGGTAGAATTGGGCGGCTTCTGATATGCTGCGAGGAAGATCCGCAAAAGCCCCTGAAAAAATAAGAATTCAGCCTGCCGCTTAGGATTCTTCCCATTCTCATGTACAAAGGCTAAGAATACAAAAGGCCTTACCAGCCACGACTTTCCGGGCCTCCTGAATGTCACGTGCAGCACCTCGGGCTTCTTCCCGAGCACCTTCCGCAGCCTCGAGAGCTTGGCGAGTTCGGATTCTTTCCCTATTAGACTCTGCTCCAAGCCCTCGCTTTTCTTCACAGCTTCCTGGAGCTCTTGCTCAGCTGCGATGACCCTAGCCTCGTGTTTCTCACGAAGGGCCTGTTCGGTGGCAGCCTTCTCGTTGGCTTCGGCCACAGCCTTATTTAGTGCCTCGTATTCGGCACTCGCTCCTAGAGCACACAATACAAACACTTTTCACTAAGCACAGCTATTCATTCGTTCCAACTTCAAGATAAATGTTTTCGACATACCTTGCTTGTCTTCTAATTGCTTCCTCACACGACCAAGTTCTTCCTTGGCCCGTGCAAGGCTCTGCTTCAGTTTGGACACTTCCGCATTATAAGCGGTCGTCCTCTCTGCAGACGCCTGTTTTCACACAAAGGGGTATACGTAATTCACATAGGCTCCTGCGAAAGCAGAGGATTTGATCCCCTGCCTGGCTCTGTCTCCTCCGCCAGACAGTGCATCAGGGGCTACTACTCATACTATGACAATTCCTCAAAGGTTTCTTAGGAAACATACCTCAAAGGCCTTTATAAGGCCAAAGCAGGACTCGTTCAGCCCGCTCTCGGCGGACTGAATCTTCACAACCACCGCACCCATGAGGGTCCGATGCTCATCGACGATAGACGCGTTCTTCAACGCCGTCAGTAGACCGCCGGGCAACTCCATTTTAACAGAGGATGCCGGTGGGGTGGGCAGGCATCCCACCATCGAAGGTGGCTGTCCGCTCGATTCTAGAACCTTAGAGGTCCCGGGGGCCTTATCCGCCCTCGTGTGTCCGGCTCCAGGCGTATGTCCCCCATGGTCCGGGTCCTATCGAGATGACACCTCAGTGTCACGCCTGAACTTTGGGGAAGGGGCCTGTGGAGGCGTCTCGCTCGCCAAGGCATCTAAGCCCAGCGAATCCTCCGATGAGGACTGTCCGGCGCGAGACCTCGCGCGGGCTGTGCAAAATATGGCAACGGTTTAGCTACTATATCCAAATACAATCTCGGACGCATATACGTGTTCGGATACTTACGACTTCTCCAGGGGTTGGGCCCTGGTATCCCACTTTGGGCTGCTATCGGTAGCTGTGGTGGATGCCTCTGGGAGGGAACCTTTCCCCCTCTTGGGTGATCCGGCCTCCAGAGATGGGGAGGCCGTCCTTTTCCTCCTGCCATCAAAGTGAGGCTCATCCTCCTCTGCTTCCTCCTATTTGTCTTCAGAAGAAGGATCGTCGCTGGAGTCTTCGGATTTGGCGTCCGAAGCCTCGCGACGGCGAAGGCCACTCCGGGTCTTTTTGACCTTCTTGGAGGCCTCTTTCTTGGGCGCCTCGTAAGGCGCAGGGACCAGCATCTTCGTCAAAAGAGGTCCGGCCGTTTCCTCCGGCAGGGGGGCTGGACAGTGTATCCGCTCCACCTTTTTCATCCACCCCTTAAGTCATGATGAAACGCGATTAAGATGCCTCCCTCATGACATGCCAGCTGAAGCATGAATGGACCGAGCGTGGCTGTAACTTACCGAGCTTGCAGAATGAGATAATTGATACCCACGGTCTTCGGTGGGGCCCGGCCACGATTTGCCGGATTTGAAGAGCACCCTCCAGATATCCTTGTGGGAGGAATCATAAAGTTCTTGAAGGGTTTGGTGCTCGGTTGGGTCGAACTCCCACAGAGTGCAAGCTCGGCGCTGACAGGGGAGAACCAGGCGAACTAGCATCACCTGGACTACGTCGATAAGTTTGACGTCCCTGTCGACCACACTCTGAACACGCGTCTAGAGCAGTGACAGCTCGTCGGATGAGGACCAGTTCGAGCCCTTGTTGGGCCAGGACGTGAGCCGCAGTGGAGTTCCGGATCTGAACTCTGGAGCTGTCGCCCACTTTTTGCCGCGTGGTTCGGTGATATAGAACCACTGCTACTGCCACTCCTTGACGGAGTTGTTGAAAGCGCCTTTCGGCCAAACGGCCTTGGGCATCTTGCTTACCATGGCGCCGCCGCACTTGGCGTGTTCGCCACTCACCACCTTGGGATTCACATTGAAAATCTTCAACCACGGGCCGAAGTGAGGTGGGATCCGGAGAAAAGCCTCGCACACGACGATGAACCTCAAGATATTGAGGAAGGAGTTGGGGGAAAGATCATAAAAATCGATCCCTAGTAATACATGACTCCACGAACAAATGGGTGGAGGGGAAACCCGAGCCCGCGGACAAAATGGGGAAGGAACACGACTCTCTCGTGAGGTTCTGGAGTGGGGACAACCTGTCCCGCCGGTGGGAGACGGTGGCCGATCTTCTGGGCCAGATACCCAGCTCCCCGGAGCTTCTTGATGTCCTTCTCCTGGACGGTCGAGGCCATCCTTCTGCCTCCTACTCCGGATTCGGACATCTTTGGAAAACCTCTCTTTGATGGAGAAAAGGAGTACTTAGGGCATTGGGGCTCGAACAGAGGGGAATGAGCTAACGGGAGGAGAAGGCGTGGGTAGAGAGAAGGGGACCTTACCTCTTTCTAGGGGCGGTAAAAGTTTTTTGCGCCTCCCCACTTGCCTGGTGAAGCCCGTCTGCCTCCCACTCGCCACGACTAGCGGCGCGGTTGGGTTACCCATGCCCGTATTAATGAGAATCCCGTAATAAGGGGACACGATCTCTGCTTTGACAAGACGTGTCAAGGAAACCGCCTCGCAATACGCGCTGAGGCTGGTTGTGGGAGAATGGTTCGAATAATGATCTGACCGTGATGACATGTCTCGTCTCAAAATTTGTCAGCAGATTGCGTTCGTGAGATATTATTCTCTCTACGGCGGCATATGGAGATCATCTTGCAGATACGAACACGGTCTATGTGTTCGATAATCACTTTGGAATATTCGGAGAAGGAACCCGCCTTGCAATGCCGAAGACAATACTGCATGCCGGACTCATCGTCATTGAAGCCTGGTTCAGGGGCTACTGAGGGAGTCCTGGATTAGGGGGGTATCCGGACAACCGGACTGTGTACAACGTCCAGACTATTGAAGCGTGAAGATACAAGACTCAAGACTTCGGCCCATGTCCGGATGGGACTCTCCTTTGCGTGAAGGACAAGCTTGGCGATCTGGATATTATATTTCCTTCCTTGTAACCGACTCCATGTAAACCCTAGCCCTCTCCGGTGTCTATATAAACTGGAGAGGTTGGTCCTTAGAAGACCGATCACAATTACAATCATACCATCATAGGCTAGCTCTTAGGGTTTAGCATCTACGATCTCGTGGTAGATCTACTCTTTTACTACCCATATCTTCAATATTAATCAAGCAGGAAGTAGGGTTTCACCTCCATCGAGAGGGCCCGAACCTGGGTAAACATCTGTGTCCCTTGCTTCCTGTTACCATCAGCCTTGACGCACAGATCGGGACCCCCTACCCGAGATCCGCCGGTTTTGACACCGACAGCGGGTGAGCACATGCTATTGATAAACTTTAGCTGTAGCTCCATATCAGTAGCGAGCCACACCATGCTACTGGTATATCTAAAACCAGCGCTACTGCTAGCCTTTTCCCTAGTAGTGACATGTGGGGTTCAATGCTCTAAACACCCACCTAACTTGGTCAAACTTGCCTAAAGTGAGGTGTGGCAAAGTGTGGCAATATGTGGCTGAAAACCAAACAACCCCTAAGTCGGTCACCGCGACGTTGCCAAGAACTCCAGAACAAGAATTGGGCACCTGCCCTGCCGCAACAGAGAAGGCACTAGAACCTCCCAATGCAACACCCCTCGCCGTCCACACGACCGCGGAACACAACCACCACCGCTACCCAATGACCCATTGGAGTGCCAATCGAGTAGCCCACCACCCGAGGTCATTGCTGCGACATCCTTCTTTAAACCACTCCCTGATGCCATAGCACACAAACGCCACTAACCAGAGGGAAAGCAGACATCTTCTGGCCAACCCTCAGGGTCCCACCACACAACCGATCGGATGGGGTGTAAGTGCATCTAGTGCCCCTTAGTGATTTTGGTGTATTGAAGACTTATAGGTTAAGGGACTGATGCGTTTGCGAGTGTACACAGGTCTATAAGTCCATGAGGAGTTTGATATTTACAGAGAAAGTCGACCCCTAAAAATGAAGTTCTTCGACTGAAGACTTTGATATTCTGAAGACTTTCTGAAGACTTTGAAAGTGAAGAAAATGGTGTGACCTTGAATACTTAATATTTACTTGAGGAACATGAAGCGTGAAGACTTTTGTTTTCGTAGTTTCATTTTCTCTTTCTTGAGTCATAGGAAACACCGTACTGTTAAAGGGGGTCGAGGAAATACTAAGGAAAAATTTCCATGTGATGCTCAACTCAAAATCCTACACCTACCAATCCCTTCGAGTGAAGCCATTGGAAATCTCATACAGTTCAGTCAAGCTCTTGAAAGGATGAGACGCAGTTCTTCTGGTCACTGATGACTTTGCTCTGACTGAGGAGTTAGGAATTCGCTAGTGCGAATTGCCTACACAGTGAGGAACATGATAACCTTGAGGAATTTGAGAGTCAAATTTCCGACCGTTGCTGTGCTGCGCGTCGGCTGTCCCAAAATATCTTATCCACCTAACGGTCATATCATTGAAGGGAATTTATGTCTTATCATGTCGGGCTGCTCCCTAGGCTATAAATAGCCGCCCCCTACAACCACTAGTTGGTTGGCTGCTCCGAGAGAACTTGACACTTGTCATTTGAGAGCAACCCATCCTCCGAGGACTTTGAGAGAAAATCATCAAGTGAGGAAAATCCCAAAACCAAACCCCCACAAACCCAAAGTGGTTGAGCATCACTGAAGAAATTGATCCTGCGTGGATTCGACGCTTGTTACCTTTGAAGACTATGCTTCTTCCAGACGGTTAGGCGTCAAGGTCTAGAGCATCCAAGAGGAATTGTGGATTGCCGAGTGACCAAGTCTGTGAAGGTTTGGAAGTCACCTGAAGTCTTACCACGAGTGATTGGACGAGGCCTGCATGGTCTTAGTTCAAGGAGAATACGGAGAGTACTTGTGTCCCTGAGTTGCGGCTCGAGATCGGGTGTCCGGGCTGCGTGTCCTCGAGTTTAAATACTCACCGCTCCAACCAGACGCATAACCGAGAGACAGAGTTGGAACTGGTTTACCAAATCATTGTCTTCACCAAATAACTGGTTCTATTCCTCAACCCTTTCATTTCTCATTCTTGTGTTGAATGTTTGTTCATATCTGTGTTTGAAGACTTTGATCAAGACTTTCTCAAATTCCTCAGTTCAATTTCTCCAGTCTGTTTGTCTTCATCTTGTTATCCTGTGTTTACGCTTTCTGTACTCTGTGCTTGTCTTCATTTCATCATGATGACCATGCTTGTATCCTGTTATGCTTACTTCTGAGTACTTATTCCGCTGCTAGTAGTTCTTCAGTAAGGAATTTCCTCACCGGCAAATTCCTTTGTGAAGATTTCATAAAAATCGCCTATTCACCCCCTCTAGTCGATATAACGACTTTCAATTGGTATCGAGCAAGGTACTCCTTGTTCGTGTGATTTTGGTTTAACCGCCGAGTTTTAGTTATGTCGACCGCAGTATGATCAAGGTCTTGGCTGGGTGTCCTACCTTTGATGGGACGGACTACCCCCTATCGAAGAACAAGATGCTAATGCATCTTGAGGCAATTGATAACGATCTCTGGTATGTTGTGGAAAATGGTGTTCCCTCTATCTCACCCTCACTGAACGCTACCGATGTGAAGAGATTCAAGCAACTCGACTCTCAAGCGAAGAATATCATATGTAGCCATCTGAGTAAAGGACAGTATGGAAGAGTGAGTGCTTTGGAAACTGCAAAGCTTATCTGGGATAGGTTGTCCAAAGTAAATGAAGGAGTCTCAACTCAGTGTGACTCTCGAGTTGATGTTCTTCGGAATCTCTTCAACCGCTTCAAAAGACTCGACAATGAAAATGTCCAACAAACCTTTGATCGCCTCACTGACATTTCAAATGAGCTTCAAGCCCTCGGTGCCACTGATATCACTGATCATGAAGTGGTGAAGAAACTGTTGAGATCGCTTGATTCCTCATCTGACACTCTGGGACTGATGATACAAGAACATGCTGACTACAAGTCTCTTGATCCTGCTGATATCCTCGAAAGGTTAAATACTCACGAGTTCCAGCTTGCTGAAAAGAGATATCTCTATGGTTCAAACTATGGCAAACCACGTGCCCTAAAGGCCAAGGCTGTGTCTGACTCTGAATATGAGGATTCTGGTAGTAGCCTTGGTGATCCTGAAGAATTGAGCCAGGAACTAGCACTGCTCGTGAAGAAATTCCAGAAGTTCTCAAGACGTAGTCGCTTTGGAAAATCCTCAAGAAGCAGTGATTCCTCATCCAGTGACTATAAGAGAAGGCTGTGCCACAAATGCAAGAAACCTGGTCACTATATTCAAGATTGTCCTCAGTGGGAAAAGGAAATGAAGAAGAAGAAATACAAGGATTACAGTTCTGATGATGCGAAGAAGAAGAAGAAATCGTCAAAATCTTCGTCATAAAAATCCTCAAAGTCTTCATCTCACAAGAAGAGCAGCTCCAAGAAGGCTCGGGCATTCATTGGCAAGGAAATGGACTCTGAAGCTGAATCTGAGGAAAATGATGAAGAGGAGGCGCTCAAGAATCTGAATCTGTGTGGCGAAGTCTGCTTTGCTCTTGCTTTCGTCAACAAGTCCATCTTCAACATCAAGAAACTGACTCAACCGACAAGCCTGATGAAGATAATGATGACTACGCCCCACCTATTGCTTCATGGCAAAAGGTGCAAAGGTACTCAAATACAACTCCTCTGAATCTAGTGAAAATGAATCTGATGAGGATCTCAAGCCCAGCTACTCTAAACTTGCTAAGATTGCTGTGAAACAACAAAGGGATTTTGAGAATGTTCAAAACATGCTAGACAAAAGTGATGATATGTTGGGTGAAGAAATGGATCGCACTAAAGCCCTGA
This sequence comes from Aegilops speltoides, assembly GCA_021437245.1. NCBI lineage: Eukaryota > Viridiplantae > Streptophyta > Magnoliopsida > Poales > Poaceae > Aegilops > Aegilops speltoides. The sequence continues at coordinate 487,347,960 of CM038145.1, forward strand.
CTGAAAATCTTCAGAGACTTCAGTCTAGGTTTGATAACCTTCAAAGTCATCATAACACTCTCTTATCTGATCATGAGAAACTTTCTTATGAATTTCTTCAAGAAAAACAAGATCACGAGAAGCTTTCCTCTGAATCTCTTCAAAGAAAGGAAGATCTTGAAAAGCTAAGAGTGTGTTATGAAGATCTTCAGAAGGAGCGTGATTCATTACTAGCTCAACAAATCAGTGCTTCTCAGGAAGAATTTGTTCCTCCATGCTTAAAGTGCATTGAACGTGAATCTGCTAATTCTTCACTTGAATGTTCAAATGCTTCAACTGTTACAAATTCTTCATCTGCCTCTGCTATCACCAATTCCTCATCTGAGGACATTGCTAGTATCACTGACAATGCAGGGCTGAAGGAATTGTACATGACATGCATGTACAAAAGCCTCAAAGGGCATCAGACTCTTTGTGATGTGCTTAAAAAGAAGATCCTCAACAGAAACCCTAGGAAAGAGGGTATTGCCTTTGAGAGGAAACTCAATGCCGATGGAACATATTGAAGCCCGAGCAAGACCCCAAAACCTCATGGGTTCTGCAAAGGACCTCCAGTTGATCCATCTAACTTATCCGGCTTTACATGTGAATCTCCTCATTCTTCCGATGAGTCATTTGACTCAACTATAAACTGTTCAAAAATCGAATGGTGAAGTATTTGCTAGATATGTTGGCACTAATCGCAGAACGGTTCCCTATGAAGAAAATCTGGGTTCCAAAGAAGTGCCTTGAAAGTCTTCGTGAATGTCCTCATGACACCACCGTGAAGAACAGAAACCCAGATCAAATTCTTCATATGAACCAAACTCTTCATATGGATCCAAGTCCTCATACGGACCAAATTCCTCACATGGATCAAATTCCTCAAAAGGATCAAAGTCCTCATATGATTGTCATTGTGCTAACAACTCTGTCTCGCAGGGTAGAGCTAAGGGCTATGAATATCTGCATTGTTCTTCAAACCATTATGTTCCTAAGTCCTCAAAGAATTACTCTGCTTATTCATATGCTTACCCTAACCCCTCTTATGTGAAACGAAACGGTTTGGCATCTTTGCCACCTTTCTCATATGGTGCTCGCAGAGTGATGAATTCTTTGCCACCCCTCCAGATGTGGGTGGTGAAGAAAAGAACTAATCTCTTCTGCAGGTCAGTCTCCGGGCGTGCTTTAACGTCTCAAGAATTTCTTTGAGTCCTGACGAAATTGCTCGAAAGGACGCAGCGAATCATGATGAAATGAACTTTCATTTCACACGCCCTCATCTCGCTATATATGTTTATCGCTTGATGAAATTCATCGATGAACTTGATATCATATTCTTCACCGATGAAGCATATGAGATTGTAAGCTACACTAATTCATCTGCAGGATGATCAACCCAAAACTCTTGAATGGGTCCTTGATAGTGGATGTACGAATCACATGACCGGTGACAAGAATCTATTGATGGATGCTCCTTTATCACCGTCACCTCTCAAGCATATCATCTTTCTTGACAAAGGCAAAAGTCGTATTGGGTCTTGGTAAGGTTGCGATCTCTAAGGATAAACACATGGACAAAGTCATGCTTGTTGAGTCCTTAGGATACAATCTCATGTCAGTCTCAATGCTTTGTGATCTTGATATGGTTGTTGTCTTGGGCAAGTATCGCTGTGTTGTGATTATGGAAGCTGACAATTCCAAAGTCTTCGAAGGCTTTTGGAGAGGAGATTTGTATATTGTTGATTTCTCTACATGACCACAACCAGCCGTGTGTCTACTTGCAAAAGCTTCAGAAGGCTGGCTATGGCGTCGACGACTTGGTCACGCAGGCATGAGGAATTTGCACACGCCAGAAGAAGAAGCATGTCATTGGCATTGAGAATGTCAAATTCCTCAAGGATCACTTATGCGAGCCTGTGAAGCTGGAAAATGACCAAGGCCAAGCATCCAAATAAGACTATCATGACCACTACCCGTCCATTCAATTGCTTCACATGGACCTCTTCGAACCTAATCATTACTCAAGAGTCACTAATGATGCATCTCTATATGGTTTTGTCATTGTTGATGATTATTCTCGATATACATGGGTACACATTGTTACTTACAAACATGAAGTGCGTGAAGTCTTCAAACGATTTTCCTCGAGGGCTTCAACCAACTTTGGTGTGAAGATCAAGCACATCAGAAGTGACAATGGAACCGAGTTCAAGAATTCCGGTCTTGATGCCTATCTTGATGAACTTGGTATTACTCATGAGTTATCTGCTCCCTATACTCCTCAGCAAAATGGCGTCGTGGAGCGCAAGAACAGAACTCTTGTTGAGATGGCTCGCACTATGCTTGATGAATATAAAACGCCTCAGCGTTTTTGGATTGATGCAATTGACACTGCGTGCCACATCATCAACAGAGTATATCTTCACAAATTCTTCAAGAAGACTGCCTATCAACTCCTCATTAACAAGAAACCCAATGTGAGTTATTTCAAAGTCTTCGGTGCTAATGTTGGATTAGAGATCCTCACCACAACTCTAAATTTGCACCGAAAGCACATGAAGGTTTTATGCTTGGCTACGGAAAGGACTCGCACACCTACAGAGTCTTCAACATTGTTCTTCACAAGATTGTCGACATCAGAGATGTGCGGTTCGATGAAACTAATGGCTCGCAAAGAGAGCACCTACCTTCGTGTTAGATGAACCAGCACCGAGGATGCTATCAAGCTCAAGGCAACCGAGGATGTCATTCCTCATCAAGAATCATGAAGAATTCATTCCTGTTCATGAAGAACGCCGAGTGATGCACCAAGAACATGATGAGGAAAATGGTGTCAAGAAAATGCTGATCAAAATCCTCACGACAACCATCTCATCCTCGCGTTGCAAAAGAAGTGCAAGTGGAGAAGATCATCGATGACATTAGCGCACAGGTCCTCTCACACGCCAAAAGCTTCACATTTATCTAACTTTTGTGGGCACTATGCTTTTGTCTCTATCACAGAGCCCACTAAGGTAGATGAAGCATTTCGAGCCGGAGTGGATTCAGGCTATGCAAGAAGAATTACATCAGTTCGAGCTTAACATTGTCCAGGAATTGGTCAATCGCCTGATCCTCGCAAGCATAATATCATTGGCACAAAGTGGATCTACCGCAACAAGCAAGATGAAAATGGCCTTGTGGTGAGGAATAAGGCACAACTAGTAGCTCAAGGCTACACACAAGTCAAGGAATTGATTTCTATGAAACTTTTGCACTGTTGCTAGATTGAGGCTATTCAGATATTACTTGCTTACGCTAACCATCATGATATCATCTTATATCAAATGGATGTGAAAAGTGCATTCCTCAATGGTAAGCTTGAGGAAGAAGTATATGTTGCTCAACCCCTGTGTTTTGAAGATCCAAAGAATCGACAAAGTCTTCAAACTCAATAAGGCCCTCTATGGCCTCAAGCAAGCCCCACGGCGTGGTATGATACATTGAAGGAATTCTTCGTGAAGAATGGCTTCACACCCGTTCACTCGACCCTACTCTCTTTACTAAATCTTATGATGGTGAACTGTTTGTGTGCCAAATATATGTTGATGATATTATCTTTGGCTGTCTCGACCAACGTTATAGTGATGAATTTGCCTATATGATGAGTGAAGAATATCAAATGTCTATGATGGGAGAGTTGAAATTCTTCTTAGGTCTTCAAATTAAATCAAGAGCAAGAATGGCATATTCATATCTCAGAGAAATACCTCAAAGATGTCTTGAGGAAATTCGCATGCAAGATTGCAAAGGCGTCAAAATCCCTATGCCCACAAATGGCCATCTATGCAATCGATGAAAATGGTATTGACTTGATCATAAGGTATACCGCCCATGATTGGTTCTTTATTGTACTTATGTGCATCTAGGCCAGATATAATGCTTAGTGTTTGCATGTGTGCCTGATTTCAAGCTGCACCAAGGAATCACACCATAAGGCTGTGAAGCATATTCTTCGATATCTAGCTCACACACCAACACTAGGATTATGGTACCCCAAGGGCTCGCTTTTGATCTCATTGGATATTCGACTCTAACTATGCTGGTGATCGTGGACCGCGAGTCAACTTCGGCACTTGTCATTTCCTCGGACGATCTTTGGTCCAGAGGTCCTCGAAGAAACAGAATGCGATCACCGCTTCATGCTCAAGCTGAATACATTGCTGCTAGCTCATGTTGTGCTCAAGCGCCTTGGATGAAGCAAACCTCAAGGACTATGGCGCTAACGTGAAGAATGTGCCTCTCCTCTGCGACAATGAGAGTGCCATCAAAATTGCTCACAACCCAGTTCAGCACTCAAGACAAAGCACATTCAGATTCGTCATCATTTTCTTCGTGATCATGTGTCAAGGGCTTACATCTCCATCGAGCATGTGAAGATCAAGAACAGCTAGCTGATATCTTCACTAAGCCCTTGGATGAGAAGAGATTTAGCAAGTTATGTGTGAGCTAAATATCTTAGAGTCTTGGATGTTCTTTGAAAAGGACACACATCCTAACACTTATGCAAAATTGATGACTTAGATGTGCAACACATGAAGAAACGTTTTTCTTCAATCAATGAAGAATAACACTCTAAGTGTGAAGAAATTAATGAAGAATTTGATTCTCAGAACCCTACGACAATTGTATGCGGTGTCTGAAATCATCATTCTTATATGGTGGGTTACGCCACCACAAGAAGTTGAAAATCTTCAATTTGAGTTTTTCTTCAGTTTTTCAAATTCTTCAACTTTGCAAAATCTTCACTGTTTCCGTCGTTTTTCTTCATTGGCTATATATATATATGAGTTTATGTCCTCTACAGCATTCACTTATTGCTATTTCTTCAAGTTGTGTTTTCTACTAAGTGAATGTGATCGGACCCTTCCCCCTCTATGCTATACTCAATCCAATCTATTCACAAATTCTTCATGTGCGTTCTATTTGAAACTCGTTCAAAGTCTTCTTTGTGTCCTTGTCACCAAGAAATTGCGAATCTAAACTTTAAAACAAATCTTATCCAGATTTTCGGTTTTACCGCTCAAACCGTTCCGCATCCCACGATGCATTATTATAATCACCCACAATCTTACACAATCTCATCTGCACAGTACGTGGGTGTCGGTGTCAAAACCGGCGGATCTTGGGTAGGGGGTCCCGAACTGTGCGTCTAGGCGGATGGTAACAGGAAACGAGGGACACAATGTTTTTACCCAGGTTCAGGCCCTCTCGATGGAGGTAATACCCTACGTCCTGCTTGATTAATATTGATGATATGGGTAGTACAAGAGTAGATCTACCACGAGATCAAGGAGGCTAAACCCTAGAAGCTAGCCTATGGTATGATTGTTGAGATGTAATGTTGTGTCCTACGGACTAAGACCCTCCGGTTTATATAGACACCGGAGAGGCTAGGGTTACACAGAGTCGGTTACAATGGTAGGAGATCTACATATCCGTATCGCCAAGCTTGCCTTCCACGCCAAGGAAAGTACCTTCCGGACACGAGCCAGAGTCTTCAATCTTCTATCTTCGTAGTCCGGGAGTCCGCGGATATTGATAGTCCGCTGTCCGGATACCCCTAGTCCAGACTCCTCAAGAGCTCCTCGAACCAGTCTTCAATGACGATAAGTCCGGCGTGCATAATGTTCGGCATTGCAAGGCGGGTTCCTCCTTGAATAATCCGGAGGAGATAATGAACACCAGGATAATGTCCGCTCGCAAAATAAATTCCACATTCCAACGCAGGGAGAATAAAACACATATACCGATCCAATCATGGACGTATGGCGCGCGTGACATCACACCGCAGCCAAGCCTTCGCCTTGAATTGTTTTTATTATTCCTTCTCAGCACGCTTAGCGGCAGCTTTTGGCACGCCCCGTCAAGCAGTAGATCGTGTTCCCTTTATTCCGGGATCCTCATCAATACGTGCGTGGGTAACCCAACCGTTCCCGTCGCCATGCCTCCTCTATCGAAGGGGAATCCCAAACGGTCACGGAGACGGCCTTTAGCATTTCTCCCCTCTTTATAAGAGGACCAAGGCCTGTCCTTGTCTTTCAACCTCGCATCGAATCTTTCTTCCGCTCCCAGTTCCAACACCTAGAGCTTCAGATTCGAGCGCTTCGGATCCACAACCATGTCCGGCTCTGACCTCCAGGGCCGGTGGATGCCCTCCTCCGTCACGGAGGAGGACATATTGAAGTTGCGTGAGGCCAAGCACGCCCACGGTTTCAAGACAGGTTGCCTGCCCTGGGGCAGGCCGCGCCAACCTCGAGCCCGCGAATACGCGTCTCAAGCACCTCACCTCCGTCGGGATTGGGCTTCCGACGGATCCTTTCATGAGGGGGCTTTGTTTTACTACGGGCTGGACTTCCACGACTTGGCTCCGAGTCCATCCTCCATATCTCTGCATTTATCATTGTCTGCGAGGCCTTTCTCCGCGTCATTCCCCACTTCGGCCTGTGGCTGAAAACATTTAAGGTGGAGCCGAAGATGATCGTGGGGCGCCAAGCGGAGTGCGGCGGGGTGACCATAAGCAGGAAGGTCGATGCCCCGTGGCTCGAAGGTTCCTTCCAAGAGGAGCAGGGACTGTGGCAGCAGGAGTGGTTTGACATCACTGTTCCTAGGGGCAGCAAGCAAAAGCCGCCGCCCGCTTTTCGCCCGGGACCTCCACGGCAGCTGATGTCATGGGTCAACCAAGGGCTCAACTGGGGGCCATCCAAGGACGTGCCCGCACTGCAGGGCCGGATTCGAGACCTCCAAACAAGGGAGATTGACCTGGTCAAGGTGATGCAGGTCATGCTAACTAGGCACCTCCTACCCTACAAACGTCGTCCTATCCGTTTATGGGAGTTCAATCCGGAGGGACCTCGTATCCTCCAGCATTTCATGGGTGCGACACCCCTGGAGATGTACGAGCTATTCTTCGGACTGCAGGTGGCGTGTCCGGATTTGGCCGAGGATGCTGGACTAAGCCGCGATCGCCCGGATACTCAGGTAGATAGCTCGAAGCTCGGACATTCTATTTGTATGCCTTCTATGGGATCGTCTCCTGACCCTTTATTCTTTATAGGAATGGGTGGCGCAATCAAAGCTGATAAGGTGTCCCCCTCCCAGAGACCGCACTGGAGCCCGTGCTGATCAGAATGTTGGAGGTTGCGCCCATAGAGGGGGGCGACGGGGGAGATAAAAGAGCTAACACTTCATCCAAAGGGGCGACTGAAGAGGAGGGAACCAAGGATCCCTCCCTTCAGAGGGAGAAGAGGACCGCCTCCGAAGATCCGGAGGTCCCAGCCCCTAAGCATGGGAAGAAATCCCCACCGGGGGGTCCGGCGTCCGGAGAGAATCCGGACGCGCAATCATTGCCCAAGGACCAGCCCTCAAACGAGCCGTGAGTATGAAAGAAGAAGTTTAATAAGAAAGTACCTTCTTACGCTTCTGTAGATAACCGAAATATTTATATCGCAGTTCAGATCTGCAGCCGTCTCAGATGAGTTCATCCTCGGGGGATCTTCTTCCGGAGATGATGGAGAGCGATACGCCTCCGTCTGCCGCGCTGCCGGATGAGGCAGGCGAGCCCGAAGTGTTGGGGAACGTAGTAATTTCAAAAATATTCCTACGCACACGCAAGATCATGGTGATGCATAGCAACGAGAGGGAGAGTGTTGTCTCACGCCCTCGTGAGACCAAGCGAAGCGATCACAACGTAGAGGAAGTAGTCGTACGTTCTCCTCGCGATCCGACCGATCCCGGCGCCGTTACTCCGGCGCCCCCGAGTTCTTGACACACGTACAGCTCGATGACGCTCCTCGGCTCCAATCCAAAGAGAGCTTCGGGGAGGAGAGTTCCACAAGACGACGGCGCAGGACGATCTTGATGTTCTATCGGCGCAGGCTTCGCCTAAGCTTTTATGCACGATATGACCGAGGTGGAATATGGTGGAGGGGGCACCGCACACGGCTAAGGAACGATCTCAAGGATCAACTTGTGTGTTCTAGGGTGCCCCTGCCTCAGAGTATATAAAGGAGCAAGGGGGTGCGGCGGCCCTTGGAGGAGGCGGCGGAGGAGTCCTACTCCCACGGGAGTAGGACTCCCTTCCTAGTTGGAGTAGGATTGGGGAGGGAAAGAGGAAGGGGGCGCCGCCTCTCCTTGTCCTATTCGGACTAGGGGAGGGGGCGCGGCCTGCCCCTGGCTGGCCCTTCCTCTTCTCCCTCATGGCCCACTAAGGCCCAATAACCCCGGAGGGTTCCGTAACCCGGTGTTCCAGAAAAATCCCGATTTCACCCGTAACCATTCCGAACTCCAAATATAGGCTTCCAATATATCAATCTTTATGTCTCGACCATTTCGAGACTCCTCGTCATGTCCGTGATCACATCCGGGACTCCGAACTTCTTCGGTACATCAAAATACACAAACTCATAATATAACCGTCATCGAAACCTTAAGCGTGCGGACCCTACGGTTCGAGAACAATGTAGACATGACCGAGACATGTCTCCGGTCAATAACCAATAGCGGGACCTGGATGCCCATATTGGCTCCTACATATTCTACGAAGATCTTTATCGGTCGGATGAATAACAACATACGTTGTTCCTTTGTCATCGGTATGTTACTTGCCCGAGATTCGATCGTCGGTATCCAATACCTAGTTCAATCTCGTTACCGGCAAGTCTCTTTACTCGCTCCGTAATACATCATCTCACAGCTAACTCATTAGTTGTAATGCTTGCAAGGCTTCAGTGATGTGCATTACCGAGAGGGCCCAGAGATACCTCTCCGACAATCGGAGTGACAAATCCTAATCTCGAAATACGCCAACCCAACATCTGCCTTTGGAGACACTGTAGTACTCCTTTATAATCACCCGTTACGTTAGACGTTTGGTAGTACCCAAAGTGTTCCTCCGCAAACGGAGTTGCATAATCTCATAGTTATAGGAACATGTATAAGTCATGAAGGAAGCAATAGCAACATACTAAACGATCGTGTGCTAAGCTAACGGAATGGGTCATGTCAATCAGATCATTCAACTAATGATGTGACCTTGTTAATCAAATAACAACTCCTTGTTCATGGTTAGGAAACATAACCATCTTTGATTAACAAGCTAGTGAAGTAGAGGCATACTAGTGACACTATGTTTGTCTATGTATTCACACATGTATTATGTTTCCGGTTAATACAATTCTAGCATGAATAATAAACATTTATCATGAAATAAGGAAATAAATAATAACTTTATTATTGCCTCTAGGGCATATTTCCTTCACGAAGTGTCGTCACGGAGGGCATCCCCGAGTCCGGAGGGGCCAGAGAGTTCAACACCCACCAGAGCCCGGCCGGGAGAACTGAAGAGTTTGCTTGAGAGGGCGTCCATTTCAGAAGATCACCGTGCGTTAATGCGTATGGTGATTGGAAGGATTTCGTCCGCTGAAAGCGGATTATGTGATGCTGCCATGAGCTTTGTGGCGGGATTTGAGGTATGCGAAAATAGCGCACTTTTGTTTTTTAACAGCCAGCATATAAAAATGCGCCAGATAGATAGTAGTTTCGAGACTCGGTAGGTTGTCGAAGACGACAGCCCGCCGAGGATCGAAAATCTAAATATCTCGGGTAATGAATACGCCGCGTTACGATATGGTGGCGGATAGTCCGGGGCCAGCCGGATCGATCATTTTGCCGAATCGAGTCGATAATCGACATGGCGATGCCGACATCGCACTTGTCAATCAGCGACTTGACGAGTCGCAAGGTAAATAAACTCTCCGCGGCCGCTTTATTAAGTGGGTTAAAGCCCTCCTCTGATAAGTTATATGTTGTTTATACAGACAGTGCTGCTGCTGTGGAGAGACTTCGGGCCGGGCTTGCACAAGCTAAGGAGCAAGCCCGAAGGAGTGATGCGGCTGCCGCGAGGGCGGCCGAAGAGCTGAAGGCCGAAAAGGCTGCACACTTCCTAAGCAGGGCGGAGGTGGCCGAATTGGCCAAGAGTTTAAAGGATGCTACCGACCGTAGCGAAGCTCTTGAAAAGGAGCGCCTATCGGAGGGGGAAGACCTTAAGAAGGCCACCGCCGAAGCCAAGGATGCCCGTTCTGCAATGCGGGCTATGAAGGAGGAGCTGCGCCAAGCCGGAGAAATCACGGCTGGCAAGCCGTTTCTTATGCGTCGCCGGTTTATGGATGCCAAGTACGCTGAATTTGAGCGGCAGTGGAGTTCGGAGGATCCGTATATGGACTTGGCTGCGAGTGCGGCTGACGCCGTTAAGCACTTTCGGAGCCAGGGGGATCACGAGGTGGAAGAGTTATATTGGACTCAATTCCACAGTCCGGATCGCCCTCTTCCATTGTCGGACAGGTTGGCGAATGGGCTGAACTGAATAGACTGTCCGGCTGGCTATGATCGACATCGTGGCCCATGTGTGGCGAGAGAGGTCCAAGGCGACGAGCTACTTGACTTACTACAGCAGTTCCTTGGGCGGTGCCGCATATCAAGGAGATGAAGCGGTCGGCCTGCATCGAGGGCGCGGATGGCTCGCCCGTAAAGGCGAGTGTCCGGAGATGGATGCCACCGCTGTTGCTGCCCCAGGTTCGGATGGGAACCGCTTCCGCCAACATTATTTCGGGAAGTTATGCGGCGCCAGATAATAGAGTCGCAGTGCTCAAGAATGTAACGCTCAATTGAACGCATTAACTTGTTTATCAATGATTATAGTATGAATGCTTTTTATACTTGTGTTTCCAAGTAGTAATACTTCTCCTTGCGGCCGTTTAAGTATACTTGTATATAACCTGAAAGATGCAGTCTTCGGCTTCAGCCCCCTTGCACAAGGTGCTGGGGTGTTCGCAAAATAGTGCTTTTTCACACTTTAATCCGACGTCTCGGTCCTGTTATAAGGAGGTGGTAGCGTAGCGAACGAGGCAATCCCGACTATAATGCTTTATCTCTTTCACTTAGCCAATGGAGCTCGAGGGTGGGGCTACGATATAGCCCCTAACGGCACCGCACATCTCCGGATTTGGGGTGCGTATGTGCCTAACCGGGAAGCGGCCCTTCGTCAAAGCAGGGAATTCTAAACATTCCGTAGTCGATCAAGTGGCTGACCAGACTCTCGCTATATCATGACATCGGTTTTGGCTTTCATCGAGTTGCTCGCCCAGCCGAACTGGGGCACAATCGCAGTAGTTCTCCTGGTGCCGCGTTAGCCGGGTGATACGGAACGTAAGGCAGCAAAACACAGGAGCCGGGCAAACCCAACATTTGACCAAAGACATGATTCGGAGCTGATGCATATAGTGCCCAACTTGAGACGCCGAACACTCCCTAAGGTGTTCGGACTTTATGATAACGGGCAGAATTATGCCCTAAGCCCCTTGTGTCCAGGTACGTGCATTGTCTTCTGACGCGGCCAATGCCAAAGCGTCAGGCTCCGCCTCGGCTATGGGAAGAAGCCGAGGGCGATTTAGCAACAAGAGACAGTAATAAAAAGGTCTACGTAGGGTCTTAATCTGAAAAGAATCCTTGCGACGGGTCCCTACTGCACGTCTGCGCATGTGTCTCCATTGTGCCGTTATCCTGGACGGGTACGCACGTTGTTCATCTGTAGGAAAGAGAGGAACATTTTAAAAACAGTTCGTGCGAAAATAATGCAAAAGAATAAGTGTAAATAATTAAAGCTAGGTTTATATGAAACCGATGTTAGTTGTGCGCGCAGCCCCTTGTGAAAGGGTGTGCGGCTAGGGAGCCCCTAGCCTTCTTAGTCCGGATTCGTCTATCCGAGTCCGGGGTCTTTAAGTGACCCTCGCGCTGAAATGGTGCCATGTGGACCGGGCATCTTAAGTGTAAGAGACGCGTAATGCGGTATGGCGTTGAAGCGGACAAAAGCCTTTCATCCCAAGTGTGCTTGATGTTCGCTTTTGAATGGAACGATATGGAAAATTAACTTTTCGCGTCGAAAATTGTTCGGCGATCCGAACACGATGTCGAGTAGTATCGAGCCTATGCACCTGGTGTAAGGGCCTGGCGTCACTCCTTTGAAGGAAGTGCGGCTGTGTCGAATTTTGGTAGGGTCTATCCCCATCCGACGGATTGTGTTTGAATATAGCAGGTTTAAGTCACTGCCTCCGTCCATTAGGACGTTTGTGAATTGCAATCCGTCTATGATCGGATTCAAAATCAGGGGAATCCTTCCCATGTTTCGAACGCTTCTGGAGTAGTCCAGGTGGTCGAAAGTGATTGGTTTTGATATCCGATCTCTTCGGTCTGCTTGATTGGACCGTTTGGGGCTCTTTTTAGGAAGTGCCGCACTGTTTCTCCGTATCCTCACATAAAGTGAGTTTACTGCTTTGACCCCTTGGGGAAAAGCTTTTTGTTTTTCGGTGCCCTACCGGCGGGGTTTATCTTCTTCGCTTGACGCGTCGAGCCCCTTGTGTTCGGCGTTTAATCGGCCGGACTGTTTGAAAACCCAACAATCCCTGTGGGTGTGATTGGCGGGCCTTCCGGGCGTGCTGTGGATTTGACATATCCGACCCAAGATTTTATGTAGGTTAGACAGTTCGTCGCTGTCATCCTTGAGGGGCTGAGCTTTGCTATTTGGCCGTGAGCCTTTAAATCCGGCGTTGACCGCCGTGCTCTTTTGGGCTTTTTCTTTATTCGGCGCTGCTCTTTCGCTGCCGTGATTTTCCATTTCCATCTCTTATCTCGATGTACTGGTCGCTGGTGCTGCATCTTGCCAGCCAGCTATCCTCTCCCGCATGAAGCGGGTCATGAGGCTTGTTAATGCGGTCATTGTCCTCGGTTTCTCTTGACCGAGGTGTCTCAAGCGAGCCATTCGTCTCGGACATTGTGTTTAAAAGCTGCTAAGGCTTGGCGTCCGGACATCGACTATTTGGTTCTTTTGGTAAGGAACCTGTTCCGAATTCCGCACCGACTCTCCGGGCTGTTGGGTTATGTGACTTAGGTCATCTACATCCAGAGGCCGGACGTAAGTCCCTTGAAAATTTGCTCTAAACGCCTCCTCGAGCTCTTCCCAACTTCCAACAGTATTTTCTGGGAGGCTTTTGAGCCAATGACGGGCTGGCCCTTTGAGCTTGAGGGGTAGATATTTTATGGCGTGGAGATCATCTCCTCTGGCCATGTGTATGTGCAGTATATAGTGTTCTATCTAGACTCCAGGGTCTGTTGTTCCATCATAGGCTTCTATGTTTATGGGTTTAAACCCTGCTGGGAATTCATGATCCAGCACCTCGTCGGTGAAGCATAATGGGTGTGCGGCGCCCCTATACTTGTGCGTGCCGCTATCGTCAGACGCTTGATATGTCCTTTTGCTTATTGGGGCTGTCTTTTTGGGTCCGTAGATGGACCTGGCCGGGCCATTGGACGGTGGGGGCTTTATGGCCTCCTCGTCGAATTCTGGGAGCAGCTTGCGCTTCGGGTAGCTCTTCGATTGGTGGCCGTTGCCGTGTTTGTCTGCGGTTTTGAGTACTTTGCTCCATCTTATTCGGAGCGCGTCTTCCGCTGTGTTGAGCTTCCGTTTTTCTTTCTTCAGGCTTCTTGCTGTAGCGACGAGCCTGGGTTTGAAAAGCTCTTGTTCGATGGGCTCCTCGAGTTCGTCGTCATTGGGGCTTGTTTCGTCTTCGGAGGGAGGTATATAGTTGTGATCCTCGACCTTTTCTTCTGCCGCCCTTTCGTGAGGGCTTGCTTCTTCATCCTTCTGCGCTGAGTCTTGCTGGAGGGCTTTGTCTTCGGCACTCTCCGGAGTGTTATTATCTCCCGTGCCGGAATCTCCATTCTTGTTGTGGCGGGATTTAGAGCGGCGCCGCTGACGCTGGCGTTTAGGCTGCTTTTTCAAAGATTCTTCCTCCGCTGCTTTTTCGCCGTCCCCTTCTTTTGGGGTATCCACCATGTAGACGTCATATGATGAGGTGGCCTTCCAGTGTCCCGTGGGCGCTGGGTCCTGATTGTCTCCGGCATCATCGTCCATAGCGTCGATGTCCTCGGAGTCGTAGTCTAGCATGTCGGTTAGATCCTCGACAGTGGCTATAAAGTGGGTGGTGGGTGGGCTCCGAATTTCTTCGTCGTCCGAACTCCAACCGTCCCGGCCATAGTCCAGCCAGGATTCTCCTGATAGCGAGAGATGCTTCAGAGAATTCAGGATATCGCCAAAAGGCGAGTGTTGAAAGATGTCCGCGGCGGTGAATTCCATAACCGCGCCCAACACCGCTTAATTGGCGGGCGCTGGAGGCTCGAGTCGGCGAGGAGTCCGCACCTCGGGATCACGAAGTTTCGCAGGGACAAGATTGGTATTCGCCCATCGCCAGATGTTGAAGCCCCTGTGGCGGCGTCTATCCACCGCCCTCGCCATATAATCGGGCCCGCCAATAGCCGAGCGGGTTAATCTGACCACCAAAGTACTTGTCCGCGGCAGAGCTAGATCATGCCCATCGTTGCGGCTGGTGGCGCTTGCTGTGGCTCGAGTCCGTCAAGATCGAGTCTCCGCGGTCATCGGCCGTGAAGTTTAGGCTTCGAATCGACCGACGCCAGGGCGAAGCTTGATCTGCTCCGGATGGCCAAGAGAATTGGCCCGGTGCAAAGCCGCCGAATATGAAGATCTGTCCGGGAGAAAAGTCTCACCGACAGCGTTGATGGTCGAAGATGCCATCGAGCCTATCGGTGATGACACATAGGAACTCTCAATGAAAGCACCAATGCCGGTGTCAAAACCGGCGGATCTCGGGTAGGGGGTCCCGAACTGTGCGTCTAGGCGGATGGTAACAGGAAACGAGGGACACAATGTTTTTACCTGTGTTCAGCCCTCTCGATGGAGGTAATACCCTCACGCCCCGCTTGATTAATATTGATGATATGGGTAGTACAAGAGTAGATCTACCACGAGATCAAGGAGGCTAAACCTAGAAGCTAGCCTATGGTATGATTGTTGAGATGTAATGTTGTGTCCCACGGACTAAGGCCCTCCGGTTTATATAGACACCGGAGAGGCTAGGGTTACACAGTCGCCACAATGGTAGGAGATCTACATATCCAGATCGCCAAGCTTGCCTTCCACGCCAAGGAAAGTACCTTCCGGACATGAGCCGAGTCTTCAATCTTCTATCTTCGTAGTCCGGGAGTCCGCGGATATTGATAGTCCGCTGTCCGGATACCCCTAGTCCAGACTCCTCGATGGGTGACACATGTCGCGGAAGGAGAAAGGGCAGGGCATGTTCGTCCCAAAATCTTGGCGAACAGTTTTTACCGTGGCTATAAATACCCTCTCCCTTCCTCACTTCATTTACTCCACTCGGTCGCTGTCTCTCGCCGAGCTCCTCAAACCCTAGCGCCGCCGCTTACTCCATCGTCAGCCGGTGAGGAAGAGCTTCGCTGCCTCGACCTCGTCGCCGTCGTCCTCTCGCCAAGCTGCTGCGAAATCTTCACTCCGCCGCCGCCAGAAGGCTGTCTCCCTCTGCCAAGTTAGGGCGTGGGAGATCTAACTTGACAAACTTCACCACTGTTCATCTCAGTTCGTCGTGTTCTTTAGTTCGGGTAACTAAAAGTTACTTTTATTACTCACTTTGATTCTCAAGCTTTCCTGAAAATCTTCAAAGGTGTTTATTCTTCAAATCTTCAAATCTTCACACATATGAACACCTCACACACTGTATGCTCTTGATCCATTTCTCTAAGCAATCATTTTCTTCAAGATTCCTCAATTGTGTGGATTTTCGATCTGTACAACTCTGGAACCTAAGACAAAGAGCGCTTAGTGAAATTCCTCAAGACTCAACTGGTCAAATTCCTCAAAACTTGTCTTTTCGAAAAACCTTCTGAGAACGCATATGACCTCTCCAAATTCCTCGCACCTACACTCTGTTCACAGGTACTCATGTCCGCTGCTGAATCACTAGGTTCTCATCAACTTAACTCATTTGCAGCGTTCCTCGAAGAAAAATTGCATACTTCTTCAGAGTATTCAATTGTTCAAATTCCTCATCTGAAGAATATGTCTGAAGGAAGGAGACCGCAGAAAGGAGGAAAGAAACCTGAGGTCATGACTGCTTTCGAGATCCCTGATGAAACATACAAGGATTATTGCACACCTGATGAAGCCAAGTTTGGCAAAGAGAACAAAAATCTGTGCAAAGTGTTCATTCAGAGGATTGAACGGAGATGGGCACGAGAATGGAGGGAATATCGATATGTTACTCCAAAGTACATGAAGAAATTTGCCTTAAATCCTCCATGCCCAAGAGCTCCATTGGAACCTGGCCAAGTAGCTGATCCCACCAGCATCAAGCGTGGTGAGGACTTTTGTCGGTGTCAAAACCGGCGGATCTCGGGTAGGGGGTCCCGAACTGTGCGTCTAGGCGGATGGTAACAGGAGACGAGGGACACGATGTTTTTACCCAGGTTCGGGCCCTCTCGATGGAGGTAAAACCCTACATCCTGCTTGATTAATATTGATGATATGGGTAGTACAAGAGTGGATCTACCACGAGATCAAGGAGGCTAAACCCTAACGCTAGCCTATGGTATGATTGTTGTAATGTATGTTGTCCTACGGACTAAAGCCCTCCGGTTTATATAGACACCGGAGGAGGCTAGGGTTACAGTCGAGTCGCCATAATGGTAGGAGATCTACATATCCGACGCCAAGCTTGCCTTCCACGCCAAGGAAAGTCCCATCCGGACACGGGACGGAGTCTTCGCCTTGTATCTTCAGAGTCTTGGAGTCCGCGACGATGATAGTCTGCTGTCCGGACACCCCGACCCAGACTCCTCAAGAGTCCCTGAACCAAAGCTTCAATGATGATTAGTCCGCGCGATAATGTTCAAGATTGCAAGGCGGGTTCCTCCCTTGAATAATCCAGAGAAGATCATGAACACCAGGATAGTGTCCGGCTCTGCAAAATAAATTCCACATTCCACCGTAGAGAGAATAAAATGTACACCAGTCCGATCTGCTAACGTATTACGTGGCATGACATCACACCGCTACCAAGCCTTTACTTGAATCGTTATACCACCTCAGCACGTTTAGCGAAGCGGTTTCCTTGGCACGTCTTGTCGAAGCAGAGATCGTGTCCCCCTTATTCCAGGATTCTCATCAATACGTGCGTGGGTAACCCAACCGTGCCCGTCGCCACGCCTCCTCTATCGAAGGTGAATCCCAAACGGTCACGGAGACGGCTCTTGGTATTTTTCCCCTTTATAAGAGGACCAAGGCTCGTTCTTTTTTCTTCAATCTCGCATCGAATCTCCTTCTCGCTCCGGGCCCAACACCCAGAGCCCCAGATTCGAGCGCCGGATTCTCAACCATGTCCGCCCGACCTCCAAGGTTCAGGATGCCTCCTCCGTCACGGAGGAGGACATGTTAAAGCTGCGTGAGGCCAAGTACCTGTCCTACGAGATTTCGCACAGGTTGCCTGCCCAAGGGCAGGCCGTGCCCGCCCCCGAGCCCGGTGAGTACGTTGTCTTTGTACCCCACCTCCATCGGGGTTTAGGCTTCCCGACGGACCCCTTCGTGAGAGGGCTCATGTTCTACTACGGGCTGGATTTTGACGATTTGGCTCCGGAGTCCATCCTCCATATTTCCGCATTCATTATCGTCTGCGAGGCCTTCCTCCGCGTCACCCCCCACTTCGGCCTGTGGCTGAAAACCTTCAATGTGGAGCCGAAGATGATCGGGGAGTCTCAAGCGGAGTGCGGCGGGGCGGCCATAAGCATAAGGGCCGATGCCCCGTGGCCTGAGGGTTCCTTCCAAGAGGAACTCGGACTATGGCAACAGGAGTGGTTCTATATCACCGCTCCGAAGGGCAGCAAGCAAAAGCCGCCGCCTTCATTCCGCCCGGGACCTCCACGCCGACTGATGTCGTGGGTCAACCAAGGGCTCAACTGGGGGCCGTCCGATGACGTGCCCTCACTGCAGGGCCAGATTCGAGACCTCCAAGCGAGGGAGATCAATCTGGTCGTGGTGATGCAGGTAATGCTAACCAGGCATCTCCTGCCCTGTAAACGCCGTCCTCTCCGTCTATGGGAGTTCAACCCGGAGGGACCTCGAATTCTCCAACACTTCATGGGTGCAACACCCGTGGAGATGTACTGAGTTGTTCTTCGACCGCAGTGGCGTGTCCGGTTTTGACCGAGGACGCAGCCTAAGCCGCAATCGCCGGATACTCGTGTAAATAGCTCGAGTTCGGACGCTCTGCATTTATCTGCTTTTTAGAGTTCGCCTCGACCCATTACTCTTTACAGGAGTGGGTAGCGCGATCGAAGCTGATAAGGTGTCCAGCTCCCCTCCCAGAGACCGCACTGGAGCTCGTGCTGGTCAGAATGTTGGAGGTCGCGCCCATAGAAGGGAGCGATGGGGAAAATAGAGGAGTTAATATTTCGCCAAAAGGAGCGTCTGAAGAGGGGGGGAATCAAAAACACCTCCTTCCAGGCGGAGAAGAGGACCGCCTCCGAAGATCCGGAGGCCAAAGCCCCTAAACGGGGGAAGAGATCTTCCCCGGGGGGTCCGGCGTCCGGGGAGAATCCGGATGCACAATCATCGCCAAAGGATCAGCCCTCCAGCGAGCCGTGAGTATGAAAAGGGGAGTTCATTAGTAAGAAAATACCTCCATTTGCGCTTCTGTGGGTGGTCGAAATTTT
This sequence comes from Aegilops speltoides, assembly GCA_021437245.1. NCBI lineage: Eukaryota > Viridiplantae > Streptophyta > Magnoliopsida > Poales > Poaceae > Aegilops > Aegilops speltoides. Next base: position 487,366,650 of record CM038145.1, read on the forward strand.
TATCTTGTAGTTCGAATTTGCGGCCTTCGCAGATGAGTTCGTCTTCGGGGGACCTTCTTCCGGAGATGATGGAGAGCGAAACGGCCCCGTCTGCTGCGCCGTCAGATAGGGCAGACGAGCCTGAAGTATCGTCACGGAGGGTGTCCCCGAGTCCGGAGGGGCCGGGGAGTTCGGCGCCCGCTAGTGTCCGGCCGGGAGAGCTGAAGAATCTGCTTGAGACGGCGTCCATCTCAGAAGATCACCGTACATTGATGCATATGGTGGTTGGAAGGATTTCGTCCGCCGAGAGCGGATTGCGCGCCGCCGCCATGAGTTTGCTAGCGGGATTTCAGGTACGCGAGAATGACGCACCCCTTTTTTTGACAGTTTTGCACATAAAAGTGCGCCCTGTATAGATAGTAGCCCCTGAGACTCGGTAGGTTGTCGAAAACGACAGCGTGCCGAGGATCAAAATCGTAAGTAATGAATGCCGCCGTTCCTATGCAGGTGGCGGATAGTCCGAGGGCTAGCCGGACTGGTGGAGTTGCCGAGCTAATGCGGCAACTTGACGAGGCGGATGCGGACATCGCACTTGTCAACCGGCGACTTGACGAGTCGCAAGGTAAATGAGTTCTCCGCGATCGATTTATTGAGGGGTCAAAGCCCTCCTCGATAAATTATATGTGGTACGACGGTGCTGCTTGCTGTGGAGAGTTTTGGCCGAACTTGCCCAAGCGAAGGAGCAAGCCCGGCGGAGTGACGCGCTGCCTTAATGGCGCCGAGGAGTTGAAAGCCGAAAAAAGGCTGCACACCGCCTAGCTAGGGAAGAGATGGCCGAATTGGCCGTAAAATTAAAAGATGCTGCCGACCGCAATGAGGCTCTTGAAAAGGAGCACTTATCGGAGCGGGAAGACCTGAGGAAGGCCACCGCCGAGGCCAAGGATGCCCATTCTGCAATGCGGGCCATGAAGGAAGAGCTGCGCCAGGCCGGGGATATCGTGGCTGGCAAGCCCTTCCTGCTGCGTCGCCGGTTTATGGATCAGAAGTATGCTCAATTTAGCTAGCTGTGGAGTCCGGAGGATCCGTATATGGACTTAGCGTCAAGTGCGGCTGATGTCGTTGAGCACTTTTGGGGCCAGGAGGATCACAGGACGGAAGAGCTATTTTGGTCTCAATTCGATAGTCCGGATCGTTCACTTCCGTTGACCGACCGGTTGGCCGAATGGGCCGAGCTAAATAGATTGTCCGGACTTGCCATGACTGACATCGTGGCGCATGTCTGGCCAGAGAGGCCCAAGGCGACGAGCTACTTCAGCTTACTGCGGCAATTTCTTGGAGCGGTGCCGCATATCAAGGAGATGAAGCGGTCGGCCTGCATCGAAGGCGCGTGGATGGCTCTTACCCGTGTGAATACACATTGGACAGAGATGGATGCCACCGCTATTGCCGCCCAGGGTTCGGATGGAAGCCGGCTCCCCGCCGAGCACTATTTCGGGGAAGTTATGCGTGGAGCTCGTGTAATAGAGTCGCAGTGCTCAAAAAATGTCACGTTCAAATGAACGTTTTAGCTTGTAAAACGATGATTATGCTATAACTGCTTTTTATACTTGTGCGTCCCAAGTAGTAAAACTTCTCCTATGCGGCCGTTTACGATACATTTGTATAACTGAAAGATTGCAGTCTTCGGCTTCAGCCCCCACGCACAAGGTGCGGGGGGGTTTGCAAAAATAGCGCGTTTTCACACTTAATCCGACGTCTCGGTCCAATTAAGGAGGTGGTAGCGTAGCAAACGAGGCAATCCGGACTATAATGCTTTATCACTTTCACTTAGCCAGTGGAGTTTGAGGGTGGGGCTATGATATAGCCCCTGGGGCACCGCACTTCTCCGAGTTCGGGGCACGTGTGTGTCTGACCAGGAAACGGTCCTTCGTCAAAGCGGGGAATTCTAAACATTCCGGTAGTCGATCGAGTGGTTGACCAGCTCTCGCTATATCATGATCAGTTTTGGCTTTCTTTCATCGAGGTGCTCGCCCAATTAAGCGGGGCACAATCGTAGTAGTTCTCCGGTGCTGCATTAGCCGATGATACGGGAACGAAGGCAGCAAAACACAGGAGCTAGGCAAACCCAACATTTGACCAAAGACATGATTCGGAGCTGATGCATATAATGCCTAACTCGAGACGCCGAACACTCCCTAAGGTGTTCGGTCTTTATGATAATGGGCAGAACGGTGCCCTAAGCCCCTAGTGTCCAGGTACGGGCATGGTCCTCCGACGCGGCCGATGCCAAAACGTCAGGCTCCGCTTTGGTTATAGGAAGAAACCAAGGGAAAATAACAACAAGAGACAGTAAAAAAGGTTTACGCAGGGTCTTAATCTGAAAAGAATCCTCGCAACGGGTCCCTGCTGCACGTCTGCGCCTGTGTCTCTGTTGTGCCGTTATCCTGGACGGGTATGCACGTTGTTCATCTGTAAAAAGAGAGGAACGCTTAGTTTGAAAATAATTCGTGCGAAAAAGGTATGTGTGAAAGAAGAAACATAAATAAGTAAAGCGGGGTTCGTATGAACTCGCGATTCTTTGCACGCGCAGCCCCTTGTCAAGGGTTGTGTGGCTAGAGAACCCTTAGCCAACCAATGCCGGACTCGTCTATCCGTATCCAGGGTCTTCAAGTGACCCTCGCACTGAAATGATGCCTCGAGGACCGGGCATCTTGAGTGTAAGAGACGCGTAATGCGGTATGGCGTTGAAACGGACAAAAGCCTTTCGTCCCAAGAGTGCCTGATATCCACTTTTAAATGGGACGATATGAGAAATTAGTTTTTCATGCCGAAAGTTGTTCGGTGATCTGAACACGACTTCTAGTAATAGGGAGCCTGTGCACTTGGCATAAGGGCCTGGCGTCACTCCTTTGAAGGAAGTGCGGCTGTTTCGAATTTTAGTAGGGTCTATCCCCATCTTGCGGATTGTGTTTGAATACAGCAGGTTTAAGTCGCTGCTTCCGTCCATTGGGACTTTAGTAAATTGTAATCCGTCGATTATGGGATTCAATATCAGGGCAGTCCGTCCCGCGTTTCGAACGCTTCTGGAGTAGTCCAGGTGGTCGAAAGTGATTGGTTTTGATATCCAATCTCTATGGTCTGCTGGGTTGGACCGTGCGAGGCTCTTTTTAGGAAGTGCCGCACTATTTTTCCGTATTATCACATGAAGTGAGTTTACTGCTTTGACCTCTTGTGGGAAAGTCTTTTGTTTTCCGTGCTCTGCTGGTGGGGTTTATCGTCTCGCTGACGCGCCGAGCCCCTTGTGTTCGGCGTTTAGTCGGCCGGACTGTTTGAAAACCCAACAGTCTCGATGGGTATGGTTTGCAGGCCTTCCGGGGGTACTGTGGATTTGACATATCTGACCCAAAATCTTGTTTAAGTTGGACAGCTCATGGCCGTCATCCTTAAGAGGCGGTGTTTTGTTGTTTGGCCGCGAGCTTTTGAATCCGGCATTGACTGCCGTGCTCTTTGGGCTTTTCTCTTGATTCCGGCGCTGCTCTTTTCTGCGTCGTGATTTTCCGTTTCCATCTCTTATCTCGGATGTACTTGGGTCGCTAGTGCTGCATCTTGCTAGCCAGCTATCCTCTCCCACGCAGAAGCGGGTCATGAGGCTTGTTAGCACGGACATTGTCCTCGGTTTCTCTTGGCCGAGGTGTCTGGCGAGCCATTTGTCTCGGACGTTGTGTTTAAAAGCTGCTAAGGCTTCGATGTCCGGACAGTCGACTATTTGGTTCTTTTTAGTGAGGAATCTGTTCCAGAATTTGCGCGCTGACTCTCCGAGCTGTTGAGTTATATGACTTAGATCATCTGCATCCGGAGGGCGGACATAAGTCCCTTGAAAATTTGCTCTAAACGCGTCCTCGAGCTCTTCCCAACTTCCCACGGTGTTTTCTGGGAGGCCTTTAAGCCAATGACGGGCTGGCCCTTTGAGCTTGAGGGGTAGGTATTTTATGGCGTGGAGATCATCTCCTCTGGCCATGTGTATATGTAGTATATAATCTTGATCAAGACTGTGGTGTTGTTCCATCGTAGGCCTCTATGTTTATTGGTTTAAATCCTGCTGGGAATTCATGGTCCAGCACCTCATTGGTGAAACATAGTGGGTGTGCGGCGCCCCTGTATTTGGGTGTGCCGCTATCTTCGGTCACTTGACGTGTTGCCTTGCTTCCTGGGGCCTTCTTCTTTGGCCCATAGATGGACCTGGCTGGGCCATCTGTCCTTCCGAGTTCATTGGTTGGTTTATTTGTGGCGCCGCTTTCAGAATTTGGCCTGTCATCTGGCCGTCTATCCAACCAGGCAGCCTCTTTATTTTTTTACTGTGGGGGCTCTATGGCCTCGTCGTCGAATTCCGGTAGCAGCTTGCGCTTCGGGTAGCTCTTTGATTGGTGGCCATTGCCGTGTTTATCCGCGGTTTTGAGTACTTTGCTCCATCTCATTCTGAGTGTGTCTTCCGCTATTTTGAGCTTCCGTTTTTCCTTCTTCGAGCTTCTTGCAGTGTTGACGAGTCTTTTCCGAAGGTTTTTCCTTCCGGTGGCGTGTCCGGCGTGAGATCGTCCGAACCGTCATTTTTGCCGGGCCTGGACTGATTATCTGACTCGTCCTGTTCGGACGGTTGCTTATCTGCATGCTCGTCGTCCACTTTTGTGCCCTGCTGTAATGCGGGGTCCTTAGGAGCGTTGTTGTTGTCGAGGCGGGGCTTAGGGCGGCGTCTGCGCTGCCGTTTTGGTTGTTTATCGGCGGGGTTATCCTCTGCCGTGGCCCGTTGGTCCTCGTTATCACTCTCTTTTGGGGTATCCACCATGTATATGTCGTATGACGAGGTGGTCCTCGCGTGCCCTATAGGCGCTGTTTCTTGTTTGTCTCCGGCGTCGTCGTCTATACCGTCGATGTCTTCGGAGCCATAGTCTAGCATGTCGGTTAGATCGTCGACAGTGGCTACAAAGTGGGTGGTGGGTGGGCTCTGAATTTCTTCGTCGTCCGTATCCCAACCATCCTGGCCATAGTCCGGCCAGGGCTCTCCTGATAACGAGAGATGCTTTAGTGAATTCAGGATGTCCCAAAAGGCGAGTATTGGAAGATGTCCGCGGCGGTGAATTCCATAACCGGTGCCCAATCCGATTTGGTTGGGAGGGGCGTGGGAAGTTCGGAGTCCGGCAAGGAGTCCGGCACCACGGAATCACGAGTTTTGCGAGGGACAAGATTAGTGTTCGGCACCATCGCCGTGGAAGTTGAAGCCCCCGAGGCGGTGTCCATCCACCGATCCTCTATCTGGGCAATCGGCTCCGGACTAATGGCCGGAGCGGATTCGCAGCGCCACCAAGGCACTGCTCGCGGCAGAGCTAGATCATGCCCATCGCAACAGTGCGGCGCGCTTGGCTGTGGCTCGAGTCCGTCGAAGATCAAGTCTCCGCGGACATCGACCGTGAAGTTTAGGCTTCCAAATCTGACCTGACGGCCAGGGGCGTAGCTTTCGATCTGCTCCAGATGGGCAAGCAAATTAGCCCGCAGTGCGAAGCCGCCGAATATGAAGATCTGTCCGAGGAGAAAAGTCTCACCCTGGACAGTGTTGTTGGTTGCAGATGCCATCAAGCCTATCGGTGACGACACAGAGGAACTCTCAACGAAAGCACCAATGTCGGTGTCAAAACCGGCGGATCTCGGGTAGGGGGTCCCGAACTGTGCGTCTAGGCGGATGGTAACAGGAGACGAGGGACACGATGTTTTTACCTGTGTTCGGGCCCTCTCGATGGAGGTAAAACCCCACGCCCCGCTTGATTAATATTGATGATATGGGTAGTACAAGAGTGGATCTACCACGAGATCAAGGAGGCTAAACCCTAAAGCTAGCCTATGGTATGATTGTTGTAATGTATGTTGTCCTACGGACTAAAGCCCTCCGGTTTATATAGACACCGGAGGAGTCTAGGGTTACACAGAGTCGGTTACAATGGTAGGAGATCTACATATCCATATCGCCAAGCTTGCCTTCCACGCCAAGGAAAGTCCCATCCGGACACGGGACGGAGTCTTCAATCTTGTATCTTCGTAGTCTTGGAGTCCGGCGGACGATGATAGTCCGGCTGTCCGGACACCCCCAGTCCAGGACTCCCTCAACTTTCCTGAAGAATGGGCTAGGCGTCAAGCAAAATTGGCAAGACAAGCCAAGGAGGTAGTGAGGAAATTCAATGAGGATTCTGCCGCTGTTGCTGCTGCTGAGACCTCGGTCAAGCCGAGGAAATCAATGCCAAAGAAGACTGCTCACAAGCCAAGTGCTTCACCGACAGCGCCCTCACGGCCAAGTTCCTTAGCTATGCCCTCACGGCAAATTCCTCAGACCACTACTGCTCCACCTAAGTCCTCACCAGCTCCCTCAAAGTCCTCAACTCCTGTGCATCTGGCTACATGCCAAAGGACTACTGATTTTTCAATTGCTTCTGTTGTCTCAGCAAGTTCCTCAGCTGCACCAATGTCCTCATCAGGCCCCACACTGTTGAAGACTAAAGCAACAGCTGGACGCGGTCCTCGGGCAAGTCCAAGGAAGAAACAGGTTGCATTCCAAGTGCCCTCTGATAATGAAGCTTCTGATGAAGAACTTGCAAAAATCATCAGAGACAGACAAGCAAAGGCCGCTAGAGCCAAAGGCACATCTGTGCCACTGCTTTTGGATCCGAGGAAAATCCTCGATTACATTGACCTCTGGCACAAGGATCCAAACACTCCAATGCGTGATCTGCCTCTGACTCCCAGTCAAAGTCACATGATGATCCATTTCATCACTCAAGAGAAATGGAAATATGAGAAGGCAAGAGAGATAAAGAGAGCTCAATCTAGAAAGGAGAAGCTTCTGAAGAAGAATGTTGTCAGACTGACACCTGAAGAACTTCTCAAGGCTCAATCTGAAATCCAAGCCCTCAGCAAGGACTTTGATGCATACAATGCTGATTGGCAGGGAGCCAAAGTGAGATTCGTCAACCTGACGAAGAAAATGACAACTGTTGCAGCCCCATCGCAACAAGAAAATCCTCGAGCTGCAGACTCGCTCAGCCTCGTGAAGAACATGCCAACACCGCTGATGACTTTCAGCCTGCTGATGAAAATACAAGTTCCAGTGCTGACGACTCCATCCCGCCGCACGAAGAAATTGCGTGGCATCCACTAGTGGTGCGCCTGAAGAAACTGAAGAGATCAGGGCAACTACATCAGTTGCGCTTGAAGAAAATTAACCAAAGTCCTCAGCTCCTCCCGCGCCTACACTAACTCCTACTCTTCCTTCTGCCTATGAAGTGAAGAAGACCAAGGCTGCAGAGCGAGCTGCAGTGAAGAAAAGGAAGGCATCAGCTGCGTCAAATTCTTCGGCTGCGAAGAAAATGAAGCCAATGACCAGCTCTCTTGAAAATCCTATTGATGCCGTTCCGATTTCCTCCATGTCATCAAAGGAAATTGTTCCTTATGGAGAAGACTACAAGATCCCAAGCGGATCTGATGAAGAAAATCATTCTACTGCTACGTCAGAGCAGCTTGATGAAGAAATTGAAGTGGAAGCATTCCCTTCAACGCCCGTCGTTCCTCACCTATGCCTCGGTTCACAACCAAGAGGCTGGTGTTGAGGAAATTGAAAATGAAGATGAAGATGTTGATATTGGATGCACTACACCAGTGATGAATGATGACTTTTGGGAAAGTCAGCATCCCAATACTCCTCCATTCACACCGATCCAACAGATTCCTCAATCCCCGGCAACCACAGTTCAGATGGGCTCTGAAGAAACTCATCCCACTCCTTCTGTTCATGAACAAATTCCAGCCGCTAGGGCTGAAGAAACTGCTGTTGCTGATCCTCAAGTTGCACAAGAAGAGGAACCAGAAATTCCTCAGCCTGAAGTACCTGAGCTCGCGATTCTTGAGGTTGTGCTGCAAATCACTGACACTCCTCTGCCCAAGCAGAAGAATCCGTTCTCAAGCAAGCAAAAATTCAAGGCTGAAGACTTCTTTTCTGAGCATGTGTTCTTCACTGATTATAATCCATATGACTCTGCTCGCATAAGGAAGAGGCGTTTCTGGACTGCTAGTCAAGCCAACTTCTATTCCTCAGTGCTCTTTGACAAGGACAAAATCTTCGATGATGAACATATTCCTCATGTGGATATGGAATCTCTGCCGTGCTTCGAGCCAGTCCTCAGTGTTATTCACGATGCAGGACTACTCAATTTCTGCAATGACATCTGTGATTGGAATGAAGAACTCATTCTTCAGTTCTACACCACACTGCATATCACTGGAGACGCTGAAGATGTCAATTCATGGGTGTTGGATTGGATGATCGAAAACACTCACTACAAGGCACCGACAACTGAATTGCTTCGTGTCCTTCCTCTTGATCCTCCCCATGACAAAGGCGTTGCATCTACAATGACCTGAATCGACAAATCATTATATGCAAGTGCTCATGAAGCCTTTGAAGCTTGGGCAGGCCCCACGAACCAAATTCCTCGTCAAGGAATTGCTATATGTGCCTCGGACTGTCTATCGCATCCTGATGAAGACAATGAGTCCTATCAAAGGCCACGACTGAAATGATGAAGATGTCGTTGGCATCATGAAGAACATGCTTTTCAACATCATTCATGGCGTTCCCGTCAACTTCCATGATTTCTTCATGAGGACTCTGGCAAATGTTGCTATGTCACCTTTCGAGCTGAAGCCCTATGCGCCTTGGATTATGAGATTCATAAGGGCAAGATCTTCACTGAATTACAAAGCTGACACTCTGAACCATGGTAGCTACTTGCCTCCCATTGAAGTCCTCAAGAGGCCAGTTTCATCATCTGATGATAAAGGCAAGGCAGCTACTGTGATCGATGAAGGCACTCGTCCATTGGATGGTCAATTTCGTCTTGCTACATCTTACTCCACCAATGACGACTCTGCTACACATGACACTGCCGCAAATACCTCAGCTAAGCAAAATCCTCAAGCCACAGCACCCAGGGTAATGACTGATCGTGAGCTACTCCTCAGTCTTCATCAGAAGGTTGATCGCCATCATAAATGGGTAAAGCATCACTTTGCTGCCGTTCTTCACAACATGACCTCAACACATAATGCAGTGAAGAAAAACCATTATCACCTTCATGAAACCCTCAACCGCACCTGGGCTGTCCTCACTCATGTCTATAGCGCGGAAGAACTGAAGACTATGGGTCTCAAGGAAGCATTTGACTGGTCTGCACCACCTTCGAAGAAATTCAAGAGGGTCAAAGTTCCTGATCTGGTGGCCAGCTCTTATTCTTCATCGCATGAAACTGATGAGCATGAAGATTTGGACGACACTGCGGTAGGCCCTACTTCAACAAACAACCCCGACAACGCTGGTGCTTCTCCAACTTGAAATTCTTCAGGGGCATTAGTCCTCAGTTTCGATCCTTTTGGTCATTTGATGACAAAGGGGAGAAATCTGAGTTAGTCTTCAAGCGGGTTTATATTATGGGCGTTTTGTTAAGTTACAAATCTCGTTCTTCCGAAACTTTTTACTAGATCGAGTTGTAATCTTAAACCCGATGGTTCCCTGATACTTTTGGAAGGTGCATAGTGCTCTGATACTTTTGATGCACTGTGCTCTGGTACTTTTGATGTGTTATTCTGCATGCTTATTCCTCATTAATATTATTGCACGCATGCTGAATCTCATCAGGCACCATATTTCATCATGCATTTCAAATTCTTCATATTATATATCAAATGCGTGTATGAATTACAAGATATAGGGGGAGATCTCCATGATTCAATTCTTCAAATGTGCATTGCCTCAAAAGCAAATTCCTCACTATGCACATATTCAGGGGGAGTTCTTCTATATCTTGCAATCAAATTCCTCAATATCAGTATTTACACTCCATATGTTTATCTCCGTTGAAAACTTAACCTATGTTGTCATCAATCACCAAAAAGGGGGAGATTGTAAGTGCATCTAGTGCCCCTTAGTGATTTTGGTGTATTGAAGACTTATAGGTTAAGGGACTAATGCGTTTGTGAGTGTACACAGGTCTATAAGTCTATGAGGAGTTTGATATTTACAGAGAAAGTCGACCCCTAAAAATGAAGTTCTTCGACTGAAGACTTTGATATTCTGAAGACTTTCTGAAGACTTTGAAAGTGAAGAAAATGGTGTGACCTTGAAGACTTAATATTCACTTGAGGAACATGAAGCGAGAAGACTTTTGTTTTTGTAGTTTCATTTTCTCTTTCTTGAGTCATAGGAAACACCGTACTGTTAAAGGGGGTCGAGGAAATACTAAGGAAAAATTTCCATGTTATGCTCAACTCAAAATCCTACACCTACCAATCCCTTCGAGTGAAGCCATTGGAAATCTCATACAGTTCAGCCAAGCTCTTCAAAGTGATGAGACGCAGTTCTTTCCGTCACCGATGACTTTTCTCTCGACCGAGGAGTTAGGAATTTGCCAGTCTGAACTGCCTACATGAGGAGGAACATGATAACCCCGAGGAATTTGAGAGTCAAATTTCCAACCGTTCTTGTGTTATGCGCCACCTGTCCCAAAATATCTTATCCACCTAACGGTCATATCATTGAAGGGCATTTATGTCTTATCATGTCGGGCTGCTCCCTAGGCTATAAATAGCCGCCTCTACAACCACTAGTTGGTTGGCTGCTCGAGAGAACTTGACACTTGTCATTTGAGAGCAACCCATCCTCCGAGGACTTTGAGCGAAAATCATCAAGTGAGGAAAATCCCAAAACCAAACCCCACAAACCCAAAGTGATTGAGCATCATCAAGAAATTGATCTGCGTGGATCCGACGCTTGTTACCTTTGAAGACTGTGCTTCTTCCGGATGGTTAGCCAGAAGGTCTAGAGCATCCAAGAGGAATTGTGGATTGCCGAGTGACCAAGTCTGTGAAGGTTTGAAGTCACCAAGACTTACCACGAGTGATTGGACGAGGCTGCGTGGTCTTAGTTCAAGGAGAATATGGTGAGGACTGGGTGTCCTGAGTTGCGGCTCGTAGACGGGTGTCCGGACTGCGTGTCGTCGAGTTTAAATACTCACCGCTCCAACCAGACGCATAACCGAGACAGCAGTTGGAACTGGTTTACCAAATCATTGTCTACACCAACTAACTGGTTCTATTCCCTCAACCCTTTCATTTCCTCATTACTGTGTTGAATGTTTGTTCATATCTGTGCTTGAAGACTTTGACTGAAGTCTTTCTCAAATTCCTCAGTTCAATTTCTTCAGTCTGTTTGTCTTCATCTTGTTATCCTGTGTTTACGCTTTCTGTACTCTGTGCTTGTCTTCATTTCATCATGATGACCATGCTTGTATCCTGTTATGCTTACTTCTGAGTACTTATTCCGCTGCTAGTAGTTCTTCAGTAAGGAATTTCCTCACCGGCAAATTCCTCAGTGAAGAATTCATAAAAATCGCCTATTCACCCCCCTCTAGTCGATATAACGCACTTTCATGGGGGCCATAGACGGGCAGGAGCGTGCGCCGCCATTGGTGCCCTGCGAACAAGAATTAGGTCGTTGGAATGGAGAAAGCACCCGAGCCTGCCCAGCAAACCTTGTCAGATCTGGTCACTCCAGATCTCAACAGAGATCCACCAAGAACAGGCATCCCCGGTTGCTAGGCAACCTCGATAGCGCCAACCATGGCCGCACCGCAACCCAACGAATATCACCATTTCTTCATCTTCCCATGTCCACGCGCCCACGGAGAAGGGCGGGGCCCCAACAACCGTTCGTCACCCGCACGCACACCGCCAAAACCAAACACCACCGGGCCCCCACGACTGACTACCAACTTCCGTCAATGGCACCGTCGCTGCTATCGACCGGCGCCGCCCACGGCCTTCATCGCCGTCTGCTATCGTTCGAAAATCTGGGAGAAGCCCATGACAGCGACACGTGACAACAACACGCACGCCCCCTCTAGCAGGCTTCCTGCCTCGCCGTCGAGCCCACTAGTCGTCACCGTCAGGAGGAGATCCCCGTGCCGTTGTGTCCCACCCAAGTGCAGTGCGTGGTCCATCAAATCTGGCCCACGCTAGAGCCTACACGCGAGAAGACGAGATATCCCACATCGTTGGTGCTGGCCGGGCTTCACTTGGTCGCACCCTGTGGAGGCGACAGGGGAGGATTACGGAGGAAGCGCCCGGCGGCATCTAGGATTTACCTACCCATCTCCAATGGGGGGCGGTTTGGGTGGGAGGGTAGCTCGAATCAAGGCTATCTCCTTGCCTTATTTTATCACAAAATCTAGTCCCAAACTAGAATCATCACTAGAAACATTGAAGTTCTTATATGCACCTTAGGAACTACTAGCAGTGCAAACGTGAATCTTTTTTTAGCTCTTGGAAGCTCTTCTCGTACTTGAGGTCAATTTTACTTTCTTTTTCATTTTTGGTCCGGCTATGCCATCGACCTGAAAATGCTTGGGAATCTTTTATGAATCGATATTCAATCGCAAAATACTTAGAACCTTAGTCATTGTGTTGGGTGGTTGTTGGTCCAACACTATAGTGATCTATGGCAACTCTCTAGTAGATATGACTGATACGTCTCCAACGTATCTATAATTTATGAAGCATTCATGCTATTTTATTATCTGTTTTGAATGATTACGGGCTTTATTATAAACTTTTATATTACTTTTGGGACTAACCTATTAACAGGAGGCCCAACCCATATTGCTGTTTTATTGCCTGTTTCAGTATTTCGAAGAAAAGGAATATCAAACGGAGTCCAAACGGAATGAAACCTTCGGCAGCGTGATTTTTTGGAAGAATATGATCCTGGAGACTTGGAGTTCACGTCAGAAGATCCTCGAGAGGAGGCCAGGAGATAGAGGGGCGCGCCCCCTACTGGGCGCGCCCCCCTATCTCGTGGGCCCCTCGAGCACCCCCTGACCGACTTCTTTCGCCTATATAGTCCCATGTACCCTAAAAACATCCACGGAGAAGATAGATCGGGAGTTCCGCCGCCGCAAGCCTGTGTAGCCACCAAAAACCTCTCGGGAGCCCATTCCGGCACCCTGCCGGAGGGGGAATCCATCACCGGTGGCCATCTTCATCATCCCGGTGCTATCCATGACGAGGAGGGAGTAGTTCACCCTCGGGGATGAGGGTGTGTACCAGTAGCTATGTGTTTGATCTCTCTCTCTCTCTCTCTCTCTCTCTCGTGTTCTCTCTATGGCACGATCTTGATGTATCGCGAGCTTTGTTATTATAGTTGGATCTTATGATGTTTCTCCCCCTCTACTCTCTTGTGATGAATTGAGTTTCCCTCTTGAAGTTATCTTATTGGATTGAGTCTTTGATTTGAGAACACTTGATGTATGTCTTGCCGTGTTTATCTCTGGTGACAATGGGATATCACGTTCCACTTGATGTATGTTTTGGTGACTAACTTGCGGGTTCCGCCCATGAACCTATGCATAGGGGTTGGCACACGTTTTCTTGACTCTCCGGTAGAAACTTTGGGGCACTCTTTGAAGTACTTTGTGTTGGTTGGATGAATCTGAGATTGTGTGATGCATATCGTATAATCATGCCCACGGATACTTGAGGTGACAATGGAATATCTAGGTGATATTAAGGTTTTTTTGATTTGTGTATTAAGGGGTTATTCTAGTACGAACTCTTCAATAGATCGATCCGAAAGAATAACTTTGAGGTGGTTTCGTACCCTACCATAATCTCTACATTTGTTCTCCGCTATTAGTGGCTTTGGAGTGACTCTTTGTTGCATGTTGAGGGATTGTTATATGATCTATCTATGTTATTATTGTTGAGAGAACTTGCACTAGTGAAAGTATGAACCCTAGGCCTTGTTTCCTATCATTGCAATACCGTTCACGCTCACTTTTATCATTAGTTACCTTGCTGTTTTTATTATTTCAGATTACAAATACCTATATCTACCATCCATATTGCACTTGTATCACCATCTCTTCGCTGAACTAGTGCCTCTATACAATTTGCCATTGTATTGGGTGTGTTGGGGACACAAGAGACTCTTTGTTATTTGGTTGCAGGGTTGTTTGAGAGAGACCATCTTCATCCTATGCCTCCAACATATTGATAAACCTTAGGTCATCCACTTGAGGGAAATTTGCTACTGTCCTACAAACTTATGCACTTGCAGGCCCAACAACGTCTACAAGAACAAGGTTGTGTAGTAGACAGCAAGCTCTTTTCTGGCGCCGTTGCCGGGGAGATGATTGCTTGAAGGTATATCTTGAGATCTTGCAATGGAATCTTTTTGTTTCTTGTTTTATCACTAGTTTAGTTTATAAAAGAAAAATAAAAAATGGAGTTAAGTTTGTCTCATACGCTTCGTCTTTTTAATATCTTTCGTGAGTATGATGGAAAGGAAAATTGTGCTCAATTGCTAGAAGAAGAATGCATTAAAATTCTTGGTACTAAATCTTTGAATGATGAGCATGATTGCAATGTTGTTAGTATGAACTCCTTGAATACCCATGATTCTAATGATATGCAAAGCCACAAGCTTGGGGAAGCTATGTTTGATGAATATGATATTTTTTGTCCCCCAAGTTTTGATATGCAAAGTTGTTATGATGAAAGCATGCCTCCTATTTATGATGATTATATTGATGAAAGTGGGTTTGGAAGAGTGTCAACTTTAGGAAGTAGTGATCCCACTATTTTGGAGGATGTTGAATCTTATTGTGATGAGTTTGAAAGTGGATTTGGAAGAGAGTCAACTTTATTTAGTGATGATTCCACTATTTCGGAAGAGGTTCCAATTGATTATGAGAACAAAGTTGCTATCAATGATGATTATTGTGATGACTTGTATGCTATTAAGAATAATGATAACCATGAAACTTGTCATCATGATTTTAGTTTTCAATTGGATGATGCCTCACATGATAATTATTTTGTTGAGTTTGCTCCCACTACTATTCATGAGAAGAAATTTGCTTATGTGGAGCGTAGTAAATTTTCTATGCAAGTAGATCATGAAAAGAATGCTTTAGGTGCTGGTTATATTGTTGAATTCATTCATGATGCTATTGAAAATTATTACGAGGGAGGTATATATGCTTGTAGGAATTGCAATAATGTCAAGTTTCCTCTCTATGTGCTTCAAGTTTTGAAGCTATGCTTGTTTTACCTTCCTATGCTAGTTGATTATTGTTCCCATATGTTGTTTGCTCACAAAATCCCAATGCATAGGAAGTGGGTTAGACTTAAATGTGCTAGTCATATGCTTCATGATGCTCCTGTTAGGTTTCAATTCTTATCTTTTATGTGAGCATCATTGCCATCATCATGCCTAGCTAGAAAGACATTAAAGAAAAGCGCTTGTTGGGGGACAACCCAATACTTATCCTTACTGTTTTTGTGTGTCCACATGATTATGCTACTGTAGTAATCATGTTTGATAGCTTTTGTTTCAATAAAGTGCCAAGTAAGACCTTTAGGATAGCTTACGGTGATAGTTGTGTTGATCCTGCTGAAAATCAGAAACCTTTGCACTCAGTAAATGAGATTTGATAATTCACAGAAACGTGCTTCTGATCTGATTATTTTTGCTCGGGATTTGTAAACGAATTGCTTAGGACTTACTAATTTCGTAGGATTTTTGGAGTTCCAGAAGTATACATTGGATACAGATTACTACAGACTGTTCTGTTTTTGACAGATTCCGTCTTCTATGTGTTGTTTGCTTATTTTGGGGAAAATTTTGTTTTTGCCACTCTAGATTTTGCCAATTTTCCTTATGCCACTCTAGATTTTGACATTTCACTTTTGCCACTCTTCGTTTTTGACAGTTATCACAATTGCCAGTCTGTGGCAAAAGCAAAATAATTTTATTTCATTTTTGCCACTCTTAGCTTTTGACAATTATCACAATTGTCACTCTAAAATTTTTGTTTTTGCCACGGGAGTGGCAATTGTGATAGTTGTCAAAAACTAAGAGTGGCAAAAGTGAAATGTCAAAATCTAGAGTGGCATAAGGAAAATTGGCAAAATCTATAGTGGCAAAAACAAAATTTTCCCCTTATTTTGATGGATCTATGGCTAAGTATTAAGTAGTATGAACCATGGAGAAGTTGGAATACAGTAGATATTACACCGATATGAATTTAGAATGAGTTCATTACAGTACCTAAGTTGTTGTTTTATTTTCTTATACTAACGGAGCTTACGAGTTTTCTGTTGAGTTTTGTGTTGTGGAGTTTTCAAGTTTCGGGTAAAGATTCGATGGACTATGGAATAAGGAGTGGCAAGAGCCTAATCTTGGGGATGCCCATCCAAGAGCCTAAGCTTGGGGATGCCCAAGGCACCCCAAGGTAATATTCAAGGACAACCAAGAGCCTAAGCTTGGGGATGCCCCGGATGGCATCCCCTCTTTCGTCTTCGTTCATCGGTAACCTTACTTGGAGCTATATTTTTATTCACCACATGATATGTGTTTTGCTTGGGAGCGTCATTTTCTTTTGTTAGTATTTGCTTGCTGTTATTTATAATAATGTTTTGCATCTTTAGTTTCAATAAAAAGTCAAGGATAGCCTTTGCCATGCTTATTTTGCTAGTATACATGTTGCTGTTTGAAAACAGAAAGTTTACCGCTGTTGCAAAAATTCCCTAGAAAAGTCAGAGCATGATATAATGTTTAAACCGTTTGCATGATGAGCTCTGATAAATTTACTACAGTGGGTATTTTATTTCATAATTTTTGGAGTTAGGGAAGTATGATGAATCTTGCATTCTTTACAGACTATGCTGTTTTGGCAGATTGCTGTTATGGTTGCATTGTTTGCATATGTTTGCTTGTTTAATTATTCTATTTGAGGATAGGAGTATTAAATATGCAGAGGCATTTAGTATGCAATGTTGAATAATAATTTTAGTGATTTGTTACAGTAGAAAATGATAAGGTTTTGCATTGGTTTATACTAACCTATCTCACGAGTTCTTGTTGAGTTTGGTGTGGATGAAGCTTTTGATAAAAAGATAAACCATGATATGAGAGGAATTAAGGAGACACAAAAGTTCAAGCTTGGGGATGCCCAAGGCACACCAAGATAATATTTCAAGAAGTCTCAAGCATCTAAGCTTGGGGATGCCCCGTTAGGCATCCCACCTTTCTTCTTCAACAACTATCGGTTAGTATCGGTTGAGCCTAATTTTTTGCTTCTTCACATGAGTTGTGCTATCCTTGCATTATCATTTTATTTTGTTTTGCTTGCTGTTTGAATACAATACCAAGATCTGAAATTCTTAAATGAGAGAGAGTCTTCATATAGTTACATAATTATTTAGCTACTCTTTGATCTTCACTTATATCTTTTTGGAGTAGTTTGTCATTTACTCGTGTGCTTCACTTATATCTTATGAGTAAATTGTTGAATAAGTTGATTGTCATAAATCTGAAATTAAATATGTTTCATTTGCTTATCCCATGGGGAGTAATGACTTCACATCTAAGAAGTAGAGGTTGTAAACTTATTGAAGGTTAGCAATCATTGTATTGGTCATTTGAACAATTCATGAAAGAATATTGAAGGAAGAGAGATTTCACATATTAATACATTATCCTAGACATCTTTTATAATTGGGAGCACTCATTAAGTATGACATGCTAAAGAGTTGATGCTGGACAAGGAAGACAACGTAATGGGTTATGTTTTCCGACATCTCAGTTAAAGTATATTGTCATGGATCGTTCAAACATGTTGAGCTTGCCTTTCCCCCTCATGCTAGCCAAAATTCCTTGCACCAAGTAGAGATACTACTTGTGCTTCCAAATATCCTTAAACCCAGTTTTGCCATGTGAGTCCACCATACCTACCTATGGATTGAGTAAGATCCTTCAAGTAAGTTGTCATCGGTGCAAGAAATAAAAATTGCTCTCTAAATATGTATGATCTTTTGGTGTGAAGAAAATAGCTTTATACGATCTTGTTATGGAAGCAATAAAACGACGGACGGCATAATAAAGGTCCATATACAAGTGGCAATATAAAGTGACGTTCATTCGCATTAAGATTTTGTGCATCCAACCCTAAAAGTGCATGACAACCTCTCCTTCCCTCTGCGAAGAACCTGTCTTTTACTTTATGTCTTTTACTTTATGCAAGAGTCAAGGTGATCTTCACCTTTCCCTTTTTCATTTTATCCTTTGGCAAGCACCTCGTGTTGGAAAGATCATGATATATATATATATATATATATATATATATATATATATATATATATATATATCCAATTGGATGTAAGTTAGCATGAACTATTATTGTTGACATCACCCAAAGGTGAATACGTTGGGAGGCAACACTATAAGCCCCTATGTTTCCCAGTGTCCGATTGAAACTCCATAACCATTAGTATTGCGTGAGTGTTAGCAATTGTAGAAGACTAAATGATAGTTGAGTATGTGGAGTTTTCTATTCCTGAAAATAAGATGAATTGCAATTGTTTGATGACTGAGAACATAGTTTGCTAGTTTTCAAGAATGTTTATGGTCTATGCTTTGACATGTGAATTGCTTGTTACTTTATCGTGAGAAGTTTTATGAGATGAACTACTTTTATGACATATTGTCATGCTAGAAAAGGTGAATGAAATTATAATTGATCAAACTTGTCCACCTTCTAGCATTCACACTTCATAAATTCTTTCTTTTATCATTTACCTACTCAAGGACAAGTAGGAATTAAGCTTGGGGATGCTGATACATCTCCAACGTATCTATAATTTATGAAACATTCATGCTATTTTATTATCTATTTTGAATGATTACTGGCTTTGTTATACACTTTTATATTACTTTTGGTGCTAACCTATTAACCGGAGGCCCAGCCCGTATTGATGTTTTATTGCCTATTTCAGTATTTTTCAAGAAAAGGAATATCAAACGGAGTCCAAACGGAATGAAACCTTCGGCAGCGTGATTTTTTGGAAGATATGATCCTGGAGACTTGGAGTTCACGTCAGAAGATTCTCGAGGAGGCCAGGAGATAGAGGGGCGCGCCCTCCCTACTGGGTGCGCCCCCTGTCTCGTGGGCCCCTCGAGCACCCCCGACCGACTTCTTTCGCCTATATAGTCCCACGTACCCTAAAAACATCCACGGAGAAGATAGATCGGGAGTTCCGCCGCCGCAAGCCTCTGTAGCCACCAAAAACCTCTCGGGAGCCCGTTCCGGCACCCTGCCGAAGGGGGAATCCATCACCGGTGGCCATCTTCATCATCCCGGCGCTATCCATGACGAGGAGGGAGTAGTTCACCCTCGGGGCTGAGGGTATGTACCAGTAGCTATGTGTTTGATCTCTCTCTCTCTCTCTCTCTCTCTCTCTCTCTCTCTCTCTCTCTCTCTCTCTCTCTCTCGTGTTCTCTCTATGGCACGATCTTGATGTATCGGAGCTTTGTTATTATAGTTGGATCTTATGATGTTTCTCCCCCTCTACTCTCTTGTGATGAATTGAGTTTCCCTCTTGAAGTTATCTTATTGGATTGAGTCTTTGATTTGAGAACACTTGATGTATGTCTTGCCGTGTTTATCTGTGGTGACAATGGGATATCACGTGCCACTTGATGTATGTTTTGGTGACCAACTTGCGGGTTCCGCCCATGAACCTATGCATAGGGGTTGGCACACGTTTTCTTGACTCTCCGGTAGAAACTTTGGGGCACTCTTTGAAGTACTTTGTGTTGGTTGGATGAATCTGAGATTGTGTGATGCATATCGTATAATCATGCCCACGGATACTTGAGGTGGCAATGGAGTATCTAGGTGACATTAGGGTTTTGGTTGATTTGTGTCTTAAGGTGTTATTCTAGTACGAACTCTTGAATAAATCGATCCAAAAGAATAACTTTGAGGTGGTTTCATACCCTACCATAATCTCTACGTTTGTTCTCCGCTATTAGTGGCTTTGGAGTGACTCTTTCTTGCATGTTGAGGGATTGTTATATGGTCTATCTATGTTATTATTGTTGAGAGAACTTGCACTAGTGAAAGTATGAACCCTAGGCCTTGTTTCCTATCATTGCAATCCTGTTTACGCTCACTTTTATCATTAGTTACCTTGCTGTTTTTATTATTTCAGATTACAAATACCTATATCTACCATCCATATTGCACTTGTATCACCATCTCTTCGCCGAACTAGTGCACCTATACAATTTGCCATTGTATTGGGTGTGTTGGGGACACAAGAGACTCTTTGTTATTTGGTTGCAGGGTTGTTTGAGAGAGACCATCTTCATCCTACGCCTCCCACGGATTGATAAACCTTAGGTCATCCACTTGAGGGAAATTTGCTACTGTCCTACAAATCTGTGCACTTGCAGGCCCAACAACGTCTACAACAAGAAGGTTGTGTAGTAGACATCAATGACATGTCCCAAGGATCCTACTTCCTATGAGCATATTCGTCGGTTGACTTTGAGTAGATGAGGATGCCATCTGTGAATACCATGACGAACAATACATGTACTATATGTATACTTTGTTTGTGAGGTTCGTAAAGGATGCAATAGTGTTTGTTAATCCAAACGACATCATTGTGCACTCATGGAAGCCATATTGGTTGAATATGCAGTCTTCGGGATGTCAGTTGGTGGTATCAGGACCATATATTAATCTTGTAGAAGACTTGAGCTTCATTGTTGGCCCCAAGTGTAGAGGTTTGTAGGACATCAGCGAGTTTCCCTTGAGTATGTGACATAAGGTTTATCAAATCCAGATGAGACAATGGCAGGGTATTTTCTTCCTCGGGCATCAATGAAACAAATAAAAGCAACCTACTTGTGCCCCCAACAATTCTAGTGCGCTTTTCAAACACAATAATCTTGATAGCTACGACAATCTGTGACTAGGTGTATAAAGTATTTTTGGATTAATTGATAACTAAACATAAAAGTGAATGTAAATGGGATTTCGATGGTTTTCTTATGGAGCAAATTGGGTCGGGGTTCATAATTTCACTCTAGCATCCCTCGGTAACACAATGACACATAATAATAAGCATATGCATGTGGATTGAGCGATACAAACAATCTTAGCCATCTTATGGATAGGTTGAGATGCCATGTATTGGTATTGCATTCATAAATCCAATAGATCAACACACATTAGATCTAATGGCTAATACTCCACACCAGATGACCGAAGCCCTCATATACACCCTAAGCATTAAGTTATAAAAAGAAACAATCTCATAGAACATGATGACATACGGTCGAAAACACAACCACCCAAAGCTAGTTACATAATCATTTTACCATTTGTGAGGCAAACCTGTCAAACTATATTTCTCTTCTTCTTAGGAGACAAGTTTTCATAAAAGAAGATGCATGTTATTAATATGAGTATATTACCAATCCTTTAAAGCTAGGATGTAATAGAAAGATGTCAAGTCCTCCATGATGCAATGGATCAGCTTCCCTGAGAAAGAAGCAACATGGAAACGAGAAGATTGTGGTAGACATGTGCGCTTTTTGCATTTTATCTGACCTGTTGGAGTCTTTGGACTAGATTATTGTGATGTGGGGTGAGTTGTCACATCCCCAGTTTAGTAAATAGTAATAAGAATTTGTCATGTGAATCATGATTATTATTCGTAACATCGTTTGTTTGAAGTTGAAATTGAAGAGAATTCAAAGCCTCATGTTTAAAAGACAAACACATTTACTCTTGTTCAAGGTACCCTAAATGCACTTCAAAAGTTCTAAGATTCTTGTAGAGTCTTCACCAATATGTGTGCTGCTCTATCTAAATTATCAACAAATTGCTAATTTAGATGAAAGAGCATTAGTTTGACCGGTGTGCATTAGATAGAGTAGACTCATATTTACCGAAAGTCATCTTCTGCTCGCAAGCTCATTTGAGCTCGTGATGAACAGTAAAATCCAAATAAAATGGTTGTTTTTTAAAGAATTCCGAAATTTTTTGTGGCAAATTTTGACAAACGTTTTCAGCGCTTGCAAAATTTCATCACGAAATGACATTCGTGATAGTTGTGGCAAAACAAACAAAATCAACACTCCAAAATGCTTTGAAAATAACACTTTTGGAGCATCCTTATTTTCTGCCACGACTTCAGTGAATGTCATTTCATGATGAAAATTTGTGAGCACGCAAAAAAATTGTCAATATTTGCACCCAAAAAAATTTCAGAATGTTTTTCTTTTTTGGATTTTACTGTTTAGCCGAACTTTGTTTGAGCTCGGGCTCAGGAACACCACGTCCCATATTGAAGTACATTCGGTGATAGTAAGAGTGGTAATACTTAGTTAAATTTTCCTCGCTATGGACTAAAATATTGCTCAACTTTTTATTAATTTATATACATACGACAAGATGGAAACAACAAAGCACGTACCCAGTCAAAACAAAGCAATTGATCACGCGCGCGCGCGCACACACACACACAAAAGGCAACCATGCACACAGAGCCTGCATGCACGACGTAGCTAGCAGCAAAGCTCGACCAGATAGACCACCCACACAGCTGGATCCATCGGCATGTTGTACACTTGTACTATCCGTCTTGCTCGTTGGCGAGCATCCGGCGGTGAACCTTGTCGATGAACTCGGAGGCCTTCTGGTCGATGTCGCGTTCGGCGTACCAGTGGCGGGCGTAGTCGTCGTCGTCGCTCGGCCGCACCCTGTGAATGTGTTGGTACCTCAGCTGCGGCGCTGCTGCTGCATGCTGCTGCTGCCGCCTCGCCGCCGCGGCCTCCTCCTCCTCCTGTCTCTTGTTCTTGAACCCGAATAAGGACGCAAGAGCCGCCCTCTTCTTCCCACTTCCCATCGCACAAATCTGTCTTGCTCTAGCTAGCTTAGCTTCCGTTGCAGAGTGTGCAAAGGAAACTTACTTGTTGGCTGCACGGAGACGTGGTGTGTGTGTGTGTGTGTATTTATAGTGGCTAGATATGCCTGCAGTAGAGTTTGATTAAGGCGATGATCGCCGCAGTCGTGTGGATAGTTAGGCAAGGGATTTCAATGATTAGCTGCGCGCGGCCGCGGTTCTCGGTGGAGCTTTTTGACTGGCCATTCCTCGACCGGGCCGTGTAAAGAAAAGAATATTACCTCGAACCTAATGGAAAAAATTCCAAACATATCTTTTTTAAGGAGGTTAAACTCTCAGCCTCTGTATCAATCGATGCATGCAGCCATCTTTATTAATTATTCCACAAAGGTCTGACAATAACATACATCAAATCACCCGAAGCCACCACTCACACCTACATATTCGATAATGAGGAGTGCTCTCACTCCCCATATCTAAAACCAGTGTCGTCGCCGATCCATCCACATAACGTATCGGGACTAACAGCTGGTGAAGCAGACGTAAAGCACACACCACATGCACACGTTTTAGAAGCCGCCATCTTCATCAGACCACTGACCCATCTTCAGGAGATAGATCCGCATCATCCTTACCAATCCGGACATCCGTCGACGCCACCACGGCGCCACCGTCCTGCCTCGTCCGTCCAGACGCGAAGACTCTGGAAGATCTGTCGTGCGTAGCACCTGCCAACCAGGCATGACTCAGCGTAGTACCTATCGGCCAGGCATGACTTGACAGCTCCATCGAAGCTCCATGCAAGACGGAGCTGCTCCACCTCTTGCATGTGTCTTCCAGCGCTGCTCCACAAACGATGCTCCCTGGAAAGAAACGGCACCGCAATACCGCCATCTTCCGATATGAAAAACCAGATCCTAGGGTTTCCCCCGAAGCAGTGCCCATCACCAGCAACCGTCAAGGGCCCACACAGTGCCCACCACCACTCAACCCTCAAGGCGACGCCTTCAGGAAGGTCACGGCATCAAGGACGCGGCCGCCGCCCACCGGAGTTAGGGTTTTCACCCGAGAGGCAGAGATGGGTAGACCGACGTCTTCAAGAAGAAAAGCGGCGCCCTTGAGCGTCGTCGGCGACGTGGCTGGCCGGGGCTGACCAAGGGGTTACCCCCAATCTGGATCTCCTCCACCAGCTTCTCCCGCGGCCAGGGTCCCGGCAACCACACCGGCAACGTCAGGAACCCGCAGGAGAGAAGCCCACCGATCATGGCCGGATGACTGCGGCCGTTAGAACATTATGTTTTTTTAAACTACTCACTCCTTCCATCTATATAGGGCCTAATGCGTTTTTCAAGACCGCTTTTGACATTGATAAGATTAATAATACATGAGATGTATAATGTGAAAATTATATCATTGAAAGCTCCTTTCACGTACGAACTTAACGGTATGCTTTGTGTAGCTTGCATGTCATATATTATTGCTCTAACACTTGGTCAAAGTTAGCCTCGAAAAATGCATTAGGCCCTATATAGATGGAAGGAGGGAGAACGGGATTTGATCGGAAAAAAATTAAGACGAATTTACGATCCAAAGGGTGCCATAGTACGAAAAAAATCGATTAGATTTCATTGCAGTACAAGAGTATATGAATACCCTGTTAAAATCATCTGCTAAAAACGGGGCCTAATTGGTGAGCGTACAAAGGTGTACATGACTACCGGTGGTCCATACTTGCAAAGGGGTATTCGATCGGAAAAAAAAAAAGACCAATTTACTATCCAAAGGGTGCCATAGTAGGAAAAATATCGAAAGATTTCGTTGCAGTACAGAGTATATGAATATCCTGTTAAAACCATCTTCTAAAAACGGGGCCTAATTGGTGAGAGTACAAAGGTGTACATGACTACCGGTCGTCCATACATGCAAAGATCGTGTTGGGCATAACAATTGCAAGCCGAAACAAAAACGAATAGAGCGATCGAGATGGTCAGCATTCTGAGTTTGACAAACCTATGGTATACTTTTGCGCACAAACAACTCGCTGGAGTTGAATTGCATGCTCAAACAGGCAGTGCTTCTGCCTAAACAATTAAATCGACATCAAAATTCCAACAGACAGCTTAGATGAGACGCTACAAGCGTACAAAAGATTAACTTAAAATCGACAGCGAAGAAAGGCATCAAGCAAGTGTCATGGTTTTCATTGGATTCCCAGAGTTGTTGGTCAGCGAGATGGCATGCATGACATGACTGCGTCGCCGCGGCCCAAAATGTCCGAAAGGTGCGCATAGAGCCCTCGGTATTCGCACCCTTGAGCTAACTAACCTGATGGCTACACAAATCTAATGACTATATATAGCAAATCAACCATAAGCAGTCTATTACTACTAGTAGTAGTAGTATCAAACTCTGCGCAAGTGCCAAGTCGCCATTTGGATTGGCATGGAAGACTTAGTGCGTTCATGAGTTGGCAGAAAGGGGCGAGATCAGCCTGCAGTATAACCGGTTTAACCGAATAAATGCCTAACCGCACACCTTCCTTAATCCATGCAAGCATGGTTATTCTCGTCTTGAGCTAATCTATAGGGCATGTTTGGTTACCTACGTCTATTTAGAACTATTTGCATCTGTGCCTGGGCCCAGCCTGGCTGAGTAAATATATATTATAAAACATGTTCTTTGCATGGTTTAGCTGTATGCGTATTGTTGTGACCTTACCACACAATGGAGTACGTGGACAGTACCAAATTAACATCATACCAGTCCTGATGGAGTATGGAGTCATCTAGCAATCTATGGAGTCATCTAGCAACGAGAGAGGGGAGTGCATCTACTTACCCTTGTAGATCGCGTGCGGAAGCGTTCAAGAGAACGGGGTTGAGGGAGTCATACTCGTCGTGATCCAAATCACCGGAGATCCTAGCGCCGAACGGACGGCACCTCCGCGTTCAACACACGTACGGTTGGGAAGACGTCTCCTCCTTCTTGATCCAGCAATGAAGAAGGAGAGGTTGATGAAGATCCAGCAGCACGACGGCGTGGTGGTGGATGCAGCACGATCACGGCAGGGCTTTGCCGAGCTTCTACGAGAGGAAGATGTGTAGCAGGGGAGAGGGAGGCGCCAAGACTTGGGGTGCGGCTGCCCTCCCCCCCCCCTCTTTATATAGGCCCCTGGGGGGGCGCCGGCCCTAGGAGATGAGATCTCCAAGGGGGGGGCGGCGGCCAAGGGGGTGGCTTGCCCCCCAAGGCAAGTGGAGGCGCCCCCACCCTAGGGTTTCCAACCCTAGGCGCAGGGGGCCCAGGGGCGCACCAGCCCACCAGGCTGGTTCCTCCCACTTCAGCCCACGGGCCCTCCGAGATAGGTGGCCCCACCCGGTGGACCCCTAGGACCCTTCCGGTGGTCCCGGTACAATACCGGTGACCCCCGAAACTTTCCCGATGGCCGAAATTGCACTTTCTATATATAATTCTTCACCTTCGGACCATTCCGGAAATCCTCGTGATGTCCGGGATCTCATCTGGCACTCCGAACAACTTTCGGGTTACTGCATACTCATATCTCTACAACCCTAGCGTCACCGAACCTTAAGTTTGTAGACCCTACGGGTCCGGGAGACTTGCAGACATGACCGAGACGCCTCTCCGGTCAATAACCAACAGCGGGATCTGGATACCCATGTTGGCTCCCACATGCTCCTCGATGATCTCATCGAATGAACCATGATGTCGAGGATTCAATCAATCCCGTATACAATTCCCTTTGTCAATCGGTACGTTACTTGCCCGAGACTCGATCGTCGGTATCCCAATACCTCGTTCAATCTCGTTACCGGCAAGTCACTTTAATCGTACCGTAATGAATGATCCCATGACCAGACACTTGGTCACATTGAGCTCATTATGATGATGCATTACCGAGTGGGCCCAGAGATACCTCTCCGTCATACGGAGTGAGAAATCCCAGTCTCGATTTGTGCCAACCCAACAGACACTTTCGGAGATACCCGTAGTGCACCTTTATAGTCACCCAGTTACGTTGTGACGTTTGGCACACCCAAAGCACTCCTATGGTATCCGGGAGTTGCACAATCTCACGGTCTAAGGAAATGATACTTGACATTTGGAAAAGCTCTAGAGAGCCAAACTACACGATCTTTGTGCTATGCTTAGGATTGGGTCTTGTCCATCACATCATTCTCCTAATGATGTGATCCCGTTATGAATGACATCCAATGTCCATAGTCAGGAAACCATGACTATCTGTCGATCAACGAGCTAGTCAACTAGAGGCTCACTAGGGACTTGTTATGGTCTATGTATTCACACACGTATTACGATTTCCGGATAATACGATTATAGCATGAACAATAGACAATTATCATGAACAAAGAAATATAATAATAACCATTTTATTATTGCCTCTAGGGCATATTTCCGACAGTCTCGCACTTGCACTAGAGTCAATAATCTAGTTACATTGTGATGTATCGAACACCCATTGCATTCTGGTGTTGATCATGTTTTGCTCTAGGGAGAGGTTTAGTCAACGGATCTGCTACATTCAGGTCCGTATGTACTTTACAAATATCTATGTCTCCATCTTGAACATTTTCACGGATGGAGTTGAAGCGACGCTTGATGTGCCTGGTCTTCTTGTGAAACCTGGGCTCCTTGGCAAGTGCAATAGCTCCAGTGTTGTCACAGAAGAGTGTGATCGGCCCCGACGCATTGGGTATGACTCCTAGGTCGGTGATGATCTCCTTCACCCAGATAGCTTCATGCGCTGCTTCCGAGGCTGCCATGTACTCCGCTTCAGATGTAGATCCCGCCACGACGCTCTGCTTGCAACTGCACCAGCTTACTGCCCCACCATTCAAAATATACACGTATCCGGTTTGTGACTTAGAGTCATCCAGATCTATGTCAAAGCTAGCGTCGACGTAACCCTTTACGACGAGCTCTTCGTCACCTCCATATACGAGAAACATATCCTTAGTCCTTTTCAGGTACTTAAGGATGTTCTTGACCGTCGTCTAGTGTTCCATGCCGGGATTACTTTGGTACCTTCCTACCAAACTATGGCAAGGTTTATATCAGGTCTGGTACAGGTCATGGCATACATGATAGACCCTATGGCTGAGGCATAGGGGACGACACTCATCTTTTCTCTATCTTCTGCCGTGGTCGGACATTGAGCCGAGCTCAATTTCACACCTTGCAACATAGGCAAGAACCCCTTCTTGGACTGATCCATATTGAACTTCTTTAATATCTTATCAAGGTATGTGCTTTGTGAAAGACCTATGAGGCGTCTTGATCTATCTCTATAGATTTTGATGCCTAATATGTAAGCAGCTTCTCCAAGGTACTTCATTGAAAAACACTTATTCAAGTAGGCCTTAATGTTGTCCAAAAGTTCTATATCATTTCCCATCGAAAGTATGTCATCCACATATAATATGAGAAATGCTACAGAGCTCCCACTCACTTTCTTGTAAACGCAGACTTCTCCATAAGTCTGCATAAACCCAAACGCTTTGATCATCTCATTAAAGCGAATGTTCCAACTCCGAGATGCTTGCACCAGCCCATAGATGGAGTGCTGGAGCTTGCATACCTTGTTAGCATTCTTAGGGTCGACAAAACCTTACGGCTGCATCATATACAGTTCTTCCTTAAGGTGACCGTTAAGGAAAGCCGTTTTGACGTCCATTTTCCATATCTCATAATCATATTATGCGGCAATTGCTAATATGATTCGGACGGACTTCAGCTTCGCTACGGGAGAGAATGTCTCATCGTAGTCAATCCCTTGAACTTGTCGATAACCCTTAGCGACAAGTCGAGCTTTATATATGGTAACATTACCATCCGCATCCGTCTTCTTCTTAAAGATCCATTTGTTTTCTATTGCTCGCCGATCATCGGGCAAGTCTGTCAAAGTCCACACTTTGTTTTCATACATGGATCCTATCTCGGATTGCATGGCTTCAAGCCATTTGTTGGAATCTGGGCCTGCCATCGCTTCTTCATAGTTCGAAGGTTCACCATTCTCCAACAACATGATTTCCAAGACAGGGTTGCCGTACCATTCTGGTGCGGAATGTGTCCTTGTGGACCTTCGAAGTTCAGTAGGAGCTTGATCCGAAGTATCTTGATCATCATCATTAACCTCCTCTCTTGTCGGTGTAGGCACCACAGGAACATCTTCCTGAGTTGCGCTACTTACCGTTTCAAGAGGCAGTACTTCATCAAGCTCCACTTTCTTCCCACTTAATTCTTTCGAGAGAAACTCTTTCTCCAGAAAGGACCTGTTCTTAGCAACAAAAATCTTGCCTTCGGATCTTAAGTAGAAGGTATACCCGATGGTTTCCTTAGGGTATCCTATGAAGACGCACTTTTCCGACTTGGGTTCGAGCTTCTCAGGTTGAAGTTTCTTGACATAAGCATCGCATCCCCAAACTTTTAGAAACGACAGCTTAGGTTTCTTCCCAAACCATAATTCATACGGTGTCGTCTCAATGGATTTAGACGGTGCCCTATTTAAAGTGAATGTAGCTGTCTCTAGAGCGTATCCCCAAAATGATAGCGTAAATCGGTAAGTGACATCATAGATCGCACCATATCCAATAGAGTGCGATTACGACGTTCGGACACACCATTTCGCTGAGGTGTTCCAGGTGGCGTGAGTTGTGAAATGATTCCACATTTCCTTAAGTGCGTACCAAATTCGTGACTCAAATATTCACCCCCACGATCTGATCATAAGAACTTTATCTTTCGGTCACGTTGATTCTCTACCTCATTCTGAAATTCCTTGAACTTTTCAAAGGTCTCAGACTTGTGTTTCATCAAGTAGACATACCCATATCTACTCAAGTCATCAGTGAGAGTGAGAACATAACGATATCCTCCGCGAGCCTCAACGCTCATTGGACCGCACACATCAGTATGTATGATTTCCAATAAGTTGGTTGCTTGCTCCATTGTTCCGGAGAACGGAGTCTTGGTCATCTTGCCCATGATGCATGGCTCGCATGTGTCAAACGATTCATAATCTAGAGACTCTAAAAGTCCATCAGCATGGAGCTTCTTCATGCGCTTGACACCAATGTGACCAAGGCGGCAGTGCCACAAGTATGTGGGACTATCGTTATCAACTTTACATCTTTTGGTATTCACACTATGAATATGTGTAACATTACGCTCGAGATTCTTTAAGAATAAACCATTCACCAGCGGGCATGACCATAAAACATATCACTCATATAAATAGAACAACCATTATTCTTGGAATTAAATGAGTAGCCATCTCGAATTAAACGAGATCCTGATACAATGTTCATGCTCAAAGCTGGTACTAAATAACAATTATTGAGGTTTAAAACTAATCCCGTAGGTAAACGTAGAGGTAGCGTGCCGACGGCGATCACATCGACCTTGGAACCATTCCCGATGCGCATCGTCACCTCGTCCTTCGTCAGTCTCCGCTTATTCCGCAGCTCCTGCTTTGAGTTACAAATATGAGCAACCGCACCGGTATCAAATACCCAGGAGCTGCTACGAGCACTTGTAAGGTACACATCAATTACATGTATATCACATAAACCTTTGGTTTTGCCGGCCTTCTTGTCCGCTAAGTACTTCGGGCAGTTCCGCTTCGATGACCACTTCCTTGCAATAAAAGCACTCGGTCTCGTGCTTGGGTCCATTGCTTGATTTCTTCCCAAGAATCGGCTTACGGGCGCGGCAACTCCCTTGCCGTCCTTCTTTAAGTTCTTCTTTCCCTTGCCTTTCTTGAACTTAGTGGTTTTTATTCACCATCAACACTTGATGCTCCTTTTTCATCTCTACCTCTGCTGATTTCGGCATTGAATATACCTCAGGAATGGTCTTTTCCATCCCCTGCATATTGAAGTTCATCACAAACCTTAGCTTGGTGGGAGCGACTGGAGGATTCTGTCAATGACCGCGTCATCCGGGAGATTAACTCCCAGCTGAGTCAAGCGGTTGTGCAACCCAGACATCTTGAGTATGTGCTCACTAACAGAACTATTTTCCTCCATCTTATAGCTGAAGAACTTGTCAGAGACTTCATATCTCTTGACCCGGGCATGAGCTTGGAAAACCATTTTCAGCTCTTCGAACATCTCGTATGCTCCGTGATGCTCAAAACGCTTTTGGAGCCCCTGTTCTAAGCTGTAAAGCATGCCGCACTGAACGAGGGAGTAATCATCAGCACGAGACTGCCAAGCGTTCATAATGTCTTGGTTCTCTGGGATTGGTGCTTCACCTAGCGGCGCTTCTAGGACATAATCTTTCTTGGCAGCTATGAGGATGATCCTCAGGTTCCGGACCCAGTCCGTATAGTTGCTGCCATCATCTTTCAGCTTGGTTTTCTCTAGGAACGCGTTGAAGTTGAGGTGGACATGAGCATTGGCCATTTGATCTACAAGACATTTTGCAAAGGTTTTAGACTAAGTTCATGATAATTAAGTTCATCTAATCAAATTATTCAATGAACTCCCACTTAGACTGATATCCCTCTAGTCATCTAAGTGAAACATGATCCGAGTCAACTAGGCCGTGTCCGATCATCACGTGAGACGGACTAGTTAACATCGGTGAACACCTTCATGTTGATCGTATCTTCTATACAACTCATGCTCGACCTTTCGGTCCTCAGTGTTCTGAGGCCATGTCTGTACATGCTAGGCTCGTCAAGTCAACCTAAGTGTATTGCGTGTGTAAATCTGGCTTACACCCATTGTATTCGAACGTTAGGATCTATCACACCCGATCATCACGTGGTGCTTCGAAACAACGAACCTTTGCAACGGTGCACAGTTAGGGGGAACACTTTTCTTGAAATTATTTCGAGGGATCATCTTATTTAAGCTACCATCGTTCTAAGCAAATAAGATGTAAAACATGATAAACATCACATGCAATCAAATAGTGACATGATATGGCCAATATCATATTGCTCCTTTGATCTCCATCTTCGGGGCGCCATGATCATCTTCGTCACCGGCACGACACCATGATCTCCATCATCATGATCTCCATCATCGTGTCTTCATGGAGTTGTCACGCCAATGACTACTTCTACTTCTATGGCTAACGTGTTTAGCAATCAAGTAAAGTAATTCACATGGCGTTCTTCAATGACACGCAGGTCATACAAAAAATAAAGACAACTCCTATGGCTCCTGCCGGTTGTCATACTCATCGACATGCAAGTCGTGATTCCTATTACAAGAACATGATCATCTCATACATCACATATATCATTCATCACATCCTTTGGCCATATCACATCACAAAACACTTGCTGCAAAAACAAGTTAGACGTCCTCTAATTGTTGTTGCAAGTTTTTAAGTGGCTTCTATAGGTCTTCTAGCAAGAACGTTTTCTTACCTACGTTAAAGCCACAAGGTGATTTGCCAACTTCTATTTACCCTTCATAAGGACCCTTTTCATCGAATCCGCTCCAACTAAAGTGGGAGAGACAGACACCCGCTAGCCACCTTATGGAACTAGTGCATGTCAGTCGGTGGAACCTGTCTCACGTAAGCTTACGTGTAAGGTCGGTTCGGGCCGCTTCATCCCACAATACCGCTAAAGGAAAATAAGACTAGTAGTGGCAAGAAAGTTGACAACATCTACGTCCACAACAAATTGTGTTCTACTCGTGCAAAGAGAACTACGCATAGACTATTGGGGAATGTTGGGGAATGTTGCATAAAATAAAAAAATTATACGTTCACCAAGATCAATCTATGGAGTCATATAGAAACGAGAGAGGGGAGTGTATCTACATACCCTTGTAGATCGCGTGCGGAAGCGTTCAAGAGAACGGGGTTGAGGGTGTCGTACTCGTCGTGATCCAAATCACCGGAGATCCTAGCGCCGAACGGACGACACCTCCGCGTTCAACACACGTACGGTTGGGAAGACGTCTCCTCCTTCTTGATCCAGCAAGGGAGAAGGAGAGGTTGATGAAGATCCAGCAGCACGACGGCGTGGTGATGGATGCAGAACGATCACGGCAGGGCTTCGCCGAGATTCTGCGAGAGGAAGAGGTGTAGCAGGGGAGAGGGAGGCGCCAAGACTTGGGGTGCGGCTGCCCTCCCTCCCCCCTCTTTATATAGGCCCCTGGGGGGGCGGCGGCCAAGGGGGTGGCCTGCCCCCCAAGGCAAGTGGAGGCGCCCCCCACCCTAGGGTTTCCAACCCTAGGCGCAGGGGGGCCCAAGGGTCCCGGTACAATACCGGTGACCCCCGAAACTTTCCCGATGGCCGAAACTGCACTTCCTATATATAATTCTTCACCTCCAGACCATTCCGGAACTCTTCGTGACATCCGGGATCTCATCTAGGACTCCGAACAACTTTCGGGTTACTGCATACTCATATCTCTACAACCCTAGCGTCACCGAACCTTAAGTGTGTAGACCCTACGGGTTCGGGAGACATGCAGACATGACTGAGACGCCTCTTCGGTCAATAACCAACAATGGGATCTGGATACCCATGTTGGCTCCCACATGCTCCTCGATGATCTCATCGGATGAACCACGATGTTGAGGATTCAATCAATCCCGTATATAATTCCCTTTGTCAATCGGTACGTTACTTGCCCGAGACTCGATCGTCGGTATCCCAATACCTCGTTCAATCTCGTTACTGGCAAGTCACTTTACTCGTACCGTAATGCATGATCCCGTGACCAGACACTTGGTCACATTGAGCTCATTATGATGATGCATTACCGAGTGGGCCCAGAGATACCTCTCCGTCATACGGAGTGACAAATCCCATCTCGATTCGTGCCAACCCAACATACACTTTCCAGAGATACCCGTAGTGCACCTTTATAGTCACCCAGTTACGTTGTGACGTTTGGCACACCCAAAGCACTCCTACGGTATCTGGGAGTTGCACAATCTCATGGTCTAAGGAAATGATACTTGACATTTGGAAAAGCTCTAGCGAAACGAACTACACGATCTTTGTGGTATGCTTAGGATTGGATCTTGTCCATCACATCATTCTCCTAATGATGTGATCCCATTATCAATGACATCCAATGTCCATAGTCAGGAAACCATGACTATCTATCAATCAACGAGCTAGTCAACTAGAGGCTCACTAGGGACTTGTTGTGGTCTATGTATTCACACACGTATTACGATTTCTGGATAATACGATTATAGCATGAACAATAGACAATTATCATGAACAAAGAAATATAATAATAACCATTTTATTATTGCCTCTAGGGCATATTTCCAACACTATACACTAGTAGAAAACAGGGCTTTCGTTCGGCCAGAAAAGAGCATTAATCCCGGTTGCATTACGAACCGGGACTAATATGAGCATTAGTCCTGGTTCGAGCGGCGAGGGCACCGTACAGGCATTACTCCCGGTTGAAATGGGACCTTAAGTCCCGGTTGGTGCCATGAACCGGTACTAAAGGGTGCGATGCCCATTAGTACCGGTTCGTGGCATGAACCGTACTAAAGGTCTATCCTTTAGTACCGGTTCGTGCCACGAACCGGTATTAATGGTTGAGACCTTTAGTACCGGTTCATGCCACGAACCGGTACTAAAGATCCCATTTTCAAACTCTACCCCCCCTTCGCGGATCGCCTTTGCAGTTTTGTAAAAAGCAAAACAAAATGATAAAAACTTCAAAAATTAAAATCCTTCCAAATGTAGTTATGTTACTACATGTACTAGTTACGAAAATTTATAAACTTAAATTTGGACATGTTTTGTAAAAAGTGCAGGGAAAATGTAAAACGGCTATAACTTTTGCATACGATGTCAGAAAAAATGTATAATATATCAAAATGTTCAGCACAAAAATCCGCATCCGATTTTGACAGCCTATGGCCTGTTTGCAAATTTTTAGAATCCTCAAATTCTCAAAAGGAAAAAAGTTATGCTCAAATTTTAGTTTTTCTGAATTTTTTTAAATCTGGTCAAACTATGGTCAAACTACTTATTCAAGAAATATTAGTGTTACTAAATAATTATTCAAGAATATTAGTGTTACTAAATAATTATTCCTTTTTTTGAATTTTGGTCAAATCTGGTCAAACTATGGTCAAACTGTGGTCAAACAATGGTCAAACTACTTATTCAAAAAATATTAGTGTTACTAAATAGTTATTTCAGTTTTTTTGAATTTTGTTAAAATCTGGTCAAACTATGGTCAAATCCGGTCAAACTGTGGTCAAACTATGGTCAAACTACTTATTCAATAAATATTAGTGTTACTAAATAATTATTGTTTTTTAGAACAATAGTTTCAAACTCAAACAATGAAATGTGTGACTTCATGCTCAAGCTAAATTCGTGAGGGTTAATAGGATTGACATCTTACTATTGTCAGGGAAACAACAAGTGCAGACTTGGAAATGAGGGAGAATAGAACCCGGAAGTTAAGCGTGCTCAGGCTGGTGTAGTGAGAGGATGGGTGACTGTCCGGGAAGTTAGATGATTTGGAATGATGAGGGGTGATTAGAGATTAGAGGTTAAAATAATTCAGAAATTTGAAAATAAAAAAAATCGATTTTTTTAAAAAAAATAATAAAATTTCCTTTAGTACCGGTTGGTGTTACCAACTGGGACTAAAGGTGGACCTCTAGGCAGCGACCACGAGTCTGGCTTGTTAGAAACTACATATTTAAATGTTCCTAGTGGGCCAGGCTCTAGGATGCTTTAAGGTTCGTGCGCGTGCGGCCAACAACTCATGTATGCAACCAAGTGGGTTTTTCTTGCATCCAATTGGCCCGTTCGGCAGATGCAGGTAACCAAACAGGCCCTAGCTTGCTCGGTGGGTGCTAGTACGCATGTCCAATAGAGAGAGAGAGAGAGAGAGAGAGAGAGAGAGAGAGAGAGAGAGCATCTCAAAGGAAAAATAGAACAAGGTTTCAGCTCATGTTGAGATTCCTATGGAATATGGGGCATAGGAATGGATTCGATAGGAATTTTATAGTCTCAATCCTATGATCCAAATTGCCTTCAAAGGAAAAAACCATTGGGATTCAGATCCTCCAATATTCCTATGAAAATCTTACAATCCAAAAAATCCCTAAATAGAGTGTTAACGCTATAAAGTCAGCCCAAAGGAGAAATGTAAAAAAATCATACAAACAACAATAGAGAGAGAGAGAGAGAGGTGTTTGGTGGGGCCCAACTGGTTGTGGCTCATGGATGAGGGATGTGGTTGTTTGGAGAAGTTATGCTTCAACATATAACGGCAAGAGAGCCACATATTTGATATGTGTAAAGGCTACAAGCTTCATCATTGATCTATATGCTAGTGCAACACCACTAGAATAGTTGAATATCTAATCCTAAATACTATGGCCTAAACTCTAAACCCTAAACATTGATCTTTTATCCTAAATACAACAGTTAACCATACAAACATACATATGCTTACATCAAGTAACCCTACAAAATCCATCGGTGTGAAGGTTGGTAACACTTAGGAGCTCGCCGTGCTGGGGATCCGGAAAGAAGTAGTCGTAAGGGGTCCTCCCAGGTGATGTACTTCCACCGTTAGAAGCCTCAATGGAGGTCATAGGCGACGACATTCTCCTCTCGGTAGCCGCCACCCCCTCCCAGCTGAGCCATCTCGATCGAGACGTAGCACACCGGATCTGCGATGATGCCGATCCTAATTCTCACCAGGCGGCTTAAATCCGTTGGGTAACAACCCGCCGCTGAGGGGTGCCTCTAATTCCCACTTATGTACTAGTGATAATCCATATCAAGTTTTGTTTTCTATTTTAGTTTTATTTTCTAGTATTGTTTTTTCACATATTATGTGTACATGCATATTTATTTTCTATATTAAATATATTTTAATTGCATGGTTATTTAATATTATTGTTTATTCTACATTCATTCTCTTTGTTAACTTTGAAGATTTACATCGTGAGTGGGTCTTGGATTTAGTGTAAGTTTAGGGCACTCCCAATGCATTATATGTTAGGGCACTTGTAAGTGCATCTAGTGCCCCTTATTGATTTTGGTGTATTGAAGACTTATAGGTTAAGGGACTAATGCATTTGTGAGTGTACACATGTCTATAAGTCTATGAGGAGTTTGATATTTACAGAGAAAGTCGACCCCTAAAAATGAAGTTCTTCGACTGAAGACTTTGATATTCTGAAGACTTTCTGAAGACTTTGAAAGTGAAGAAATTGGTGTGACCCTGATGACTTGGTATTCATTTGAGGAACATGAAGCGTGAAGACTTTTGTTTTCGTAGTTTCATTTTCTCTTTCTTGAGTCATAGGAAACGTCGTACTGTTAAAGGGGGTCGAGGAAATACTAAGGAAAAATTTCCATGTGATGCTCAACTCAAAATCCTACACCTACCAATCCCTTCGAGTGAAGCCTTTGGAAATCTCATACAGATTCAGTCATTTTCTTGAAAGGATGAGACGAAGTTCTTTCCGTCATTGATGAATTTGTTCTCGACCGAGGAGTTAGGAATCCGCCAAAGTCGAATTGCCTACACAGTGAGGAACATGATAGCCCTCGTGAATTTGAGAGTCAAATTTCCGACCGTTGTTGTCTTCTTACGGCTGTCCCAAAATATCTTATCCATCTAACGGTCATATCATTGAAGGGCATTTATGTCTTATCATGTCGGGCTGCTCCCTAGGCTATAAATAGCCGCCCCCTACAACCACTAGCTGGTTGGCTGCTCCGAGAGAACTTGACACTTGTCATTTGAGAGCAACCCATCCTCCGAGGACTTTGAGCGAAAATCATCGAGTGAGGAAAACCCAAAACCAAACCCCTACAAACCCAAAGTGATTGAGCATCACTGAAGAAATTGATCTGCGTGGATCCGACGCTTGTTACCTTTGAAGACTGTGCTTCTTCCAGACGGTTAGGCGTCATGGTCTAGAGCATCCAAGAGGAATTGTGGATCGCCGAGTGACCAAGTCTGTGAATGTTTGGAAGTCGCCTGAAGACTTACCATGAGTGATTGGACGAGGTCTGCGTGGCCTTAGTTCAAGGAGAATACGGTCAGGACTGGGTGTCCTGAGCTGCGTGCTCAGTGACTGGGTGTTCGGGACTGCGTGTCCTTGAGTTTAAATACTCAGCCGCTCTAACCAGATGTACAACTGAGACAGCAGTTGGAACTGGTCTACCAAATCATTGTCTTCACCAACCTAACTGGTTCTATTTCCTCAACCCTTTCATTTCTCGATTCATGTGTTGAGTGTTTGTTCATATCGTGCTTGAAGACTTTGATCAAGACTTTCTCAATTTCCTCGTTCAATTTCTTCATCTGTTTGTCTTCTTCTTGTTTATCCTGTGATTACGCTTTCGTACTCTGTGCTAGTCTTCATTTCATCATGATGACCATGCTTGTATTCTGTTATGCTTACTTCGAGTACTTATTCATTGCAAGTAGTTCTTCGCTAAGGAATTTCCTCACCAACAAATTCCTCGATGAAGAATTCATAAAATCGCCTATTCACCCCCTCTAGTCGATATAACGACTTTCAATTGGTATCGAGCAAGGTACTCCCTTGTTCTGTGTGATTTTGGTTTAACCGCCTGCAGTTTTAGTTATGTCGACCGCATGTATGATCAAGGTCTTGGCTGGGTGTCCTACCTTTGATGGGACGGACTACCCCTACTGGAAGAACAAGATGTGAATGCATCTTGAGGCAATTGACAACGATCTCTGGTATGTTGTGGAAAATGGTGTTCCTCCGTCTCACCCTCTTTGAACGCTACCGATGTGAAGAGATTCAAGCAACTCGATTCTCAAGCGAAGAATATCATATGTGGCCATCCGAGTAAAGGACAGATGGAAGAGTGAGTGCTTTGGAAACTGCTAAGCTTATCGGGATAGGCTGTCCAAAGTGAATGAAGGAGTCTCAACTCAGCGTGACTCTCGAGTTGATGTTCTTCGGAATCTCTTCAACTGCTTCAAAAGACTCGACAATGAAAATGTCCAACAAACCTTTGATCGCCTCACTGACATCTCAAATGAGCTTCAAGCCCTCAGTGCCACTGACATCACTGATCATGAGGTGGTGAAGAAACTGTTGAGATCGCTTGATTCCTCATTTGATACTCTGGGAATGATGATGCAAGAACGTGCTGACTTCAAGTCTCTTGATCCTGCCGATATCCTCGAAGGCTAAATACTCACGAGTTCCACTTCAAAAAAGAGATCTCTATGGTTCAAGCTATGGCAAACCACGTGCCCTCAAGGCCAAGGCTGTGTGTCGACTCGAATGTGAGGATTCGGTAGTAGCCTTGGTGATCTCAAGAATTGAGCCAGGAGCTAGCATTGCTCGTGAAGAAATTCCAGAAGTTCTCAAGACGTGGTCGCTTTGGAAAATCCTCAAGAAGCAGTGATTCCTCATCAAGTGACTATAAGAAAAGGCTGTGCCACAAATGCAAGAATCCTGGTCACTATATTCAGGATTGTCCTCAGTGGGAAAAGGAAATGAAGAAGAAGAAATACAAGGATTACAGTTCTGATGATGCAAAGAAGAAGAAGAAATCGTCAAAATCTTCATCATCAAAATCCTCGAAGTCTTCATCTCACAAGAAGAGCAACTCCAAGAAGGCTCGGGCATTCATTGGCAAGGAAATGGACTCTGAAGCTGAATCTGAGGAAAATGAGGAAGAGGAGGCGTCTGAAGAATCCAAATCTGGTGTGGCGAGTCTGGCCTTCGCTACAGCCTTCGTTAGCAAGTCCATCTTCAACACTAACGAAACTGACCCCACCGACAAGCCTGATGAAGATAATGATGACTACGCTCCCACCTATTGCTTCATGGCGAAAGGTGCAAAGGTACTCAAATACACCTCCTCTGAATCTAGTGAAAATGAATCTGATGAGGATCTCAAGCCTAGCTACTCTAAACTTGCTAAGATTCCTTTAAAACAACAAAGGGCTTTTGAAAAGGTTCAAAACATGCTAGACAAAAGTGATGATATGTTGGGTGAAGAAATGGATCGCACTAAAGCCCTGACTGAAAATCTTCATAGACTTCAGTATAGGTTTGGTAACCTTCAAGGTAATCATAACACTCTCTTATCTGATCATGAGAAACTTTCTTATGAATTTCTTCAAAGAAAGCAAGATCTTGAGAAGCTAAGAGTGAGTTATGAAGATCTTCAGAAGGAGCGCGATTCATTACTAGCTCAACAAATCAGCGCTTCTCAGGAAGAATTTGTTCCTCCAGGCTTAAAGTGCATTGAACGTGAATCTGCTAATTCTTCACCTGAATGTTCAAATGCTTCAACTATTACAAATTCTTCACCTGCCTCTGCTATCACTAATTCCTCATTTGAGGATATTGCTAGTATCACTGACAATGCAGGGCTGAAGGAATTGTACATGACATGCATGTACAAAAGCCTCAAAGGGCATCAGACTCTTTGTGATGTGCTTAAAAAGCAGATCCTCAACAGAAACCCTAGGAAAGAGGGTATTGCCTTTGAGAGGAAATTCAATGCTGATGGAACATACTGGAAGCCTGAGCAGTACCCCAAAACCTCATGGGTTGCTGCAAAGGGACCTCCAGTTGATCCATCTAACTTATCTGGCTTTACATGTGAATCTCCTCATTCTTCTGATGAGTCATTTGACTCCAACTATAAACTGTTCGAAAATCAGAATGGTGAAGTATTTGCTAGATATGTTGGCACTAACTGCAGGAATGGTTCTCCTATGAAGAAAATCTGGTTTCCCAAGAAGTGCCTTGAAAGTCTTCAGGTGAATGTCCTCATGACACCACCTGTGAAGAACAGGAACCCCAGATCAATTTCTTCATATGGACCAAATTCTTCATATGGATCCAAGTCCTCATACGGACCAAATTCCTCACATGGATCAAATTCCTCAAAAGGATCAAAGTCCTCATATGATTATCATCGTGCTAACAACTCTGTCTCTCAGGGTAGAGCTCAGGGTAGAGCTAAGGGCTATGAATATGTGCATTATTCTTCAAACCATTATGTTCATAAGTCCTCGAAGAATTTCTCTGCTTATTCATATGCTTACCCTAACCCCTCTTATGTGAAACGAAATGGTTTGGCATCTTTGCCACCCCTCCAGATGTGGGTGGTGAAGAAAAACAACTAATCTCTTCTGCAGGGTCAGGTCTCCAGACGTGCTTTAACGTCTGAAGAATTTGCTGGGGATCTGACAAAATTGCCTGAAAGGACGCAGGCGAATCAAGATGAAATGAACCTTCATTTCACACGCCCTAATATTGCTATATCTCATCATCGCTTGATGAAATTCATCTGATGAACTTGATATCATATTCTTCACTGATGAAGAATATGAGATTGTAAGTTACA
The DNA here is from genome assembly GCA_021437245.1 of Aegilops speltoides. NCBI lineage: Eukaryota > Viridiplantae > Streptophyta > Magnoliopsida > Poales > Poaceae > Aegilops > Aegilops speltoides. The sequence continues at coordinate 487,407,850 of CM038145.1, forward strand.
CTAATTCATCTGCAGGATGATCAACCCAAAGCTAGTGAGTGGGTCCTCGATAGTGGATGTACAAATCACATGACTGGTGACAAGAATCTATTGATGGATGCTCCCTTATCACCGTCACATCTGAAGCATATCATCTTTGCTGACAAAGGCAAAAGTCAGGTATTGGGTCTTGGTAAGGTTGCAATCTCTAAGGATAAACACATCGACAAAGTCATGCTTGTTGAGTCCTTAGGATACAACCTCATGTCAGTCTCAATGCTTTGTGATCTTGATATGGTTGTTGTCTTTGGCAAGTATCGCTGTGTTGTGATTATGGAAGTCGACAATTCCAAAGTCTTGAAGGCTTTAGGAGAGGAGATGTATATTGTTGATTTCTCTCCAGGACCACCACCAGCCGTGTGTCTACTTGCAAAAGCTTCAGAAGGCTGGCTATGGCATCGACGACTTGGTCACGCAGGCATGAGGAATTTGCACATGCTTGCAAAGAAGAAGCATGTCATTGGCATTGAGAATGTCAAATTCCTCAAGGATCACTTATGCGGAGCCTGTGAAGCTGGAAAAATGACCAAGGCCAAGCATCCAACGAAGACTATCATGACCACTACTCGTCCATTCGAATTGCTTCACATGGACCTCTTTGGAACTAATCATTACTCAGTAGTCACTAATGATGCATCTCTATATGGTTTTGTCATTGTTGATGATTACTCTCGATATACATGGGTACACATTGTTACTTACAAACATGAAGTGCAGGAAGTCTTCAAACGATTTTCCTCGAGGGCTTCAACCAACTTTGGTGTGAAGATCAAGCCCATCAGAAGTGACAATGGAACTGAGTTCAAGAATTCCGATCTTGATGACAATCTTGATGAACTTGGTATTACTCATGAGTTATCTGCTCCCTATACTCCTCAGCAAAATGGCGTCGTGGAGCGCAAGAACAGAACTCTTGTTGAGATGGCTTGCACTATGCTTGATGAATACAAAACGCCTCAGCGTTTTTGGATTGATGCAATTGATATTGCGTGCCACATCATCAACAAAGTATATCTTCACAAATTCTTCAGGAAGACGGCCTATGAACTCCTCACTGACAAGAAACCCAATGTGAGTTATTTCAAAGTCTTCGGTGCTAAATGTTGGATTAGAGATCCTCACCACAACTCTAAATTTGCACCGAAAGCACATGAAGGTTTTATGCTTGGTTACGGAAAGGACTCACACACCTACAGAGTCTTCAACACTGTTCTTCACAAGATTGTTGACACTGTAGATGTGCGGTTCGATGAAACTAATGGCTCGCAAAGAGAGCACCTGCCTTCTGTGTTAGATGAACCAGCTCCTGAGGATTCTATCAAGTTCAAGGCAACTGAGGATGTCATTCCTACTGAAGAATCAGCTGAAGAATTCATTCCTGTTCATGAAGAACGTCGAGCTGATGCACCTGAAGAAAATCCTGAGGAAAATGGTGCTGAAGAAAATGCTGATCAAAATCCTCAGCGACAACCAGCTCATCCTCGCGTTGCAAAAGAAGTGCAAGTGGAGAAGATCATCGATGACATTAGTGCACCAGGTCCTCTCACACGCTCAAAAGCTTCACATTTATCTAACTTTTGTGGGCACTATGCTTTTGTCTCTATCACAGAGCCCACTAAGGTAGATGAAGCATTTCTGGAGCCGGAGTGGATTCAGGCTATGCAAGAAGAATTACATCAGTTCGAGCTCAACAATGTCTGGGAACTGGTCAAACGTCCAGATCCTCGCAAGCATAATATCATTGGCACAAAGTGGATCTACTGCAACAAGCAAGATGAAAATGGCCTTGTGGTGAGGAATAAGGCACGGCTTGTAGCTCAAGGCTACACACAGGTTGAAGGAATTGATTTCGATGAAACTTTTGCACCTGTTGCTAGACTTGAGGCTATTCGCATATTACTTGCTTATGCTAACCATCATGATATCATCTTATATCAAATGGATGTGAAAAGTGCATTCCTCAATGGTAAACTTGAGGAAGAAGTATATGTTGCTCAACCCCCAGGTTTTGAAGATCCGAAGAATCCTGACAAAGTCTTCAGACTTAATAAGGCCCTCTATGGCCTCAAGCAAGACCCTCGGGTGTGGTATGATAGATTGAAGGAATTCTTCGTGAAGAATGGCTTCACATCCGGTTCACTCAACTCTACTCTCTTTACTAAATCTTATGATGGTGAACTGTTTGTGTGCCAAATATATGTTGATGATATTATCTTTGGCTGTACTGACCAACGTTATAGTGATGAATTTGCCTATATGATGAGTGAAGAATATCAAATGTCTATGATGGGAGAGTTGAAATTCTTCTTAGGTCTTCAAATTCGCCATCAGCAAGAATGGCATATTCATATCTCAGAGAAATACCTCAAAGATGTTCGAGGAAATTCGCATGCAAGATTGCAAAGCGTCAAAATTCCTATGCCCTCAAATGGCCATCTATGCCTCGATGAAAATGGTATTGACTTGATCACAAGGTATACCGCTCCATGATTGGTTCTTTATTGTACTTATGTGCATCTACGCCAGATATAATGCTTAGTGTTTGCATGTGTGCCCGATTTCAAGCTGCAGAAGGAATCACACCATAATGTCTGTGAAGCATATTCTTCGATATCTAGCTCACACACCAACACTAGGATTATGGTACCCCAAGGGCTGTGTTTTTGATCTCATTGGATATTCTGACTCTGACTATGCTGGTGATCGTGTGGACCGCAAGTCAGCATCTGGCACTTGTCATTTCCTCAGACGATCTTTGGTCTGTTGGTCCTCGAAGAAACAGAACTACGTATCATTGTCTACTGCGGAAGCTGAATACATTGCTGCTGGCTCTTGCTGTGCTCAACTGCTTTGGATGAAGCAAACTCTCAAGGACTATGGCATCAACGTGAAGAATGTGCCTCTCCTCTGCGACAATGAGAGTGCCATCAAGATTGCTCACAACCCAGTTCAGCACTCGAAGACAAAGCACATTCAGATTCGTCATCATTTTCTTCGTGATCATGTGTTGAAGGGCGACATCTCCATCAAGCACGTGAAGACAGAAGAACAGCTAGCTGATATCTTCACTAAGCCCTTGGATGAGAAGAGATTTAGCAAGTTGCGGTGTGAGCTAAATATCTTAGAATCTTCGAATGTTCTTTCAAAAGGACACACATCTTAACACTTAGGCACAATTGATGACTTAGATGTGCAACACATGAAGAAACGTTTTTCTTCAATCAATGAAGAATAACACTCTAAGTATGAAGAAATTAATGAAGAATTAGATTCTCAGAACCCTACGACAATTGTACGCGGTGTCTGAAATCATCATTCTTATACGGTGGGTCACGCCACCACAAAAAGTTGAAAATCTTCAATTTGAGTTTTTTCTCAGTTTTGAAATTCTTCAGTTTTTCAAATTCTTCAACTTTGCAAAATCTTCACTGTTTCTGTCGTTTTTCTTCATTGGCTATATATATATGAGTTTATGTCCTCTACAACATTCACTTATGGCTATTTCTTCAAGTTGCTTTTTTCTGCTAAGTGAATGTGATCGGACCCTTCCCCCTCTATGCTATACTCAACCCAATCTATTTACAAATTCTTCACTGTGTCCTTGTCAGCTGAAGAAATTGCGAACGAAACTTTAAAACAAATCTTATCCATATTTTTGGTTTTGCCGCTCAAACCGTTCCGCATCCCACGATGCATTATTCTATTCACCCATGATTTTACACGATCTCAACTACACAGTATGTGGGTGACACATGTCGCGAGAAGGAGAAAGGGCAGGGGCATGTTCGTCCCAAAATCTTTGGGCGAACAGTTTTTCACCGTGTCTATAAATACCCCTCTCCCCTTCCTCACTTCATTTACTCTGCTCGACCGCTCTCTCTCTCGCTCGAGCTCATCAAACCCTAGCGCCGACGCTACTCCATCATCGCCGGTGAGGAAGAGCTTCGCTGCCTCGACCTCGTCCCCGTCGTACTCACGCCGACCGCGGAAATCTTCACTCCGCCGCCGCCGTAGCTGTCTCCCTCTGCCAAGTTAGGGCGTGGGAGATCTAACCTGACGAACTTCACATCTGTTCTTCTCAGTTCGTCGTGTTCTTCACTTCGGGTAATTAAAAGTCACTTTTACTACTCACTTTGATTCTCCGGCTTTCTTGAAAATCTTCAAAGGTGTTTATTCTTCAAATCTTCACACATATGAACACCTCACAGATCATATGATCTTGAACTATTTATCTAAGCAATCATTTTCTTCAAGATTCCCTAATTGTGTGGATCTTCGATCTGTACAACTCTGGAACCTAAGACAAGAACGCTTAGTGAAATTCCTCAAGGTTCATCTGGTCAAATTCCTCAAAACTTGTTCTTTTTGAAAAACTTCTGAGAATGCATATGACCTCTCCAAATTCCTCGCACCTGTACTCTGTTCACAGGTACTCATGTCCGCTGCTGAATCACTAGGTTCTCATCAACTTAACTCATTTGCAGCGTTCCTCGAAGAAAAATTGCATACTTCTTCAGAGTGTTCAATTGTTCAAATTCCTCATCTGAAGAATATGGCTGAAGGTAAGAGACCGCAGAAAGGAGGAAAGAAACCTGAGGTTATGACTGCATTTGAAATCCCTGAGGAAATTTATGCTGGCTATTGCACACCTGATGAAGCAAAATTTGGCAAAGAAACCAAAAATCAGCGCAAGGTGCGCATACAGAAGATTGAACGGAGATGGGCAAGGGAATGGAGGGAATACCGATATGTGACTCCAAAGTATATGAAGAAATTTGCTTTAAATCCTCTATGCCCAAGAGCTCCATTGGCACCTGGCCAAGTAGCTGATCCCACCAGCATCAAGCGTGGTGAGGACTTTCCTGAAGAATGGGCTAAGCGCCAAGCTAAATTGGGAAGACAAGCCAAGGAGGCGGTGAAGAAATTCAATGAGGATTACGCCATCGCTGCAGAATCGAGGCCTCGGTCAGGCCGAGGAAATCTATGCCAAAGAAGCCTTCTCGTAAGCCAAGTGCTTCACCAACAGCGCCCTCACGGCCAAGTTCTCGGCAATGCCCTCACGGCAAATTCCTCACTGCCTCTTGCTCCACCAAAGTCCTCGGCAGCTCCTTCAAAGTCCTCGGCTCATGTGCATCTGGCTACATGTCAAAGGACTGCTGGTTCCTCGATTGCCTCTGGTGTCTCAGCAAGTTCCTCAGCTGCACCAATTTCCTCATCAGGCCCCACACTGTTGAAGACTAAAGCAACAGCTGGTCGCGGTCCTCGGCCAAGTCCAAAGAAGAAACAGGTCGCATTCCATGTGTCCTCTGATGATGAAGCTTCTAATGATGAACTTGCAGAAATCATCAGAGACAGACAGGTGAAGGCCGCTAGAGCCAAAGGCACATCTGTGCCACTGCTTTTGGATCCGAGGAAAATCCTCGACTACATTGACCTCTGGCACAAGGATCCAAACATCCCAATGCCTGATTTTCATCTGACTCCTGGTCAAAGTCACATGCTGACCCATTTCATCACGCAAGAGAAATGGAAGTTTGAAAAGGCAAGAGAGCTCAAGAAAGCACAATACAAAAAGGAGAAGCTCCTGAAGAAAAATGTTGTCAGAATGACACCTGAGGAACTTCTCAAGGCTCAGTCTGAAATTCAAGCCCTCAGCAAAGACTTTGATGCCTACTATGCTGATTGGCAAGGAGCCAAAGTGAGATTAAATCAATCTGACGAAGAAATTCACAAATGTTGCAGCCCCATCGCAACAGGAAAATCTTCAGCTGCAGACTCTGCTCAGCCTGCTTTGAAGAACATGCCAAGATCATTGATGACTTTCAACCTCTTTGAAGAAAATGCTAGTTCCAGGGCTGATGACTCCATTCCAGCCACGACGAAATTGCTGTGGCATCCACTAGTGGTGCGCTGAAGAAATGAAGAGATCAGGCAAGCTGCATCGCCATACCAAGAAAATCAACCAGATTCCTCAGCTCCTCCCGCACCTACACCAACTCCAATTCTTCATCTGCCTATGAGGTGAAGAAGACCAAGGCTGCAGAGCGAGCTGCAGTGAAGAAAAGGAAGGCATCAGCTGCGTCAAATTCTTCGGCTGCGAAGAAACTGAAGCCAATGACCAACTCACTTGAAAATCCAATTGATGTTGTTCCAATTTCCTCCATGCCATCAAAGGACCTTCTTCCTTTTGGAGAAGACTATGTGATCCCAAGCGGATCTGATGAAGAAAATCATTCTGCTGCTTCATCAGAGCAGATTGATGAAGAAATTGAAGTGGATGCAATCCCTTCAACGCCAGTCATTTCCTCACCTATGCCTTAGTTCACAGTTGAAGAGGCTGGTGTTGAGGAAATTGAAGATGAAGATGTGGATATAGGATGCACCACACCTATGATGAATGATGACTTTTGGGAAAGTCAGCATCCCAATACTCCTCTATTCACACCTATCCAACAGATTCCTCAGTCCCCGGCAACAACAGTTCAACTGGGCTCTGAAGAAACTCAACCCACTCCCTCGGTTCATGAAGAAATTCCAGCCACTAGTGCTGAAGAACCTGCTGCTGCTGATACTCAGGTTGCACAAGAAGAGGAACCAGAAATTCCTCAGCCTGAAGTACCTGAGCTCGCGATTCCTGAGGTGGTAATGCAACTAACTAACACCCCTCTGCCTAAGCCGAAGAATCCGTTCTCAAGCAAACAGAAGTTCAAGGCTGAAGACTTCTTTTCCGAGCATGTATTCTTCACTGACTACAACCCCTATGACTCTGCTCGCATAAGGAAGAGGCGTTTACGGACTGCTAGTCAAGCCAACTTCTATTCCTCGGTCTTTGTTTGACAAAGACAAAATCTTCGATCATGAACACATTCCTCACGTGGATATGGAATCTCTGCCATGCTTCGAGCCAGTCCTCAGTGTTCTTCACGATGCAGGATTACTCAATTTCTGCACTGACATCTGTGATTGGAATGAAGAACTCATTCTTCAGTTCTACGCTACACTGCATATCACTAGAGACGCTGAAGATGTCAACTCATGGGTGTTGGATTGGATGACTGAAAACACTCACTACAAGGCACCGGCAACTGAATTGCTTCGTGTCCTTCCTCTCGATCCTCCCCATGATAGTGCATGTTGCATCTATAATGACCCTGAACTGACAAATCACTATATGCAAGTGCTCATGAAGCCTTTGAAGCCTGGGCAGGCCCCTCGTACCAAATTCCTCGTCAAAGAATTACTCTATGTGCCTCGGACTGTCTATCGCATTCTGACGAAGACAATGATTCCTATCAAAGGCCACGACTCAAATGATGAAGAAGTCATTGGCATCATGAAGAATATGCTTTTCAACATCATTCATGGTGTTCCCGTCAACTTCCATGATTTCTTCATGAGGACTCTGGCCAATATTGCTATGTCACCATTCGAGCTGAAGCCCTATGCTCCTTGGATTATGAGATTCATCAGGGCTAGATCTTCACTGAATTACAAAGCTGACACTCTGAACCACGGTAGCTACTTGCCTCCCATTGAAGTCCTCAAACGGACAGTTTCATCATCTGATGATAAAGGCAAGGCAGCTGTTGTGATCGATGAAGGCATTCGTCCATTGCATGGTCAATTTCGCCTGGCTACATCTTACTCTACCAATGACGACTCTGCCACACATGACACTGCCGCTAATACCTCAGCTAAGCAAAATCCTCAAGCCACAGCACCCAGGGTGATGACTGACCATGAGTTACTCCTCAGTCTTCATCAGAAGGTTGATCGCAATCACAAATGGGTAAAGCGTCAATTTGGTGCACTTCTACACAATATGACTTCAACACACAATGCAGTGAAGAAGAACCAATACTACCTTCACGAAACCTTCAACCGCACCTGGGCTGTCCTCACTCATGTCTATAGCGCTGAAGAACTGAAGACTATGGGTCTCAAGGAAGAATTTGACTGGTCTGCACCTCCTCCGAAGAAATTCAAGAGGGTCAAAGTTCCTCCACTGGTGGCCAGCTCTTATTCTTCATCGCGTGACACCGATGACTACGAAGATTTGGACGACACTGCGGCAGGCCCTGCTACAACAAACAACCCCGACAACGCTGGCGCTCCTCCATCAACTTGAAATTCTTCAGGGGCGTTAGTCCTCAGTTTCAATCCTTTTGGTCATTTGATGACAAAGGGGGAGAAATCTGAGTTAGTCTTCAAGCGGGTCTATATTAAGGGCATTTTGTTTTTGCTAAGTTACAACTCTCGTTCTTCTGAAACTTTATTGGATCGAGTTGTAATCTTAAACCCGATGGTGCGCTGATACTTTTGTTGCACTATGCTATGATACTTTTGATGCATTATTCGGCATGCTTATTCCTCGTTAATGTTATTGCACGCATGCTGAATTTCATCAGGCACCATATTTCATCATGCATTTCAAATTCTTCATATTATATATCAAATGCGTGTATGAATTACAAGATATAGGGGGAGATCTCCATGATTCAACTCTTCAAATGTGCATTGCCTCAAACGCAAATTCCTCACTATGCACATCTTGTGGGGAGTTCTTCTATATCTTGCAATCAAATTCCTCAATATCGTATTTACACTTCATATGTTTATCCCCGTTGAAAACTCAACCTATGTTGTCATCAATCACCAAAAAGGGGGAGATTGTAAGTGCATCTAGTGCCCCTTAGTGATTTTGGTGTATTGAAGACTTATAGCTTAAGGGACTAATGCATTTATGAGTGTCACAGGTCTATAAGTCTATGAGGAGTTTGATATTTACAGAAAAAGTCGACCCCTAAAAATGAAGTTCTTCGACTGAAGACTTTGATATTTCAAGACTTTACGAAGACTTTGAAAGTGAAGAAATTGGTGTGACCTCGATGACTTGGTATTCATTTGAGGAACATGAAGCGTGAAGACTTTTGTTTTCGTAGTTTCATTTTATCTTTCTTGAGTCATAGGAAACACCGTACTGTTAAAGGGGGTCGAGGAAATACTAAGGAAAAATTTCCATGTGATGCTCAATTCAAAATCCTACACCTACCAATCCGTTCGAGTGAAGCCTTTGGAAATCTCATACAGTTCAGTCATTTTCTTGAAAGGATGAGACGAAGTTCTTCCGTCACGATGAATTTGTTTCGGCGAGGAGTTAGGAATCCGCCAGGCGAATCTGAATTGCCTACAGTGAGGAACATGATAGCCCCGAGGAATTTGAGAGTCAAATTTCCGACCGTTCTTTGTCTTCTTGCTACGGCTGTCCCAAAATATCTTATCCATCGAATGGTCATATTATTGAAGGGCATTTATGTCTTATCATGTCGGGCTGCTCCCTAGGCTATAAATAGCCGCCCCCTACAACCACTAGCTGGTTGGCTGCTCCGAGAGAACTTGACACTTGTCATTTGAGAGCAACCCATCCTCCGAGGACTTTGAGCGAAAATCATCGAGTGAGGAAAACCCAAAACCAAACCCCTACAAACCCAAAGTGATTGAGCATCACTGAAGAAATTGATCCTGCGTGGATCCGACGCTTGTTACCTTTGAAGACTGTGCTTCTTCCAGACGGTTAGGCATCATGGTCTAGAGCATCCAAGAGGAATTGTGGATCGCCGAGTGACCAAGTCTGTGAAGGTTTGGAAGTCGCCTGAAGACTTACCACGAGTGATTGGACGAGGTCTGCGTGGCCTTAGTTCAAGGAGAATACGGTGAGGACTGGGTGTCCTGAGCTGCGTGCTTTCGATGTTGGGTGTCCGGGACTGCGTGTCCTCGAGTTTAAATACTCAGCCGCTCCAACCAGACGTACAACTGAGACAGCAGTTGGAACTGGTCTACCAAATCATTGTCTTCACCAACCTAACTGGTTCTATTTCCTCAACCCTTTCATTTCCTCATTACTGTGTTGAGTGTTTGTTCATATCGTGCTTGAAGACTTTGACTGAAGACTTTCTCAATTTCCTCAGTTCAATTTCTTCAGTCTGTTTGTCTTCTTCTTGTGTTATCCTGTGATTACGCTTTCTGTACTCTGTGCTAGTCTTCATTTCATCATGATGACCATGTTTGTATTCTGTTATGCTTACTTCTGAGTACTTATTCCGCTGCAAGTAGTTCTTCGCTAAGGAATTTCCTCACCAGCAAATTCCTCAGTGAAGAATTCATAAAAATCGCCTATTCACCCCCTCTAGTCGATATAACGCACTTTCAGCACTTCGAATCCATTATATCCCATATGCATTTAGTATGTATTTTTTTAGAACGAAGATGCTAGGAGTGTCCAGCTTTAACTGAATAAAGCCCACAACAGGCAGCGTACACACACATAAAGTCATACAAGGCGACGAGCACCCTCAAAAGATCAGGCAGGGCGAGAGAATCAAAGTCTAGATTACAAGCCATATTCGGCTGCAACAGAGCACGCAGGCTCGCGGAGATGAAACCAAAAGTCATGATTTAATATGTATTTAGATATACCTCCTCTAATGAATCAAATCTTATTGTTGTATCTAAAAGACCTCTTATTTCATTTGTTTTGTGAGAGAAAAGGTATGAGTTGTCTTGGTTTTGGGTTGGTATTAAGAGCTATATCTAGAATAAGAAATGGTAAATCTCTCTTTCCTCATTAAATAAGGTGGCATGTCTGCTTAGGTACCATGATTAAGATATAGTCCAAGGTGGAGCACTGTGACTGCCTGTAGTAAAGAAACTCGTGTTCTCTCATGTCTTTCATGTTCTCTAGGCAATTAATAAGACAATAGGAAGAAAATATAGTTGTGTTTAACATGCCCTCTCTAAGGGTAACCTAAAGCAGTGCATATGCCATTCTAGGTTAGCATGAACTACTCATTTGTTGTATTACTTTATTTACATGTGTCATGTTTTTATAATAATGAGTCGAAGGTGACTTTGTTTTAGTACTTCATGTTATATATGTGCCTATGATACTTGATTTATATGTTGCCGCTTAGAATATATATGACCTACTATTATAGCATCATAACTCTTATATTGTTTGTTCAAAGACAAAACAATAAATCATGTTTACCTACAAGGTCATCAAAAAGGCCCCGTTGTCATTTCACAAATAATTGTCTCTATTCAAACCCATATTCAAGACCGTTGAGGCCCAAACTCAAGCCTCCTTTAAGCCCATCAGACACAAGATAAAACATATATTCCCCAATTCTCCTCTTCATTTAGTGACCAACATTGCACTGTCCGCTAAAAGAAAAACTAATATCACACCCTTTATCGCTGAGTGGTTAAAATTACCCTTAGGTCTAAATCATTTGGCTGTAGATTTATTTTTTACATTTCATAGATCAAATTCAAGAAAACACGTATCATCCTACCAAAACAATGGACAAACGTGGCAACCCACACCATAGTTACGTATACATCCGGCGACATACCCCATCAAAGCAAAGCAACTAATCACACACACACACACACACACACACACACACACACACACACACACACACGCACACACACGCAAGCAAGCAAGCAAGCAAGTGCACATAAGCTCCATGCACGATATAGCTAGCAGCAAAGATCGACGAGGTAGACCACCCGGCCAGTGGCTATACTATCCGTCCTGCTCGTTGGCGAGCATCCGACGGTGGACCTTGTCGATGAACTCGGAGGCCTTCCGGTCGATGTCGCGTTCGGCGTACCAGTGCCGGGTGTAGTCGTCGTCGTCACTCGGCCGCACCCTGTGATGCTGGTACCTCTGCTGTGGTGCTGCCGTCGCATGCTGCTGCTGCCGCCTCGCCGCCGTGGCCTCTTCCTCCTCCCGTCTCCTGTTCTTGAACCCGAACAGGGACGCAAGCGCCGCCCTCTTCTTCCCACTTCCCATCGCGCAAATCTCTCTTGCTCTACCTAGCTTAGCTCCGTTGCAGAATGTGCAATGGTAGTTTGCTTGGTTGGCTGCACGGAGACATGGTGTGTGTGTATGTGGGTATATATAGTGGCTAGATATGGCCTACCGCACGCGCGCATGCGTGCCTTGAGTATTTGATTAAGGCGACAATCGTCGCAGTCGTGTGAATGGTTAGGCGAGTGATTTGAATGATTAGAGGTTCTCCGTGGTGCTTTTTGACTGGCCACTCCTCGACCAGGCCGTGTAATCCATCGTCATTTGTTTAGTGAATCCACGGTGATTAGCATTGACAAGCAAGTGAGCAGATGGACACTGCAGCAAGCAACAGAAAGCAGACGACAAGAAAGTGAGTACTGTTGACCAAGGCTTGTAGACTTGGTGCACACACCCGGTCGATGATACTGCGTCGATTTATTCGAAAGAACTAGGAAATCGCACGTGCACGCAGCTCAGTGGCACGTAACTGGTGACCGCACAAAGATTACGATCAACACGTACGGCATGCATGCAACGGGCAGTGAGCTGAAACAAAAACGAATAGAGACTATGGATACGGTCAGCGTTCTGAATTTGTCAAATCTAGTTCTTGCGTACAATCAACTGTACAGGAGTTGAATTGTTCAAGCATGCAGTGGCTATATCTGTGTACATATATACGTATTCGACGTCAATTCCTACAAACAGCTGGCTTAAATGAGACGCTGCAAGGACAAAAGGATTCCCGGACCGATTGTAATACTAGCAACACCTTGTGAAAGCTTAAAATCGACAGTCGAGAAAAGCATCAAGCAAGTGTCATGTTTTTCGTTAGATTCCCAGAGTTGTTGCCTTGTTGGTCGGCGGGACGACCGGTTGCCTGCATGCCTGCATGCATGACTGCGTGCGGCCCAAAATTTCTAAAAGGTTCACAAGCCCTGACCTAACTAACCTGGCAAATCTAGAGTGACTACTAGAACAAATTAACTAAGCAGTCTATTACTGCTAGCAACCTCTGCACGAGCGCCAAGTCACCGTTTGGGTTGGTACTGAAGACTGGACTGGAGTTCGTTCATGAGTTGGCAGAAAGGAGCGACATCAGTCTGCAGTTTATTCAGTTTTAAATAACCGAATAAATGCCTAACCGCACACGTTCCTGCTTGTTTCGGATGATCTGCTTTTTTTTTTTTGAAGGTCGCCTAACATCAGGTTCAGTTATCACTATAATATCTAAGCTCCCTTGAATGTAAGGGTTGTGAGCGCTTCAGGGCTGAGAGGGTCACGTGAGCATGTTGCTTATTCTTTTTAAAGAACCACTTAGATTTTAACCATGGTCTTTTATTAAATAAATAGGTATTATTATTTTTATCACAGTACAATAGAACTCGCTCACATACACGAGCATACACTCATTTCTATGAAAGCACGCATGCACATCTTACCCTGATGAGCATTTCTGAGAGACTGGGACGACACATACTCTTAAGATTGATGCAGTCGCCACAGACACCTTCGTAGTTGGTGAGATGTCTCCTCCCACTGACGCACACCTCCGAAAGGCCTGGAATAAATCCAGAAAAATGCGAGCACCAATGTAAAGTCTGGGACTCTGGTGGCAGGGAATAGCAATGTCCACCTAACCATCCAACGGTACGTATTGTTTACAGTCTGGGCCAACCATCCAACTATGTGTGTCCAATACTTGATGTGTTACGTGTCACTTACTCCCTGAACTAAAACCACGACATTTAGGACATGTTCGGAATAGAGTCTTGTAAAACAGAGGAAAGCAAAAAAGTAGAGGAACGTGATTAGCAGCTAGTGGCAAAACAGAGGAATAAAAACAATGGAAAGAAATGAAGGTCGCATGTTCTGTTATGCATGGAAACTTTTCCAATGAGAGATATCTTCTACTCCCTCCGTTCCAAAATAATTGTCTTTCTAGCCATCTCAAATGGACTACAACATACGGATGTATGTAGACATGTTTTAGAGTGTAGATTCACTCATTTTGCTCCGTATGTAGTCATTTGTTGAAATCTTTAGAAAGACAATTATTTCGAAACGGAGAGAGTAGAATATTTTATTTGGCTCAAGGCCCCACACAACACACAAACTTCATTGTTTATGTACTGGAATCGTCTTGCACCTGTACAGAACTACTACCAACACAGCAGCATGCCTCAGGCATCCGCCCGAAACAAGAGGTTTGACTGAAAAGCAAAGGAATGCAAGCCTTTTCAGAGGAACTCGTGAAACTATTCCTCTGAGCCGAACGGCCTGGTAGTAATTTTTCCCAAAGGAACGTAGACATGTATGATTCCTCCAAAATTCTTAGGAAGCGAACGGGCCCTTATTGTAGATCAGAGGGACTATTTTTTTTGCGAGAAGAAAAGGTTTATATGTCGCTCATGTACATCAAAGTGATGTATTATCGCATAGCGGCACGGTCACCGCCAGCTTGTCCTATCACCGCCTCCTCTATGTCACATGGCTGCATGGGCGCCGTCAGTCCACCACCACATCGCATGCCCCGCCCACCTCTCTATCTTTCTCCCCTTCTATCATGGCAGTATGGCTGGGCCATCACCGCCTCTTCCGCACCACACGGTTGCACAGGTACCCGACCCATCACCTGCTCCTCCGCATCATATGGTTGCACAGCACCGCCAGTCCATCACTGCCTCATCCGCACCACACGGTTGCACGGGCGCCCGTCCCACACCGCCCCCTCCGCACCACAAGACTGCACGGGCTTTGCCTGTCCACCATCATGCTGCACACCCCGCCCATCATTCCATATTTCTCCCCTTCTTTTGTGCGGTAGTTAACTTCCAATGACAACGACGCTCGGGGCCTGGAGACGACTGTCGTCTTTGGAACTTGGTCACCTTCATCAACATGCCATGGCCCACAAGGTCTGCAGTACAACTCCTAATACCTCCTTCCTCTCCCTCTGTCATCCTTTCTTTGGCAGCCTGATTCAAATTCAATCTCGCTTGCTTTGGTGCTAAACAAGTAGCAGATTATACAGGGATTTTATCTCATTGTGTAAGGCTTCAATTTAAAAACCTCATGCTTCACTGCTTGAGTACATCTCTGTGCTTGTAGATTAACAACCTCACGCAGTTTATACATGGCATGTTTTATGCGGCCTCTATTCCACAATGTAGTGCATATTAGTTTTTCAAAAGTCAAAGATGTCCATTTGACCAAGTTTCTAGAATAAACTATCAATATTTGAAGTACTAAATAAATAAACCATAACAGTACATGTGGATGTTGATATTTTTTAAACTTGGTCAAACATTGGTACATTTGACTTTTCAAAACAAAGTATGTACTATATTTTAGAACGGAGGGAGTATTAATTAGCATATCGTTCCACGCCTAAGGAGCATGGTCTCTGGGTCAGTTATGTACACAGCTGATGATAACTAGGTTTTTCTGTGAAGATAATTTGCTTAATTGTCACTGGGCCACTTATGTACACAGCTGATCAGGCCTTATTAATGCATCAATAATATTGCATTCAAATGAAAACTGAGATCAATCACTTGTACTATTATCTCTCTATCCTCCATTTCCATCTCTTCCTCTTAGAAGCCGCTATAAACATGATTCATTCCCTTTCCTGTCGTTTGTCTATGCAAATCATTGCTTTTATTTCAAATATGTTCTTTCTATTTCGATTCTACCTACGCATATGAATGATCAATATTGAAAACCAAAAGCCATATACTTTGGTGTTGTGTTGCAACTTTCAAGTACTTCTCACTTTCACTTCCCTTTTACCATTATTGCAGACCTTTATTGTTGTGTTTTGTATTATTTGTCTGTGACCAAGGTAAGTTATGAAATATCGGTTGGTCAAATCATAGAGTTGTATGATTGTTGTAGATGATACTACAATCACAAGCCTCAGTTATGCCTTATCATCGTTTTGAATTAGTTTTGCAGATTTACATTATCATGTCCATCCAGCACTATGGTTTAATCCTGTAGGTCCGTGACATGTTTGACGCCAACCACTACTTTGGATATGTTTTTGGCAGTGCTGCTAACATACCATTTTTGCGAAGAACAATAGTTGTAAAAAAAACTGAGTAATATCCTACCAAGTAAATGATGATGTGTCCTAGCAACTAGACATACCCTGCAATACAATAAAGAGTGTTCTGACCCCAAAATTATGGAAGCCAAAACACAAAAGACCCATGAAATAAACAACAACCCCCGACCGGCAAACAGAGCAGCAAGAAATCTATTTGTGAATTAACAATCAAACAAATAAATGGTAGAAAGGTAAAACGGCGCAGCAAGGCGCGCGTATGCTTCTAGTTATCGATGATGCCTGCTGGAACCTATGAAAGCAAAAGAATAGCAAAGTTTTTCGTTGCACCGTCCCAACGCTTTGGAACTGGTGCGGTGACCTCAGAGAAGATCTTATCCTTTTCACCAATAGAATCAAGCAGAAGCACAAGGCTAGCATGAACACTTGGATTCAGCAACATCTCTAATTCGTAGATACCAACTCTAGTCTCTCACGTCCCATGCACATACTCACTTCTGTCCCTTCTCCTGCTCTCTGATTAGTGACTTTTTTGTACATAAACCTTTGAATTACTTTTATATTATAAAATCACACTAGGATCTTTTCCTACTATTTTGGGGTCAAAATAAAAGACAACCTCGATTGGTAGCTAACCGCATTTTTACCAACGCGAGTCTTTTTTTTCATTATTAAGTGTGTCTTCAAAGATCATTCGTAAGTGTGTGGTACTACGAAGAAGCAATATACGATCGATGTCACAATGAAAATGATCAAATATCATCTTTCACCCCCCCCCCTCCATTTCTCTTTCCCTCATTATTCTAAAAAATGTCTCTCCCTCTTTGCCCCCTCTCCCCTTTTCTCTATGAACCTTTCCTTCCATGGCACGTCTCTTGGCGCCACTGTTGCCCCGCTATGCTCTGGCTCACATTCACAAATTTCTCATTCCCTCTCTCACCTTTGTCAATTGTTCCACTCATTTTCGTTGAAATATAGTGTCCGCCCCTATCTATAAGTTCAGACTTTTGGAATAATAACTAGCTGGAGCAATATGGTATCAGAGTTGAGAGGTCTCAATTTCAAGACCCGGCCAACGTGCTATTAAATAAAAGTATTTACGGCATACACCGATCTCACATCTAAAGCTTAGATGAGCCTAGATGTGAGGAGGAGTCTTAAATATATCGTCTGTCACTCTCTATCAGTTCAAATTTTTGGGTAATTAATGGGTGCATCAATGTTTTATATCCCAATAGCTAGCCCCCACTAGCATATTTTTCTTTGCACATGCAAGCATGCCACCTCATCATGAATATGCATGGGAAAATGTCCACCTCAAGATGCAACCATGCATAATTAAAATACCACCTCAACATGCAAACATGCAGGAGAATTTCCATTCTATTAGAACTTTCTATACATGTTGACTGAATTAATTCATATAGTTTGACGCTCTAGGTCAAAATACCACTCCCTCCATATATGAAAAGAAGGCATATAAAATTTGACTGGAGTCTAATGTTGCATAGTTTGACCATGTTTGTTGAAAAGCCATCAAGAACTGCAATACTAAATTAACAGGTTTATTGAGCTAGCTAAATGTCGAGCAAGCATGCCAATTAGTTAGCTATGTCAGCTCCAAAGAAGCCCAACCCCAAATCTGGCAAGCTTTAGTCATGTATTGTGCATGCCATTCAGAGTAATAAGTTGATGAGAAAATAAAACAATAGATCCTTGTAAACTGCCAGACAATGAAGCCCAACTAGTCATGCGACGACAATGGAATTTTGAAAATCCTTCGTGCATCCAACGGACAACATTTTCTCCCTACTGAATTGTTCATCCCATCCTCCTAACAACCAATTCATGTACCTTTTCAAGAAGACATTGGTTGAAGGGTAACAACTTTTCTATCGTGGTTTGAGGGAATCCACTGATCTTCATGAATGTTAATAGTCAGACCATTGTCTGGTTGCCAAATTGCTTCACTCTTAAAGATCTTAACTCATGCCATAATACTTTGCCAATTAAATGAAGATCCTTTTTTGAGCACTACATTGAGAAAATCCCCAACCGGGTCGTATTTTGCATGTAACACTTGAGCACACAGTGATTCAGGGTCGCTCAGGAGGCGTCAAAATTTCTTTCCCAGCATAGCTGGGTTTAAAAAAATGCAAAACATGAAATTACATTCCTCCTTCTCGCTTTGGTATGCACATCTTGCACCATGCTTTATAGTTAATTTTCCTTTGGTTTTTGGTACCACCCCACTAGTATGTCATAATATTTTCCTCCTCGTTGAGCTCTTAGAAACCACCGCACTGTACGGCTTCCCGGCTCCTCCGTCCCATATCTCTCTCCAAGCGTCAATCAGGGCACCGTGGCGCACGGTAGCTGGTAAGGAAGCAATGGCATCCCGCTGTGTCGCGTTCCTCGCCGCCCGCGACCGCACACATGGTAAGGAAGTGATGGCATCTCGCCGCGCCGAGTTCATCGCCGCCAGCGGCCACACAGTTACGTGGGCGGACTTTGAGGCTGCCATGGCCGAATGGGCGGTGGATCTAGAAGCGGCCAAAGCCGCACAGGAGGATCGGAAAAGGCAGAGAGCGGTCAAGAAAAGAGAGTCCCGCCACCGCAAGAAAGAAGAGGTCGTACACCATGGTGAGGAGAGCTTGGCGGAGATCGAAGCACGGTGTGCTGCCGCCTACAAGGCCGGGAAGGAGAACGCCGGCGTCTGGCCAACATATGCCCCGATGGCAGCATGTGAGAAGTAGTTTAAGTTTGTAGTATTAGAGCAAATTACCAGTAATACTTTAAGTTTGTAGTATTAACGTACAATGTTGGTAAGAGCATCCTTTGAGGGCTTTGAGCGTTGATTAGCATATGTGCCCGTGTGCGGTTTTTTGCGTTAATCATTAGAAGATCACAAAACACACGGTTTCTATGCCGTACCCGTGTGCATTTTTTGCGTTAATGATCCATAAGTCAGATACATGTGCGATGTTTGATGTCTACTACACAACCTTCTTCTTGTAGACGTTGTTGGGCCTCCAAGTGCAGAGGTTTATAGGACAGTAGCAAATTTCCCTCAAGTGGATGACCTAAGGCTTATCAATCCGTGGGAGGCGTAGGTTGAAGATGGTCTCTCTCAAACAACCCTGCAACCAAATAACAAAGAGTCTCTTGTGTCCCCAACACACCCAATACAATGGTAAATTGTATAGGTGCACTAGTTCAGCGAAGGGATGGTGATACAAGTGCAATATGGATGGTAGATATAGGTTTTTGTAATCTAAAAATATAAGAACAGCAAGGTAACTAATGATAAAAGTGAGCGTAAACGGTATTGCAATGCTAGGAAACAAGGCCTAGGGTTCATACTTTCACTAGTGCAAGTTCTCTCAACAATAATAACATAACTGGATCATATAAATATCCCTCAACATGCAACAAAGAGTCACTCTAGAGTCACTAATAGCGGAGAACAAACGAAGAGATTATTGTAGGGTACGAAACCACCTCAAAGTTATCCTTTTTGATCGATCTATTCAAGAGTCTGTAGTAAAATAACACGAAGCTATTCTTTCCGTTCGATCTATCATAGAGTTCGTACTAGAATAACACCTTAAGACACAAATCAACCAAAACCCTAATGTCACCTAGATACTTCAATGTCACATCAAGTATCCGTGGGCATGATTATACGATATGTATCACACAATCTCAGATTCACCTATTCAACAAATACAAAGTACTTCAAAGAGTGCCCCAAAGTTTCTACCGAAGAGTCAAGACGAAAACGTGTGCCAACCCCTATGCATAGATTCCCAAGGTCACGGAACTCGCAAGTTGATCACCAAAACATACATCAAGTGAATCAGTAGAATACCCCATTGTCACCACGGGTATCCCACACAAGACATACATCAAGTGTTCTCAAATCCTTAAAGACTCAATCCGATAATATAACTTCAAAGGGAAAACTCAATTCATTACAAGAGAGTAGAGGGGGAGAAACATCATAAGATCCAACTATAATAGCAAAGCTCGCGATACATCAAGATCGTGAAAAATCAAGAACAAGAGAGAGAGAGAGAGAGAGAGAGAGAGAGAGAGAGAGAGATCAAACACATAGCTACTGGTACATACCCTCAGCCCCGAGGGTGAACTACTCCCTCCTTGGCATGGAGAGCGCCGGGATGATCAAGATGGCCACCGGTGAGGGATCCCCCCTCCGGCAGGGTGCCGGAACAGGGTCCCAATTGGTTTTTGGTGGCTACAGAGGCTTGCGGCGGCGGAACTCCCGATCTATCGTGCTTCTGGATGTTTTTGAGGTATATGGACATATATAGGCGAAAGAAGTTAGTCAGGGGAGCCACGAGGGCCCCACGAGGGTGGGGGCGCGCCCAGGGGGTAGGGCGCGCCCTGGACCCTCATGGCCACCTCGTTGCTTCCCTGACGTCCACTTCAAGTCTCCTGGATTGCGTTTGTTACAAAAAATAACTCTCCCGGAGGTTTCATTCCGTTTGGACTCCGTTTGATATTCCCTTTCTGCAAAACACTAAAATAGGCAAAAAAAACAGCAATTTGGGCTTGCCTCCGGTTAATAGGTTAGTCTCAAAAATAATATAAAAGTGTATAGTAAAGCTCATTAAACATCCAAAATAGGTAATATAATAGCATGGAACAATCAAAAATTATAGATACGTTGGAAACGTATCAATGTTTCCAAATAAACCAGGCGTACCATTGACCGAAAAAAATCAACTACATGTGTACATTTTTTTGGAGACGGGATCTGCCAATTTTCTGTTTTCTCGCACACGAGTATTTTACGCGCTTCGTCTGCATTGCATGTTTCCCCCGCACAAGTTTCAAGTTCCGCAGCGAAATTTTCATTAGGCGCGCGATTTCAGAATCTATTGCTCCAGCCACATCCCCGCCCATCAAATTTCCTCAGTATCTCCCACCCCCACCCTCGCCACGCCTCCCTTACCGGCAGCTCAAACCGCCGCCGCTGCAACCACAACTTCAACCACATCTATGTTCTACTCGGATCCAGTCAGGTAACCCGCCGATCTCTATCACGGCCCCGGCCTGATTGCTTAAATGGCGCCTGCGAAACATCCTTGATGACCCACAAGTATAGGGGATCTATCGTAGTCCTTTCGATAAGTAAGAGTGTCGAACACAAGGAGGAGCAGAAGGAAATGACAAGCGGTTTTCAGTAAGATATTCTCTGCAAGCACTGAAATTGTAGGTAACAGATAGTTTGTGATAAGATAATTTGTAACGGGTAACAATCAATGAAAGTAAATAAAGTGCAGCAAGGTGGCCCAATCCTTTTTGTAGCAAAGGACAAGCCTGGACAGATTCTTATAATGAGGAAAGCTCTCCCAAGGACACATGGGAATTATCGTCAAGCTAGTTTTCATCACGCTCATATGATTCACGTTCGTTACTTTGATAATTTGATATGTGGGTGGACCGGTGCTTGAGTACTGCCCTTTCTTGGACAAGCATCCCACTTATGATTAACCACTATTGCAAGCATCCGCAACTACAAAAGAAATATTAAGGTAAACCCAACCATAGCATGAAACTAGTGGATCCAAATCAGCCCCTTATGAAGCAAAGCATAAACTAGGGTTTAAGCCTCTGTCACTCTAGCAACCCATCATCTACTTATTACTTCCCATTTCCTTCCTCTAGTCCCAAATAATGGTGAAGTGTCATGTAGTCGACATTCACATAACACCACTAGAGGAGAGGCAACATACATCTCATCAAAATATCGAACGAATACCAAATTCACATGACTACTAATAGCAAGACTTCACCCATGTCCTCAGGAACAAACGTAACTACTCACAAAGCATATTCATGTTCATGATCAGAGGGGTATTAATATGCATTAAGGATCTGAACATATGATCTTCTACCAAATAAACCAATTAGCATCAACTACAAGGAGTAATCAACACTACTAGCAACCCACAGGTACCAATCTGAGGTTTGGATACAAAGATTGGATACAAGAGATGAACTAGGGTTTGAGAGGAGATGGTGTTGGTGAAGATGTTGATGGAGATTGACCCCCTCCCGATGAGAGGATCGTTGGTGATGATGATGGTGATGATTTCCCCCTCCTGGAGGGAAGTTTCCCCGGCAGAACAGCTCCGCCGGAGCCCTAGATTGGTTCCACCAAGGTTTCGCCTCGTGGCGGTAGAGTTTCGTCCCGAAAGCTTGCTTATGATTTTTTCCAGGGTATGGGACTTCATATAGCAGAAGATGGGCACCGGAGGGCCACCAGGGGGCCCACAAGGCAGGGGGCGCACCCAGTAGGGGTGGGCGCGCCCCCACCCTCGTGGCCAGGGTGTGGGCCCCCTCTGGTACTTCTTTCTATCAATAATTCTTATGAATTCCAAAAAATGGTTTTCGTGGAGTTTCGGGACTTTTGGAGCTATGCAGAATAGGTTTCCAATATTTGCTCCTTTTCCAGCCCAGAATCCCAGCTGCCGGTATTCTCCCTCTTCATGATAAACCTTGTAAAATAAGAGAGAATAGCCATAAGTATTGTGACATAACGTGTAATAATAGCCCATAATGCAATACATATCGATATAAAAGCATGATGCAAAATGGACGTATCAACTCCCCCAAGCTTAGACCTCGCTTGTCCTCAAGCGGAAGCCGATATCGAAAAATATGTCCACATGTTTTAGAGATAGAGGTTCGATAAAAATAAAATACGGACATGAGGGCATCATGATCATTCTTATAACAGCAACATATATAGATTTTGTCATATAATTTCTTATGCTCAAGTAACAATCTATTCATAATGTCAAGTATGGTTCAGAAACTTCATTGAGAACTAACAAACTATAATCTCAGTCATTGAAGTAATTGCAATTTATCATAACATCGGAAAGAGTCAAGAATAGAGCTTTTCAGCAAGTCCACATACTCAACTATCATATAGTCTTCTACAATTGCTAACACTCACGCAATACTTATGGTTCTGGAGTTTTAATCAGAGAGAAAGATAGGGGCTTATAGTGTTGCCTCCCAACATCTTACCTCAAGGGTAATGTCAACAATAATAGTTTATGCTAACTTACATCCAATTGGATATATATATATATCAGGATCTTTCCAACACGAGGTGCTTGCCAAAGGATAAAATGAAAAAGGGAAAGGTGAGGATCACCTTGACTCTTGCATAATGTAAAAGACATAAAGTAAAATATAGGCCCTTCACAGAGGGAAGCAGAGGTTGTCATGTGCTTTTAGGGTTGGGTGCACAAAATCTTAATGCAAAAGAACGTCACTTTATATTGCCACTCGATATGAACCTTTATTATGCAGTCCGTCGCTTTTATTACTTCCATATCACACGATCGTATAAAGCTTATTTTCTCCGCACTAATAAGTCATACATATTTAGAGAGCAAAAATTTTATTGCTTGCAACATGACAACTTACTTGAAGGATCTTACTCAATCCATAGGTAGGTATGGTGGACTCTCATGGCAAAACTGGGTTTAAGGATATTTGGAAGCACAAGTAGTATCTCTACTTGGTGCAAGGAATTTGGCTAGCATGAGGGGGAAAGGCAAGCTCAGCATGTTTGAATGATCCATGACAATATACTTTAAATGATATGTGAGAAAACATAACCCATTACATTGTCTTCCTTGTCCAACATCAACTCTTCAGCTTGCCATACTTTAATGAGTGCTCGCAATCATAAAAGATGTCCAAGATAGTATATTTATATGTGAAAACCTCTCTTTCTTTATTACTTCCTATTAATTGCAACGATGACCAAAACTATGTTCGCCAACTCTCAACAACTTTTATGCCTCAAACTCTTTATATGTGAAGTCATTATTGTCCATAAGATCAATATGAACTCTTTTATTTCTTTTTATTCTTTCTAATTTCTCAAGATCATAGCAAAATAGCAAAGCCCTTGACTCAACACTAATCTTTATAGCTCACGGACTCGATTACATAGAGGGATCACAAAGCAAAACTCAAAATTAATTCATACCAAAACTTTATTCTACTAGATCAAGATATTACCAAAAGGATCAAACTAAGTAAAACGGTAAAGCTAGGAGTGTGATGATGATACGATACCGGGGCACCTCCCCCAAGCTTGGCAGTTGCCAAGGGGAGTGCCCATACCCATGTAATTATGTCCTCGGAGGTGGTGAATAAGGAGTTGTTGATGATGTAGGCTTCTTCCTCAATTTACGCTTGAGGATGGAATTTTGCTCCCTTAGATCATCGATCTCCTGCTCAAGGCTTAATATCTTTTTGCATAGTTCCTGTTTGTTTTCCTGCAAGAGACGAAAAGGGATAAACTCGATCTTTGGTTTCTTTGCCCTATCAAGGAGGTTTGACTTTTTAAACTCCACATGCATATCCCGAGGTTGAGGTAACGGGACTTCATCTTCGTCTGAGCTCGTCTCCTCCTTTCTCTTAGGCTCATAGTCTTCTTCTTCCTCAGTGGTCCAGCCACAATGCTCAAAGTCCCCGTAGACCTTAGAGCCTGCAAGGTAATCAGCCACATAGCTTTATCCCTCCAAATCCTGGGTCGACATATTGCTCTAATCTGCGGCAGAAACAGCTCAAAACAAAGACAGAAGATTTTTGCGCGATACTGTGGTCAAAACCTTCGGGAGATTATATAATGAATTTTTACCGACCAAAAGAAGTATCGTGCAAGAAAACAGAGTCCGGAGAGCACACGAGGTGCCCGCGAGGCAAGGGGTGCGCCCAGTAAGGGTGGGCGCGCCCTCCACCCTCGTGGAGGCCTCATGTCCTTCCCGGACTACTTCTTATTTTACTAAATTCTTAAATATTCCAAAACAGAGAAAAATTGCTATTAGAACTGTTTTCAAGTCGGTTTACTTACCATACCACATACCTATTCCTTTTCAGAGTCTAAAACGTTCTGGAAAGTGTCCCTTATGTATTCCTACGGGGTTACGGTCTCAATAATATTAGTTTCAACATTTATAGGATTACCTGAGATATAATGTTTGATTCTTTGACCGTTCACCACCCTCGGACTTGTGCCTTCGAAGTTGTTGATTTTTATGGCACCGGAACGATAGACCTCCTCGATAACGTAAGGGCCTTCATATATGATTCGCGTTCGTTACTTTGATAATTTGATATGTGGGTGGACCGGTGCTTGGGTATTGCCCTTTCTTGGACAAGCATCCAACTTATGATTAACCTCTATTGCAAGCATCCGCAACTACAAAAGAAGTATTAAGGTAAACCTAACCATAGCATGAAACTAGTGGATCCAAATCAGCCCTTTACGAAGCAACACATAAACTAGGGTTTAAGCTTCTGTCACTCTAGCAACCCATTATCTACTTATTACTTCCCAATGCCTTCCTCTAGGCCCAAATAATGGTGAAGTGTCATGTAGTCGACATTCACATAACACCACTAGAGGAGAGACAACATACATCTCATCAAAATATAGAACGAATACCAAATTCACATGACTACTAATAGCAAGACTTCACCCATATCCTCAGGAACAAACGTAACTACTCACAAAGCATATTCATGTTCATGATCAGAGGGGTATTAATATGCATTAAGGATCTGAACATATGATCTTCCACCAAATAAACCAATTAGCATCAACTACAAGGAGTAATCAACACTACTAGCAACCCACAGGTACCAATCCGAGGTTTGGATACAAAGATTGGATACAAGAGATGAACTCGGGTTTGAGAGGAGATGGTGCTGGTGAAGATGTTGATGGAGATTGACCCCCTCCCGATGAGAGGATCGTTGGTGATGACGATGGTGATGATTTCCCCCTCCCGGAGGGAGGTTTCCTTGGCAGAACAGCTCCGCCGGAGCCCTAGATTGGTTCCGCCAAGGTTCCGCCTCGTGGCGGCGGAGTTTCGTTCTGAAAGCTTGCTTATGATTTTTTTTCCAGGGTAGAGGACTTCATATAGCCGAAGATGGGCACCAGAGGGCCACCAGGGGGGCCACGAGGCAGTGGGCGTGCCCCCACCCTCGTGGCCAGGGTGTGGGCCCCCTTTGGTACTTCTTTCGCTCAATAATTCTTATTAATTCCAAAAATTATTTTCGTGGAGTTTTAGGACTTTTGGAGCAGTGCAGAATAGGTTTCCAATATTTGCTCCTTTTCCAGCCCAGAATCCCAGCTGCCGGCATTCTCCCTCTTCATGATAAACCTTGTAAAATAAGAGAGAATAGCCATAAATATTGTGAAACGTGTAATAACAGCCCATAATGCAATAAATATCGATATAAAAGCATGATGCAAAATGGACGTATCAATCCTCATGCCTCCAAATCCCCGCTGCCCCTACCTCCAGAGCATCACCGCGCAAGCCCAACCACATATCACATGGAGGTCGAGGAGCTGATGGCAGTCCATAGCGCGATGGCCGCTGTGCGTGTTGACTCGGAGGAACACCTCGCCTCCGCCGCCGCCGACATGGTGTAGGCTCTGGCCCAGATGAAGTGCCCTAGCGACTACCCCCCAGGACTTAACATGTATGATCTGACCAGCTGAATCTTACCAATGCCACTTGCAATGGCTATGTTTTGTATGGTTGATGTATTAAGCATGTTCGTGCCTTGTTTATTTCAGTACTACACTCTGTGTGATGTTCAAGTATTAACTGTCCAGTTCAATTTCACCAATACCAGCAACAAACTTACAATACATGACTCAGGATATCACTAGAGATGTTGCCCATTTGCTATTTTTGGTGGATGCTAACCCTGTTGTACTTAACATGCCTGCCCATGTACTTACGCAGGGTCATAACGGCTGATGTTGTTGTTTGCCGTCGAGGTTAGCTGCATCCCATGTCTTACAGTATTTCACATAATTTGTGCAATTGCAGTTTAATTTCTACCATTTACTGGTTGCCTGTAGGTACACATGTCAGTGGCACTGATCCATGCTTCGACCCGGAGGAACAGCTCGCCTCCGCCGCCGTTGAGTTTGGACGGGCTCTGGACAAGACGAAATGCCCCAGCAACTACATCTCAAGACTTACCAAGTATGTACTCACCAGTTCAATCTTACCAATACCGGTTGCAATTAATGGCTATGTTTTGTATGGTCGATGTAATAAGCATGTTCTAGTAAACATGCCCAACACGTTTTAGCTACTTTCCCTGCCTTTTTATAGGCAACTGGGCCATTATCTGCTCTGGCAGCACCTGCCTTGTGATGTTTAACTTTGCCAATTGCATTTTTATCAGTACCGGTTTCAATGGCTATTAAGCCTGTTGCAATTAACAGTTGAGTCCATTTTTAAACAGTTCTATTTCAATGACTACAAACTTACAAAACATGACCTCGGATGATGTTAAGCCTGTTGCAATTAACAGTTGTATCCATTTTTTAATTTTTTTCTTTTGCTACCATGCTACTCTCCGCAATGAAGATATACTAGAGATGCTGCCCATTTGCTATTTTTGGTGGATGTTAACTTTGTTGTACTTAACATGCCTTTCCATATACTTACTGAAGGAAATATGCCCTAGAGGCAATAATAAAGTTATTATTTATTTCCTTATTTCATGATAAATGTTTATTATTCATGCTAGAATTGTATTAACTGAAACATAATACATGTGTGAATATATAGACAAACAGAGTGTCACTAGTATGCCTCTACTTGACTAGCTTGTTAATCAAAGATGGTTATGTTTCCTAACCATGGACAAAGAGTTGTTATTTGATTAACGGGATCACATCATTAGTTGAATGATCTGATTGACATGACCCATTCCGTTAGCTTAGCACCCGATCGTTTAGTATGTTGCTATTGCTTTCTTCATGACTTATACATGTTCCTATGACTATGAGATTATGCAACTCCTGTTTACGGAGGAACACTTTGTGCGCTACCAAACGTCATAGCGAATCGGGTGATTATAAAGGTGCTCTACAGGTGTCTCCAAAGCTACTTGTTGGGTTGGCGATTTGAGATTACGATTTGTCACTCCGAATGCTCGGAGAGGTATCTCTGGGCCCTCTCGGTAATGTACATCACTTAAGCCTTGCAAGCATTGCAACTAATGAGTTAGTTGCGAGATGATGTATTACTGAACGAGTAAAGAGACTTGCCGCAGAACGAGATTGAACTAGGTATTGGATACCGACGATCGAATCTCGGGCAAGTAACATACCGATGACAAAGGGAACAATGTATGTTGTTATGCGGTCTGACCGATAAAGATCTTCGTAGAATATGTAGGAACCAATATGGGCATCTAGGTCCCGCTATTGGCTATTGACCGGAGATGTGTCTCGGTCATGTCTACATTGTTCTCGAACCGTAGGGTCCGCACGCTTAAGGTTTCGATGACTGTTTTATTATGAGTTTATGTATTTTGATGTACCAAAGGTTGTTCGGAGTCCCGGATGTGATCACGAACATGATGAGGAGTCTCGAAATGGTCGAGACATAAAGATTGATATATTGGACGGATATATTTGGACACCGGAAAGGTTCTGGATGAGATTGGGATTATACCGGAGTTCCGGGAGGTTACCGGAACCCCCCGGTAAGTATATGGGCCTTAGTGGAAGGGAGGGAGAAGGAGCAAAGGAGAGGGCGCCCCCTCACAAGCCCAATCCGAATTGGGAGGGGGGCCGGCCCCCCCTTTCCTTCTTCCCTCCCCTCTCTTCCTTCCCTCTCCTACTCCTAATAGGAAAGGGGGGCCAAACCTACTTGGAGTAGGTTTGCCCCCCCTAGGGCGCGCCTCCCTCTTGGCGGCCCCTCCTCCTCTCCTCCTTTATATCGGGGGCGGGGCACCCCATAGACACACAAGTTGATCATCGTGATCGTTCCTTAGCCGTGTGCGGTGCCCCCTCCACGATATTACACCTCGGTCATATTGTAGCGGTGCTTAGGCGAAGCCCTGCGACAGTTGAACATCAAGATCGTCACCACACCGTCGTGCTGACGGAACTCCTCCCCGTACCTCTGCTGGATTGGAGTTCGGGGTGCGTCATCGAGCTGTACGTGTGTCAAGAACTCGGAGGTGCCGGAGTAACGGTGCTTGGATCGGTTGGACCGGGAAACCGTACGACTACTTCCTCTATGTTGCGTCAACGCTTCCGCTTCGGTCTACGAGGGTACGTAGACAACACTCTCCCCTCTCGTTGCTATGCATCACCATGATCTTGCGTGTGCGTAGGAATTTTTTTGATATTACTACGTTCCCCAACAGTGGCATTCGAGCCCAGGTTTTATGCGTTGATGTTATATGCACGAGTAGAACACAAGTGAGTTGTGGGCGATACAAGTCATACTGCTTACCAGCATGTCATACTTTGGTTCGGCGGTATTGTTGGATGAAGCGGCCTGGACCAACATTACGATACGCTTACGCGAGACTGGTTCTACCGACGTGCTTTGCACACGTGTGGCTGGCGGTGTCGGTTTCTCCAACTTTAGTTGAACCGAGTGTGGCTACGCCGGTCCTTGCGAAGGTTAAAACAGCACTAACTTGACGAACTATCGCTGTGGTTTTGATGCGAGGTAAGAACGGTTCTTGCTCAGCCCGTAGCAGCCATGTAAAATTTGCAACAACAAAGTAGAGGACGCCTAACTTGTTTTTGCAGGGCATGTTGTGATGTGATATGGTCAAGACGTGATAAGATATAAGTTGTTGTATGAGATGATCATGTTTTGTTGAAGTTATCGGCAATCGCGAAGCCCTATGGATGTCTCTTTGTTGCATAAGACGAAGTGCCAAATAATTGCTTTACTTTATCGCTATACGATAGCAATAGTTGCAAGAGCAATAGTTGGTGAGACAACCATGTGATGGCACATTGATATAGATCAAGATGATGAAGATCATGGTGTCGTGCCGGTAACGATAGAGATCATGACAGTACTTTGGAGATGGAGATCAAAGGCGCAAGATGATCATGGCCATATCATGTCACATATTTTGATTGCATATGATGTTTATCTATTTTACATCTTATTCTTGCTTTGATTGACGGTAGCATTTTAACTCACTAATTATCAAGAAGTGTTCTCCCTGAGTATGCACCGTTGCCAAAGTTCGTCGTGCCCAGACACCACGTGATGATCGGGTGTGATAAGCTCTACGTCCATCTACAATGGGTGCAAGCCAGTTTTGCACACGCGGAATACTCAGGTTAAACTTGACGAGCCTAGCATATGCAGATATGGCCTCGGAACACGGAGACCGAAAGGTCGAGGGTGAATCATATAGTAGATATGATCAACATAGTGATGTTCACCATTGAAAACTACTCCATCTCACGTGATGATCGGTTATGGTTTAGTTGATTTGGATCACGTGATCACTTAGATGACTAGAGAGATGTCTGTCTAAGTGGGAGTTCTTAAGTAATATGATTAATTGAACTTAAATTTATCATGAACTTAGTCCTGTTAGTATTTTGCAAATTATGTTGTAAGATCAATAGCTTGCGTTGTTGCTTTCATATGTTTATTTTGATATGTTCCTAGAGAAAATTGTGTTGAAAAATGTTAGTAGCAATGATGCGGATTGGATCCGTGATCTGAGGTTTATCCTCATTGCTGCACAGAAGAATTATGTCCTTAACTCACCGCTAGGTGACGGACCTATTGCAGGAGCAGATGCAGACGTTATGAACGTTTGGCTAGCTCAATATGATGACTACTTGATAGTTTTGTGCACCATGCTTTATGGCTTAGAATCGGGACTTCAAAGACGTTTTGAACATCATGGACCATATGAGATGTTCCAGGAATTGAAGTTAATATTTCAAGCAAATACCCGAGCTGAGAGATATGAAGTCTCCAACAAGTTCTATAGCTAAAATATGGAGGAGAATCGCTCAACTAGTGAGCATGTGCTCAGATTGTCTGGATGCTTCAATCGCTTGAATCAAGTGGGAGTTAATCTTCCAGATAAGATAGTGATTGACAGAATTCTCTAGTCACTATCACTAAGTTACTAGAACTTCGAGATGAACTATAGTATGCAAGGGATGACGAAAACGATTCCCGAGCTCTTCGTGATGTTGAAATCAACGAAGGTAGAAATCAAGAAAGAGCATCAAGTGTTGATGATTGACAAGACCACTAGTTTAAAGAAAAGGGCAAAGGGAAAGAAAGGGAACTTCAAGTGGAAAGACAAGCAAGTTGTCACTCCTGCGAAGAAGCCCAAAGCTGGACCATAGCTCGAAACTAAGTGCTTACCTTTGCAAAGGAAATGGTCCTTTGAAGCGGAAATGCCACGAACATTTGGTGGATAAGAAGGATGGCAAAGTGAACAAAGGTATATTTGATATACAGGTTCTTGATATGTGCCTTACTAGTGTTTATAGTAGCCCCTGAGTATTTGATACTTGTTCGGTTGCTAAGATTAGTAACTCAAAACAGGAGTTACAGAATAAACAGAGACTAGTTGAAGGGGCAGTGACGATGAGTGTTGGAAGTAGTTCCAAGATTTATATGATCATCATCGCACATTCCCCATACTTTTGGGATTAGTGTTAAACCTAAATAAATGTTATTTAGTGTTTGCATTGAGCATGAATATGATTTGATCATGTTTATTGCAATACGGTTATTCATTTAAAGTCAGAGAATAATTGTTGTTCTGTTTACATGAATAATACCTTCAATGGTCATACACCCAATGAAAATAGTTTATTGGATCTCGATCGTAGTGATACACATATTCATAATATCGATGCCAAAAGATGCAAAGTTAATAATGATAGTGCAACTTATTTGTGGTAATCGCCGTTTTAGTCATATCGGTGTAAAGCGCATGAAGAAACTCCATAAAGATGGATTTTCGAATCACTTGGTTATGAATCATTTGATGCTTGCGGACCGTGCCTTTTGTGCAAGATGACTAAAACTCCGTTCTCCGGAACAATGGAACAAGCTACTGACTTATTGGAAATAATACATACCGATGTATGCGATCCAATGAGTGTTGATGCTCGTGGCAAGTATCGTTATTTTCTGACCTTCACAAGATGATTTGAGCAGATATGAGTATATCTACTTGATGAAACATAAGTCTGAAATAGTTGAAAGGTTCAAAGAATTTCAGAATGAAGTGGAAAATCATCATAACAAGAAAAATAAAGTTTCTACGATCTGATCGTGGAGACGAATATTTGAGTTACGAGTTTGGTCTTCATTTGAAACAATATGAAATAGTTTCGCAGCTCACGCCACCTGGAACACCACAACTTTATGGTGTGTCCGAACGTCGTAACCGCACTTTATTGATATGGTGCAATCTATGATGTCTCTTACTGATTTATCACTATTGTGTTTGGGTTATGCATTAGAGACAACTGCATTCACGTTAAAAGGGCACCATCTAAATCCGTTGAGACGACACCATATGAACTGTGATTTAGCAAGAAACCCAAGTTGTCGTTTCTTAAAGTTTGGGGCTGCGATGCTTATGTGAAAAAGTTTCATCCTGATAAGCTCGAACCCAAATCGGAGAAGTGCGTCTTCATAGAATACCCAAAGGAAATTGTTGGGTACACCTTCTATCACAGATCCGAAGGCAAGATATTCGTTGCTAAAAACGGATCCTTTCTAGAGAAGGAGTTTCTCTTGAAAGAAGTGAGTGGGAGAAAAGTAGAACTTGATGAGGTAACTGTACCTTCTCCCGAATTGGAAAATTGTTCATCACTGAAATCAGTTCCAGTGATTTCTACACCAATTAGTGAGGAAGCTAATGATGATGATCATGAATCTGTAGATCTAGTTACTACAGAACCTCGTAGGTCTTCCAGAGTACGGTACGCACCAGAGTGGTACGGTAATCCTATTTTGGAAGTCATGTTACTTGACCATGGTGAACCTACGAGCTATGAGGAAGCGATGATGAGCCCAGATTCCGCAAAATGGCTTGAGGCCATGAAATCTGAGATGGGATCCATGTATGAGAACAAAGTGTGGACTTTGGTGGAGTTGCCCGATGATCGGCAAGCCATATTATATAAATGGATCTTCAAGAGGAAGACGGACGTTGATAGTAGTGTTAGTATCTACAAACCTAGACTTGTCGAAAAAGGTTTTTGACAAAGTTCAAGGTGTTGACTACGATGAAATTTTCTCACTCGTAGTGATGCTTAAGTCTGTCCAAATCATGTTAGCAATTGCCGCATTTTTATGAAATCTGGCAAATGGATAAACAAAACTACATTCCTTAATGGATTTAAAGAAGAGTTGTATATGATGCAACCAGAAGGTTTTGTCAATCCTAAAGGTGTCGACAAAATACGCAAGCTCCAAATGATCCATCTATGGACTGGTGCAAGCATCTCGGAGTTGGAATATACGCTTTGATAAGTTGATCAAAGCATATAGTTTTATACAGACTTGCGGTGAAGCCTGTATTTACTAGAAAGTGAGTGGGAGCACCACAGCATTTCCGATAAGTATATGTGAATGACATATTGTAGATCGGAAATAATGTAGAATTATTCTGC
The DNA here is from genome assembly GCA_021437245.1 of Aegilops speltoides. Classification (NCBI taxonomy): domain Eukaryota; kingdom Viridiplantae; phylum Streptophyta; class Magnoliopsida; order Poales; family Poaceae; genus Aegilops; species Aegilops speltoides. The sequence goes on from CM038145.1 coordinate 487,441,339, forward strand.
GAAGCATAAAGGAGTGTTTAAAAGGAGTTTTTCAAAGAAAGACCTTGGTGAAGCTGCTTACATATTGAGCATCAAGATCTATAGAGATAGATCAAGACGCTTGATAAGTTTTTTCAATGAGTACATACCTTGACAAGATTTTGAAGTAGTTCAAAATGGAGCAATCAAAGAAAGAGTTCTTGCCTGTATTACAAGGTGTGAAATTGAGTAATACTCAAAACCCGACCACGGCAGAAGATAGAAAGAGAATGAAAGTCATTCCCTATGCCTCAGTCATAGGTTCTATAAAGCATGCCATGCTATGTACCGGATCTATTGTATACCCTACACTGTTTTTGGCAAGGGAGTACAATAGTGATCTAGGAGTAGATCACTAGACATTGGTCAAAATTATCCTTAGTGAAATAAGGATATGTTTCTCGATTATGGAAGTGACAAAAGGTTCGTCGTAAAGGGTTACGTCGATGCAAGTTTTGACACTAATCTAGATGACTCTAAGTCTCGGTCTAGATACATATTGAAAGTGGGAGCAATTAGTTAGAGTAGCTCCGTGCAGAGCATTGTAGACATAGAAATTTGCAAAATACTTACGGATCTGAATGTGACAGACCCGTTGACTAAGCTTCTCTCACGAGCAAAACATGATCACACCTTAGTACACTTTGGGTGTTAATCACATAGCGATGTGAACTAGATTATTGACTCTAGTAAACCCTTTGGGTGTTGGTCACATGACGATGTGAACTATGGGTGTTAATCATATACAGATATGAATATTGGTGTTAAATCACATGGCGATGTGAACTAGATTATTGACTCTAGTGCAAGTGGGAGACTCAAGGAAATCGCCCTAGAGGCAATAATAAAGTTATTATTTATTTCCTTATTTCATGAAAAATGTTTATTATTCATGCTAGAATTGTATTAACCGGAAACATAATACATGTGTGAATATATAGACAAACAGTGTCACTAGTATGCCTCTACTTGACTAGCTTGTTAATCAAAGATGGTTATGTTTCCTAACCATGGACAAAGAGTTGTTATTTGATTAACGGGATCACATCATTAGTTGAATGATCTGATTGACATGACCCATTCCGTTAGCTTAGCACCCGATCGCTTAGTATGTTGCTATTGCTTTCTTCATGACTTATACATGTTCCTATGACTATGAGATTATGCAACTCCGTTCATTGGAGGAACACTTTGTGTGCTACCAAACGTCACAACGAATCGGGTGATTATAAAGGTGCTCTCTGGTGTCTCCAAAGGTACTTGTTGGGTTGGCGTATTTGAGATTAGGATTTTTCACTCCAATGTCGGAGAGGTATCTTGGGCCCTCTCAAGAATGCACATCACTTAAGCCTTGCAAGCATTGCAACTAATGAGTTAGTTGCGAGATGATGTATTACGAGCGAGTAAAGAGACTTGCGTAACGAGATTGAACTAGGTATTGGATACCGACGATCGAATCTCGGGCAAGTAACATACCGATGACAAAGGGAACAACGTATGTTGTTATGCGGTCTGACCGATAAAGATCTTCGTAGAATATGTAGGAACCAATATGGGCATCCAGGTCCCGCTATTGGTTATTGACCGGAGACGTGTCTCGGTCATATCTACATTGTTCTCGAACCGTAGGGTCCGCACGCTTAAGGTTTCGATGACAGTTTTATTATGAGTTTATGTATTTTGATGTACCGAAGGTTGTTCAGAGTCCCGGATGTGATGACGGACATGACGAGGAGTCTCGAAATGGTCGAGACATAAAGATTGATATATTGGACGGATATATTTGGACACCGGAAAGGTTCCGGATGAGATTGGGATTATACCGGAGTTCCGGGAGGTTACCGGAACCCCCCGGTAAGTATATGGGCCTTAGTGGAAGGGAGGGTGTCGGTGTCAAAACCGGTGGATCTCGGGTAGGGGGTCCCGAACTGTGCGTCTAGGCGGATGGTAACAGGAGACAAGGGACACAATGTTTTTACCTGTGTTGGGCCCTCTCGATGGAGGTAAAACCCTCACGCCCCGCTTGATTAATATTGATGATATGGGTAGTACAAGAGTAGATCTACCACGAGATCGAGGAGGCTAAACCCTAGAAGCTAGCCTATGGTATGATTGTTGTAATGTATGTTGTCCCACGGACTAAGGCCCTCCGGTTTATATAGACACGGAGAGGGCTAGGGTTACAGAGTCGGTTACAATGGTAGGAGATCTACATATCCAGTATTGCCAAGCTTGCCTTCCACGCCAAGGAAAGTACCATCCGGACACGACCGGAGTCTTCAATCTTCTATCTTCGTAGTCTTGGAGTCCGCAGATATTGATAGTCCGGTTGTCGGACACCCCTAGTCCAGACTCCTCGGTAGCCCGAACCAGGCTTCAATGACGATAAGTCCAGCGCGTTTATAGTCTTGGCGTTGCAAGGCGGGTTCTCCTTCAAATTCCATGTACGCGAGCGAGTGTCCGGCTTCATCTTGAATCTTGTGTTCCTCGGCTTCTACGCCAAATAATGGCCCTCTTCCACGCGTCGCACGAATGCGAAAAGCCAGGGTGTCTTTTGCATTTCACCCCCTAATTGTGCAAGTCGCCCGCCTATAAAAGAGGCAAGAATCCAGATCCAAACCGCACCGTCTTCCTCCCGCGTATACTCCATCAAAGCGCCTCTGACCTAAAAATCCATTCCACCATGGATCGTCAACGTGGCTCTTCTTCACGCGCTCCCAGCCCACCGCCGGGGAATTGGAGGAGGTGCTCTATTTTGCACAATGAGCTAGTGAAGCTCCAAACGGAGGGGTTTCTCCCTCCGGCCTTCATGGTTCCAGTCCGGGCCGGACTGGTTACTTATCAAGGTGGGAGGCAGGCGGAGGACACTCCAAGCCCCAATAAGGGGGAGCGAGTGTGCTTTGTCCCCTATCTGATAAGGGGGCTAGGATTTCAATACATCCTTTCCTCCGCGGGCTCTCAAGTTCTCGGACTCAGCTCCACCACCTCACGCCCACCTCAGGCCGCATATCACGGGCCACGTAGCTCTTTGTGAGCTATTCTCGAAATCGAGCCCCATTTAGCATTGTGTAAGAGGCTGTTTTGCCTCAGAACCCGTTCTCACCAGGGTCCATATATCAAGTGGGCGGTGCGAAATATGGCGATCGCCGGACCGGACACCTATCCGGCACTCCTAAGAAGGCGTCCAAGACTGGCCCTCGAGTGGTTTTATATAGGAGACGCTCGCTGCTGGACCAGGCCGGATCGGCCTCCGGAGTTTAGTGCTGCTCCCTTGAAGAAACGCCTCGATGGCGCCATGAGCCCCGATTGGAGGAAGACAAGAGCGTCCACTACTTGATGGGCCGGATAAGATTAATGGCTCATTCCGGCTTGACCATGATCGGAGTCATGGCGACATGCATCAAGCGAGGGGTACAACCACTTCAGTACAGAGGCCACCCCATGTGGGATTTCAACGGGGAAGACGATGCTACCCGGCACGGCCGCAAAGGGCCGGATTTGACCGAGGATCTGGTGAAGATCCTGTCCGGCCTGTATAAGGGGGAGAAGGAGGATTTCCTTCGAACAAACCCTTTGAATGGGTTTTCCATGATCAACCCCAGAGGATGGGTAAGTGAACACCTTGAGGGGCTCAACCCATGCTTTCGAAGTTTAAGCTTCTTATATTATGTCTTCGGCGCAGGATCTACGCCGGACTGTGGAGGACATGGTGAGTCCTGCTCCGCAACCCGAGGACCCAGAAGGATCCCTGGATCCGGCCTCCGAAGAGGACCCGGACATCGAGGTGGAGCTAATCGACGGGGTGTATCACCAGCTCAGCATAGACAATGCTTTGGTCGCCATTACGGAAGACTACCCCGGACTAAGTCCGGCTTCCCAGGTGACCGCGACCGAAGTCCGGACACCGTTACCTCCTCCCTGCCCATTTCCGACCTTCGCGAACGATGGTATTTTGCAGGAAGCGCCTTCACGGCAGGAAGCCGAGCCCGCGGCGGTTGACCAACAGAGGCCAGTCCGAACCAGCAGGCGGAAAAGGAGCGCAATGCGGACGGAAACGTCGCCGCAAAGGTATAGCTCGTATTTGAATTTTTAGAGCGGCGTTCCGAGGAAACGTCTGAGTGCTCATGATCTTTGTAGGAGAAAAAGCGCTCGCCGGACTGCGAGCGCAGGAATTGCCAATCCGACCAACAACGGCCAGGCTCCAGCGCCCGGCCTGGAGGGGGAGGCAAGCGCAAGACGCGAGCCAGATCCCTCTCCAACGGAGAATACCGACAGACTGTCCGCCACCAAGTCTGAGGTGGAGAGCGCCATGAACCATAGGCGCCACGACAAGATTTCAAGCGTGCTTTTCCCGAGGCATTGGATGCCTTTAACGAGGGACGCGCATCTCCGTGCCGCTCAAAATGGTTTTACCAGGGCACGGAGCAAAGTATGTGAAAGACACACGGGTAAGGGAATTTTAACGGTTGTATATACCAAGAGCCCCGAGACTTAAAGTAGTTATGCTAACTGATTTAAGGATCATTGGAAATTTCAGGCACTTAACGAGAAGAACGCCCAGCTGTCTCGGGAGCTGCAAGATTGCAAGGCCCAACTGGAGGCCGCACTTGCTGCCGCAGGAGGAGACGGAAAGACCCCTCCTGGTAACACATTTTTAAATATAAGCGCTATGCGGCATGCGCGCAAGTCTAATAATGACATTGCAGGTACCTCCGGACGAGATCCGGATAGGCAAGCATTGCTACGCCAGCTACAGGCCGGCGAGAGTGTGCTAAATAGGGTTCAGCAAGAAAGGAACAAGCTCCAAGATGCCAACGCCAAGCTCGGAGAAGAGTTGAAAGGTGCTCAGGCCGAGCTGTCCGGCTCTGTTAAGGAGAATCTGCGGCTTCGTCGCGGCATTTATAGTAAGTGCTTGAGCGAACTCTTTTGAAAAGAAGAGTTCGGCGAGGAAGTATCTTGACATGATATGTCTTGTAGGTATACTCACGGGTCATCCTGCAGAGGAGATGCCCATATCAATGGGTGATCAACTTCCCGAACTATTGCAGCTACTCGAACGAGTTCGGCAGGCAATGAGCGGCATCGTTCAGGCTTTATGGCCAGCCCTCACCCTACTTGAGGGCCTCGGGGAGCTTGCGGAGAAGCTACAGGGAGTGCGGCAGCGCTTCCGTTTGTGGAAGATTTCGGCTTGCCGTCAAGGTGCCAGGGAGGCTTGGGCCATGGTAAAGACGCTGTATAAGAAGGCGGACCCCAACCACATGGCCGAAGTTGGACCGGTGGGGCCCGATGGGAAGGAGATCCCTGTGAGTTTAGTGTACAGCCAGGTAGAGTTGGCTGCTAAATTTTCCCAACGGAATGTAAACTAGACAGCACTGTTAGACGGGATTGAGGAGGAATACAATCAATAAACTTGACAATGTATGTTATCCTTTAAAGTGACATGTGAAATGCCTTCTAGCCGGATTGTAGAAGCGTTTGTCTTTGCCGACCTTTTCGCCCGACCTCGGGACCCTAGAGTCCGGAGTGTGTCCAAATACCTTTTGGTTAAGAAACAACCTGGTATGCATGGAGACCCGGCGTAGGGGTCATTAGTGCTTCATCGGACAAGTGCCCAACTAGTTATGTTATATTACATGGTTAGTAAGAAACATCTTCTAGGAGAATAGTTAGTTAAGGGTTCCTTTATTTGGGAGGCATGCCCTAAAGTGCATGTCGGACTGCAAAGAAAGCGATAAAACATCCGGGGCAAATAGATAAATAGGTAAAAGTCATCTTTTAAGTCACCGATCGAATATTCCCTTAAGAACGCTAGCTTCGGCTTCACCCGATCTGAGGTACACATCCGGTGACCCGGCGATAACAATCGCAGAGGTGCTCCTTTACCTCCTAGCCGAACAATCGGGAGCGAGGGGTAAGCACAGAGCCGAGCAACCCAGCTTGGCCAAAACTTAAGTCATATCGATGCATATAATGGCGAGTAAAAGGTACATGTGGAAGCTTGACACATGTGTTGGGTATGAAACCCGTATAATTGAGCTTCTGTAAAAGAAGCCCCCAGGAACAATGAGTGCGGATGGCACATCATGCGTATGTAAAGAATGCAAAAATAGGCCCGGAAGGGCTTTTAAGTGAAAACGATAAAAAGAGAAACAAAAGACAGCCGAAATATAAAAGTTTGGACGGGGGAAGGGGACGAACTCTTAGTCCGGCGCTTAGGCATAGAATCGTCGGAGGCGGGCTGCGTTCCATGGGTTCGGCTCGAGTCGGTTATCCGACGCATTTCGTAGACGGTATGCTCCGCCGGTCAGTACTTGATCGATAATGAAGGGGCCCTCCCATCTGGGCTTGAGCTTGTCCTTTTCTTATCCGGCAGCGAGAACTAGTTCACCAACGTTGTAAGTCTTGGCCCGTGCTTCTCTGCTTTGATATCTTGGCCTGCTGGCGATAGAATGCGGAGCGAGCCTTCGCGATGTCACGTTCTTCCTCAATGTGTCCAACCTGTCCCGCCGATCAAGCTCGGCCTCTCTTTCCTCATACATGCGCTTTTCGAGGTGAGTCATGAATAATGTCACTGAGGCAAGACCGCCTCTGCGCCGTATACCATAAAAAATGGTGTGAATCCGGTAGTACGGTTAGGCGTTGTCCGCAGCCCCCAGAGTACGGAGTCGAGCTCTGTAACACCCCGGATGTATCTTTCCATATTTGTAACTCCAACTCTTGCTATTTTCGGATATGTGCTATGATATTCCCTCCGTGGTTGGGTTTTGCTTTCATTTTGCATTTTGTTCATGTCATGCATCTCATATCATGTCATCATGTGCATCTCATTTGCATACGTGTTCGTCTCATGATTCCGAGCATATTCCCCGTTGTCCGTTTTGCAATCCGACACTCCTATGTTCCCCGGCGTCCCCTTTTGTCCTTTTTCCGTGTGCGGGTGTTGAACATTCTCGGAATGGACCGAGCCTTGTCAAGTGGCCCTGGTATAGCACCGGTAGACCACCTGTCAAGTTTCGGGTCATTTGGAGTTCGTTTGATACTCCAACGGTTAACCGCACCCTCGCAAAGGCCTCTTTTGAGTTGCAGCCCAACAACCATCCAAAACAGCCCAATAACCCATCTAACTCCCCTCCATGCCCTCGGTCGTTCGATCACGATCGTGTGGGCGAAAACTACACCCCATTTGGACTCTCCTAGCTCCCCCTATGCCTATAAATAGACCCCTCCCCCGAAAATCCGGGCAAACCCTAGTCTCCCCGCCCCCCATCGCGGCCATTGACGAAATCCGGCGGCGGACACGTCCGCCAGCGCCGCCGGACGAATGCAGCGCCCGCCACGTGGGCCTCCGCGCCCACATCGCCGCTGACCAGCTGGGTTCGCGAGGCCGTGCAGGGCCCCTGCCGGTCTCCGCGCCCGCCATGCGGCCGCCCGCGCCGCCTCCTCTGCCGCCCGGCGTTGACGCGCTCGCCGCCATCTCACCGCCCGCCGCCGCCGCCGCTTATCTGCCATGCCGCCGCCGCTGCCATGCTTCGTCTCCGTGCTGCTTCTGCGCGCTGCGCGCGCGCCCGCCGCCGCGCCTGCCGATCGCCCGCGCCCGCCGCCCGCCCTCGCCGCCCGCCGGCGACCGTCCTACTCCGGCGAGCTCCTCCGGCCGGCAACCTCCTCGGATCCGGCGAGATCCAGATCCGGTTGACTTTTTCCCCCCTCCAAATTCGTCTAAGTTATTAATCTGTCATAATTTCGTGCATTTTTCAACGCATGACATCTCCGCAACCGTGGCTCCGTTTTGGGCGTATAATATGTCAAAATGTTCGTCTCGAAGAGTACATCATTTCATTCCATTGCATCATTTTCATTTGAGCTCATCTTGATGCCCGAAATGCTGTTGGAAGATAGCTTCAGATCGTTAGTTTCAGAATTTTATCAGTTCGAGCTATTTTGTCATTTTTGCCATGAATTATGTGTGCACCCTATGAATTTGAGTCCTACATGTGAGTTGAACATTGCCATGCCATCTTTCCAGGGGTATTTTCCATGTAGTTTTGTGAGCTATGTGTTGACTAGAACAAGCATGCAAAGTAGGGATGATGTTATTCCTGATTTCAGGGACTTAGTGATTTCACCAAGTCTTGTCCTGCTGTTAATTTTATGCCATATGTTTAGGTTGTTTCAGAGAGATCCATACCCTTTTTGATGCATGATCAGTAAGGGTGTTTTGAGCATATGGATGTTCTCTATCCATCCATGCCTTTGTTGGCATTTATGGAGTAGTCTAGCATGTCATTTTCGTGCTCTACTTTTGCTTGAAATTGTTTCCTGGCAGACTGTTTGCATTAGATTCAATTTTCACGAGGTCGGTGTAGTTGATCCGTGTATGCTATGATGTTGTTCTTGCCATGTATAGCTCCTATGCCATGTCTTCTTGATGGGTGTATGCTTAGTTTATCATGAGATGCTCTGTAGTGAGTGCATCGAGCTCACGAACATGCCATGTTGAATCTGTTTTGCCATGTCCTGATAATTCACTAAGTCTGAAATCTGTAATAAAACTTGCAATGTTTACATGGGTGCCATCTTTTCTTAAGGTCCTTTTTGGCTTATGGTCAGTAAGGGACTATTGAAATATGCTTTGAGTAGAATCATGTCATGCCTTGCTTTGCTATTATAAGTTCCTGTAGCATGTTGTTTGCTTGCTCTAAACATGCCTTCCTGATGTTAATTCCTGCCATGTTAGTATTTTCACTAAGTCTGTGAACCTGATATTTCGAGCATTTTCTCCATGCTTGTTTGAACATGTTATGATGTGATTTAGCCGTAGCTCAGTGTTCCTCTATTGTTAAGCATCTCCTGTAGTTTGTTGCCATATGCTTTGTTTTTATGTTGGGGTGCTGTAGCATAGTTTCGTGTTGCGTGCTAAGTAGCATCGGGCTGTTAAACGCAGATTTGCGTCATTCTTGTTTTGCTTGTCATTTGCAAACCGTGCATCCGATTCCGGTGATCTTTATATCGATTTCAACGAAATCACCCCATCTTTCAGCGGCATACTTGGTTTGCCAAGTTGATGCCAGTTCATCATTTTCCTTCCGGAGCACACATATGCATTGCATATCACATCTCGCATCGCATGTCATGTTTTGCATCATATTGCTTGTGCATTGTTCCTTGTTTGATTGTGGTTCCGTTGCTTGTGTTCTTGCTTTGGGTAGAGCCGGAGGCGAGTGCGTGAGCGAGGAGCCTGTTGAGAACGACTACGAGGATCCAGCCTTCGACAACTCGAGAACCTTACGAGCAAGATGACCATACCTTGAAATCACTTCTATCTTTGCTTGCTAGATGCTCGCTCTTTTGCTATGCCTATGCTGCGATACCTACCACTTGCTATATCATGCCACCCATATTGCCATGTCAACCTCTAACCATCCATGTCCTAGCAAACCGTTGATTGGCTATGTTACCGCTTTGCTCGGCCCTCTTATAGCGTTGTTAGTTGCGGTGAAGATGAAGTTTGTTCCTTGTTGGAACATGGATAATTTGGGATATCACAATATCTATTGTTTTAATTAATGCATCTATATACTTGGTAAAGGGTGGAAGGCTCGGCCTTATGCCGGTGTTTTGTTCCACTCTTGCCACCCTAGTTTCCGTCATACCGGTGTTATGTTCCTTGATTTTGCGTTCCTTACGCGGTCGGGTGATTTATGGGACCCCTTGACAGTTCGCTTTGAATAAAACTCTTCCAAAGAAGGCCCAACCTTGGTTTTACCATTTGCCACCTATACCCTTTTTCCCTTGGGTTTTCGCGAGCCCGAGGGTCATCTTTATTTTAACCCCGGCCGATGCTCCTCGAGTGTTGGTCCAAACTAAGCGCTTTGCGGCGCCCCCTCAAGGAAACTTGAGGTCTGGTTTTAGTTATACGGACTGCTCATCCGATGTGCCACGAGAACGAGATATGTGCAGCTCCTATCGGGATTTGTCGGCACATTCGGGAGGCTTTGCTGGTTTAGTTTTACCATTGTCGAAATGTCTTGATGTAGGGATACCGAGTCGATCGGTGTGTCTTGGGTGAAGGTTTATTCCTTCGATGACCGTGAGAGCTTGTGATGGGCTAAGTTGGGACACCCTGCAGGTATTATCTTTCAAAGCCGTGCCCGCGGTTATGAGGCAGATGGGAATTTGTTAATGTCGGTTGTAGAAAACCCGAAGTTGACTTTAATTAAAATACATCAACGTGTATGTAACCGTGATGGTCTCTTCTCGGCGAGTCCGGAAGTGAACACGGTGTTGGAGTTATGCTTGGCGTAAGTAGTCGGGATCACTTCTTGATCGCTAATAGTTTCACGACCGCGCCTTGCTTCTCTTCTCGCTCTCTTTTGCGATGTAGCCACCATATATGCTAGTCGCTTAAAGCAGCTCCTCCTTTTGACACCAGCCTTCCCTTAAGCTTGAATAGTCTTGATCTCATGGTGTGAGATTCTTTGAGTCCCTGTGGCTCCTGATTCTACCAAAAGCAGATGCGGTACCGGTGATGCGGTAGCAGATGGCGAGCCCGAGCTGAAGTGGGAATATGATGAGGCACTTGGTCGTTACTATGTTTCCTTTCAGACGATTAGTAGTGGAGCCCAGTTTAGCGATCGGGATTTGAGTCGCATGTGGGGTTCTTCTTTTATTTTGGTTCCGTAGTCGGACCTTGATTGTATCTGGATGATGTAATGCTTTATTCATGTATTTGTGTGAAGTGGCGACTGTAAGCCAACTATGTACCTTTTCCCTTATGTATTACATGGATTGTGCGAAGATTACCTCACTTGCGACATTGCTTTCAATGCGGTTATGTCTCTAAGTCGTGCCCGACACGTGGGAGCTATAGCCGCATCGAGGGCGTTACAAGTTGGTAATCAGAGCCATCCCCGACCTTAGGAGCCCCCACTGCTTGATCGTTTTTAGTGGCCGAGTTGTGTCTAGAAAAATGTTTTGAGTCATTCAGGATTATATATATCGGAGAGTTTAGGAATTCTTTTTACTCCCAGTCCTTGACCTTACGGTGAGGTATCTGACGAGAGTTTTGACTCTTCTCTTCTCAAATTTCACTAAAAAATTTTTTAGGATCACGCGGGTATCTTAGAATCGTTCAGATGGTTTTATGATGACAACATTGTCTTGGTTGCCTCGACATTTAGGGGTTGTGGCGGTGTCCCGGGAGTTGAGCTCCGAGGTGTTGTCGTCATAATTTTATCGTTGCGATTCTGGAATACCCGAGTTTAGCACGCCGACATCGAAAATCTCTTTTATGCGATCGGTTGGTGAGATAACCCGCTAACTTGATCTTGTGGTGAGTCAGGGAGTATTGCCATGACTCGTATAACGGATGCTTTTGAAGGTTGAGGTACACGATTTCGAAGGTTTCTTGGTTATGTGTTGAAGGATGGATACAGGTGGATGTAGGGATTGTTAGCTTGGGTGAGATATATATATTGCTCCCTGTATCCCCAACACTGATTGCATAACAGGAAAGTTTCGGAGTTTATAGGTGGGATTCAAGTAGCTCTAGCATTTCTTCCGCAGATATTTGGTTTGTGATTGGGTAATCCTTACCACTTATTTGTTCCATTCATACCTTGTTTTTATTTTCATTCATCAATATCTCTTATCAAGTGGCTTCTCACCTTTATGGACGTGATGTTTACTTTGGAATTCATTCGTTCATCCTGTTGAATGTTTATTGTGAAGACTATATGTTGCAATTTCTATCCGTTGATTCAACTTGTCTATCATCTATCAAGATGCTAACGGATGTCACCCTCTTCAGATGGCTCCACCAAGCGTCGTAATCCGAACGCAGTGAGGGAGTCAGCGAACCCTCCACCTCCACCTCCGCCTCCGGAGGCATGGCAAACTTTGATGGCAACCACTAGCGCCAACTTCGCTTGTTGATCCAGTGATGCAAGAAGCGTAACCAAGGCCAAGGCCAAGGAATCAAGGTCAAGGGCAGTTCTATCATCAGCCACGATTTCCTACACTCAACAGTTCCTTGCCAACCAGCCAAAGTCTTTCAGCTTTTGTGCCGAGGCCACGACGCCGACGATTGGCTCGTGGATATCAACAAGCACTTGAATGCAGCAATGTCGGACACGAGGACTACGTCAAGTTCGCGTCTTTTCAGCTCAAGGATCAGCAGCTGATTGGTTCCGACAATACAAGGATTCTAGAGGTGGTCGAGTGATTACTTGGACTGATTTTGCCGGGACTTTAAAGCTCACCACATTCCTACCGGTGTTGTTGAGAGCAAGCGTGAGGAGTTCGCAATCTCAAGCAAGGAACATGTCGTGTCTGAATACAACATACTGATTTGAAACTTGCTCGATTCGCTAAACAAGGCGTTCTGATGAGAAAAGTATGATCTATCAATTCAGAGGTGGCCTTGAGAGGATCTGCAGTTATCTCTTGTTCTTTACGAGCCTACTCGGTTTGATCAATTCTATAATATGGCACTCAAGCTAGAAGGTGCTCGGCTCAAGTGTGAGGCTTCAAAGAAGAGAATCGGGGATGCGATTCAGTCTTCTTCCTCCTCTCAAGTGGCAGCAAAGCAGCAAAAGTTCTACCTTCCTCCTCCTCCGTTCCGTCGGCCTTATCGTGAGAAGAACTCGGTGGTCGTGGATCTTCCCACCCACCCAACCCAAGCTACGAGAACAAGTCTCAGCCTCAAGCTCCAAGGTCAAATGCTCCTTATCACCGTCCGCTCTCGGAGGTGACTGCAACAAGTGTCGCAGAAGGGTCACTATGCGAACAAATGCCATAACCAAAGCGCCTTCCTCCTCCTCCTCCTGTGAGGTCTTCAAGCAATGCAGTGGTCAAGCATAATCCCAAGTCTGCAAAGGTGAACATGATGAATGCAGCAAGCAGAGGATTCTTGAGATGTGATAATGGGTAATCTCTCGATTAATGATATTCTGCAAAAGTCTTATTTGATCTTGGTGCTTCACTTTCTTTCATCTCAAGACCTTTTGCATCTAAGAATGAGTTGGGTTTTCAAGCATTGCCTAGTTCTTTATCAGTTGTGTCCCCGGGTAAGCAAATGACAGCTAATAATTTTGTCCCGGAGGTTTCTATCAAGATGGGTGACTATAGATTTCTGGCTAAACCAATTGTTCTTGGTGACTCTGATATTGATCTTATTCTCGGGATGGGTGGCTTTCTCGGACAAGGCTCGGCTTGATTGTTTGTCGAGGAAATTCAATTGACACACCCTTACGAGGATGTTATCATCTATGCGCTCGTGATGAAACCATTCGGTTGTTTTCTCTCAATGAGAAGGGTGAATTGGATGCTATCTCTCAAATTCGATCGTTTGTGAGTACCAAGATGTCTTTCCGAAGAACTTCGGGTATGCCTCCTCATCGGCGGTCGAATTCGTTATTGATCTTGAGCCTGGCATGAACCCGTTTGCAAGCGTCCTTACAAGCTTGGACCCAAGGAGCTGAAAGAATTGAAGAAACAGCTCGATGAACAAGAGCGTCTGGGTTTGATCAGACCGAGTTCATCTCCATGGGGATGTGGAGTTCTTTTTGTCCAGAAGAAGGATGGCACGGACCGACTTTGTGTTGATTACCGTCCATTGAATAAGAAGACAATCAAGAACAAGTATCCACTTCCTAACATCAATGAGCTATTCGAGCAACTCAAAGGTGCTAAAGTTTTCTCCAAGCTTGACCTCCGTATGGGTTATCATCAGATTCGCATTCGTGAACAAGATATTCCCAAGACAGCATTCAGAACAAGCTTTGGTTCTTATGAATATCTTGTCATGTCTTTCGCCTTGTCAATGCTCCTCCAACTTTCTCTCGCATGATGAACTTTATCTTCAACCCCTACACAAATGAATTCGTCTTGGTGTATCTCGATGATATTTTGGTCTTCTCCAAGAACAAGCAGGATCATGCCAAACATTTGCGATTGGTGCTCGACAAGCTCGAGAGAACATCAATTCTATGCGAAGTTTTCCAAATGTGAGTTCGGCTTGATGAAGTTCTTTATCTTGGTCATATCATCTCAGCCAAGGGCATCGCTGTTAATCCCAGAAGGTGTCTTCAATTGTGAATTGGGAACCTCCTCGGAATGTCAAGCAGCTCCATGATTTTCTCGGTCTTGCAAGCTATTGTCGAAGATTCGTTGAGAATTTCTCCAAGATTGCAAAGCCTCTTTCCAACCTCCTCCGAAGCATGTCAAGTATGTCGGGACTTTGAGTGTGATGTCGCTTTCAACACCCTCAAAGAGAAGCTAGTCACAGCTCTGTGTTGACTCCTCTGATGAATCCAAGCCATTCAAGTTTTTCGTGATGCATCCTTGCAAGGTCTCGGTGCTGTGTTAATGCAAGAGAAGAAGGTTGTGGCTTATACCTCTCGTCGATTGAAGCCCAACGAAAAGAACTACCCCACTCACGATCTCGAGTTGGCGGCGATTGTCCATGCATTGATAACATGGAGACATCTCTTGTTGGGAAGGAAAGTGGACATTTTCACCGATCACAAGAGTCTCAAGTACATCTTCACTCAACCAAACCTCAACCTCGAGCAAACTCGATGGGTCGAAATGATTCAAGAGTACAATCCAAGTATTGAATATACTCACGGCAAGGCGAATGTGATTGCAGATGCCTTGAGCAGAAAGGCTTATTGCAACGACTTAATTCTCAAGCCCTTCCAACGGATCTTTGTGAAGCTTTCCATAAGCTGAATCTTCAAGTTGTTCCTCAAGGATTTCTTGCCAACCTCATAGTCTCTCCTACTTTGGAAGATCAAATTCGTGAGGCTCAACTTTGGATACCATGGTGAAGAAGGTGAAGCGTGGTATTGAAAAGGGCATTTCAAATACAAGTGCTATCGCTTGGATGACAAAGACACTCTTTTCTTCGAGGATCGTATTGTGGTTCCTAAAGGCGATCCGAGAAAAGTCATCATGAATGAGGCACACAATTCCTCCTATCCATTCATCCCGAAGTACGAAGATGTACCATGACCTCAAGCGATCGTATTGGTGGACTCGAATGAAGCGAAATTGCTCAATTCGTGAATGAATGTGATGTCTGCAGAAGAGTGAAAGCGAACACCAAAGACCAGCTGGTCTCCTCCAACCTCTTGCTATTCCGAATGGAAGTTTGATCATATCGAGATGGACTTCGTGGATGGATTTCCTAAGTCCAAGCGTGGAAATGATGCTATCTTCGTTGTCATTGACAAACTTACTAAAGTGGCTCATTTTCTTCCTGTCAAAGAATCTATCACAGCAGCTCGGTGGCGAGCTATACACCTCGAATTGTCTCCTTGCACGGTATTCCACAATTGATCTCTTGAGACCGTGGAAGCATCTTCACTTCTAAGTTAAGGATTCTTTTGAAGGCCATGGGCACCGACATTCGTTTCAAAGCACAGCTTTTCATCCTCAAACTAGTGGCCAAGTCGAGCGAGTCAATCAAATCCTTGAAGATATGCTCGGGGCTTGTGTCATTTCTTTGGCATGAAGTGGGAAGAGTGTCTCCCATATGCCGAAGTTCTCTTACAACAACAGCTTCCAAGCAAGTTCGGCAAGGCCCCATTCGAAATTTATATGGCGAGAAAGTGTCGTACTCCTCTCAATTGGTCCGAGACAGGTGAGCGCCAACTTCTTGGCAACGACTTGATCACGAAGTCGAAGAGATGTGCAAAGTCATTCGTGAGAATCTTAAAGCCGCATAATCGCGCGGTAAGGGCTATTATGATGACAAGCACCGTGATGTGGCTTTTGAAATCGGAGACCATGTCTACCTCCGCGTCTCTCAATGAAAGGCACTCGCCGCCCGGTATCAAAGGAAGCTTGCTCCTAGATCGTGGGTCCTTTCAAGATCATTGGCAAAAGAGGCGATCTCGCCTATCAACGAACTTCCATCCAACTTTGCAAACGCGCACGATGTGTTTCACGTGTCACAGCTCCGCAAGTGCTTCAAGATTCTGGCGCACTATCAACTTTGAAGAAATTGACCTCCAAGAAGATCTTTCTTATCATGAGCACCCGTTGCTATTCTTGAAGAAACCGAGCGCAAGACTCGCAACAAGTCAATCAAATTCCTGAAAGTGAAGTGGTCACACCATTCGACCGAGAAGCCACACAGGGGCGCGAGGATCACCTCCGTTCGAATATCCGGAGTTCTTTCAGTCCTAGATCTCGGGTCGAGATCCTCTTGTAGTGGTGGAGTGTTGTAACACCCCGGATGTATCTTTCCATATTTGTAACTCCAACTCTTGCTATTTTCGGATATGTGCTATGATATTCCCTCCGTGGTTGGGTTTTGCTTTCATTTTGCATTTTGTTCATGTCATGCATCTCATATCATGTCATCATGTGCATCTCATTTGCATACGTGTTCGTCCCATGATTCCGAGCATATTCCCCGTTGTCCGTTTTGCAATCCGACACTCCTATGTTCCCCGGCGTCCCCTTTTGTCCTTTTTCCGTGTGCGGGTGTTGAACATTCTCGGAATGGACCGAGCCTTGCCAAGTGGCCTGGTATAGCACCGGTAGACCACCTGTCAAGTTTCGGGTCATTTGGAGTTCGTTTGATACTCCAACGGTTAACCGCACCTCGCAAAGGCCTCTTTTGAGTTGCAGCCCAACAACCATCCAAAACAGCCCAATAACCCATCTAACTCCCCTCCATGCCCTCGGTCGTTCGATCACGATCGTGTGGAAAACTACACCCCATTTGGACTCTCCTAGCTCCCCTATGCCTATAAATAGACCCTACCGAAAATCCGGGCAAACCCTAGTCTCCCATTCCCATCGCGCCACGGACGAATCCAGGCGGCCGGACACGTCGCCCGCGCCGCCGGACCAATGCGCGCCGCCACGTGGGCCTCCGCGCCCACATCGCCCGCTGACTCATGGGTTCCGCGAGGCCGTCTGCGAGGCCCCGGCGTCTCCGCCCTCGCCGCCGCTGCCGCCCGCGCCGCCTCCTCTGCCGCCGGCGTCGCCCGCGGCGCCGCCTGCCATCTCCGCCGCCGCCGCCGCCGCTGCCGCCGCGCATGCCGCCGCCGCCGCCGCCGCCGGCCGCCATTGCTTCGTCTCCGTGCCAAGCGCTGCTTAGCGCTTCTGCGCGCCGCCATGCCACCGCCTCTGCCGATCGCCCGCGCCCGCCGCCCGGCCTTGCCGCCCGCCGCCGACCGTCCTACTCCGGCGAGCTCCTCCGGCCGGCAACCTCCTCGGATCCGGCGAGATCCAGATCCGGTTGACTTTTTCCCCCCTCCAAATTCGTCTAAGTTATTAATCTGTCATAATTTAGGGCATTTTTCAACGCATCACATCTCCGCAACCGTGGCTCCGTTTTGGGCGTATAATATGTCAAAATGTTCGTCTCGAAGAGTACATCATTTCATTCCATTGCATCATTTTCATTTGAGCTCATCTTGATGCCCGAAATGCTGTTGGAAGATAGCTTCAGATCGTTAGTTTCAGAATTTTATCAGTTCGAGCTATTTTGTCATTTTTGCCATGAATTATGTGTGCACCCTATGAATTTGAGTCCTACATGTGAGTTGAACATTGCCATGCCATCTTTCAGGGGTATTTTCCATGTAGTTTTGTGAGCTATGTGTTGACTAGAACAAGCATGCAAAGTAGGGATGATGTTATTCCTGATTTCAGGGACTTAGTGATTTCACCAAGTCTTGTCCTGCTGTTAATTTTATGCCATATGTTTAGGTTGTTTCAGAGAGATCCATACCCTTTTTGATGCATGATCAGTAAGGGTGTTTTGAGCATATGGATGTTCTCTATCCATCCATGCCTTTGTTGGCATTTATGGAGTAGTCTAGCATGTCATTTTCGTGCTCTACTTTTGCTTGAAATTGTTTCCTGGCAGACTGTTTGCATTAGATTCAATTTTCACGAGGTCGGTGTAGTTGATCCGTGTATGCTATGATGTTGTTCTTGCCATGTATAGCTCCTATGCCATGTCTTCTTGATGGGTGTATGCTTAGTTTATCATGAGATGCTCTGTAGTGAGTGCATCGAGCTCACGAACATGCCATGTTGAATCTGTTTTGCCATGTCCTGATATTTCACTAAGTCTGAAATCTGTAATAAAACTTGCAATGTTTACATGGGTGCCATCATTTCTTAAGGTCCTTTTGGCTTATGGTCAGTAAGGGACTATTGAAATATGCTTTGAGTAGAATCATGTCATGCCTTGCTTTGCTATTATAAGTTCCTGTAGCATGTTGTTTGCTTGCTCTAAACATGCCTTCCTGATGTTAATTCCTGCCATGTTAGTATTTTCACTAAGTCTGTGAACCTGATATTTTGAGCACTTTCTCCATGCTTGTTTGAACATGTTATGATGTGATTTAGCCGTAGCTCAGTGTTCCTCTATTGTTAAGCATCTCCTGTAGTTTGTTGCCATATGCTTTGTTTTTATGTTGGGGTGCTGTAGCATAGTTTCGTGTTGCGTGCTAAGTAGCATCGGGCTGTTAAACGCAGATTTGCGTCATTCTTGTTTTGCTTGTCATTTGCAAACCGTGCATCCGATTCCGGTGATCTTTATATCGATTTCAACCGAAATCACCCCATCTTTCCAGCGGCATACTTGGTTTGCCAAGTTGATGCCCGGTTCATCATTTTCCTTCCGGAGCACACATATGCATTGCATATCACATCTCGCATCGCATGTCATGTTTTGCATCATATTGCTTGTGCATTGTTCCTTGTTTGATTGTGGTTCCGTTGCTTGTGTTCTTGCTTTGGGTAGAGCCGGAGGCGAGTGCGTGAGCGAGGAGCCTGTTGAGAACGACTACGAGGATCCAGCCTTCGACAACTCGAGAACCTTACGAGCAAGATGACCATACCTTGAAATCACTTCTATCTTTGCTTGCTAGATGCTCGCTCTTTTGCTATGCCTATGCTGCGATACCTACCACTTGCTATATCATGCCACCCATATTGCCATGTCAACCTCTAACCATCCATGTCCTAGCAAACCGTTGATTGGCTATGTTACCGCTTTGCTCAGCCCCTCTTATAGCGTTGTTAGTTGCAGGTGAAGATGAAGTTTGTTCCTTGTTGGAACATGGATAATTTGGGATATCACAATATCTATTGTTTTAATTAATGCATCTATATACTTGGTAAAGGGTGGAAGGCTCGGCCTTATGCCGGTGTTTTGTTCCTCTTGCCACCTAGTTTCCGTCATACGGTGTTATGTTCCTTGATTTTGCGTTCCTTACGCGGTCGGGTGATTTATGGGACCCCTTGACAGTTCGCTTTGAATAAAACTCTTCCAGCAAGGCCCAACCTTGGTTTTACCATTTGCCACCTATACCCTTTTTCCCTTGGGTTTCGCGAGCCCGAGGGTCATCTTTATTTTAACCCCGGCCGATGCTCCTCGAGTGTTGGTCCAAACTAAGCGCTTTCGGCGCCCCTCAAGGAAACTTGAGGTCTGGTTTTAGTTATGCGGACTGCTCATCCGATGTGCCACGAGAGCGAGATATGTGCAGCTCCTATCGGGATTTGTCGGCACATTCGGGAGGCTTTGCTGGTTTAGTTTTACCATTGTCGAAATGTCTTGATGTCTGGGATACCGAGTCGATCGGTGTGTCTTGGGTGAAGGTTTATTCCTTCGATGACCGTGAGAGCTTGTGATGGGCTAAGTTGGGACACCCTGCAGGTATTATCTTTCAAAGCCGTGTCATGCGGTTATGAGGCAGATGGGAATTTGTTAATGTCGGTTGTAGAAAACCGAAGTTGACTTTAATTAAAATACATCAACCGTGTATGTAACCGTGATGGTCTCTTCTCGTGAGTCAGGGAAGTGAACACGATGTTGGAGTTATGCTTGGCGTAAGTAGTCGGGATCACTTCTTGATCGCTAATAGTTTCACGACCGCGCCTTGCTTCTCTTCTCGCTCTCTTTTGCGATGTAGCCACCATATATGCTAGTAAACTTGCAGCAGCTCCTCCTTTTGACACCAGCCTTCCCTTAAGCTTGAATAGTCTTGATCTCGCGGGTGAGATTCTTTGAGTCCCCGTGGCTCACAGATTCTACCAAAACAGATCACGGTACGGTGATGCGGTAGCAGATGGCGAAGCCCGAGCTGAAGTGGGAATATGATGAGGCACTTGGTCGTTACTATGTTTCCTTTCGAGACGATTAGTAGTGGAGCCCAGTTAGGCGATCGGGATTTGAGTCGCATGTGGGGTTCTTCTTTTATTTTGGTTCCGTAGTCGGACCTTGATTGTATCTGGATGATGTAATGCTTTATTCATGTATTTGTGTGAAGTGGCATTGTAAGCCAACTATGTACCTTTTCCTTATGTATTACATGGATTGTGCGAAGATTACCTCACTTGCGACATTGCTTTCAATGCGGTTATGTCTCTAAGTCGTGCTTCGACACGTGGGAGCTATAGCCGCATCGAGGGCGTTACAGGCTCCTCGACCCATTGTGCGTCGGATTTAGTGAGTGACTGCACTAGTCTGGGTTTAATGCCGCTCATTATTAGACCATTTGCTCTTTCCACTTGACCGTTGGTTTGAGGGTGATAGACTGACGCATAGTCGAGCTTGATGCCCATATTTTTGCACCATGACTTGACCTCGTCGGCTGTGAAGTTCGTGTCGTTGTCGGTGATGATGCTGTGGAGGACTCCATAACGGTGTACCACCCCTGATATAAAGTCTATCACTGGTCCGGACTCTGCCGTTTTGACCGGTTTGGCCTCTATCCATTTGGTGAACTTATCCACCATGACCAATAGGTACTTTTTCTTGTGGGTTCCCCTTTAAGGGTCCAACCATATCAAGCCCCTGGACCGTGAGCGGCGGGTAATGGGTATGGTTTTGAGGGCGGTGGATGGCATATGGCTCTGATTAGCAAAGAGCTGACAACCAACGCATCGCTGGACCAAGTCCTGTGCGTCTGCCCGAGCCGTCGGCCAATAAAATCCTGTACGGAATGCCTTTCCTACAAGGGCCCGGGCTGCTGCGTGGTGTCCGCCTAGTCCGGCATGAATTTCAGCCAGGAGATTTCGCCCTTCTTCTTCGGAGATACACCTTTGAAGGACTCCGGTGGTACTTTTCTTATAAAGTTCTCCCTCATGGACCTTGTAGGCCTTCGATCGCCGGACTATGCAGCGGGCCTCATTTTGGTCGTCGGGAAGTTCCTGCCTAAGTAAGTGGGCTAGGAAAGGCTCTGTCCACGCGGCGATTACTGCCATTATAATGTGGGCGGAGGGTGTTATGTCATCTGTCGAATCACCGGTTGGTGCGGTTTTCTCCGGTTTGTCGCTACCGGGCTCCTCTTCCCATAGTACGGATGGCTTGAAGAGCCGTTCCGGGAAGATATTTGGAGGGACAACATCACGTTTCGCACCGATCGTGCGGGGCGTCGGCCGCTTGGTTATTATCTCGGGCTATGTGATGGAATTGAGTCCTTCAAACCGGTGACATTTTAGGACAGCGTTGCGATATGCTGCCATTTTCGGATCCTGGCGTCGAAGTCTCCGTTTATTTGGGATATTGCAAGGTTTGAGTCCGCGCACCTCTAGGCGTTGAATGCCCATGGAGACCGCCATCCGGAGACCATGTAACGAGGGCCTCAGATTCGGCTGCATTGTTGGAGTCCGTGTACATTATTTGAAGTACATCTTGGATTGTATCTCCGTGGGGACGTCGATCGACGCCTTGACCCCGATCCGCCAACATTTTGGAGCCGTCGAAATGCATAGTCCAATTGGAGTATGCGCCGTACTCTTTAGGGAGTTCGGCTTCGGTCCATTCAGCGATGAAGTCAACCAAAACTTGGGACTTTATAGCTCGTCGAGGTTTGTAAGTGATGTCGAATGGTAAGAGCTCAATGGCCCATTTGCTATCCTGCCCGTTCGTCACGATTATTTATAATGTCATTGAGTGGTACTTGAGGCCATTGTTATCGAGCACTCTTGAAAGTAGTGCGGAGTTTTGAGCGCCATGAACACCGCATATGCTATCTTACGATAGTGCGGGTAACGGATTTGCGGGGGTTAACACGGTGGATACATAATACACTGGTTTTTGAAGAGGGAATTTATGCCCTTACGTCGCTCGTTCAGCAGCGAGGACTGCGCTTACAACTTGATGTGTTCTTGTGATGTATAACAACATTGGTTCGCCCGAGTGGGCGCAGCCGGGACCGGTTGTTGCGGTATGGCCTTTATTTCTTCGAGTCGGCGGTGGCGGCATCATCCACTCGAAGTGTTGGTGCGCCTCGGGGAGGCGATAGAGGGCAACGCCTTTTCTCCTAAGCGGGAGATAAAGCGGCTTAAGGCTGCCACGCATCTGTTAATTTTGTATTTGTTTGAGGTCTTTTGGAATATCCAAGCTGTGTGAGCTCGGATTTTGGCGGATTTGCTTCAATTCCTCTACGGATCGATGAAGCCCAAGAGCTTTCGGTTGATGCGCAAAGCGCATTTTCGGATTCACTTGATGTCATATGCTCGAGGTTGTCGAATGTGAGCCTCAAATCGTCTACTAAAGTTTCGGCGTGTTTTGTTTTGGCGACTCGTCGTCTCGTATCTCTCGATTGTTTTGCCGATCTGGGTGGCGGACATGTTTGAATCATGCGCGATATGTTGCGCGGCATTTTTGAGTCGAAGGGCATCGTGTTGAAGCGAGAATGGTCCATATGGAGTGATAAATGCTGTTGCGACTTGATGCTTCCGCCATCTTGATTTGATGATAGCGAGTATCGTCCGGGAAGCACAACGAATCGTGCCTCTTTGTGGCATCGATAATTTGATCGATCTTGGGGAGAGGAAGGATCCTTTGGGCAAGCTTTATTGAGGTCTTTAAAATCGACCGAGGCGCCAGGATTTATCCTTCTTTGGTACCATCACCAAATTTGCTAGCCGGTCCGGATGTTTGATATCTCTAATGAATCCGGCTTCCAATAGTTTGGTTAGCTCTTCTCCCATTGCACGTCTTTTGGGCTCGGAAAATCGTCGAAGAGCCTGTTTGGTGGCTTGAATCCTTTAGGATGTTTAGGCTGTGTTTTGCCAACTGCGAGGATTCCGGGCATGTCCCAAGGATGCCAGGCGAAGATATCCCAATTTTCCCGAAGGAATTCGCGCAGTGCGGCGTCTACTTCGGGGTTCAACTGTGCCCCAATGGAAGTCGTCTTTGTTGGGTCCGTTGGATGGACCTGGAATTTTATTATCACATCTGCTGGTTTGAAGGAGGTGGACTTGGATCTTTTATCGAGTATCACATCGTCCCTGTTCACCGTAGAGCGCTTGTGTGATGAGTTCCTCTGCCGCTAAGGCTTGGATAGTGCCTCGAGGGCTAGTGCGGCTGTCTTGTTTTCGGCGCGGAGTGCTATGTCCGGATCACTAGTGAGAGTGATTATTCCGCTGGGCCCAGGCATTTTGAGCTTCATGTACCCGTAATGAGGTATTGCTTGAAAAATTGTGAATGCCTCTCGTCCTAATATGGCGTGATACCCTTTGCTGAGCAGGGCCACAGGAACGTGACTTCTTGGATCTGTAATTGTCCGAGGCGAACACCACATCGAGTGTGATTTTTCCGGTGCAGCGCGCTTCGGCTAGGGATTATTCCTCTAAAGGTTGTCTTTGCTTCGCTCAATACGGCTCCAATCGATTTCCATTTTTCGCAGAGTTTCCTCATAGATGAGGTTTAGTCCGCTGCCGCCATCCATGTGGACTTTTGTCAGTCGAAAGCCGTCCACTATGGGACTAAGTATCAGTGCGGCTGGGGCTCTGGTTGTTCGGAATGTGGGCTCGTCGCTGGCATTGAAGGTAATAGCTGTGTCGCTCCATGGATTTGCTATTGCTACTTGGTAGACTTCGGCGAGTTCGCGGATTGTTCGTTTTCGCATATTATTTGATGCGAAAGTCTCGAAGACTATTGATACCGTGCTGGTATTGTTGGAGTGGTTTCCCGGAGCTAGGAGCTCTTCGCCACTTTTGGCCACCTGCCGTAATATCCAACATGCTCGAAGGCTATGTGTTGGGACGGCTCCCTCTATACTATGAAGTTTACAGGGTCCATTGAGCCATCCCTCGAAGACGGTTCCGTTTCCCTTAGTGGGTTTTGTTTTTCGTTTTTGCATCGGGGCACGAGTGTAAGGCGCCCTTTTCTTCTGTTGGGTTTGGGCCGCATTATCCCAAAATTGATTTTCGGTTTTCGGAAACTCTCCATCGCCTGATACTTTTCGTACAATGGATGCGGATCGGTGAAGCGCGTAATTTTGCGACGATCAATGGCGTTTAGTATTCCCTTGTCCGTGCGATTATTGCGAGAAGATTGATATTGCGTTTTCCTCTCGGCGGTCCTTTATCCTGTCCATAACCGGGAGGAATCGGCCCGATAGTGATGTCTTTGTTTGATGAGGCTCTTGCCGTATTAGAGATAGATCGCATATGTCTGGGCGGGTGGGTGGAATAAAATCCGGATCCCTGCCCATCTTGAGGCTCAAAGGCCAAGGAGTTTCCGAATTCGGAGGTTTGGTTTGCTGGGCGCAATCCAGCGAGTCCGGGGCGATGCATGACTTTAAGTTCAATGCTCGATCGAAGTCCGTCCCTCCGCGGGAATCCGGCATGGAGGGTTCGGGAATCCGGACATGAATTGTCTTCAACACTGGCAAAGAGTTGCCGTATTGCTCCTCTACCACTGCGGCGTGGTGGGTGGCACAGGGAGAGTTAATCTCTCTCGGATCGGTTTAAGCCCAATCTGGTTGTAGTCGTAGCGACTCCCGAGGCGGCGATGCGATCAAGAGCTCGTTAACGATCGAGAGCTCTATTGGATCTAACTGTTCGGCGACTTTAGGGCTGGCGAAGATTGCTTCCGACGACTTGAGAAGTCATTGCGAAGCGGCGGCGGACAGCGGTCATAAGAAAACCATCAAGCGGATAGTTTGGCGGCGGCCAAGGCCCCTCCGGCGAAAAACACCGTCTTTGAAGGCGGGTGGAGGCATCCGCTCTATCGGTGGCGACGAGAGAACTCTCAATGAAAGCACCAATGTCGGTGTCAAACTGGCGGATCTCGGGTAGGGGTCCCGAGCTGTGCGTCTAGGCGGATGGTAACAGGAGACAAGGGACACAATGTTTTTACCCGAGTTGGGCCCTCTCGATGGAGGTAAAACCCTCGTCTGCTTGATTAATATTGATGATATGGGTAGTACAAGAGTAGATCTACCACGAGATCGAGGAGGCTAAACCCTAGAAGCCAGCCTATGGTATGATTGTTGTAATGTATGTTGTCCTACGGACTAAGGCCCTCCGGTTTATATTGACACCGGAGAGGGCTAGGGTTACACAGAGTCGGTTACAATGGTAGGAGATCTACATATCCGTATTGCCAAGCTTGCCTTCCACGCCAAGGAAAGTACCATCCGGACACGAGCCGGAGTCTTCAATCTTCTATCTTTGTAGTCTTGGAGTCCGGCGGATATTGATAGTCCGGCTGTCTGGACACCCCCTAGTCCAGGACTCCCTCAGAGGGAGAAGGAGCAAAGGAGGGGGCGCGCCCCCCAAGCCCAATCCGAATTGGGAGGGGGGCCGGCCCCCCCTTTCCTTCTTCCCTCCCCTCTCTTCCTTCCCTCTCCTACTCCTAATAGGAAAGGGGGGCCAGACCTACTTGGAGTAGGTTTGCCCCCCCTAGGGCGCGCCTCCCCTCTTGGCCGACCCCCTCCTCCTCTCCTCCTTTATATACGGGGGTGGGGGCACCCCATAGACACACAAGTTGATCATTGTGATCGTTCCTTAGCCGTGTGCGGTGCCCCCCTCCACGATATTACACCTCGGTCATATTGTAGCGGTGCTTAGGCGAAGCCCTGCGATAGTTGAACATCAAGATCGTCACCACGCCGTCGTGCTGAGAACTCCTCCCCGTACCTCTGCTGGATCGGAGTTCGGGGTGCGTCATCGAGTTGTACGTGTGTCAAGAACTTCGGAGGTGCGAATGCGGTGTTTGGATCGGTTGGACCGGAAAGCGTCGACTACTTCCTCTCGTTGCGTCAGCGCTTCGCTTCGTCTCACGAGTGCGTAGACAACACTCTCCCCTCTCGTTGCTATGCATCACCATGATCTTGCGTGTGCGTAGGAATTTTTTTGAAATTACTACGTTCCCCAACACTTACGCAGGGACATAACAGGCGATGTTGTTGTTTGCCGTCGAGGTTAGCTGCATCCCATGTCTTATATTGTTTTTGTCTTATAGTATTTTACATCATTTGTGCAATTGCGGTTTGGCTTCTAACATTTACTTGCTTCTTGTAGGTACACATGTCGGGGGCACTGATCCACACTTCGACCCGGAGTAAGAGCTTGCCTCCGCCGCCGTTGACTTTGGGCGGGCTTTAGACAAGATGAAGTGCTCCAGCAACTACCTCTCAGGACTTAACAAGTATGAACTCACCAGCTCAATCTTACCAATACCAGTTGCAATTAATGGTTATGTTTTGTCTATTTGATGTCTTAAGCATCTTGTAGTAAACATACCTAACATGTTTTAGCTATTTTCCCTACCTTTTTATGGACAACTGGGTCATTATCTGCTCTGGCAACACCTGCCTTGTGATGTTTAACTCTGCCAATTGCATTTTTATTAGTACTGATTTCAATGGCCATTAAGCCTGTTGCAATTAACAGTTGTATCCATTTTTAAACAGTTGTATTTCAATGGCTACAAACTTACAAACACATGAATTAGGATGCTGTTAAGCCTATTGCAATTAACAGTTGTATCCATTTTTTAATCCGTCGCTTTGCTACCGTGCTACTCTTTCGCAATTGAGATATCACTACATATGTTGCCGTTTTATTACCATTTGCTATTTTTGGTGGATGTTAACCCTGTTGTAGTTAACATTGGCTTTCCATGTACTTTACACAGGGCTACAATGGGTGAGGGAGTCCTGGACTAGGGGGTGTCCGGACAGCCGGACTATCATTATCCGCCGGACTCCAAGACTATGAAGATAGAAGATTGAAGACTCCGGCTCATGTCCGGAAGGTACTTTCCTTGGCGTGGAAGGCAAGCTTGGTGATACGGATATGTAGATCTCCTACCATTGTAACCGACTCTGTGTAACCCTAGCCTCTCCGGTGTCTATATAAACCGGAGGGCTTTAGTCCATAGGACAACATACATTACAACAATCATACCATAGGCTAGCTTCTAGGGTTTAGCCTCCTTGATCTCGTGGTAGATCTACTCTTGTACTACCCATATCATCAATATTAATCAAGCGGGGCGTGGGTTTTACCTCCATCGAGAGGGCGAACTGGGTAAAACATTGTGTCCCTTGTCTCCTGTTACCATCCGCCTAGGCGCACGATTCGGGATCCCCTACCGAGATCCGCGGTTTGACACCGACATTGGTGCTTTCATTGAGAGTTCCTACGCGTGTCGTCACCGATAGGCTTGATGGCATCTTCAACCAACAGCGCTGTCTGGGTGAGATTTTTCTACCGGACAGATCTTCAGATTCGGCTAACCGCCGCTGCGAGCAATTCTCTTAGCCATCTGGAGCAGATCGAAGCTTCGCCCCTGGCCGTCGAGTCGATTTGGAAGCTTAAACTTCACGGCCGGCGTCGCGGAGACTTGATCTTGACGGACTCGAGCGCGGCCAGCTGCGCCGCCTTTGTGGCGATGGGCATGATCTAGCTCAGCCACGAGCGGTGCCTTGGTGGCGCACCGGATCCGCTCGGCCATTAGCGAGCCGATCGCCTATATCAAGGGCCGGTGGATAGACGCCGCCCCGGGGGCTTCAACATCCACGGCGATGGAGCCGAACACTGATCTTGTCCCCTGCGAAGCCCATGATTCCGAGGCACCGGACTCCTCGCCGGACTCCGAACCTCCCGCGCCCCTACCAATCGATCCGGATTGGGCGCCGGTTATGGAATTCACCGCCGCGGACATTTTCCAACACTCGCCTTTTGGCGATATCCTAAATTCACTAAAGCATCTCTCGCTATCAGGAGGATCTGGCGGACTATGGCGGGGCGGTTGGAGATTCGGCACGCGAAGAAATTGAGCCCACACCACCCACTTTGTAGCCACCGCCGAGATCTAATCGACATGCTAAATGCGACTCCGGCGACATCGGCGCTATGGGCGGCGATGCCGGGAGGCGAACAGAACCAGCGCCCTCGGGCGCTGGAAGACCACCTCGTCATACGACAATACATGGTGGATACCCCAAAATATGGGGATGGCGAAAAAGCGTGGCAGATTCTCTAAAGAAGCAGCCCAAACGCCGGCGTCGTGGCGCCGCTCTAAATCCCGCCCACAGCAAGAATGGAGATTCCGCACGGAGACAATAACACTCGGAGAGTGCGAAGACAATCCCTTGACAAGACTCAGCGCAGAGGGCGCGAAGCAAGCCCTCACGATAGGGGCGGGACGAAGGGGTTGAGGGCGATAACTATATGCCTCCCTCCGAAGGCGAAGCAAGCCTCAACGATGATGAATTCGCGTGCACTGAGATCCCGTCGAACAAGAGCGCTTCAGCGCAGGCTCATAGCCACAAACAAACAGCCTAAAGAAAAAGCAGCAACAGCTCCAAGCTGATCAAGATCTGCTGGCCGATCGATGGACCGAGGTCCTCGCGTCAAGAGTATAAACTTCGAGCGCCCTCCAAAAGTTACCCAAGACACAAGCTGCTCTCCCGATTAGAGGAGGAAGCATACATACCTTCATCACCGGCAAGACGACATGGTGACCGACCACCCCGTGGTCGTGACAGAGAGGCATGCAGGCCCCCAGCCAAGACCGTACCCCGGCATCGCTCCAAGAGTACGAAGCCAAGAGGGAACGCGCCGGACTTGCAAGACATATTGGAGGATAAGGCAAGACAATCCAGATCCATCTACGGATCACATGGGCGCCCTACGACCCACGACGAATACCGTCGTGCCGGACATAACAACCCCGGCCGGGCCGAACACAGCAGACAGCGCTCTCTCGAGCTGCGTCGTGATATCATGTCTACAGGGCGCCGCACACCCTCTATGCTTCACTGACGAAGTTATGGATCATCAGATCCCCGAAGGGTTTAAACCCGTAAAACATCGAATCTTACGATGGCACAACAGATCCCGCGGTTTGGATCAAAGACTATCTTCTCCACATTCACATGGCCCGCGGTGATGATCTCCATGCCATCAAGTACCTCCCACTCAAGCTTAAAGGACCAGCTCGGCATTGGCTAAATAGCTTGCCCATAGAGTCAATTGGGTGCTGGGAGGACCTGGAAGCCGCATTCCTCGACAACTTCGAGACGCGTATGTGCGACCACCGACGCCGATGACCTAAGCCACATCATTCAGCAGCCAGACGAATCGGCGGACAATTACGGACACGGTTCTTGACAAAGAAAAACCAAATCGTCATTGTCCGGATGCGAGAGGCCCTTGCAGCCTTCAAACATAACATCCGGGATGAATGGCTAGCCCGGCACAGGGCAGAAAACCCGAAATCCATGGCAGCCCTCACATCGTTAATGACCCGCTTCTGCGGCGAAGGACAGCTGGCTAGCCCGTAGCAACAACCTCCGTAAAAATTCGGCGGTCCGGATACCAAGGACAACGATGGCGAATAACGTCGCAACAAAAACAAGCGCCGCGTGCGGCGATGATAAGGAGGATCTGGCGGTCAATGCGGATTCGAGGCTCTAAACCGGTCGATGGAAGAAGCCATTCAAAAGAACAACCCCGGTCCGTCAATCTGGACCGAATACTCAACCGCTTATGCGGATACATGGCACCTCCGAAAAGCCAGCTAACTACACACCAATAGAGGCTGCTGGGTGTCCAGCAGGTGGCAAGTTAATTGCGAAAACAATGACAAGGGGCTAAACAGCGACGGCGAGGAAGAGACCCGACCGCCCGAGCGAGAGAGATGCGAAGGGTTTCCCCCACAAGTCGCGGACGGTGAATATGATATCGCGACCCACATACCCAAGAGGGAGAGGAAGCAGCGCACTCGTGGGGGCGTCTATGCGATGGTGCGATCGCCCCAAAGTTCAATCCATGGTCCTCTTGCCCGATCACTTTCGATCGAAGAGACCATCCGACCAGCATACGCCACGGCGGATTCGCGCGTGGTCTTAGACCCAATCGTCGATGGATTTCACCTCACAAGAGTCACGATGGACGGCGGCGCAGCTTTGAACCTGCTTTATCGGGATACGGTCGCAAAATGGGCATAGACCCATCCAGGATTAAACCTACAAAGACAACATTTAAAGGTGTCATCCCAGGAGTAGAGGCCAACTGTACAGGCTCTGTCACACTGGAAGTGGTCTTGGATCACCGGATAATTTCGGGCGAAGAGTTAATCTTCGACATAGTCCCGTTTCACAGTGGCTATCACGCTCTGCTTTCGGACGAACGCGTTTGCAAAATTCAACGCGGTGCCGCATTATGCATACCTAAAGCTCAAGATGCCAGGCCCTCGTGGAGTCATCACGGTAAATGGGAATCTGGCGCCCTCCCCGAGCGGAGGAACATACAATGCTCTCGCGGCGAAATCTGAGCAGCCTCTTAAGGCAATTCTCAAGTCCGGCGGTTAAAAGGCCGGACATAGCAAAGCGCGCCCGGAGCAATGCCAACCAAGATCACCTGGCGCGATCAGAGCATGCATAGCAATGCGGCCCCAACCCTCGCCCACGCATGATCGCAAGAATAACACTCCGCGTACATCATTACGCTTTGGAGATACCATGGGCGCAGGGAAAGGGGCACGATCACAATGGACCCAGAGTGCGGCTCGACCACACCAGGGGCTTGCAAGGGTGCCCCCCTTCTTTTCTTTTTTTTTACTTCACTAATTTGTGTACACTGGACTCCGTTAAACAGAAGCCCTGTCCGGTGGCGAACCTGCCGAACTCAGGATGCAATAGTCAGGGAATAAAGAAGGCCGCGACGAACTCTCAGGTGGTCTCAATTACGAGCATTAAATTCGATTATATACACCAAGTCCGCAGCTCATCCCTGGAGGGGGACATATTTATTGAGTACAAATCCCTTGCTTACCGCACTTTTTGTATCGGTCCGCTCTATTAGCAGACTTTCTTTCATATATAATGCAATACCTTTTTCTTTGCAATTGCATTACCTTTTATATATATGTTCATTACATGACATCTTGCACCCATATATTTTGGTACGGTCGAATACGCCAGGGGCTTCTGTTCCCCAATTTATGGTGTGATAAAGTCCGAACACTTTCACAAGTGCGGCACCCTGAACTGATAGCATTATATGAATCGGCTCCGAATCATGTCTTGGGTCAATAGTTGGGTTTGCCGGCTCCCACGTTTTGGTGCCTTACGCCCGTTCGTCGGCTAAGGTGGCCACGGGAGAACCACTGCGATTGCGCCCGGTTGAGCCGGGTTAACGCCTCTGGAGAAAGCTAAACCGACCGGCATGATAAGGCGAGAGATGATGTCGCTGTTCGTGAGGTTTTCGGGTCCTTAAAGACTCACGCCGCTCGAGCGAAGTTCGGATAATGTCCGATGAAGGCGTGGATAGCGCCCGGATTGGTCTTCGAATACCGGGGCTTCACCAAATTTAAAATTATAGAATTCTATGGCTAAGTGAGAGTGTTCAAGCATTATAAGTCTGGTTGCCTTGTTCGTTGTGTTGAGCGCCTCCCTCGATGGACCCAACAATGGGAACAAGAGTGCTCATGTTTAT
Source organism: Aegilops speltoides (assembly GCA_021437245.1). Taxonomy (NCBI): domain Eukaryota; kingdom Viridiplantae; phylum Streptophyta; class Magnoliopsida; order Poales; family Poaceae; genus Aegilops; species Aegilops speltoides. The sequence goes on from CM038145.1 coordinate 487,473,076, forward strand.
CCTGAACACCCCAGCACTTGTGGCTTGGGGGCTGAAGCTAACGACTTGCCATCTCTCAGATTTTATAAACGGTAGCACAGAAGGTAATATTTTAAATTAAACAAGCGTTGCTCATGGCGCATAGGAACGAAGTTTTCAGCGCACAGGATAAATACACAGCGAGTTCACTCAAAGATTACATTTGGGAGCACTCATCGCAATATCGCAGCTCCCTTCAGACAACTTTATAATACCGCTCCGTGCGATGCTCCTTGCGGCGGCGGCGGATCCGTGAGAAGCTTCTCGCATCTAGTTTGCCCCATTGCACCTTTATGCGGGCAAGGGCCCGACGAGCGCCTTCAATACAAGGCGGAGCGCTTGATCACATCCAGCACTGGGGCATGCATCCAACAGCCGCGCTGACAAGGCCAAAGTAGCTTCGAGCAGGGGCTGTCGAGCCACACCGGATTATGAGACCCTTCATGGCCTCCTCGGCTACCTTGTGGAGTTCGACCATTGCTTCACTGGTCGCTTGGGGCACCGGATGGCGGCCTCACCATCGAGACCGAAGACCATCTCCATCGAGCTCCCTCCTCGCCACGATAGAATGCGGTGGCATCAGACGCACTACGCGGCAGATCTGCAAACGCCCCTGGAGAGCTTCGAATTCGGGTAAGTATGCGGTAATTCACACTAACATGCAAAACATGAAAAACGCCTTACCCACCGCTATCTTCTTTATGTCCTCCACTTCCTGAAGGGCCTTCTGGGCCTTGGCCTTGGCGGACTTGGCACTTTCGAGAGCCGAGGCAAGCTCGGACTCTCGAGTCTTTGGAGTCACACTCCAAACTCTCATGTTTTTCCATGAGAGCTTGGAGCTCTTGCCGAACCTCCGCCACCCGTGCCTCTTGCTTTTCTCGCTCAGCCCGTTCCGCAGCCGCACTGCGTTTGGCCGCAGACACAGCATCCTTCAGGGCTGCCACCTCGTTAGTGGCCCCTGCAATACACATATTATCCTTGTTAATTTTATTTGCAACCTAAACCCTTTTCTGTAAGGTACTTATTCAAAGAGGTGTTACCCACCTTCTTTTTCCTCGAGCTGCCTCTTGGCATGGCCGAGCTCTTGCTCGGACCGCTCGAGGTCCTTCTTCATCACCTCGACCTCCGCCGTTAATGCGGTAGAGGTCAGCAGCGTAGCCTGCAAACCCATATTGACATATTTTAGGCAACCCTGCGTATATCTTGTTAGATCCTCAGTACGGCTTTTCTTTCCGAACACCGAACTAAGCATCAGGGGCTACTGTCTATGCGGTATTATATTACATAATTTTAACTTCTTACCTCAAAGCCTGTTAGAAGGCTGCTGCAGGCTTCGGTCAGCCCGCTTTTAGCGAGCTGAACCTTCTCAATCACCGCACTCATGATAGTGTGGTGTTCTTCCTAGAGGGAAGCGCCTTTAAGCGCCTCCAACAGGTTATCCGGCGCCTCTGGATGGACGGAGGCCGCCGGCTTCGTGGTCCTGCCCTTCTTTCGAAGGGGCCGCTTGCCGGACTCTGGAACCACTGCTGGTTCCAGTGCAGAGTCCGGCACGAAGTCCGGGAGGCTGCCTGACGGCGCCTCCGGAGCCTCCTCCTGATGGGTCCCTATGTGGGATCCCACCTCGGCGTCCTCGCCGGCGCGTGGGGTAGAGGCAGCCGGGATGGAATTTACATCCGACGAGGCCAATGACCCGCTCATCGAGTCGGGGAGATCGTCACCGGCCGGACTACGGGCATAATGCAGCGTTAGAAGGACACTGCATGACATAAAATATACGTCATATAAATGATCCGGATACTTACGATCCTGCCGGACGCCTGGCCCTTGGAGGCCACTCATCCTCGCCAACGTTGATGTTGGCGAAACTGTCCGGGGGGATAGTTCTCCCCCTCTTGGACCCTTCGGCCTCCCCTATTGGGGAAGCCTTCCTCTTCTTCTCTCCATCCTCCGGGAGAGAATACTCCTCCTCCTCGTCTTCAGGGGAGGAGTCCTCATCGTCGTCAGACGCCTGATTACGGGAACTCTTTCGAGTCCCCATGGCCACCTTCTTGGCCTTCTTCTCCGGCACCACGTGCGGTGCCGGAACCAGCAGCCCTGCTAAGCGGGCGTCCACTGGGTCCTCTGGCATGGGAGCCGGGCTGATAAGCAGCGCGGCCCTCTCCATCCATTCCTGTCAAAGGAAGTGGCAGAGTGAGATCCTACAAAAAGATAATTATCACAAGTGTCCCGTAATGGGGTTGAATCACTTACCGCGTCAGTTGGACACTGCACGCTGAATCCGCGATCTTCCGTCTCGGATGCGGGGGCTTCGGCACCCTTGAACAGCACCCTCCAGGCGCCTTCATATGTTGTATCGAAGAGCCCGCTTAGCGCCTGGTGCTGTTCCGGATTGAACTCCCACAGAGTAAATGCCCGTTCTTGGCATGGGAGGATCCGCCGGAGGAGCATGACTTGGACCACGTCGACAAGCCGGAGCCTCTCGCTCACCATCTTCCTGATGCAGGCTCGGAGTCCCGTCACCTCCACCGGATTACCCCAGTGCAAGCCCTTCTCTTTCCAGGAGGTGAGCTGCGTGGGGATTCCAGATCTAAACTCGGGGGCCGCCGCCCATGTGGGCTTGCGCGGCTCGGTGATGTAGAACCACCCCGATTGCCACCCCTTGACGGAGTCCACGAAGGTCCCTTCCAGCCAAGGGACGTTGGGCAATTTTCCCAACATGGCGCCTCCGCATTCCGCTTGCGTGCCCTTCACAACCTTCACTTGACGTTGAAGGTCTTGAGCCCTGAGCGAAGTGGGGCTGGATGCAGAGGAAGGCCTCACACACACGACGATAAACGCCGAGATGTTGAGGATGAAGTTCGGCGCCAGATCGTGGAAATCCAGGCCGTAGTAAAACATGAGCCCCCGGACAAATGGATGGAGCGGAAAGCCCAGTCCGCGGAGGAAGTGGGGGAGGAAGACGACCCTCTCATGAGGCCCAGGGGTGGGGATGAGCTGCCCCTCGTCGGGCAGCCGATGCGCAATATCGCCGAAAAGGTATCCAGCGCCACGCAGCTTGGTGATGTCCTCCTCCTTGACGGTGGAGACTAGCCATTTACCTCCCGCTCCGGACATATTCGGAGAAGGTTGAGGTTAGATGCGCAAGCTTGGGCGTTGGAGCTTGAGTGCACGGAGATGGATAAGCAAAGGAGGAAGAAGGCGTAGGTGAGAAGGTGAATCCTTATCCCGTATATATAGGCGGACGAAACTATGCGTCCCCCACCAGCCTGGTAAAACTCGCTTATCTCCCAAGCGCCACCATCAATGGCGCGGTTGGGTTACCCACGTCCGTATTGATGAGAATCCCGGAATAAGGGGAACACGATCTCTGCTTCGACAAGACGTGCCAAGGAAACCGCTTCGCTAAACGTGCGGGGGTGGGATAGTAAAAAATGATTCAAACAAGGGCTTGATAGCGGTGTGATGTCACGCCGCATAATACGTCAGCAGATTGAGTTAGTGTATATGTTTTATTCTCTCTACGGTGGAATGTGGAAATTATTTTTGCAGAGCCGGACACTATCCTGGTGTTCACGATCTTCTCTGGATTATTCAAGGAAGGAACCCGCCTTGCAATGCCGAACATTATGCATGCCGGACTTATCGCCATTGAAGACTGGTTCAGGGGCTACTGAGGGAGTCCTGGACTAGGGGGTGTTCGGGCAGCCGGACTATCATTATCCGCCAGACTCCAAGACTACGAAGATAGAAGATTGAAGACTCCGGCTTGTGTCCGGAAGGTACTTTCCTTGGCGTGGAAGGCAAGCTTGGCGATACGGATATGTAGATCTCCTACCATTGTAACCGACTCTGTGTAAACCTAGCCTCTCCGGTGTCTATATAAACCGGAGGGCTTTAGTCCATAGGACAACATACATTACAACAATCATACCATAGGCTAGCTTCTAGGGTTTAGCCTCCTTGATCTCGTGGTAGATCTACTCTTGTACTACCCATATCATCAATATTAATCAAGCAGGACGTAGGGTTTTACCTCCATCGGGAGGGCCCGAACCTGGGTAAAACATTGTGTCCCTTGTCTCCTGTTACCATCCGCCTAGACGCACAGTTCGGGACCCCCTACCCGAGATCCGCCGGTTTTGACACCGACAGTGGGCGATGTTGTTGTTTGCCGTCGAGGTTAGCTGCATCCCATCTCTTATATACCATCTATTCTTAAATTTAAGTATTTTTAGAGATTCCAATATATACTACATGAGGAGCAAAATGAGTGAATCTAGATTCTAACTAAACTATATCTATAATTCTATATACATCTGGATGTAGTTCATATTGAAATCTCTAAAAATACTTGTACTTAGGAATGTAGGTAGTTGTATTTTACATTATTTGTGCAATCTCAGTTTCGCTTCTAACATTTATAGGTTGCTTGTAGGTACATATATGAGCGGTACTGATCCACGCTTCGATCCCTTTTGCGTATGGGTCAATGAGATATTCATGAACAAGCGTCAAGTGAGGAAACTAAGAAAGATTGTTAGGCGAAAAAATGGGTGGAGGCAACTAAGGTTAAAGTATATAATTCATGCTACCATGATAATGCTCTAGAAGTCTTCCGGAAGGCAGTGAAGGATGGGTGGGCGATCGTCACAAGGGGTTGGACAAAAGTTGGTCGTGCATATGGCATGCAGGAAGGCACATTATGGGCATTCTAGCATGTCACATATGACATGTTTTATGATCTTGCCAAGTATCATGTCATGGAGAATAGTATAACCCCATGAAATTCCCTCAAAACCAAACATGTCCAAATGTTCTCAAACTTTGTGCACATGCTCAAATGGTCTAATTATTCATCTATACGAATGGCACAAGTTGGAGAGAATGTTATCTTGCTCAAAGTGCCCCAAAACCCCTCCTGTCCAGAACCAAATTTGAACAACTCTACATTACCAAGTGTCTCCTTTTGATCCCAATTTTTGTGGACAAGTTCAAATCATCAAATGATGACACTACACCAAGTGGTGCATCAAGAAGAAAAGATTTGCATGACTAAATCTTGAAAAATCCATTTCTGTTGATTTCTAGGGTTTGCCAAAGTTACATTGGCAACTTTCTCCAAATGAGCTCAAATTTGGTGGTCAAACCCATTCCTATGTGACATTTGATCCTGTTAATTCTCATGTGAATTGGACTCCATTTGCTTGCCAAACTTGTATCAAACACCTTCTGACATTTTACCAAAATCACTGTTTTGACCACTTACACTATTCTCCTTGAGCTCAACTGTTTACCAGAGCTTCATATAGTCACCCTCTACCTCCAGTAACTCCCTCCCAACCAGAGCTCAATGATTGAGGGGGGTGAAACCCCATTTTTCCCTCTCTGGACAGCTGCATTTCTCCCATTTTCTCACCTCTCTCTCACTCCTGCCAGGTCCCAGAGCATCCAAGGCCTCCTCCCCCTTGTTTATTCTTCCTGCAGCCACTGGACACAAGTGGACGCGCGGGTGCGCACAAAAAGCCGCGGATGCCGGCCATTTGCATGCTCTGGAGCGCATGGCAGAGCACCGGAGCGTTGACACCGTGCCCCTCGACCACCTTGAGCCTCCCCCTTGCGCCATTCGAGGTGCCTCGGCGTCCGTGACACGCCACCGCCTAGTTCCCCTCCTACTTCTCCCTCCTGCTGCTCCCTCACACGCGCACCAGGGCCGCCCGAGAGCCCAATGGGTGAGCCCACACGCGTGGCGCTCTGTGACTTCCCCGCTCTCTCTCTCTCCTTCTCCCACGACTTGGACCACGCCCACGAGCACCGCAGACAACCCCGAGCCTCCTTCTGTGGGCACTGCGGCCATTTCCGCGGGTCCCCGTAGGCCATGTCCATGGTGAGCCACGACCTCGCCATTTAAGGACTCCCGAGGCCTCCCTTTGGGTCCCATTTGCTCTCTCTCTCTCTCTCTCTCTCTCTCTCTCTCTCCCGTGCATCCCCTGGACCAACCCGCACCTCCTCCCGTGCCCTCCAACCTCGTCCATGGCCGGAGCTGATCCGCCAACCACCGCCTAAATTCGCACCCACCACTCCTCCTCCTCCCCTCTAGACCGCACTAGAGCACCTCCACCATCATTGCGAGCCCCTCCCGCGCTTCTCCCTCTCCTATCTATGGCTATTCTGTCGAGTTTCATCACCACTACCGGCCTCGCCCGTCGCGACCGATGATGCGCTCGCGTCTGGCCACCCCAGCGATCATGGCGCACCTCGGAGGATGTGGCACGCTCTCCTGAGCACGCTGGTACGCCGGGCGTTGCCGGAGGTGGCCGGTACCGCCGGGGAGAATGCCGGCGCCCGCTCGGCCTCGCCTCCCCTGCCACTGCTCTGTTCGAGCGGGAGGTAGGAGACGGCCTGAGTACCGGGCCCCGGTCATCAGCGACCCGGTGGGTGGGCCCCGTCCGTTTAAGTGGAAAAGCGAAGGCGTATTCCATCAGGAGCGCCTTCGACGTCGCCTGTCATCCGCGTGGATGAGCCGCTGGGCCGGCCCAGTGCGCTGCGGCACTATGCTGCACCCAGTGTGCAGTATAGGTATAAACCCCCCTTCCTTTGTCTTTTTCTTTTTCCAGAAACTTGTAAAATCTCCCAAATATTCATATTACCTCCAAATTCGACGATTCAAATTCCTAGTGACCCCATAAATTATTCTCTACCTCAAGGAGTAACTTACAATTTTTCCAGAATACTTTCTTTCACACATATTTCACAATACCCCATTTCCCTATTTCTGTGATGGACTTTGGAAAATCACAGAGAGATCATCTTTGATCCAAATGCCATGATTCAAATTTATAGATGCTTCTAAGTTCATAACTTAGGTTATGAACCTTTTTATCAATACTTTCTGTGACACACAATATAATGAGCCATTTCTTCATATTTGTCAACTTTGCAAATTCATAGGAAATTCATTTGAACTCAAAATCTAGTGAAACCAACTCCTAGATGCTTCTAAAATTATGATATGTTAAATGGGTGCCTTTGCTCATTTTTCAAAAATATATTTCTGTACACTTCTTGCAAGTCCATAAATCCATTGATTCTATCATATTGAAATACTCAAGAATATCCACTGATCCAGTCCCAATGAAACCACTCTGGTTATTTTTTATATAACCAGAGATGTCCTAGAAAAGTCAAATTCATGTTTCTAGAGCACTTTTACTTTTGCCTTGTTGTGTTGCTTATTGTGTTTGTTTCCGGCGTTAGTTGACGAAGTAGACGGAGTACTTGGAGAAGGACCAGAAGATTTCAAGACTCTGATGAACCAGGCAAGCAGCCCTTTGACCATGTCTATGAAACCCTTTTTATGCATGCCATATAGCACTAATATTGTTGTTGCAACGGAATCATGATGAGGTGGTAACCACTTTGATGGGTTGCCTCTGATACTTCCTTGTTGATACTTGCATTATGCATGACCCTACCTTCCTATGAGGGTTATGCTGGTGGGAGTAGATAGGATGCTATAGTAGTGGCTACACAAATGGGACGGGAATATGCATGGTGCAGGAGGCAGAATACTTTCAAAAGACTTTTCGAAAATCCTGTCAAGTGCCACTTATGCCCGAGGGAGATAATGAGTTGGGTAACCACTTGATGACGAAGTGGTGTACCGAGGCAAGTGTGTGTGTTGTTTTCAAAATGGATTGATTTAAATTGCGACCGTTATTCCAACCTTACATGCGCAACCACTCTACCCTTATATGGGAAAGGACATTACTGATTACCTAGGCCGATACTAGCATGGTGCCCGCATTACTAGTGACGGGGGAGAGTTGGTGCTCTCTCTCGGGATGGGGTCGTGCCAGGTAGGGCGGCCAAGAACATTTTTATGGGGCACCGGACACACCTTTGGTACCCCGTGCTTGTGATGTGAGATGATTATGGAGCGTGGCTCCACGAAAATGTTATGTGATAATGTTGGGCACGGGGGTTACTACCAATCGAGTGGACTCTATGTTAATGTCGTCTAGGGAAAGATAGCGATCGGGTACTTACCCCGGGTACTTGAGGTACCACGGGTCGTGGATGACACGGAAGTTCCCCGGATCTTGTGGGTAAAGTGTGCAACCTCTGCAGAGTGTAAAACTATTCGAATAGCAGTGTCCACGGTCATGGACAGTTGGGTAACTGCTCTTGGGCTACGTCCACTTGTTTACAAACCAGTGTGTGTGCTTGGTTAAGTGGGAAGAACTACTTGGGTCAAGTCAAAGGACTTGACAGGATTGAGTTGGGTTGAAGCCCACTCCCTTTATGTTGATATATGTAACCAGTCCCTATGGTTACTTGAATTCATATGATGCATGATTTACCAGATGTTGAACATGTCATAGCACAACAAAATTAGCTTTCTGCAAAAAATCACCTATGTCATGCATTGTTGTATCTTAAGCCAAACCATGGGTTGCTTGCGAGTACATTCAAAGTACTCATTGGCTTGCCACTGATTATTTAATTGGCCAGGCATGGAAGAACAGGAGTTCGAAGAAGAGTTCTTTGGAGATGAACGTGCGAACTAGGACGCTTCCCAGTCAGAATGCCTGTAGGGTTAAGGCAGATGGCATGGGTTCTACTTATCGACGAAGATTTCCGTTGCTTATGTCTCATTTGATGTTCAGCCCTTAAGGCTTATCAATGTAAGACTTGACCATAATGGTCATAATTTGTGTAAGACGGTATGTATGGATGTAAGACTCTTGTTATTCAGCTTCTGCGTGTTCAGTGAGCATTGATCTCTGGGATCACTGTACACGTGCATTCAGTGATCTTGACTTATGAGTCGGGGTCCCCATAGATACGTTGGAGACGTATCAGATGTGAAATTAATAATAAAAGGCTCTAATAATTGTCAGGAGGCTTTTTATATTTAATTTAATATCAACGGGCCTTAAAAGGCCGAGTAGTGGAAGGAGTATTGGGCCACAAAGGTCCAATAGTGGTGGCGCCCCCTTCTCCCCATGGTAAGGGGAGAGGGATGCCGAATTGGAGGGGAAGTCCCACTCCTCTTGGCTGGCTAAGGGAGGGAGACTTCCCATCCCCTTGTGGCACCCCTTCTCCTCCTCCAACCTATATATACTAGAGGCTTTTGGCCCTTTTGAATATACAAGTTTTGAGCCTCCTCTAGTTCTCTACTTCTAGTTCTAGTTGGTCCTAGTTGATCAACTGGAGCTTGACCTAGATCCTCTAATCCTTATAATTAGAAGCCCATTGCGGTTCTAATCTCCTCTCTCTAATTCTCCGGCGATGATTAGCTCTGGACGGCGAAGCGCTGCCTGATTGTGAAGATCGTACGCTTGCAACTCGTAGAGAGGCCGTGCTTTCAGTCTTTGGTTCGAAGGACTGTTCATGGGCAGTCCGTGGGATCGTTCATTTACGGTTTGAGGGACTCCAAGTATGATCTACACCGACTCGTCTTCTTTCGTTGTAATGCAGAGTCGGTAACGATCGGATCCAAACCGTTTATGCATCTTCATACTGTTCCTGGGTGATCGTAGGGCAATTTTTTAGTTTTCTATTATATTTCCCAACAGAGTGTTAATGCCCTGCCGTGACAAGTCATCAAGTCATAGGGATATGCCAAGAAGAAATCCATGTAAATTAACATTCCAAGAGCAATAAGTTGGCACTTTCTTTCAAGACTACTATTTATTGAGGGAAAAGATAAGAAAAAAATGGAGTGGAGTGAAGAATTGCATCCTTTCAACATCGGCATGTCGTGCGGGTTGCATGTCGGTGATGTCTCTCATAGATGTGCTAGATGATGATTATTTTTGTGGGTGTACTCGTGCAATGGATGTTGAGGGGACCGTGCAAGTTGACTCTGTGTAGATGATCACAGTGGCATGAAGTTTGTTGTGCGTGTGGTTAAGACATCATGCCTCATGTCGATGCAGGTAAACGATGTCGATGGTGGGACTGGTGCCGTACGCGCCTTGGTTATTCATTGGCCGTGCATGCGAGGCCATTCCGCCTAGCCTGCTCGAGCGGCCTGCCGACTCTCAGCTTGTTCTGTTGCACCCTCGCGTAGAGCGCTGGACCGTGACGTCATCTCGGTCAAGCCGCCCTTCTGAATGCAACCTACAACACAGGTGATGCCACGACATAGTGCACCTCACATGTGCACCATCTTTCGATTACGTTGACAATACACAACATCACGGTTTGTCTCGGTGGACCAATAACATTCGATTACACCGAGGGTGCTCCTTGATGTAACGTGTTTCCCGCTGCCATGTTCCGTTGGCTTCTCTCGGTAGTTATGGCTCTTAGGTCGTGACGGGTTTTTTTTGTCAGATAATTGTCTCCGAGGCTACACGAATTGACCTGTCTTGTTTCTTGCTATATGTGTCTTGAAATCTTTGCACATGGACCACGACATCACCTCGAGCTTGGCAAGAAGAGGATCATTTGTCTCCAAAACCAGGATCTATCCGAGGAGCCGAAATGAGCTGGGAAAAAACCCACGGTGGTTGACCAGAGGCCAGAGCACATAAAAGTTGGGTAAATGGTGTTCGGTAAGCTATTTACATCCTGCCGTTTCCGATCGGACGGCCGTGGGATCCCCGAGCGAGAACCACGCGGCCGAGATGCGTGCGATGCGGATCCCCCGGGAACCAGATAAGAAACGATAAGCGCTCTCACGCCCACACTCCCCAGTCCCCATGGCTGCCATGGCCACCGCCCTCTCCGCCTCCCTCCCGCACCTCCCGCCCCGCCGCCTCCCCTCGTCTCCCGCCGCCGCGGTATCCCTCGCCCCCCGCGGCATCCGGCGGCGAGAGGCTCATCCTCGCCTCGCGGCCGTCGCCTCGGCCTCCGAGGTCCTCGACTCCACCAACGGCGCCGTTCCCGCGCCCACGAGCCCCGCTCCGTCGGGGCAGCAGCGGTACGGCCGGGAGTACTTCCCGCTGGCCGCCGTCGTCGGGCAGGTGAGGAGATTTCCTTCGGCCGATTACTGCTGCCCTGGGCGCCGCTGATTGACTGATTGGGTGGTGGGATTGGTCGCAGCATTTCCCCGAGCTGGTTAGCCGCATTAGGTCGTTCTGGTCGAGAACTTATGCCATTTCAAGTTTTCAACCACAATGTAGAAGTAGCAGAAGCCAACACGCGCAAATTTACACGATTTAGAGTTGTTCGCGGAAAATGTCATTCAATTTGTTATGATTTATTCCCAGTAAGGCTTTCCGGACGCCGGAGCTGAAAATGCGGTAGCCAATCAATCGCCTGCAAGCTGTAGTTTTCCTCCCATGGTTTCCTGCATTGCCGTGTGAACTCTACTTTGTTGTAACCTGTGAATAATTTCATGTGGCTACCCAGGATGCAATTAAAACTTCTCTGCTGCTTGGGGCGATTGACCGTGAGGTTGGAGGCATTGCCATCTCCGGGAAGCGCGGGACGGCAAAGACGGTGATGGCCCGCGGCTTGCACGCTATGCTTCCGCCAATCGAAGTGGTTGTTGGCTCAATCGCAAACGCTGACCCCAACATTCCAGAAGAGTAACGACTTCGCAATGCCATATCTGAAAATGCTTTGATCACTTCGTCACCTGATGTTCAGCTTCTTCTTGTTTCTTAAACGTTTCATCAGCTTACTTGATTAAGCTCCTCTTATGGTAGATGGGAGGACCATTTGGCTGACCAAGTGCAATATGATGCTGATGGTAATGTCAAATCTGAGATTGTCAAAGCACCTTTTGTGCAGGTAAGGCACACCGATTTAGTGTCATGGTATCTTCCCAGGTTGTTGTTAGTTTAATAATGCCGCAGGTTTCCCTATGACAGATTCCACTTGGTGTCACAGAGGACAGGCTCATTGGGTCTGTTGATGTTGAACAATCAGTGAGATCAGGGACTACTGTGTTTCAACCTGGTCTTCTTGCTGAAGCTCACAGAGGTGTCCTTTATGTTGATGAGATAAATCTATTGGACGACGGCATAAGCAATCTGCTTCTGAATGTCTTGACGGAAGGAGTTAATATTGTGGAAAGAGAGGGAATTAGCTTCCGTCATCCATGCAAACCACTTCTAATTGCTACGTACAACCCGGAGGAAGGATCCGTACGTGAACACTTACTTGATCGTATTGCAATTAATTTAAGGTACTTTAGACTTGAAAGATTGCTTGCTTATTTACTTTTATTACCAAATTCATGGTTTGTTCATTGTCATAATGTTTCATTTCGCAGTGCTGACCTTCCATTGAGTTTTGATGACCGCGTGGCAGCCGTCAATATTGCAACCCAATTTCAGGAGTCTAGCAAAGATGTTTTTAAGATGGTGGAAGAGGAAACTGAGGTTGCAAAAACTCAGGTACTACTGAATGACCGAGCTACTGAGATCATTAATTAACAAAGCTGCACTGTACCTGCTTTATCAAATCAGAGTAGGGTGCAAACTCCATTTAGTTTTGGTTTCCGTTTTCTTTTTTACTGTGTACGAAGCACCTTCCAAGAGCATTGTATATATTAAATCATTCAGTTACAAAATGTATGGGGTCCACAATTATGTAGCTATCAAACACTCATGATTAGAAAGGACAAACCAGTGGTCACATGAAAAGCAAGAAATTACATCTGGCACAAGTGCAACGCATGCTTGGACTCATACATTTATAGTGGATATATTATTTGTTAAACTTGGACATAACATATATTCCTTCATTTTATATAAATCAATTCAGTTTGTCCGGGAATAATGAATTTTATAAAATTACCATTTTAAGATGTGCTGACGCATGAGATAATATTGTCTTCAGTTGTGAAATCAAGGGACAGATCTCTCTTTTAACTGCATATTGTTGAGTAAACAAGGTAGGCATATATTAGACAGGAAACATAAAGGATGCATGTCACTCATCCAGTTGGCATATATAGTCAGGAAACACAAATTATGCATATATTACACATGAGCACGTAGATTGAGCACATGATTTCCACTATATACAAGTTTTATTATTTGTTTTGGAGTATGCAAAATCTCAAGTCAAGACTAAAAAGGTAAAAAATAAAACAGCTGTAGTGATAAGGCAGTATTTGAATTAAATCTGTGTTATGTACTGCTCATCTCACAATGATAATACATGGTCACTCAGATAATTTTGGCAAGAGAATATCTGAAGGATGTTGCTATCAGCACAGAGCAGCTCAAATATCTTGTCATGGAAGCTATACGGGGTGGTTGTCAGGTTAGTTGACCTGTTGAAGCTTGATGTTCTTCCAGCCAATGAGCTTACTTTGAGGCATTGAACCAACTGTTTGCAGAATCAATGTTGTTTTTCATTATGTGTAGTACTACCAGCTGCAGATAACAGTCAACATATGTAGCCATGACTGGCTACCCTAGTATGCATCATATCATTGGAAATATGCATACCTTCTTTAGTTTGACATCATTATTCAAGGTCTTCGGTGAATCTTTTCTCTATATATGTACATCAAATGTAACTGGATCGACTAGTCAACCCATTTTCAAGTGCTCCAAACTATTTGAGCTTTTGGCAACAAAGCCAAGGTTACTGTTTTTTATTTATTTACGGAAATTCATATTGCTGGAAAAGAATACACAGCCAATATGGTGCGGACATGGATATGAACGTGAATGCTTGCTGGAACTAAGAGACACCTTCGATGCGAAAGGAAAAAATAACTAAGAGAATCATGCAAAAAACACAAGCAAATGAACAAGCTTGTTCAGTTACTAAGATGACTGTGAATATTATGATATACCATGGTTTATTGTCAATTCACCGTGACAAGTTCTCAATATAAGCAAGCAACACATTGAAAATAAAAATACTACAGTACATGCCCGCAGCGCACGCGCTGGGGGAGGATGACGGAGGACACTGCCGACACCATCGTTGTCGTGCCAGCGATGAGGCCCCACTTTGGTCGCCCGAGTGCAGGTGCGTGTGCGCAGGCAGCAACGTATGACCCAATGAGGCAGTGACTAGGAGAGAACGATTGGGAGATTAAGTTTTGGTGTGTTAAGATTAGGGCTGGGTTGGGCCAGGCCGAAGGTATAATGGGCTTTTGCCTGTTGGAATGGGCTCATATAGAAAAATGTAAACAGAAAACTCAGCGCCTTTGGATACGAAAATTCCGTTTCCGTACGTGTTCCTCCAGGAAACGTCATTCCGTGTTTGTTTCCGTTTCTGTTTCCATATTTTCTCTACGTTTCCGTTTTTCTGTGGAACTGGCGGAAAGATTCCGCACCGCTGTCATCCCTAATCAAGATACTACACTTGCACAGCTATACCTGTTCGACGTCCATCACACCAACATATTGCTTGTTGAGGCAGTTATGCTTATTTATTGTGGTTAGTGCTGAGTTAGAAAGTTAAAATGAATGTTTTTTCATATTTATATATTAATTTCTGAGTCTTGAAATTTGTTGCAGGGGCACCGGGCTGAGTTGTATGCTGCTCGAGTGGCAAAATGTCTTGCTGCCATGGAAGGACGTGAAAAAGTTTTCGCGGAGGACCTTAAGAAAGCTGTTAAGTATTTTTATGCTTGTGGATTCTTCATTCAGTAATGAAGCAACACGCCCCATGGAGTTTCAGTTGATTGTTTTCTCCATCTCTTAACGTGACTGTTCCAAATGAAGTTTACTGTGTCTGGTTGTTAAGAATAGACAATAAAGTAGCATGGAAATTTTAGTGCTGGCATAATTCATATTTTTTCTTTCTTTTGCTATGCTATTTCTGTTTGCGTCTGTATCAAAAATTTGAAGTGTGTTAATGTTTGACACGCATGGCATCTTCTTGCAGGTAGAGCTAGTTATTCTACCTCGTTCGATCATATCTGATAACCCACAAGAGCAGCAAAACCAACCGCCTCCACCCCCACCTCCACCACCTCCACAAAATCAAGATAACGCAGAAGATCAAGATGAGAAGGAGGAAGACGAGGAGAAGGATGAGGAGGAAAAGGAGGTTGAATTTTATGATTGAGCAACCCGTACTTGATGCCTATTCATTTGTTTCTTAGAGCTCATTAGTTGTTGTTTTCTGACAGGATGATGACGAAGAAAACGAAAAACAAGATGACCAGATACCCGAGGAGTTTATTTTTGATGCCGAAGGTGGACTAGTAGATGATAAGCTCCTTTTCTTTGCTCAGCAAGCACAAAGAAAAAAAGGAAAGGCTGGACGAGCAAAAAATGTCATATTCTCAGAAGACAGGGGCCGATACATAAAGCCTATGCTTCCAAAGGTTTTAAGTTTTACCTCATCAACGCTGCAACTTAAAACGCTTGATTGTTCGAACATTCCTGAATCCATGCTCGTGTTTGTTCCGTTATTCAAATAATGCTTTGGCACTTCTCTTATCTAGGTCTGTTTTATTGCATTTTGAATTCCTCCGATGCCTTCCGGTCCTTTCCATTAATTTTACTGATATAACAGACACCTTCCTCTGCATATCACTCCCACCTTATTGCTTGGTATCCTTTCTCACCAAATTGGCTCATCTAAACAGTTCATTCTGTTGTAGGGTCCAGTCAGGAGGTTAGCTGTTGACGCGACACTTCGGGCAGCTGCACCATACCAAAAACTGCGGAGAGAAAAAAGTCTTGACAAGACAAGAAAAGTTTTTGTTGAGAAGACTGACATGAGAGCCAAGAGAATGGCTCGAAAAGCCGGTGCTCTGGTCTGTCTCTCTCTGTCTCTCCACACTTGCTTGAGCAATTTCATGGGAATCTTTATATTAGGCCAGTCATGTTTTATGTATGTGGCAAACCTGATTTTTCTTACCGTGAGACATCACAACTCTGTTTGGACTTATTTCATGACAGGTCATATTTGTTGTGGACGCTAGTGGCAGCATGGCTCTGAACCGCATGCAGAATGCCAAAGGTGCAGCATTGAAGTTGCTTGCAGAAAGTTACACAAGCAGAGATCAGGTACTTATGAAATGTAAAAGTTTAGCATTAGAATTTGTTATCTTTTCTTTAGTGATTGTGCTTAGCATTTGTTACTTGTTGCATACCTTGTAAGCCACCTCCATTTGTGCTTCCCCTTTGGGTAATCATCGTTATATGGACAGTTCGTGCACTAACTTTGCTTCCATTTTGGCATCCCTCAGGTTGCAATTATTCCCTTCCGTGGAGACTATGCTGAGGTTCTACTTCCACCATCAAGATCCATTGCAATGGCTCGCAAACGTCTTGAAAAGCTACCATGCGGTGGTGGTTCTCCTTTAGCTCATGGCCTGAGTACAGTAAGAACCAAGAACTGCGTTGAATTCTTCTGTAGTGCCAGGACATCTATAATCTGGATAACATTGTGGATTCTACTTCAAGGCTGTCAGAGTGGGATTGAACGCTGAAAAGAGTGGCGACGTTGGGCGTATCATGATCGTTGCAATCACCGATGGAAGAGCTAATGTATCACTGAAGAAATCCAATGACCCAGAAGCTGCCGCTGCTTCAGACACACCAAGACCATCTACTCAAGAATTGAAGGTACCACTCTTATCCTAACACCAAACAATGTATCCTTGGGCCATCATTTTGAAGTTTCCTGCTGTGTTCAAAAGGCACTGAAGAATTTGTTTCCTCTTTGCAAGGATGAGATACTTGATGTGTCTGCAAAAATATTCAAGGCAGGAATGTCGCTTCTCGTCATCGATACCGAGAACAAGTTTGTATCTACGGGATTCGCCAAGGAAATCGCAAGGGTTGCCCAAGGTATTCTCAACACTTCAATTACACTACTCTCCATCTGAAACCTGTAGGAAACCATGCCTGTTCTTGTTTCGATTTTTTCTAACGCATTTTCATGGTATAAGGTAATATGAGTGGAGTCCGAGGAACCTTGTCACCACTTAAAAAGATAGACCTGCCATCTTCATCACTAACTATAAGCACCGACAACCGTAAATTTGTTATCTGCATAACCTTCCATGAACACAGCCTTTTTCCTTGCTGTGCCAGGGAAATACTACTACCTGCCAAACGCTTCGGATGCAGTGATTTCCGCCGCCACCAAGACCGCGCTGGCAGACTTGAAGAGCTAGAGAGCGATCTCGGAGCATCGATCAGCGCCCGCCCAACTGTTGTTTGTACCGTCTGATGATAAATTTGTGCAGCTGTCCTTCGTTGTTTCTGTAACTTTTTTGGGACGTGCGTTTCAGCTCTTATGACCCAATTTTGTGTAGGTTTTCTTGTCTTCTTTCTTTCTCTTTTACCAGCACCAGCAGAGCTAAAGTCCGAGCATAACTTTCTGTAAATGTCGGAATTCTCCCACTGGCTCTCCGATAATTGGCCATGTAAATCCATTGCTGTTAATTTTCGAGGCAGAAATGCGCTGCTGTTGGGTGTCACTAAATAATATTCCTTCATTTTTGTAAAGCATATGAACTGATATTCTTTCTAAAATTATGCGAAGAAAATTACCACCGGTGATGGCGTGGTCAAAACATATGATGCGTTTACCCAAAAAAAATTTGATGTTTGATGCGTTTACCCAAAAAAAATTTGATGCTGTTGAGTATCATGAAATAATATTTCCTTTTTAAAAGCAAAAAACTAGTTTTTTTTAGGTAAATTAAAAGAAAAAATAAGTGTGGGAAGGAAATTGTTACCTTTGGCAGAGCGTGGTTGATAACAGTCCTTTTTTTTGAGGCAACGTTGATAACAGTAACAAATTTCTAACAAAAGGGCACCCTAAAAATAGATCCATCAGAAGATGACGGCCCAGGCCCATGCCTCGGGGGCACCAGGCCGGGCCCACCTGTTAGACGGTACGGCGGGAAGAAAAGACCTTGCAGTCATTTTTATGGCGCGAACCGCTGCGGTGGCCGGTGGCGGGAGACGGAGGAGAGAGAGGCTTATCAAGCAAGCCAGATTTACTAGAGAGAGAAAACCAGAGGACCCTCCCCCTAGGCGGCGCCCAGGCCCAGCCGCAGCCGGCGACTGCCCCGCCGCCATGTCGACCTGCGCCTACCACTCGCCGTGCTTCTCTGAGGTAACCCTCTCTCTCTCTCTCTCTCTCTCTCTCTCTCTCTCTCTCTCGGTTGGGAGGGGAGGGAGATGTGAACTGCGGGGATGCGCCCTCCCTCCTCTGACGCCCTTCTGCGCTTCTTTGAGTTCTTCAGGATAATGCGTGGCTCCCGCAATGGCTTCAGCCGCATCGGCAGCCGACGGCCGGCGAGCACCCAAGAGACAGCGCCGGCGTGTCTTCGCCGCCTTGTGAGGTGATTTTTCTAATCTTATTTGTGCGTCGATTTGGTCGTAACCCTGTCCCCGTAGGCTCCGAGTGTCTGTCCTTTGATTTCTCAAATGCTTGCAAGAGCCTTGCTATATTCAGTCGACCGTGTTGCGGAAAGGGGGGAAAGCCCGGTTCAATTTTATTTTTTTGCCTGACCATCCCACCTTATCGACAACAACTGAGACTGGAGATTGGTCATTCGTAGGAAATGGCATAAGATTGAATTGGATCAGAATGCATCTGGTGTGTTTGTGCATATTTATCTATATACGTTTCTTGGTGCACTGTCTGTTCTGATCTGGTGTAGTGTGTTCTCTTCACTGAACTGCAGGACTGTGTGTTCATGCTGGACCCTGCACAAGAGCAACGGAGTTGTCGGAATGCCACGGTAAACGCTGGTGGTTACGGCGGGTTCCGTCTGCATTTGTCGGGAGACGAGGATACACCTGCTGCAAATACTCCAACAGGCAGAGAGGTAGGCTAAGATTCTTGATGCTAATCACTGAAGTTTGATCACAACTTAGGTTATTGTCATTCTGTTGGATCAAATAAATCAGAGGATGGTAGTACATGTACCTGTAGCCTTTAATGATTCAATCCTGCATGAGTTATGACTCTGTGGATTTCTTCTTTGCTCCGAGTTACATTATTTGTTCCAGGGATGCACACTCGTACAGTGTACTAATTTTTGTTCCATCTGTCTGTAATCTTCTTTTGAATGGGGAAAGAATAAAATTGTAGGTTCAGTATGCCATTTTCGTCTTGCCTATTGTGTGTTTCTTCATGTCAAATGTGCTTATGGTTTTAATGGGGTTCTAAACTTTGTGCATGTGTTTTCATTTTCAATCACCTTGATGGACTGCATTATGAGTGAACAAGTTAGTATATTACTTCCTCTGTTCCTAAATATAAGTCTTTTTATAGATTCCACTACAAACTACATACGGATGTGTATAGACATATTTTAGAGTGTAGGTTCACTCATTTTACTGTGTATGTAGTCCATAGTGGAATATCTAAAAAGACTTATATTTAGGAACAGAGGGAGTAGCAAACATAGGCTTGTAACAGCCAAAATAATTGGCTCTCTCCTCTTGTCGTGTGCTGTTATAACATGGGTTGAATATTTTCTCTCCAGGTGCTGCCTTTCTCTCTGCACCTTTCTTCAGAAAGTGCAGCACAACTCTCCTCAGTTCAAGCTAATGTTAGCCCTCAGATTCTAAACTCTGCTGCATCCAAAGGACCATTAAAGGGCTCTTATGCTGATGGTCATGGACTAGAGATCAAAGCTGTGCAAGAGGCTAAAGGCCTTAAGGATGATAAGCAGCCAGAAGTCTGTAGAGTGGCTAGCAAGGATATCTCCTCAGTTCAAGCCAATGTTAGCCCTCAGATTCTAAACTGTGGTACATGCAAAGGACCATTAAAGGTCTCTTATGTTGATGGTCAAGCACAAGTGATCAAAGCTGTGCAAGAGGCTAAAGGCCTTCAGGATGATACGCAACCAGGAGTCCGTAGAGTGGCTAGCAAGGATGTCACTAAACCACTTGGTGCAAGAAAACATCAACCATCTGGTGGAAAAGTTGATGTTCAGAAGCTCCGTAAGGCAGATGCTAATGATGCGGTTGAACTATCTATTGCTGCCTCTGAGGCTATGGTTATTGCAGAAATGATACTTGATGATTGCCAGCCTGATAAGTTGACTGCAGCTGCCCTCGAAGCTGCTTTGCATGTAAAGGAAGCTCGGAAACAGTGTTTTCTTGAGGAAATACAACATGATAGTGGATCCTTTCAAAATGGTCTGGATGAGAGTGATTGGCTTGCAGAATTGGATGAGATCGAAATGCTTGATGTATTCGAAGATGTTGGCCTGTGTACTGTTCAAACTGCTTGTTCATCTCAAGGCCACAACACAACTAACTTGAAACAGAGCATCTCTCAGCCTAGTTGTGCCCCACATGATGTAGACATTTGTTCTTCCGAGGAGCAAAATAAAGAATGGCGCAGCCAAGATGATTGTACCAGTGACCATGTACCTGATTCTTTGGCAGAGAACATTTCTGCTGGTATGCTAGTAAAAGAATCAAGTCCAGGATGTGTTTCTGTAAAGCAACCAGCTCGAGATAAAGCAATCTCTTGCTCGAGAAATGAGGAAGCTGTTTTCCAGAAGTTGACTCAAAACAACAATGCTTTTACTGAAAACTTGAGGAATCCAGTAAGAGGTCAAAATATCACGAAGGTAAATTTGTTGCCCATGAACATTTTGTTATAACAAACTTAATCAATCCTATGCCTATCTCATTCAGCACTCTTCATCTATGTAATTACAATGTAAAATATATTTCCAGGAAGCTGGAAGAATTGTTGATGAGACGAAGTTTGGTTGTCGTGCAAGGAAGCATATAAGGACTAGCTTCATTTCTGAGTCAATGGATAGCATGAATGAGTGCTCTCCTGCACCTAGAGCGATATCGACAGAAATGGTTGCCTCTTCAAGAGCATCTTTTCTCCAAAAGAATGAAGGTTTCCATGGAGAGGATCAAAGTGCAGAGTCGTGCCATCAAGTAGTATGTTCAAGCTTATCACCTGAGGATCCTCTCTGTTCATTTGTTCCATGTAGCATATCTTGCAATGAAGTACCCACTAGTCAACCTCCTGAATGCAAACAGAGGAATGAGGAGAACAGTGAACCGGTATATCGCAGGGAATCTCTGAAGAATGACCTAGATGTAGAAGCCGGTCCATCTTCTGTGCCGTTAGATAAGACACCAGAATCTAATCCATGGAGGCGAAGAATACACAGTTCCCTCAGGCCTTTTAGCATGCTAGGACCTATATCAAACATCTCGGGAGGTAGTCTGGCTCATAATGATGTTAATGTGGCAGCTTGTCAGAAGGAGAGAGGCACAACGATAATCTTAAATAAGAAGATACAGCGTATCCAAGCCTCTAATCAGTTCATAGAAAACAATGCTGAAGCTGGAAGCTTGAATGAATTTTCTTTGGTTCAGAAGAAGTCATCTGATGCTCACGATGATAATGAGCATCACAGCAAAGAGAAATATATCCCATCAGAAATTTTGCCTCAACCCACAACATATTTGAGCGTTGGTAAACGAGGCCTTAAAAGAAAAGGACCCCAATTGTTGAATGCTAAACTTAGTACTAGACAAACCAAGAGCAGAAGGGTTAAATCTCGATTCAGTTGTACGTTCTGGTTTATGACCTCTTATGCTAGATATGTACTATATATCTTGAGTAAATATGTGCACGGTCAGTACATACTTTTGGTGATCCTCACTCTTGTATCTTTGCAGGGTCTGAAAGCAGAGTTGCTGACATGCAGGAGCCCAGTGAATGTACTGGCAAAAAAGAAGCCCTATTTCATGGACTAGAGTTTTTGGTGACTGGATTTCAAAGTCATAAGGAGAAAGAGATTGTGTCTGTAATACGGAAATTTGGAGGTTGTGTTCTTTCAAAAGTGCCACCCTGTCCATTAGATAAAAAAAGCAAGCTTGCAGAGCTTGTGAGGTGGAAGCCTCCTGTAGTTCTTTCCCCTAAAAAGGTTTGTTACACCATTTCCCTTTTGTTTCTTGGGTACCATCTCTCGTTCATCATGTATCCTTTTATAGTTTTGGTATATGATGTAGCCTGTAGGAGAAATTGGTGTAGGGCTGTAGGCTGCCATTTAAAATTGCACATCCATTTTCTTTACAGTACCAAATTGCACTGTGTCTGATAGGTGTTTGTTGCAACAGGTCTCAACAGCTAAGTTCTTATATGGTTGTGCTACCGATTCCTGGATTTTGAATTCCAATTGGCTTTTTGATTCTCTTCAAGCTGGTTTACTGTTGCAACCTGGAAAGTAAGCAATGACACCTTGCAGCACACCTACCCTGTGAAAATGGAAGTTTTCATATCTTTCTTGAAGTAGTCAAGGGAAAATTACCAAACACCTTAAAAGTGTATATGCATTTTGAGATCTGTCAAAAGCCCACATGAAGCTTTCTCAATTCGATGCCAAGCTCTTCCAAGCAACGATTACGAGTCGAACGACTAGTCTAGACTAGTCGCTCGACTAGTCTATGAGTCGCAAAGCGGCTGTCGACTCGGTTTCTCGTGTAGACTACAAATATGAGTCGAGCCAGTCATCGACTAGTCGACGACTAGTCTGGACTAGTCGACATGTTCGAGTCGAACGACTCAAAAAACTGGGGGAGTATAAATACGATGGCTCATCCCGCGTGAGACGAGACCTAATCCTTTCTTTCCTCTCCTCCTCTTTCTTCTTGGCTTGCTGCTGGTGTTGCTCTGCCTCGTTGCTGGAGGACTGCTCGTGCTGCTCTGCTTGCTGTTGGTGCTGCTCTGCTTGCTGCTGCTTGGTGGTGCTGCCCTGCTTGCTGCTGGTTGCTGGTGCTGCTAGACTGAGTGTGTTTCAATTTCCAGGTCCTGAGGTCTGAGCTACAATGTCTACAACAACGGATATTGTATTGTATACTGTACTTGTATACTTATATAGTGTAATACTACATACTACTACTACGTATTGTTAGTTATGTACTGTAAGTTCAGTGCTACAGTACCATGTCGACTAGTCTCGCACTAGTCTAGACTAGTCTATGAGTCTTAACCTTGGAACGACTCGTCGACTCTTCGACTCGTAAACGTTGCTTCCAAGAAATGAAAGATATTTCATTTGATTGGCTAAATTATCCAAACTTAAACTCAACCAACATAGGGTACCTAAGAACTATCTTTTTAAATGGTTATCTAAACGCTGACATGATTAATTAGCTTAATTGTTCATACTGTAATTCTGAATATTTCTTATACAACACATGGAAAGTCGATGTAGATGCTTTTAGGTAAGTATATTAGTCCAACATACTCAAGGCACTTTGCTGTGAAGATTGTTTATCAGCTTTTTTTTCAGCAACTAAAAATTCAGCGAGGAACATTTGCTCTGTTGTCCATATGGATTAGGTTAAAATACTTTGTTCTTGATGCTCAACTTTTGATATACCCTTTTGCTAGGTATTTCATTCGACAAAGGCATACAGTGGAGATTTCAACATTTGGCCAATCAGTTTACCGAAGAAATAATAAATTGGTATTTCATGGAGTAGGATTCTTGATCCACGGCAAAATCAGCTTCTGTTCAAAATTTTCGAATATTATCAAGGTATGTTGCAAGCCTGGTGAGAAAACATGATGGATGAACTGTAATACATCATATACTATTGTCATAGTTAAGAGGCATTGTCTAAGTTCACTCTTAATTTGATGCATCTGATTTTTCACTACTGATTGTGTCAGATATATACATGACTAGTTTCCTTGTCTACACGATGTGGCCCTTACATTATATTTATGTTCCACAGCATGGAGGTGGCCAAGTTTTTGTATCTCTTCAAGGATTAATCCAAAGCTTGAAGGATAAAAGTTGTTCGCGTGGAATCATTCTTGTTGCAAATGAGGCGAGTGCATCACGCCATCTAAGCCATTGTGGTCTGGAGCATGACATAAAAACAGCGGTTAGTTGAATTTTGAATGTAGAAACTTCCATTCCAGATATAGGAAATGACTGAATATAAGCAGCAACTGCTCAGATAGAGTAGACTGTCTTTCAATGCTTGAATACTAGTAGCTCTATAAGTCAGTACAGAGAAGTAACTTGTCACAACATATCTTAATCCATTGTCTACCTCTCGCAATTCAGTCATGTTGTTTCATCTAGACCTTCTATAAAAGTCAACTGATTAGGATCCGAACGGCTTGCTTCCCTGCTGCCAATAAGACATGTTTACTTGATTCACATTATACATGGCCGTATCGCTGTATTTACCATTCAAATGTTTCCCTACGCTTTATCCTTTTTTTCACAGCTGGTATTTATCATCTCCAGTGCCTCTAATTCTCCTGTATCTCTCTCGTGCAGCCAGCAAGCTGGATCATAGGCAGTCTGTTTTCTGGGAAGCTGATTCACCTGAAGAAAGACCGCTGTGCCCCATTCCGGCGGATTAAGGTGCCATCATTCCAACAGCAGCGTGCATTTGAGATGAGTCAAGAAATATAATTCTTGCCAAAAAATGCCTGGAGCACCATCATCGTCCAATTGCAAGCAGAGTTTTCAATGGCATGTTTCTGTCACGACTTGGATTCGCCTATGCGGCGCTAAGGCCTAAGGCTGATGCCTGTGTCTTTCATCATTTTTTGCAAATACGAGAAAGGGTCAAGGCGCCCGTGATGGTGATGTGGTAGTGATATACAGCCGCCCATATTTGAAGAATTCCAAGTGCTAAACTATGGAGGCGGATTACGTTAGGCATTCGTCCGTAAGCTATATCGCTCCTGTTATTTTAATCAGGGAACTGTTGTTCATTTCCTGAACACCGTGACATTCACTGGAGATTGCACGCTGCTTAGAAATCGGCAGCTGAGCAATCTGTAGGGCATGATATGTTTTCTTTAGATCGATAGGCTTTTCGTCCTATTTCTTTCTATTTAAATCAACAATGCTTTTCTGCAGATGGACTAGTCCAGACTTTTTGTCTATCAATCTCCTTGCATGTATTTATAAGAATATTTGTTTTGTTGTAGAAGTATCATGGATAAAAAAGCATTGTTGATTTAAGTTGTGAAAACACCCGGCAAAAAGAAAACAGATTTAAGTTGTGAATACAATGCTAGGGTGTGTTTTAGCTTGATTTTGGGGCTGTGTTGAAGTGCTTAGAACTTCAGTGATGTTTCTTTTCTGGCTGTGTGGCTATGGCCAGATTGTTCTGCTTTGCGCTGTAAAGTTTCTTTTTAACCTTTCTGGTTCCCTAATGTCCTGACCAAACCCTTTTGGGGGCACTAGTGGGGGCGCCCTATGTTACCGGTTTCTCATGATAAACGAAACTCGGAGATATGCATCGTAGTAATTCAAATAAAAAGTTGTTGACTCATAGTAAAATTTTACTGCATATTGCCGCTGTTCAAGTAAATTTAACTTGTTTATTTGAACAGAGGAATACATATGGTTGTACTATTAACTTTGGCCATGTTTTGATCAACGGGCGTGGTTAGATCGTTCTAACCTGACTAAAACAAAAGTCTGTCTACACCATTAGCGAAAATGTAGCAAGTCTTGACGTGATCCGTCGTAGTCTAGGTGGTTAGGATACTCGGCTCTCACCCGAGAGACCCGGGTTCAAGTCCCGGCGACGGAATTTTTTTGGTTTTTGTCTACGCAAATGGCCACGCATGTTTTTTTTTTTCCGAGAATCAATGGCCACGCATGTGAGATGCGCCGGTTGGGTCTACGCAAATGGCCACGCATGTTTTTTTTTTTCCGAGAATCAATGGCCACGCATGTGAGATGCGCCGGTTGGGTGCAGCGTTTTTGGGCTGATGGATGGACGGATGGATCTACACTAACAATATCTGATGAATGATGGCGTCGTGGAATAAGACGGTGTGTTTGCAGGGCGCTTTGGTGGGCGAAGGCCGCAAAGCGGGAGGCGGCACCCTCATTGAGCTGCTGAGCAGCCAGCATAATTGCGGTTCGCACGGGGCACCCGTGCCTCGCACAATCATTACCCTCTTCTCGCCCCCTATATGCCATTATGATGATGCAATGTGTTGCCCACATATGCACAATACACATCAGTGCAGTGCAAACACTCTTCCTTTCACATCTCTCTTTGTTTTGCCCACGTCTAATGTTCCTAAGTGAACACTAATTCTTCTTCTTTTCTTGTCGTAGAACATCTCCCTGCTTTGTCCACATCAGTACAAAATTCCTCTGATTTGATTACAACTGCCAACTGAAAGAGTGATTGAACCAAATGAGCGCCCTAGTTTGTGTGTGTGGGGGAGTAAATTGAGGTGACAATAGCATGATATCATTGGTTCCACGGGTGGATGGATTTGGGAGTAAGATGTGTCATCATCCATCCATGTCGTCAACTTCTTACCTTGCAAACCGTGTATTCACTGTCATCGATGGTGACACCGGGAATGATGTAGACCGTCAAAGATCTCCCCTTTCTCCCAATATCGGTTGTATTGTTCGTTACAACATAAAAATATATAAGAGGAAAATTCGAAAATATACTATATGTAAGAGAAACTTTGTTTGCAGCCAACTCGCCATGGACGTCGGTTTCTAGGAAATTGGTGGTATATGATAAAATCGACCAAGGATAAAAATACCCGGATGGACAATTCATCAAAGAAGAACAAAATATCTATTTTTTTACATTAGAGATCTAATTTAAACTAAAAACAAAGGTTCCTTGCTCACTCAACAATGGATGGTAATGCTAAAGAAGGGGCGAGAGGGCTGGCACCAGACGACGGAGGGGTTGTCCTCTAGTATAGCATAATCCCCACTTCTTTTTAGCGAGGGCTAGAGTAGACACTTTTTTGGTTAGACAATGAATTTAGCTGGACACATCATGATATCGTCAAATCCATGGGTGGATGGAAGTGAGAGTAAGACGTATCGTCCTCCATCCATCTCGTCCACTCCTTACCTTGCAAACCGTGTATTCATTTTCATTGATAGTGACACCGGGAATGAAGTGGACCATCAAAGATCCCTCTTTTCTCCCAATATTGGTTGTATTGTTCGCTACAACATAAAAATATATAAGAGAAAAGGTCAAAATAAAAATATAAGAGAAGATTTGTTTGCAGCCAACTTGCAATGGATGTTGGTTTCTAGGAAGTTGGTGATATATGATAAAATTAGCCAAGGATAAAAATACCCCGGCAGAGAACGCATAAGAGAAGAATAAAAAATCTAAAAAAGATGAAATTGGAGATCTAAAATTACACTAAAAATAAAGGTTCCTTGCCTACTAAACAACAGTGAGAACGCTCGAGAAGAGGCATGAGGGACCGACACCGGACAATTGAGGGGTTGTCCACTAGTAGCATAATACCCACTTCTTTTCAGCGAGGGTGAGATTACATACTTTTTTGGTTAGACGGTAAATTTAGGTGAACGTAGCATGGTATCATCAAATCGACAGGTGGATGGGTGTGAGAGTAAGACGTATCATAATCCATCCATGTCGTCAACTCCTTACCTTGCAAATCGTGTATTCACTGTCATCGATGGTGACACTAGGAATGAAGTTCACCGTCAAAGATCTCTCTTTTCTCCCCATATTGGTTGTATTATTCATTACCGCATGAAAATATATAAGGGAAATTTGCTTGCAGTAAGACTAGCCATGGATGTCGGTTTCCAGGAAGTCAGAACTATCATAAAATCAGCCAAGGATAAAAATACCCAGATGGAGAACTCAACAGAGAAGAATAGGGGGAAAATCTACTCCCTCCATTCCAAGCGAGGGAGTAGAAAATAATAACTGAAACTAGAGATATAAATTTACATTAAAGACAAAGGGTCACGGGAGAAGAGGCGAGAGGGATCGGCACCGGGCAATGGAAGGTTTCTCCTCTAGTAGCATGATCCTCACTTCTTTTTGGCGAGGGCTAGAGTAGATATAATACAATGGTAATGTCAGCTGTCAATGTTTTATTCAACCCATTACTGCAGAAACGGCTATAACAACCATCTTACCCGTGTCAGTACAAAACACTCTTCCTTTCACATCTCTTTGTTTTGTCCACATCTAATGTTCATAAGGGAACACTAATTCATTATTGCTTATAAGAACATCCCTTTGTTTTGTTCACATCACTAGAATTCTTCTATCTACTTTTTGGAGAAAAATCCTCTGGGGTTCTTACAATTGCCAACTGAAAGAGAAATTGAAGCACATGAGAGCCCTACCTTTTTAGGCAGTAAATTGGGCCCTGTCACTGGTAAGGGTTCCTGCATTTAGCGACTGAGCATGCTTACACCTTTGGCTATGTTTGAAATGCTTCGCTACCAATTGAGTTTCATGTCCGCTCGATGATGACAAAAAGGGAGGGAAATAGTGGAAGGAGCTAAGCCCCTCTCCAATAATCTAAAATATATATTACACCTCGTATTAATCAAAGTTTTTGTTTTAGAATTGACATCTTTTTCTATCAACAGGGACTAAGATCTACAGTTCCTCGATCAGCGGAATACATCAAACAATGGCCACGTAAAAAGTTCAAATGAACTTTTATCCAAATTAACTTCGACAAATACCACGATTCCATGAACCATGTAACATACACTCAATGCAACTTAATTAGCTCAATGGTTCGTTGTACTCAGTGAGATTCACCACGCTTCACTACCGTTTACAAACTTGTGCCCCCATACTATTTTTCCTGTAATCCCATTCATCAAGGGAGGTTAGGGGCAAATAGGCAAACAACTATGTTGATACGTATGCGTTCTAGGGTTTGAAAGACATAAGGCAACAAGGAGGCGGCCAAATTTTCTCAACGACTTGTCGGCACTGCCACAAGTCCCTCTGCCTTTCACCAGCCGCCACGACAGCGAGAGGATGGGGGAACCTCAGATCTATGTGTCTGGTCTGTGTCTTGTCAGGCAATTGAGTTTTTTCATCGCTGCTGAAGTTGGGGCAGTGGCAATGATGTGAATAGTGGTTCATCGGCTTTCCGTATGTCATTGGCCTTCCTGGGAGTGACGTTGATGAGTTAGAGGATGGGTGTCGATCGCCGAGCACTCGGTCTGGCTTGATTAGCATTTATCTCTGGCGACGACATGCAGAGGAGATGATGTTGCCGCATGTTTTTGTTCTCCAACTCCATTTCCATTTGTTGAAGCCAACTAAATACGATTCATCGGGGAACTTGTGAGTTTGTTACCTCTTTTGTGTTTGTTCCTTTCCGCAAACAAGGGCGGTTGACAATCACGATTACCAGTGTCGGTTCAGGATCCAACAGTAATCATCATAGGATTGTGCACGTAGCTGGTTGCCTAGATGGGATTCCGGCAAGGCAGTTTACCAGATTCAGGCCCTCACTGTTGAGGTAACACCCTACTCTTTCTTTGATGTAATAATGGTGGACTAGCCTCGTATAAGAACTAGGGTTTTGAGTACAACGGTTATATCACAAGGATCATGTAGGTATGAGATGGTTTATCGAGAGAAGACCCTAGCCATGTCTTATATATAGGGGGATAGAGCTAGGATTTACATGATTCCCTGGTCGGTGCAATCAAGCCTAATCTCGTGGGATACTCCTAGATCCCGGTTTTTATAATATTGTACACCAAGTTGAATTTTGAGGGGCTTTACACCAGCGGCGGAGCGTCATGGGGATCAAACCGGGCCATGGCCGGTCCTTGTCTCTGGCTTTCTCTCTAGAGTTGTTACAAATTTAGCCCAAGAACCACCGATGGCACACTGAGCAAGTGGCCGGTCTATCCTTCAATATGCTTGACGCTCCGCCACTGACTTACACCAAGTTGATGATGCGTCCCTCCATTGGTCAGGTCGTGGGCTTGGGCCGCCCTATGGCCCAATGAGCCGACTACCGGCCTACGAGTACACCCATGGGTCTGCCATCATCAACCACTGTGATATTTTCTCAAAAAGAAAAAAAATCAACCAGTATGAACCAATACCCTGGTATTAATACCAATCCTCAATTTAGATTTCAAACGAACTTGTTAATATCAGCATGATCTGGATTCTGGTCACGCAAGGAAAACCCGGGACGCACTGTTCAATTCTCCATAGGTGGACAGAGAGGGACCTACCCGGGTTTCACTTTCATCCAACTGGCTAAGCTAGTTCACGCAGTGGTAGTGCCACAACGCGGCAAGGCAAGGCAAAACATTCCCCCGGAGTGTGAGCCAGCGTACGCTGTTGCACGGGAGTCAAACGACGGATCGCCATCACCGCCACGGCCGTATCTCGTCGGAGCGCGACGGCCGGCGCAAGGTCGGCACCATCGCAGCCGTCCAACCGCCCCCGCCGGGACATCTCTACCACTCTAGGCCAGCGGCCATCATCCCGTCATCCCTAGCTCACAGGGCTCGTACAGGCACAGCCCTCTATCTCTGACGGGTCAACAAGCGGGCCCACCGGCCACTCACTCACCTCGCCTCGCCCCGTCTCTCTCTAACATTCCCCCCCTCTCTCTCTCTCTATCTCTATCCACCCACATGCGCTCTCCCTCTCTCCTCGAAGCCCCGTTTATTTATTCTCGCCTCTCCTCGTTCCCCCATCCCATCCGTCTCTCTCTTCTCCCTTCCTTCGATTGCAGTCCATGTCCGAGGAACAGTAGTTAGTTCACAGCACAACACCGCCGCGGCAATTAGTTTGTTAGTTAGCTAGCAGCTTGACGAGGTGTGATCGAGGGAGAACCTCAGCGAGAAGCTCTAGCTAGCTCTGGCGGGCATGTTTCCGGTGGAGGCGTCGTTCGCCGGCTCCGAGGCGGCCATGCTGCCGCCCTTCTTCGTGGGCTCCATGTGGCAGTCGGCGCCGGGCGGCGGCGCGGCTGCCTTGTCCGAGGAAGACGAGGTAGCGGCCGCTGCGGCTGCCGAGGCGGCGCACGACCGCGCGGTGGCGGCGACGCGGAACCACCGTGAGGCCGAGAAGCGCCGCCGCGAGCGGATCAAGTCGCACCTCGACCGCCTCCGCGCCGTCCTCGCCTGCGACCCCAAGGCATGCAATTTATGCACCTAGCTAATTAGCTTCCGCATCTCCATGTCCCGTGCTCTCGTTATTTCCCCCTAATTTTCTCCACGACATGTTCCATATCCGATGGATATGGGATCGATGCAGTGAAATCTCCACCGAACCGGATTGATATCTGGGATTCTACTGTGTTTGCAGTGGCTAGATGCTACCCATATGAGTAGCTAGCTGCAAAGGTCTGCTAAGCTAATCGTTCTCTTGTGATTAAAGCTGGATCTTTTTAATTTTGACGAAGTAGAATGGAGCCTCTCCTAGGCCCTAGCCACTCTATCATCCTATGAGTGACACTAGGGCTGGCTCGTCCCTTGGCTTGTTCCTCTTCATGATTCGCTTCTTTTGTGCATAGTACCATGTCTACAATTTTGCATAATTTTTCACCTTCTCCTTTCTATCCCTTTTCCCATTCCTGATCAATTAGAAGCTCTAGGGTTCGTCATCGATCTGAGAGATTAATTGTGCAAACAAGATTTCTTGATTAACTGATCTTGTACATGTGTGTTTTCGCAGATAGACAAGGCAACGCTGCTGGCCAAGGCGGTAGAGAGAGTGCGGGAGCTGAAGCAGCGCATGGCCGGCGTCGTCGGCGAGGCGGCCGCGCCGGCGAGCCACCTGTTCCCCACGGAGCACGACGAGATCGTGGTGCTCGCTTCAGGCGGCGGTGCCGGCGGCGCGGCGGCTGTGTTCGAGGCCTCCCTCTGCTGCGACGACCGCTCCGACCTCCTCCCGGGGCTCATCGACACGCTGCGCGCGCTCCGCCTCCGCACGCTCCGCGCCGAGATGGCCACCCTCGGCGGCCGCGTCCGCAACGTGCTCGTCCTCGCGCGCGACGCCGGAGAACACGCTGACGACGACTACTCCTCATCCTCCGAGGACGGCGGCGCCGACTTCCTCAAGGAGGCTCTGAGGGCCCTCGTGGAGAGGCAGGGGGCTGCCGCCGGCGACCGGCCCAAGAGGAGACGCGTCGCTGACATGAACATGCAAGCGGCGGCTTAATCAATCAGCTAGTTGGCCGGCCGGCGGCCATAGCTCATAGTATCTGATACGGTTGCATATGGCGATCGATCTCATGCATGCCATGGTAATGGTACTACTACTATACAGCGTGTTAATTTGCTTTCAAAGTTAACTAGTTTTGTGTGATGGTTAATTAGTTTCAATTCTCCATATATACCACTATATGGCTGACTCTCCTTGGTGATGCCAATATGCCATGTATAATTAGGGATATATATTACTACTCTTTTACCATTAGGGTTTGCTTGAGCTTTAATCAAATGTTGCTTCAAAGCCATGGCAAACCCAGCCCCTAAAATGACAATTCATGTCAGAATATATGCACAATGCAAAATTCCAGACTTGGTTGCCTGGAAGCATTTCTGTTTACAAGATCCCACAAGTCCATTTTTGATCATGTCAGGGCATGCAGCTAGCTAGCCATATATGCATGCATGCAGTGCATGTAAGACAAGTCTTCGGATCAAACAAAGATGTTTGCATGCATACATGTAGCAATGCATGGCAAGTCCTAAGATCAAAACAAAGATGTTTGTTCCAACGCATTGCATAGCAATGTAGCAGCATGCTTCCTGTCTGTCTGGTCTTGTGAATGAATGAATGTTTGGGGCTTGGACATATTGAATGATCTAGGCATGCATATGGCAGTTTGATTGTTTGAATATGGAGGAGAGGAAAGGGGAACCAATCAATGATTGCTTGTGTTGGTGCATGCTGCAGTGCACAGTAGTATGGCTAGCCAGTGTGGCATGCAGCAGAGTGAGCAGCTAGCTCTCATGACTACACATGAGTGCATGCATGGACTAGTTTGCTAGTACTGGTACTACATGCATGCTGATGCCTGCTGCTGCATGCCCTGTCTGGTCTGGGAAAGGGGGGAAGGTGGATGAGCTTTTGTTTCTTGCTGGTTTCCTTTTGTAATCTTGCTCCTCTATGGCTTTTTTAGAGGGAGGAGGGAGGGGCAGAGATCTCCATGTCAGGCCACCCCACTGTGTCTGTGTGCATGCTCTTTTGTGGGGACAAAAGGAAGACATGGGTGTGTGTAAAAATGTAAACTTGTAATCAAGCCATTGCTGTGATGTGCTTTCTGCCCACACTAGCTACTTGCTGGGGCTGGCAATGGCATGGCTACTTTGCTGGCTAGCTTGGCAGTTGGCATGCAGAAGTAGGTCACATGAATACACATACCTACATGCTTGAATCCAGGGCGTGGAAGTAAATGTGATTGGTTTTGTTATTGTGACACTGTGTATATGGTAAGTCAT
This sequence comes from Aegilops speltoides, assembly GCA_021437245.1. Lineage (NCBI taxonomy): Eukaryota > Viridiplantae > Streptophyta > Magnoliopsida > Poales > Poaceae > Aegilops > Aegilops speltoides. Next base: position 487,506,230 of record CM038145.1, read on the forward strand.
CCATGGGCACGCCAAGTTGAAATGGAAAAAACCAGGCATTTCATGTACGCAAGCAATAATCAACTAAACCAATCAGTGTCTTCTTTCTGAAAACATGAATAAAAATCGTCATCCATGTCCATATTGCAATATACTTCAAAATAGTGAGAAATCGAGTTATAGCATACATAAGAACTTTGATTCATAGGAGTCAAAATAGATAGGGCACATTGTTATGCAGAGACCGGATAAGACTTCATTTCAAGCGAGGTCTGGGTTTCTGCCTAGTGGTAGGTTCATAGTGGTGCATCCATGTTGATTACCTAGGGTTCCAATCCTATCTCACTCGGGTGGGTTCTATCTTACCCACTTGACACCATTTTTGATATCTTGGTGCGATTTTTGGGTGAACGAAATATCCCTTTAAAAGAGATAAGCATATTCCATGTGCCAATCCATAATCAACACTAAATAATGTGTTTGAATTCGACAAGGAGAGGAAAATAGGAACCTATAGAGATTTTTCCAAGAAGTTAGACCCGGTCAAAATTTTCCGTTTAAACTGAGAGCAAAGTTCCCACATATTTTTTTCCAAAGATTCATTACTCAATAAAAATTCCAAGGATTTGAACTCTTAAGAGAACAAATTCATTTGAATCATTGAAAGCTAAGAGAGAGGCCAAAAGACACATGGAGTCATGGAGTGCAATACAATTACTGGTGTGGGCACAGATTTATGTAATTATTTCATCATAGTTTCCATCATTGTTTTACCAATACTACTAATACATGTTGCTAAAAAAATACTACTAATACATCATTAAGGAGAACAGACTTTCAGAAGATCACATGCATATGTGTACGTAACACTAGTAGAAAACAACCCATTAGTCCCGGTTCGTAAGGGCCTTTAGTCCCGGTTCGTGAACCGGGACTAATGGGTCGTTACTAATGCCACCAGACATTAGTCCCGGTTCAGAGACGAACCGGGACCAATGTAACTCCACGTGGCGGCGTGCACCGAGCCCGGTCGAGGTCTTTGGTCGGTTGGTGGCACCAACCGGGACCAAAAGTCTTTTTTTAAGAAAGTGGCTGCTTTAGGGTTTTGTGGTTTATTTTAGGTTGTTATTTATAGCTAGCTAATAGAGAGAAGTGTCCTCTCTTATCTTCGTCCTTGGTTTATCAACGCTTATATGTTCATTGCACCCGCAGATATATATATGACATGGCTCATGCATGCTTTGCATCATCATCATATATATGTATATAATAAAGTCCTACTAATCATGCATCATCATACTACTTCTACTAGCTCGTTATTAATAATAAGTCATACGATCATCATCCTCGTATATAGTCATCGAACCCAACCCTACATATATAATTGTTCTTAGCACATGATCATCAATTACTAGGTATAGGACCTAAAACACCCTTAAGGTAAAATAGCATAAAACAATATAGACCCCGACTCTCCATTATGAAGAATGGCGATCATCCTGTCTCCAATTCTTGCCTTTCACTGCTTATTGCTTCCAAGAAGCTCCTTACGACTGTCCATACATTTTTCCATTCTTTGATTGTTATGTCTCCACTTCTTTTAGAAACCCGATATGGACAGTTGAGATTCAGAGGACGACACGGTAGTATGTTCAAAACATGAAGGCTACCACGCGTATACATCGGATGAGGGACACACTCATTCGGGATTATCTGTTGAAAAACATAGTAATAACTTCGTAGTTAGCAATGATGTACTAGTTTAATTAGAAGTGTGCAAAAAGATGCACGGATGTTGTAATAGTAAAAATAATCGTACCAAGGTATCTCCATGGTAGTTATCAGTAGTTCAACACGTGCACTAGTGGCACGTATTGACCATAATGTTGAGGAGTTTGATTGTAGATATTGTAATTCTCAAGATCTCTACAAAATCCGACTAGATGTCGTTCTCCCGATAAGTTAATTCGCAGCCTTCGTTGTAGTATGTTCTGTCTACCATCTTCCGCACATTCTTTGAAGAATGAAAATAAGCTGTCAATGGAGATAAGTTGTCAACTATATATTTTGAAATAAACAATATAAATTACTTAATAACTATGCTTAGCTCACATGAGGGAAGAACTGGAGGTGTATGCACAAAGACCCAAATCGTAGGTGTCTCTTGCTCGATTGTAGGATCACCAAGATCCATGGTGATAATCATACCCTCATCAAGACCATACATCTTGCAAAATGCATCCCAATTTTGCAACCAAAATGGGTTACACTCGAGCATTGTACAGCTTTACTTGAAAATCCACATCATGTTCGGTACTTAGGACAATTTTTTTGTTTCAAATTTTCATGGTCTTCAAAATCCATCCTCTCCAAGACATAGCGTCTTGCAAAGCATGGGATAAGCTAGTCAAATTGAAAAGATGAAAATTACACGTTAAAATAGTTGAAGTCGTGCTTAATTACGAAAAAAACTATTGTCGCTGCTATGCATCGTATGAACATCGCAAGTCTCCTCGAGCTTAATGCTGAATCGCCGATCTTCCTCCACTCAATGAATCTGTCGACATACCTCGGTCATCGTGGCACCACCGTCGCACTCCCAGCGATTTTCGTCGCCGATGAGGACGACATTTCGCCCACGTTCATAATTCAAATATTAAACTAGATCATTATTATAAATCACGGGTTGACTATAGATGATCGATGTACATACGGGTTGAATACTACATCATCTCTTGGTGTCCGTACATCATCGAATATTATCACTAATAAAACTAGAACCGAAGCGCCCGACGGTATCGACGCTGGCGGTGTCCGGATGCCTCACCACCGTCATCGCCCACGCGACCGCCATCAAACAAGGATCGGTCAACAACGGGTTGCCTCCTCACCAACCTACTACGTCCCCGAAAGGTAACACCTCCCAATACCAACCCGGCGGAGCCAGGTCCCGAACATGACCTCGATCAAGCAGGCCTCCATCGCCGACTCGGCGGCAGCGAGGATGCGGGATAGGCATCGCCGACGTCGACGCAGGACTACTTCTATATATAGTTAAATAAAAGTAGTCTTATTAATTAAATCTATCTAGCTCAACTACTAAACACTTACTATAAATAAATAAGTAGTACTTACTAAAAACAAACTACTTCATATATAAACTACTTCTTCTTTTTTCCTTTTTCTAAATTACTACACATCTAATCCTACATAAAGATCTAAATTACTACACATCTATTTACAGAAAAAATCTAACATAAAAACTAACATAAAAACCTTACATAAAAAATCTAACATAATATGAACAAATTTTACAGAAAAAAACTAACATAAAGAAACTAACATAAAGAAACTAACATAAAAATCTTACATAATATGAACAATTCTTTTTACAGAAAAAAACTAACATAAAAACCTTACATAAAAAATCTAACATAATATGAACAAATTTTACAGAAAAAAACTAACATAAAGAAACTAACATAAAGAAACTAACATAAAAAATATTACATAATATGAACAATTCTTTTTACGAAAAAAAAACTAACATAAAAACCTTACATAAAAAATCTAACATAATATGAACAAATTTTACAGAAAAAAACTAACATAAAGAAACTAACATAAAGAAACTAACATAAAAAATCTTACATAATATGAACAATTCTTTTTACAGAAAAAAACTAACATAAAAACCTTACATAAAAAATCTAACATAATATGAACAAATTTTACAGAAAAAAACTAACATAAAGAAACTAACATAAAGAAACTAACATAAAAAATATTACATAATATGAACAATTCTTTTTACAGAAAAAAACTAACATAAAAACCTTACATAAAAAATCTAACATAATATGAACAAATTTTACAGAAAAAAACTAACATAAAGAAACTAACATAAAGAAACTAACATAAAAATCTTACATAATATGAACAATTCTTTTTACAGAAAAAAACTAACATAAAAACCTTACATAAAAATCTAACATAATATGCACAAATCTTTTACAGGAAAAAAAATCTAACATAAAAACTAACAAATTAATTACACAATCTACATTAACTACATATCTAAATTACACAATCTAATATAACAAAAATATCTATGAACTAAAAAAATCTAAAACAAATCTAAGAAAAATAAAAAAAAAGACCTGGCGACGGCGACGGCGAGTGAGTAGGTGTAGGTGCGGCAGGGCGTCTGGCAGGCGTCGACGGCCGGCAAGGCGGGCGGGCGGCGACGGCGTCGGGCGGGTCGATCGGTCAGGTGGCGGCGACGTCGGTGTCGGGCATGGCATGGCCTTGGACGGCAGACGGCAATGTGATAGGCGGCGGCGGCACAAGGCGCAGCGGCGGCGGCGGCGAAGCGAAGCGGCGGCGGCGGTGTCGGCAGGGCAGGGCGGCAAGCGAGGAGCAGAGAAGTGGGGATGCGGTTCGAAATCCTAAGTGCTACTTATATAGAAGAGCTTTTGTCGGTTCGTCGCAACCGGGACCAATGACCTCTTTAGTCGGTTTGTGCCACCAACCGGGACCAAAGACCTTTTTTCAAGAGCCCAAAGGGCGGAACGAACCATTGGTCGGTTGGTGGCACAAACCGACTAAAGAGGTCATTGGTCCCGATTCTTGCCACGAACCGGGACAAAGCCAAGCATTGGTCCGGTTGGTGCCACCAACCGGGACCAATGGTCTCGCAGCTGTTTTTTTTTATTCTTCCAGCAGCTTTCGTTTTAGTCCCACCTCGCCAAGCGAGAGGCACTCGCAACTGTTTATAAGCCCCGAGTGCAGATACAATGACGAAGATGCTCAATGCTCAAGACGTTGGTCGGCTTCAACCCTTGCGGGATACGGTAGACGCGCATGAGCTATGTGCGGTCAGATTGACACTATCCCGAAAGGGTTGAAGCAGATTAACGAGCATTGCGTCTCTTTTTATTTGTAATGACAGTAAAAAGGAGCATATATGCTTATTTTAATGGCTTATTACAACTCAGAAATAAAAAAAAAATAAATATAGCAGAAAAAGAAAAACTATATAAAAACTACTCATAAATGAATAGAAGCAAAAATAGTTGTGATTAACTATAGTAAAAAGGAGCATATATGCTTATTTTAATGGCTTATTACAACTCAGAAATAAAAAGAAAAAATAAATATAGCAGAAAAAGAAAAACTATATAAAAACTACTCATAAATGAATAGAAGCAAAAAATAGTTGTGATTAACTACAGTAAAAAGGAGCATATATGCTTATTTTTAATGGCTTATTACAACTCAGAAATAAAAGAAAAAATAAATATAGCAGAAAAAGAAAAACTATATAAAAACTACTCATAAATGAATAGAAGCAAAAAATAGTTGTGCTTAACTATAGTAAAAAGGAGCATATATGCTTATTTTTAATGGCTTATTACAACTCAGAAATAAAAAGAAAAAATAAATATAGCAGAAAAAGAAAAAACTATATAAAAAACTACTCATAAATGAATAGAAGCAAAAAATAGTTGTGATTAACTATAGTAAAAAAGGAGCATATATATAGCAGAAAAAGAAAAAAAACTACTCAGAAATGAGTACAGATGCGCTTATAGAGGAAATTCAACTTAAATTCATAACGAATTTCAAGAGAAATCCGTATGAATTTATGCTAAATTACCTATATAAGCGCATCTATTTTCATTATCGGAGGAGCTCGATAAAGTGGAGAGGGAGGGGCTTATAAACCAGTCCCGTTCCCCTTCGGTTGGCGAGGTGGGACTAAACTCTGGTCGCAACGGGCACCAACTTTTAGTCCCGGTTGATGGCACGAACCGGGACTAATGGAAGCCCATTGGTCCCGGTTCAAGCAACCAACCGGGACCAATAGGTTTGGGCTCGAGCAGGACCAATGGGTCGATTCGTCCACAAACCGGGACCAATAGGTCCGAGACGAACCGGGACCAATGGCCACGTGGCCCGCCGGCCCGGGCTCACGAACCGGTCCGATGTTTCATTGGTCCCGGTTCTGGTTTGAACCGGGACTAATAGGCTGGACCGGCCTGGACCATTGCCCCCTTTTCTACTAGTGTAAGGCTGTGTCTCTGCGGCACAGTACTAGTATGTCGTTGCTAGTTCCAATCTTTTTATCAGACGAGAGCAGCTGCAGGAATCACATGTTTTCTACATCGAGATAAGAAAAGAATGCCGTGTCTCTGTACGACTGTATATATACATATGTATGTCAGGGCAGGGCCGGGCTAGATGGTAGCTATAGCAGGGCATGGCAGAAGTTCTGATCCAAGCTCCCAGCAGAGAGAATGCAATATTAATTGTTCAGAGTTATGGTGCGTAAGGGTATGCGTTTTTTCATGATTTAACCACGTATTTTATGAAAAAAAAACCATCGAATCATCATGGAAATACTCCCTCCGTTCCTAAATATAAGTCTTTTTTAGATATTTCAATAATGACTACATACAGATGTATATAGATATTTTTTACAGTGTAAATTCACTCATTTTGCTCCATATGTAGTTCGCATTGGAATCTCTAAAAAGACTATATTTAGGAACGTATGTAGTATAAGTTATTCACCATTGAAAACTATTTCTAATGTGAATCCAATGATATATTTTTCATGGTATATAACTAATATTTTATCAAACAAAATAATGGAGAAACGTCTTTCCATAAGCGCGGCCCTATAAATCCGAACGGAGAAAATATATGAAGCCATCCGTGACCACCTAGGTTAGAACTTCATATTTGAATTTCATTAAGTTACTAATTATATATGAAAAAATATGTTTAAAAATGATATATTATTCGGTTCAAAATACACTATTATGTGCAAATTTTTAGTGATCATGAGTGTTTAAATGCATGTGACGCTCTACAAAAATCAAGGGCTACAGATCGCAGTCATCACCAGCAATCTATCTATAAATACACTATGCTCCTTAATTTTGGAGCTCTCTCATTTAATTTAGGTGTCCAATATCGGATTTGGTTCAGGATTTTGACTGGGTCAACAATTTTGATTGAGATTATTTTAAATTTGGTTCATATTTTTTATTCAATTGATGTGTTCAATTCCGGATCTGGTTCCCAATTTTGACTGGACCAATATATAGACATGCAAATCTCATACGTGTTCTAAAAAAATCAAGGGCTAGAGTGAAGAACAAGAGCATTTTTTTTTGAGAATACAAGAACAAGAACAATTATCCATTAAAATGCAAGAAAAAACTTTACACTTCTCCTTTGGCCCGACTTTATAGCGCTAACACTCTATTTAGGGATGAGGTATTTGGATTGTAAGATGTTCATAGGAATATTGGAGGATCTAAATCCCAATGATCTTTTTCCTATAAAGGCAATTTGGATCGATCATATGATTGAGACTGTAAAATTCATATGGAATCCATTCCTATATATGCCCCATATTCCACACATTTTCATGTTCCTACATTTTTTATTTACCTGCAATCCGAGAAAGCCCTTACAGTTGATCGAGGTGCAATGGACAATGTGCGAGGAGCGAGCAAAAGGAACAAAGGGAAAAGCTTATCTTGGAGTGTTCAAATGCACCATGGTGTTTTGCCTCCGAAACAGTAACATGTGTTTACTTACGGTTTTGCTAATTTTTAGCTGGGATTTTCCTAGTCCTCAATTGGTACCGGGTATTGTTGATATGATGTTAGAACTGTGCAAGATTTTATTTAAAAAAAATGAACTTTGAGAACAAACCCTACTATTTTTTCCACTACACATGATCAAATTATTACTACCGAGATCAGATTTTAATGAACAAATGGGCAAATCAACTAAGGATTAGCCAAATTGACAACTACCGAGTTCAGATTTCATTTTTTATAGATGAGTAAAAAAATTTGAGGTGGATATAGATGAGTGAATTTTGTAAGAGGAAAAAAAGTATGGATAAATTTATAAGATTGACTGAAAATTAATTATATTCCAGTCCATGAAGACATAAAATAAATCGTGTTTAACTAAATTTGCTCTGGTCCTTGTCCAGTGCTAGCGAGACCGGCTGCCTCTTCCTTTTATGGCCGTGCCGCCATCGACTGCTGGCTCCATCGACCGCTAGCTGGCTGGCCGCCGCTCGTCCAGTCGTCCTCCAGATTGCAGACGCTGAGCCAAATAAAATGGCCGCAAGACGAACACGTGCATGTACACGAAAGTGACAACACGACGAACCAGTGGGAATGTGTATTGAACATGTATCCTTGTGTGTGTAGAGAATGTGCATGTGTCGCTGTGCACGTACGCAAGGCTCTAAATTGGCCGCCCTGCACGGTGACAATAACCGGCGGGCAAATACGAGTTCGTCACGATGGATGGATGCATATCTCCTACACGTGTGTACGTATTTAATTAATTTGTATTCCCTTTTAAAGAGAGTGGAAATGAGAAAAGAAAATCCCAAACGCCGATGTGACTTCATGGCTTGCTGGATGGAACCTGGAATCAAATCCTCGTGCTGATTTTCCAGGGACGAGGGCCAGTGAAGTGTCCTAACAGTGACTGCCGTACGTCCCTCTCCCAACAAAGCAGTGCCGTACGACCACCGAATGGCTGCAAAAACCATCAGTATTCATTATCTTTTTTTTGTGGGGGAGTATTCATTATCTTTGGAAGTTTTTTTTTTCAAATGGGTAAGGCAGTTTCTGTAATGAAAGAGCAAAAAAAATTGGGTCATTTCAGCAAGTGCCAACTTATTTTTTTGAATTAGATTCAAAGCTAACTGATATAATGGTCAAAATCCATCATGCTTTCATGAAATGTTTGACATTGTCTTGAAATATTTGTTTGTGTTTCAAAAAGGTTGAATTCTTCTCTTCATCATCCTACTCGCGTACTCGACTTGCCACCATTTCCCCGACTAGGGTTGAAACTTTTGTCGGCAACTTTGGTGTGTACCAAAATATTCTTTTCTCTCTCAAAATGTTGCACTAAAATAAAAAATAGGTTCAAATATTGATTAAATTCATTTGAAATATTCTATAAGTAAGTTCGAAATGATCAAATGTTTCATTCATCTCAGTGAGGGATGAAAATATATTCGTTTCCAAAATGTTAAACCATGCTTCTCTATGTCCATCTTTAAGCTCGAAACAGACTACACACCTAACAAGAGACATCCAAGACTACTGAAATAGGACCATAGTCGTGTCGATTGGAGAAATCACCAGACATCGTGGTACCGAAGACACCGAACCATCTCCAGAAAGGAGTGAATAGCCGTTGAGACAGCCCCTCGTTTCGGGTCATGAAGCGTCGCTCCTATTAGGGGATGGTAAGGACCGAGAAGGGAGACTTCTTTTTAGAAAACGAGGAATACCCCCCGGCCTCTGCATCTCTTGATGCACACAACCATACTGAGAAGGGAGACTATGGGTCACATTTATAAGAGAGGAGAACACTGAGACCACTCTGCGCCAGAGTCGAGAACCCTACATGTCAATGACAAAGCAAGCCCGAAGCCGTTGGCCAGCTACAACCGAGGGGCACCGAGGCTCCGTGGCGGTGCCCTCAAGAGGATGACGATGCACAAGGCCACCTTCGTGGAGCCCGAAAGGATGTACGAAAGTTTTCACCGCGGAGCCCTGGTACTGTAAGAGGACCTACTGGGACGCCCTCGAGAGGGAAGCGACACCCACCGTCGACGTCATCGTCTCCGGCACCGCCCGGAGCCCGGAGCTATCATGCATCCACCTTTAGTAGCAAGGCCGATCGACGGTGGTACTATCAAGCATGTCACGTCCACTGTGTACGTAGACGGGGCGGTCTGACTCTACCACCACCCCAGGCCCATCCAAGATCCAGCTACATGAAAAAGGATACTAGAGCTCCATGAAATGCGTACGTACGGCGGTGGTTGCGGTGCTGTGGATGGATGGACCCAGAGCACGTACGTGGTAGCCGCGGAGAGAGATGGACGGCCACCCCACCGGCGCAAGTAGCTCGGCGTGGTGACGGCGGGTACTTGTCCGTCGCGTGGGTACAAAGGAAGCGTGCCCGCACGCAAGGGGATCGACCGCAAGTACTACTACAGGGTTGTGGGTCCGCCTCACCCTCGTGTACGAGTCGATCGCTAGCCCCGGGACCATCCTTAATTTTCACACACACACAGGCACGTCTCTCTCGTCCGTTCTCCCTCTATAATTAAGTAAGCAGAGCTGCTGCTGTCATGTGCAGTTTGGTACGTGATACCTACGGTACTAGCTAGCTACACTACGCGCGCACGCGGCCTTCATTTCATGTGCCCCTTGTCGCACGGAATGTATGCTCGTACAAGCTAGAGCTGCACTGCGTCGGTCTCGATCATCACGTATGTATACGTGACACGTACTCATATGTACAAGTAGGGACAGTAGTACTACAGTATATACATGCATGTGTGTATCCTTAATTGCTTCCTTACGTGGGACTAAAGTACTGGCCATGAATGAACGGGCAGGCTTGTAGTACTGGCCAGTAGCTATGAGTACGTTTATGAATAATTAACCAGAGAGTATGAGAAGGATAGAGGAACACAGAGAGAGGATCAGAGGACACAACGAGAGGGTGCGGAGAGGAGGGCGTAGAGGATCCGGGGCACGCGTGCTGCGAGTTGTGTCAGCGGCAATCATCATTCCCTTTGCCGGTCCCATACATGCAATGCAACCAACCAAACGCTCTGTCCCTTTCTTCAATCCATCTCCTCTCTCCTCTCTCCTCGCACGTGACGATCATGCCGTCATGCTCAAAGGCCCCGTGCCCGCCCGTCCGTCTCCACCTCGCCGCTCTCCCTATCAATTGCTAATCATGGTTGCCACCTTTTCATTCCTCTAACTAATCACTGCTAATCATCACCGCGTCTGCGTGCCCGCCCGGCCTTAACCACTTTATACAAACATCGCCTTTCTCTCTCTCTTTTTATCTCGGCTAGTCGGCTCCTTCCATTCCTTTTGCCTATGTATATGTATGTCTCCCCTTTCATTCCACACCTACCTACAACCCATGCTTTGTTGCGTTGCCCGTGTAGCTAGGCAAAGGGCTCTGCCTTTCGCTAATCCAATTCCCAAGTTGGCGGCAGATTATCTCTTTGCTTTCACAGCTGTTGTGCACACGTTAGACATGTGCTTAGAACCCCCGTCATTAGCATGCCACGCTTTTCTAGTCCCATAAACTGATTTAGTGGGGTCGATCAACACGTCGACTGAGATTTTCTTTCTTTTACGTCTAAGTATAACCTAAAAGACATAAATTCATCTTAGTGGAAGTGCAAGCTTGTTGTTTTTTCATAAATAGAAATTTACTTTGATAAATGAGTTTTGCCTAGGTACACCCCCTACATGTTTACACAAACTTTAAAGTTGCTTAAAAAGGCTATTTCCAATTAGCCGCCAGATCAGTGTATTAAATTGATTGGTTTGGATAAGAAAAATAAGACTATATTATCCTTTTTATTAAAAGGGGTACTTATAATCTCCATGTTTATTCTATATCGAATTCTGTAAACTTTTCTAGGGGTGTGTGTGCCAAAGTTGCAAGTTATAACTTTGGGTAAACTAAACACTGCAATTTTCAGAAATTGACTAAGACATTTCCACAACAAATAAAATTAACTAAGGCATAACTCAAAAAAAAAATATCATGCAAGTTTTATTTTTTGCGAAAAGGGCAAAGACCATATACTATTATTTTTTGCGACTTCTTGGATTAGCAAAACTAACATTGTGGGATTTGTAGGATGAAACCACCTTCTACGTACGTACCAAAACATGGCGCGATTTTTGGCAAAAAGAAAAACAACATATATATGGCCAACCAATTAGCTAGTAACAATTGGTATGTTCCCCCTTTTTTACAAGGTTCACTTTACAATTGCTACACTTGTAAAACACGCAAAGGCTGGCTAACCCAAGAAAAAGAGTTGCGACACTTGCGTGGACCACTAAGGGCATATACAATGGTGGCATATGGATACATATGCCTCATGACAAAAAGTAATTTGAGGCACCTACATTTGTTTTTCTCCCCAATGCAAGCTATCACTAGTGGGCCTCATTAAGAAATAGAAAATAAAAACTTTAGTATACATGCATCTCTACTTTTCACTCTAACCTTTTCAGCTTTTGTCATCGGACCACACCTTTTCTCTTCAAGCACCCGCCTCCAGGAGAGGATCCCGCTTCCCTATCCAAACCTACTTTACGTCATATCCGATCCTACATGGCATGTGAGGCATCACCTTGAGGCTATGCATTGTACATGCCCTAATTGACAAGAAGGTGGAAGAACCTAGCTCCATCATATCAAAGTAATTACGAACAGACAAAGATGAATAACTTAATTAGCCAATCTCACCGAAGAGAACCAATGGTAAAATGTGGCAAGCATCGATCAGCTAGGAACCAAGCTGACCCGGAGAGTCTCATCCATATATCCATCATCCCCTGGCTAGCTACGCTATCTAGCTAGCTCTCCACTTTGCACTCCTTGGGAAAGTTATTACTTTCTTTTCGATCTCCAAGTCGTGTAATCAGTAATGCGCAGGTCAAACCACGGCGCCTAGCCCGCTAGCCGGCACGGTAATGTACCACGCTCAAGATGGAAAGGGTTATGATCTCGGTAGCTTTTGACATGCGCGCTCGAGAGCCCATGATTAACCGCGAGGCGAGGCGCTAAAAGACGAGGAGGCGGCCAAAAAGACCTTTGTCGCCATGGTCGATCGACGAAATGAATGGAGAGATAGATGATCGTCGTCGACAGCCTTCGTGCCCTACTCCACTGGCGTGACATGTTTGGGTGTCTCCTGTCCTAGCCACTGCGTGCAATGGTAAAAAAAAGGTAAAGGTGGTTTGAGTTGCTCCTCGGATCGTGAGAAGTCACTCGGTCACTCTCGCTCGTTCACCGACGGGGTAGTCGCCGTGCATGCATGCGTGGTTACTCAAAAGAAGAGACTCGGGCGGAGCGGACGGCCACGCGCGCACTCGCACGGACGGAGCGCTGCGTGCATGTGAGTGTCAGGAGTGAAACCATGTTCGATCGGCCCGAAAGTTACTTTCCTGGCCAGATGATCAGCGCCACGGTCGAGCGCGCGCCACCTTTTCTTAATAGGTCGATGGGATGGAACAGGCACTAGTTAATCTGATGCTTTTTGGCAAGATTAGAGAAAGCTAACCGTGGTGCATGCGTAGATCAACTACGTACAGTAGGTCATTCTACGTACTATTTAATGTTGATGATCTAAATTATTAGTCCACAGAGAGAATCCCTGGACCATGTGCATGCATCGTACTAGCACTGTGGCGACGAACAGTATGGTGACTGATGCCCACTGCACGGGACAGGGCGAAATGCTACATGCTTCCGCTGAAAGGAAAGCCTGAGCTGAGACTGTAGAGGCAGGCACGCCACAGTTACGGGCACTTGTCCCGCGGGCGATTCAGAATAATTTGTCCATCGATCGATCACACTGTAAAATTAGGCATTGGGTGCCGCGCCCCTGTGTGAGACTGAGACAGCGACCGTTCCTGGTTTGGGCCAAAAGAGAAGGCAGGAAGGGAGAAAGGGAGAAACAATTTGTATGATCGGACGGACCTCCCAAGCGGAACAGTGTGCGTGTGCGTGGTTGAAATGAAAGATGCCATTCTTTTCAGATTGGAGTTGTCACGGCTTTTGCACGACAGCGCCCTCCTGTTTTAGGGCAGAGGTGGTGCACACACTTTCCAAGTACAGTTCATGCGCACCGAAAGTTGGCGATGGTGTGAGAGAGGTTAAGATCGTTCGAGGTCAACCGGCCCATTGGGAGTTTTGGGCAGCTCGCACTGGAAAAATCCTGCGTCGCTTTTGGTGCAAAAGCTAGCCGGCCGGCCGGCCGGCCGGCCGGCCGACACACGCAGAGGCAGACGATCGACGATCAAAGGAAGAGGAAGAAGAGGAAGTCAACATGCATGCATGCACGCCACCCACACACATCATATCCTATCCAGCACGGGAGACCGATGGCTTTACGAAAGTCTCTCTTTCGTGTGGCCTGTACGCAGGCAGCACTCGCACGCTAGCAACTTCTGGTCAACAACACTAGTTATCAGGCAGCTATCGGCTCATCGGCAGTCTATCTTTATTATTCCTTTTTTCCTTTTCGATTCGAAATAAGCTTCACCTCCTTTCTATCGACAGCTCTGCCTCTGGGGAACGTGTCGTCGTGGCAGCGCCTTCAGCTCCGTTTCGTGGATGCGCGATCGATCGGTCGTCGTCCAACGTAAGTACGTTGTGACGAATCATCATCATCTTCTTCTTCTTGTATGTCCGCATGGGTCTTTATCCATTTTATTCAGAGACTGTATGCCATGCTAGGTAAATTATCTGTCGAATTTTCTTTCAGGAAAGAGACATCATCGGTCGAGTTTGACAGCTAGGATCCCTCTTGGCCTTGGTTTGTCTGTCAAGGCCGTCTCGTCATGAACTTCAAAAGCTCAAGTCATCTTCTACATACTATGCCAACTTTCGTTATGGGCTTTGCTACACCTACGTGCAACTACGTGCAAATGATGCTTACGTAATGATGTGGCAGCATCTAACTGGGAGGGGGGCGGGGGTGGTTTAGTTGATATGAAATGGTTGTTCGTAAGGCTGCGTAAGAGTTAACGTAGGTTTACCATTTTTGTCCCGTTATCGTCAATCTGAAAGCCGTTTCTTTTTTTGTCTATTACCGCAATTTTCTCACTCGCCATTTTGTTTTTCGGGTCCGCAATTTTCTCACTCAGTCTTTTTTAGGATAATTTCGAGGATAATTTTCTCACTCACCCACGCCATCAGAAGCAAAACTGGGAACATTCCACATAAAGCCCAACCCATCTACTAGTATTCTCGGCTCGGCCCACTTTCAACTAGAAAATTCTAATTTCCCACCCAGAATCCCATCAACCTCTGGCTGCAGCAACTTTGTATGGCCGGTCCATTTTACGGGATCTGCTGCTCTTTCTTTCATCAATTTTTTCTGTTAGTTTTATTCAGTTTTCTACTTTTCTATTTTGTTTACCTTTTCATTTTTCTAAAAATAGAATATTTTATAATATTTATTTTTCTGAAATTCCCAAGATTTTTCTACAATTTATGTATATTTTTAAAATTCTATTTTTTTTCTAATCATGAACATTTCTTTAAATTCGGGAACAAATCTTAATTCATGAATTTGTTGAAAATTCTAGAACAATTTTGAAGTCATGATTTTTTTTCTAAATTCAGGAACAATTTTGAAGTCATGACCATTTTTTATTCATGAATATTTTTAAAATTTGGGAACAATTTTAAAGTCATGATCATTTTAGGAATTCATGAATATTTTTAATTTGACGAAAAATTATCAAATTCCTGAACATTTTTTTTATAATTTGGAATGATGACTAAAATATGGTAACAATTTTTGGATTCATGATCACTTTTTCAAATTCAGTATTTTTGTTAAATTTATTAAAAAATCAAGCCCGTGAAACTTTTGAGATTGTGAATATCTTATGAAATCGATGAACATTTTTTAAATTCAGCATCCCTTTTTAACTTCATGATTTGTTTTTTTATTTGTGAGTATTTTTTTTCAAATTCGTGAGCATTTTTCAGTTTCATTAATGGGGAAAATGAAAATCAAGCAGCGATAATAATAATAAAACAAAGAAAGGGAAAAACAAACGCCCCTCCCCCCACTTTGGGTCGTCCCAAACCACGGGGGTGTGCGTTGTTGCGCCCCGCACATCCCTATGCCCTAGATAGGAGCACCCATTTCCCTCCTTCCGGCTAGTGAGTGAGATTCAGTTGCAGCCCTCATCTAGCGAATTCTGTTTTCAATTAAAAAAAAGTAAGTTAACACACATAGAAGATGGAGGTCTACCTTCTAATGGGTTTATCACTATATACTCTCTCAATTCCATTTATTTTTTGGTAAATAGAAGATGTATTCCATAATTATAGTGTTACAGTCAAAGAGGCAAACGTTTCTCGATACATGGGGGACCTCCTGTGTAGTCAAAGTTCGACCATAGTTTGCCAGTCGATTTGCAACTCTGTTTTGTTGCCGTTGAATATTCTGTGGAATAAACTCGTCATTCATCAAAGCTCTATTCTCCATGATGAGATGTCCATAAGCGGCGAGCAAGTCCATCACATGATAACACAAATGGTGCCTCTGAGGAATCCGGTTGGACAAGAATTGAGAGGTTCGTATGTTGAATAGCCAACGCCGTCCCTTGCATAAGAGCATGTGTCTCCGCTTCCAAAGTATCTCTGCGGTTGAATATAAACCGATGGCAAAGATAACACTCCCATCATATCTCGTGAGTATCATACCTGGAGCCGCCAAACCATCCAATTCTAGGAATGAGCCGTCAACAGATAAAGCGGCATGGTGCACATGCGATGGGGGCCAAGGTGCAGCCGACACAGAGACTTTTCCTCCGAAACGTTCCATTCTTCGTGGGCTGGCATCTTCCCCTTCAATATCCTTTTTTTTGCGGGAACCTTCGATATCTCCTCTGTGGTATATCTTTGAGAATTACCAGTAGACTTCATGTAGCTATCCAAAAATTCATCAATAGCTTCTACCGGTACTAGTGTTGTATTATACTTTTTGAGACATAATATATATAACTAGTTTCTTAAACACCAACTATATATAGTTGCTGTTGCAGCAACAACAAAAAATGCTGCCATGGTAGCTCAACGCAAATGCATCGTTATTTTTCTAACTGAGCGACAGCTTGCTTGGCAGTGCCGGGGTCTTTCACTAGTGGCGGTCGCCCGGCGTCGATAACTATATTATCAATGGCAGGTTACTGATAGATGTTTAGCGCCTACGTTTGGTAGCCTGTTTTGCAGTAGTGGATCTTTTTTTTAAGATGATATTATTTTTGAATTAAAAATATATTTGAAAAATATACACAGTTGTGTGTATCTTTTGATTCAAAGCCGGGGTTTACCCTATGTTGGAAAAAAAATTACTATTTCAACTCGCACCGCCTATGACAACCGTACATATACAGTGCAAATGTATCGTACAAACAAACTGACTGTTTATTTGATCGAGCAGAGACGCATATATAAACGGATACACGTGTTTATTTACGGAGCAACATCAACTCTCTCAAGTGTTGCTGGGCGTGGGCCACGTGCATGTACACCACACCGGCCGGTTCTGCTCATCTCGTCAGAGCTTTCTTATTTATTTTCGGCGCAACGTCGATCTTCCTGTGTGGTGAGCTCGAGCGAGCGATCAGTTCTTTTTGCACGGCGGCGGGCAGGGATTCTCTGGGAGGGCGGCGCGTCCATCGCCACACCGGAACGTCTTCACGGGCCTCGTCTGCACCACATGGCAGTTCACGCAGCCGTCGCGGCACTTGGGGCCCACATCGTCACAGAATTGGGCCCCCGACCAGGAGTTGCAGTTGTCGCAGCACTTCGGGAAATTGTCTGCACGCACGCATGAAATCAGATCAATCTATCACCGCCATCGGTTAATCATCACATGTATGTACGCTAAGATCTTAACGCCATCACAAAGATGCAGTCAGATGTTGTTGCGCCGAGACAGATAAATTAACTACAAGAACGGACGATGAGGGTCAGCAACGTACGTACCGTCGGCGGCCAGTGAGTGTGAGAGGATCCCCATGACCATGACGGCCTGGAGGACTAGGATCGCCACCAGGGTGCTACTCTTCATCGTTGGTTGGTCCTAAACTTGTGGAGCAAAGCTCTTCCCAGTACTCCTGTCTCCTCGTGGAGTGATGGTTTGTTGTGGTTGTGTCTGGCCGAAGCTACAAGCAGTCTTTATATATAGAATCGATGTTCCATGCCAATTTTCTGCGTCATATAACGATTGTTATCCTCGTGGATATGTGTTTGGGATAAACCCGTTTGACTCCTGGCTTAGCTTGGCCTTTCCTGGCTTGGACCTGTTAGGCATACATCTCCAATTCTCCATCTCCCACGTCCGGTGCACGCACGTATTTTCTCATAATTACTAGTATTTAATATATATTTATATTTTGATTAATTTCATTCACAAATAAATCATGATGACATCGCTAAGAATATTAATCTCACACTGAGAGCTAAACATGTGAGCACGTACTAAGCATAGAACACGAACATTTATGATAACAAGTATGGCTAACACATGAACGGATAAGAGAGGGATGAATAGATCATTACCCTCTAGTTGAAAAGGACAAAGTTGTGGTGGCATAGGCTTCAGCAGGCTTCTTGTTTGAGATCTTGATGTGGTCACCCGTATCTTCGGTGGGGAGGTCAAGGAAGTAGTCGAAGTCGTGGACGTAGACAAACAGTAGCGAGTAGTCGCACCAAGACACTCCCTAGAAACTTTATCGCTCTTCTTCTCACGCGGGATCACAAAGGGCGGGGTTTCGGACACCTGCTCTCCCAAACAGTCATGCACGCGTCGTCGGGATGGAGTCGGCCGGATGCGGTCCTGGTGGATAGGTATTTAGGATAAGCTTGTTTGATTCCTCGCATACCTTGGTCTTGTGTCTTTTCCCTGACTTGGACTTGTTAGGCATATATCTCCACTTCTCCATCTTTAATGCCCCGTGCATGCACCTATTTTCTCATAATTATTATTGGGTACATCATAAATTAAAAGGAAATCATGCTTTGTCGCGCTATTTTATTTCGGTTAGTGTGCATGAGTTTTCTTTTCTTGTTATATTTGTTAATGTCATCTTGCCACTTAATTGATCAATGAACGAAAATACAATCAATGATACACCAATAACTTACTATCTAAGGAAAATGCAGTTCTGTTGTCACAAATCCGAATTTATTTCATACATAACAAAAGAGGTAACATAATAACTTGAAGGAAATAAAAATTTGGTATGCACTTCTTTTTCGAAAAGGGTGGGCTCTTCATCATCATGATGCACACGGCCAAATTTATTAAAAGTGGTTCGATTATTTCAAAGTGCTAAAATACAAAGTGGAAAGACCACAACCGGCCAAAAAAGAAGATTACATATCTTAACCACATAATCTAATAATGACATGCCAACCAAACAGGTTGGATATGCCTAAGCAGCGATCACCAGACGGTAGCACCCAAACGTCATGTGCTCCGGAGCGTCCCCACGTTGAAGTGATGACCACATACGGATATATGATGTCACCCAGATGATAACCTCCAAAAATTTATAGGACATGGTCCGTTAAAAATGCAGTCATTTGGCAATTTCAAAATGCTCAAAGTAAATCGCAAGCCCCTATATATATGAGCCTAAACTTTGGATTGATACCAACTCCCAAGTTACCAAACAAATTTGCGTTCCTTATCGAGGGTGACAAGTTGTAGTGTGCCAGATCAAAGCAACAAAAAGGGCATGAAATGAAATATGTACAATTGTTTTCTCTTGATCAAAGAAATGAAAATATGTATAATTGTTTTCTATTGATCACAAAAACAACATTGTTTTATATCCATGCTAGTTTCTTTTAGCCAAATTATCTTTGGAAAGGAACCTACCATTGAACAAACCAGATAAAACTTTAATCTTTAATGGTACGCACATTGATTTTCCAAATATGTTTCCTATGAAACATCGGGCCCATATTGATCGCATACATAGACTTGACGGTAATATCCCGTTCTAGTTTAGTCTCCATCTAACAACGTCAGGCGTAAGTGTCAGGTTGACCGACATCAGCTTGCGTATTAAGTGGAGCCAAGCCATCTAGTTATCGCCAATCAAGGCCCTCCTAAATTGGATGTTTAGGGTGTTGATCCAAGAACAGATTAAACGGTGGCATCCTTCCTTCGCGCCACATTAAATAACGACGGATACTGAATCGCTAGTGGATTGTCTCCCTGACATGTATTTTCCCAGAAACTCATGGATCGGCCATCACCCAAAACAAAAGAGCCTCGTATAAAGAAGGGATACTTGACCTTCACAAGACCTTACAAAACAGAGAATATGTATGTTTGGTTTCCACTTGAGATAGGGTTTTGGAATTAACATATTTATTATGAAGGAGTTCTTGCAGACACCTTCCTCATTCTCTTACTTGAATAGCTATTTACTAAGCAAGAGCCAAATTTTAAATTCCAAGTTTTCTTTACCCAGCCTAACTTGGTCCTTAGGTCTACACAAGATATCCCATTTAGCCAGTCTATGCCTCCGTTTGTGTTCATCACATTGCCAGAAGAAATTTAGTATTTTCAAAACCCATTTGGATATTTCAAAAAAGGACAACATAAACACGGCTAAACTTGTGAGAACCGCGTTGATAAGATTTAACGTGCCCCATATGACATTAGTTTACCCGTCCATGAACCCATCTTTCCTTTGAGTCATTCCTCAATAATTTTCCATTCTTGGATGGTTAACTTACGGTGATGAATGGGTATTCTAAGATAAGTAAATGGGAGGGAGTACACACCTCACACCCAAAGAGTTGTCTATGTTGCCTTTTTATTTCTTTGGCTCTATCGCTCACTCTTATGGAAATTTATTTTTAGACCAGACAGTTGTTCAAAAAGGAAAAGTATCAATTTCATATTATTGGCCTTCTGCAAACCATTCTCCACAATAATGATTATATCATTGGCATATTGAAGGATAGACACACCCCCATGCACCAGGTATTGAGTGAGTCCACCGACTTCGCCATCCTTCTTAGTATGTGCTATAAGGATGGCCAACATACCAGCGACAATGTTAAAGAGGATGGGCGACATAGTATCACCCTATCGCAAACCTTTCACGGCCTGAAAATAATGACCAATGTCATCATCTACCTTAATCTCTATGATCCCACCCCGAACAAAATATTCTACCTGATGTCGCCTGTTCGCGGTAAAACATTTCATATGTAGATCTTGTTGAAGAAAAGGTCATTTAATTTTATCATACGCCTTTTCAAAGTCCACTTTAAAGATAACTTTATCAAGTTTCTTTTTGTAAAGCTCATGAACAGTTTCATGGAGAACAACCACCCGTCCTAGATATTTCATCCAGGCATGAAAGGAGTTTGCAGAGGGCAAACCACGGAGTGAGCAATAACGGATAGCCAATTAGTACCGATTTTCATGAATATCTTGAAGCTGGCATTCAACAAACATATAGGTTTGATCTGTTCAATTTGAATTGCATATTCTCCTTATGAAGCAACCTGATTATCCAAAGTGAGGCAGAACAATACTAAGTTATCATTGAAAAGATCCTCAAACATGTGTAAAAGGCCACCCTTGATTATTCCGAACACTTTTGATAAAATTCCACAGGGAACTCATTCGGTCCCGGAGCCTTATTCCTTTCCCCTTGAGAAATGGCACCAAAGATCTCCTTATCTGAAAAAGGTGATGTCAAAATGGCAGTGTCCTCAAGAGAGAGCCGACGTATATCATCATCACCTCCTCGTCCATCATGGCGAAGTTGGAGGTTGGATGCCCAAAAATGCTTGTGGTAGTTGGTAATATATGCCTTAAGTAAGTCCTGACCAACAATAATACTTTCATCTTGTTCAAGTTGATAGATTCTCTTTTTCCTACACTTTCCATTTGGAATCCAATGTAAAAACACATATTAGTGTCCCCTTCCCAAATAGACTTAACTTTAGCACGTCGAGACCATTTTAACTCTTTTCTCCCGCATAAGTTTTGCGAAAAAATCATCCGCCTCCTGATTGGCTGCATAATCTTCCATGCAAAGGCATGAGGATTTGACTTTGATATCTAAATTGTTGACAATATCCAAAATACGCTCTTTTTCTTTTCTATAAACACCATTCAAGTTCTTCACCCATCCCCAAAGATAGCGGATTTTGAATTGACAGCGCTCAGTATTAGTTACATCTCATTTCCTAACCATTTGTGAGACAACAAACCAAGATTTTTTGAAAGAGAAGGCGGCTTTAATCCCTAAATGAGAATTTTACGGGAATCCAAAAGAAGTGGGGTATGATCAAAGATGCTTCTTTGGAGGGCTCTAACAGTAAGAGTGAACTCTTGCTCCCACTCAATACTTATGAACATGCGATCAAGCTTCTATATGTTTGAACTTCAAGATTATGCGCCAAGGTAAACTATCAATCGTTCCACTTGACAGAGCAATCTCTCTGTGTCTAAGCTCCCAATGATTGTATTAAACATAAACGACCATTGTGCATCAAAGTTACTATTATCTTCCTTGTTGTTACACCGAATGATATTAATATCTCCACCCGACAACATGGGTAAAGACTCCGACCCACAGAAATCGACCAGCTCTACTAGAATCAGGCTTAAGTTTCGGCTGCGCGACCCCACAAACAGCCACTAGGGCCCATGAGAAGTCATCACCTTTCGAGTGCACATGGAATTTGATGGAGAAAACCACCAACCTTCACATTATGAACCTCAACTATCAATATGTTCAGACCAAGCAACATACCGCCCGACCTACCCCTTGGTGGTAGGCAATACTGTCGGTGTCAAAACCGGCGGATCTCGGGTAGGGGGTCCCAAACTGTGCGTCTAAGGCTAATGGTAACAGGAGGCGGGGGACACGATGTTTACCCAGGTTCGAGCCCTCTCTATGGAGGTAATACCATACTTCCTGCTTGATTAATCTTGATGATATGAGTATTACAAGAGTTGACCTACCACGAGATCGTAGAGGATAAACCCTAGAAGCTAGCCTATGATTATGATTGTTCTTGTCCTACGGACTAAACCCTCCGGTTTATATAGACACCGGAGGGGGCTAGGGTTACACAGAGTCGGTTACAGAGTAGGGAATCTACATATCCGAATTGCCAAGCTTGCCTTCCACGCAAAGGAGATTCCCACTCGGACACGGGACGAGGTCTTCAATCTTGTATCTTCATAGTCCAACAGTCCAGCATAAGCATATAGTCCGGCTGTCCGAGGACCCCCTAATCCAGGACTCCCTCAGTAGCCCCTGAACCAGGCTTTAATGACGATGAGTCTGGCGCACAGATTGTCTCCGACATTGCAAGGCGGGTTCCTTCTCCAAATACTCCAAAGTAGATCTTGGACACAAGAATCGTGTTCGGCTCTGCAAAACAAATTCCACATACCACCGTAGAGAGTACAATATTCCACGAGTCCAATCTGCTGACATCTTTTCCTAGCGTGACATCACGCCATGGCCCGGTCATTATTCGAACCGTTTCACAACCTGCTGTTGCACATCTTGCGAGGCGGTTTTATTGGCACGTCTTGTCGAAGCAGAGATCGTGTCCCATTATCATAGGATTCTCAATAATACGGGCGTGGGTAACCCAACTGCGCCAGTAGCACGGCGCTTGGGGAATAAGCGAGTTTCTAGGGCAAGTGAGGAGGCACATGACTGCCGCCTTTATAAAGAGATAAGGACTCCCCTTTTTCACCCACGCCTTCTTCTGAAGGAAATATGCCCTAGAGGCAATAATAAAGTTATTATTTATTTCCTTATTTCATGATAAATGTTTATCATTCATGCTAGAATTGTATTAACCGGAAACATGATACATGTGTGAATGAATAAACAAACAACATGTCACTAGTATGCCTCTACAAGACTAGCTTATTAATCAAAGATGGTTATGTTTCCTAACCATGAACAAAGAGTTGTTATTTGATTAACAAGGTCACATCATTAGTAGAATGATCTGATTGACATGACCCATTCCATTAGCTTAGCACACGATCGTTTAGTATGTTGCTACTGCTTTTATCCATGACATATACATGTTCCGTAACTATGAGATTATGCAACTCCGTTTACGGAGGAACATTTGGTGCTACCAAACGTCACAAGCGAATCGGGTGATTATAAAGGAGTACTACAGGTGTCTCCAAAGGCAGATGTTGGGTTGGCGTATTTGAGATTAGGTTTTGTCACTCCGATTGTCGGAGAGGTATCTCTGGGCCCTCTCGGTAATGCACATCATCTGAAGCCTTGCAAGCACTACAACTAATGAGTTAGTTGTGAGATGATGTATTACGGAATGAGTAAAGAGACTTGCGTAGCGAGATTGAACTAGGTATTGGATACCGACGATCGAATCTCGGGCAAGTAACATACCGATGACAAAGGAACAACGTATATTGTTGTGCGGTCGACCGACAAAGATCTTCGTAGAATATGTAGGAACCAATATGGGCATCCAGGTCCCGCTATTGGTTATTGACCGAGAATAGTTCTAGGTCATGTCTACATTGTTCTCGAACTGTAGGGTCCATGCACGCTTAAGGTTTCGATGATGATTATTATGAGTTTATGTATTTTGATGTACCGAAGAAGTTCGAGTCCGGATGTGATCACGGACATGACGAGGAGTCTCGAAATGGTCGAGACATAAAGATTGATATATTGGAAGCCTATGTTTGGAGTTGAATGGTTCGGGTGAAAACAGAATTCTTAGAATCTAGGGAGGTTACTGGAAACCACCGGGAGGTAAATGGGCCATAGTGGGCCTTGGTGGAAAGGAGAAAGGGCCAGCCCTAGGTGGCGTGCGCCTCCCCTTCCCTAGTCCTACTAGGACTAGGAAAGGGGCCCCCTCTCTCTCTTTCCCCTCAGGAATCCTATTCCAACTAGGATTGGGGGAATCCTACTCCCGGAGGAGTAGGACTCCTGGCAGCGCCTCCCTTGGCCGCCGGCCCTCCCCTGCTCCTTTATATACGGGGCAGGGGGCACCCTAGGAGACACAAGTTTGATCTACGGATCGTTCCTTAGCCGTGTGCGGTGCCCCTCCACCATATTCCACCTCGGTCATACCTGTCATGAAGCTTAGGCGAAGCCTGCGCGGTGAAACATCAAGATCGTCCACCACGCCGTCGTCGACGGAACTCTCCCTCGACACTCGGCTGGATCGGAGTCTGAGGGCGTCATCGAGCTGTACGTGTGTCAAGAACTCGGGCGCCGGAGTAACGACGCCGGATCGGTCGGATCGCGAGGAGAACGTCGACTACTTCCTCTACGTTGTGATCGCTTCGCTTCAGGTCACGAGGGTGCGAGACAACACTCTCCCCTCTCGTTGCTATGCATCACCATGATCTTGCGTGTGCGTAGGGAAATTTTGAAATTACTCGTTCCCCAACGGTGGCATCCGAGCCTAGGTTTTATGGTTTGATGTTTTGCACGAGTAGAACACAAGTGAGTTGTGGGCGATACAAGTCATACTACCTACCAGCATGTCATACTTTGGTTCAGCGGTATTGTGAGATGAAGCGGCCCGGACCAACATTACGCGTACGCTTACGCGAGACTGGTTTCACCGCTACGAGCACTCGTTGCTTAAAGGTGACTGGTGGGTGTCTCTCTCTCACTTTAGTTGAACCGAGTGTGGCTCGCCCGGTCCTTGAGAAGGTTAAAGCGAGTCTATTTGACGAAATATCGTTGTGGTTTTGATGCGTAGGTGAGACTGGTTCTTGCTTAAGCCCGTAGCAGCCACGTAAAATTTGCAACAACAAAGTAGAGGACGTCTAACTTGTTTTTGCAGGGCATGTTGTGATGTGATATGGTCAAGGCGTGATGCTATATTTTATTGTATGAGATGATCATGTTTTGTAACCGAAGTTATCGGCAATGGCTGGAGCCATATGGTTGTCGCTTTATTGTATGCAATGCAATCGCCTGTAATGCTTTACTTTATCACTAAGCGGTAGCGATAGTCGTAGAAGCATAAGATTGGCGAGGCGACAACGATGCTACGATGGAGATCAAGGTGTCGCGCCGGTGGCGATGGTGATCATGGTGGTGCTGCGGAGATGAAGATCACGAAGCACAAGATGATGATGACCATATCATATCACTTATATTGATTTGCATGTGATGTTTATCCTTTATGCATCTTATCTTGCTTTGATTGACGGTAGCATTATAAGATGATCTCTCACTAAATTATCAAGAAGTGTTCTCCCAGTATGCACCGTTGCCAAAGTTTGTCGTGCCCGGACACCACGTGATGATCGGGTGTGATAAGCTCTCGTCCATCTACAACGGGTGCAAGCCAGTTTTGCACACGCAGAATACTCGGGTTAAACTTGACGAGCCTAGCATATGCAGATATGGCCTCGGAACACGGAGACCGAAAGGTCGGCGTGAATCATATAGTAGATATGATCAACATAAGATGTTCACCATTGAAAACTACTCCATTTCACGTGATGATCGGTTATGGTTTAGTTGATTTGGATCACGTGATCACTTAGATGACTAGAGATGTTTTTCTAAGTGGGAGTTCTTAAGTAATATGATTAATTGAACTTAAATTTATCATGAACTTAGTACTGATAGTATCTTGCTTGTTTATGTTTGATTGTAGATAGATGGCTCGTCTTTGTTGTTCCGTTGAATTTTAATGCGTTCCTTGAGAAAGCAAAGTTGAAAGATGATGGTAGCAATTACGGATTGGGTCCGTAACTTGAGGATTATCCTCATTGCTGCACGTAAGAGTTACGTCTGGATGCACCGCTAGGTGACAGAACTCTTCTTTGGAGCAACGCCGGATGTTGTGAGCGTCTGGCGAGCAAAGCTGATGACTACTCTATAGTTCGATGTGCCATGCTTTACGGCTTAGAACCGGGACTTCAACGACGTTTTGAGCGTCATGGAGCATATGAGATGTTCCAGAGTTGAAGTTGATATTCAACAGAATGCCCGGATTGAGAGATATGAAGTCTCCAATAAGTTCTATAGCTGCAAGATGGAGGAGAACAGTTACATTAGTGAGCACATACTCGTAATGTCCGGTACTACAATCACTTGACACAATTGGGAGTTAATCTTCCGGATGATTGTGTCATTGATGAATTCTTCAATCACGCCACCAAGCTACAAAGGCTTCGTGATGAACTATAATATGCAAGGGTTAGTAAAGACTATGCTCGAGCTCTTCGCAATGCTAAAGGCTGCGGAGGTAGAAATCAAGAAGGAGCATCAAGTGTTGATGGTCAATAAGACCACTAGTTTCAAGAAGAAAGGCAAAGGGAAGAAGAAGGGAACTTCAAGAAGAACAGCAAGCAAGTTGCTGCTCGGGAGAAGAAACCCAAGTCTGGACCTAAGCCTGGCCGAGTGCTTCTCTCGCAAGCGGTAGTCCTTTGGAAGCGGAACTGCCCCAAGTATTTGGCGGATAAGAAGGATGGCAAGGTGAACAAAGGTATATGTGATATACATGTTATTGATGTGTACCTTACTAGAGCTCGCAGTAGCACTGGTATTTGATCTGGTTACATTGCTAATATTTGCAACTCAAAGCAGGGACTACGGATTGCTTAACGCGGCAAAGGACGAGGTGACGATGCGCGTGGGAAATGGTTCCAAAGTCGATGTGATCGCGGTCGCACGCTACCTCTACATCTACCTTCGGGATTAGTTTTAGACCTAAATAATTGTTATTTGGTGCTGCGTTGAGCATGAACATTATATCTGGATCTTGTTTGATGCGAGGCGGTTATTCATTTAAATCAGAGAATAATGGTTGTTCTATTTATATGAGTAATATCTTTTTGGTCATGCACCCTTGAGGAGTGGTCTATTTTGATGAATCTCGATAGTAGTGATACACATATTCATAATGTTGAAACCAAAAGATGCAGAGTTGATAATGATAGTGCAACTTATTTGTGGCACTGCCGTTTAGGTCATATCGGTATAAAGCGCATGAAGAAACTCCATGTTGATGGACTTTTGGAGTCACTTGATTATGAATCACTTGGCACTTGCGAACCGTGCCTCATGGGCAAGATGACTAGAACACCGTTCTCCGGTACTATGGAGAGAGCAACAGATTTGTTGGAAATCATACATCTGAGATGTATGTGGTCCGATGAATGTTGAGGCTCGTGGCGGATATCGTTATTTTCTCACCTTCACAGATGACTTAAGCAGATATGGGTATATCTACTTAATGAAACATAAGTCTGAAACATTTGAAAAGTTCAAAGAATTTGAGTGAAGTTGAAAATCATCGTAATAAGAAAATTAAATTTCTACAATCTGATCGTGGAGGAGAATATTTGAGTTCTGAGTTTGGTCTACATTTGAAACAATGCGGAATAGTTTAGCAACTCACGCCACCGGAACACCACAGCGTAATGGTGTGTCGAGCGTCGAATCGTACTTTACTAGATATGGTGCGATCTATGATGTCTCTTACAGATTTACCGCTATCGTTTTGGGGTTATGCTCTAGAGGCGGCCGCATTCACACTGAATAGAACACCGTCGAAATCCGTTGAGGCGACACCTTATGAACTGTGGTTTGGCAAGAAACCAAAGTTGTCGTTTCTTAAAGTTTGGGGATGCGATGCTTATGTGAAAAAGCTTCAACTGATAAGCTCGAACCCAAATCGAGAAATGTGTCTTCATAGGATACCCAAAGGAGACAGTTGGGTACACCTTCTATCACAGATCCGAAGGCAAGACATTCGTTGCTAAGAATGGATCCTTTCTAGAGAAGGAGTTTCTCTCGAAAGAAGTGAGTGGGAGGAAAGTAGAACTTGATGAGGTAATAGTACCTTCTCCCTTACTTGAAAGTAGTTAAATCGCGAAACCGGTTTCGAGACATCTACACCAAGTAGTGAGGAAGTTGATGATGTTGATCATGAAACTTGAGATCAAGCTGCTCTGAACCTCGTAGATCAACGAGTAAGATCCGCACTGAGTGGTGCGGTAATTCTGCGGAAGTCATGCTACTAGATCATGATGAACCTCACGAACTATGAAGAAGCGATGGTGAGCCCAGATTCGCAAAATGGCTTGAGGCCATGAAATCGAGATGGGATCCATGTATGAAAACAAAGTATGGACTTTGGTTGACTTGCCGAGGGTAGGCAAGCAATAGAAAACAAGTGGATCTTCAAGAAGAATCTTGACGACGGTAATATTCTCGTCTACAAAGCTCGACTTGTCGCAAAAGGTTTTCGACAAGTTCAAGGGATTGACTACGATGAGACCTTCTCACCCGTAGCGATGCTTAAGTCCGTCCGAATCATGTTAGCAATTGCCGCATTTTATGATTATGAAATTTGGCAAATGGATGTAAAGACTGCATTCTGAATGGATTTACGGAAGAAGAGTTGTATATGATGCAACCGAAGGTTTTATCGATCCAAAGGAGCTAACAAAGTATGCAAGCTCCAGCGATCCATCTATGGACTGGTGCAAGCATCTCGGAGTTGGAATAAGCGCTTTGATAGTGTGATCAAAGCATTTGGGTTTGTACAGACTTTTGAGAAGCTTTGTATTTACAAGAAAGTGAGTGGGAGCTCTGTAGCATTTACGATATTATATGTAGATGACATATTGCTGATCGGAAATGATATAGAATTCTGGATAGCATAAAGGGATACTTGAACAAGAGTTTTTCAATGAAAGACCTCGGTGAAGCTGCTTACATATTGGGCATTAAGATCTATAGAGATAGATCAAGGCGCTTAATTGGACTTTCACAAAGCACATACCTTGACAAAATTTTGAAGAAGTTCAAAATGGATCAAGCAAAGAAAGGGTTCTTGCACGTGTTACAAGGTGTGAAGTTGAGTAAGACTCAATGCCCGACCACTGCAGAAGATAGAGAGAAAATGAAAGATGTTCCTATGCTTCAGCCATAGGCTCTATCATGTATGCAATCTTGTGTACGGACTGATGTGTGCCTTGCTATAAGTTTAGCAGGAGGTACCAAAGTAATCCAGAGTGGATCACTTTGGACAGCGGTCAAGAACATCTGAAATACGAAAAGGACTAAGGATATGTTTTCGTATATGGAGGTGACAAAGAGCTCATCGTGAACAGTTACGTTGATGCAAGCTTTGACACGATCCGGACGATTCTAAATCGCAGACCGGATCGTATTTACACTAAGCGGAGGAGCTGTCGGTTGGTGCAGTTCTAAACAAAGCGTCGTGGCGGGATCTACATGTGAAGCGAGTACATAGCAGCCGGAAGCAGCTAATGAAGGAGTGCGGATGAAGGAGTTCATATCCGATCTAGGTGTCATACCTAGTGCATCGGGTCAATGAAAATCTTCGTGACAATCTTGGAGCAATTGCCTTAGCGAAGGAATCCAGATTTCACAAGAGGACCAAGCACATCAAGAGACGCTTCAATTCCATCCGGGACTTAGTCGGTGGGAGACATAGAGATTTGCAAGATACATACGGATCTGAATGTTGCAGACCGTTGACTAAGCCTCTTCCACGAGCAAAACATGATCAGCACCAAGACTCCATGGGTGTTAGAATCATTACTATGTAATCTAGATTATTGACTCTAGTGCAAGTGGGAGCTGAAGGAAATATGCCCTAGAGGCAATAATAAAGTTATTATTTATTTCCTTATTTCATGATAAATGTTTATCATTCATGCTAGAATTGTATTAACCGGAAACATGATACATGTGTGAATGAATAAACAAACAACATGTCACTAGTATGCCTCTACAAGACTAGCTTATTAATCAAAGATGGTTATGTTTCCTAACCATGAACAAAGAGTTGTTATTTGATTAACAAGGTCACATCATTAGTAGAATGATCGATTGACATGACCCATTCCATTAGCTTAGCACACGATCGTTTAGTATGTTGCTACTGCTTTTATCCATGACATATACATGTTCTGTAACTATGAGATTATGCAACTCCGTTTACGGAGGAACACTTTGGTGCTACCAAGCGTCACAACGAATAGCTGGGTGATTATAAAGGAGTACTACAGGTGTCTCCAAAGGCGATGTTGGGTTGGCGTATTTCGAGATTAGGTTTTGTCACTCCGATTGTCGGAGAGGTATCTCTGGGCCCTCTCGGTAATGCACATCATTGAAGCCTTGCAAGCACTACAACTAATGAGTTAGTTGTGAGATGATGTATTCGGAATGAGTAAAGAGACATGCGATGCGAGATTGAACTAGGTATTGGATACCGAGCGATCGAATCTCGGGCAAGTAACATACCGATGACAAAGGGAACAACGTATATTGTTGTGCGGTCGACCGACAAAGATCTTCGTAGAATATGTAGGAACCAATATGGGCATCAGGTCCGCTATTGGTTATTGACCGAGAATAGTTCTAGGTCATGTCTACATTGTTCTCGAACCGTAGGGTCCGTGCGCTTAAGGTTTCGATGATGAGTTATTATGAGTTTATGTATTTTGATGTACCGAAGAAGTTGAGTCCGGATGTGATCACGGACATGACGAGGAGTCTCGAAATGGTCGAGACATAAAGATTGATATATTGGAAGCCTATGTTTGGAGTTGGAATGGTTCGGGTGAAAACAGGAATTTCTAGAGAGCAACGGAGGTTACGGAAACCACCGAGAGGTAAATGGGCCATAGTGGGCCTTGGTGGAAAGGAGAAAGGGCCAGCCCTAGGTGGTGGCGCTTCCCCTTCCCTAGTCCTACTAGGACTAGGAAAGGGGCCGCCCCTCTCTCTCTTTCCCCCTCAGGAATCCTATTCCAACTAGGATTGGAGGGAATCCTACTCCCAGGAGGAGTAGGACTCCTGGCGCGCCTCCCTTGGCCGGCCGGCCCCTCCCCTTGCTCCTTTATATGAGGCAGGGGCACCCTAGGAGACACAAGTTTGATCTACGGATCGTTCCTTAGCCGTGTGCGGTGCCCCCTCCACCATATTCCACCTCGGTCATACCGTCGCGAAGCTTAAGCGAAGCCTGCGCGCGGTGAAACATCAAGATCGTCACCACGCCATCGTCTTGTGGAACTCTCCTTGACACTCGGCTGGATCGAGTCGAGGGACGTCATCGAGCTGTCGTGTGTCAAGAACTTGGGCGCCGAATGCTGGCGCGGGATCGGTCGGATCGCGAGGAGAGCGTCGACTACTTCCTCTACGTTGTGATCGCTTCGCTTGGTCACGAGGGTGCGAGACAACACTCTCCCCTCTCGTTGCTATGCATCACCATGATCTTGCGTGTGCGTAGGGAAATTTTTGAAATTACTACGTTCCCCAACATCTTCCTCCTCCGCTCATCCATTCTCGAGCTCCAACACCCAAGCTTTCACCTTCTCCGCAAAAACATTCCGAACATGTCTGGAGCGGGAGGCAAGTGGATGACCTCCTCCGTTACAAAGGAGGACATCAAGAAGCTTCGGGAGGCCGGATACTTGTCCACAGACATCGCGCATCGGCTTCCGGCCGAAGGGCAGATCATCCCCACCCCGAAACCTAAAGAAAGGGTAGTATTCCTCTCCCACTTCGTCCGCGGGCTGGGATTCCCCCTCCACCCGTTCGTCCGCAGACTAATGTTCTACTACGGGCTTGATTTCCATGATTTGGCCCCCAACTTCATCCTCAACATCTCGGCGTTTATCGTCGTGTGCGAGGCCTTCCTCCGCATCACACCCCACTTCGGCCAATGGCTGAAGACCTTCAACGTGAAGCCAAAGGTGGTGAGAGGCCAACAAGCGGAGTGCGGAGGCGCCATGGTGGGCAAGATGCCCAATGTCTCCTGGCCCAAGGGCACCTTTGTGGAGACCGTGAAGGGGTGGCAATCAAGGTGGTTCTACATCACCGAGCCGCGCGACGCCAACTGGGCGGCGACCCCCGAATTCCGATCCGGCGTCCCCATGCGGCTCACCTCCTGGCAAGAGAAGGGCGTAGCCTGGGGATCAGCAGAAGAACTGACCGGACTTCAGACATGCGTCCAAAATATGATAAGCAAGAAAATCAAGCTCGTCAACGTGGTCCAAGTTATGCTCCTCCGCCAGATTCTTCCGTGTCAGAGACGGATTTGCAATCTGTGGGAGTTCGACCCGGCCGAACACCAGACACTGCGAGAGCTCTTCGGCACGACGCATGAAGATGTCTGGAAGTTGCTTTTCAAGGCCGACGAGGTACTACCGCCCATAACCGAAGATCGCGGGCTCAGCGCCAAACGCCGAGATAATCCGGTAAGTTTTCATATTTGCAAGATATGCCTTTTACCAGCACATCTGCGGGAGGAGTCTAAGCCTCCATGCCACTCTTGCAGGCCTGGGTAGCGATAGCGGAGCAGATTAACTGTCCGGTTGCGCTTACCTAAAGATCCAGAATCACCCCTTCTAACGAAGATGCTGTTTCTAGCGCTCTATGAGGTGCCGGAGAAGAAGGCCAAGAAGACGGCCACAGGGAGCAGAGAAGGTCTCCGACGCAAGGTTGCATCCGACATGATGTCCAAAGACACTGAGATGCCCTCTTCCACCGAAGACGAGGAAGAGGAGGAGGAAATCCATCCCCCCCTACCGCGGGGAGAAAGAAGAGGAAGGCCGCCCCACATGGGGAGGCCGAGGTGTCCAAGATAAAATCCTTCCTCCCGGACCATTCCACCGCAGCCACCAACAGCGGCGAGGAGTGGGAACCCAGGGCCAAGCCCCTGGCTAATTCGTAAGTATCCGAACATGCCAGACATGCCAGACGTGCGCCAGCAGTCCGGCCAAATCCAACATCGAGATATCCTCCTCTTCGGAGGGATCGTTGGACCCGTCGGTGATGAACAACGAGTCTCTTCTAACAGCCTCCTCCCCCAGGGCCGCGGACAACACCGAGGTGTTGTCTCGAAGGATACTAGGCCAAGGGGAGACAGTTCCGGAGTCGCCTCTAGGTGAATCCCCAATCGCCGGACACATGGGGGGAAAGACCCCCGCAGACTCCGATAATGGGGTCGCAGCCAGTTTAGCCCCTAGCCGAATACGGCTCCGGAAATCCAAGTGGTTATGGATTCAGGCAGACAGCCTCTCCCTAAGAAGGGCGAGCCTCCTGTACCGATGACCTCTGTCCATCCAGAGGCACCGCACAGTTTGCTGGAAGCGCTTCGTGGCGCTTCCATTGATGAAGAACACCGTTCTCTTATGAGTACGGTGATTGGGAAGGTCCGGTCTGCCAAAAACGGATTGACCGAAGCCTGCGCTAGCTTTCTAACAGGCTTTGAGGTAAGTAATAAAATTGTGAGAGAATATCACAGTGTAGAGAGTAGCCCCTGGTCCTCTGTTTGGTGTTCGGAAAGAAAAGCCGAACAGAGGATCAAATAATATTCACTAGTGTCTAACGTAAGATGTCTATGTAAATAAGCAGGTGTCACTGCTGGCCGCTGCCGCTCGTACTGCGGAGGTCTCTGGACTAAAGCGGGACCTGGAGCATTCCGAGGGAGAGCTCGTCCTCATGAAGAGGCAGCTGGAGGAAAGTCAAGGTACGTAATACCCTGCTTGTATACTTATTAAGGATAAATTGTTTCTGCTAATAAAAGCGTCATAAACTTTTATAGGGGCTACGACCGAAGTGGCGGCCCTTAAGAAGGCGCTGGCCGAGGCCAAGGACAAAGCGGCCAAGGAACGTGCCGCGTGCGAGAAGCAAGAGGCCCGGGTCAGCGAGGTCCAGCAAGAGCTCCAGGATTTCGTCCAGAAGTACGAGTCCTTGGAGCATGACTCTAAGACTCAAGAGTCTGAGCTTGCCAAGGCCCTCCAGAGTGTGCAAGATGCCAGAGCCGAAGCCCAGAAGGCCCTCCAGGAGATCTAGGCGGCCAAGAAGATTGCGGCGGGTAAGGCATTTGTTATGCAAAGCAAGCATGTGAAGGAGACATTCTTTCTACTTACCCGAATTTGGAGTTCTCCAGGAGTGTTTGCGGATCTCCCGCGCAGCTGTCGGAGTAATGGGCCACGGGTAGGCTAACCCGAGTCCCAGGAGCCGACTCCAAGACAAGCCGAGTCCCAGACGGCGACTCCAAGACAAGCCGAGTCCCAGACGGCGACTCCGAGATAAGCCGACTCCTAGCTGGCGACCTCCAGAGAGGCCGACTATGGAGAATCGGCCCGTAACTCCTCCCTCACCTCGGCACGATCGCGGGTGCAGTCACAGACAGATGCGTCCCCCCTTCTGAAGGACCGGCATGGCTCTGGTGACCCGTATCGGCTGGAAGATCTCCCGAGGGCTGCATCTTGTGCCATGCCTCTCTGACCTCTCAGCCACGATGTGCAATGCCTTTGTGCCACGACGCCGGCTCAGACGACCCAAGGCGGCGGGGCTGCCTATCGTGGGTGGACGGCGGCGGCTGAGCGCCCGAAAATGGACTGTGGAGTCGGCCTCCACAGTTGGCCGACTCCTCCCGTGGCCCCACGAGCCATTAACCGGATATGATGGGGAATGGCGGCGGTGATCGCCGATAGACGCGGCCTTGTTGCCACGACCAATGACCAAGCTCTGCATCATTAGAAGTGCGCTCTGATTATCAAGCTGTCGCATGGGACCGCATGATCAGCGGGCCCTGAGCCGGGCGAGAAGAATGGCGGCCTGAGAGACAGACGGCTGGGACCCGCGCCCAACCGTACCATTGTACCCCCGGGGGGTAGGCCTATATAAACCCCTCGGGGCACCCATGCAAAGGGTTCGGACCTTGAGAGAGATAGACAGATAGTATAAGGAGGAGAGAGCTAGCCTCGCCTCTCCGCCTCCGATACTGACTCAGGAGCACCATTGTAGCCACTTTGCTTTAGTGATCATGCGGAGACCCCATGAGCAGCGATGAGGGGTGTTATCTCCTAGAGAGCCACGAAGCTGGGTAAGTTCCGCCGGCGTGCATGTCTTTGCCTCATCCCGCTTCCAGGCACCAGCGACGTTCTACTCGCTCCCACCATGATAAGCCATCCTTTGGCATATGTCGCACCCAACCCCCGACATTTGGCGCCCACCGTGGGGCGAGGTGCACCGTCGTCCGGAGATCTGCTCTGGACGGGAACCCTGTTCCTCCCCGGTGAGCACAGCCAGCCCGGCACGCCGGATGGCGTCTGTGCCGACGCGCTGCACGGTGCTGAGATCGCCTATGCGGCCAGCTGCCTCGCCGATCATATCGGCGAGGTTCGCCTCTCCGACGAGCCTGCGTCCGATGCAGGCATGAGTGGCCCCGAGAGCCTCCTCGCGGGCCTCCTTAACCAACTCCACGTCACCGGCGAGCCTGCCGCGGACCTGGATTCCATAGGATCCACCGACCCGATGCTGGTCGACTCCGACACCACGTCGCTCGACGCGTTCCCCACCAACGTGGTGGTCTACGACGAGCCGCTCTCTTACGCGGCTAGCGGCGGAAGCACCATCACTGAGGTTCTCATCCTCGAGCATGGCGAGCGCTCCGGCGAAGGAGCGCACGACCCGCTTGACGCAGCCCTGCGAGACCTTGCAGCGCCGATTCCGGAAGACGCCGATGCCGAGACGCTGGAGGCGCTCCACCTTCAGCTCATCGAAGGCGCCAAGAGGCTGGCGAGCATGAAGCGCCTGTCAGAAGCCTACCAGTGCGAAATGGATCGTGCCGTGGGCGGTTCGCCGGCTCCAACAGGACCGAGCCGCCTAGGGGCGGTCCGGCAACGTGGCGCAACCATCGCCGACTTGTTCAGGGCTAAACGCCCCGTATACGCCACCCCCGCGGAGAACATCCGCGCCGCCCAAGCGGCGACTGACGAGCTAAAGAACTTCGAGGGCGAGGAGCGTCGCATGATGACGGGGCGAGTCCAGCAGCTCCTCGACGTGGTTGCAGCGCAGAACGCGGCCAGCTACCACGCAGACACACTGCAGCAGCCGAATGATGACTTGCCTCCCCGCCGAGATCAAGGCGCGACGTCTCGGACGCCGACTGGCGGAGTCCGCGGAAGGAAAGAAAAGGAGCCGGCTGTCAGTCACAGTTGGACTCACATTTCCATTGAGCGCGACCAAGACGGCCGGCCAAGAATAGTGGAGCGGCGGGATGACTACCTGCCTCCTCCACCCAGAAGAGAACGGCGAGTTTCCCCGTCGCCTGTTGAGCATCTGACTCTCGGCGGCCGCCTCGGCCGTCGAGAAGGAGTCGGAGAGAACGACGCCCGCCATCGGACCGACCGACTCCACCGATCTCTGGCGCTGGAAGAAGAAGATGAGCTGGGTCCGCCTTGCTTTGGGCCCCTTGATCTCGAGGCAAGCCCTTCCCCAAAGGGTTCACGCTCCCCGAGACACACGCAAGTACACCGGCTCTGTGGAAGCCGAAGACCGGGCGATAGACTACTCCACGGCCGTCGGCAAGATAGCAAGCGGCAACAAGCGGGTTGCCGTGAAGTACGTTCCACTCATGCTCGAGGCACGGCCGGACATGGTTCAACGATCTGAAGCCCGCAGCATCAACAGCTGGGTCGACTTCCTGAATCCTTCATCCGCCTTCACGAGCACGCATACAAGCGACCTCCCAAGCGCGCCCGACTTTCCTTGTGCGTGCAAGGCCACGATGAGTCAACACGCGACTACCTCCGCAGCGGCTGAAGACTTTGGAACTCCTGCGAGGGCGTGCACGAGGTGCAGGTTATCGAGTACTTCACTGCCGGGTGTCGAGAAGGCACCCTCCTCAAGCACAGGCTCCTCTGCGACGAGCCAGAAACCCTCGACGAACTGCTAGTCATAGCAGACAAGTACGCCACGGCCGACTCCTCCATGAAGACAGAGATTCAAGTCAATGCGGCTGGCAAAGTGGCCCCTCAAGCTCCAGAACTCCAGCTGGAGACACCAGTCAGCGGCAACAGCAGAACGACGAAGCGCAAAGCCCCGCAGCCGACTTCCAACAGTCGGCAAGTGGCAACAGCAGAGGACCAGCAGTTGGAGGGACCGCCTCCGGCGAAGCGACCAAAGGGCGGCAAGTCCAACTGGCTGCCGGCTTTCTCCTACGAGTAGACTTTAGATGGTCCCTGCAAGTTCCACAGCGGCGTGAAGCCGTCAAACCACACCACCAGGAAATGCCACTGGCTGACCAGAATCGCCAAGGGGGACGGCCTGCTCCCTCCCCCTCCAGCTGGGTCGCCTCCGCCGCCACCCCAGCAGCCGGCTGCTCGGCCAGTCGGCGCAGTGCAAGACGAGTTCCCGGAAGAGCATGGAGCCTATGTGGTGTTCACGATGTAGCAGAGACCCACGGCGTATGAAAGCGCCAACAGCAGCAAGAAGTGAATGCGGTCGCGTCAAGTACTCCAGAGTTCATGCATTGGTCCGAAAGGCCTATCAGTTGGAGCAGAGCTGATCACCCAGAGGTGATGCCGAGCCCAGGCTCCTACGCCTTGGTCTTAGACGCCACACTCGCCACAGACAGGCGGGCAGCTCGCTTCTTGCAAGTATTGATAGACGGAGGCAGCAGTATCAACATCCTGTACAAGGATACAATGGAGAAATTAGGAATCAAGCGAAGACAGCTTCAGAGCAGCCGGACTGTGTTCCACGGAATCGTCCCGGGCCTTTCCTGCTCACCAATCGGCAAGATCCTGATAGATGTCCTATTTGGAGACAAGGATCATTTCCGCTGAGAGCCAATTTGGTTTGAGGTGGTGGACCTTGAAAGCCCATATCATGCATTGCTTGGCCGACCCGCCTTGGCCAAGTTCATGGCGGTCCCCTACTACGCCTACCTCAAGATGAAGATGCCGAGTTCCAAGGAAATCCTAACCGTGTCCGGCGACTACAGGAAGTCGTCCGCTTGCGCGGCCGAAAGCAGTCGGCTGGCCGAGTCCTTGGTGATCGCGGCTGAGAAACGACTTCTTGATCGGGTCGTGGCGATGGCCGGCAAGCAGCCCGAGTTATCGCCCGACCCCAAGGAGTCAGAAGCAGAAGGATCATTCAAGCCAGCCAAAGAGACAAAGAAAATACCATTGGACCCGGAGTACCCGGAGAGGTACGCTGGCAAGGGCACATGCCTTGACAGCAAATAGGAAGGCGACCTCATCGATTTCCTCCATGAGAATCGCGACATCTTCGCATGGTCCCCCAAGGACATGCCTGGTGTCCCGACGGAATTTGCCGAGCACAAACTACACATCCGATCTAATATGAAGCCCGTCAGGCAGCCCTTGTGCCGCCTGTCAGAAGAAAAAAGAAGAGTTGTTGGAGAAGAAATAGCCCGGCTCCTGGCAGCCGGCTTCATCATGGAAGTATCTTTTCCAGAGTGGCTGGCAAACCCGGTTTTGGTACTGAAGAAAAACAACCAGTCGCGGATGTGCATTGACTACATAAGCCTCAACAAAGCCTGCCCAAAGGATCCGTTTGCCCTGCCAAGAATCGATCAGGTGATAGACTCCACAGCCGGATGCGAGCTGTTGAGTTTCCTAGACGCATATTCAGGATATCACCAGATCAAGCTGAACCCGGCTGAAAGACTGAAGACCGCCTTCATCACGCCGTTTGGAGCCTTCTGCTACCTGACGATGACGTTCGTCTTGAGGAATGCTGGCGCCACCTTTCAGCGTTGCATGCAGAAGTGCCTCCTCAAGCAACTCGGCAGGAACGCCCACGTCTATGTGGATGATGTGGTGGTGAAGACGGAGAAGCGTGGGGCGCTGCTAGAAGACCTCAAGGAGACCTTTGAGAACCTGCGCTGATTCAGATCAAGCTCAACCACGAAGTGCGTTTTAAGTACCGGCCGCCAACTTCTTGGCTTCCGGTCTCGAACGCGGCATAGAGTGCAACCCGTGAAGATCAAGGCCATCGAGAGGATGGAGGTACCCAACCGATCGTTAGATGTCGCAGTTCACCGGCTGTTTGGCGCCCATCACCGTTTCATCACCGGCACGGGGAGAAAGCTCGCTTTGTATCAATTGATGAAGAAGACCACCTTTTTCGAAAGTGGAATCACAAGGCGGATGAAGCATTTCTCCGGTGAAGAAGATGTTGACTACTCCCCTGTGTTGGCGGCTCCGACTCCTAAAGAGCCCATGCTCTCAGCATATCGCCGCCACCAGCCGAGTAGTCAGCACAGTCATCGAGTCGAACACAAAGAGGAAGGCAAGGCGCTCCCTGTCCAGAGACCGGTATATTACCTGAGCGAGGTACCGTCGACCTCCAAGCAGAACTATCCCCATTACCAGAAGATGTGCTACGGTGTGCATTTTGCTGCCAAGAAGCTGAAGCCTTATTTTCAAGAGCATCCAATCACCGTGGTTTGCACGGCTCCGCTGGCCGAGATCATTGGAAGCCGAGATGCCTCCGGCAGGGTAGCCAAATGGGCCATAGATCTGGCTCCTTACACCATTTACTACCAGCCCCGCACCGCCATCAAGTCGCAAGCACTAGCCGACTTCGCCGACATTGGCCGAGACCGAAGATTCGCCGCCAATACCGACTCCACCCATTGGTGGATGCATTTCGACGGCTCCAAGATGCGCACCGGCTTGGGAGCCGGCGTCATCCTCACTTCCCCCAAGGGCGACAAGCTCAGATATGCGCTGCAGATCCACTTTGCCGCCTCCAACAACGTGGCCGAGTACGAGGCGCTCATCCACGGGCTCCGGCTTGCCAAAGAACTCGGCATTCGCCGGATCCTGTGTTATGGCGACTCCGACTTGGTGGTCCAGCAATCATCCGGCGATTGGGACGCCAAGGACGCGAATATGGCGAGCTACCGTTTCCTCGTCCAGCAACTCAGCGGATACTTCGAGGGGTGCGAGTTCCTCCATGTGCCAAGGAACAACAACGACCAAGCAGACGCCTTGGCACGAATCGGCTCCACCCGCCAAGCAATACCATCCGGCGTCGCTCTTCAGCGCCTCCTCAAGCCGTCTATCAAGCCTTCGCCAGAATCAGACTCCATCTTTGTGCCGGCTCCTCCCAAAGAAGTCGGATCCGACTCAAGAGCCCCAGCAGACGGCCCCAAGAAAATCACAGTTGAAGCCAGCCCGGGACTTGAACCGGCCCGGGATCGCGTCGGTCGGTCGGGACTTCAGAGTTCGCCCGGGACTGCGCTAGTCGGCCGGGGATCGCGCGGCCGCCTGTGGACTCCGTCAATCCAGCAAGCGGCCACAGAATCCAGCCTGCTTCCTCCCAGCCCAGCCGCCCTTGTCCAAGTCACTGTGGTGGCGGTTGAGGAAGTAGCAGCAGCCTCATGGGCATAGCCCATCCTCAAGTTTCTAGTGAACAAAGAGCTGCCGACTTATGAGATTTTGGCTCGGCAAGTGCAACGCCGAGCAGCAACTTACACCATAGTCAACAGAGAGCTGGTCAGGCGCAACGTTACCGACGTCTTCCAACGCTGCGTCGAGGCAGAACAAGGCCAAGCAATCCTGAGAGACATCCATGAAGGCGAGTGCGGTCACCATGCGGCCTCCAGGGCACTCGTCGCCAAAGCCTTCCGACACGGTTTCTTCTGGCCAACCGCCCTGGAAGAGGCCAAAGAGTTAGTCCAAAAGTGCAAGGGGTGCCAGATTTTCCGTTTTAAGCCACTTCAGCCAGCTTCCGCACTCAAGACTATCCCCATCGCCTGGCCCTTTGCAGTCTGGGGCCTGGACATGGTGGGACCATTCAAGACGACACGAGGTGGCTTGACTCACCTAATTGTCGCAGTGGACAAGTTCACCAAGTGGGTGGAGGCGAAACCCATCAAGAAGTTGAATGGTCCGACTGTAGTGACCTTCATCGCTGACATCACAACTCAGTACGACATCCCACACAGCATCATCACCGACAATGGCACGAATTTTGCCAAAGGCGCCTTGGCCCGTTTCTGCGCGACGCAGGGCATCCGACTGGACTTAGCGTCCGTTGCCCATCTGCAGTCAAACGGCCAGGTGGAGCGAGCGAACGGCCTCATCTTATCCGGCATCAAGCCCCGACTCGTCGTACCGCTGGAGCGATCTGCCGGCTGTTGGCTTGAGGAGCTGCCAGCCGTCCACTGGAGTCTGCGCACGACTCCAAACAAGTCAACCGGCTTCACACCCTTCTTCCTCGTCTATGGTGCCGAAGCCGTCATCCCAACGGACATAGAGTTTGACTCCCTGCGAGTCACCATGTACACCGAGGAAGAAGCAGAAGAGGCACGTCAAGACGGCATCGATCTGCTGGAAGAGGGCCGGCTGTTGGCTCTCAGCCGGTCCAGCATCTACCAGCAGAGTTTGCGTCGATACTACAACAAGAAGGTCAGGCCAAGATCTTTCCAAGAAGGCGACCTTGTGCTCCGGCTGATCCAGCGAATAGCCGGCCAGCACAAGCTGTCGGCACCTTGGGAAGGCCCTTTTATCATCAGCAAGGTGCTAGGGAACGACGCCTACTATCTGATCGACGCTCAGAAGCCCCGAGCGCGCAAGAAGGACGACTCCGGCAAAGAGACAGAGCACCCGTGGAATGCAAATCTTATTCGAAGATTTTACAGTTGAAGCAGTATGTATCGCACTACCCCTTGTATTAAAGTACTAAGACTTTGCCCCCCCCCCCCGAGACGAGCTCGGGGACTGCCCTTTTTGTTATATGTATGATAAGAATTATGCCTTCGAGTACATTACTTTCATTACAAGCCGCTTGGCACCGGGCCAGACTAGTCGGCCCGAGGACTCGCTGCCTTGCGCTATGAGGAGCTTCCTGCAGTCAGACAAGTAGTGCGCGGTGCCCAATCCGCCTCCGCTAAAGCCGCAGCTGCAGAGCGATCGTGGAGGCGGGCAGAGGAGGAAGAACGGCGCCCACACGAAAATGGCTAAGGACCTAAAGCACGAACATAGCGTGAAGACGGCCTCCAAAGCATTTCGAAGGTAAAGTCGACTCATGAATAGTCGGCTCGCCGTCTTAGCCTCTATCAAGGACGGCCGACTCTTGGGTAGTCGGCCTGTCGCTTTCTATCCGACTTGCTAAAGAAACTCTAAACGGACAAGTACTTGCCTTCCCGAAGTAGCCAAGCACTTGACCCAGCAACAGTCCGTAGAGCGGTTGTCCAGCTGACAAGGCAGCAACTAAAGGAAGGCGGCAAAGGGAAAAGCCTAAAGAGCAGTAAGCAAGGAAAGACGAAAATCGGATAAGTATTTACATAGGCCCTTGGCCGAATCTTCGAATAGAAGTTCAAGATACACCCCGCGGGTGGAACTGTTCGAATCTAACAAAGTTTTCAAAAGATTACTAAGACAGACAAACAAAGGCGGAAAAAGCAGCTTAGGAGGCGGCATATGGGATCGAAGGATCAGAGGAGACGGCGGTGTCAGGCGCCGGGGGAGTCGGCTGGGCGGTCTCGGTTTGATCGCCTCCGGCAGCAGTCGCCTTCTCTTGACGCGGCTCGTTGCTGGAGGCGCGGTCGAGCTGAGGCTCCCCGCCTACTCTAGCTTCTGGCACGTCCACCTCGCCTCCGTCCTCCGCCTCATCCTCCTCCTCGGTGCTGGAGTCGATCACCTCCGCAGAGTCCTCGCCATACTCCGGGTTCATCCCGAACCACTCTGGCGGCACTTCCTCGCCGCCTTCAGCCCGCTCGGGCACGAAGACACTGGTGTCCGTGTACTCGGCGATGGCGCGCCGACGCCGATAAGGGCGCCTCCACGCCTCCAGCTCGGCTGGGCTCCCGATCAAACGCTGCTAGACGGTCTGTGGTCCAGCCTCGATACCATGCCTTGACAAACTCCAAGGCCCGGCGCGCTCCGGCCCGGGCCGACGAGCCCTTCCAAGCCTCAAGACGGCCGGCGGCGACTTCCAGCCAGTCGGCGGTCCGACCGGCGGTCGCAGAGCGGTGATATGTCCGCCCTGGCGGCGGCAATCGCTTTGGCTAAGCACGCCAAGCAGCGGCGCAGCAGCCGGTGAGCCAGACGAAGACGGGCTTCAATGCTCAGAAGCTGCTCATCGATGGTTCGGGGGGCATTAGCGGCGATCTCCTCACCGTTTGCCCTTCGCGCCTCTCGAGCAGCCTCGATGGCCAGAGGGACTGCCTGCGAGTGACCAGGGAAGAAGTCTGCCAAGACAAAAAAGAAGCAAGTCGAAAAATCAGAAGTCGGCCTGACGCATAGTCGGAAGCCCGAAGAAATGAAAGAAACTTACCATCAACGATATCCTCGATCTCATGGAAACTGGAGGTTGGCATCGCCTCCCTGTCAGTCCAGGAGGAGCGCTCGCTCTCAAACTCGGCCAGGAGAGTGGTCTCCCTCTGCTCGGCCTCGTCCTGCACCTTCTTGAGCAACTCCTTCTGCTCGGCCAGCTGCGTCGCCAGCAGGTCGCGCTCCATGGCAAGCTTGCCACACTCCTCCTCCTTGGCACGCCGGGCGGTATTGGCCTCACCTAGCTGCTCCTGAAGAGCGGCGTTGGCGCCTGAAGAACGAAAGAAGAGACAAATAAGTCACAAGAAAGTAGATCGCTGGGAAGATCCGCCCGACCGCTTCGATCAGCCTCAATCTTGGGACTACAGCCCTCGATAAGGGCGCCCCCGTGAAGGAAAGGAAAAAGAGCTTACTCCGGCTTTCTGTCAAGTCGGCGGTCCGCTTGTTCAACTCCTCAACATTGCGGTTGAAGGCAGTGGCACGGAGGTTATGATACTCCTGCAATAAGTCAATGGAGACAAAAGTTAGTATTTGGAACTCGCCAGTGGGAGTTCCGAACCGCCTGCTCAGCAGCCGGCCCGGAACTCGGGGACTACACCCAGTGGGTGTGCCGGCGCCCCCACAGAGAAAAACAAGAATAAAAATAAGAGGGAAACATACTCGGACGAACATCTGCGCAGCCAGATGCGCCCTGGTGCAAGTTTGAAGGGCATCGCCTTCAGCAGCAGCTCGCTGCAACGCCCAGAGCGCTTGGTTCATGGCCGGTGCCGCCTCCGCGCAGCCACCCGAGCGGCGCTTGTGGCCTCGGCGTCTAGGGTTGCCGAGCTGGCAGCGCCGGTCTCTCGAGGTCGCGGCGCCGAGGTCGCCCTCTCAAGATGGTGGCGCACCGGCGAGGCGACTTGAAGAAGCAGCCGCGCCTCGGCCTCATCC
Source organism: Aegilops speltoides (assembly GCA_021437245.1). Taxonomy (NCBI): domain Eukaryota; kingdom Viridiplantae; phylum Streptophyta; class Magnoliopsida; order Poales; family Poaceae; genus Aegilops; species Aegilops speltoides. The sequence continues at coordinate 487,550,883 of CM038145.1, forward strand.
GCGACCGACGGCTCCGACTGACCCACCGGCTGTTTGCCGTGCGGTCTCCCAGACGGCGGCGGAGGCGGCGGTGGCGGTACGAGAGTATCCGATATAGAAGCCTTGCCGCTCTCCTTATCCACGCCGGGGTTCTCGGTGCCGGCCTCTCCGGTCTGCCCCGTGAACTTCGGAGGTGGCGGCGCAGACAATGGGGGGACGAGCATCGCCGATCGGCGACGCGCGGCCTCCTCGGTGCGCCGTCTCGCCACAAGGGTGGTTTTGGCATCCTCCAGCCTCTTCTGGGCATTGGCGGCCGCCTTCTCAGCCTCCGCCTTCTCCAGACGGTCGGCCTCCTCCTCGCGCTTCTCCACAAGATTTTTTCCGCCGCCTCCGGAGGTCGGCGGCGGATCGGCCCGCCGAGTATTGGCGGACATCTCTGATGGCCCCATGACGGAGGGGACGGCGACTCTCTCAAGGGAAAGAGGGGCGCTGAAGAAGAACGGAGGGAGAATAAAAGAAGACTCGGACAAGATTCAACGAAGGAAAATAAAAAAGCACAGACTTACGCAGAGACTAGCGGCGGCCTTCTCACTTCCCTTCGAAGTAGTTAGTCCGCGCGCCGCCCCTCCCCGCTTATCGCGGCGGCTGCCCTCTTGAGCTTTTCAATTTGCCGCCGGGCGACTCGGCCGGCGTGCGGACGCTCTTCACGCCGCCTTGGCCAGCCAGTCGGGCGGAGGAGCGGCTACCGACGAGCCCGGCTCTACTGGTGGCGCGAGGCGACTTCCCGTCGCGCGGCGTCGCTGCCGGCCGGCGAAGGTGGCCGAGGCCCCTGCCGCTTTTTGTTCCTTCTCCTCTTTCGGCGTCGGCTTCCATCGCCGCCCCTAAGTCGGGTCGCCGACGCTGTTGTCCGCACGATCGGGAACATACTCACGGGCTGTCTCATGGCGCCGGTGCAGGCTGCATGAGGGGTTCGGCTCAAGAAACCGGCAAGTGTCCTGCCGGAGTCGGCCGCAAAGAAGACAAAACAATAGGGGACGCGACTTACCATCGGTGGGGGTTGTCGCACAGTACGGCTCCTTGTCGAACTGCCGACCCTTCCGCGAACTCGCAGGCGCTGATATGGTTCACCAAGTTCGCCACCTCCTTGCAGGCATCTCCTTCGTGCTCATCCGACTTGGGTCTCAAGGCCGCCATCTATCAGATCAGGAGGCCGGCCTTGAGCTGGAGAACCCGCGCCGTAAAGGCGGCCAGAAGTCGGCCCCGACGAGACCCTCCGATGCGTTAAGACTCGAGTCGCCACATGGCCGGCGTTCCGGGAGTCAGCGCCAGGCTAGGGGGGGTAAGGCAGCAGGTTGACCCGATCGCCGCCGAGGAGAGGTTCTTCACGTAGAAATATGAGCGCTGCCACAACTTCACCAACTTAATCAGCGAGATGGGAGGAAAAGGGTTGTCGGCTGTCGAGCGCCGCACCGTGATATAGGCGCCGCACTGAGCCGGTATGCCGACGACTTGCGTGCCGAGCATAGAAGAGAAGAATTATCCCGACAGCTCGAGGGTGGGGAGAACGCCGAGGAAACCTTCGCACAGAGTGGCGAAGGCGGAGAGCAACACCACCGTATTCGGAGTGAGGTGGTGCGGTTGAAGGCTGTGGAACTCCAAGAACGAGCGGAAGAAGCCGCTCGCCGGCAGCCCCAGGCCGCGCATGAGGTGCGAGCGGAAGATGACCCGCCGCCTCCTCCGCGGCGGCCGCCTCCTCTGGGCGCGGGGCGGGCGCGCATGAGGTCCGCGCTGGGGAGACGGCGTGTCTGACGGAGGAACTCGATGTGTTCCTCTTCTACCTCCGAGCCGTCCCACACACCGGAGCGCACGGCGGGGGCCGCGGCGGAGGACGAGCTCATCGCCGTGGTGTGGAGTGCTCTCGCTCAACGGTGGAGGCAATAGGGGGAGAATGCAAGATGAGGCGCGGGAGCGGGGAAGAAGGGCGCACGTGTTGTGCCGCTCCGCTCCCCCCCGCCTACTTATAGCCCTGCGGGATGAGAAGCCGAGGGGGCGGGCATGGGATTAACTGCGCACGATGCCCCACGCCGCCCCATGATTTACCCCACGAAGATACTGCGCGCAGTAACAACGTGGGAAAACCAACCGTCCAGGGCCGCAACGGATCCGTTCGTATGCCGAGGCACGGTAGTGGCGGGCCCGCCGACGCCCGCCCTGCCGTGGCGCGGGCGGGCAGATTAACCTTCCACGTGGCGCCACGCGATAGGACCGCCTGATGGCTGCAGAAGGAAGCGACGCACGCCGCCGTTTTCCGCCACGACTTTCGAAGCCGCGTTTTGCTAAAAACATCCGACTCTCGGCGGCCGCCCAAGGGAAGACGGCAGCCGAAGTTCCGAGTCGCGCCCGGAGGTTGAAACTGTGAAGCCCCACAATGCAGCGCCCGCAGGCTTCACCAGCTTCGGGACTACTGTCGGAGTAATGGGCCACGGCTAGGCTAACCTGAGTCCCAGGAGCCGACTCCAAGACAAGCCGAGTCCCAGACGGTGACTCCAAGACAAGCCGAGTCCCAGACGGCGACTCCGAGATAAGCCGACTCCAAGCTGGCGACCTCCAAAGAGGCCGACTATGGAGAGTCGGCCAGAACTCCTCCTCACCGAAGCACGATATGGTACGGCCACGGCGTGGCGTTCCCCTACTTACGAAGGACCGCATGGCTACAGTGAGCCAGACGCTGGAAGATCTCCGTGAGGCGCGACATCGCTGCCATGCGCGCTCGACCTTAGCCACAATGCACAATGCACTGTGCCCACGACGCCGGCCTGTACGACCCGAGGACGGCGGGGCCGCCTGTCAGTGGGTGGATCGAAGGCGGCCTGAGCGCCCCGAAAACGGACCTGTGGGAGTTGGCCTCCCTGGAGTCGGCCGACTCCTCTCCAGGGCCCCACGAGCCATTAACCAGATATGATGGGGAATGGCTACAGTGATCGCCCGATAGACGGTGACACTGTTGCCACGACCCAATGACCAAGCTCTGCGCCATCGAGTGCGCCACAAGATCAAGCTCGATCATGGACCCGCCAGTCGGCGGGCCCTAGAAGCCGGTGGGAAGAACGGCGGCCAGAGAGACAGACGGCTGGGACCTGCGCCCAGCCGGATTACCATTGTACCCCCGGGGGGTAGGCCTATATAAACCCCTCAGGGCACCCATGCAAAGGGTTCGGACCTTGAGAGAGAAGACCAAATAGTATAAGGAGGAGAGAGCTAGCCTCGCCCTCTCCGGCCTCCCGATACAGCTCCAGGAGCACCACTGTAGCCACTTTGCCTTAGTGATCATGCGGAGACCCCGCAGAGCAGCAGTAGGGGTGTTATCTCCTAGGAGAGCCCTGAAGCTAGGTAAGTTCCGCCGGCGTGCATGTCTTCGCCTCATCCCGCTTCCAGGCACCGGCGACGTTCTACTCGCTCCCACCATGATAAGCCATACTTTGGCATATGTCGCACCCAACCCCCGACAGCAGCATATCAGATGCCGCAGAGTTCTACCGAGCCGAAGAAGGGGCTCAGCAGAGAAGTTTATTTGGTCTCAATATCTTGGGACAGAACATCCAATGCCCTTGAGCGACCAGCTGAAGCAACTGGTCTAGCTGCACAAGGCAGCCGAACTGGCCATGAAGGACCTCATAGTTCGGCTATGGACTGCCGAGCCTATGCCTAGAAGCTACTTCGGACTCATGAAGCGGGTTATGAGTGCCTGCCCACGACTTGAAGTCATAAAGCGGTCGGTTTGCATTGAAGGTGCGCGGATGGCCTTTGCCCGTGCAAAGATGCATTGGGCGAAGTTGGACGCCACGGCGCTAATGACCGAGGGGCCGCCGAAGGGCAAGGAACACCGCCGACCCGAACAATATTATGATAGTGTCCTGAAGGGATCCCGCCTTGTGGCGGAGCAATGTTCAAAGGATGTAATCTTTGAATGAATACATTCATTTTATCATGTAATATGAAACAAGTTCAGTTGTGTAATATAATGCTTGTTGATTTAAAATTTTACCTCCTGTGCAGCCGTTTATAAAATCTGAGGGTTGGTCAGTCGTCGGCTTCTACCCCCATGTGACTAGTACAGGGGTGTTCGGGATAAATCTAAACACTCTTTATCTAAGTTTTTGTTCCTTTAAGGAGGTGTCTAGCGCAATGAACAAGGCAATCGGACTATACAGCTTTATCACCCTCACTTAGCCATAGGAGTTCTATAATTTTAAATTTTGGCGTTGCCCTGGTATTCGGAAGGCCGAACTTGGGGCGCTATACACGCCTAAATTGTACAAAAACCAATTCCTCGCATAAAGCGGAAAAAATCTTTAAGGATTTGAAACCTCTCGAACAGCGACCAGCTCTCGCCGCATCATGACAGTCAATTTTCGGCTTTCTCTACAGAGGTGCTCGTTCGAAAGAACCGGGACACAATTGCAGTAGTTCTCCCTTTACTAACCTAGCCGATATAGCGGAACATAGGGTAGCAAGCATAGGAGCCGGGCAACCCAACTATTGACCCAAGACATGATTCAGAGCTAATGCATATAATGCTATAAGTTCGGGGTGCTGCACTGTTAAAAGTGTTCGGACTTTCTTGCCGTGTTATGGAGTACAGAGAAGCCCCTGGCGAACTGAACGTACCGGAATGTATGGGTGCAATTTGTAATAAATAAAAGTCAAAGAAAAAATGAAGTAATAAGCTGACGCTGCAAATTATTTTCCATTGTTATTTGAGTAATACGTCAAGGCGTATGTATACAAGTAGTGCGATAAGCAAATAGGGCTATTTGACATGCCCTAACCAAGAGAGAGCTGCGTGCGGGTATGTAAAACAGGTATAAAGATCATTTAGCAGAGACCACATGGGGATTCCCTTGTACGTCAAAGCTTCTTGCTTCCTCGGTGTATCCGTCCCCTGCTGGATCCGATGATCAGGTTATCGAAGAGCCTCAAAAAGAGAAGAACCCGAAAGAAAGAAAAAGGTGAAGGTATGCGGATCCCGGGGCGGTTGAGCCGCATTGTGGACCGCGGTCTAGCTGTGCCTCCGTCCATGCCCATGGTATTTTAAGTGCATAATTATGTACGCGCGACGCGAATTTTACCGCTTGATTGGGACTAGGACGGAGGCCGAATTGCTAGGTGAGCTCTGGACGGGCCGGACGATCCTGTTGCAGAGTGGTTCAGACTCGCTTGATGGTGTCTGGGGGCTTTATTGCCGAATTGAGGGTCTGCCTATGAAGGGTGCTCTGTACTTCTGCTGCAAGGGCCGCGGTGCATTCCTCCATATGGAGGGAGCGCTCTGTATTTCCATTGACAGTTATAACACCGCGGGGTCCGGGCATCTTGAGCTTGAGGTAAGCATAGTGTGGCACCGCATTGAATGGAGAGAATGCGGTTCGTCCTAGCAGTGCATGATAACCACTGCGGAAGAGGACGATATCGAAGATTAACTCCTTGCTTCGGAAGTTGTCCGGGGATCCGAAGACCACTTCCAGTGTGATTGAGCCTATACAACATGCCTCTACACCTGGTATGACACCTTTGAAGGTGCTTTTGGTGGGTTTGATCCTTGAGGGATCAAAGTTGGCGACGTTCTGGGAACGGGGGTCCCCAGACTTGCCTGCCTGCGGCCTGCAACATGGCTCACCAGCGGCCCAGTACGGCCCATCTTCATCAACAAACGCTCAAGACCCTCGCGAGAGGCCAAGCCTCGCTGGGCGGACAACACAAGGCCTCCTCAGGGGAGGCCTCACCAGGCAGGCTCGCGAGGAGGCGGAGAGATAAAGGCAAGGGGTACCTCGTGAGGTGCTCGTGACGCAAGCCATGACGATCAAGACCGGTGAGGCGCCCGACTCATGCGATGTCCTCATTTCCTCTTTGGTGCAAAGGGGGCAAGCGCAGGCACGGAGTACCAAGGCATCAGGCAAAGGTTTTCATATCGGTGCAACGAGACCAAGACCAGCAGAGCGGCAGGACGGAGGTCACCGTGGAGCCCAAGACGGCGTCATCGCCAGCACCTTTGGCAGTCGAAGACCACCTTTAGTCAGGATAGCTTCTACTAGCTGTCCCCTTTCAAAATGGCCGTTGTTGGCTCCCTTCCCGCTCAATATTTGGGAAGAGGACCAGGGCATCTATAAATAGAGCTAGCCACCATAGTAGAAAGGGGATCCAGGATCTAGAATCTCACCCAGAGCCAAGAGAGACGGATCGATTCCTCCTCAAGCACACCACCACAAGAACACCTCTCGCGAGGCTGTTCTTCCTTTGTACTATTCATCATCAGCCCAAGAGGTAATCCACCACACCACACACTGGATTAGGGTATTACACCACAACGGTGGCCCGAACCAGTATAAACCTCGTGTCTCTTATGTTGTTCATCGATCTAGCTGAGAATCGCAGTGAGGTTGTGGGCGTGTTTCGGTAGGGAGAAGATCTTCGTGCGCACCCCAGAGTTCGAACCTTAAGGGTTTTGCCGGAACCCGATATGCGACATTTGGCGCGCCAGGTAGGGGTGTGCCGAAGCTCTTCCTTCCGTCGGACGGCTCTCCACCAACACCGCGCTTCGCCCTCATGGCGGATAACGCACCTCTGTCTCCGGCGGTCGGCGCCAACATTGGGGCCAGGGGGCTCGGAGCCTTGGCCCCCGCCTTGCGACAGGTGCAGTGGCCGCACAAGTTCAAGCCAGAGATGCCGCCGAGCTACGACGGTGCGGCAGACCCACTGGTTTTCCTGCTGGCATACGAGGAGGCCGTCCTCAAGGCTGGAGGCAATGACAAGGTAATGGCCAAGTGGTTTCCCATGGCCCTCACCGGCGTCCCACGCGTTTGGCTGCTCAACCTGCCAACATCTTATGTGGCCTCCTGGGAGGAACTGCGCAACCTCTTCCTCACCCCCTACCTTGCGCTGGCGCCCCCGGTCATCACAGCTCTCCTGGGCGGCTTGCAGGCGCCACCCTCAGACCACCACGCCAAGCCGTTCTTCTGCCAGATCGGCACCGCCCTCGTGCGGCAAGAAGCTCTTCCGAGTTGGGTGGCACCCAAGGCCGACCTGACCTTCAACTCGGACGATCACCCCACCAACACCGCCTGCTCGGGTGCGCTCCCAAGGCTTTACACGCCCACCATCTGCCAGGTGGCCGTCACCAAGACTCTCATCGACGGCGGCGCCGGGCTCAATGTGCTCTCGGTGGAGGACTTCAGCCTCCTCCATGCACCACTGGAACGGCTCCGACCCAGCAAGCCCTTCTCGGGTGTCGGAGGCGGTTCCTCCGACTCCCTGGGGCAAATCTGCCTTCCCGTGACCTTCGACACCCATGACAACTTCCGCACGGAGCTGGTCAACTTCGACATCGCCCACATCGGCCTCCCGTACAACGCCATCCTTGGATACCCCGCCTTGGCTTAGTTCATGGCGGCGACCCATCCGGCCTACAACCTCACGAAGATGCCCGGGAGCAGCGGCATCCTCACGTAGCTGGGGATACCAAGGATGCTCTGATGGCACTCAAGCTCGCCCTCAAGACTGCCGCGGCAGCGCAGCCTGCTGGCGCGGAGACCTCCAAGGCAAAGGGGGCCGTGCGAACCAAGAAGAAGCAGCTTCTTACTCAGGACAAGGCGGAGACTAAGCAGGTGCCAGTTGAGGAGGACGGGTCCTCCGAAGCCACCTTCACCATAGGTGCCAACCTCAACCCCAACCAAGAGGAGGCGCTGGTGAAGTTCCTGCGCACGAACAAGGATGTGTTCGCATGGGAACCCAAGCAGCTAGCAGGGGTCCCAAGGCAGGTGATTGAGCATCACCTGAATGTATGCCCCAATGTACGCCCCGTGAAGCAGAAAGCAAGGCGGCAGTCCACTGAGAAGCAGGCCTTCATCGTCCAGGAAACCCGCAAGCTAGAGGCAGCAGGTGTTATTCGCGAGGTTCGCTACCCCGAATGGCTGGCAAACCCTGTTGTTGTTCCAAAGAAGGGAGGAAAGGAGCGCATGTGCGTCGACTTCACCAACCTCAACAAGGCCTGCCCTCAAGATCCGTTCCCGCTACCCCACCGAGTGCGACCTGCTGTGCTTCTTGGATGCATTTTCGGGTTATCACCAGATCAAGATGGCGATAGAAGACGTGGAGAAGACAGCCTTCCTGACCCCATGTGGGGTGTACTGCTACACCCGCATGCCATTCGGGTTGCACAACGCGGGTGCAACCTTCCAGCGGCTGATGCGCATCACCTTAGGCCGGCAACTCGGGAAAAACGCTGAGGCTTACGTCGAGACATTGTGGTGAAGTCTCGGGAGGCAAAGACCTTGATCCAGGATCTGGAGGAGAACTTCGCGAGCCTCCGCAAGGTGGACCTGCGACTCAACCCGGAGAAGTTCGTGTTTGGCGTTCCTTCTAGCAAGCTTCTGGGCTTCCTCGTGTCCCATAGAGGGATTGAAGCCAACCCGGAAAAGGTCAAGGAAATCGAAGACATGAGTCCACCGCAAACCCTCAGAGAGATGCAGAAGCTCGCCGGGCACGTGACTGTGCTAGGGTGTTTCATCTCCAAGCTGGGAGAGCGTGCCCTGCCCTTCTTCAAGCTGGTGAAGAAGAAGGGCCCATTCGAGTGGACACAGGAGGCCGACCAAGCATTTCAGGACCTCAAGAAATATCTGACCAGCCCTCTAGTGATGGTGGCGCCACGCCCTCTTGAGCCCCTAATGCTCTACCTTGCCGCCACGCCCTACTCCGCCAGCGCAACTCTGGTGGCGGTTCGGGAAGAGTGCCAGGTCAAGGCTGTATCATGACCGGCCACGGCCCTGGCCGCGGTGGCACAAGACCAAGAAGGCCTCGCGAAGACCACGGCCTCGACAGATGGAGACCAGCTTCATCAGGAAGACGCCCCCAGGGCTGGAGAGGCCGTGCCAGGCAACCAGGCGCTGGGGGCTCCTTCGTCTCAGGAGGCGTCTCACCCTCCGGAGGACACATACCTTGTCAGCACATCCACCCTCGTCGAGCATCCGGTGTACATCATCAGCAGGGTGTTGTGGGACGCAAGGGCGCGATACCCCATACCTCAGAAGCTCTTGCTCGCGCTATTGGTGGCCTCATGAAAGCTGCGGCACAACTTTCAAGGTCACCCCATCAAGGTCATCTCGGCCTACCCACTAGAAGGGGTACTCAGGAGCCCCAACTCCGCTGGAAGGGTCGCCGAATGGAACATCGAGCTGCAAGCATTTCAGTTGGAATTCAGCACGACCAGGGTCATCAAGGGAGCCGCACTTGCAGATTTTGTGGCAGAATGGACAGAGGCGCCAAGGCTTGAAGCATGCGAAGATCGGTCACTTTCCCCAGGAAGTGAGGCACCTGATGGCTGGGTCATGTACTTCGATGGAGCATTCTCGTGGCATGGCACGGGGGCTGGTGCAGTGCTTATATCCCCCACTCAGGACAAGCTCTATTACGCCGTGCAGCTCTGTTTCCAGCATGGCGAGAAGGTCTCCAACAACATAGCAGAGTACAAGGGCCTCATAACAGGCTTGAAAGCTGTAGCTGCACTGGGGGTGAAGCGCCTCATCATCACTAGGGGTCAACTTCTCCAACAAGGTGTACGAGCCGAAGGACGAGCACATGGAAGCGTATCTTGCGGAGGTGCGCAGGATTGAAAAGCGGTTTTGGGGGCTGGAGTTGCAGCATGTGCCCCGCGGCACCAATCAAGAGGCTGATGACATCGCTAGGAGGACGTCCAGGCGGCTGCCTCAGGAGCCTGGCATTTTCGAGGAGCGGCTCTTCAAGCCATCTGCGGCACCATCACTTTCAAGCACAGCACAACCTCGGGAGGAACTCCCGCAGCCACCTGCCACAGGAGCCCCGGCTTGTGGCCCGACCTCGGGAGCATGTTTGCCCTTGGCGTTGGAGCCTCAGGAAGGATGTTGGACCACGGAATTCAAGGACTACCCGATGCAAGGGACACTGCCAGAGAAAGAGGAGGACGCAGAACGCGTGGCAGGGCAGGCCACGACCTACTGCATCCAAGACGGCGAGCTCTGTCGGAAGCAGCCAAATGACGTTTCCCTACGTTTTTTTGACTATGTACTGTGAAGCAACATCTCCATAGTCTTTTATTCAAATAAAATAAGAGAAGTCCACCTAATTACAAACTAGAAAAAGGTTGTGAAGAAAGAGAAAAGCTTACCTATGTTACAATATACAACAATCTAAGGGAGATTATTAACCCAAGATAAGAAAGCAGGTTTAACACTCTCCCTCACTCTATGGTATAACAAGTTGATATCATGTACAAATTTACACCTCCACACGCCGAATGAAGCCCTCTCTAATCCGAAGATCTTCCCATTATTGGTAGTCCAAATGCACCAGGCCGTAGTGAGCATAACCTCAAAGAAGAAAGGGTGCTGAAAATTCTTCTTGGCGTGCAATATGCAGAAGGTCACATCCTATCCCCCCAACCAGTCAATCTGCAGATAAGACCATACCCGTTGACTGAAATTGCAGTTGAAGAAAAGATGAAACCTATCTTCATGCAGACGGGCAGGACAAAGCACACAAAATTTTCATCTTGGTCAGTCCTCCAATGTCTGCTGAGAAGGAGGTCTCAAGTGTTCAGGCGATCAAAGAAGAGCAACCAACCAAAAACCTTGATTTTCATCGTGCATGAACATCTCCAAAGCCAAACACAAGGAGTAATTGTCGGAAGGTGTGTGTACATGATGGTGTAGAAGCTCTTAGCAGAGTAAGCAAATTTTGAAGGCCAAGACGACACATCAGGAGCAGCAGCATCTCTTTGCAACATAGTGACCCACTGAAGGAGGTGCTCAAGTTCTGAAGCTGCTGTGTTTGAGATTGCTGGACAACATACACGGTGGAGATTGCGACATCACTCATCATCACGGACCCTCGTCGGCAAAGCATTTCGCAACGGGTTCTACTGGCCTACAACACTCAACGACGCGACCGAGCTGATGAGGTCCTGTGAGGCCTGCCAGTTCCACGCCAAGCAGATCCATCAGCCAGCTCAGGGCCTACAGACCATCCCACCCTCATGGTCGTTTGCGGTCTGGGGGATGGATATCTTGGGCCCGTTTCCTCGAGTGCTTGGGGGCTACCGCTACCTCTACGTCGCCATCGACAAGTTCACCAAGTGGGCGGAGGTGGAAGCCGTCTGCACCATCCTAGCTGGTTCTACAGTCAAGTTCGTCAAGGGCCTCGTGCCGGTTCGGGGTCCCCAATCACATCATCACCGACAATGGTTCGCAGTTCACCAGCAATCTCTTCAAAACATATTGTGCTAACCTTGGAATGCAGATATGCTACGCTTCAGTGGCACACCCCCAGAGTAACGGCCAGGCCGAACGTGCCAACGCAGAGGTCCTGAGGGGCCTCAAGGCCAGGACCTTCAAGAAGAAGCTTGAGGCCTGCGGCAGGGGCTAGTACGACAAGCTCCAGTCCGTGCTGTGGTCCATCCGCACTACCGCCACCAAGCCAACTGGTGAGACCCTGTTCTTCCTTGTCAATGGGAGACGCGGTTCTCCCTCACGAGATCAGGAGTCGCTCCGCGTGGGTTCTAGCCTTTGACGAGGCACATGAGGACGCCATGCGGGGGATGGACCTCGTGCTGGGGAGGAACGCCATTGCGAGGCTACGCTACGGGCAGCAAGATACCAGCAGGCGCTGCGGCGGTATCACTGCCGCAATATCTGTCGTAGGACTCTCGAGGTAGGTGACCTCGTACTCAGGTGGGTGCTCTCCAGGGAAGGGCTGCATAAGCTCTCGCCATGTGGGAGGGCCCATTCAAGGTTGTCCATGTTTCTAGGCCTAGGCGCCACGCGTCTGGAGACTCAGGAGGGGGTGCCCATCCCAAACGCTTGGAACATTCAGCACCTCCGGAAGTTCTACCCTTGAAGAAAGGCCCAGTGCCTGTGAAGAAGGCCCGGCGCCTGTGAAGCTCGCCGCCCAAAGAAATGCCCGTTGCCGATGAAGAAGGCCCAGTGCCTGTGAAGCTCGCCACCCAAAGAAAGGCCCGGTGCCTGTGAAGAAGGCCCAGTGCCTGTGAAGCTCACCGCCCAAAGAAAGGCCCAGTGCCTGTGAAGAAGGCCCAGTGCCTGCGCCCGTGACACTCTCATGTAATAATCAGTTGGGGCTGTACACGCCCCGGAGTCTCCGGAGTGCCGCCCTCGGGCCTCGAGGGATCCCGCCCACGCGCAGTGGCAGCACTTAGCTCTGCGCTGGTGAGAAGACGTCGAAGACTAGATTAGATGCCAGACGCGGCTTTTCATTTGCTTTCCGCAGTTGGCTTGTTCTCCCTTGTTTGAACCTTTATTGAAGTTGCTTCTAGTGTTATTAGCTATCTTCTGCCCTTGTTCTCTGTTTTCGGCTTTTGTCTGGCTCGCTCTCTCTCTCGCAAACCTCGTGAGGGGGCTGCGCAGGCGCCCTCGTGAGCCCTTCCTCTCCTATTTTTCGTGAGGCTCCCTCGTTCGAGTTTGCAGTGGGAGCACCCCTCCCGGTCCGTGCCCCTCGGGCATCGCGACACCAAGCACCCGGGCCATAGCCGGCAACCCTGGTGACCAAGGTTCGGAAATAATCCTCCCAACAGATTTTCTGCAGCTTTCAAGGCGCCCGACGAGGCCTCAGGCAGGCACCTCGCGAGGCGAAAAACTACTGCAAACATCCCGAGCTAAGTTGTTCCTACGCGCAGGCACATAACTACGGCACCATCACACAGCACAGGGACAATGGGTGTAGCACGATAATTAGGGGATCATAGTCTATTGCACGCCCCACGGGGCTCCATACTTCTCTCTCTCAAGGCAGGAAAGGAGAAAAACAAAATAAAAATAGCGTGCAGCTCGCGAGAAGGGATCTGCGTCATCCTCCTGAGCTCAATCAGACTCCGCCTCGCGCTTCACCGGGGCACGGCGACGGGACGACCCTCTACCACCCTTGAAGCAGGCGCGGCGATGTGGTGGCTGGTTGATACGTCCATTTTGCATCATGCTTTTATATCAATATTTATTGCATTATGGGCTATTATTTCACGTTATGAAATAATACTTATGGCTATTCTCTCTTATTTTACAAGGTTTACATGAAGAGGGAGAATGCCGGCAGCTGGAATTCTGGGCTGGAAAAGGAGCAAATATTGGAGGCCTATTCTGCGCAACTCCAAAAGTCCTGAAACTCCACGGAATATCTTAAAATAAATAAAGAAAAATCATCGCCAAAGATGAAGGCAAGGGGGCCCACACCCTGCTCATGAGGGTGGGGGGCGCCCCCCTTAGGCGCGCCCCCTACCTCGTGGGCCCCATGGTGGCTTTCCGACGCCCATCTTCTCCTATATGAAGTCTTTCGATGAGAAAAAATAGAAGGCAACCTCTCGGGACGAGACTCCGCCGCCACGAGGCGGAACCTTGGCGGAACCAATCTAGGGCTCTGGCAGAGTTGTTCTGCCGGGGACACTTCCCTCCGGGAGGGGGAAATCATCACCATCGTCATCACCAATGCTCCTCTCATCGGGAGAGGGCAATCTCCATCAACATCTTCACCAGCACCATCTCATCTCCAAACCCTAGTTCATCTCTTGTATCCAATTCTTGTCTCCAAGTCCGGGATTGGTGCTAGTAGGTTGCTAGTAGTGTTGATTACTCCTTGTAGTTGATGCTAGTTGGTTTATTTGGTGGAAGATCATATGTTCAGATCCTTTATGCATATTATTACCCCTCTGATTATGAACATGAATATGCTTTGTGAGTAATTACGTTTGTTCCCGAGGACAACGGAGAAGTCTTGCTATTAGTAGTCATGTGAATTTGGTATTCGTTCGATATTTTGATAAGATGTATGTTGTCTAATCTCTAGTGGTGTTATCTGAACGTCGACTACATAACACTTCACCATTATTTGGGCCTAGAGGAAGGCATTGGGAAGTAATAAGTAGATGATGGGTTGCTAGAGTGACAGAATCTTAAACCCTAGTTTATGCGTTGCTTCGTAAGGGGCTGATTTGGATCCATATGTTTCATGCTATGGTTAGGTTTACCTTAATACTTTTGTTGTAGCTGCGGATGCTTGCAATAGAGATTAATCATAAGTGGGATGTTTGTTCAAGTAAGAACAGCACCCAAGCACCGGTCCACCCACATATCAAATTATCAAAGTACCGAACGCGAATCATATGAGCGTGATGAAAACTAGCTTGACGATATTCCCATGTGTCCTCGGGAGCTCTTTTCCTATTATAAGAGTTTGTCCAGGCTTGTCCTTTGCTACAAAAAGGATTGGGCCACCTTGCTGCACTTTATTTACTTTTGTTAGTTGTTGCTCGTTACAATTTATCCTATCACAAAACTATTTGTTACCACTTATTTCAGTACTCGCAGAGAATACCTTGCTGAAAACCACTTATCATTTCCTTCTGCTCCTCGTTGGGTTCGACCATCTTACTTATCGAAAGGACTAAAATAGATCCCCTATACTTGTGGGTCATCAAGACGCTTTTTTGGCGCCGTTGCCGGGGAGTGAAGCGCCTTCGGTAGGTGGAATTTGGTAAGGAAAAACTTATATAGTGTGCTGAAATTTTCTGTCACTTGTTACTATGGAAAGTAATTGTTCGAGGGCTTGTTCGGGTATCTTCACCCCGTCAAGATGAGCAAAGAGTTGCTCCTCAACATCTGAACCTACTGAACCTATTGAAAATGAAACTCCTTTTGATTCCTTCGGTATGATGGAAAAACTGCTAGCTAACACTTTTACGGAGATGGAACAAAGCATCCCGATGAACATCTACGCTATGTGGATGATGTTTGTGGACTATTTAAGCTTGCGGTATACCCGATGATGTTGTTAAGAAGAAGGCCTTCCTTTATCTTTGAAGGAGACGCATTGACATGGTATAGGCTATGTGATGATATGAGATCATGGAACTATAAAAGATTGAAATTGGAATTTCATCAAAAGTATTACCCTATCTTGTTCATCGTGATCACAATATATATATATATATATATATATATATATATATATATATATATATATATATATATATATATATATAGAAAGCATCGCTCAAGCTTGGGGGGGGGGGGCTTAAATCAATGTTATATTCATGCCCCAATCATGAGCTCCCAAGAGAAATAATTATGCAAAGTTTTTATGCTCGGCTTTCTGATAACAATCGCACCATGCTCGATACTTCTTATGCTGGCTCTTTTATGATGAAGACTATTGAATTTAGATGGAATTTATTGGATAGAATTAAATGCAACTTTGAAGATTGGGACCTCGACGAAGGTAAGGAGTTAGGTATGACACCTAAGTTTGATTGTGTTAAATCTTTTATGGATACCGATATTTTCCGTAAGTTTAGCACTTAATATGGACTTGACTCTAAGATAGTAGCTTCTTTCTGTGAATCTTTTGCTACTTATGTTGATCTCCCCAAGGAGAAGTGGTTTAAATATCATCCTCCCATAGAAGTAAAAGTAGCTGCACCTATTAGAGTTGAAAAAAAGATGGTAACTTATAATGATCCTATTGTTCCCACTTCTTATGTTGAGAAACCACCTTTCCCTGTTAGAATGAAGGATCATGCTAAAGCTTCAACTGTTGCTCGTAAAAGCAATATTAGAACTTATACACCTCCTGATCAAGTCAAAGTAGAACCCAATACTGCTATTGTTAAAGATCTCTTGTCTGATAATATTGATGGGCATGTTATTCAATTCTGTGGTGAAATTGCTAGAATTGCTAAACCTTGTGCTAGAGATAAACATAGACCTGTGGTAGGCGTGCCTGTTATTTCTGTTAAAATAGGAGATCATTGTTATCATGGCTTATGTGATATGGGTGCTAGTGCTAGTGTTATACCCATTGACTTATACAAAGAAATTATGCATGATATTGCACCTGCTGAGTTAGAAGATATTGATGTTGCAATTAAACTTGCCAATAGAGATACTATATCTGCAATAGGAATTGTTAGAGATGTTGAAGTCTTGTGTGGAAAAACCAAATATCCCGCTGATTTTCTTGTTCTTGGTTCTCCACAAGATAGCTTTTGTCCCATTATATTTGGTAGACCCTTCTTGAATACTGTTGGCTTGGATGATATTGTTCATGAGTTTAATTTCTCTAAATTTAGTAAACAACATCGTGAGGAAGAATTGCCTAGTAAGGATGAAATTATTGGTCTTGCTTCTATTGTTGTACCTCCTAGTGATCCTTTAGAACACTATTTGCTAGACCATGAAAATGATATGTTCATGAATGAAAGAAGGGAAATAGATGAAGTATTCTTTAAACAGGAACCTATTACGCAACACAATTTGCTGTTGAAATCCTAGGGGATCCTCCTCCACCCAAGGGTGATCCCGTGTTTGAGCTTAAACCGTTGCCTGATAATCTTAAATATGCTTATCTTGATGAAAAGAAAATATATCCTGTCATTATTAGTGCTAACCTTTCAGAGCATGAAGAAGAAAGATTATTGAAAACTCTGAAGAAGCATCGTGCCGCTATTGGATATACTCTGGATGATCTTAAAGGCATCAGTCCCACTCTATGTCAACATAAAATAAATTTGGAAGTGGATGCCAAACCAGTTTGTGATCCTCAACGACGTTTGAATCCCAAAATGAAAGAAGTGGTAAGAAAAGAAATACTCAAGCTTCTGGAGGCAGGTATAATTTATCCCGTTGCTGATAGTCAATGGGTAAGTCATGTCCATTGTGTCCCTAAGAAGGGAGGTATTACTGTTGTCCCTAATGATAAAGATGAATTGATTCCGCAAAGAATTATCACAGGTTATAGGATGGTAATTGATTTCCGCAAATTAAATAAGGCTACTAAGAAAGATCATTACCCCTTACCTTTTATTGATCAAATGCTAGAAAGATTATGCAAACATACACACTATTGCTTTCTAGATGGTTATTCTGGTTTTTCTCAAATACCTGTGTCGGCTAAAGATCAATCTAAGACTACTTTTACATGCCCTTTTGGTACTTTTGCTTATAGACGTATGCCTTTTGGTTTATGTAATGCACCTGCTACCTTTCAAAGATGCATGATGGTTATATTCTCTGACTTTTGCGAAAAGATTTGTGAGGTTTTCATGGATGACTTTTCCGTCTATGGTTCCTCTTTTGATGATTGCTTGAGCAATCTTGCTCGAGTTTTGCAGAGATGTGAAGAAACTAATCTTGTCTTGAATTGGGAAAAGTGCCACTTTATGGTTAATGAAGGTATTGTCTTGGGGCACAAAGTTTGTGAAAGAGGTATTGAAGTTGATAAAGCCAAGGTTGATGCTATTGAAAAGATGCCATGACCCAAGGACATCAAGGGTATAAGAAGCTTCCTTGTTCACGCCGGATTTTATAGGAGGTTCATTAAGGACTTCTCAAAAATCTCTCGGCCCCTGACTAATTTATTACAAAAAGATGTACCATTTGTCTTTGATGATGATTGTGTAGAAGCATTTGAAATACTTAAGAAAGCATTAGTCTCTGCACCTGTTGTTCAGCCACCTGATTGGAATTTACCCTTTGAAATTATGTGTGATGCTAGTGATTATGTTGTAGGTGCTGTTCTAGGGCAAAGAGTTGATAAAAAATTAAATGTTATCCATTATGCTAGTAAGACTCTAGACAATGCTCAAAGAAATTATGCTACTACCGAAAAGGAACTTTTAGCAGTTGTATTTGCTTGTGATAAATTCAGACCCTATATTGTTGATTCTAAAGTAACTATTCACACAGATCATGCTGCTATTAAATATCTTATGGAAAAGAAAGATGCAAAATCTAGACTCATTAGATGGGTTCTCTTGCTGCAAGAATTTGATTTGCATATTCTTGATAGAAAAGGAGCTGAGAACCCTGTTGCAGACAACTTATCTAGGTTAGAGAATGTTCTTGATGACCCTACCTATTGCTGATAGCTTCCCTGGTGAACAATTAAATGTCATAAGCACTTCCCGTAGGAATCCATGGTATGCTGATTATGCTAATTATATTGTTGCTAAATTTATACCACCTAGCTTCACATACCAGCAAAAGAAAAAGTTTTTCTATGCCTTGCGACATTACTTTTGGGATGACCCACATCTTTATAAAGGAGTAGATGGTGTTATTACACGTTGTGTACCTGAGCATGAACAGGAACAGATCCTACGCAAGTGTCACTCCGAAGCTTATGGAGGACACCACGCTGGAGACAGAACTGCACATAAGGTATTGCAATCCGGTTTTTATTGGCCTACTCTCTTCAAGGATGCCCGTAAGTTTGTTTTGTCTTGCGATGAATGTCAAAGAATTGGTAATACTAGTAGACATCAAGAAATGCCTATGAATTATTCACTTGTTATTGAACCATTTGATGTTTGGGACTTTGATTATATGGGACCTTTTCCTGCATCTAATGGATACACACATATTTTTGTTGCTGTTGATTACGTTACTAAGTGGGTGGAAGCTATTCCAACTAGTAGTGCTGATCATAACACTTCTATTAAAATGCTTAAGGAAGTTATTTTTCGAGGTTTGGAGTCCCTAGATATTTAATGGTGATGGTGGTTCACACTTTATTCATGGTGCTTTCCATAAGATGCTTGCTAAATATGATGTTAATCATAGAATTGCATCTCCATATCACCCATGATCTAGTGGTCAAGTAGAATTGAGCAATAGAGAGCTCAAATTAATTTTGCAAAAGACTGTCAATAGGTCTAGAAAGAATTGGTCCAAGAAACTGAATGATGCATTATGGGCCTATAGAACTGCATATAAGAATCCTATGGGTATGTCTCCGTATAAAATGGTTTACGGAAAAGCTTGTCACTTGCCTCTCGAACTAGAACATAAGGCATATTGGGCTATTAAAGAGCTCAACTATGATTTCAAACTTGCCGGTGAGAAGAGGTTATTTGATATTAGCTCACTTGATGAATGGAGAACCCAAGCTTATGAAAATGCCAAGTTGTTTAAAGAAAAAGTTAAAAGATGGCATGACAAAAGGATACAAAAGCGTGAGTTTAATGTAGGTGATTATGTATTGTTGTACAACTCTCATTTTTGCAGGAAAACTTCTCTCTAAATGGGAAGGTCCCTCCGTTATCGAGGAGGTCTATCGTTCCAGTGCCATAAAAATCAACAACTTCGAAGGCACAAATCCGAAGGTGGTAAACCGTCAAAGGATCAAACACTATATCTCAGGTAATCCTATAAATGTTGAAACCAATATTATTGAAACCGTAACCCCGGAGGAATACATAAGGGACACTTTCCAGAATGTTCCAGACTCCGAAAAGGAATAGGTATGTGGTACGGTACGTAAACCGACTCCAAAACAATTTCTAAAGCAATATTTCTCCGTTTTGGAATATTTAGAAAAATAGAAAAATAAGTAGCAGCCCGGAGAGGACACGAGGCCTCCACGAGGGTGGAGGGCGCGCCCTACCCCCTTGGGCGCGCCCCCTACCTCGTGAGCACCTCGTGTGCCCTCCGGACTCTGTTTCCTTGCACGATACGTATTTTAATCGGTAAAAATTCATTATATATACTCCCGAAGTTTTTGACTCTCATATCACGCAAATCTCCTCTGTTTTCGTTTCGAGCTATTTCCGTTGCAGATTTAGAGCGCCATGACTTCTCCCTCCTCCAACAATGAAGACAAGGATGCTTGGCTATTGAAGATAGAGTTGAAAAGAGAGGAACCAGAAGAGATCAACAAGGATGAAAGGATCAAGAAGGCCATGGAGGTTCAAGCTCCGGTGGTGAAAGAAGAAGACATCCCTCAACCTTTATCTAACCTTTTCACTCCAACAGAGATTGAAGCCTTCTAGATGATTGTGTTAGCCCGCATACAGAACAAGTATCTTACACAAGAGAATATTTTGTTGAAGGATCATATTGCCGGGCTCAAGAGCATTATCCGCAAGTTGGAGGAACTTTTACGCTCGATGTGCGATTATCCACCGTCATCATCACCACCTCCATCACCTCCGAGGACATAATCACATGGGTATGGGCACTCCCCTTGGCAACTGCCAAGCTTGGGGGAGGTGCCCTGGTATCGTATCACCATAACAACTCCTATCTTTACCGTTTTTCTTAGTTCGATCCTATTAATAGTATCTTGATTTAGTAGAATGAAGTCATGGCATAATCTAGTTTTGAGTTTTGCTTTATGATCCTTATTTGTAATCGAGTCTGTGAGCTATATAATAAAGATTAGTGTTGAGTCAAGGGCTTGAGTATTTTGCCATGATCTTGGGTGATTAGAAGAAAAAGAATAAAAAGAATCAAAGAGTTCATATTGATCTTATTGAAAGTAATGACTTCACATAGAAAGAGTATGATGATTAAAAGTTGTTGGGAGTTGGAAAATATAGCTTTGGTCATCGTTGCAATTAATAGGAAGTAATAAGGAAAGAGAGGTTTCACATATAGATATATTATCATTGACATCTTTTATGATTGGGAGCACTCATTAAAATATGACATGCTGAAGAGTTGAGGTTGGACAAGGAAGACAACATAATGAGTTATGTTTTCTTACATCTAAGATAAAGTATGTTGTCATGGATCCTCTACCGTGTTGAGGTTGCCTTTCCCCCTCATGCTAGCCAAATTCTCAGCACCAAGTAGAAATACTACTTGTGCTTCCCAATACCCTTAAACCAGTTTTGCCATGAGCGTCCACCATATCTACCTATGGATTGAGTAAGATCCTTCAAGTAAGTTGTCATCGGTGCAAGCAATAAAAATTGCTCTCTAAATATGCATGACTTATTAGTGTGGAGAAAATAAACTTTTTATGAACTTGTTGTGGACACAATAAAAGCGACGGACTGCATAATATAGGTCCACATACAATGGGCAATATAAAGTGACGTTCTTTTGCATTAAGATTTTGTGCATCAACCCTAAACGCGCATGACAACCTCTGCTTCCCTCTGCGAAGGGCCTATCTTTTATTATGATCCTCTACCTTATGCAAGAGTCACGGTGATCTTCACCTTTCCTTTTTTTATTTTATCCTTTGGCAAGCTCAGCATGTTGGAAAGAACATGATATATATACCTAATTGGATGTAGGGGAGCATGAATTATCATTGTTGACATTACCCTTGAGGTAAAAGGTTGTGGGGCAAAACTATAAGCCCCTATCTTTCTCTATGTCCGATTAAAACTCCGTAACCACAAGTATTGCGTGAGTGTTAGCAATTATGAAGGACTAAGTGATAGTTGAGTATGTGGACTTGCTTTTAAGCTCGACATAGACTCTTTCGATGTTATGATAAATTGCAATTGCTTCAATGACTAAGGTTATAATTTGTTGGTGCTCAATAAGGTTTCTGATTCATACTTTGGCTTTGTGAAAAGATCATCACTTGAACATGAGTAATCATATGACAAAATTTATATATGTTGCTGTTTGAAATAATCATGATGCCTTCATGTCCGTATTATATTTTTATCGACGCCTCTACCTCTAAACATAAGGACATATTTATTGTTATCGGCTTTTAAGCGAGGACAAGCGAGGTCTAAGCTTGGGGAGTTGATCGTCCATTTTGCATCATGCTTTTATATCAATATTTATTGCATTATGGGTTGTTATTTCACGTTATGTCACAATACTTATGGCTATTCTCTCTTATTTTACAAGGTTTACATGAAGAGGAGAATGCTTAAATTTGGAATTCGGCTGGAAAAGGAGCAAATATTGGAGGCCTATTGCGCAACTCCAAAAGTCCTGAAACTCCACGGAATATCTTAAAATAAATAAAGAAAAATCATCGCCAAAGATGAAGGCCGGGGCCCACACCACGCTCACGAGGGTGGGGCGCCCCTGCGCGCCTACCTCGTGGGCCCCTGGTGGCTCTCAGGCGCCCATCTTCTCCTATATGAAGTCTTTCGATGAGAAAAAATAGAAGGCAACCTTTCGGGATGAGACTCCGCCGCCACGAGGCGGAACCTTGGCGGAACCAATCTAGGGCTCCGGCAGACTTGTTCTGCCGGGGACACTTCCCTCCGGGAGGGGGAAATCATCACTATCATCATCACCAATGCTCCTCTCATTGGGAGAGGGCAATCTCCATCAACATCTTCACCAGCACCATCTCATCTCCAAACCCTAGTTCATCTCTTGTATCCAATTCTTGTCTCCAAGTCCGGGATTGGTGCTAGTAGGTTGCTAGTAGTGTTGATTACTCCTTGTAGTTGATGCTAGTTGGTTTATTTGGTGGAAGATCATATGTTCAGATCCTTTATGCATATTATTACCCCTCTGATTATGAACATGAATATGCTTTGTGAGTAATTACGTTTGTTCCTGAGGACAAGGGAGAAGTCTTGCTATTAGTAGTCATGTGAATTTGGTATTAGATTCGATATTTTGATAAGATGTATGTTGTCTAACCTCTAGTGGTGTTATGTGAACGTCGACTACATAACACTTCACCATTATTTGGGCCTAGAGGAAGGCATTGGGAAGTAATAAGTAGATGATGGGTTGCTAGAGTGACAGAAGCTTAAACCCTAGTTTATGTGTTGCTTCGTAAGGGGCTGATTTGGATCCATATGTTTCATGCTATGGTTAGGTTTACCTTAATACTTTTGTTGTAGTTGCGGATGCTTGCAATAGAGGTTAATCATAAGTGGGATGTTTGTTCAAGTAAGAACAGCACCCAAGCACCGGTCCACCCACATATCAAATTATCAAAGTACCGAACGCGAATCATATGAGCGTGATGAAAACTAGCTTGACGATATTCCCATGTGTCCTCGGGAGCTCTTTTCCTATTATAAGAGTTTGTCCAGGCTTGCCCTTTGCTACAAAAAGGATTGGGCCACCTTGCTGCACTTTATTTACTTTTATTACTTGTTGCTCGTTACAATTTATCCTATCACAAAACTATCTGTTACCACTTATTTCAGTACTCGCAGAGAATACCTTGCTGAAAACCGCTTATCATTTCCTTCTGCTCCTCGTTAGGTTCGACACTCTTACTTATCAAATAGACTACGATAGATCCCCTATACTTGTGGTTCATCACTAGTCGCGACCACCGCTAGAGGAGCTGTCATCGGAGGAGGAACCGCTGAAGCTCGGCGAGCTGCGGTTGCCGCCGGGAGCGTGTTCACCTTCGCCCTCGTCATGGTCGTTGCCAAGGCCGAGCACCCCGTCGCCGTCATCGTCTTTAGGGCAGCACCCATCATGGCGGTTGTCTTCTCCGAACACCCTCACGTAGAGGGTCGCGTCGCCGTCGTACTTATAATGGAGGGTGCACTGCCTGCCCAGGCCACACGCACGGGCAAACATCTGCTAGCCCTGGGCCAGGGCCATGTTGCCGGCGACGGAGATCTCCACCGTGACCCAGGAGGCCCTGCTGCAGCAGACGTCTGCCTGCAACCATAGCCCGCCAGGGCCAGCGGCCGGCAGTTCACCGGCAAAGAAGCGAGGGAGCTGGAGCCAGTTGCCGGCCGGGTTGTTCGACCACACAACAAACTCCGGCAGCACCTCTGCTGAACAGAAGCGCGGCCGTGGAGGCCGTGCAGCCACGGCACACCGTCCCTCACCGATCGGGCTGCCTCGACATGGGCGGCCACCACCGCGTGAAGGGCCACCACCGCGACCACGAGAAGCCGCGACGGGAGTCGCGGGGTACTTGCGGGGACGACCGCATCCTCGCTTGGGAGGAGGAGAGCCAGGCCCTTCCTGGCAAGCCTTCCCCTTTTCTGCGGCCGAGAACCTTCTCACGGGCGCCATGGGATGCTGCGAGCAACAGGAGCAAGGAAGGAGAAGAAGCAGGCGGAGAAAGAGGAGATGGGAAACGGGGGTGAGAGAGTCCTGGACTAGGGGGTGTCCGGATAGCCGAAATCTCATCATTGGCCGGACTCCAAGACTATGAAGATACAAAATTGAAGACTTTGTCCCGTGTTCGGATGGGACTTTCCTTGGCGTGGAAGGCAAGCTTGGCGATACGGATATGTAGATCTCCTACCATTGTAACCGACTCTGTGTAACCCTAGCCCTCTCCAGTGCCTATATAAACCGGAGGGTTTTAGTCCGTAGGACGAACAACAATCATACCATAGGCTAGCTTCTAGGGTTTAGCCTCCTTGATCTCGTGGTAGATCTACTCTTGTACTACCCATATCATCAATATTAATCAAGCAAGAGTAGGGTTTTACCTCCATCGAGAGGGTCCAAACCTGGGTAAAAACATCATGTCCCTTGTCTCCTGTTACCATCCACCTAGACGCACAGTTCGGGACCCCCTACCTGAGATCCGCCGGTTTTGACACCGACATTGGTGCTTTCGTTGAGAGTTCCTCTGTGTCGTCACCTATAGGCCCGATGGCTCCTTTGATCATCAACAACAACACGGTCCAGGGTGAGACTTTTCTCCCCGGACATATCTTCATATTCGGCGGCTTCGCACTGCGGGCCAATTCACTTGGCCATCTGGAGCAGATCGAAAGCTATGCCCCAGCCATCGGTCGATTTGGAAGTTTGAACTATCGGCCGACATCGCGGAGACTTGATCTTGACGGATTCGAGCCCTGGCCAGCGCCGCCGCATCACGATGGGCTTGATTTAGCTCTGCTGCCGGACAGTGCTCTAGAGGCCGCACAAGAGTCCGCTCCGACCCTTAGCTCGGAGCCGCCGCCGCCAATCAAGGATGGTTGGCTGGACACCTCGGGGGCTGCTACCTCTATGGCGATAGAGCCGAATACCGACCATGTCCCTTGCGAAGCTCGTGACTCCAAGGTGCCGGACTCCTCTCCAGACCCCGAACCTTCCGCGCCGCTGCCAATCGAATCCGATTGGGCGCCGATCATGGAGTTCACCGCTGCGGACATCTTCAAAGCTTTTCGCCTTTTGGCGACATCCTGAATTCGCTAAAGTGTCTCTCTTTATCAGGAGAGCCCTGGCCGGATTATGGTCAGAACGGTTGGGATGCAGACGACAAAGAAATTCAAAGCCCACCCACCACCCACTTCGTAGCCACTGTCGATGGCATAACCGACATGCTAGACTTCAACTCCGAAGATATCGACAGCATGGACGACGATGCCGGACACGACCAAGAACCAGCACCTACAGGGCACTGGAAAGCCACCTCGTCATACGACATATACATGGTGGACACCCCAAAGGATGGGAATGGCGATGGACCAGCGGAGGATGACCCCTCCAAAAAGCAGCCTAAGCGCCGGCGTCAGCGGCGCCGCTCCAAATCCTGCCATAGCAAGAATGGAGATTCCGACACCGAAGATAATAACACCCCAGACAGTGCCGAAGACAACCCCCTCCAGCAAGATTCAGCACAGGAGGACGGAGAAGCCAACCCTCGTGAGAGAGTGGCAGACGAAGAGGTAGAAGACGATAATTACATGCCTCCCTCCGGAGACGAGGCAAGCCTCGACGACGACGAATTTGTCGTGCCCGAGGATCTCGTCGAACAAGAGCGTTTTAAACGTAGGCTTATGGCCACGGAAAGCAACCCCAAGAAAAAGCAGTAACAGCTTAGAGCTGACCAAGACTTGCTAGCTGAGAGATGGACTGAAGTCCTCGCGGACGAAGAGTATGAACTCGAGCGCCCTCAAAAGCTACCCCAAGCAAGCTGCTACCCGATTAAAGGAGGAAGCACATAAACCTACATCACCGATTACTGTCGGTGACCGCCACCTTGTGGTCGCGATAGAGAGGCCTCTAGGCCCTTCACTAAAGCCGCACCCCGGCGTCGCTCTAAAAGCACAAAGCCACGGGGGAACATGCCAGACTTACAAGACATATTGGAGGATAAGGCGAGGCAAACAAGATCGATCTATGGATTGCGTGGGCGCCCTACGATACGCGACGACAACCGTCACGCCGGATCTGGCGATCTGGCGGGCGAACACGAGAGACAAAGCTCGTTTGAGCTGCGTCGCGATATAGCCCAATACAGAGGCGCCGCACACCCACTATGCTTCACAGATGAAGTAATGGATCATCAAATCCCCTAAGGGTTCAAACCCATGAACATTGAATCCTACGATGGCACAACAGATCTTGCGGTTTGGATCGAAGACTATCTCCTTCATATCCACATGGCCCATGGTGATGATCTTCACGCCATCAAATACCTCCCTCAAGCTTAAAGGACCAGCTCGGCATTGGCTCAACAGCCTGCCGGCAGAATCAATTGGGTGTTGGGAGGACACGGAAGCCGCATTCTCGATAACTTCGGGGCACTTATATGCGACCACCGGATGCCGATGACCTAAGCCACATAATTCAGCAGAGCAGACGAATCGGCGGACAATTACAGACACGGTTCTTAACCAAGAAAAATCAAATAAATCGACTATCCGAATGCAGAGGCCCTTGCAGCCTTCAAACACAACATCATGACGAATGGCTTGCCGGCACCTAGGACAGAAAAGCCGAAATCAATGGCAGCCCTCACATCACTCATGACCCGCTTCTGTGCGGGAGAAGACAGCTGGCTAGCTCGCAATAACAACCTAACCAAAAACTTTGTAGTTCAGATACCAAAGACAAAAATGGCAGGTCGCGTCGCAATAAGCACAAAACGCCGCATTAACAACGATAATACTGAAGATACGGCAGTCAACGCTGGATTCATAGGCTCTAAACCCGGTCAGCGGAAAAAGCCATTCAGAAGAACTACTCCGGGCCCGTCCAATTTGGACCGGATACTTGATCGCTCGTGCCAGATACACGGCACCCCCAAAAAGCCAGCTAATCACACCAACAGAGATTGTTGGGTATTCAAGCAGGCAGGCAAGTTAATCGCCGAAGGCAACGACAAGGGGCTGCAAAGCGATGACGAGGAGGAACACGGCCGCCGAACAATAGAGGGCGAAGGATTCCCCCACAAGTGCGGACGGTGAACATGATATCGCAACCCACATACCCAAAAGGAAGCGAAGCGTCTTTCGAGGGGCGTATATGCGATGGAGCCAGTCGCCCCAAAGTTCAATCTGTGGTCCTCCTGCCCGATCACTTTTGATCGAAGGAACCACCCCACCAGTATCTGCCACGGTGGATTCGCCGCATTGGTTTTAGACCCAATCATCAATGGATTTCACCTCACTAGAGTCCTGATGGAAGGCGGCAGCAGCCTGAACCTCCTTTATCAGGATACAGTGTGCAAGATGGGCATAGATCCCTCAAGGATCAAACCCACAAAGACGACCTTCAAAGGCGTCATACCAGGTGTAGAGGCCAATTATGCGAGCTCAGTTACACTTGAAGTGGTCTTGGATCCCGGATAACTTCGAAGCGAGAGTTAATCTTTGACATAGTCCCGTTCATGGCGGCTATAATGCCTTCGCTCGAGCGAACTACATTTGCAAAGTTCAGCGGTGCCGCTTTCGCATACCTCAAGCTCAAGATGCCAGGCCCTCGAGTCATCACGGTCAGCGGAAACACGAGCGCTCCTCTACGAGCGGAGGAGCATACAGCGGCTCTCGCAGCGGAAGTGCAGAGTAGCCTCTTAAGGCAATTCTCGAGTCTGGCTGTTAAGCGACCGAACACCGTCAAGCGTGCCCGGAGTGTTGGAAATATGCCCTAGAGGCAATAATAAAAGTATTATTATATTTCAATGTTCATGATAATTGTCTTTTGTTCATGCTATAACTGTATTATCCGGAAATCGTAATACGCGTGTGAACACTTAGACCCCAATATGTCCCTAGTGAGCCTCTAGTTGACTAGCCGTTGTGATCAATAGATAGTCATGGTTTCTGACTATGGACATTGGATGTCGTTGATAGCGGGATCACATCATTAGGAGAATGATGTGATGGACAAGACAATCCTAAGCATAGCATAAAAGATCGTATAGTTCGTTTGCTAGAAGCTTTGCCAATGTCAAGTATCTCTTCCTTCGACCATGAGATCGTGTAACTCCGGTTACCGTAGGAGTGCCTTGGGTGTATCAAGCGTCTGGCGTAAGCGGGTGACTATAAAGGTGCATTACAGGTATCTCCGAAAGTATCATTGGGTTGACACGGATCGAGGCTGGGATTTGTCACTCCGTATGGCGGAGAGGTATCTCTGGGCCCCTTTCGGTAATGCATCATCATAATGAGCTCAAGGTGACCAAGGTGTTGTACGGGATCATGCATTACTGATGCGAGTAAAGTGACTTGCGATATGAGGCCGAACAAGGTATTGGGATACCGACGATCGAGTCTCGGGCAAGTAACGTACCGGCGACAAAGGAATTGCATCTGAGGTTTGATTGAATCCTCGACATCGTGGTTCAACCGATGAAATCATCGAGGAGCATGTGGGAGCCAACATGGGTATCCAGACCCGCTGTTGGTTATTGCCCGAAGTCGTCTCGGTCATGTCTGCGTGTCTCCCGAACCGTAGGGTCTACACATAAGGTTCGGTGGCGCTAGGGTAATTAGGAAGACTAGTATGCGTGACTACTGAATGTTGTTGAGTCCGGATGAGATCCGGACGTCACGAGGAGTTCGGAAGGGTCCGGAGGTAAAGATTTATATATGGGAAGTTGTTAAAGGACACGGAAAGTTTGGGGCATACGGTATTGTCTGGGGCCACGGAAGGGTTCGGGGTCCACCGGGAGGGGCCACCCCTCCGGTGGGCCACTGGGCTGCGTGGGGAGGTGGCCAGCCCCTGGTGGGCTGGCGCACCCCTCCCAGGCCCTTGCGCCTAGGGTTGAGGGAACCCTAGAGGCGCCCTTGCTTGGGGGCAAGCCCCCTCCCTTGGCCGCCGCCCCCTCTAGATGGGATCTAGAGGGCCGGCCCTTGTCCCTTCCCCTATAAATAGAGGGGTGAGGGAGGCAGCTGCACCCAAGCCAGGCGCAGCCCTCCCTCCCAACACCTCTCCTCCTCTCATTGTGTGCTCGGCGAAGCCCAGCCGAATCTTGCTTCTCCACCATCACCTGCCGTCGTGCTGCCGGTGGAGCTGTCTTCCTCAACCTCTCCTTCCTCCTTGCTGGATCAAGGCGGAGGGCGTCACCCGCACCGTCACGTGTGTTGAGCGCGGAGGTGCTGTCCGTTCAGCACTTGGTCATCGGTGATTCGAATCACGTCGAGTACGACTACATCATCACCTTGCAAGCTTCCGCACGCGATCTACAAGTGGTATGTAGATGCAAACTCTCTCCCTTGACTCGTTGCTTAGATGAACTCATAGATGGATCTTGGTAAAACCGTAGGAAAAATTTTAATTTTCTGCAACATTCCCCAACAGTGGCATCATGAGCTAGGTCTATGCGTAGTTCTCTAATGCACGAGTAGAACACAATTTGTTGTGGGTGTTGATCTTGTCAACTTACTTGCCTCTACTAGTCTTTTCTTGCTCAACGGTATTGTGGGATGAAGCGGCCCGGACCAACCTTACACATACGCTTACGTGAGACCGGTTCCACCGACTGACATGCACTAGTTGCGTAAGGTGGCTGGCGGGTGTCTGTCTCTCCCACTTTAGTTGGAGCGGATTCGATGAACAAGGCCCTTATGAAGGGTAAATAGAAGTTGACAAAATCACGTTGTGGTGATTCGTAGGTAAGAAAGCGTTCTTGCTAGAACCCAATCGCAGCCACGTAAAGATGCAACAACAATTAGAGGGCGTCTAACTTGTTTTTGCAGCGATTGATCAAGTGATGTGATATGGCGAAGTTGTGATGAATGATGAATTGTGATGTATGAGATCATGTTCTTGTAATAGGATTCACGACTTGCATGTCGATGAGTATGACAACGGCAGGAGCCATAGGAGTTGTCTTTATTTTTGTATGACCTGCGTGTCATTGAAGAATGCCATGTAAACTACTTTACTTCATTGCTAAGCGTGTTAGTCATAGAAGTAGAAGTAGTCGTTAGCGTGACAACTTCATGAAGACACGATGATGGAGATCATGATGATGGAGATCATGGTGTCAAGCGGTGACAAGATGATCATGGAGCCCGAAGATGGAGATCAATGGAGCTTTATGATATTGGCCATATCATGTCACAACTATATAATTGCATGTGATGTTTATTATGCTTTTACATCTTGTTTACTTAGGACGACGGTAGTAAATAAGATGATCCCTTACAAAATTTCAAGAAGTGTTCTCCCCTAACTGTGCACCGTTGCTACAGTTCGTCGCTTCTAAGCACCACGTGATGATCGGGTGTGATGGATTCTTATGTTCACATACAGCGGGTGTAAGACAGTTTTTTGGCGAAAACACTTAGGGTTAACTTGATGAGCCTAGCATGTGCGGACATGGCCTCGGAACACGGAGACGAAAGGTCGAACACGAGTCGTATGGAAGATCGATCAACATGAAGATGTTCACCGGCGATGACTAGTCCGTCTCACGTGATGATCGGACACGGGCTAGTCGACTCGGGCGTGTAACACTTAGATGACTAGAGGGATGTCTAATCTAAGTGGGAGTTCATAATTTGATTAGAACTTTATTATCATGAACTTAGTCTAAAACCTTTGCAAATATGTCTTGTAGATCAATGGCCAGCGCTAATGTCAACATGAACTTCAGCGTTCCTAGAAAACCAAGCTGAAAGATGATGGCAGCAACTATACGGACTGGGTCGAACACGAGGATCATCCTCATAGCTGCGAGAAACAATATGTCCTAGAAGGACCGCTAGGTGCCGCTCCGTCCCGAAGAACCAAGGCGTTATGAGCGCAGCAAACTCGTCTTGATGATTACTCCCTCGTTCGATGCGGCATGCTTTACTGACTTAGAACCGGGGCTCCAAAAGCGTTTTGAGCACCACGGAGCATATGAGATGTTGAAGCGGAAACTAGTTTTCCAAGCTCATGCCCGGTCAAGAGATATGATGTCTCGACAAGTTCTGATTGTAAGATGGAGGAAAACAGTTACTGTCGGTGAGCACATCACGAGGATGTGCAGGTTGCACAACCGTATGACCCGGTGAACATAAACCACCCAGATGAGGCGGTCATTGTGAGAATCCTCGATCGCTCCCACCAAGCTACAAGAGCTTTGTGATGAACTACAACATGCGGGGATGGTAAAGACCATTCTGAAGTGTTCTCGATCTGAAGTCAGCAGAGGCTGAAATCAAAAAGGAACATCAAGTGTTGATGGTCAATAAGACCACTAAGTTCAAGAAGGGCAAGGGTAAGAAGAACTTCAAGAAGGGCGGCAAAGATGTTGCGCGCCCGTAAGCTTTGTTGCGGGAAGAAGTCAAAGAATGGACCCAAGCACGAGACCGAGTGCTTTTATTGCAAGGGAAGGTCCTTTGGAAGAGGAACTGCCCCAAGTACTTAGCGGATAAGAAGGCCAGCAACACCAAAGGTATATTTGATATACATGTAATTGATGTGTACCTTACCGATTACTCGTAGTAACTCTGGGTATTTGATACGGTGTCGTTTCTCATATTTGTAACTCACGGCGGGAGCTGCGGAATAAGCGGAGGCTGGCGAAGGGCGAGGTGACGATGGCGTCGGGAATGGTTCGAGTCGATGTGATCGCCGTCGACACGCTGCCTCTACATTTACCTACGGGATTAGTTTTGAACCTTAATAATTGTTATTTAGTGCCATGTTTGAGCATGAACATTGTATCTGGATCTCGTTTAATCTGAGATGGCTACTCATTAAGTCTGAGAATAATGGTTGTTCGATTTATATGAGAGATATGTTTTATGGTCATGCTCCGATGGTCAATGGTTTATTCTTAATGAATCTCGGCGTAATATTACACATGTTCATAGTGTGGATGCCAAAAGATGTAAAGTTGATGATGATAGTCCCACATACTTGTGTACTTGCCGCCTTGGTCACATTGGTGTCAAGCGCATGAAGAAGCTCCATCTTGATGGACTTTTAGAGTCTCTTGATTATGAATCGTTTGACACATGCGAACCATGCCTTATGGGCAAAATGACCAAGACTCCGTTCTCCCGAACAATGGGCGAGCAACCAACTTGTTGGAAATCATACATACCGATGTATGCGGTCCAATGGCGTTGAGGCTCATGGAGGATATCGTTATGTTCTCACTCTCACCGATGACTTGAGTAGATATGGGTATGTCTACTTAATGAAACACAAGTCTGAGACTTTTGAAAAGTTCAAGGAATTTCAGAGTGAGGTGGAGAATCAACGTGACCGAAAGATAAAGTTCCTCGATCGGATCGTGGAGGAGAATACTTAAGTCACGAATTTGGTACACACTTAAGGAAATGTGGAATCGTTTCACAACTCACGCCGCTGGAACACCTCGGTAAAGCGGTGTGTCGAGCGTCGTGTCGCACTCTATTGGATATGGTGCGGTCTATGATGTCTCTTACCGATTTACGCTATCATTTTGGGGATCGCTCTAGAGACAGCTACATTCACTTTAAATAGGGCACCGTCTAAATCCGTTGAGGCGACACCGTATGAATTATGGTTTGGGAAGAAACCTAAGCTGTCGTTTCTAAAAGTTTGGGGATGCGATGCTTATGTCAAGAAACTTCAACCTGAAAAGCTCGAACCCAAGTCGGAAAAATGCGTATTCATAGGATACCCTAAGGAAGCCGTCGGGTATACCTTCTACTTAAGATCGAAGGCAAGATCTTTGTTGCCAAGAGCGGATGCTTTACGGAAAAGAGTTTCTCTCGAAAGAAGTAAGTGGGAGGAAAGTAGAACTTCGATGAAGTACTACCTCTCGAGCGGGAAAGTGGTGCAGCGCAGGAAACCGTTCTGTGATGCCCACGCCGGTGAAGAGGAAAACAATGATGATGATCAAGGTACTTGGATCAAGTTACTCTTGAACCTCGAAGGTCCACAAGGACACGTTCCGCACGAGTGATGCGGCAACCTGTCATGGAAATCATGTTTTTAGACAACAATGAACCTTGAACTATGAAGAAGCAATGGCGGGCCGGATTCCAACAAATGGCTTGAAGCCATGAAATCCGAGATAGAATCCATGTATGAAAACAAAGTATGGACTTTGACAGACTTGCCCGATGATCGGCGGCGATAGAAAACAAATGGATTTTTAAGAAGGCGGACTTGAGCGGTAATGTTACCATCTATAAAGCTCGACTTGTCGCTAAGGGTTATCGACAAGTTCAAGGGATTGACTCTGACGAGACATTCTCTCCGTGGCGAAGCTGAAGTCCGTCCGAATCATGTTAGCAATTGCCGCATACTATGATTATGAGATATGGCAGATGGGCGTCAAAAGCGGCATTCCTTAACGGACATCTTAAGGAAGAGCTGTATATGATGCAGCGGAAGGTTTTGTCGATCCTCGAGCGCTAACAAAGTATGCAAGCTCCGGCGATCCATTTATGGACTGGTGCAAGCATCTCGGAGTTGGAACATTCGCTTTGATGAGATGATCAAAGCGTTTGGGTTATCTTGAGACTTATGGAGAAGCCTGCGTTTACAAGAAAGTGAGTGGGAGCTCTGTAGCATTTCTCCTATTATATGTAGATGACATACTCTTGATGGGAAATGATACAAAACTTCAGACAACATTAAGGCCTACTTGAACAAGTGTTTTTCAATGAAGGACCTTGGAGAAGCTGCTTATATATTAGGCATCAAGATCTATAGAGATAGATCAAGGCGCCTCATAGGTCTTCACTGAGCACATACCTTGATAAGATTTTGAAGAGGTTCAAAATGGATCAGTCCAAGAAGGGTTCTTGCCTATGTTACAAGGTGTGAGATTGAGCTTGGCTCGATCACCGACCACGACAAAAGATAAAGAAGAGATGAGTGTCATCCCTATGCTTCAGCCATAGGATCTATTATGTATGCCATCTTGTGTACAGACCGATGTAAACCTTGCCGTAAGTTTGGTTGCAAGATACCAAAGTAATCCCGGCAAGGAACCTTTGGACAGCGGTCAAGAATATCCTAAAGTACACGAAAAGGACAAAGGACATGTTTCTCGTTTATGGAGGAGACGAAGAGCTCGTCGTAAAGGGTTACGTCGGCGCTAGCCGACTCAGATCTGGATGACTCTAAGTCACAAACCGGATCGTATATATGTTGAATGGTGGAAGCGATGGCTGGTGCATTTTGCAAGCAAAGCGTCGTGGCGGGATCTACGTGTGAAGCGAGTACATGGCAGCCTCGGAGGCAGCGCATGAAGCGATTTGGGTGAAGGAGTTCATCACCGACCTAGGAGTCATACCCAATGCGTCGGGGCCGATCAAACTCTTCTGTGACAACACTGGAGCTATTGCCCTTGCCAAGGAGCCCAGGTTTCACAAGAAGACCAGGCACATCAAGCGTCGTTTCAACTCCATCCGTGAAAATGTTCAAGATGGAGACATAGAGATTTGCAAAGTGCACACGGATCTGAATGTCGCAGATCCGTTGACTAAACCTCTCTCGCGTGCAAATCATGATCAACACCAGAACACTATGGGTGTTCGATTCATCACAATGTAACTAGATTGGTGACTCTAGTGCAAGTGGGAGACTGTTGGAAATATGCCCTAGAGGCAATAATAAAAGTATTATTATATTTCAATGTTCATGATAATTGTCTTTTGTTCATGCTATAACTGTATTATCCGGAAATCGTAATACATGTGTGAACACTTAGACCCCAATATGTCCCTAGTGAGCCTCTAGTTGACTAGCCCGTTGTGATCAATAGATAGTCATGGTTTCCTGACTATGGACATTGGATGTCGTTGATAACGGGATCACATCATTAGGAGAATGATGTGATGGACAAGACAATCCTAAGCATAGCATAAAAGATCGTATAGTTCGTTTGCTAGAAGCTTTGCCAATGTCAAGTATCCCATCCTTCAACCATGAGATCGTGTAACTCCGGTTACCGTAGGAGTGCCTTGGGTGTATCAAGCGTCTGGCGTGGCGGGTGACTATAAAGGTGCATTACGGTATCTCCGAAAGTATCTGTTGGGTTGACACGGATCGAGGCTGGGATTTGTCCTCCGTATGACGGAGAGGTATCTCTGGGCCCACTCGGTAATGCATCATCATAATGAGCTCAAGGTGACCAAGGTGTTGTACGGGATCATGCATTCTGATGCGAGTAAAGTGACTTGCGATATGAGGCTGAACAAGGTATTGGGATACCGACGATCGAGTCTCGGGCAAAGTAACGTACCGATTGACAAAGGAATTGCATACAGGGTTTGATCGAATCCTCGACATCGTGGTTCAACCAATGAAATCATCGAGGAGCATGTAGGAGCCAACATGGGTATCAGACCCGCTGTTGGTTATTGCCGAAGTCGTCTCGGTCATGTCTGCGTGTCTCCCGAACCCGTAGGGTCTACACATAAGGTTCGGTGGCGCTAGGGTTATTAGGAAGACTAGTGCGTGACTACGAATGTTGTTGAGTCCGGGATGAGATCCCGGACGTCACGAGGAGTTCGGAAGGGTCCGTAGGTAAAGATTTATATATGGGAAGTTGTTAAAGGACAGGAAAGTTTGGGGCATACGGTATTGTCTGGGGCCCAGGAAGGGTTCGAGGTCCTGGGAGGGGCCACCCCTCGGGGGACCCTGGGCTGCGTGGGGAGGTGGCCAGCCTGGTGGGCTTGGCGCCCCTCCTCTGGCCCTTGCACCTAGGGTTGAGGGAACCCTAGAGGGGCGCCCCCTGCTTGGGGGCAAGCCCCCCCCTTGGCCGCCGCCCCCCTCTAGATGGGATCTAGAGGGGCGGCCTCTTCCTTCCCCTATAAATAGGGGGGTGAGGGAGGCAGCCGCACCAAGCCAAGGCGCAGCCCTCCTCCCCAACACCTCTACTCCTCCATTGTGTGCTCGGTGAAGCCACAGCCGAGATCTTGCTTCTCCACCATCACTGCGCCGTCGTCGTCTGCCGGTGGAGCTGTCTTCCTCAACCTCTCCTTCCTCCTTGCTGGATCAAGGCGGAGGAGGCGTCACCCGTACCGCACGTGTGTTGAGCAGCGGAGGTGCTGTCCGTTCAGCACTTGGTCATCGGTGATTGAATCACGTCGAGTCGACTACATCATCACCTTGCAAGCTTCCACACGCGATCTACAAGTGGTATGTAGATGCAAACTCTCTCCC
Organism: Aegilops speltoides; assembly: GCA_021437245.1. NCBI lineage: Eukaryota > Viridiplantae > Streptophyta > Magnoliopsida > Poales > Poaceae > Aegilops > Aegilops speltoides. The sequence goes on from CM038145.1 coordinate 487,586,921, forward strand.
TTGACTCGTTGCTTAGATGAACTCATAGATGGATCTTGGTGAAACCGTAGGAAAAATTTTAATTTTCTGCAACGTTCCCCAACACGGAGTAACCTACAACATGACCACTTGGCACGTTCCTAGCACGCGTAGCAATGCGGCCCAACCCCAGCCCTCGCGACATCGCGAGACCGATTATATAGTACAACACTACTGATGCGGAGATACCATGGGCATAGGGGGAGGGGCACGACCACGGCATGCCCAGAGTGCGGATCAACCACACCAGGGGCTCCCAAATTTATCATTCTTCCTTTTCTTTTTTTTTGTATCCTCAGGACTCCGTTTTTCAGAAGCCCTGTACGGCAGTAGACCTGCCGAACTCACGATGCAACAGCCAGGGAAGCAGAAAGGCTACGACGAGTATCCAAGTGGTCTCCATTACGAGCATTATACTTGTTTTACATACCATTCCGCAGCCTACCCCTGGAGGGGGACATGTTAAATAGTCCCACCCCTTGCTTATCGCACTATTTGTATCATTCTGCCTTCATTGCAGTATCTTTTGAATAAACAATGCATCGCTTTTTGCCTATAATTGCATTCCTTTCTATATATGTTCACTTATGACATGTGGCACGCGTACACCTTGGTACGGCCAAATACACCAGGGGCTTAAGTTCCCCAAAGTATGGTGTGATAAGTCCGAACACTTTCACAAGTGCGGCACCCCGAACATATAGCATTATATGCATCGGCTCCGAATCATGTCTTGGGTCAATAGTTGGGTTTGCCCGGCTCCCATGTTTTGGTACCTTACATTCCGTTATATCGGCTAAGGTAGCGCTGGGAGAACCACTGCAATTGTGCCCCAGTTGAGCTGGGTTGAGCACCTCAGTGGAGAAAGCTAAAACTGACCGTCATGATAAGGCGAGAGCTGGTCGCTGTTCGAGAGGTCTTTTCGAGTCCCTAAAGACTTATCCGCTTAGGCGAGAGCGGCTTTGTCGGCCCTAGGTGTGGATAAGCGCCCAATTGACCTTCGAATACCTGGGGCTCCTTGAAATTAAAATTATAGAATTTTATGGCTAAGTGAGAGTGTTCAAGCATTATAAGTCCGGTTGCCTCGTTCATTGTGTTGAGTGCCTCCTAGATGGACCCAAAATGGGAACAAGAGCGCTCAAGTTTATCCCGAACACTGACACTTTCATGGCATGGGGGCGAAGCCAACGACTTGCCATCTCTCAGATTTGATAAACGGCCGCACAGAAGGTAATATTTGAAATTAACAAGCGTTGCTTAGCGCATATGAACAAAGTTTTCAGCGCACAGGATAACAAAATGCGAGTCTACTAAAAAATTACATCTTTGGAGCACTCGCCCGCAATAATGCGGGCACCCTTCAGGACACCCTTATAATACATCTCGGGTGTGCGATACTCCTTGCCCGGTGGTGGCGCGTCCGTCACAAGCTTCTCGGTGTCCATCTTGCCCCAGTGCACCTTAGCGCGGGCAAGGGCCCGACGGGCACCTTCAATACAGGCGGAGTGCTTGATGACGTCAACCCATGGACATGCGTCCACCAGCCGTTGCACCAGACCAAAGTAGCTCCCAGGCATGGCTTCTTTGGGCCACAGCCGAACTATGAGGCCCTTCATGGCCTGTTCGGCCACCTTGTGGAGCTCGACGAGCTGCTTCAGTTGGTCGCTCAGGGGCACCAGATGTCCGGCCTCAGCATACTGAGACCAGAACACCTTTTCCGTTGAGCTCCCTCCTCGACTCTATAGAACGCGGCAGCATCGGACACGCTACGGGGCAGATCTGCGTACGCTCCTGGAGAGCTCCGAATTCGGGTATGTAACAGGTAATTCACTTTTACATGCTTGCTTTGCATGAAGAATGCCTTACCCGCTGCTATCTTCTTCACCGCCTCGATTTCCTGGAGGGCCTTTTGGGCTTCGGCCTTATCGGCTTTGGCACTCTCAAGAGCGGACGCGAGCTCGGCCTCTCGAGTCTTCGAGTCACGCTCCAAACTCTCGTGTTTTTCCACGAGAGCCTGGAGCTATTGCCGCACCTCCGCCACCCGCGCCTCCTGCTTCTCTCGCTCAGTGCGTTCCGCGGCCGCATTGCGTTCGGCTGCGGACACCGCCTCCTTCAGGGTCGCCACCTCATTCGTAGCCCCTGCAATACCCACGTTATTCCTGTCATTTTTTTCAACCAAATCCTTTTTTATAATGTACAACTTTAATAAGGTGCTACTTACCTTCCTTGTCCTCGAGCTACTTCTTGGCACGGCCGAGCTCGCTCTCGGACCGCTCGAGGCTCTCCTTCAAGGCATTCACCTCCGCAGTTAGTGCAGCAGAGGTCAACAGCGCAGCCTGCATTCCCATATTGACATATTTGTGCTAGACTGCTGCGTATATCTTTTTAGATCCTCAGTTCGGCTTTTCTTTCCGAACACCGAACTGAGCATCAGGGGCTACTGTCTATGCGGTACTATTTCTCATATCTTAAAATCCTTACCTCAAAGCCTGTTAGAAGGCTGGTGCAGGCTTCGGTCAGCCCGCTCTTGGCGGACTGAACTTTCTGAATCACCGCACTCATAACAGTGTGGTGTTCCTCTTCAATGGAAGCGCCGTTGAGCGCCTCCAGCAAGTTATCCGACGCCTCCGATTGGACGGAGGTCACCGGCATCACCATCTCGCCCTTCTTACGAAGGGGCCGCCCGCCGGACTCCAGAACCACCGAAGGTTCCGGTGCGGAATCCATTCCAAAGTTCGGGAGGTTGCCCTCCGACACCTCTGGGGCCTCCCCCTCCTGGCTGGTCCCTTTCTGGGACCCCACCTCGGTGTCGTCTGCGTCATGGGGAGAGGAGGCGGTCGGAAGTGACGCGCTATTCACATCCGACGAACCCAGGGACCCGCTCGACGAAGCGGGGAGATCGTCCTTCGGCGGGCTACATGGTTGTGTTCGGCGTTAGAAGACACTATGCGATGAAAAGAAAAATCATAAGCTATTCTGGAATCCTGACACTTACGATCTCGCCAGGGGCTTGGCCCTCAAGGGCCACTCCTCTTCGCCGTCGTCGGTGTTGGTGGAACAGTCCGGAGGAAGGGTCCTTCCCTTCTTCGACCCTTAGGCCTCCCCCGTTGGGGAAGCCTTCCTCTTCTTCTCTCCCCCAGCTGGGGGAGAGGCCTCTTTCTTCTCCTCCTCGTCCTCGTGGCAGGAGTCCGTGTAGGATCGAAAGTATGTCTAGAGGGGGGGTGATTAGACTACTTGACAATCTAAAAGTTTAGCCTTTAGATAAAGACAAGTTTTTGGCAAGTTCACAATGATGATCAAGTCAAGTATCACCCTACACATGCAATTCTAGAGTATAGGCAGCGGAAAGTAAATTGCACATGTAGTAAAGAGAGGTGGAGAAGAGCAAACGCAATTTGGAGACACGGAGATTTTTTCTCGTGGTTCCGATAGGTGGTGCTATCGTCAATCCACGTTGATGGAGACTTCAACCCACGGAGGGTAACGGCTGCGAGAGTCCACGGAGGGCTCCACCCACGAAGGGTCCACGAAGAAGCAACCTTGTCTATGCCATCATGGCATACGCCCACGGAGGACTAGCCTTCTCTTCACGAAGTAGGCGATCTCCTTGCCCTTACAAACTTCTTGGTTCAACTCCACATCTCAACGGAGGCTCCCAAGCGACACCTAACCAATCTAGGAGGCACCACCCTCCAAAAGGTAATAGATGGTGTTGATGATGATGAACTCCTTGCTCTTGTGCTTCAAATGATAATCTCCCCAACACTCAACTCTCCTCACTGATTTGGCTGTGGTGGAAGAAAGGATTGAGTGGAAAGCAACTTGGGAAGGCTAGAGATCAAGCTTCATATGGTGGGAGTGGAGCAACTTGATCTCAACACAAGGGTAGGTAGTTTTCTTCTCGAAATGTAAGGTAGGAGTGGTAGTTCTTTCGATGGCTCTCTCCACGAATGAAGAGGGGTGGAGGGGTATTTATAGCCTCCACACAAAATCCAACCGTTACACACATTTGACCAATCTCGGTCGGGACGAAGTTGACAACTCGGTGAGACCGAAAGTTCAAATCATGTGAGCGTTGGGATTTTCAGTGGGACCGAAAATACAATCTCGGTGAGTCCGATTCTTCCAAAGACTAGGGTTTGCCAATCTCGGTGGGACCGACTTCATCATCTTGGTGACACCGATTTGATGATGAAGGTTCTGAAGCTTGGCAACACCAGTTTCGGTGAGACCGAGTTGAGAATCGGAAAATCCGAAATTTCTAGGGTTTGGCTCTATGGCTGAGGTGGTTCATCTCGGTGTGGTGAGTTTATGGAATTGGTGGGACCAAGATTACTTATGAGTGTATATTTGAAGTGAAGGGTCTTGATAGTTTAGGAGATATATCACTAAGCACTTTGAGCAACGGATCATTATCATAACCTCATCCCTTTTAATAGTATTGGCTTTCCTATGGACTCAATGTGATCTTGGATCACTAAACCAAAAATGGAGTCTTGAGCTTTTGCCAATGCTTGCCTTAGCATTTTGAGGGTCCACTTCTTGATCATTGCCATACCCATATCTTGAACTTTCGAAATGATTCTCAAGAAACTATTAGTTCAATGATATATATGTTGTTATTAATTACCAAAACCACCCGGGATTAGTTGCACTTTCAATCTCCCCTTTTGGTAATTGATGACAACATATAGATCAAACTTCGACAAATGATATAATCAATGAATAATATAAATTAAGCTTTGAGAAGTATGTGATAAGCAAGAGCTCCCCTAAATTTGTGCATTATTTAAGATTTGCGTTTGAATGCAAATGCACAATCGATTAGGATCATGGGTCACTCTTCCATGTCACATACATCTTGGTGGAGCGCACAAAATGATAAGAATGAATAGCATGCACCCAATCACCAAGACATAAGTAAATGGCCATACAAGATATGAATAGCATATGATAAGCATTAAGCACACATTAAGGCATAATGCGACCAAGCACTCATCAAAGTAGAGCAAGCGTAGTATCAAACACACGGAATGTCTCAAAAATCTCAAAAGTATCTCAAAAGACCGCAAATAAGCGAAAGAGCAAAAGCGCAAAGACAAAGCACTCTCTCTCTCGAAGTCCTATGATCTATACAATTTCTCCCCTTTGGCAACAAGTTACCAAAAGTTCGAAAGGTATAGAGCTAAGCGTCACTAGGGACTCTGTTGGCGGCTCTATGCAGGTTGATGGAGTTGAGATGGCTGCATCTGCAAAGGCTTGGTGATGTCGTGGAGCTGGAGGAGTGGTCCTTTGGAGCTGGAGCTGGGCCGATGGAGCTGTGGGAGGTGCTGAGGCTGTAGTCCTGGTGTCTGTCACTGGAATAGCAGCTGATCGGGGTCTTGTGGGAACCGGAGCAGGCTGTTCATAATCATCCTGGACTAGGTCATCCTGCATCTCCTTCATGAGCTCTTCCTTCTCCCTCTTTGCTTCCTCGATATCTGCCTCAAGCTTGTTGTGATGACTTGCATTTGATCGACTTGACATCGAGCATGGATCTTGTCTTCAACAATCCTCTCAAGACTCTCCTGAGACTGCACAATGCTAGCCAGGCGTTGTTCAATCCTCTGGGTAGCTTCAAGGAGCTGCTCTCCAACACTCTTGGGTTTAGCTGCTGCTGCTGCTGCTTCCTTCTCAGCTTTAGCTTTCTTGGCAGCTTCAGTCTTTGCTTGACCTTCAAGCGGCGTTGGGTCCTCCTCATCCATCACAACTTCATTGTCCTCATGCTCAGGCTGCAGTGGCAAGTGTGGTCTATCCAACAAAATGCGTGCCCGTGCCAAACTTGGCATTGATAAGCATCTGAATGTGCGGGGCAAATCCACGACCTCTTACAGTCTGCTGCAGTCCTCTTGATAGTCTCAACTATCGGGTCCATCACCTTGAAAGGTGCCTTCGATCAAGTATATGCAGCATGTTGATAGAATACCCTCGATCATGCGATGATCTCGGACTTGGGCATCAAGGTATGCCTCGAATTGTGTTTGTGGTAGGTAGACCTGCCTGGAGATGATACACTGAGCCGAGCTTCCAGATTTCTACATCCTTAGCTGGTACCTCATTGTACATATTCTTCATAGATTCATTGTTCTTCTTGGGAATACCATAGACATCAACATCATCCTCTCTCTGCACTGGAGCATTCAGCAGTGCTGCCCATTCTTCAACAGTTGAAGAGAATCTTTGGCCTTCAGTCATCCATGTGATCTTTCCATCTGAATAGAAATGAGCTGTGGCATAGAATTGCATGATCATCTCATCATTCCAATCTGTCAGCTTTTGACCAATAAACTCAGCAACACCATATGCAGTGAAGCTCTCATGCACATGTGGAAAGAAGTCTCTGTGCTCTTCCTTTGTCAATGTATGCCCGATCAACATATCTAGTATCTGCAACAATGGGCTTCTTGTCCATCAGCCAGATCTCATAGAAGTCCTGCTTTGCTCTACGGTGTGGAATCTGGGATCAACAGCAGTTCTTCTCCTCACGACATATGGATCAGCTTGTCTCCATAGCACGAGACCTCTATCCTTTCTTTCCTTCATGTTCTCAGCTCGAGGATGAGCATCATTGTGAATTGGCAATTTCGGCGAAGTTTCACAATCTGGTGCCTCATCATCGACTTAGCTGGTGGCACATTATCTTTCTTCTTCTCTGAAGCTGGGATGTTCTGACAGGTCTTCTTGGGCTTGGCGGCAGGCTTGGCTTGAGCTGCCTTTCTTTGGAAGCAGATGGCTTGGGCTTTGAAGGTGCTCCCTTACGATGGCATCACCCATGAACTTAGACTTCTGAGGAGGAGGCTGGGGTGCTTCCTCATCATCATCATCATCTGCTGCTTCATCATGCACAATCCTCTTCCTCTTGGAAGTTTTCTTCACCTTGCTTGAAGTTTCCTCTTCCATACTCAGCTTCTTAGCAACAGTGGACTTCTTCACTTTACTAGTGCCTTTCTTAGTTTGCTGCCCTTGATGCTCTTTGGCAACAACTTTTCTCTTTGGCTTGGAGGAGATCTCTTCCTCAGCAATAAAATCAGAATCTTCTTCATCAAAATTCCTCTTCTTTCTGGCCCTGGTGGCTGCAGGAGGCAAACCACTTGGTGTGCTCCTTTCACCATCATCTAAAAAGCTGCTGGCCTCAGGACTAGTGCCTGCCTCTGGAATTTCAGCAAATGGTGACTCAGACCTGTTACGGTTGTCTTTGGCATCGACATGGTGACAACCTGTGAATAGATTAGGTGTAGGCAGAGTAGAAGAGTTATCACAAACTGCAGAAGATTTTGCAAAAAAAATGAGTTCAAATTTCAGTTTTAGGTTTTCACAGAATGCATTTCGGTCAGACCGAGTCTAAAATTCGGTGAATTCGAAGTGTCCAAACAGAACCATTCACACCACTTTCGTTTGGACCGAAATGGGTTTCGGTCTTGCCGAAAACACTACGGTTTCACTAAATCCTCATTTCGGTCGCACCGATTTGCACAACTTCGGTTGGACGAAAGGTGCGATCAATGGCGAGAGGCCAAATCGGTCATCTGAGAATGTAGAATCGGTCTCACCGAGATGTGTTGGCGGAAACCTAACCCTAAAACTTTTACTCGAATTTTGTTCTAACGAACTAATCTGGTGTTAAGGAAGATCTCAAAGCGTGGCAAGATGCTAGGCAAACCAATCGTGCATTGAATCGGAGATGGGAGCACGAGAGGATCGAAACTCACCCTAACTTGGTGGAGTTCCTCTCTGGCTGGCAGCGGCGCGGAGAGAATGTCCGTTGGCGCGACGGAGACCTGCGGCGGCGCCTGAGCGGCGACGGAGGCGATCCGGAGACCACGGCGGCGGCGGCAAGGGGTTGGGGGCGAGGCGTTTGAAGTAGGAATCAGCGCTGCCCTCGGAGTATATATACCCTTAAGTATCGGTGGGACCGAGTTGTAAAACCTCGGTGGCACGGGGGATGGAAAACTGCAGGCAGTTACACATTTCGGTCACGCCGAAATTTGCAACTCGGTTTCACCAAGGTGAAAACCTAGATCAATCTAAGTGCTTTCGGTCTGACCGAGTTTGAGTGGGTTGGTCTGACCGAAATTACTTAGAAGGTTTTGGAAGTTTAGCCTTAGACGGATCGGTGGCTCCGAGTGCTCCTCACTCGGTGTGTCCGAAAATGGCTTGTTCAAAGTTTGTGATATAAGCATGAATAGAATTTGAGACAAGAAAGCATAGATAGCTAGGGGAGGAACTTAGGCATTCTTGTCCATCCATTTGGTCAGAAAAATCCAAAAAGTCCAAAGCAACAAATGGATGTCCTGGAATGGATAAAATCATGCATCCAACATGCTCACACAATAAGATAGCAAATGAAATATGTGTCAAACATGCACTATCAAGACTCTAGCTACTATCACACAATTTGTCGATGACTGGGTCATCTTTATATGAGTATATTGACTTAGGAGTCAAATGAGAACATTTGATCATAGGTCATACTCATCGTTTAAGCACAAGTGGGGTTACCACTTTTACATAAAGCATTGATGTGTTCACATCACTTGAAGATGCTTTAGCTCAATTCTTTAGAGCAAAGCTCCCCCTAGATGTGAGAACCCCTTTTAAAGGGTCAAACTAACCTTGGGTTGTCGTAGAAGACTTCATGTAGATGTTGAAGATGTGGATGCTCAATGTTGATGAAGATCATCAAGAGTTGGGAGCAATCCTTTGGATTCGAGCACTTTCAATACCTACATGGGTTAGTCCCACAAGGAACAAACAAGGATATCCATGGACATAGATTGAAGTACACAATAGATGATGTCCATGAAAGCAATGATTACCTTGTCCCTTGACTTACCAACAAGAGGGTTTGTGACTCCATGAACTAGTGCAAGATGTGGAAGTTGATTGCACAAGTTTTTGCCAAAATGAATGTGAGTGAAGTATGTTGGCGGAGTCACCCTCAAGAACTCTCTAGTTCTTCTTCTTGGGATCCACATCATCTTGATGGGAATCCTTGGGGTTGTAGTTGAGCTTGACGAAGTAGAACTTGGCGTTTCCTTGGGAACCCACTTGACCATGGCTTTAGGTGCTTCAATAAATGCATCAATCTCCTCTTGAAGCTTGTCCTTGCCTTTTAGCTTGTGGTCTTGTGGTGGAAGATCATCTTGAGCTTGTTCCACATTGGAGGAAGTAGGATCATACTTCTCCTTTTGAGAAACAAACTTTGGAGTGGGATATTGACCTTCTTCCCATTCAACACCCTCGGCGTTGAACTTTCGCTCAAAACCAATTCCTTGATTCTTCCGATGCCTTCCTTGCTTGCGAACAATTTCCTCAAAGTTCTTGCTTCCGGCAAGGCTCTTGTAGACACCTTTCTCTATAATCCCTTTCAATAAACTATTTTCTTGCTCAAGTGTAACTTGGCTTGAAACATTGTTAGTGGAATCAAGAGAACTACTAGAAGTAACAACATTGGATTTAGCATGGTTATTGTTACTACTAGATGAAGAATTTTCTTATGCTTGTCATGCTTAGTTTTAATATGTGGCAAGAAATTAGACAAGAGAAGTCGTTTGGCAAGATATGAAGAACTCTTCTTTGAAGATCGTCATTGATTGCTTTTAGGAACTCATGTTCTTGCTCTAGATTGAGCTTCTCGAGCGTAGCTTCTCATGAGATCTTAGGAGCTCTCTATGATCTTCTTGAGTTGTTTCATGAGCTAACTTAAGAGTGTTTAGTTCTTTAGTTAGGCGCTCAATCTCCTTCATAGCATTGTCATTCGACTCTTCTCGACTATAAAGACTACTAGCATGTTCATCATTACTAGGCTCACTAGATTTATCATGTAAAGCTCATCTTCACCAAGCAAGTCATCCTCATCACTATCAAAGTCAATAAATTCAGGGTGTGATACCTTGGGGCCTTTAGCCATGAAGCATCTTCAATTCCCTCATTTGGTGAATCAAATAAGTCATAGGAGTTGGAGTTGGAGGACACGAGAGCAAGACCGCAACACCTTCATCTTGGTTGTAGTCGGAGTTGGAGTGATAGCTTCTTTCGGAGTGATTGTCGAGTCGGGCCGGAGACCCATTCACCTACATGAGCTTGATGTTTTCTTCTTGTGTAGCTCCTTGATGACTTGTCTTTCCTCTCGAATCCTTGCTTCTCCGAGAGGGTCTTCGTTCATAACGATCATCTCTACTCCTTCTCTCTTTCCGAGGTGACTCTTCTCTTGAGCTTCTTCTTCTTGGAGATTCTTCTCTTCTCTTGTGGGGAGCCGAACACTCATTTGAGTAGTGTCGGGTCTTCCACAATTGTAGCAGATTCGATCACGACTAGAAGATCTCTTTTCATCATATGATCTAGACTTTGAGCTTCTTTCCTTGCTTCTACTCTTGTAGAATTTGTTGAAGTTCTTCACCATTAGGCTTATCTCTTCATTGGAAACTAGCTTGTCACTTGAGGTTGTGGGAGCATCACTTGTAGCTTTGTAAGCACCACTTGACTTGTTGTGAAGCTCTTCCTTATCTTTAAGTGTCATCTCATGAGCAACAATTCTTCCAATGACTTGGTTGGCTTGAGATTCTTGTAGTTTGGCATCATTTGGATCAAAGTGCACACGGTGTCATACTTTCCATCAAAGCTCGAGAATCTTCTTGATGATGAATCGGTCGGTCATTTCTTCGCTTCCTAAGCCGGCAATCTCATTTGTGATGAGAGCAAGCCTAGAGTACATTTCAACGACTCCTTCACCTTCCTTCATCTTGAACTTGTCAAGTTGACCTTGAAGAATATCTAGCTTTGATTCCTTCACGGACTCGGTACCTTTGTGCATTTCGACCAAAGTATCCCAAATCTCTTTTGCATTCTCAAGACGGCTTATTTTGTTGAACTCCTCGGGACACAAAGCATTGAAGAGAATGTCACAAGCTTGAGCACTGTTTTGCAACATCCATAATTCATCCATTGTAGCTTCACGATCCGGAACTTTTCCTTCCTCGAAGAACTCACCTTGCAAGCCAACACAAATAATGCCCCATGTGGCAGGGTTATGTCCAAGAATATGCATTTTCATTTTATGCTTCCAACTAGCAAAGTTTGAACCATCAAAGTAAGGACCTCTCTGAAAATTAGCCTCACTAGGCGCCATACTCTCCTAGGTTGTGAAACCAAGCTTATGGAGTCAATGCAATGAAACCAATACAATGGAGACCAAAGCTCGATACCACTTGTAGGATCGAAAGTATGTCTAGAGGGGGTGATTAGACTACTTGACAATCTAAAAGTTTAGCCTTTAGATAAAGACAAGTTTTTGGCAAGTTCACAATGATGATCAAGTCAAGTATCACCCTACACATGCAATTCTAGAGTATAGGCAGCGGAAAGTAAATTGCACATGTAGTAAAGAGAGGTGGAGAAGAGCAAGCGCAATTTGGAACACGGAGATTTTTCTCGTGGTTCCGATAGGTGGTGCTATCGTCAATCCACGTTGATGGAGACTTCAACCCACGGAGGGTAGCAGCTGCGAGAGTCCACGGAGGCTCCACCCACGAAGGGTCCACGAAGAAGCAACCTTGTCTATGCCATCATGGCATATGCCCACGGAGGACTAGCCTTACTCGGGGTAGATCTTCACGAAGTAGGCGATCTCCTTTCCCTTACAAACTTCTTGGTTCAACTCCACATCTCAACGGAGGCTCCCAAGCGACACCTAACCAATCTAGGAGGCACCACCCTCCAAAAGGTAATAGATGGTGTTGATGATGATGAACTCCTTGCTCTTGTGCTTCAAATGATAATCTCCCCAACACTCAACTCTCCTCACTGATTTGGCTGTGGTGGAAGAAAGGATTGAGTGGAAAGCAACTTGGGAAGGCTAGAGATCAAGCTTCATATGGTGGGAGTGGAGCAACTTGATCTCAACACAAGGGTAGGTAGTTTTCTTCTCAGAAATGTAAGGTAGGAGTGGTAGTTCTTTCTGATGGCTCTCTCCACGAATGAAGAGGGGGTGGAGGGGTATTTATAGCCTCCACACAAAATCCAACCGTTACACACATTTGACCAATCTCGGTCAGACCGAAGTTGACAACTCGGTGAGACCGAAAGTTCAAATCATGTGAACGTTGGGATTTTCAGTGGGACCGAAAATACAATCTCGGTGAGTCCGATTCTTCCAAAGACTAGGGTTTGCCAATCTCGGTGGGACCGACTTCATCATCTCGGTGACACCGATTTGATGTGAGAAGGTTCTGAAGCTTGGCAACACCAGTTTCGGTGAGACCGAGTTGAGAATCGGAAAATCCGAAATTTCTAGGGTTTGGCTCTATGGTGAGGTGGTTCATCTCGGTGTGGTGAGTTTATGGAATCGGTGGGACCGAGATTACTTATGAGTGTATATTTGAAGTGAAGGGTGCTGATAGTTTAGGAGATATATCACTAAGCACTTTGAGCAACGGATCATTATCATAACCTCATCCCTTTTAATAGTATTGGCTTTCCTATGGACTCAATGTGATCTTGGATCACTAAACCAAAAATGGAGTCTTGAGCTTTTGCCAATGCTTGCCTTAGCATTTTGAGGGTCCACTTCTTGAGTCATTGCCATACCCATATCCTTGAACTTTCTGAAATGATTCTCAAGAAACTATTAGTTCAATGATATATATGTTGTTATTAATTACCAAAACCACCCGGGGATTAGTTGCACTTTCAGTCCGCCTCGGAGTCATCGGACGACAAGTCCGATAACACATGGCGCCGGGAACTCCTCCGAGTTCCCGTGGCCTTCTTCTTGGCCTTATTCTCCGGCACCACGTAAGGCACCGGGACCAGCAGCCCTGTCAAACGGGCATCCGCCGGTCTTACGGAAGGGGCGGACGGTTAACTGTCCGGACGTCTTCTGCCAGGCCTGTTAAAGGTAATGGGAGTTCAGATCCCACATAGAGTCAAACTATGGAAAGCAAGTGTCCCATAAAGGATAATATAGCTTACCTCGCCAGCCGGACGCTGCGATTTGAATCCGCGATCTTCGGTAGCGGATGCGGGAGCCTTGGCGCCCTTGAACAGCACCCTCCAGGCCTCTTCGTACATAGTGTCGAAGAGCCTACTCAAGGTCTGGTGCTGTGCCGGATCGAACTCCCATAAGTTGAAGTCTCGCTGTTGGCACGGGAGAATCCGGCGGATGAGCATGACCTGGACTACGTTGACAAGCTTGAGCTTCTTGTTCACTAGGGTTTGGAGACAGGATTGGAGTCCGGTCAGCTCCTCCGAATTGCCCCACGACAGGCCCTTCTCTTTCCAGGAGGTGAGCCGTGTGGGGATGCCAGATCTGAATTCGGGGGCCGCTGCCCATTCAGGGTCATGCGGCTCGGTGATATAGAACCACCCCGATTGCCACCCTTTGATGGTTTCCACGAAGGCGCCCTCGAGCCAGGTGACGTTGGGCATCTTGCCCACCATGGCGCCTCGGCACTCCGCTTGGCGGCCACCCACTACCTTCGGCTTGACATTAAAAGTCTTTAGCCATAAACCAAAGTGGGATGGATGCAGAGGAAAGCCTCGCACACGATGATAAACACCGAGATGTTGAGGATAAAATTCGGGGCTAGATCATGGAAATCCAGGCTGTAGTAGAACATGAGCCCCCGGACAAATGGGTGGAGTGGGAAGCCCAGTCCGCGGAGGAAATGGGGAAGGAACACTACCCTCTCATGGGCCTGGCGGTGGGGATGAGCTGCCCCTCGTCGGGGAGCCGGTGCACAATATCGCTGGACAAGTATCCGGCCTTGCGTAGCTTCTTGATGTGCCCCTCCGTAACAGAGGAGGCCATCCACTTGCCTCCCGCTCCGGACATGGTTGGAGAAGGTTGAGGTGAGATGTGCGGACTTGGGCGCTGGAGCTCGAGTGCGCGGAGATAGATAAGCAAAGGCGGAAGAAGGCGTAGGTGAAAAGGTGGATCCTTATCCCCTTATATATGAGCGGACGATACTATACGTCCCCACCAGCCCGGTAAAACTCGCTTATCTCCCAAGCGCCGCGATTAATGGCGCGGTTTGGTTACCCACGTCCGTAATGATGAGAATCCCGGAATAAGGGGACACGATCTCTGCTTTGACAAGACGTGCCAAGGAAACCACTTCGCTAAACGTGCTGAGGTGGAACAATAAAAACAATTCGAGTAAAGGCTTGGCCATGGTGTGACGTCATGCCGCGAAATACGTCAGCAGATTGAACTTGTGTAAATATTATTCTCTCTACGGTGGTATGTGGAATTTATTTTGCAGAGCCGGACACTATCCTGGTGTTCAAAATCTTCTATGAATTAATCGGAGGAGGAACCCGCCTTGCAATGCGAAGACAATATATGCGCCGGACTCGTCGTCATTGAAGCCTCGTTCGAGGCTCTTGAGGAGTCTGGACTAGGGGTGTCGGATAGCGAACTATCATCATTGGCGGACTCCAAGACTATGAAGATACAAGATTGAAGACTTCGTCTCGTGTCCGGATGGGACTTTCCTTGGCGTGGAAGGCAAGCTTGGCGATACGGATATGTAGATCTCCTACCATTGTAACCGACTCTGTGTAACCCTAGCCCTCTCTGGTGCCTATATAAACCGGAGGGTTTTAGTCCGTAGGACGAACAACAATCATACCATAGGCTAGCTTCTAGGGTTTAGCCTCCTTGATCTCGTGGTAGATCTACTCTTGTACTACCCATATCATCAATATTAATCAAGCAAGAGTAGGGTTTTACCTCCATCGAGAGGGCCCGAACCTGGGTAAAAACATCGTGTCCCTTGTCTCCTGTTACCATCCGCCTAGATGCACAGTTCGGGACCCCCTACCCGAGATCCGCCGGTTTTGACACCGACAGGGGGCTTTCATCTCTCCTCATTTATAGCCCGAGGGAGGCCAACCGTCGACCTCCACGATCATAGGTACTCATGACTCTTTTTGCATGCAGCAGGGACTCGTCAAATCAGGCAGTTGCCGAGGCAGCGTGGGGAAGCGGAGACGCCCACGTCCAATCAACTGCCACACGACGTCCAAGGGCCGCAATCTGCTGGGGGCCGCGGCGCTCCGCACTTGCCCTTTGGCTTCGCCGCTAAGCCAAGTCTGAGCGTGCCTTGGGCCCGGGGGCTACTGTCGGCGTTCTGGGAATGGGGGTCCTCAGACTTGCCTGCCTGTGGCTAGCAGCGTGGCTCACCAGCGGCTCAGTACGGCCCGTCTTCATCAACAAACGCTCAAGACCCTCGCGAGGGGCCAAGCCTCGTAGGGCGGTTGACACAAGGCCTCCTCAGGGGCGGCCTCACCGGGCAGGTTCGCGAGGAGGCGGAGAGATCAAGGCAAGGGGTACCTCGCGAGGTGCTCGTGACGCAAGCCATGACAATCAAGACCGGTGAGGCGCCCGACTCATGATGTTCTTGTTTCCTCTTTGGTGCAAAGGGGCAAGCAGGCTTGATCTGAGCATCGGGCAAAGGTTTCCATATCGGTGCAACAAGACCAAGACCAGCAGAGCGGCAGGACGGAGGTCACCGTGGAGCCCAAGACGGCGTCATCGCCAGCACCTTTTGTAGTCAAAGACCACCTTTAGTCAGGATAGCTTGTACTAGCTGTCCCCTTTCAAAATGGTCATTGTTGGCTCCCTTCCCGCTCAATATTTGGGAAGAGGACCAGGGCCTCTATAAATAGAGCTAGCCACCACAGTAGAAATCCAGGATCTAGAATCTCACGCAGAGCCAAGAGAGACGGATCAATTCCTCCTCAAGCACCCCACCACAAGAACACCTCTTGCGAGGCTATTCTTCCTTTGTACTATTCATCATCAGCCCAAGAGGCAATCCACCACACCACACACTGGATTTGGGTATTACACCACAACGGTGGCCCGAACCAGTATAAACCTCGTGTCTCTTGTGCTGTTCATCGATCTAGCTGAGAATCGCGGCGAGGTTGTGGGCGTGTTTCGGTAGGAAGAAGATCTTCGTGCGCACCCTAGAGTTTGAACCTTAAGGGTTTTCCCGGAACCCGATATTCGACAGATGTCCATTTTGTGCACTGTATCCTGATAAAGCAGGTTCAGGCTGCTGCCATCGTCCATGAGGACTCGTGTGAGGTGGAATCCGTCAATGATAGGGTCAAGGACCAGTGCGGCCGAGCCGCCATGACAAATACTGGTCGGATGGTCCCTGCGGTCAAAGGTGATCAGACAGGAGGACCATGGGTTGAACTTTGGGGTGACTGGCTCCATCGCGTAGACGTCCCTTAGTGCGCGCTTCCGCTCCCGCTTGGGAATATGGGTGGCGTATATCATATTTACCGTGTTGAGGGCTGAGGGAGTCCTGGACTAGGGGGTGTCCGGACAGCCGGACTATCATTATCCGCCGGACTCCCAGACTACGAAGATAGAAGATTGAAGACTCCGGCTCGTGTCCGGAAGGTACTTTCCTTGGCGTGGAAGGCAAGCTTGGCGATACGAATATGTAGATCTCCTACCATTGTAACCGACTCTGTGTAACCCTAGCCTCTCCAGTGTCTATATAAACCGGAGGGCTTTAGTCCGTAGGACAACCATTACAACAATCATACCATAGGCTAGCTTCTAGGGTTTAGCCTCCTTGATCTCGTGGTAGATCTACTCTTGTACTACCCACATCATCAATATTAATCAAGCGGGGCGTAGGGTTTTACCTCCATCGAGAGGGCCGAACCTAGGTAAAAACTCTTGTGTCCCTTGTCTCTGTTACCATCCGCCTAGGCGCACAGTTCGGGACCCCCTACGAGATCCGCGGTTTGACACGACATTGGTGCTTTCATTAAGAGTTCCTACGTGTAAATCGCCGATAGAGCGGATGCCTTTGCCGTCTTCAAAGGCGGTGTTTTTCGCCGGAGGGCCTTGGCGCCCGCCAAACTATCGGCTGGGTGGCTTTCTTATGACCTTTGTCCGGCCGCCGCTTCGGCAATGACTTCTCAAGTTGTCGGAAGCAATCTTCGCGTCAGCCCTAAAGCTGCCGAACAGTTAGATCCAATTGAGCTCTCGTCTATTAACAAGCTCTTGGATTGCATCGCCGCCCTAGGAGTCGCTACGGACTACAATCAGATCAGGCTTAAAACCGATCTGAGAGAGATTAACTCTCCCCAGGCCACCCACCACGTCGCTATGGTAGAGGAACAACACGGCAATTCTTTGCCAGTGTTGAAAACAATCCACGTCCGGATTCCCGAACCCTCCATGCCAGATTCCCGCGGAGGGACGGACTTCGATCGAGCATTGAACCTAAAATCATGCGTCGCCCCGGACCCGTTGGACCGTCTCCAGCAAACCAAGCTTCGAATTGGAAGCCCTCGACTTTAAGCCCAAAGATGGGCGAGGATCGGATTTTATTCCACCCACCCGCCCGGACATATGCGATCTATCTCTAATGCGGCAAGAGCCTTGAAGCGATTACATCATTCTTGTGCGATTCCTCCTGGTTATGGGCAGAATAAAGGACTACGAGAGGAAAGCATAATCTCAATCTTACGCAATAACTGCGGACAAGGGAATTCGAGCGCCATTGATCGTCGCAAGATTCGCGCTTCACCGTCTGGCGTCCATAGTACAAAAATCTTGTGCGATGGAAAGTTTCGGAAAACTGAAAATCAATTTTGGGATAATCCGGCCCCAAACCCGAGTCCGCAGCAAAAGGCGCCTTACACTCGCGCCCTAGAGGCAAAAACAAAAAACGAAACCCGATAAGGAAGCGGAACCGTCTTGGAGGGATGGCTCAGCGGACCTGTAAACTTCATAGTCGAGAGGGAGCCGTCGCAACACATAGCCTTAGAGCATGTTGGATATTGCGGCAGGTGGCCAAAAGTGGTGAAGAACTTCTTGCTCCGGGAAACCACTCCAACAATACCAGCACGGTGTTAACAGTCTTCGAGACCTTCGCATCAAACAATATGCGAAAGCGAACAATCCGCGGACTCACCGAAGTCTACCAAGTAGCAACAACAAACCCATGGGCGACACAGCTATTACTTTCAGCGCCAGCGATGAGCCCAAATTCGAACAACGAGCAATTTGCTGCTGGTACTTAGTCCCATAGTGGGCTGACTTTCGGTGACAAAAGTCCTCATGGATGGCGGCGGCGGACTAAACCTCATTCTGAGAAACTCTGTGAAAAATGGAAATCGATTGGAGCCGCATTGGCGAAGCAGCACAACCTTTAGAGGAATAATCCCCACCGGGAAGCACGCTGCCTTTGGAAAAATCACACTCGATGTGGTGTTGGCTCTCCGGACAATTACAGATCCGAAGAAGTCACGTTCGGTGGCCCGTTCAGCAGCGGATATCACGCTATATTAGGGCGAGAGGCATTCACAATTTTCAAGCAATACCTCATTACGGTACATGAAGCTCAAAATGCAGGCCCGGCGGAATAATCACTCTCGCTAGTGATCTAGACATAGCACTCAGCGCCCGAAAACAAGGCGGCAGCACTAGCCCTCGAGGCACTATCCGAAGCCTTAGCGGCAGAAGAACTCACCACGCTGCGCTCCACGGTGAACAGGGACAATGTGATACTCGATAAAAGATCCAAGTCCACCTCCTTTAAACCAGCGGATGAAATAATAAAATTCCAGGTCCATCCAACGGACCCAACAAAGACGGCCTCCATCGGGGCACAATTGAACCCCGAAGTAGATGCCGCCTTCTGCGTAATTCGCCGGAAAATTTTGACATCTTCGCCTGGCATCCTTCAGACATGCCCGGAATCCCACGCAGGTTGGCAGAACACAACCTAAACATCCTAAAAGGATTCAAGCCAGTCAAATAGGCTCTTCGGCGATTTTCCGAGCCCAAAAGACAGGCAATGGGAGAAGAGCTAGCCAAACTATTGGAAGCCGGATTCATTAGAGATATCAAACATCCGGACTGGCTAGCAAATCTGGTGATGGCACCAAAGAAGAATAAATCATGGCGCCTTTGTGTCGACTTCAAAGACCTCAATAAGGCTTGCCCAAAGGATCATTTCCCCCTCCCCCGCATCGATCAAATTATCGATGCCACAGCAGGGCACGATTCATTGTGCTTCCTGGACGCATACTCTGGCTATCATCAAATCAAGATGGCGGAAGCAGATCAAGCCGCAACGGCATTCATCACTCCATACGGACCATTCTGCTTCAACACGATGCCCTTCGGACTTAAAAATGCGGCGCAACATATCAGCGCATGATTCAAATGTGTCCGCCACCCGGATCGGCAAAGCGATCGAGGCATACGTGAGCGGCGTGGTCGTCAAAACAAAACTGCGTCGAAACTCTAGTAGGCGATTTGAGGCTTACATTCGAAAACCTCATAGCATATGACATTAAGTTGAATCCGGAAAAATCGTCTTGATTGTACCAGCGGAAAGCTGCTGGGCTTCATTGTATCCGGTAGAGGAATTGAAGCAAATCCGGCCAAAATTGAGCTCATCACGGTTGGATATTCCAAAGGACCTCCAACAAATACAAAATTAACAGGATGCGTGGCAGCCTTAAGCGCTTTATCTCCGTCTAGAGAGAAGGCATTGCCTCTTCTCGCCTCCTTAGGCGCACGAACACCAGTGGGCGGATGCTGCCAGCAGCGGACTCGAAGCAATAAAGGCCATCACGGCAACAAATCCGGTCCTGGCGGCGCCCAGTCTGGGCGAACCAAAGTTGTTATACATTGCGGCCACACATCAGGTTGTAAGCGCGGTCCTCGTCGTCGAATGAGTGACCGAAGGGCATAAATTCCCTCTTCAAAAACCAGTGTATTATGTATCCACTGTGTTAACCCCCTGCAAATCCCGTTACCCGCACTACCAGAAAATAGCATATGCGGTGTTCATGGCGTCTCGGAAGCTCCGACACTACTTTCAAGAGTGTTCGATAACAGTGGCCTCTGAAGTACCACTCAATGACACCCTACGATTTACGTTACTCATGCTGCAAAATAAAAGACTAAAACTGCACGTGTAGGCCTAACCCAACCTGCACACGTTCCATCAAGTAGGTCAACCTGCACATATAAAAAAAACTAGCCCAACCCGCACTACGATCTACATTACTTATGCTGCAAAATAAAAGACTAAAACTGCACGTGTAAAGCTGACCCAACCTGCACACCTTCCATCAGGTAGATCAACATGCACATATAAAAAAAAGTATCCCAACCTGCACATGTATAGCCATTAGATTAAGTACCTCCCTCGCCCACGCAAAGCCTATACGACCTGTAGTACAAGTTCGTTTCACTTCCAAGGCAGAGAAAAATAGATGCACCATCTCTCCCTCATGGCGGCTGGCTGTGTGCTCTCTGCTGCTACAGGCCCTCCTTCACCCAAAGGTCTGATAATTTTACTGTCTTTCTCGCCCTCGAATCCTCCGTACTGGCTCAACCTTGCAATCCGCAAGTGTTCTCCCGGATTCATTGTCACCGTAGCCTTTTCTAGGTGCTGCTGCATGCCAGATCGTATGCCAGATCCCTTCTCCGTTCTTTTGCCGGATAGAGATCGTCACCAAGTCGAGTACCCAGCGAGGAAACTATGGATTAGGACTCTCGACGGCCCACCATCACGATATCTCACAACAATCTCTGACGTTTACAAAAAAATACATCTCTGGCTGCCGCTTCTTCCACATCGATGCCACCGTAGCCACTAAACTGCTTCACCCTAACAGGGATACTGGCATAGATCGACCTCGATCTCTAGGGCATCCAATCGCTCCTTTCTCCATTGAGTATGGCGTTCGCTATCGGCAGCAGATTAGGGTAGGCTTCCACTTTGCTCCACCATCCTCGGAGCATGGTGAGGTTGACCAAAGCTAAATAAGAGTCTCTTTCTCTCCTTTTCAAATTTTTGACAGCTGCATGCCGCTGCACACAGGTGGTATACAAGAATTGTACGGCAGATCCGCAGATGTACACACCTTTGATGTGTTTGACGAAGTGCCCAACCAAGAGATCACATAGGTGGTCTTTCACCAGGTTCGTCCTGTCCCGGACTCCCAGCTTGCACTCATCTTTTCCAGTTCACGTCAACAGGAACTATGCAATTTAGTTTAAAGCTAAGTTTGATTAGCATCGATGCAAATAGTAGCATGTTTCGTTAGGAAAGGAGAGCTTTATCCGTAGTGGTCATACAGTAATCAAAACCTTTGCATTATAGATGAGGTCAGTGTGTGCGTTCAGATTTCTAAGTTACAACCCTTTTATATTCCTTAGTATGTAAACCGGCAGCCAGATGCGATTCAACACAACAAAAAATATACATGTGCTTTTAGTTTTCTTAAAGTGAAGCATGTCCAATAGATTATCTAAAATTGAACAATACCAATCTACACCCGAGCAAATAGTTAATGCATTAAGAAAATCAGAACTAAGTGAAGATGCACCTACACACTTTCAAATTGTTCTATTCTGTATCCAGCACAGATTAAAAGGACTAATTTTGATTACTCATCCGGTTCTTGAAAATTTACAGATCTGCATATTAATAAATTCAAATGTCCAACAATTTTGTTTGACAAAAGAAAACAACACTTTGGCTAATCATATTTTTAAATTAATGGAATAAATTACTACAACTATATGATTTCTAAATTCATGAATTTTGCTTCCACATAAGAAAAATAACACTTGGGCTAATAATATGTTTTAAATTAATGGAACAGATTATTGCAATTATATGATTTGTAAAATGTAATATTTTCAAACAATACGTTCAATATCAATATTGGCACCAACTAACAATATAAAACGTTTTTTACAAAGCTCCCTCCATGGCTTTTCCCCATATTTAGCTAATTCACTTCTTTGATTATTTTGTTTATTGAAGGTGCAGAATGATGAAGAGTAATGCCAGTGTCATGTAGTCATATTAGTACATCTTCCATGAGATACCTATTCCACGGACTGGATGGGTCCTTACGAAGGTCAACACTTACACGTAAAATGCCCATCATACACACTAACACGTGAGGGTTTGATTACCGTGCTGAATGGCTTATGGAAGATCTCCCCTGTTAATATGAAAGCATTTTATATTTGTTTAATAATAGAACTCCTTGATAGTGATTAAGTAATCCCGGATCCATTATTAATCTTAGCGAAATATGGTCATCCTTTTTTATAGAACAACAAGAAAATCTAACATTAATTAATAAAAATGGATTAAAACCTAATCCATCTTTGTCTACATTATGTTTTCCTTACATCTGCAGCAACGACTACTGCATAGAAAGGCTAAGAGTAGTTATGTGTTTGCTTAGATATGATCTATCCATTGAAAACAATTTGGGTAATATGTTTGTTAAACCAAAAGTATTTATATAACACATATCACAAGGTAAGCCACGCTCTAAAGAGTAACAAGAGGAAATATATTTTTCCATGGTTGTGAACAATTATCTTGCCAAGCCAGTTAATAAATTGCGCAAAAATATATTATGCAGAGAGTTAATAATTTACACTTTTCTTTTAAAAGTACTAGCCCGTGCAGCAGCACGGGTTGACGACTAGTTATAAATAACCGCGACGCAACGGGTAGGATTGCAAAATGGGCCATTGAGCTCTTGCCATTTGACATAACTTACAAACCTCGACGAGCCATAAAGTCACAAGTTTTGGCTGACTTCGTCACCGAATGGACTGAAGCCGAACTCCCTAAAAGTGCGGCGCATACTCAATGGACTATGCATTTCGGCGGCTCCAAAATGTTGGCGGACTGGGGCTGGCGTCATATTGGCGTCCCCACTGGAGTACTATCGATATGTACTTCAAATAATGTACACGGACTCCAACAATGCAGCGAATCGAGGCCCTATTACATGGTCTCCGGATGGCGGTCTCCATGGGCATTCAACGCCTAGAGGTGCGAGGATTCAAACCTTGCAATATCCTAAATAAATAGAGACTTTGGCGCCAAGGATCCGAAAATGGCAGCATATCGCAATGCTGTCACGAAAATGTCAGCTTCGGTTTGAAGGACTCGAATTCCATCACATAGCCGAGATAATAACCAAGCGGCGATGTTACAGCGCGCATCGGTGCGAAGCGTGATGCTGTCCTCAAATATCTCCTGGAGCGGCTCTTCAAGCCATCCGTACTATGGGAAGAGGGCCGGTAGCGACAAACCGGAGAAAACCGCACCAACCGATGATTCAGCGGATGACATAACACCCGCATGCGTTATAATGGCGTAATCGCCGCGTGGACAGAACCTTTCTAGCCTATTTACTTAGGCAGGAACTTCCCAAAAACCAAAATGAGGCCCGCTGCATAGTCCGTGATCGAAGGCCTACAAGGTCCACGAGGAGAACTTTATAAGAAAAGTACAACGGAGTCCTTGAGTGTATCTTGAAGAAGAAGGCGGAACCTCTGGCTGAAATTCATGCGGACTAGGCGGACACCACGCAGCAGCCCGAGCCCTGGTAGGAAAGGCATTCCGTCTGAGATTTTATTGGCCGACGGCTCGGGCGGATCTGCAGGACTTGGTCCAGCGATTCGTCGGTTGTCGGCTCTTTGCTAATCGAGCCATATGCCACCCACCGCCCTCAAAACCATACCCATTACGGCCGTTCGCGATGCAGGGGCTTGACATGGTTGGACCCCTTAAAGGGAGCCCACAAGAAAAAGTACCTATTGGTCATGGTGGATAAGGTCACCAAATGGATAGCGGCCAAACCGGTTAAAGCGGCGAGTCCGGACCAGTGATAGACTTCATATCGAGGTGGTACACCGTTCTGAGTCTCCACAGCATCATCACCGACAGCGGCACGAACTTCACGGCCGATGAGGTTAAGTCATGGTGCAAAATATGGGCATCAAGCTCGACTATCGTCGATCTATCACCCTCAAACCAGCGATCAAGTCGAAAGAGCAAGCGGTCTAATAATGGCGGCATTAAACCCGGTGGTGAGGTCACTCACTAAATCCGACACCCAATGGGTTGAGAGCTCGACTCCGTACTCTGGGGGCTGCGGACAACGCCTAACCGTACTACGGATTCACACCATTTTTATGGTATCTGGTAGAGAGCAGTCTTGCCTGCGACATTATTCATGACTCACCTCGAGTGCGCATGTATGAGGAGAGAGAGGCGAGCTAGATCGGCGGGACAGCTTGGACACATTGGAGGAAAAACGCGACGTCGCGAAGGCTCGTTCCGCATTCTATCGCCACGAGCCCAAAGATATCAAAGAGAGATGCGGGCCAAGACTTACAGCGTTGGCGAACTAGTTCTCGCTGCGGACAAGAAAAGGACAAGCTCAAGCCCGGATGGGAAGGCCCTTCATTATTGATCAAGTATTGACGGTGGAGCATACCGTCTCTGAAATCGTCGGACAACCGACTCGAGCGAACCCATGGAGCGCAGCCCGACTCCAAGCGATTCTATGCCTAGCGCGGACTAAGAGTTCGTCCCTTCCCCGTCCAACCTTTTATACTTGGCTGTCTTTTGTTTCTCTTTTATCCTTTTAACTCAAAAGCCCTTGGGGCCTATTTTAGCATTCTTTGCATCGCATGATGTGCCATCCGCTTTCGTTATTCTGGGGCTTTTTACGAAGCTCAACTATCGGGTTTCATACCCAACACATGTGTCAAGCTTCCACATGTACCTTTTAATCGCCATTATATGCATCGATATGACTTAAGTTTTGGCCAAGCTGGGTTGCTTGGCTCTGTGCTATCCCTCGTTCCCGATTGTTCGGCTAGGAAGTCTGAGGAGCACCTCTGCGATTATTCTTGCGGGTCACTGGATGTGTACCTCGGTGGGTGAAGCCAAAGCTAAGCGTTCTTAAGGGAATATTGATTCGGTGATTTAAAGATGACTTTTTGCTTATTTATCTATCTGCCCCAGACGTTTCTGCTCTCTTTGCAGTCCGGACATGCACTTTAGGGCATGCCTCCCAGCGAAAGGAACCCTTAGCGGAACTATTCTCCACGGAAGATGTTTCTTACTAACCATGTAATATAACATAACTAGTTGGGCACTTATGCGATAAAGCAGCGATGACCCCTCTTTGGTCTCCATGCATACCCGGTTTTTCATAACCGAGAAGGTATTCGGACACACTCCGGACTCTAGGGTCCAGAGGTCGAAGCGAAAAGGTCGGCAAAGACAAACGATCTACAATCCGGCTAGAAGGCATTTCATATGTCACTTTAAAAAGGATAACATACATTGTCAAGTCTATTGATTGTATTCCTCCTCAATCCCGTCTAACAAGCTGTCTAGTTTACAGTCCCGTTGGGAAAATTTAGCAGCCAGTTCTACTTGGCTGTACACTAAACTCACAGGGATCTCCTTCCCATCGGGCCCCACCGGTCCAACTTCGGCCATATGGTTGGGGTCCGCCTTCTTGTACCGCGTCTTCACCATGGCCCAAGCCTCCCTGGCACCTTGACGGCAAGCTAAAATCTTCCACAAATGGGCGTGGCGCCTCCTGCAGCTTCTCCATAAGCTCCCGAGGCTCTCGGGCGGGGTGAGGCAGCCATAAAGCTGAGCAGCGCCACTCATTGCCTGCCGAACTTCGTTCGAGTAGTTGCAACAGTTCGGAAGTTGATCACCCATCGATATGGGCATCTCCTCTGTGGGGACGGCCCGTGAGTATACCTACAAGACATATCATGTCAAATTACTTCCTCGCCGAACTCTTCTTTTCAAAAGAGTTCGCTCAAGCACTACTATATATGCTGCGGCGAAGTCGTTGATTCTCCTTAGCGGGCCGGACAGCTCGGCTGTGCGCCTTTCAGCTCTTCTCCGAGCTTGGCGTTGGCATCTTGGAGCTTGTTCCTTTCTGCTGAACCCTATTCAGCACACTTTTTCGACCTTTAGTTGCACAGCAAAACTTTCTGTCCGAATCTTGTCGGCGGTACTGCAATGTCATTATTAGACTCGCGCGCTTACGCCGCATAAGCGCTTATGTTTATTAATAAAAATGTGTTACCGGGGGTGTTTCCGTCTCCTCCTGCGGCGACAAGTGCGGCCTCAAGTTGGGCCTTGCAATCTTGCGGCTCCGAGACAGTGGGTGTTCTTCTCGTTAAGTGCTGAAATTTACAATGATCCTTAAATCAGTTAACACAACTAATTTAAGTCTCGTGGACTCTTGGTGTATACAATCATTAAAATTCCCTTACCGTATGTCCTTAACATCTTGCTCCGTGGCTCTGGTAAAACCATTTTGAGCAGCACGGAGATGCGCGTCCCTAGCGTTAAAGGCATCAATGCCTCGGAGAAAAGCACGCTTCTTGAAATCTGTTGGTGGCGTCTATGATTCATAGCGCTCTCCACCTCAGACTTGGTGGCGTCTGATCTGTCGGTATCCTCCGTTGGAGCAGGATCTGGTTCGCGTCTTGCGCTTGCCTCCCCTCCGGTCCGGGTCTTTGGAGCACGGCGGTGTGGGTTGGAGCAGCAATTCCTGCGCTAGCGATCTGGCGGCGCTTTTTCTCTGCGAGATCATGAGCACTCAGCGTTTCCTCGGGGCGTTGCTCTGAAAATTCGAATCTGAGCTATACCTTTGCGGCGGACGTTTCCGTCCGCGCTGCGCTCCTTTCCGCTTTGCTGGTCGGATGGCCTCTGTTGGTCGCCGCGTGAGCTCGGCTTCTGCCGTAAAGGCACTTCTGCGAAATACCATCGTTCGCGAGGGTGAAATGGGCGAGAAGAGATCTTGGTGTCCGGACATCGGTCGCGGTCACTGTGAAATAAACTCAGTCCGGGGTAGTCGCCGTAATGGCGACCAAAGCATTGTCTATGCTGAGCTGGTGATACACCCGTCGATCAGCTCCACCTCGATGTCGGATCCTCCTCGGAGGCGGACCGAGGATCCTACGGATCCTCGAGTTGTGGGCGGGACTCACCATGTCCTCCACAGTCCGGCGTAGGCCTGCGCGAAGACATAATATAAAGCTTAAACTTGAAAGCAGGTAGAGCCCTTGAGGTGTTAAACACCCATCCTCTGGGGTTGATCATGGAAAACCCTCCAAAGGGTTCGAGGCGAAGAAGTCCTCCTTCTCCCCCTTGTACAGGCGGACGGGATCTTCACGAGATCCTCGGTCGATTCCGACCCCTTCTGGCCCGCGCCGGGTAGCGTCGTCTTCCCCGTTGAAATCCCACATGGGGTGGCCTCTGTATTGAAGTGGCTGCACCCCTCGCTTGATACACGTCGCCATGACTCCGATCATGGTCAAGCCAGAATGAGCCATTAACCTTATCCGGCCCATCAAGTGATGGACGCTCTTGTCTTCCTCCAAACGGGGGCTCCCTGGGCGCCAGCTGAGGCGTTTCTTCAAGGGAGCAGCATTAAACTCCGGGAGGCCGATCCGGACTGGATCCGGCAGCGGGGCGTCCCCAATATAAAACCACTCCGAGGGCCAGTCTTCGGGCACCTTCTTGGGAGTGTCGGATAGGTATCCGGTCCCGGCGATGCACCATATCTCGGCGCCGCCCACTTGATATATGGACCCCTGGTGAGAACGGGGTACAAGGCAAAACAGCCTCTTCCACAATGCAAAATGGGGCTCGATGCCTAGGAATAGCTCACAAAGAGCTACGTAGCCCGTGATATGCAGCACAGAGGCGGGCGTGAGGTGGTGGAGCTGGAGTCCGTAGAACTTCGAGGCCGGAGGAGGCGGATGTATTGGAAATCTGAGCCCCCTTATCAGATAGGGGACAAAGCACACTCGCTCCCCCTTATTAGGGCTTGGAGTGTACTCCGCTTGCCTCCCACCTTGATAAGTAACCAGTCCGGCTCGGACCGGAACCATGAAGGCCGGAGGGAGAAACCCCTCCGTTTGGAGCTTCACTAGCTCATTGTGCGAGATAGAGCACCTCCTCCAACTCCCGGCGGTGGGCTGGGGCGCGTGAAGAAGAGCGCGTTGACGATCCATGGTGGAATGGATTTCTAGGTGCAGGCGCCGATGGAGTATCTGTGGGAGGAAGATGGTGTGGTTTGGATCTGGATTCTAGCCTCTTTAATAGGCGACGACTTCGCACAATTAGGGGTGAAATGCAAAAGGCACCTAACTTTTCGCATTCGATGCGGCAGCGTGGAAGAGGGCCATTATTTGGCATGGAAGCCGAGGAACACGATATTCAAGATGAAGCGGACACTATTAGGCTGGTACATGGAATTTTAAGGGAGAACCCGCCTTGCAACGCCGAAGACCATAAACGCGCTGGACTTGTCGTCATTGAAGCCTGGTTCGGGGGCTAGTGAGGGAGTCCTGGACTAGGGGGTGTCCGGACAGCCGGACTATCATTATCTGTCGGACTCCTAGACTACGAAGATAGAAGATTGAAGACTCCGGCTCGTGTCCGGAAGGTACTTTCCTTGGCGTGGAAGGCAAGCTTGGCGATACGGATATGTAGATCTCCTACCATTGTAACCGACTCTGTGTAACCCTAGCCTCTCCGGTGTCTATATAAACTGGAGGGCTTTAGTCCGTAGGACAACCATTACAACAATCATACCATAGGCTAGCTTCTAGGGTTTAGCCTCCTTGATCTGGTGGTAGATCTACTCTTGTACTACCCACATCATCAATATTAATCAAGCAGGACGTAGGGTTTTACCTCCATCGAGAGGGCCCGAACCTAGGTAAAAACACTGTGTCCCTTGTCTCCTGTTACCATCCGCCTAGATGCACAGTTCGGGACCCCCTACCCGAGATCCGCCGGTTTTGACACCGACAAGGGCTGCTATGAATTTCTGCTTCTCTGTGCCGAGGTGTCGAGCGAGCCACTTGTCACGGATGTTATGCTTAAAGGCCGCTAGGGCTTCGGCATCCGGACAGTCGACAATTTGGTTCTTTTTAGTTAAGAACCGAGTCCAAAATTTCCTGGCTGACTCTCTGGGCTGTTGGGTTATGTGACTTAAGTCATCAGCATCCGGTGGTCGCACATAAGTGCCCTAAAAGTTGTCAAGGAATGCGTCTTCCAGGTTCTCCCAACTACCAATGGAGTTTTCTGGCAGACTATTCAGCCAGTGCTGATCTGGTCCCTTGAGTTTTAGTGGGAGGTACTTGATTGCATGGAGATCATCACCGCGGGCCATGTGAATGTGGAGAAGGAAATCTTCAATCCATACCGCGGGGTCTGTTGTCCCATCATATGGTTCGATGTTTACGGGTTTAAACCCTTCTGGGAATTCATGCTCCATTACTTCGTCAGTGAAGCATAGGGGGTGTGTGGCGCCTCTATGCCGGGCTACATCGTGGCGCAGTTCGGATGTATCTCGTCTGCTGTATTCGGCCCAGACGGATTTGTATTTAATATATCCGGCGTGGCGGTCATCGTCACGCGCTGGGGCGCGCCCCCGCGATCTGTAGATCAATCTTGATTGTCCTACTTTGTTTTCCAATTCTTCTCATTGGTTATGCGTGTAGCCCCGGGCCTTCGTGCTTCTATTTGTTCGGCGATGGGGTGCGGGCTGGTGTTCGGACCGATACACCGCTTTGTCTCGGCCACGAGGTGGTCGGTTACCCACATCCTGCACTGGTAGTATAGGCTCTAGTGCATCATCCTCGAATTGAGGCAACAACTTGCGCCTCGGGTAACTTTTGGTTGGGCGCTCGAGTCCGTATTCCTCGGCCGCAAGGACCTCAGTCCATCTATTAGTGAGCGGATTGAAAGTGCAACTCTCCCTAGTGGTTTTGGTAATTCCTAACAACATATATCTCATTGAGCTAATGCTATTTCAAGATAAATATTTCAGGAAAGCTCAATGATTGGCATGGCATGGATGAGAAAAGTGGACCCTCAAAATGGTAAGGACAAAAGGATTGGCTCAAGCTCAAAGCTCAAGACTCTACATTTTCTATTTTAGTGATCCAGGATCACATTGAGTCTATACGAAAAGCCAATACTATCAAGGAGGGATGAGGTGTTGCTTAATGGCTTTCTTGCTAAAATGCTTACTGATATGCTCCAAAGCCCTCAACTACTTTCTCACATCCACATATGACCTAAACCAAAAGTCAAACTTGGCCCCACCGATTCTTCCTATCCGGCGCCACCGAGTTTAGATGTCATAGCCACTGCCAGAAACCCTAGGCAAAGCGGTCTCATCGATAGGGATCTTGGTCTCGCCGAGAAGGGATTGTAATCTCTCTTTTTCCCTTTGTAACGTTTCGGTCCCACCGAGATGAGCGATCGGTCCCACCGAGATTGCAGTGTAAACTCTCTGTTTCCCTTTCGTAACATTTTGGTCTCATCGAAATGAGCGAATCGGTCCCACCGAGTTTACCTGACCAACTCTCTGGTTAGCTTATTACCAAAATCGGTCTCACCGAGTTTGTGTAATCGGTCTCACCGAGATTACGTTATGCCCTAATGCTAACTGAGGGAGTCTTGGACTAGGGGGTGTCCGGACAGCCGGACTATCATCGTCCGCCAGACTCCAAGACTATGAAGATACAAGATTGAAGACTCCGTCCCGTGTCCGGATGGGACTTTCCTTGGCGTGGAAGGCAAGCTTGGCGATACGGATATGTAGATCTCCTACCATTGTAACCGACTCCGTGTAAGCCTAGCCTTCTCCGGTGTCTATATAAACCGGAGGGCTTTAGTCCATAGGACACAACATACATTACAACAATCATACCATAGGCTAGCTTTAGGGTTTAGCCTCCTTGATCTCGTGGTAGATCCACTCTTGTACTACCCATATCATCAATATTAATCAAGCGGGACGAGGGTTTTACCTCCATCAAGAGGGCCGAACCTGGGTAAAACATTGTGTCCCTTGTCTCCTGTTACCATCCGCCTAGGCGCACAGATTCGGGACCCCCTACCGAGATCCGCGGTTTGACACCGACATTGGTGCTTTCATTGAGAGTTCCTCTATGTCGTCACCGATAGGAAGGATGCCTCCACCCGTCTTCAAGGGCGGTGTTTTTATCAAAGGGCCTTGGCCGGCCAAACTATCCGGCTAGGTGGTTTCTTAAGACCGCTGTCCGGCCCTTCGCTTCGACAATGACTTCTCAAGTCGTCAAAGCGCAATCTCCACGTCAGCTCGGAATTAGCGGTAATTTGGATCGATAGAGCTCTCGTCGTCAGCGAACTCTTGGATCGCATCGCCGCCAGGAGTCGCTACGGACTACAATCAGATTGGGCTTAAAACCGATCGAGAGAGATTAACTCTCCCGGTCACCCACCACGTCGCGGTGGTAGAGGAACAATCGGCGACTTTTCTCTGTATTAAAAACTAGACATGTCGGGCTCCCGAACCCTCCGCCCGGATTCAGCGGAGGAGCGGATTCGATCGAGCTTGAACTTAAAGTCGGGCATCGGGCGGACTCGTTGGACAACGTCCAGCAATCAAGCTTCAAAATTGGAAACTTCACGGCCTTTAAGCCCGAGATGGGTAGGGATTGAATTTATTCCACCCACCCGCCCGGACATATCGATCTATCCCTAATCGGCAAGAGCCCGCTGAAGCGATTACATCACTCTGGGCCGATTCCTCCTGGTCGGGAACAGGATAAAGGACTGCCGAGAGGAAAGCATAATTTCAATCTTTTGCAATAATTGCGGACAAGGAATATTGAGCGCCATCGGCTGTCGTAAAATCACACGCTTCACCGATCTGGCGTCCATAGTGCGAAAATCTTGTGCGATGGAGAGTTTAGGAAAACCAAAAATCAGTTTTGGGACAATCCGGCTCGAATACAACCCTAGTCCGCAACAAAAGGGTGCATCATACTCGGGCCCGGATACAAAACCAAAAAGCAAAAACCCCATAAAGGACGCGGAACCGTGCTTGAGGATGGCTCGGCGGACCTGTAAGCTTCATAATCTGAGGGCGCCGTCCCAACACATAGCCTTGAGCAAGTTGGATATTACGGCGGTGGCCAAAAGTGGCGAGGAGCTTCTAGCCCGGAAAACCACTCAAACAATACGATGCGGTATCAACGATCTTCGAGACCTTCGCATCAAATAATATCTAAAACGAACAATCAGCGGCCTCGCCGAAGTCTACCAAGTAGCAACAGCAAATCCATGGGCGACACAGCCATCACCTTCAACGCCGCGGACGAACCTAAATTTCGAACAGCCCGAGCACCAGCCGACCTGGTGCTTAGTCCCATAGTGGGCGGCTTTCGACTTACAAAGGTCCTCATGGATGGCGGCGCGGACTAAACCTCATCTACGAGAAACTCTTCAAAAATGGAAATAGACTAGAGCCGTATTGAGCGAAGCAGCACAACCTTCAGAGGAATAATCCCTAGCCGGAAGCGCTGCTGCCGGAAAAATCACACTCGATGTGGTGTTGGCTCACGGACAATTACAGCTCCAAAGAAGTCACGTTCCAAGTGGCCCCGTTCAACAGCGGATATCACGCTATATTAGGGCGAGAGGCATTCACAATTTTTCAAGCCGTACCCCATTACGGGTACATGAAGCTCAAAATGCCTGGGCCCGGCGGAATAATCACTCTCGCTAGTGATCCGGACATAGCACTCCGCGCCGAAAACAAGACAGCCGCACTAGCCATGGAGGCACTATCCGAAGCCCTAGCGGCAGAAGAACTCACCGCGCTGCGCTCTACGGTGAACAGGGACGATGTGATACTCGATAAAAGATCCAAGTCCACCTCCTTCAAACCAGCAGATGAAATAGTAAAATTCGAGGTCCATCCAGCGGACCCAACAAAGACAGACCTCCATTGGGGCACAATTGAACCCGAAGTAGGCGCGCTGCCTTGCGCGAATTCGCCGGGAAAATTGGGACATTTTCACTGGCATCGCCGGATATGCCGGAATCCCATGATTGGCGAACACAGCCTAAACATCCTAAAAGTTCAAGCCGATCAAACAGGCCCTTGACGATTTTTGAACCCAAAAGACGAGCAATGGGAGAAGAGCTATCAAACTATTGGAAGCGGATTCATCGAGAGATATCAAACATCCGGATTGGCTAGCAAACCTGGTAATGGTACCAAGAAGGACAAATCCTGGTGCCTATCGTCGATTTTAAAGACCTCAATAAGGCTTGCCCAAAGGATCCCTTCCCCCCGCATCGACCAAATTATCGATGCTATCGCGAACACGATTCGTTGTGCTTCCTCGGCGCATACTCGGCTACCATCAAATCAAGATGGCGGAAGCGAACCAAGCCGCAAGCGGCATTCATCACTCCATACGGACCATTTTGCTTCAACATGATGCCCTTCGGACTTAAAAGCGCCGGCGCAACATATCGGGGCATGATTCAAACATGTCGGCTACGGATCGGCAAAGCGATCGAGGCATACGTACACGACGTAGTCGTCAAAACCAAACACGTAGAAACTCTAGTAGACGACTTGAGGCTCACATTCGACAACCTCAGAGCATATGACATCAAGCTGAATCCGGAAAAATGCGTTTTCGGCATACCAGCCGGAAAGCTGCTGGGCTTCATTGTATCCGGTAGAGGAATTCAAGCAAACCCGGCCAAGATCTGAGCTCTGTCACAGTTGGATATTCAAAAGACCTCAGCGAAACAAAAATTGACGGATCGTGGCAGCTCTAAGCTGTTTTATCTCCGCTTGGGAGAAAAGGCCTTTGCCCTTTATCACCTCCTTAGGCGCACGAACACTTCAAGTGGACGGATCTCGCCCTCGCGAGACTTCGAAGAAATAAAGGCCATATTGGCAACAAATCCGGTCCTAGCCGCTCCAAACCTAGGCGAACCCATGTTGTTATACATCGCAGCAACACATCAAGTTGTAAGCGCGGTACTCGTCGTTGAACGAGAGACAGAAGGGCATAAATTCCCTCTTCAAAAACCAGTGTACTACGTATGTTTCAAGAGTGTTCGATAACAGTGGCCTCTGAAGTACCACTCAATGACATTATAAACAACCGCGACGCAACAGGCAGGATTGCAAAATGGGCCATCGAGCTCCTACCATACGACATAACCTACAAGCCTCGGCGAGCTATAAAGTCACAAGTTTTGGCTGACTTTGTCGCTGAATGGACCGAAGCCGAACTCCCTAAAGTCTGGCGCATACTCAATTGGACTATGCACTTGACGGCTCCAAAATGTTGGCGGATGGGGCTGGCGTCGTCTTGGCGTCCCCAACCAAGGACACGATCAATCGTACTTCAAATAATGTACGGACTCCAACAACGCAGCTGAATCTGAGGCCCTCCTACATGGTCTCCGGATGGCAATCTCCATGGGCATTCAACGCCTAGAGGTGCTTGTGAGGATTCAAACCTTGCAATATCCCAAATAAGCGGAGACTTTGGCGCCAAGGATCCGAAAATGGCAGCATATCATAGCGCTGTCCTAAAATGTCAGCTCGGTTTGAAGGACTTGAATTCCATCACGTGGCCGAGATAATAACCAAGCAGCCGACGTCTTGCACGCATCGGTGCAAAGCGTGGCGCTGTCCTCAAATATCTTCTGGAGCGGCTCTTCAAGCCGTCCGTACTATGGGAAGGGAGGCGGAAATGACAAACCGGAAACAACCACGCCAACCGGCGATCGGCCGATGACATAACACCTTCAGCCCACGACATAATGGCGATAATCGCCCGTGTCTGCAGAACCATTCCTAGCCTACTTGCTTGGCAGGAACTCCCCAAAGACCAAAATGAGGCCCGCTGCATAGTCCGTGATCGAAAGCCTACAAGGTCCATGAGGAGAACTTTATAAGAAAAGTACAACCGAGTCCTTCAAAGGTGTATCTCCGAAGAGGAAGGCGAAACCTCTGGCTGAAAT
The DNA here is from genome assembly GCA_021437245.1 of Aegilops speltoides. NCBI lineage: Eukaryota > Viridiplantae > Streptophyta > Magnoliopsida > Poales > Poaceae > Aegilops > Aegilops speltoides. The sequence goes on from CM038145.1 coordinate 487,621,681, forward strand.
TCATGCGGACTAGGCGGACACCACGCAGCAGCCGGGCCCTTGTAGGAAAGGCATTCCGTACAGGATTTTATTGGCCGCGGCCGGGCGGATGCCGGGACTTAGTCGAGATCGTCGGTTGTCGGCTCTTTGCTAATCGAGCCATATGCCACCCACCGCCCTCAAAA